>CM033037.1:14674934-15907434 GCA_019207045.1 Branchiostoma floridae x Branchiostoma belcheri | reverse complement strand
TACCGCTTTGTATAGTAATGCCACAGTTCCCACTTCTGGGGGTACCAGGAGACAGCCACATAACTCAACCTACAAAAAAAACTACTGTTGTCCCCAGGAGTTTGGATTTATTTATAGCTTTCTGACAAGAATTTCTTTCATGTAGCCAAGTCCTGGGTTGTTGCCAGCTTTACGTTGCAGTCAACCAGGTCCATGCCTGCCCTTGGAGATGAATTCTGAGGAAGCGGTTCCTAGCTAGCACAACCTTTCTTTCTTATGAACTGCACGGCAATGTTGACATGCATAGCCATGCACAGCACAGCCAAGCCACGATCTGCCCACTGTAAATCTCTAAAAGTACAGAGGGTATCAATTTGGATACACATGGGTGAGAACTGCCGGAAAGATCAGTGATTAATTGGGCACTACTCTTTGCGGTGCGTGTGCGGGAATGGTAATGAAAAAAAGGATCTAGCTCCAGGCTTGATTCTTACTTCCAACTAGCGTGGTGAACACCCGAGTAGATAGTTTTTAAAAGCCCCCTGGTCCAGCTAAAGGCTATGAAAAGTTTGATACAATCATTGATTAATGAAAAGAGCACATAGTTTGGGACACAAATCTTACTTCAAAATCTGCACGGAAAAAAGTGTAATTGATAGCAATGTAGATAGCTGCTGGCTGTGAAAAGTTTAATGCTATAAACAATGAGTCAGTAAGGGTACTAAAGGATGTGAATCTTCAAAATCTGCATGGAAAAAATATGTAATGGGAACGCAGTAGTTTATGCCTGAAAACCCCCTGGACTTGCTTGAGGCTAAGAAAAGTTTGATACTATGAACAATGACTGTATAAAGCATGTGGCTTGGGACATAAATCTTGATTCAAAATCTGCATAGAAAAACAATGAAAAACAGACTATATCATGTTTAAAAGCCCTTGGGAACCCCAAAGTCAGTAAAAAAAGTTTGATGTATTTCTTTCGAGGTGTCGCAAATGACAACAGGATTTTCAAGAAAAATGAGAGACTACCTTCTGTTGGAAACCGTATCCCAAATGACAAGACCATCACTGGTACCATCCCTGTTCAGAATAGCCAGATCAATGCAGTAGTCCCTATTTTTTGGTCAGAGAAATAGTCCTGGATAAAAGAAGTATGTTGTAGAAACCTCTATCCTCAGTTCCAGTGTCCTGTCAGGGTAAGCCTCGGTCAGACAACTTGATCCAGCACATTTCGCTTTCCCTGCAAAGACGTGAAGGCTGAAATTGGGCACCAGATCCCAGCAATTCATCACTATATCATTGCTTTGCGTTTCACTTGTTGTAAACTGCCAAAGATAAGGTAGCTGGTGCGAAAATGGGGAAGGTGTGTATGTGTTCCTCCATCATGGGAGACATTTGCACCTTACTAATGCGGAAACGACAAAAGTTCATCCTTATTTGTGTTGGAAGTGGCTGTGCAGGCGCTTGGGTGTCTGATAGTTGCCAGCAATTAAGCCACAAACATGTGTGAATTGTAGAGGACAAATTGAACAAGACATTTTGCTTTACAGCCATTTGTACCACGGTGATATTTAAGGCCCGGGGTGAGCCATTAAGGTCATTTGGGAGATTTGAAATAGGGCAGGTTGTGAAGTAATGAGTCAAACTTTCATGTAGCTGACACTACGTACTGAAGTTAGAAATTGCATCATTAAATGTAGATTTGCCTGCTACTGTATTCCATAAGCAACATTTTGTTCAAAGTACAAGAAAGGCTTGGTTGCAGAGATTTCTAAGTCATGCAGTTTGTCTCTCATGTCCCAAAGTTGGCTGAAGAAAGTTTGGAAAAAACAAACAGGTACATGTTTACTTTGCGTATCATTGTTTCATGCATTTGTAAGACTAAAGTGTCCATCATATATTATTTTCTCACTTCTAACAAATGAGGCAGTGACTCTTTCAACATCAATTCATTGCATTCAAAACTTAACAGTGATTTTCTGACTTCACATGACTTCGAAAAATGTAGAAGCAAATATACATCTCTGGGCTTGACATTGTGGGCACTTTTTTTGGATCTGTGTACTTAATTTCGACCCAGATATTTGTGTGGGGATATAATGTATACTAAGTAATGGGTGTATACAGCATATCCTTGACATTTTAGTGTCAGAAAAAGTAATACAATTGTTGTATAACTTGAAATATTGAAGTCATTATGATTCTGACTTCCTACTTTATTTCATGTTATGCTTCCAAAATTTTTCTCTCTGCATCTAAAAATGAATTTTGAGGCCGGCCTATAATCCTGTGTCATCTGGACTATGCGGGGCACATGTACACTACAGTCTGAAAAGCACTTCAATGGTGCATTAATACAGTAAGTCATTTGTGCCAGTGACTTGTTAGCCATTAACATGGATTACTGCTCTCCATAATGCTGTCATAGCTAAACCCCTCATGATCATGCCCTAAATAAAGCAGTAAGCCCCATCCCTTACTGTTTATTAATTTTGCAGCTCATAAGTAACCTAATTAATGCCCAGCACCTACCAGCCTTGCCATAAATTTGCACCCTATAATCATAACTGTAAACCTGTTGCCTTTTCAATATAACAGTCTTATCCTCTCAAATATATTACTTGCCATCTGTCCGAAGCTTTACATTCTAACCTGAAATCCTGGAAGATTATATTTTGTATCCATTTATTCTCAATGTGAAGCATCCTTTTTCTAAGACATGATAGAATTCAATGGATTTCTCTTTTATTCATTAGATGCAATATTTGTGGGCGTCTAATATATATAAACATGCCTTTCTTGCTTCTTAGGTTCCCTGTGGTTTGATACATGCCCTTCATCTCTATGATGAAGGGCTTTCAGTACAAGGGAGTCTTACATTAAGTTGATTAAGTCTTCAAGGTTGACATTTTGTGTACCTATCAAATTAATACAAAAGAACTCTTTGATTTGCAGATTTCCTGCCCTTATTTTTCCAAGCCCTGCTACGGTTTAATGCTCTGTTCTTTCAGTCATGTGATATATGCGCATCATCTGGATGATTAAGAGGTTCTACTTCCAGTACAAATGAGCCTGCCATCGAAAAAGCACTCACCCTTTGAGCTCGATGAAGTGTAGCTTGCCTTGCCTTGGCGCTACACGGGCAGGGAAGATTGACCATAAAAGGATGAAAGCCCCGAGACAGTTATTCCGTTTGATATAACGCTGCTACTCGCCGACATTGTAGATATAGGAGTCTTTGGCTTCCATTTCTACAGTATCTAAATTAAAAAGGATTTTCACGGCATTCCTCAGAACACTTAAGGATGCCTTCTATCCCACCAAATGACATTGGCAAGGATGAAAAAGCAAGATAGTTGACAGTAATGGTGCTCAGACTTTTGGTAATAAGATTGGGATAGGGTACTTCAATGCTTTTTTTAATCCCCTCCTGAAAAAAAGACCTTGGGAGGATCTCTATGCCTACTCTTAGCCCTTCTGAGATGGAGTGCAATCTCTGTAATAGCCTTATTTTTGACACCGGTAAGTCATGTGTGAAAATTGCAATACCAGATGTAAGTACATATCATTGCAGGGTAATACCAGGGTCGTTGAAATTCTCTAAAAGGCTCTCCAAGCCTTTGATAATTCTCCATAATAGTTTCCATTTCGGATCTCTTTTTGCTCCATCTCTGCTTCAGCAAAATTGCGCGTAATACCCATCTATTATTATTGGCTGGGGAAATGTTCATGCCTTCGCCCACTTTTAGTACCATACTCAACGGCTTTGAAAATTGTAGGTTGGATGTCAGTATATTCCCTTTAAAGGTTTGGGCAATTGCTGCAAGGTGTAGATATGAGTGCTTTATACTGCCTGGCAATAGATCCAATTCCTTTTCTTAAGACACCTGTAGGGTTATAAACTATTTATTGTATTATCCATCTCTTTTTTATTATGCACTTCTATGTAAGTTTATTGCTATTTGATGTTTGTGTTGGAGAAGTGTTTGGCAAGGATTTGCTCGAAACTCGATATGCATGCTAACTTTTTAAAGACTCTGAAGTTAAGAGCTGTTAGAAGAGTATGACGGTCACAGGTTGCATCCACTACTATAGCCACATGTAATGTTAACTGTTCTTGTGAATGTTTCAAGTTTAAACTGACTGGTTACAGCTATTTGTCTCTGTTCATCGTGACATTATGCTAGGCGGAATACTGCATACAAATGCACAAATAGCTGTTAATTATTACGATGAATAAGTTATAAGTGAATAAAAACTTTTACTTGCTGTAGCATGACGACTCGCCATACAACACAGTGAATGTATGTGGAATTGAATGTAAGGGTATCCAAAGATACATTTTTGATACACCTCTGTAATGTACCAATACATTGGTACTTGGAATCAGGTGTTAGAAGTCATTTAATATACATGTATTAAAAGCTATCTCTGTGGTACTCTAACACTGCTCTGTTAAACAGAATGGCAGCTACATAGGTTATGAAAATGGGGAAAGCTCTTTTCTTGTACTAGTAGTTGGGCTTGTTTTTCCCCTGTGACTTATATTCGGTCATGCAAGCTTGTAGATGTAGAGCATGAGAAAGTGATAAATGGACGGAACCGTATGCCGTGTGTCGCGAAAGATACATCTTTCCCATGGGACCACTGTTTAATGGCGTCTAGGTCAGGGTAAAATGTGATCGGATAGGTTGTTGTGTCCCATTGGACATTGATAACTCTTGGACATCTCGTACACACTCAGGAACCCAGGCACTGCCTTCATTATACTGTCTCATCAGCTTGTAGGAAAGACACAAAGCAATACGACCATCTATCAGGAGGTGTAGTGTCTAATTAAGCATAACCATCTGCTATATGTAGCACGCAATTTGGTGTGACCATGTTATTGTGTCCATTTGACGTGTATAGCATCCAATTCAGTGTGACGACAAACTTTTGTCAAAGATGGATTGCTGTCATCCAGTGAAAAAAGAGTTTAAGGTTGCTCGTAACAAATGCCATTACTAAACTGGAGCATGTAGTGAAAAGTTCCATGAGGCAAACTGTAGCAAAACCATTTGGCCAAACCAGGGCACAAATGGAATAGTATTGACTTTGATAAGTTGCATGCCCCCATTTTGTCCACAAAAGCCAATATAATCCTTTTGCCATGCATTACTTGTCCCGGTATTTGCCGGAATTGCAGGGAGCAAAGTATTACTTTTCGATTGCAGAAGATGCGCGCACTTACCTGTGACAAATTGCTTCCAGTGAAGAAGGTCTGCCTGGGTCTTGAACTAGTTGTAGTTTGCTGCATTTTATCCTTTTTTTTATTGCTTTATGCAGGTACTGCATAAAACAAAAAAGATTAACATTTTATTCATCGCTCGTTGTGTTGGAAAGTTACTTGTTCACAAAGTTTAAGACTACTTTCCTATAATTTCTAAAAAAAGTTAATGCTCCAAAAAAGTTCAAGGGTAATGAATTAACTTGCTTGTTCTCAATATTTTGACTTCACAGAAGTTAATGATAATGAGGAGTCAAGAAGTATTAGAGGGCAGAACTGGAAGTTAAAGGTTCCAAAATTGGTTGGCTGATGCTCTCCTGTTCCATCTAAAACCACCATATGATTATAATCTCACAAATTGATATGCCCTGCATTAGCCGGAAGCATTGACCTTCAATGTCCTATGAAAAGTTGTTTGAGTGTGCTTTAATCTACCCTCTGTGGCGAGGATATCTGATCAAAATGGTTGTAACACAGCTCAGTGAAAGAGATACACACTTGACGGATGACGTCCTTGTGTGTTCCCGAGTGATGCCGACTACTAGTATTTCAAAATTAGAATTCGCTTTTGGTAACAGTTTATTTGATTTTTTATCATACAATATTACAATATTTGAAATTCTGAAGCAGTGGTTGACCTTCGGTCAGGTCAACATTAACTTAACACTTATTTTAATACTATTGAAATTCCCGATAGGAACGTAAGTGATTCCATGGACACCCCACACTGCATTCCCTTCAAAGATAGAATGCCCTTTGCTGTCCTATCACGACCTTCCCACCGCCGGGAAGTTCTGAATTTAAAGTGCTATCTGGTATTTATGGGGCTGGCAGTTGTCTAGAATGGCTCAGAGGGTGTTTGTAATCGCACACTGTTGATATGTCCATTACAGCAGGCAGCTGTGTTTGATGGTATCATTTTCCCCTGTGGCTGGAATTCTTCTCTATTAATGCGGACCAAACACCAACCTGTGATATCAACAGGGCAGCTCTGCAGATAGAATACATCAGGCTTTAAAGCCAAGGGGACAGTTTTGCAATTAAAGTTAAGCTTCAGAGTTGCTCTGCAGCCTTTCCGGTCCATCAGGAGTATAGGATGGAAGCCTGTCCTTGGTGCTGATTTATCAGCTGTGTGACCTCTTCTGGATTTTCACTTCAAAGTTAACTTTGTAACACTAGTTAACCTTTATCCATTGGGTTGCATACAAAATGTATATTCATTGCTTTTAAAAACAGTGTATTTGGGGATATCACATTGACGGACGTTGGTTTAAAATTGCATTATTTTCAGTACATTGCAGTTTAAAACTACCGCCCGTCGACTTGATGTGGCTAAGTACACTGTTTTGAATAATAATGGATATAAGGATACCCCACAGATAAAGGTGAACTATCGTTACCTTTGCTGCTCACTCACAGTTGTCCCAGGAAGTAGAATGACTGATTCAGATCATAAATCTAAACTGATAGATTCAAATTGATGCATGCCGAATACCTATTGATCATATAATCTAAATTTAGCTGCTATACACCAACATTGCATCAGAATTCTGCATTGTTTTACCAGTAGAGTTGCTCTGCAGCCTTTCCGGTACATCAGGAGTATAGGATGGAAGCCTGTCCTTGGTGCTGATTTATCAGCTGTGTGACCTCTTCTGGATTTTCACTTCAAAGTTAACTTGATACCTTTCTTGCTTACTCAGAGTCGTCCCAGAAAGGAGAGTGACAGATTGAGATTATAAATAAAGCAATAGATTCAAATGTATGCATGCCTATTGATCATATAATCTAAATTGAACTGCTTTAAACAGACCTTGCATCACAATTCTGCATTCTTTCAAAACATGTGAGATTAAAATAAACTCTACCAACAAATGTGTGGTTTAAACTCAAGATTTTCTATTTCAGTTATTATCATTTGTGTGATTCAAGGCTTGCAGTTGTAGGCTATTAAAAGTTTGCTTCATTAAACTTGTGGCAGAACTTATTTTGTCTGAGAGCTACACAAAGTTAGGTCACAGTCCGGTCCAATGCTCAGGTCAGGACTGAGCATGTGACATACATTATTGCAGCTTGTATCGTACATTAATAAAAGACTGGCTCCAGTGTGAAGTGTGCCATACTACAGGGCACTTAGACCCATTTTTCACTTATAGCCAACACAACAGTTGTGTATCTCTGCTATGCCCCTTTCTTTCAAAGCCAGACTCTAAAAGCTGCAAGCCTGGGCCTGTCAAAAGATCACTGAGTGGTTCGAATGATGGCTGTATGTTGATGATGTGCCACTCAGACATATTGCTTCTCTAATACCCACTTCTGAGAAGTGCTTACACCATTAAAATGTCATGGCAGAAATGTCTATGTAATTGTAGATTCTCGGTGCGCAGATGTTTTGAGAAAGCCAAATTGGAGGATCACGGAGCTGCTTGTCTGGATGGCATTTAAGAAGTTTGTTACAAACTTTAAGTATGTGCTGTCTAGAACTGTTCAGTAGTTAGCGTGAGCCTTATAAGAGTACTTTCAGATCTTTAAGCCATATTGCAATCACAAGAAATGAATTGTAGATTGTATTTTTAATTACAGTGAAAGATATAGAGGTAGTTTTTTTTAATCCAATATGCAATTACAGATGAGGAAGCCAATTTGAAGAGTAGCTGACTTTTATCATATGATAGATGAATCAGCTTGCAGACAGCTAGTATAGGATTTCTCTGCATGCAGTCTAATTAAGTAGCTACCATATGGCAGGATTTGAGCAAACTTAGCTGGAAAACTGATTGGATAATAGGAAAATCCTTTCACTTCCATATAATAACTCTCTGGGAATTGGAGACGTAATCAGTTTATCCATAGCAGATTGTTTGCATGGCTGATGCCAGCAGTTCTACATGATTACCGTTTGATTTGCTTATGTCACTGCTTGTTTTCGAGATTGTCTGGGGAATTTGAAGTAAACAACTGATGCTCATTTGTGAAAGTTCAGATATCGTTCTATTACTTAGAATATCACCTTCTGTTAGTTTAATGCGCTGTTTTCTTCATCTGAAGTTAGGTTCATGCATATATTTCATATTTCCACTTGGCACTTTACATTCAGTACTTGAATATTTGTTCAAGTGGTTGGTCTTTCAATCAATAAATTGGCATAGGCCAATCTGGGTCTGATAAGATTTTCACCTGACCGAGAATTATCAATATGCAGTTCAGGTCAAATCAGCACTATGTCATTATGTATTTAACACCATTAGCATCTATATGTCATCAAATATTGTCTCACAACTTTTGTTTCAAATCTTTAATATGATAGAAATTGATGATTATGTTTCATTACAATATATCATCATTGTCTTTATCTATATCAAGATCTATAATAGCTATCTCAACAGAGGTAGACTTTGTGGTAATGTTCTATGTATATGTATGAGCTTGAATGTTACAGGCAGCGATGCAAGTGTCATTGCATTATGTGGTACTGCATGTAGTAAACTAGTTTCCTAGCAGTATAAGTGGATTCTAGGTAACGCGGTCAGTCACAAATGCGCTGCTTGTAATCGCATTTGTCAATTTTTTCTCTATGACGTTATGTGACTTTTTGTGATTGGTCACTGCAGCTTACGATCACATAGGTTAACAGTGCTGAGATCTGATTTGCACTACTTTAGGAAATGAAATAAAAAAGTTTGCAGGTGTAAAAATCCTGGGGCCAGATTTTGTCTAGGCCAACAGTTTGTGCTGATGTGTCTCTAAAATCAGTTTCAAATTCCGGCTTGCAAAGTTTGCTATGCAATTTTTTACTGCACTGTTTATTATGTAGATTATTTTATTTCTATTTCCGTTCTCCCTGAATTTATTATTCGGAGATATTCAATGCATTAATGAATAATGAATAAAAACACTACGTCAACATATAGTTATAATTTTCTAATATATCTTCACTCTGATGACCTAATATTCTGTCGAACTGTTTGAAATTGTTCCCAACGCCTCAGAGGGAATAGTCAGACAGTGTAAGAGTAATGGGGTCATGCAAGAAGCAATAAATCAGGAACTTCAAGATGATTTATGGAAAAATTATGTAATGGTGGAAAGGTTTTGGCAATGGTATGCATCAAACATTTGTAGTCTTTCCTTTCATTACCTTTTATGGTATGGTAAATGCCTTTGAGATCATGGAATTTGACTTTGTGGTAGGGAGCAAATGGAGGTTTTGCTGTGGGTTTTGGTTCAGGGTTAAAACGGGGTGGTTTTAAGTTTGTTGTCAAGAGGTTACTTCAAAAAGTGCCAACATCGAACCACCATGAAAATTTTAACATGTACAGTAAGTAGGAAATTAAGATTGAGATAGATTCTGTTGCCTTATTCATATAAGTTACTTTTGCCCTACTTAACCCAAAGAAAGCAATTCAAATTTCAATACTTTCCAGGTACATAAGCATGTAGTAGATACATCAATGAGCCGTGATTTTCATCCACATTCATGACAATCAATGGTATTATTTATCATGCAGGACATATCTATAGGTTTGGAAGTTGTAAGATACAGATTACATGCTGCATTTTAGAGACAAGTTGTCACAATCTTCCCCCAGCCAATTTGTCACAGCACTACAGCTTGCTGTCAGGTGTTTGATGAGTTTCCCATCGTTCACACATAACGAACAACTTGATGTCATGACCTTTTGTAGGGACATTGTATGATGCAATTGATGATGTAGAGCATGCTTTGAAGGTCCAGGAATAGTTTCATCAGGTTGATAATGATTGCATAACTTTATTCACAACCATATACAAAATGTATATATTTTTCAGGAACCAACGTTTTTAATGACAGTATGCCATCTTAGTATTAACAGCTCAGGTTCACTTTGCTCAGCAGTTAGGTGTCACTGCTCAGAATGCAGCCCCAAACACAAAGTATTGTCACTTAAGTGGTGCAAAGTGAACCAGTCATTGTTGCCTCAAAGAAAATAGTAGACGCCACCGAATAGGCTCTTGAAAAATGCGTAACATGTTACATGTAGTTGTGAATAAGAAATTGCCAATTATAGTAATACATGCAATGTTGCTGAAATATGATGGACAACGAAGCAAT
Source organism: Branchiostoma floridae x Branchiostoma belcheri (assembly GCA_019207045.1). NCBI lineage: Eukaryota > Metazoa > Chordata > Leptocardii > Amphioxiformes > Branchiostomatidae > Branchiostoma > Branchiostoma floridae x Branchiostoma belcheri. Next base: position 15,897,094 of record CM033037.1, on the reverse strand, counting down.
ATAACTTTCACCTAAATTTGCAATGTAGAAGCCTTCGTAACCCCTGCTTCTCCTATTGGGTCAGTCGTCACTCTTGCTAGTCAGTTGAGCTGGTCTCATGATGTTTCCAAGTTAGGGAGAAGAGATGCTGTTACAGTTAAAATGTAACCTGTAACCTTGGAGTGGCCTTTGGGTCATACCTTGAGGTCACCTTTAGATCTTGTTATGTGGTGACAAAAAAAAGGAAAGTCAAAATGTCATATTTTCATGCTCGAGAATTCAAAGCTTCTAATTCAAAGTAATAATTGGCAGCAACTTACACGTATGCTAGATTTATACCATGCTTCTAACTGAAAATATCAATGATTGAAGTTAGAAGCATATACATGATTATGAGCTTTGTGTAATCCACTTGGTACCATCAGACATGCTTGTATGACTCAAAACTTCACCAAAACTAATTAGAAAAACTCTAAAGTCAGGGTATTCCCTTGGGGGGAAAGCCTTAACTCTTTAATATACTCTGTACCAACTTGCAGACGTTAATCAACACACATAATTTTCTCCAGATTAGCTCTCCTGAGTATGATTGATAATTGTAATTATTTTCTCATGGACTGTGACATCTTCATTTTAAATCTCAATGATCACTGGCACCTTCTATAGCTTAATCCTGTTACACAAGATTTTTTACACACATGGGTATTAATTATTCCCAAAATGAAACCCCATCAATAACTTTCACTTTGGCAAGTGAACTCCCTCCAGAGCATTCAACTTCTCAAAACTTTTCAAGTTTAACTATTTCTAAGTGCAACTGTCAGAATAACTTCCATCAAAAAGTGTGTAATATCCTTGAAGTTGTTCAAACCAATAAGTTTGACATATTGTATAATTATAGCTTCTCAAAGAGAGTATGCTGAAGACATTACGTATTAAAAATTAATGGAATAATTAGGCTTACATTCACTAATTCTCTAGAGGGATTGCGCTGTCTATTGAAATGGCAGGAGAAGTTATCAGAGCCCTCCCCTGAGATGCTGGAACAGTGTACCTCCTGTGCTGACATATCACTTCCGTAATGGCTGACTTCTGCTGCTGGTTTGTTAATGAATGGGTAATAACTGTGTCAAGTTGTGCAGGGAGCTGGATTATCTACTTTGCTTCCTGATTCATTCATTAGGAGCTCACAGCAGCCTCCGGGTGTCAGTCTTAATTATCAACAAAGCAGGAACGCAGTGTGTATCCGTGTTGCCTGCGATAACATTACCAGTATATCAATTTGTGCACACAAACCTGCTGTGAGTAAGAACCGAATCTCTAATTTTAACTCCTTTATTAGTCTTCTTGGTACAGGTTTTTAAAATACTGAAAAAAACACAGTATGCATCCATGTTGCCTGTGATAACATCATCAGTATATCAATTTGTGCATACAAACCTACTGTAAGCAAGAACTGAATCTCTAATTTTAACTCCTTTATTAATTTTCTTAGTACAGCTTTTTAAAGTACTGAAAAAAACACAGCGTGCATCTGTGTTGCCTGTGATAACATTATCAGTATATCATTTTGTATGTACAAACCTACTGTGAGCAAGAACTGAATCTCTAATATTAATTTCTTTATAAATATAATCTTCTTTCAAGTACTGAAGGGAAATAAGATCTTACTGGCACTTGTTTTCTTAGTCTCAAGATATCCCTGTTATAGAGATCAGGCAACATGTAATGATAAGGTTACTAATATAATTCCTTGCAGTAAACAGTAAACAGATTAAGATACTCATATTTTACCAGCATGCAGGTGTTTGCTCCAAAAGCTTCCAGGACAACAAACGAATCAATTAGACTGAAATTAATAGATTAGTAAAGTCTGTAAAACTATGCACATGTATGAATACCATTTTTCCTTGATCACTTAATATAATCCATCATATTTCACTCAGATTGAGAGAAATCATTTAATCCCCTGTTGAAGTAAAAAAAAATGCAAGGCTGGTAATCAAAAGTAAAAGTCTTAACGGCTGATATTGTATTGACAAAGCTATTAGAAGGGAGCTAAATGCATTCCCTCGAGACATACAGGTACATGTAAAGTACATAACAAATCAATATCTTGTGAAGCTTCCATTTGAACGAAGCAATAGAACAATAGTCTGATAGATCTTGATGCTGACAAAAAGGCATCAGATGTAATGTTTTCAGATTGTATATTTTTAAACCTGCCAAACAACACTGTAAACAACTATCATTTAGTGCCAAAAACTTCCTCAGAAAGAAGAAATCTGACAAAAGTTGATGAAGTGCTTTTTTGCCAACACAGTTCTTGGCGACCTTTCAGCTATATGTCATCCGTGTATCAACTATGGTTTTGCAATTACCTATTCATTTTGTAGTTATAGATTTGAAATAAAAGGCAGTCAGATGGTCATTTCCTAATCAGGTGAATCATTTTGAGGCTTGTCTTATGTTGAAAATCAATCACCATTCTCGAATTTCTGGAACTTTTTTATGATGACTTTGATTGGTAAAATCACTAACTGAAAATCTAGCCACTACTGTCTACCTGTAGCAATGACCACTAGTATTCCAACCAAAACCTTGCAGTGAAAGTTGGTACCATTAAAAAATCATTAACGTAATGTATATACCACATTCCACATTAATTAGGCCTCTAAACCCATCATGTATATCGGCTGTGTTTGATCACAAGATGAATATTCTACACTCGAGTGCGTAAGGTGCATTAAAGCTTCTGAAAAATTTATCCTAATGGCTTACCTTCAAGTAATAGACAATAAAGTCTGCAAATATTGATCCCTAGAAAGAAGTTATCTAGGCATAGACAGAGTACGGGCACAGTGAAACAGATGCTTGTAGCCCCATATTGAATTTTGTATTTCATATACCTGCTCGATCAATAAGTTAGCTTGGCCCCTACCAGCCCACATACACACCCGTGATTTGATATGTGTGATTTTTAACTCAACAATTGCTCCTTGCCTTCCCTTTGTAAGTCACCTTGGGAACAGCCATTAATTAAGTTTGATCATAAGTACGGGTCATTGCACATGTGGTTCTGAAAGTGCTTTGTATTTTCAGCCCAAAAGTGGACATAAAATAAAAGCCTCTAGAGATTCTTAACACAAAATCCAGAAAAGTTTCTATGCAGTTCTTATTTTCCATAACAATATGTGTAGTACAATGAGGGAAGTCATGAAAAAAAACTGCACATGGTTGTAGGTGTACATTTATGTCCTAGAGACATTTCTTTGATGCAGTCCCTCATGTTGCTGTCAGTCCCTAATTGCTACTCCAAAGTATGTTGGCCCAACAGCATTAGATAAGCAATTCCCAAGAAGAGAAGTTCAGCACCAGGGACAGGCACAGTTCTGCCATTGAAAAGAAACTAATTGCAGGCATTCAACTGCATAACATACGTGATGTTATGTAATGTACCCATTTTGAATGGCAAAATTTGAATCAACAAAATACATAACATACTTACAATTGGTAAAAATAACTAAAATAACCATGCAAGTTACATATAACGCTAGTTCACCTTTATCCGCGGGTAACCTTTATTCGTTACCTCCATGAAATGTCATGGAATGGAGGTTATATTTTCTGTTATGTGTCTTTGTCTGTGTACAAGATTACTCAAGAACGGCTGGATGGATTGGTTTCATACTTGTTGTGTTGGTGGGGTGTGATGAAAGCTCGAATCGATGAGATTTGGGGCGCCGTATCTGTCGTTATAATTGATGTAATAATATCAGAAATCACCCCTATATGTGAGATATATTGAAACAGGCATCGTGCTTTATGTGTTTGTTAATGGGCTTAGCTGCAAGCAGATAGTGAGGTGATTTCTATGACAGCTGGTTGGGGAACCTCCAGTGGTTTTATTTATGTCTGCTTAGGACTGTTTGAAATATTTGTAACAGTTGGCACATTAGTGCCTCTGTTTGCCCAGCCCAACATTCTAGAACATCTGTTTTTGTGGTTAAGGTAATGTAACAGTTAACTCCTGAAAGCAACTGTTTCCCGATGCTGGGCAACTGTTTCCAGATGCTGGACAATTTGAATATGATAAATAACTTTGTATTTAGCCACTTGTGCCTTTGGGGACCTGGTGTGTTATACTTCGTTTGCGCTGTTAGATTTTGTGCTCCGCATGGCTTATGCTGATGTTGTGTTGGTAAGTACTTGCATTATCATATATCGGGCATCAACATGTCCTTTTGGTTGTGTTAATGATGTGTTTGTATCCTGTATTGTATTTCTTGTATTGCATTAGTGTATTTATCATATGTCATTTTATGATAAAGCATACAGTTGCGATTTTACCCAGTATGCAGAACATAATGTGTCCTGGAAAATGAGTGGTTACTGTCTGTGTTTTTCGCACCTATATTTTTTTCCCATATTGCGTCGATCTATTAAACTCAAATCAGACTCTGAAGTGTCACATATTCATATTTCCTAATCAGATGGACATTGTTTTTGTCTTTAAATAAAAAAAAACAGTTCTTGCATAACAGTAATATCCATTACTCTCAAATACAACCGACCATCAACATACATAACATCCACAAAAAGCAATGAATATTTCATGGAGGTATGAGGTCCCCGAACTCTAGTTGTATATAAAATAGGAGTATTTTATAATTTAGGGATATCAAGTCGACAGACGAGTGTTTCATACTGGAGTGCTATGAAAATATTGCAATTTGAAACAAACGTCTGTCGATTAGATATCCCTCAACATCTCATTTTTTAAAACAACGGATATAGGTTACCATGTGGATAAAGGTGAACTACCGTTACATGTCCTACTCTTCATATAATGCAGCCTCCAGGTCTTCTTTGTTTTGTGGTATGATCCATGAAAAAAAGTCCTTAAGTTATAGACTGCTAGCCTAGGACTTGGAGGGTCCCACAAATTTTGCTGGATGATAATGGTATACACTTTCAGGATAACAGCTTGGTAATGTGGCAGCGAAGGTGTCTCTCTGGTCCCATCATTTATCATGATCATCTCCCACTGTTTATTAATACTTGACCTCCTTATCTGCAGTTTCATATTTAACACACAGTTTGCTAAGGGCCATATCATATATGATTGCTACAGGACGTCTCTGTGCTACACAGCTGGAAACCTACATATCAGGATTTTCAGCAAAGCCCTTTTCCAATAATTTTGCCCAGGGACCACCCCCCCCCCCTCTGGTTCATAGACATTGTGCAGGGGGTTCACATATAGGAAGATTTGGCAAGAAGTTGTATTGCATATTTTGAGGATTATGGTATTATCATGAAAATGTCATTACTGGCAAAGATGTATAGAAGGGATTTGGGAAATCAGATGAAGGAAAATTGAAGCTTGCACCTGCAGAGAAAGTTTGCTTGATACATTATGTCTAATACGATACAAGAAATTGAAGATTACTCCAAATCCTCTACTACAACATTTGGAGATGTCATTACATGAAATTTACCTACATACTGCACTTGATGCTAGTCCCAACATGGAAATTGTACCAAAGAAGTTCTCACCCATTATAGATGACTTTGCTGAAGAAGTGATTGTTTCTTAAAGGACCCATAAAAAGAGAGTAATTTGCATCCTTTAATTCTGATCTCATTGCACTATGTTGTCAAAGCTGATACATGTAGCTGTAATATAGTTTTTATGGTTATTGGATTTGGTGTAGGTGTTGTATCAAACCTTTATGAGACAAAGTACAGTGCCATGTTTCACTCCAGGCCAATTTCTGTTCTATATTGAGGACCGTTCCTCCCGCTCAAATCCCGGGACATTATTACTGTTGGTGAGGCTGAGGTCTATCTTTCATATCATGGCAAGTCTGAGATATTAAAATGTTGTGCTTTTCTGAAGAGGAAAATTATTTGTTTCATACAATGTGTTTGCTGATTCACTTGATTCAATGCTGTGGACTTGATAGGCATCAGTTGATGGACATTGAGTTAAAACTAATTATTTTCAATGCCACACGTGTACTGCCATATGTATGTGTAAACAATTTAGCAGTTAGGATAAAGGAGAAATTCTTTGTACACAACCAGTGGGTACTTACGTAGCTTACGTTTCGATGTCTCTCAGACACCTTCGTCAGAGCTTCTAACTGGAGTTCTGCTTCTCACCGCTATATGTAGCCGATGTAGGTGGCGCTTTTGCGGTGAGAAAACAATCCCAAACCAGATCATCGAAACTTAAGCTATGTAAGTACCCACTGGTTGTGTACAAAGAATTTCTCCTTTATCCTATATTCTACCAACCTGATGAAACTATTTTCGGAAATTTAGCAGTTGTTGATCCTGATGGGTTGTCTTTATTTTCCAGGAAAAAGCCTCTGTTGCTGCTGATCCACAAGTCCTGGTGCGGAGCATGTAAAGGTCAGTACAATCATTATGCTATGTTTGTCTCAGACGAGGCTAACTTCACACAGACTTGATGCATACTTACTTTTTTTGGCCCTTTGCCCCTATCAAAACATAATGCCCACCACAACAGCTCTCCACTGGGCCGGTCTCTGGGCTTCTCAGCTGTTTTTTAGCTGCATTTTCCCCAATGTTCCTACATACAGCAAAATCCTGTTTCATGGGTAGCAAGTATTGCCCAGTGCTACATTCAGGAGTGCTATTTGCAATTATATAGATCCTCTTTTTCCATATTCAGTGTTGCTGTTGGGTTAGCCAATTTCTGGCCACACGACATAATGTTTTCAAGCCACTGATCCTGCCTGTTTTATAATTGTGTTGAGGATAGAATTGTCCTGGACTTGTAAAGAGGATTTCTTTCTTTTAGTATGTTCTGCCTAAATTTCCCCTATCATTACAGTATGTGCAAGCTTACAGCTTGTAGAAGTTTCTCCAAAATCAGTATTTACTCTTGGTTTAACATTTGTATTAGCAGTGTCCTTGGCTTGTCATGATTTGAAGACTTAAGTTAAAAGACGTGTTTGACAGGGATGAGCGCTCAATGATGAGTGGAATCAGCTTTTACTCTGACTGTGCCTTTACATGGCAAGTGCCACTTCATGCACACGTATCTCATCAAGGACATTCGTCTTCATGTCACAATTAGACGTGACTACGTTATTAATGTGTTATATACAAGGGAATTTAGCTAAGACTTTTAAAGTAAAGGTTTAAAGCAATCTTGCAGCCACATCCACCATTTGGACACATTCGTCGCAATGCAGGAATACATAAATCTGAGGTTAACATGCTGAGATGTGCAGCCACTCTCTTATTGGCTTTGCCTGCTAAAGTAGTTGATTTTGATTAGTCAATGGTAGTGTTTTGCCAGTTAATTAAACAGCCTCTGTATGATTTAAGTGTAGAAAATAATGTCTGGAATCAGCTCTCTACATGATACCATACATCAGGCTGCTTACAGTGAGGCACCCTGGGCTTTTTTTTATGACTCATAACGTCTGCTTCAAATTTAAACTTGCCATAAAGTATAGAACACTGACATCTTGTGGGCTGTTAAAGCCATGGACCATGCAGTGTTACAAATACCTGACATGGTCTGCATTCTAATGTCAAGAAATATTCTGTGCCTCTGCAATCTCAGCAGTTGTTGCAGGCAATGTGTTTCATTCAAGTTACTACCAATTTGCAGATAATTTACAAAGCATGAGATTATGGTAGGAAAAGTTCCAGTTTGAATCAAGCACCCCATTTTTCTTGTAAGACATATTAGGAACCTAAGGCTGTTATTTCAACCTTGAGCACGTACTGCACTGGCCATCCATTGATTCCAAAGGCCGCTTTCACATCTTATTGTATGGTTCACGGGTCTGGGTAAACGTGGAATTACATCAAGAAAATGCTACATCAGGTCGAAAATTGAGGCCATTTCTTGTTGTCAGGCTTTTTTTGCAGACTGACCTCACATTATCACGTTTCCTTGCCTACATTGTACGCCTATATCCCAGGGGATAAAAAGTAGCAGAAACAAATGTCTCAGTTAACCATACATCATTTCAGGCTGTAATTACAGATCCTTCTGTAAAGATAACTTCCACATTAGGTCAAATTGGGGTCACCGCCAAGTGTGAACGATAACTACAAAGCTGAAACCTTTTACCTCTAGGTGATTTATATGTAAAAGGAGTTTTATCTATCTTTGCCACAAGAGCTTTTATCAATACCGTACCCATTCAGTGGCGGAATACTGAAAAGTGTGGAGTTCTATTTTGTAAAAACTTAAATAGTTTGTGCAAAAGCTTTTATTAGTGTGCAGCATGTTGTAGATGACTGTTCTTTAGAATATAACAAGATTGAGAGCAGCTCTAGGAAATAATTTCTTCAGAATCTTTTGGTGTTACAACAAAGAGAAATTTTGTCACCATTTTGTTCATGAAGCTGCGATCCCAAACCTTTTCTACTTACTATACATTGTCTGACTTACTTTGTGTCTTTTGCGTACAAGGAAATTTGTTACATGCAGGAATAGAGATGCAAAGAAATGTATTGATTTAAAGAATGCTGTGGGTATGAAGGTGTTGAGATAGGTTGCCATGGTAGACTTGGCCTTTACCTTGGCCACTTATCTGACAGAGAGCTCTTGTGTTGCTGCAAGTGATGCTGAAGGTATCTCAGAGTTCAATACAGGAGACTCCGTGTTGTAATGGGATGCCTTGAAGAGGATCTAACCTGGATGTTCGATCGATAGAAACATTTGGCAGGGGTCAGGGCTAAGCTGTTGCTGCCAGTCCAGCAGTAAAGGAGAAAAAAAGAACCCATTCTGTGGGCTTGTTTTGTGTCGGCTAGGTTTCTACCCAGCCTTATTAGATTTCTTGCGATCATCTAGCCAACCCCACCTATCTCCTGATGGGATTGGACCTAATTTGAATCTTTTTCATGCAAATTATATCTGTCAAAATGATGGAATGGCCATTACTTTTGTCTGTTATTAGCAACAAGCAAAGAAACAGCCATCATCATGAGCAACAAAATTTGGTCTAATGGCAAAACAATTTACACTGTAAATGTGGATAAACACATAAAGCTGGACAGGAAAAACAAGTATCATCATGATAAAGCCATGGCATTATTTGATAACCACTGTTAAATCCTCAATTATGATCCTTACCAAATTAAACACATTAACAGTATTTCACACCATAAAATAATAAGCCCCAATACTGTAAATGCATTTAAGTTCGCGGGGATTTAATTTCGCGGTAGCGGGGAAAATGACTTTTCGCGGTGGATTTAATTTCGCGGTAACACCATCGACTGCGATCTAATACCTTTATAGAAAAATGTTCGCGGTGGATTTAAGTTCGCGGTAAAGTGGTCGCCGCGAAAACCGCGAACATTAATCCACTGCGAACATTTCTGCATTTACAGTATCATTTTGTAATTGGCCTCATTTCATTTAAATTCCCTTATCCTTTGCCTCAAAATTTGATCCTCTGACAAAATACAAATTTTACAAAAAATTATTGATTATGGAATTTCAAACAATGCACATCAGTTTCTTTTGTACAGCTCTTTTCTCTGAAGCCATTTGGTGGCTCTGGGTTCCTTACAAGGATCTAGATAACAGTGAGAAATACAATCGATAGTAGAAATAGGTCACACTTCATTTGAGACAACAATCCACTCATCTGCCTTGTTTTATGGGTCAGTGTCTTCAAATTTGAGGCATCTCGTGGCATTTAAGAGGAATTCGATACCCCTCCTGGTGTGTAATTGATGATTCAGAACGCTGCAAGTATCGTTTTTGCATTTGCTATATAATCAATCCATACTGACCTGTCCCAGAAATACCTTGAAATTTATCTCTGCAGACAAATCAACAATGAAGTGGGGCTTTCAGGTGTTTGAGGGAAAATCTTCACTATAATTATCTTTTCCAGTGGTGGATTTAAGAATTTAGTTTGAATGACATTTAGTGAATCTATAAATTTGGTCAATATTTGTAAGAAAAAAACTAAAGAAACACTGATGATGTTGACAAATCAATAACATGATGTTCATTGCTCTTTTTTAGGTAACAATAAACAAAGACTGCATTGAAATATTGTACATTCATAACTACAGTCAAACCTGCCCGAGCGACCACCTCTTCTCAGCGACCACCTGGCCATTTCGACCGCTTTTTCTCGGTCCCGATTTTTTTTCCCATTGACATAAGCATTAAGAGACCTTTTCTCAACGACCACCTGGCCAACGCGACCGCGACCGGCCAAAATTGGGACCCATAACGACCGCATCATTTTCAAAATTGAGGTTTTCATCGATTTTTGATGATAACTAGCGCGATTTTGTGCCGAAATCGGCCAGTTTGCGTCGTATTTTGACTGCCATTACGATTTTATGTTTAGAATAAAGATGGCGGCAGCCAATGGGGCAGTCTACTGTAATATGGGAGGAAATTTCGTTGTAAGAAAATCCGAATTTAGTTGTTACAGAAGTTTTTTTTTTAAATTTATATCATAATAAAGTGAACGAATGCTGAAACGTATATATGCTCATACCTTTTTAAGAAAGATCTGTGTGAGTGCTTTTGTCCAACTATACCATACATTCACCTATGGGTAAGTACGCTTTCGGGACGTACCGGGCATCGAATTCGAAAGGTGCACTGTAGTTATTTCAGATACGGCGATCAAGAACACAGCGACGCATTAAGGCTTGTATGGTAACTGACAGCATCAAAGTTCCTTTACTGTCTAAAATGTTAGTGTACAAATATTGAGCTTTAAAACACTGTGCGTTCGTGTTGTATTTGACATTAAAGACCTCGCCTCTTTGTGTGCGTGCAGTGTGCTTGCTATTTGCCATGAAACACAACGCAAACCATTTACACATGTTTCGAGTCGATACTCTTCTCAGCGACCACCTGTCCAAATCGACCGATTTTTCCCGGTCCCCCGGGTGGTCGTCTTGGGCAGGTTTGACTGTAGTTCCTACTTGAATTATGCTAATGACCTTAGCTAGTATCTGTCCGACAAAGACTGATAATATTGACAAATTGACATCCGGTGGCATGTGATTGATACGATATTGGGGCCTCAGTGGGTCAGGTGTTATATCGGACCACATTGCCCTACTGAAGATGACTGTATGTGTTAAGAAAGCATCATAAGTTGATGCTATACCTTACAGATCTGACTTGCACAAATATCAAAAGCACTCATTGATTATTAACAAACTGTTGTTTCCAAATTATGCCTTAATTACATGCTTGAATTCATAAATCCAAACCAAAGCCTGCCTGTATCCTTATGTTTTCTTCTTAGGGATAATGCAAGGTCCCAGGGTATTTTCCGCTGTTACAGAAATAATTTCATGTTAAAACATTAATCACAAAGGTGTTGGCATAACAAAAACTCTGTCCAGACCATATTTGGTTTATGATGAATTGCTCTTAGAGGGGGTTATTTGTTATTGACTGATTGAAGGGACTAATGGTCACACCCACAACTCCTTGATAGCACATTTCTCCATTTGTCGATCGATACTGTTTCCGTATTAAGGATGGCGATACACAGAGTTTCTGACCTGCCTGATATACATACGTGCCTAATCAATCGTATTTTACCCACCAGTGGTCAAACCTTGCACATACCAGAATTGCATAAAGCCAGGTATCCCTGTGGGGGGTCAAGGACCTTTGAGGCAGCACTGACTACAGGAAAGTCTGAGTTTATGACGAAAGTTGAGATTAGCATATATATTAAAATCACAAATCAAGAGATTCCATCAATATGTCGGGACTTGTTCAGTGTGCACTGCGTTAGACATTTACTGAGCTATGTTCACCTTATATAAGAGGTACATGTAATTTTCCACGTTGTCAGATTTGACGTTCATGTTTCAAATCTCTTGATGACACAATTTGATTGTACAAGATTGTTGTGCATTTCATATACTAGTAACATTGCTGGGGTCAATTAATGGAAAGTCAAGCTTGCACGGTGGTTGAAAGCATTGCTTGACCTACTGAGAAAACCTTATATTGTGTAGATCTCACACTGAATGATCACATACCACTGTTATCAGTATCTTAATATATGTGTGGGCTTATAAGACTACAGTGTTCATTGTGGTGAATATTGAGCCCAGTGGCTGTATCTCACCTTCACAGCACACCAAGATATTAGGTTTATATGCTCTAAATGTTAGTTGCGGGGGCAATTCATCAGGCATGAAAAATTACATGTAACTTTATAAGAATTATTGGAGCCAACAATCATGACTGGAGGTGATGATAATACAGCGCTTTCTATTCACTAAAAAAACAACACTTGACTTGCCCAACACATCTAGTAAGAAGTTCAATATTTGCTAATCTCCAAGCAGATCCTATGGTAGCATATTATTAAGATATGGTATGAAAAGCTGGCAGAGGAGTGAAGCCGGCTTAGGAATGTGTTTCGCTACTGGAGATCTGCCGGCACTGAAACAGGAATATTTACCAAATAATGAAGTAAGCTGTAATTATGTAATCACTGCAATGATTTTCAAATACAATTCAATATCTTCAATGGGAAACATGGTTTACATTTGAGGGACATTTATATGCAATCCCTATAAGTTAATGTTAGTGACTTTGAAGTGTTTGACCATATTTTTTAGTTAGATGTACTTAAATGTATGTATTGAGTTGTTCTGCCAGTTCATTCTTGCTTACTTACTTGCTTAAGACGAGTCCTTCTGGTCTCGAGCGATGATAGCATTCCATATGTCTCTGTCAGTCATAGCTTGATGTAGGTTGTCAACTCCAAGGCCAGTGTCTTTCCTGAGCATGTCTAAGTATGTTGCTGTCGGCCTACCTGGCCTCCTCTTACCATGCCTGGGCGTCCAGTTCATTCTACTCTGATGTAAATGCTGCAGAAAAGTGATGGATGCCACTCAAAATGTCCGGAAGTAATTATCTGTTTTTCATCCAGTTGTTTAGACTGAATTATATTTGAATATTGTTTACCTAGATGTTTAACCTTCACTAATTACACATGTAATGTACTATGCAATGATTGCAAGACATCATTGATGAAATACTCAGTAATGTTAATGCCACAATTTGATTAGAAGATCAAATGACTAAGCAGATCTCATCATCCTTGGCATTGTGTACTTTTAATCAATGTTACTGTAAATACGGTACATCCATCAAGTCAATGTGTAACGCTAGTTCACCTTTATCTGCGGGGTAACCTTAGCTACATCCATTGTTTTAAAAAATGTATTTAGGGATGTCAATGCGATGGACGGTTGTTTTAAATTGCTAAACAAGCTGTATTTTAGAAATACAAATGTATTGCACTTTGAAACCACTGTCAGTCTATTTCCAAATACTGCTGGTTTTAAAATAACGGATATAGGTTGCTCGACAAATAAAGGTGAACTAGGCATTATCTTAGATTTCATAATGAAGGCAACTTTCTTTCCCATTTTTTTTCGTACGCTTGTATCAGTCTTGGTGTTCCCAGGGAATGTCATCCATATAATGAAATCAACATGGCCTTATGTACATGTAAGCACTAACCTTTTCAGCACCTTTGGATGGATTCAGCCAAAGATGTAACACTGAATGCTTGCTAAGCAGACTTACTGACTCCTCCATGGTATCTATATTCAGATATGTCCGAATGAAAAAGGGATGAGACTTTGACTGATGAAGGTCAGATTATTTTAAAGAGTAATGACATCTTCACATGACAGGCAGACTTAAAGAAGACTTGACGGCTGTCTCCAAGACGTAAGCCTAAGGAAGAATGCAGCGCACTGGACCAAGTGAAAGTAATATCTATGATTCATACTGTTGGATGTCTGCCAGGAAAAGTCCTCTGAGTTACAAATTTGCAGCATTGATTTTTGATAGAAATAGAACACATATTTTGTGACTGTTTCAAGGACAAGACTATGATTAGCTCTTGATCAATGTTTTCTCATGAAAGCTCCTGATTTGTTTACCATACATAGTCAGTGTGGTATAGTTGAAAGCAGCAAAACCGTCTTCAAGACTTGAAGCTATTTGCTGCTTTTATCATGTTTTAGAAAGTAGGACAATACAATAAATCCTGTCACAAGTATGTTCAGCTGAGTGTATTTCCGTATGCGTAGTAATTAAGTTGAATGTAACTTATTTTGGCATGCTGTTAAAGTATTTATTATCCTTCCACCATATTCAGTAATTCTAGAAGAGTCCTGTGTTTATGTTTCAGAGGATTCAAATGTACATCCATTCTTACTAACATGCTTATTTGCTGTGAGCATAGCTGACGAATGTACAATGTACATGTAATATACAATGGTGTGAAGGATGGCATAATCTTTTATTTGCTTCTGAATAATCTATGAAGGTAAGAACTTTACTAAGTGCATTTAGGTCTATTTGGATTCCATACACGTAAAGGACCTAACCCCAATTAGTAAAGTCATGTTGAGATTTAGTCATCTTGTCCCGGAAACCTGTGATTGGGGGAGCAAGAGTCAAATGATAGAGGTTAGGGTTTGGTCCCCTCAAGTCTAATCAACAGCGTGGTATTTGGTGTTGGTGTTTGGACAAATTAAGTGCTTGTTTCTGTCAGGGTCACAACCAATCAGCATGAACAGGAGCTATGTACAGTCTGTGTTTTTTCCTAATCTTGTCTAATCCAGGCTTTTCTGCAAATGTCTCGGTTCAATAAATATTGACAACTCTACAAAGACTTTCATCCTATTACTGGTAGGTGTAGGGCTATGGGCAAGTGTTTGACAAAATGTTATTATCCCTACTTCACTTAACATTTACAGATTTTTACTAACAAATGAAATAGCTTACATCTTCAAATTTCCTTCACTGCACGACATCCAGTCTTGAAGGATGAAAAAACGCAAGGCTATGGTATGCTTAGAGATTGGATTTTGTGCAACTTGTTGTCTACTGTGGGATTATCATTTCAAGTTCCCTTATTTTACATAGTTTTTGACAACAGGTTTTGTTCCATCCGATTGAAAAAAAGATTGGCTAGGATAAATTACAACTTCTCTAGTTTGGACAAAATTAGAGATTTTTTAATCAGTAGGCATATTCCTGTACTGATTTACTTGATATTAAGTTTTAGTTGCCTCAGCTTACAGGCTTTCCTTGCATGGCATTTTTTTTCAAATTACCTACTGCAACATTTTTATGTGCCACCCTAAATATGCCAGACATCATCAAGTGTAGAGCAATACGATGTGGCATTTAAGGTGCTGGCAGCTTTAGTTTATATTGTAACCTTAAAGTTTCTTTAAGAGCCTCCTGGTAAACTCACCCTCATTGTAAACCCAGTGATGGCAACAACATGACCCCTTTTGTGGGTAAAGACCAGTGAAAATCCTCACTATGCAATTTGAGTAAAGGCAAGGGCTATTTGTTTTGTCCCAATTGCTGATAACACAAGATGAATCTCATCCAAATTTCCGGTGTGTCCTAACTTATTGCTTCCAAAGATATCAATCAGGGGTTTGTCTAGCTAAGAAGTCGTGCCATTGTTATGGAGACTACAGAAAGATATAATCTGGCGTCACACCAGGTACTTGAGGGTTGCCTGCAGCTGATGGGTGGATGTAAATGATGTACTTGTGATCTTGCATTCATGATCTCTTTTGTGCCTATTTTGTGGTCATTTTGTGGCTTGGTTTATAGCTGGGCTCTTCTACGGCTTCGTAAAAGACTTTGTATATAACTTATATTGGCCATTTTACAACTTTGAGGAGACAGTGTGCTGAGCTGCCCTTGAAAATGATAGATTTTGGGGGAAAGATAATGATATATGATGTACATAAAATTGACCACTTTTATCCGACCATTTGTAGGAGAAATCATCGTCTTTTTTCTTCATTTTGGGCATTTCTCTTAAGTCCGCAATGTGCATTCTCAGAAAAAATGTGTGATGCACGATACCAAGAATTGCTGAATTTATATATGTGCTCTACCTACATTGTAATGTGGTAAGTCAAATGGAATCATGAAAAACTAAAACAAAAAAAAAACTAAAAAAAACCTAACCTAAAACCTAAACTGTCCACATTCCCTTTTTTCTTTGTTGGTAATCCTTCAAACTGAATTTCATACTTATTTTGCCCCGTCGATCAGGCAGCTCTTCAAACGAACATGCCATTTGATCGCCCTTCTTTCTCAAAGTCAATGGAGGTTGTTTTTCCCATGATATGTACATGGGCTTAGTAGCTGCACTGTTGCGTCAAATTACTGGGCGGTTGACAAGGGCTACTGACAAAGCGGTCATGACCCGATCGCAACTTAATGTGCTAAGCAATAAAGCAGACTGATAGCAGACAATCATTGCAGTAACTCACGGCGCAGGCTTGCTTTGAAAGCAGCCGCACAGTTGGTCGTTGCTGCTGATTTTACGCCCCGTGTCTATTTGACGTCATAAAATTGCCGAAAGTTTCTATATGTGCGTAGGCTAGCTTTGTCACGAGGTCCGCAAATCTTTGGCAGAATGGCACTACATCGTATTAGGCATTACATGGTAATGGGATTTCTGAAAGCACTCTAATTTTGACTTGTCAAGAAGTTTAAGGGTGCATAAATTGTATCTGAATCTATGGCAGAAACTTTTTTCTGTTCATTTGTCAGCTCATAGCAATTTGCAGATTTGACAATTCAGTTATGTATGTGTTATTGTAACTTAGCAATATAGGACCTTTAGAATAAATGTTGCAGTATCTTTTGAAAATGTGATATGCTGCAGTATTTCAGAAATGATGAAAATATTTTATTACTTTTCTTGCTCACAGTTATATTAACCTTTTTTTTAGCAATTAATCTTGCGAAAGATTTTTCATGACCACGTTGTCCTTTCCTTGGTGCTGAAAGTGTTGTTATTATGAAATTTCATTTGCTGAGCTGAATTAACCTTATTCATGTAGGAAAACATGTACAAGGTGCTGTTAGGGAAACAACTCAATACTATTGTTTAAAGTAGACCCAGTCTGCCAGATTCCTGGGTGGTATATAGCCCTGGAGATAAATATGGCAATTAGACACTGGAGAAGCCACAAAACATGCTCTTCCTTTGGGAGTTTTTCTTTGATGGGGGTTCGACCACCCTTGATGGTAACCTTTGGTCTTCTTTTGGAACTCAGGGAATCAACTGGACAATTGGATCCAATTGAATATATTGGAAAGCCATCAAGCTATCCAACCACAAGGGCACGACCTGTGCATGCATTGTCTCCCCTCTCACCTTGCACTGTGTATGACATCCATTATGCAATCCCCGATAGCAGGAAAGGCTGAAAAAGTTCGGTAGTCAGCAGGTTTGTATCTAAACGTTGTGGGGGATTCCAGAAAATATTGATCAAACTAATTGTGAAGCTAACAACAATTTGTTCAGAATTTCTCAAGTTGTACTCAGATTACAGGAGCAGTTCGAAAGGAATCTCCACTTGGGAGATTCAACTAGACTATTATGATATTTGAAACTGTGCGGTTTGAACTTTGAAGTCGCGTATCCAATCACCCATTGCTGAAAATTGTAAATAATATATGAAGCCAGAATGTCATCCTTGCCATCAGACCTCTTGCTTTTTTTTCATTTTTCTTTCTTAATGTTTTATGTTTAATCTCCACTTTTTATATAAAGGTGTACCTTTAAATATACTTGGTGCATAAATATGTAACATTATTATTTTAAGTCACTGCCCTGCCCTAGACACCAAAATGATTGTTATTATATATATGAATTTTAATTTCGTGACCTGAATTTTCTTTATTCATGAATTTGCAAAGTAAACATGTAACCTTGTAAGGTTGGCTCAAAAGAAAGGACCTGCAATAACTTACAGAAAATGTAGGTCAGCATGCACGGACGGATGCCTTTATCACAGGTGACAAACGGCAGGTGTTATAGAAAAGGTCAGTGGAAAACTGCTAGAGCCTGAGTATAAAGGTTCAGTCGATATGTCAGTGCTGCAACACAAGGAGACCTAAATTGGTGTCATAGCTGACCCGTCATGGTCCCCAGTTGGATTGTTTCATCGACCATATGGTAATTTTTGTCATCTCGCAGAAAGGAAACGTGACGAGAAATTGGTCTTGACAGCCACATATGTTCATCGAGTTCTCTAGAAAAGGCAAGGCGTTTTTTTTAAGAGAAAACCTCAAGGCAGACATCAAAGGTATGGAGAAGAACTCCAGGGGATGTAGAGGGAGGTGGGCTGAAGAATGATGAGCTGGGATATTGTGATTTGTTGCCAAAGGTGGCCGATAATGTGTCACTGAAGGGTCGACAATCAGAGTTTTAAATTGTTTTCAAGGATGAGTGGGTACATAATAGAGGGATGGGTCGATCAAGGGGTCCAGCTGGACCAAGCTGCGAGCAAAACTGATGAGGCTTTGCGGGTGCTTCTGGGAATTACCTGCCATTTCAATCGAAATCTCCTCATCTGGGCACTGTTTGGCTAGTGATGGGCAGATTGGTTTTGGTGATGATAATCTGGAGAAGGCGGTCAATATGATCATTGGAGGAAGTAAGGGACATGCGAGGAGCACTTGGGATTGGTTGTGTGTCTCGAGTCATAGAAAGGACACCAGTTAATTTGATGTTCTTTGATACATGTTTTGTACTTTGTAATCTGGGAAGGAAGCCTTATGTGATGACTTTCAGTCTGTCCCTTATTACATGACCCTAGTGGTCCTAGTCAACATGACCCATGAACCTCAATGCAATTTGTATTGCAGGGCTCGAAATTCATTTTTGGGATTAGGTGCACTGGTGCACCCAGCTTAAAAAATTGGGTGCACCAAAAAAATTTTGGGTGCACAACTTAAATTTAAGTAAAATGTAAAAAAAGACTAATATTAACAAAACTTAGTTACAAGCTATCAAATTCTTAAACAAGTAACATGACAGATGTTTTTATTGTCTCTCTAACACTTCGATGTCAAGAATATGTCGATGTATACTAGTATACTTTATATCTTTACATACATAAACCTAAGAAAATATTTGGGTGCAAAAATTGGGTGCACAGTTCCAATTTTGGGTGCACCTGGGTGCACATGCACCCAGTATTTCGAGCCCTGTATTGGGTGTCCCTTTTTCTTTCTATACATGTAGGAGGGCTATGAATATTTCTCCTGTACCAGATCCTACCTTCCTGTATTCATATTGTGATGTTTAAAGATTTGAATTGCTGATTCTAAATAGCTATATATCATGAATGTCTAATGAATATTTCAAACCGTGCATTGGATGCACATAATTGTAATGACTCAGAAACTGACCTTATTTTGTTATCTATGAAATAAATGTAATCACTAATTTATTCTATACCCCCGTGACTTAAGACACTTATTACATAAATGTGTAAGCAGAAAAAAGTACGTACCTAAATTTTATTGGCCATCATTTAGATTACTAGTTGTGCTAAATAATTTAGATAGAAGAGTGGGTATATATTGGCATGGCAGTTAAACCACATGTATATTTGATCTGCATTTATTGGTAGACTTTGCAAGTAGATCCCCCTCTTGACTTGGTTTCTGCATATGACCTCTAACTTTTAAAACATGACACACAGTCAAGGTCGTTGTGATGATGTCGATAATCACAGGAAGTCGTTACCATAAGTCTTGCCAAGTTCAGGGCCTCTGAAATTCGGTGCTTAAATGGTGAAAGAAACAGAAGTACCAAATGGAAGGGATAACCATTGACCCTTCGTTCCAGCTGTGCCCCCAGCAAACACCTGAGACAAGGGTGACCGCAGATTTGTATGTACGACACAATGCCCGACCCACTTGAATGTCTGTGTTCCTAGTATATTAGATACAAATACATTTTTGTATACATCTGCTTCTAGTTTTGAAATACCTTGTATCAATTAGCATCCAAATATCAAACTTGTATTCAGTATCCATCTTTATGGCTACCTTGTCCCCTCAACGACCAGTAGGTCAAGGGACTAGGTAGTAGGTAGGTGTATTCAGTTCAAATCAGGTTTAAACACTTGTGTTTGACATGTTTCTGTTTGAGGGGCTTTGTTATGTAGCCTTTTGAAAAGGCTGAAGCATGCTTGCCAAGTACTAGTTTGTTCAGGGGAAAATGGGAATTTTTCTTTCTTCATTTCCATAATCTTTCAAGCAGTAAAAATCATCTGCTCTTTCATTTTGAAATAAGCTCCTATTCATCTCTCAACAGGTCGGATTATTGACTTTCCATATGAACTGATCAGCGTATGAGGCAAGAAGTCGAGTATAGTGATGGCCTAGAAAGATAAGCTCCTTTTTATGCTATCATAATATGATGAGCCTCCAAATTTCCCCATCCTACGCGATTGAATTCTCTCACTCACTCTCTCCCACTTTTTAATTTTTCCTGCTGAGATAGCCTTTTGTCACTAACTCTGTATCAGCTAGGATATTTAACCACATCTGTGAATATAGGTCAAAAACAAGCAAATGTAGGGTTCCAACACTTATCTCATCAAAGCCATCATTTCCCTTCCATTACACCAAGTACTGAGCACTCAGGTCCATTAAAGTTTTAAACAGCCATAGCCATAGTTTCGGCTTCACTCACGGACCTATCTTGCCATGAACATTGCTATTACTATTAAGTGCATTTAATTCTAGGATAGTGAACCTAGATGGGTTTCCATTAAGCTTGCTTAATGCAAGGACATGAGAATGTAAGATGAGTACTTTTTTAAGTAGCATGAAGTCAAAATATGAGTTGATGTGGCATGCATATATGTAGTACCATATGCCTGAAGTCTTCTGTTCTCTCCCATAATTCAGTGTGTTACTTCAACTTCAAATGACGATAGTGATTAGATCCTTAAGGATGTTAAGCCAGATGTGTGATATTGGAGGAAAATTTCCGAGCATCTTTTAGCATGTAATAATCCATTAAAACCACCGCATTTTCCCCAGTGTGCTTTGATATGAACACATATTGCAACAATCTGGCAGAATTGGCTGTAACAAATTTGTCTGGCGCGTGTACACATTGCTTGTACTCTATCTTCACCAGTGCTGTTCAGATATTCCAAATGCACAGGACGAGATAGATGGAGGTGTCAGTAGGGATCAGTCGTTAAGACGTTACTGCCTGTCGCTTTTAACACGAGTTGACCTGAATCACGAGCCTAATTCTCTATATGTCAACACTTCGATGCCTTTGCTTAGAGCATGTTGCCTTATATCCCTCTAGATACATCACCCTCACCTTATAAAAGTGAGCATGTAAAGCCTCAGAATCCTTACCAGTTTGCTAGCTTTAGATAGCATTGCTTAGGTGCGTTTTCTCCTTAGAAATGCTGGTTGGGAATCATTACTCATTTGGGCATGTCCGAAGATTTTTTAGATGGAGACAATAATCATTTCTTTTCAAATAAATGTGCACAAACGCTGTTAAGGGTGAGTAATGTATCAGGTCGGTTTGAGTAGGCCCACCCGTTTTTCATACCTTTGAAGTAAAGGACAGATGGCATTAAAGTATGTGCTATGGAGTCTTATAGTATAAAAGGAAAGGGAGGGCTATTTATGGTATGCTCTCCACCTGTGAGGCATACAAATGTGTCTATGTATGTGTAATAGATGTTGTTAGACTGTGCAGTGATTTGGGTGTAATAGAAAGATCTTGCCCTGAGATTTGACCTCTTAGATGCGTTCAGTATTGAGGGATGCATTTTTACTTATATATGCAGGGATAGCTAGAACTTAGGGCATTTTTAAAATCAAAACCAGCAAGATGGATTAAAAACTAAACATGAAGAAGGAAATTAGGGATGGCTGGCTTCTTCACATGCACACACACACACACACACACACTCACACACACACACACACACACACACACACACACACACACACACACACACACACACACATAAAGAAAGTAAATGTTTAGTTCAGTAAACTATTCATGCTTAAAGTAACAATATATTCACAAAATGTATATTTACTACCATTTCCATACTGTTATCAATCAAATCTAATAGATGATGTTGCAGCAAATCAGTGTATGAAGCACTGTTTTAGAATTAGATTTCAAGTTCAAAGTCACCCATATTTTTCAATGCTATGCTTATGTGAATTGATGTTGTCCATTGTGACCCTGAGATCCAACCTAAAGGCAATGTGATGTCAGAGAGGTTCAGATAGGTGGCTCTCTTAAGGTCTTGTTATGGACCAAAATGAGCCAGGGTCGCAATGTGTCAGTGGCTTGATAGAGGGAGGTCAGGCTCAGTTTGCACTGAAGAGCACTTTATGTTCTGCTAATGGGGCCATCCATTAAACAGGAAGGTCACCATGATAATGGAGTCCTTTAGAAAAGGATTAGGTCAAGGTAGAATGAGGCCAACAGTAAGAGTAGAAAACAAACAAGAGTTTGAAAAAAGGTACTAGACTTTTTGAACTTTGACTAACAGAAAAAGCAGGTGCTCATTTAGCCCTTCTGTTGATATAATGCTTAAGCAAACGCTGTGCGTTTAGAATTTGGCCTTGACATTTATCACCAGAACTCCAAAGTTGTAAAGATCAAAACTTGAAAATTATATTGAATCATATTAAACACTGGTGAATGTAAATTTCAAAAGACAGTGAAATTTCAAAAGAAGTTGGAAAAGCCAAGCTATATACTTTAGAGAATGTATAAAAACTTGATATGTCTGTGGAAAGGACATATAAAGTTGCTTTTCAGTCCAGGGAGCATTCAGGAAAGTTTTTCCTGCAGTACAATATATCTAGCTATTAACGTATTGCCTACAACACATTCTGGCTAGTTGATATCAGACAACCTTCATTTGCATAAGTATCAAATTGCATTTCCCGTAGCCTATAGACATTATTTCACTTATCAGATTATAAGTCAACAATGATGAAAAGATGATCACATCATATGTTTTATTGTCAGTTATATTTAGACTCAGACTTCATTATTGGATGACATTCAACTTTTATCTGGAGGAAATGTTGGCATTGACGTCTTTTGTCTTATCTGTAATACGTGGTGGTGATTGAACATAGGCAGAGCTATGTTTGAAAAGGGCCCAATGTTGAGATGAATGCTGGCAGCCTGAATGCTGTGCATCAGAGATAGTGAACCTGCATTTTCCTGCAAGATAGCAAGACAGACATACATCAGAACTTGCTGATGCTGGTGAAGGTTAAACCCCCATGTAATTGATATAATGCTACAGAATGAATCAATACAACTGAACAAAGAAATAAAGTGTAGAAGCAAAGACCTAAACTTAGTTTCTTCAGTGTTGTATAACATTTCTTGAAAGAGATTTGTAAAATGACATGATTTAAATCATCCCAATACAAATCTAAATTATGACTGTACTGTAAAAACTCACAGAAGTGTGAATGAAATGACAAGGAATTGAAGTTTTGATTTACTCTGGATGCCTTTTAAACCTTGAAATGTTTGTCGTAAAAAATCCTTTGGGAGTTTTGGAGTTGAGAATGTATATGTAACATTAATTCTTCATCCCTCATATCTATTTGTTACACTTTGTAAGGAGTCCAAAGATGACATGATGTCATTTGTCTTTCTGACATATCTAGGAAATTATCTTTCTCAACATCACATCATGTCAAAATGGATTATAACTTGCCTAGATGTATACATCAACTTAATGTAGAACCATGTGGATTGGTCCTGGCCCATCACATTGCCATCTGATGATGATGATACATTTGTATGTTCGTTCTGCCATGCCTGTAGGATGGATGCCTATTGTGAGTGGCACTGAAGGGACACATCTGGACATGTTACTGGGGTTAAGCGCTGGGCTTGCAGTGCAAAGGGGAATTCTTCACTTCCCTGTACTTGGACCGGGGACATGCATTATTTTAGACTGTTGCTGGCCATTTTATCCAGAAGAATTGGCAGTTTTGAAATAACAAAAGGTTTATCATAGCATTGTTTCAATCACTTAGCAGTGTAGAGGGTCTTTAACAATGCGTTCCTTGTGAATGAAAAATAACTAGTTTTTCAGTACCAAGGACAGACACTGATTACAACATTACAGTATAACATTAAGCAGGGGGTTACTTCCCTCACCTGCGCTGCAGGATGATTTAAGTACACCCCATCAGCATGATGGACAAAGAATATTTCCATCCACTGCTGCTCACCATATGTAAGTTGCCCTTGGGGCCTTGTGAGATATAAGTTGTCAGGTCCATTAGTGAACTAATGGATCGTATTTGCAGATGAGCCAGAGTCATTCCAGCTTCGTAGGTCCAATTCTGTGTGAACGATTTAGTGATAAGGGATTTGGCTCAAGGCTTGTGAGTGTGGGAGGCAGGTGTCCTTGCTAAGGCCATACAAATTAAATTACTTGCTTAACTTGTTCTTGTTTTCCATATCTGCTTTTAGTTTTTGTTCAAACTAAGGTACAAGTATACCCAGTGAATGTTTGCCCTTTGAAATACATTTAGCTGTGTGCATTTGTGTATGTGTGTGTATGTATTGAAGAGAGATTAAGACTGAAAGACCATGTGCAATACCTGTCCTTGGTGATGATCTATCATTTGTATACCACTTACGTAATTCTTCAGTCGATCCATAAGAAAAACACTGCAACACTGTCCTCGGTATTGAGTATTTTACTCCAACACCTTATATTGCATAAGCTTCACTATTGTGTTCTCTTGAGATCTCTAAAATAAACTAGCTACAGCAATATGGCCAACAGCTGTTAGACAGGATCAAAGTATTGATCACAACACTGATATAAAGCTCATTGATCATTGTTACCATGAGGACCTATAAAAGGGATGATACATTTCTGCACAGGAGAGGGACAAACCAGAATTATTCATTGTCCTTTCCCTATTAAACAGGCAAGAGATGAGTGCTGTTATCAGGTGCTGTGGGCAAGCCCGGACATTTATAAAGGAATATTCATTGAGTATCAGAGATGGCACTGGTCATTTCACACATGGGAGCAGTTAGCCTGACTCAAGAGTAGCAATGGTCAATTTTCCCCAAGGACAGTTGGGTCGTTAAGTAGTTACACCACGTAGAAAACACCTGTCGTCATTTAGCAAGACGTTGTTGGGAGAGGTTATTGGCAGTAGCGATGGGTGTTTAACAACTGGGAGATGGAAACTGATAGCACGGCAAAGAAAAAAGCTGCGAGTCAGCACATCCATATAGATAAAAGCTAATTGAGGCCTTAGGCTGTAACTGGTAATTAGAGCAAGATAGAACATAATGACTGCCCTCTCCTTGCCTTTGGTATAATTATCTATGTTTTTGATGTATGTAATTGCGTAGAGAATGGGAGGGTGCTTGACACCAGAACAGGCAGCTATCCTTAATTGTTCAGAGGATGTAGTTATCTCGAAAACAACCCCTTCTCAATACAGTTGTTATTGCGTCGTCTTATGGTTGTCTCTGGTGCAGAGTTACTACTTTGTGTCCAGGAAATACTCATCACTATGTTGACAGATACACATGTACCTGCCCTTGGTGCTGAATACCGAATTGTTGGTGTAAGAGCTGTAAGAATGTTAAAAATACATCACCAAGTTTTAATTGTCATTATGAAACATGCATTGATCAAAATTAGTTTAAGATACACTCTGTATGCCCATGTTTAATTACCATCATGCTTCTTAAACATTTGTATGGTAGTATGCAATGAAATTTATGGAGCTAATCTTCAACAGTTTTGAATATAAAGTTTTTGCAGTTGCCTTAAAGTCTAAACATGTCTTTTTGTATTCTTTCTCTACAGCCTTAAAGCCCAAATTTGCTGCAAGTAAACAGATCCAGGACCTGAGCAAGCACTTTGTCATGGTTAATGTGGAGGTAAGTACACTATGTATATTGGATTTGTAGCATTTAAAGGGTACTATAGTTCTACACAATGTAGAATACCTTTGCTGTAATAGGTGAAAAAACAAAAGGGAAGGACACCAAAATAGAAAATTGGGTGCATAAACTACAGTGAGTGCCCAATCTTGGTGATAGGTGTTGTAGGTTTAAATGTGCTTGAGGTATGGCTTTCTTAAAATTAAAGATTATTTTCCTGATGCAACTTTTGAAGTCCTAAACCATTTCCAGTGGGCAGCCAGATTTTGTCTGAGATAATAAGTTGATTAATGCATTTTTCTTGTTGGTCAACCAAAGCGTGCCTGAAATTCCAGAATCATTGTAAGGAATTATTCAATCTTGCCGAACACAGTTTGCATATAAAATTGTAGCTAATCCATTGCAATGTAGCATAAGATACATGTTACACTCAGCAACCTAGATTTTTACCCTGGCTGCTCAGTGTGCGACCATGGCTGAAGAAGTATTTCCTGCACTGATTCGAGCACAGGTGTGTTTATAAACTTGACTACTCACCAATTACAAGCCTCATTTGGCTCGGTCGAAGTTAATTCTTCAACTGTTTGCTTTTTTGGGGTCAGTGAGAGGGGAGTCTTTCCCAAGGGAGATTTATTCTGGGGGTTGTCTCAAACTTTGCATGGACTTTCTGTAACAAATATAAGTGGCAGTTATTTGGTGCTGTTGGTATGGTGTTACAAGTCCCGGTAGATTAGAATCCTTTCACTGGAGCTTCTGGTTTCAGTTAGTTGGTTACTGGGAGACCCTCGTTAAATCCTGATTTGGGTATGTCAGTTTGGGCTGCACCTGTCTTTTAGAGGGGATGCAAAATGGGGTCTTGTGTTTGAGGAAGTGGCTCAAACACATTTAAGAGGAAGGTCTTAGCAACCCTCCATGTGAAGATATGCCCTGCTACTGAGATAGAAATCAAACGTACTGTCCTATGTGCCACTAGGGGCTACGGGTATGAACAAACACATTCAGCATGTTAAGGAACTCACCAAATGTATCAATAATATGTTCAGTGGGCGAGCGTAAATCATGCTTTTTTGTTTACTGTGTCGTGTTTGTTATTTTGTGTAGCACCTGAGAAACCAACTATTTTACTGAGAGACCAGGACAGCTTTTCATGATGTAGATAAGAACATTGACAAGTTTAGGTCAACCAAAGTTCAGTTTCCTCAGAAGCCTAGAATTGAAATTGAATACATGTTTGATATATGGTATGAAAGTAGTATTGAGAGTTTGTGCACACCTACCACAAACAGACTACCTTTACCTTTCATGAACTCTCTAAACTGGTGAAAGATTTGTCGGGGGTGTTCTTATAATATATGAGCCAATCCCAACAGGGTCACAGCTGTTCTCTTCCTTGGCTCTGGGATTCTCCAGTTCAATTTACCATGGTACAGATTGATGTTCTGCTTATTTGGTTCCATTAACCTTTCCATAGACTGTGAACAAGAAGTATGCGCCATTATGGGATGTCTTGGTACTTAAAAGGTAACATTCTATGTAGGTATGACAGGTGTGATTGTAGTTGAAAGAATGTATGGGTGGTCTTCAGAAAGCACCCGTATTTGCATACAAATGTGGAATATTTCCCTCTCTATTCTCCAAATCACAATATGTACAAGGAAATAAAAGATGATGAGATGAAATGTAGAAATATTCTCTCGTTACAAGAGACCTTCTGATATATTGTATATATGACAGAATGCTGAATTATGAACTTGTAGTAGATTGCTATATTTCTTCATTTTGTAGGTTTTGTGTGAAAACCACTGCACAGGTTGTATTTCATGACTGTGATCAACCTAAGCGCTATAACCTCCAGAGGGCTGCCACTGCAGTGACCCATATCAAGTACAGTGGCAATGCTGGGCCCAGATGCCCCTGGGTTTTACTATGAATAGAACAGGTTTGTTACATGGGCTCTCAGCCAGATACAAGGTGTGGCGATCCCTCCTGTACCGTCTGCCTTCTTGCCCTGAAATGATTTCATTCTGACACTTCACGACATGAGCAACTAATTTCAGTTCCTTGCGGTAAATTAAGATTTTAGTATGCGTACATTGTAGAAGATCTATACACGCCCTTAGCCTAATTATACATGTTCCCAGTTGTTGTGATCCTTATTGTGATTTCTATATACTATTAGAGAGATATTATGAGAACAAGGTCTGGATTTGTATCAATGCCTTCCACAGTAGCTAGAACTTCTGAATCTCCTTTTCACTCTTTTCCAGGTTGTTTAAAAGTCATGTCTGATTTTTTCTGCAGCAAGAGATTTTCACCTTGACAATATAGCCAAATTTTGCTTGCACAATGAATATGTCTTTCTCAGAGTGTGGCAGCGAGCCTTTCAACCGAAGCCTCTCTCACAAAAAATACGATATGTCATTGCCTAATGTTCCGACCCTGCGATCAAGCCTTGCTGACTGATGAAGTAGGTCACTGGCAATGTCCTGATTAAGAGGTCAGACATTTTATTCAGACAGAAGTAGTAAATCTCCTCGTCCCTGGATGGAAAAGCATCAGTGGGACTTCGAAGTTCACCTGAGTAGACGCAAACTAATCTAAATTTGTTGTATGAGAGTGCTGCAGTCTCCAAGTTCCCATAAGTCTAACAGACAACTCTTGCATTGAAGGGAGACATTTTGGGATATTGCCAGAAGGACAAATGTATCTATCATAATCCTCCCTGCAGGTAACACATAGTCATGCTTCCTCTTGGAAATGTAAAGTGAGAACAGGGAAAACATGTGCAATGTTACAGAGTTTTAAAGAACGCTTGCAGATAGATGTGCAAAAGTTAGGGGTGACGAGTCGTTCGGTGTAATATAACCAGCTGCTGCCAAGCCGCGTGCCTGTGAAGCTGGTGTGTTATGCCGAACAGCGGTTATACCGGCTATATAGATAAAGAATGTGGTAACATTCGCAGACAGATATGTTTCACAATTAGGGAGAATATGAATCATGAAGTCCAATGATCAAGCAGTAACTCTGGGATTTCCTTACATTTACTAAGCTGCCCCCTTCAGAATAGAGTTTAAGTAAGTTATATAGGAGCAGCCTAGCAGAAAGTTCTCATATGGTTTGTAAATGTCTTGGAATGAAGTCAAAGCCGTTCTGGAATATTTCCAAGAGTCACGGGGGATCAGTCATCATCATTTCTGCAGGAAATGCACAGTCACAGAGTCACGCTTTTGAGAAGACCTGTTTCATAACATTGCCCTAAATGAACCCATGGTCTTTGCTGAGACCGCCTTTTGAAATGTTAGTGTCAGTACACCATGTGCTCCATCTGACTGGCAGAAGGGGGCAGAGAAGACGTGAGATGCACACAAAAAGAATAAGAATACAGAAGATAGTATTTCTAGCCCCAAGATAAAACATAATACACACCTTTGAGTTAGTTCATTACATTTAAAATAGGCAAAAAGAGAAATTTGTGAAACCTTTGCAAATTTTTACAAATCAAGAAAGATTCTGAATGAAACGGCAACACAGATACTTGCCTAAGTTTGCCTGAATAGAGATACCACTGAAAAGATTCATGCAGAAGCGCTACGGCCTTGAGTTTGCTCTCATATGTTTTACAAATGTCTTTCTTTGATGGAAGCCGTTTTCAGGCAGAAGCCAAAACGGGTCGGTCATACATAATCATGGAAGTTTGAAACACAGAGTCACAGTCACAGTCACAGAGTCATGCTTCTGAAAAGACCTGTTTTATAATGTTATTCAGTGCAAACTTATGCTTTTTCCTGTGACAGCCTTTGGAAATGTAGGTGTCAGTTCACAGTGTGACTATGTAAAAGTGGAGGGAAGGTTAGACACGTGCGATGCATGCACATATTTTACTAAAAGGAATTTCAAAGTCCAAGACTGCTTGTGAGCACTGGGACATGCCAAACTTCACCTGAGTGTATAGATAGAAGAAAATCTTGATCAGAAATTCCCATGTTTTGCATTTGTGTTGTATTGAAAGAGATTCAGGGCTGTCTCCAGGACCTGTCCTTCCATTCCAGGATGGAAATTTATTTGGTGGGACAGAACAAATTCCCCCCCATCTGGTCCAAAAATCAGAGCTCCATGACAAAAAACTGATGAAAATGTATTCTTATAAGCTTATAACAACAGATTTAACAAAAAAATCACAATATTGGCTCTCTGAAACAATGAGAGGGATCGGATGGAAAGAAATTCAAAGCTGGAGACAGCCCTGGATAGAACACGAAATGTTTATGTGATGTTACTAGTACTCAAAACAAACTTGTGTTGCACAGATGTTTTTGCACTGATGAAAGTAGGTATCAGAGATCACCAGAAGGCGAAAAGGGATTCATCATAATCATCTTGGGAGAAGTGCACATTCACAGAGTTACGCTTCGTAGAAGACCTGTTTGGTAACGTTACTCGGTACAAACTCATGCTCTTTTCTGAGACAGCTTTGGGAAACACTAGCGTCAGTTCTCGGCCCAGATGAATGTGCTCCGTGTGGCACGGTGAAGGGGGCAGGAAAGACACATGCAGGGATGGTGCTGGAGAAAATGTCAACCTTCATTCCTCACCAACTGAAAAATAAGGCATGAGATGTCTTGTTTCATGACGATGGATCACTGCCCTCAAAGATGTGCCTGAATGTTTTACATCATACCATGTTAGATTGTTGTCTGTCTGTTGCAGCTGAACAAGAAATCTGATATGTTTACCTCAGAAAAAAAGAGTTCTTACTAATGAAGGATTCTTAAGTCAAACATCTCAAAGAGCAATGACAGGTGACAGGGTTCATAGTAGAAAAGTAACATAGTATAGGGCTCATAGTTCAGGGTTCATAGTAGAAAAGTAAATGAGTTTTGAAGCAACCATTAGGCCACAGCAAGTAAATTTTATGGATGACATCCTCCAGAGACTCCAAATTTAGTGAGATAATGTGGGGAAAAAACAAGGCGGGCAAAAAAAACAAGATTCCTACATTTTCAAACAAACTTTACAAAACAATAATCGAGGTGACAAAACATGATATCACAAGCAACATATCTTTTATTCCTGTATTCAACATCATTACCTGCCATTGTACTAGACGTCTAGAACGATTGTAAAAAGAGTTTTTCTTACCATCATTGGCAGCAACTGCACTGGGTATTCATATGGGGTGGAACATCTTAGACTGTCAACATTCAACTGTCCTTGAGCTTGTCATACCAGCACGGGTAACAATTATACTGGATACTCATATGCAATAGAACACAGACTGTTTTCTAACTAAAACAAATGCAGAGAAGAGCTTGTCATACCACCACGGGCAGTAACTATACTGGATATTCACGTGTGATAGAACACAGTCAATCACTAGAACAAGTCCAAAAAAAACAAACTTGTCGCAGCTATACTGGATATTCATATGTGATAGAACACAGACTGTCTAAAACAAATCCTGCAAAAGTTTGTAATTATATCACGGATAGCAACTTCATATGCGATTGAACACCTTATAGACTGTCTGCATATGCAATAAAAGACAAGCAATTGCAAGACGTTAACAACATATTGACAATTTGCAGCATGTTGATTTCTTGTTTTTTATTTTCAAATCAGGCGAAAATTAATGCGCGTTCTGATGTCATCCATAAAATTTACTTGCTGTGGCCTTAGCTAAATAATCAATTGCCGCAAGTAAAACAACATGCCAAGCTGCATGCTGCAGATGCAATTGGCCCATAAGAATACACAGCTTTCGGGCTATGTGAAGCATTTGGCTTAGTGAAGCTTGAAGGACAGTACATATTGACTCCTCTAGGAGGAGCTTCTGTCAATTTCTGATGTGACACCAGACTGTCAAGGTTGCTCTCAAGATGTTTATTATGGTTAGTGCAGTCTTATTTCCAACCTATGAAGGTTGCTAGTACTGTTTCACAGATGCTCCATCAAGCAAAAGTTTCCCATGAATTGAAAAGTCATCAAACATATTGGATTACGGCAAAAGAAGTATTCACTACACTCAATATTTGATGGGAATCTCTGGACCATATGACAACTATCCAGGGAAAATCAAACTTGCTATAACCCTCCAAAATTAGCCCAATGTTATTCAAATGGATCGTTTATCATTCATACATCAGGTTTAATGGAAAAGTCAGTAAATCCCTGATGTAAAGGCCAGGAAATGTGAGCATGATGATATCTTTAGAGTCCCAAATGCCAAATCTAATTTTGCTAATGAACCTTCCAGACTTATTATTGTATAACAGGAGGTACATGGAATACAGATTATGCTCATAAGATGTTTGATTACAATGACCTTTTCTCTTCAGACTCAGAGGTTTGCAACAGATTTGTACAAAGTTAGCCAAGTTTCTTTTTAAGGTTACAATTCCTAGATCATTTCCTATGTAATTGGAGGTTACGTTTTTGGTGTGTTTGTGTCTCTGTTTGTTTCTGCATAGTTTACTTTGGACACCATAACTTTGCTTCCTGGAAAGCTTCCTTCAGACTTAAGATTGATTTAGGTTTTGCAGGATTGTTTTTTTATCCTGCTGTAGCTGTTATCAGGACCAACTTTGTCAAGACTCCCTTGCAGTCTTCGGACGGGGCTGGTTTTTTTTTGGGGGGGGGGGGGAGGGGCAGAAACATGCTATCACGGCAAAGTCCCTTCCACAGCAAAGTCCCTTCCTCAGCAAACTCCCTTTCCCGGCATGAAAGAACATGGCCAACGTTAAAAATCGTGGACCAGCACACCCCCCCCACCCACCCAAAAAAAAACAGCCCCGTCCGAAGACTGCAAGGGAGTCTTAACTTTGTCAGCACTAATGCGAGAGTCTCCATCTCATGATGTGGTTAACTCTGCAAGGTTGGCTGGTATTCAAGATTGCCCTAAGAAGGGTCAAAACCTCAGCCATGGACTTGTCTGATGAGAAGGCTATGAAAACAAGGGAGTGTGAGAAGATCACAGGACAGGGTGATCAATGTCCATGGAGTTATTTTCCGCTTGACTGTTCTTGAAAAGACAACATTGATCCTGTGTATCTCTAACCAACCTTGTGGAAAAGGGAGATTGTAAAAAGAACATGGGACAGGCTTACCGTTGGGATGATTTTCTGCTTCACTTCCCTAAAATAGACAACCATGACCTTGCGTGTGTCTTGCCAGCCTTTGAAAGTTTAAGTATGAGAAAAAGATAGGCAAGAGTTTTTGTGTGTTTTGAGTTCATTCTGCACACTTTTTGAGAGACAGCCATGACTATACAGTGACGCTCTTGTCTGACCATGCTTTGAAAACAAAAAGGTTGTCTGCAACAAGATCTCTGGACAAGGTTACCCTAGACTAGTTTTGTTTGCCTGATTATTTATGAAAATTATAACTTAGTAGAGTCATTATTCTGATCGACTGCCCTCATACAACCTTGACTTTATTTGTGACCATCCTGTGAAAACGAAGTGTGTGAGGAGATGATAGGACAATGTTAGTGTTGACTGGGGAGTCATTTTCTGCTCAACTATCCTCAAACAGATTACTTTTACGGCAGATTACATGAGTGGAGTATGTGTAGAATACGCTAGAGATCCCCAAGCCTTTGGCTAAAGATCATTCAAGCTTGTAGAGGAAGTTTCGTAACTGCCACTCAGACGGTCTGATTCATTCAAAGGCAGGACTAGATTCACATGAATCATGATTTGTCATGTTCACATCCAGAATCAATACATTGTTATAGGAAGGAAGCGACTTTATGACATGCTGCATCTGATAGTTTCAGATATACCTACAATCCATCAAAACTTGTAAATTCGAATATGATCAAGTTCTCGGTGAATGATATTAAATGGGGCTTACCTTTGAATGCAGTTTCTTTTAATGTGCATATATCCTGTCTTACGATAAGGAAAGAGCAGTCGATGTAGTATAATTCCCATGGATTGTGCTGCCAGTAAAAGACTTCCAAAAGAGATTTTATGGCATGCTGCTGTGGAAGAGGATCAGACTCTTGCAGATCAATATTGTCAGACAGTTTGACGGGGATCACATACAAATCACCTGATTCTATCGACGGACTTGACAGAAAGGATGTCATGGGACGTGAACATGGCGAACAAATCCAATTCTCGTAGGGCTTAGAGGTAGCGGTGATGTACTGATAAATCATACTAAGAAAGTTGGATATACATGACCTACATACACAGGGCTGGAATCATATTTATACAAAATCATATTACAGTGTCTGTGACTGCAAGTCTTACCATGTAACATGATTCTCACCATACCTTCAGTGATGCCAAATGTCAAATTTCCTTTGGTACAAAGTAGACAGATTTGCTGCCAAAATACTCCCCCAGCAGGTAGAATGCTAATGTAGATAGCCCCAAAATAAACATAGTTTCTATACATTTACCTTATCAACTTGGTATTGGTACCGCTGCCCTGTAACCAGGGACCCTTAGAAAAAGTCTCTTACTCTTATTAGCTCTAACTGGCCTGAGGCCACCTCTGGAGGCTGCCACTCTGGGACTGTGTCTGAATGTCAAACTTGTAAGCCCGATTTAGAAATCTATTGCAGTTTCCTCATGAGTGGTATGGGAAAAGGACATTGGAAATACCCACTGTGTCTAAGCCAGTTGTGGAAATCCCTGTGGTCATTAACGTTAGTGTCATGCTGGCTTACCTCAAAATTGCTGGCTAAACTTGATAAGCATGACTTCTATTGAAAAAGTTTTCCACTGTCGATTGCTTCAAAGTAAAAATAAATGAAAGGAGAAAGAAACTCTTGCATGAAAAATTAAGCTCTCTGACTAAACAAACTTGGATTGAATATGACAGAGACATTTCAGGTATCATGTCAGGTGAAGTAAAATGGATTTTGCTCGCCTTTTATAGTTAGAGATTATCAATTTGTTTGGAATTGTTTTTGTAGTTATCATGATGGGATGGGATACTGCAAGGAGGTCGTAGAAATAGAGCACTGAAAAAAGGACTGTGGCATACAATATACACAAATGTACAAAGCCAGCATTGTTATCATTGTCCATTCCCACTGATGGTATGGTAAACATAACAAGCCTGGCATTCAGGCTTTAGTGGCATGCCATTAGACTTGCCAAAAAGTAGCAAAGACAACGTTGGTGAAAGTCTTCATTGAAGCTGACTTTCTTGTTCAGTTCTTAAACTTTCTTTTCTTTGCGTACTGCAAAATAGAAACTCTCGCAGTGACTGTATCACATTTCCTACTGTAGTATTGTTGCCTTAACTTTGTCTTTACGATGATTGATTCTTTATTATATTTTCTACTCAATAGGGCATTTAATGTGCCTGTTAGTCTCAAGGGTATGGAAACATAATGCACTTGTATTGTTTAAACCTCCCTTCAGTGCTGTAATATACAGAGTTATATTGATACAAATGGCTGAAAAAATCAATAAAGTTAGCTTAATTTTACAACATGAATTCTCCACCTCCTATTAAAAGTGTGTAACTGCATTTTGAGTTGTGGCAAATCGATTCTAAAGCAGTGCTGTAACGGGATACCTCACATTTAGCCAGTTATTAGGCAGTGGAAAAGCATTTAGTACAGATCTCTGTCAGTACAAAATCAATGTGGAAATTGCTATATCAATGCAAACATTAATAATATTGTCAACAATGACGACTAATGATGATCTGTGACAACTTAGATGTCGTAATCCTAATAACATTGACAAATGTCTATTTCTTTAAGTCATCATTGCTTTGCCAAGGGGACATTCCTGTAGAAATCTCAAGTTGCAAAGAAAAGTGGAAGAAAGGTAAATTAAATATTCTATAAACAATGAAACTGTCAGGGAGCTTTTTGGTCAGTCCTCGCAGATTACTGTAAATGCATTTAAGTTCGCGGGGATTTAATTTCGCGGTAGCGGGAAAATGGACTTTTCGCGGTGGTTTTAATTTCGCGGTAACACCATGCACTGTAGTCTCTTACTGTTGTGGAAAAATGTTTGCGGTGGTTTTAAATTCGCGGTGAAGCGGCCGCCGCGAAAACCGCGAACATTAATCCACCGCGAACATTTCTGCATTTACAGTATGTGTTCGAGTCCAGCGAATAGGATCCCGACTCTATGCCTGATTTATCTGAAGCAATAAAGGAAACTCTGCCGAAATCAGATTGCTCGTCATTATTCTAACCCAATGGTCATGTTAAGCTGTTAATTCTCTTGCTAATGATGCGTGCCATCAGTGTGCACATTTCTCATGATGCGTACCATTTACGTGCACATTTTTCACACCGCATGCAGTTTCTGAGCACATCCGTCACAAACTTGGTAGACCAGTTCAGTCTGACTCTGCAAAATTCACTTTTGTTGAATGACAAAGATACATGACTTGCCTCATCTACTAAGGTTGAGTTATTAGGGAAAATGCAATTGTCAGTAAAGTTTTTTTCATAAATAATGGCAATGGATGGTTGGAGCACTTTCCAATACCCTTGTGTGTTCTTGTAAGTCTGAGAAGACAGGAAATTGGATACCGAATGCAGAGCAAGTGATTGATACGATAATTGAAATCTACGGGAATGAAGGTATTCAGCCATGGGACCACTGTCACAGTACATAATGATGAACTTGGAAAGAGCACTCATTTACAGACCTGCAGGACTGCAAGTTTTAGATTGGAATGAATCATTGGAATTATTGGGTGAACAACAGGCTTCCTACTTTTTTTAAAGTATGTTAGTGTCTTGTGGATATACTTCTGTTATTACCTTCACCAAAAAGGTTACAATTTAGGTATTGTTGGGTGTGTCTGGACAGTAGGAATCAAGAAGTTGTGGATGGATCTTCATGATATTTCTTAGGTGGGACGGGGATGGGAAACAAAGTTTAATTTTGATACGGGCTTTCTAGTGGCTTTCTTTGGCACTGCATCAGAATTTGTCCAGTTTTAGTATCTCATGTTCTGGACTTGCGCATGCTATATGTGGTTATGATTTTCAACTGATATATATAGCTAATGGGAACAAAGAGTAGGTGTTGTAAGTTTTGGGTCACCTTGTTGCTTTTTTGAATTGCAGCTGCCAATTTTGTTTCAGACTTTGGAAGAGAATAACTCAAGAAGGGGTTGACAGATGGTTATTATTTTGATATGTGGATAGCTTAAGTAATGATTGACATGAATAAAGGCCCATTCTGCAATTTGATTCACATACATTAGAATCTTGTTTACAAATTTGAAGTGAATGTACCCTTAGCTTTGACTTTCTTCTTCCTGCCAACACTTAAACTACATGAACACAAATTCACCAATGCTGAAGTACCAAAAGGCTAACTCAGTAGGAATATTGTTAAAACCTGTAGCCCTGATATCCAGCCGTATTATACATTTGGCTCTCAAGTCTACTCGATATGGAGAGGACAAGAGAGACTCGGGAGCTATAATACGACTGGATACCATGCTATAAAACCTGTTGGTATTAACCTTCTGCGACTGACATGTTGGTCCTGAAAGTCTTTTACAAAATCAGTGATCAAATCAGACGAGGAAAACTCCTCCTCGACACTATCCCTCCAGCTGTTCTTGAGCAATCCATCATCCATGTAAACCATGCTATCCAGAATCCTTCCTTCGTGGTATTGATTTTGAAGTACTGATCCAAAGTGCATCAGGCAAATGCCTGTAGGGTGAATCTGATACGTTGCACAATATAAATGTGTCTCAAGTTCACAAATAAATGGACAGGCTTGCCTGTAGCTAGTGATGCTATCAGAGGAAGATTTATTGCTCAGCAATTCCAAAATATCAAGTCAGATCTTCCACTTTAGCAGGTGTAGTATTACAGAGATTGCATCTGTTTTTCTTGTAAATCTGTTAAAAGACTTTTTATGGTTTGGAGTATGTTATCAATTCTGGATTTGATGTTCTGTAAGTATTGTATCTCGAAGAAATGCGTTTTAAGTGACAATCCATAAGTTGTGAATTTTGTGAAGTGGACTCTTACTGCAGCCTAATATTAGTAATAACTATAGCAACTGTTGTAGTTGAATGTTCTTGAGCTATTGAATTTGTCAGCACAGCTACTTGTGGGAATTTGGCATGAATTGTTGAAAATGAAAGAACATTTTGATAAAGAGATTGCGCCATACCTTACGACATTTTCTTTAGCTGAAGACATTAGACAAACCTCCCTCAAGACTCTAATGTATTCTATTGATCTCAAGATTCAATTACTGCCGTAAAATGCCAGGATGCAGTTTTACGTGCTGTCCCGTGGAGGACATACAACATGGTTTTATCACAGCAGGGATGAGTAACCCACAAGTTTGCTTCTCCTCATAATCAGATACTTTGTGGAGACAGTTTTATTATAAACCAATTGGGAAATGAGTAGAGGGGAAGGAGGAAGGGATTTTCCCTTTGTCCTAATGAAAACTGCAGGTTGCCATTGTTTTTCAAACAACCATCCCCATTCAAAGTAATTTTTACAATACTTAAAAAAATTATACAGTTCTTAGTGGCAAATTCTGACATGTACAATGTACATGATGATATTGGGACACCAATTCCGTGTATATTTTTGGCACTTAAGTGACAGATTAGCGGAAGAGGTTCTGTGGGTGTCGCTCCACCGCCAGGGAAAGTAGTGAAAAGCACCTTTCCTACGGGCTAACATTCCAAGCCCAACACTCTACTCTACTAATAAGTACAATTCCCTTTGAGTAAGATATGAGCTTTCAATGAGAAGTTCCATTGTCTTACAAAGCTTAAGTTTAGTATTTCAGCAGCAGAATTTTCAGCACCAGGGACAGAGCAACATATTGTGAAAGCCATGCATGGCCTCATGGTGGACATAGATTACTGACTGTTACAACTTTTTCTATGGACAATGTGTATATTATATTGAAAATATGCTTGCATATGATTGATTGGTTAAATAATTGATTGGTTCAACTTTTTCCTTTTCTGCAGGATGATGAGGAACCCCATGGAGAAGAGTACACCCCCGATGGAGGATACATTCCCAGGATCCTTTTCATGGGTAAGTTAAATCGAGACCATACTTTTCCCAAACAAACACACAGTTTTAGTCTTCAGAGATTTGAAAATAGATTATTTTTATACCATGCATGAAAGCTGTACCTTATGAGTGCTGTATGTCAAATTCACACCTTACCCAAAAATGCCCATTAACATCTCAACTATCACAATACTGCCACATAGGAAAAAATACAGGAATTTAAAGTTGTTTAGGGAAATGTATGAATGCACACCAGTGATCCTGAGGTACAGGTATACACACTTTAGATATTTTGGTGTTAAAGACAATCTTGAGAAGGCCTCTACAACAACGTTTTTTTATGTGATGGTATTATGGCACCCAGTGCAGTTATGAGAGTTGATGTTACATTTGAAATAAAGTTGACACTATGAAAGGCCCAACTCTACTAGTACTAATGATATGTTGTGACAGGAATAAAGATCATACCATTATATGCAGGAAAACATGCCCTTTCAGTAGACTACATTCAGCAAGAATTTAAACTGTAATGTTTAGAGTTTGATAGATTTACAAAATTCCAATTGTCTGTGTGAATCTATAGTAACCTATGTTTTATGGTGGTTGTCATCATGACGATAAGCCTACATGAGGAATGGTCTCTGTCAACCTAAAACTTGTCATCACCGATTTTACAATGACTTTATCTGGAACAGTAGGGTCTATATCAGGGCTTTAGCCAGCGTCCGTTTTTCTGTCAATTGACGGAAATTTCCTGCGTGTGACGGAAAAATTTAAAAACCAATCCGTCAACCTTGATGGACAAAAAATCCTTGGTGGAAGCTACAGGCGGCTTGGGCACGCCGTAAAAGCCACACACTGTTTGTTTTACTATTGTTATGATTGTTGACAATGTGTGTCGGTACCCTTTCGCATACGATAATCTCATTAAAAACCTGTTTTTCAAGGTCTGAGTTCAGTCTCTCTAACTCCTGGAATAGTGTTTTCGCGACAATGGGAATTGGCTGACGGAAAAAAATTTCGAGCTGGCTAGAGCCCTGGTCTATATCTATTTAAGAGTGTCCTTGACCAATCTCTCTGGCAACCCTCCCAAAAAAGACTTCTATTGACAGGCTTTCTTTCGTATGAAGACAAATTGCCATGTAGAAGACTGGAGTATTTTGGCAGATTTTGGGCTCCTCCAGTGAAAAATTGGATTAAAGGAAAGTTTAAGGATTCTCGCCGTCATGATATATTGACAATTTTGACAACATGATCATAATGTTGATGCCTCGCTAAATGTTTGGTATTTCTACATGCTGCCAAAATCATTATTGACCTAGCGCCATTGCAGCTTTTACAAGTAGTTATTATCACCCTCTTATTGTTCACTACAGAAGGTCATTTAAATTTCTAAAATTCCCCTTTCCATTTTTATCTAAAAGTTTGTTTTTTTTGCTCAAAAACTATATCCAAAATTCCAGAATGAACAAGAATACTACAAGATGAGAACCTTGGTTGGTTTGTGACTTAATAAGGGGATAATGCTGGCCTGAGGTGCATCAATAAATAAAATTGAACTGTAATGGATTCATCAGACGTAAATGCAAGGTTGTTGATATTTATTGACGTGTTGCCACAACGTAGGCCTTCAGATTATTGCAGTGATGTCCACATTCCTTTTTACATTGATTTACGGTATCCCATTTGTTCCATTTATCCACTAATGGTTATTGAATTCATGGTGCTTACCATAGGAAATTGCTGTCCCGTCAAGAATTAAGAAGACTTAAGGATTTTCTCTATTTTTCCTTGAAGAGAAGCCTTCATTTGTGGCTATTTTCACAGCAAGACGAGAGAGAGAGGGTCGATATGTGTGCATTGATTACTGCGAAACAAGAGGCTTTATGTTATGGCCCCATCAATAATGATTTTCCCTCTTGAAAGAAACTCTGTCACCTCTGGTTAGGTTTTTTTTCTTGTAGTGTGAAGAAGTACTTCTAAAATAAGAGAGGAAGGTCAAGGCAAATGCTGCTGTAGAATGCCGTATTTGTGAAGGCTCTGTGAATCCTGTGGTCTACAAAAAACGAAGCAATTATCTCCATGGGTTAGCTTCATGGGTGTAAAAAGAAATGAGACAACAAGAAAGGCAACATTTTGTGAAAATGCAGAATGTTTTCCCAGTGGCCTTTTGTCAAGCATACAGTACTACACCATCAGTTTCACCCTCACTAGTATTG
Organism: Branchiostoma floridae x Branchiostoma belcheri; assembly: GCA_019207045.1. NCBI lineage: Eukaryota > Metazoa > Chordata > Leptocardii > Amphioxiformes > Branchiostomatidae > Branchiostoma > Branchiostoma floridae x Branchiostoma belcheri. Next base: position 15,856,079 of record CM033037.1, on the reverse strand, counting down.
TGTGCGAGGAAAAAAATGTCCATATTTACAATAACAGCTAATATCTAACCTAAGCTCTGATTGGCTACAGATGGAACAAGGAGAAGAAGAAGAAGAAAAAAAAAAAAAGAACACACTATCAAATATGCTTTTCCCTACCAGGAATAACATACATGTATCTATCCCAGTTCAATTCATTAGCAACAGCTATCTACCATTCAAAATATTACCATAGCATGTCCAGAATATGAGATACCTAAAACAGAATAGTTGCTGCAGCTTTTTTAAAAGTCTTTGGTATGACATGGCCGGGAATCAAACTCATGACCTCCTGATGAATGCAGGACAAACATTCTACTCACATTGCCCATGCACCAGCTTGCACAGCTCAGACATGCATCAGGAAACATGGTGTCAGGAGTGGGTTAAAGGTACCCCAAAGTTTGATTGTATTTTCTTGTAGACCCCAATTTATGTATATTACTTGATATCCGCCTACACAGTTTTAGCACTTAATTCAATGCCCGCAAGTTGTGACTCTTCCCTTGTATCTCAGAAAGGGTTCGTGGCCTTCTTCATGACTCCTCTTACGGGAAGGATGTAAGTGTTCCCAAGGTCAACATACAATGTATTGCCTACTCTCAATCTATGTGGATAGCATTTATGATAGGGCACTAAGAATGGGGTCAGAATTCCTTGAGTCATTTGGCCCTGCCAGAGATGACATATGCATTTTGAATAAAAACTGTATCAGTATTACTTCCATCAAGAAAGTTATACGTGTATACATGTATGTTTTTTGGTAAGATTTAGGGGGCCCCTAGCACATTGTTGCGGTACTGCAGCAGAATTTGTAGTTTTGATATCTCGAAACATGCTTGGTTGTTAGATAGCTCTTTTAATACTGCATCAATTTAAAACTGTCATGAATGAATTGTAAAAGACAAACATAAACACTTGTTTACTTTATATTTCAATGATGGACTTGCATGTGCATTAGTATTTGTGTAACCAGAGGCAAACTAGTCTCCAGCAAGAAGTATCTATAAATTACTATAAAGGAACTTGATCTTTCCTTTGCTGATGAAGTTTTTTTGGTATTGAAATTATATTGGATGCAGAGGTATGTTATGTACATGTACATAAAGGCGGGAGAAGGTTGATAATCACCTAAAACTACATAATACACATTCAAGGAGTCTGGACTAGTTCCATTTACTGGCATTAGGCAGAAAGTGTAGTTCTGCTTTCAGGTTAATATGAATTTATGACTTTGATGATTAAATAACTTTCTACAGTGATTTACCGGTAGCTTTCAATCTGACTGCAACAGAAAATTTTGAATGAACTCTAAATTATTTTCTTAGTCTCAGACCCTTTGATACACAAATTAAGTAAAAGGCCAGCTAGGATGAAAGCAGAGGGGTGTTAGGAAAATTTATACATAGTCATGTCATCTGAAACTGAGTACCCAAAGGTACAGACTTCCTCTCTGCATTTTCTTGTAATCTCAGAACCACCAAGTCTGTTTTTGTTATTATCTTAAAAATTGTTTCCTGTCTGAAATAGCTGTTCAGATGTCTCCTCAGACTATTGATCTTCCAATTCAGCATTTTCTTATAATCTCAGAACCAACAAATAAGTTTTTCCTGTCTGAAATAAAAGTTCAGACATCCTCTGAGCACCAACAAATCAAACTGGTCCAGCATTATTGCAGAAAAGTTTTCCAGGCTGAAATAAAGGACGGCATGACAGCTTCTCCAACCACTGAAGATCGATGGCATACCGCCAACAATGTAATCTAGGCTTTGTTCATTCAACCAGGGAAACAATACCCAAGTTCACGGCCTAAAACCTTTAGGTGACTCAGTGCCTACTCATTCAAGGAATCTGCAAATATGACAAGATTTCTGCTGTGGTGCCAAGGCCATTCTTCCTCATGTATGATTCAGGAGTGGGCCCTTTGCCAAACCAGAAACTATGTTCTAGCCCTTGGAGTGTTTTTCAAGGCTGTTATGATCTAAAATTTCATAACTGCCCAGGGAAGGATAGATGAAATGATGGAAAGGGGGGAAATTGACCATTTGGAATGATATTGCATTGCTGTGTGTAATGTCCTTGCACGTAATATCACGAAGGCAGCCAATTGGGTTCTCCTAAAGTAGTATTAGGTAATAAAAAAGATCAAAGGTCTACCCATCAAAGAGTTATTCGTCATAACGTCTCTTTACTTTTGGAATGAAACTTTCCTTCGTATTTTCTAATTATGAATAATCAGCACCCCTGCATTGATGCTATGTGAACATGTACCTTATTCTGTTCATCAGAAGTTTTTGTGACTTTGAATCCAATCAAAACTTTGAAAACTATCGTCACCTTTTCTCCTCATCACAGATGACAAAATGACAGGTTCATTTGAAGATTGAATTAATTTCAGATCCAATTTCTAGCTGTCAGGTGAAGAAATGCGCAGGCAAGATGCCCCAGACTTAAGATGTCCTTCTGCTGCCAGCAGAGGGACAGTGAATAAATGGTCCCAGCGAAATGACGAATACATTATAGATTATGCACATCCTTCAATGTCAGTAACTTTGGTTGGATTTCCCGTCTCTATGTCAGAAGCGAAGACTAGGGGGTAACTTAACTATGCCTATCCCATCTTGCCATGACACCTTAGGGACCCATATGGTGTAAAGGTTTTCCATATACATGGTATGTAATAATATATAAAGGCTCATAATACTGCCTGCAATTTGCTTTAAAATTTTCCAACTTAAAGACCATGTTAGAACGCTTATTACAGGTAGATCCCCTAACCATACATGTACTTATATGCCTGGTATTATAGTGCTATTACTCATACTACAGCCAATGACATTATACATTGTATAACGTCCTTGCTACAGCTAATCAACAGCATGGCCAATGTCAAGCTGTAGTGTTGTCAAGGACACTGACTTGGGGATTTGCTGAAAGTTCCTCCAAACAACAAGACAGTTGAACTTCTGGCAACTTAGCTAGGAGACAAGAAGTACTTCCTTCCCCCATATTATTACCAGTAGTATGTGGCAGTAGTCCAAGATATTCCATCAAACTCAAGCCTGTTGCATGGTAGGACCCAGACACAATCAATAGCATCTGGCTGCTTACTTTTAATAGACCCTCGCATCAAGCCGCCCATTTTGACATCTCTTATGAAATTTTCAGGGAACTCATTTGAAATCTCAGCCGCCTGTATGATTATCTGTCTGGCCTGTCCAGACTCATTTCAGGAGCTTAATCTGCAGCTGGTGATCCTTAAACCCTATCAGACCTTTCCCTATTGTAGAGGAGACTTTGACATGAAAGGAGAGACCGGGCTGGTGCCAAATTGAAAAACACGTTCCCATGATATAGGCAACAGAAAGTATGAGAAGTACATCCAGAATACACAAAATGGATGACGTTGGGTAGTGCACAAAATATAGTTTGATAAGTTTATTGCAAATTCTTGCCCGAGGGCTAATTGCAGGTGACAAAAGAAAAAAGACAGACAAATAATGGTAAGCACTAAAACAGTCTAGTAAGCGACTACACTAGTCTAACTTAAAGATGCAACTTATTAAGTGTTGCTCTGTATATTATAGATAAGTCGAGTTGAAGTCATTAGCTGAAATAGCCTTGCTGGCTGGGGTCAATGACCTGAAAGGCCAGGCGCTAGGAGCGCGATTTGTCAGGCTAAAAGCTGAACCATCTCAATATTATGCAGCTGTTTCTTGCACATAATAACTCCCTTACTCGTGTAAGTACCAATCCCTCTTGATACCAACTTTATCTATTGTAGACTGCCTCCTTTTACAAGTCCTTCTGGAAAAGAAAAATCCATGACTTGTAACATTTCCTCCAGTACTTAACTGACATTCTGAATGGCCCTTCTAATTGTACTCAAATGACTTTTCAGTCATGCACAATATGCTTCATGGCATGAATGCTATTTACACACATCACTTCAATGATTCTCTTTGTATGTCAACTTCATCCATGGATGAGCACAATGTGGAGAAAGTCATTTCATTTACATCAGGTTGAATTTCAGTTTATGCCGCTTTGTTTGCTGACATTACAAACATTCCCAGGGAGACATTAACATATCAGACTTGGGTACCGGCAAGATTTAATGCCTTTATAATTCCTTTCTTAAGTCAGAGTTCAATGTCTTCGAGATGAAATCTTATTATTAATAAATCAAGCCCTGCTAAAGGTCTATGAATTGTCTTATTTACATCGGATGATCCCATGTTTTATACAGTATGATAAAGTGTGTGATCTCTTATGCATATTGATACACTTGAAGTGCACATGCACATCCTTGACAAAAGACCCTAAGGGGTCCACTGGACTCATTGTAGGGACCCCACTGGGAAAAGTAATGACCAGTTTTGAATCCATCGATTTCATGTTTTTATGTCTTAGCTTACGTGTACACTTGCCACTTCTTCAAATTCTTGGCCCTGGAAGAGGTCCAAAAACATTTATTTTCCTTTTTCCTTTCCTTGTGATAGTTCTGTTTGAAAATTCAGAGTGTTTGTCATAAAAAAGCAAAAAGCCACTGGCATGCATACACTCATATATCATGATCAAAGGATATGGCAGCTTTCTCACTGATGTTGTGTCCCCTGGCCATGCCCTTTGGTGGAGATTTTGTCCCTGTCATTATTTGCTCAAAGGCAAAATGAATCAGTGTAATGGTATTTGTATACATGTAGTTAATGTATAGTACCCTTTTGTATTCTTTATTACAGGCACTAACAGGCCCATAGTAAAAGCAGACTGTACAAATATAAACAACAAAGATACATTGAAAAATAATTGCTCTTAGATTCTCATTAAATGCTCTGTGCCTTTCTCTAATGTTCTCTATTTGTGATGGGTAACATGTATTACTAGGCAGCGTAGGTTTGAAAAGACTCAATGAAGACACTTCTTTAAATGATAAAAGAAGACATGGTCTTACTAACAATGATCTAAGATCTCTTGCTTGGTGTTTTGTCCAGTTCTTACAACCCTTAGCAACAATGTCAACTTCAATGTTAGTATAATCCTTAACTCCACTTGACTCCACTTTGATGATAACAAGATAGTATATCGTTGCATTACATGCTAACTGGATGTCATGTTTGAAAACCTCCACAGGGCAGATATTCAACAGTGGAAAATAACTCATATTCAATGTGAAATCTATGGACCGTAGTTGCTTCTTGAGTTAAGTTAAATTCTCATAGGAAATGTACTATGTTCCATTTGAAAGCTATTTGTAACTATCAGAACTCAAACTGCAATGAGAGATGATGTTCTTATCTTGGCACATCTTAATGCTTTTCAAATGAAGCATGTAGTATGCTGCATGGCTAGACCTCTTATTGCAGTGTCTTATCTGTGCGTCTTGTCCTTATTGGCTCCCACCTTGTAAATGGATGTACCACCAAGGTTGCTTCAAGCCACAAGATCTAATAACTGATTGGACACTTGTGGTATGTGTCTTACCAAGGAGAAGTTGACGGCAGCTTTGGTTGCAGGACTTACTGTAAAGTTTATAGAATGGATTTCTTAATATGCCATCATATTTTATATTTTGATATTATATATCCACAAGACAGGTCCAAGCATATCAATAAAAATAGTTTAACCATCCCTGTGCTAAGGCACTCTTTTTCTTCAGATTTGTGTTGTCTGCTGGAGAAGGCAGCAAGAAGAAGGCCAGATAGACTGCATGTTAACAATATCTAAGAAAGCTATGTTGCTACCAACACATCTAAGCTGCTAATGACTGATGAACTAATGACTGACAAAAACCTTGTTTTTTTACATCTTTTTTGAGCGATATAATATTGCCAGACTTTCGTAGCACGATCATTAGAACATCCAAATGAATTATGCAAAGTTTAACCATCAAAGTATTGACCTTCCACTTTTCATTTTCCCTTACAGACCCAGAGGGCAAAGTGAGGAGAGACATTGTGAACATAAACGGCAACCCCAGCTACCGCTACTACTACCCAGACCCCATACAAGGTAAGCTAGCTCTCAATGTATATATCCAGATTAAAATGTCTTGCATTTAGACGACACAAGTCTGTACCACCCATGCCTGGAGGTGGCACAGACTTTTGCATATCAAATAATTTGATCATTTGTCCTTTGTGTTGTAAGAAAGTCGAGCTGTTTTTTAGATATGCATTTGAAGTTCCTTTTAACTGTAAGTCTAACTTGACATGATAACATACCTTTGGAATTTCTTTCCTTTTCTTTCCGACACTCTTGTCAAACCAACGTTTCATAATAATTTAAAACAAATGACCATACTTAATATATTACCTACATTACATACTTAATATGTTACCTATATTTCTACAAATGATAGTGTAGCCAGAATATATCAACTCTGATGAATGATGTAATAAAGATGTTTGATTAAAACATTATACACTGCAGATGTTAGTATTTTGTTACAATCAGACTTCTTTGTAAATCTTGGAAAAGCATTATCTGTTAGATACAAATGTTGACAAGGCATTAGTTTCTGTGAATAGCTTGTTCTGTAAATATGATATCTGCCATAAGTCAGTCCAGTTGAGCCAAGACCACTCCAGTTGAGAGTTTAATTAGGCCACTAGCAGCATAGAGTATGCAATGTAGACACATAAATTCCATTTAAGTGGTAGAATGGCAATCTTTATTACATTGTTATTTAAGCCAGAAATGCACCTCTTTTGCTATATGTCTCCATTTAATAGTACATTCTAGCTATAATATCAGATTTTTATGTTACACTTAGGATGAAATGTAGCAGCTTGCTTTGAGTATTGTTTTTCAGTATCATTCAAAATGAAAAAAAAAATCTTTTTTTAAAGGACCAAAGGGTACTATTACTTATTAGATGATTTTTCATTTGCAATTCTGCTTATGGTAAGATCTGGCAGTTTGACCTAAGTTACAATCATTATGAATGGGAAAACAACGGGTGGGTCAATGTTCACAAGTCTATACATAATATGTTATGTATACATACTCAGTGTTGTACAATGTATATATTATATATATGTCAAGGTGTTATATATATGTCATATATACTGTAGGCATGCCAGCTGGCTATAGAAACCTCCTTGACTGTAGTAAAAGTTAAGTATTGATAATGGCAGTTCAATAGGCCAAAGATCAAACTTCTCAAATAAGTACTAATTTTGTTTCTACAAAAGGGTCCCATAATCCCTGTGTTCAGAGCAGTGACAAATCTCCCCATGTTCCCATTACTGGATATCCGGATCCCTTGATCGAAGCTTACTATGTAATTACCTATAATGGCCATGATTTCTTTAAACTTTCAACTTAGAATTGGGTTTGCTTGGAGTTTTCACTCTGTCTCAACTTTTGCAGGGACCAGTTCTTTGAGTTTGAATTAACAGTAAGAAGTTGAGCTGTCTGTATAAAGCAGCAGCTGTACTTTACATGAATGTATGTTAGGGAGATGCCTATTTTTGCTGAGTAAGGCTACATTTGTAGCAGAATAAGTTTCTCACGAAGCTCAGCACCATTTTCCAAGAATGCCTTTGCACTTCCTACAGCTTCAAAGACAGTATGAACCATTTACCTAAGTTGTTTCTGGGAAGATAGCCAAATACCCACTTCAGGTCTCACGAGAAGAACCTCCAGAGACAGAGACTTAGTGCTCTGGTGCGTGTTCTACATATCTGGTCTATTGTTGTGCTGACCGTATTGAACACTCGTCTTTAAAACTTATAAAACAACTGTCCTGTTACTCAGGTCAGCAAATTTCTTTGACCAGCTAAGTCCTGAATGCAGGCCTAGGAGTTAGATTGCCAACAGACTTGTACCTCGAACATGAATATCTGAAATGTTTTGTACTGTTAATGGATAAAATGATAACTTTCTGCTTAGCTTCTCCTATTATAAAATGTATTTACTACAGAAGATTTACTGTTATTTGCATTGTCTTTTTTCCCAACAATGGGTATTATATCTACTTTATGCCTATTAGCGGGGATGTACTGGTTAGAGTAACTTCTGTATAATTATATCAAATTGAAGTATTAAATGAAAGTGGTTCTTGATGGCAGATTTAACAAAAAAATTAGCAAATCTAAAGCTGCAGACAGCCTTGGCCTTCATTCACACTCACTCACTCACTATCCGGTTTAACGTCTGTTGTTCCCCATCCTGTGAGGGCTAGACGTGATTGCACGTAGATGAGGGGGCTTGAGTAATTTGTACAGTACTGGTACGCAGTCAGATATATGAGGACATTATTGGTGAAATGTCTGGCATCATCACGGTGAGTAATCCTAACAATGCAATTTGAACAAGGATTCATCTGTTTCAGTTGAACAGTTGATAATGAGTTAGCCACATTGTCAACAACTTTCTATCAAACACTGATACTTTCCAGTCGCTTGTATTGAAAGTTAGGATTTAGAACTTGCAGATGTACTAATGTACCAGGATTTAAGTAACATCCTTGTGATCTATGACTTGCCTATTTTCCAATACATCACTGTGTAAGATAGTGTCAAAAATAAAAGTAAAAATGGATAAAATCAGAGGTTGTCAAAATTGCTAGTGCTAGAATGTTCTTCTTTTCTTTATCTCTGGTCTGATAGCATCCGTCAAGGACATTATATCTTATATAACATCCTTGCATCCATCAAGTAGGATGATTAATGGTTGAGATAAAAGTTTAAGTTTGCCAAGAAGAACTTCAAAGGGGATAGCACAATCTTTCAGTATCTGTGACAGATTTGTGTAATTAATGGTGGGGTTTTAAAGAAATCCTGTCATCACTTACCAACTGTGTAAAAGTTGGAAAGTAATCAGAGAAGGGTTACGTATAGAACTTTAGGGAACGATTGTTGTCATCTGCGAGCACAGACAAATGAAGGTGCAAAGAATGATGGGGCGTAACGCGAAATTTGTGAATCAGGGGGATTTCAGCGTTGATGAAATTTGCAGCAATATCGTGCCAGACCTCTAGGTATAATTTGACACAGGGAAGTAGGCATCAAATGGATGCACGGTGCTCTGCTATAACCTCAAGAATGGATCCATTTCTCTCTGTCACCTGCAAAAGTAAGCTCATTTCCTTGCCATCATTTTTGTTGGGTACCAGAGTCCTTCATCACACAACCTTTGCCCTCCCAAAATACATCTCCAGCTTTGGGCTGTCAGTCACGGAGCGCGCAGCAGGGCAAACACGGAAAAGGCGGGAAGACGTCGAGCAGAAAAGAAGTGTTCCATCATGCCTTAATGACCGTATTACATTCCCTCACACGCCCCCTTTCTCCCCTGGCGATGAAAAAAGCAATATGTTCCTAACCGTGTCTCTTACTTCTTGGATTTACGTGACCAGTTTTGTGTTTGAAGTGGCTGAATAGGAACAGTTTCGTTGCAGTAATTTTTTATGCGCTCCCCTGTGAGTCAATCACACAGTGTTTGTTCAGCAAAAGGAGTGGCCTTGCAATTTTTTTCGACATACGCCCCTCTGCTCCATTGAAGTAATGAAACTGGGGCAGCCCACGAGCTTAGTTTTATTGGATTTTAGCGAACTGTGCGCTCCTTGGGCAACTTGGGACTTGAACTTATTTCCCTTGCAAAGGGTAGGATGCATGGGCAGTGTGAAGTTGTGTGTCATTGATGGAAAGTACAGAAGGAATCATCCTTTTCCAGATGTCTCTTGGAGGGTCCTTACAGAGCCTCAGTCCATTTAGTTTTCAGGGGAGACAGCTGGTAACTTAACCCTCAAGCAAAATCTGTTAAAAGTTGAGGTTGTGGTGCAAGATGAAGAAGCACAGCTGCATTGAGAGGAAACGTGTCAAACCAGGGGAGTTTTGAGATTACCAGAATGCAGCACAAAAAGCCTCACAGTCACACAGAACAAACTGAAGATTTTTATTAGAGATATTCTATGTTACTAATGTGGGAAAGACTGCAACATTTCACAAGAATACAGAACACATGTACATGAATATGAGATAACCATTGCCACACTGCTCTATGTGAGCTAACTTTGTATCACACTAAGAATAATCTAGGATTAAGATTTTTTTCCAACTGGGGATTTGGCAGAAGTTACGATTTAGCAGCAGCAACAAACTAGACTTAAGTATAAAGCTGTCTGGAAATGTGCGAGGCTGAGTCAAGTGATAAGGAGCTTCCCTTTGGGACAAAGGCAAGAGGTTATTGCAGAAAGTCTGCTGGAATTTGTGCTATGAAAACAGCTGATACCAGTAGCTTGTAGAGCATAAGTGAGGCATGATCAAGGTTATGTGTAGGTCTCTGTCAAATATGTAGGAGGGACAAGACAGGAAATTGCATTTGTAACTGCCGTAAAATGTAGTTCTTTTGTAAGAGGAGAGTAGAAAAGGTCTTCTTTGCCACCTGATCACAAACCCAATGCCGCAACAACTACGCCAAAAGGGTCAGACCCCTTTGGCATGGTCAGTTTGGCCACCCTTAACCCCACTGTTACACTAAGACTTTTAGTAATTTTAAAAACAAACCAAATGCTACATTTCCATGCAAAAATTCATTTCAAATCCTATGCAATGTTTAACATGCTTGTTCAAATTAGCCACTTTCAAAAGTCAACCTTTGTACCCATCCAACCCCTCCCCCGTCCCACAAGTGGACTTGTCCACTCCTGGTGATGTGGCACTTGAGGTCTTACCAACAGAAACATCCTGTTTCCAGATTAGATACTCGTGTGCTTACAAGTGCTTGTCTTGTTGTACAACCTTTGTTAAATTTTGTCTGACAAGCAGCCTAAGGACTTTAAAATTTGTATTTGCCTAATAGTGTTATATTCTATGTGTCGTTTAACATGAAATTACATGTACATTAACTTAAAGTACACATATAATGTAACAACAGTATAGAGCAGAGGACTTGATGCTATTTTTTGCCAAGGCTATATCAATGTCAGTAGTTGTAAGGCGGGTAATAATTGTATTTCACAAGTTCTTTCATTAAGGAACAGGACTTGAACAACTAACGTTTTAATATTAACTATTAAGTTACAAGGTTAAGTGCACTCAAATAGTTTTCCCTCTGCAATTTGATATACAAGTGTGGCATTGGTTGGACCAAAGTACTGTGTGCTGTGATATTAAAAATCAGTCTTTAACTTCCTTGGGCCTTGTACTTTAGTTATAGTTTTAAATCAACACAATGCATTACAGATATAATTATTGCCATAATGATTAATGTTAGCAAAGAAATTTGTTCATTCAGTAACGTCATAAAAATCCCTGAGACATGTTTATTTTTATCATACATTGAGAAGTAAAGGAACAGAAAAAAGTACCGGTAGTGATATCCCCGATGTATGAAGATTAACTTATTTTAAAAACTTTTCTTTTTTTTCTTGTCTTTTGTTTTCATTCAATGATTGTTTTGTTACAATCTCTCTTTCCCAAGGATTATCTCCATTTGCCTTGCATTGATATGCAAATATGGGTATGGCAACATCCTGTAACAGCTGTGTCACACACAGTTCTTAGGCAGGTAGCCAGCAGGTGGAATGTGTAAATGGGGGTATAGCTCAGTGGTAGAGCATTCGACTGCAGATCGAGAGGTCCCTGGTTCAAATCCGGGTGCCCCCTGTCATATTTTTTCACAACTTTTCTAAAATATCAGCAAATTGTCTTGTTTTCTCCATTTTTGTCTTTTACGCTTTGCTGAAAATCTTTTAATTCTTTTTCTTTTTTTTTTTGCTAAAAATTGATGGATTTATTTTTTTGCCAAAATAGATTATGGGCAAGTTATCAACTCCCAATATCTTAATTGGAATAGATAGATTAACTGATCTTCTTTTGATGAAATAATTTCCCATCAGAGTTTAATTTGATGTCAATCATTCCATACTGTAATTCTTTATCTGTTTATAGTAACATGATCTTAGCCACTGTAGCAGTGACATTTGAACCACTAAAGTTTTGTCATTAAGATTAATTGATTACTCTATGGCCAGCTAGAAAAAATGTTTTCCTTGCTGAAATTTAATGTCATGAGCTACTTCCTTTCCTCTAAACAGCTGAAATTCCCGACCGCAATATTAAAAGGATTTACAGTATTAACAAAAGATGCCATGTTCGACAAAAAAAGAGACAGTTGTATTAAAAAGGGCTGAAAATTGCCACCAGCCACCAACCAGCTAGCCACAAACCACCTGCACCTGCACATAGAAAATGATCCCCTCACCCTCAACCCTATGAGGTTTGGCACTCGAGAAGAAGAAGAGAAGAAGAAGAAGATATATTGATGATTATTATTATTGTGCGTTTCTCTTATGAAGGAAGCAAACATGCAGCTAATCTTGTGTCTCTTTGTTTTTTCAGTGGTAGACTCCATGAAACTGGCACTGGAGAAGATCGCACCTGACACTCTCAACGCCCAGCATCCGGATGAACTCTGACCTCGCACAGGGGGCCCTGGGATACATAGGGAGAGCATCATGGGATATTTGCTTTGTTTTCCATTGTCATGAGGTTCCAAACACACAGCAGTATGTACTGAACATACTAGTACATGGATTTGCCTGTACATAGCAGCACATAGACTTTATTGCTTCAGAAGGCCTCACCAATTTGATAACTTGTCTCTTAAGATTGTTTAAAGGAAGAAACCAATGGTTGAACTTGAAGGGGGGAAAATTATGCCTCACAAGGTTTGGGTTTACTAATAAAAGTCATTGTCACAGTGACACTTTCAACAAAATATTGTGCAAGAAGAGCAGTATTATATTACCTGGAAGTTCTAACAAACTGACCACTGTAGAAGACCTTTGTTTAAAAACATTAAACCCACTTTAAACATTGGGAGAAAGAATACTATTAAACTTTTTCCTCCTAATGATCCATTTTGTACCAAATTGGTACAGATACAAGGGTAGGAAGTAAGTAAGTAAAGTGTTAAAATCATTGATTTTCAACATACTCGAACAAAAGGAAAAAAAACTATCCTTATAGGACAATGTAGTAAGATTGGTGTGGCTTTAGTCATCTATTGTGTTTCTTTGACAAAAGTGGCCTTGGTGAAAATGGGGAAAGCACGGCTTGAAATTGTGTGATAACTTACTTGTGTATTAGCATGGCATCATTCCTGTAGTAACGACATGTAATAGATCTGTTTTATTAAAAACATGCCCATTTGTGAATGGTGACATCTCTGGCAACTGTAGAGAAAATGTATATAGTGCACATAAAATGATATTTGGTGCTTTACAAATTATGCAGCTGCAGTGCTTGAATGTTAATAGGATTGACAAGACAACGGACAAGATTTTTATGCAATGTAAACAGAGTAGATGCTGTGATCAGAGGTTTGAAGTCAGTCAACTATTTCCCATAGTTAATCTGTGATGATAAGTGCTTTTCTGTTAACAGTGTGTTCCAGTAGTTTATGCAAAAAAAAACAACTTCCCAGTCCTTGTGTGAAATTCATTTTGCATACTTAAGTGCAGTTTTGATAGACATATTTTTAATAATCACACTGATCAGAAAACAACCTTTTCACCCAAGACAACTGTATGTAACTTGACAACTATCTCAAATCGTATTGTAATCAAGTCCAAATGCACAGGTTAGAAGTTCTATTAATTGTACAGGCACTTTCAATATGTATTTGTTCAAAATATGAAGAAAGATATGATAAACACATTGCCAACATTTCATAACATACTTCTTCATACCAGCAGTGTACACTATCAGCATCTTTTGTTCAAGCTCCCAATTTGTTGTATTTCCATATTGACATTGACAATCTAGAAGTTCTTCTGAAAACAAGAACTGAACCAACTCTTCCAGTAGTAAACTTAAGCTTACGTTGCTCTAATTTGTCCTTCAGCGCTGTTTTTACCTGATTAGTGAACTATATATTACCCTTTCTACTTCTAATGTCTTTATTGCCAGCCAGATTGTGGACAAATCACTACAAAATGAAGACAAATGCACACAGATACAGCTGTAGTTCACCACGTATCCACAGTAAATAAATCTAAAGCCTCGTTTGTCACTATATCACGTTAGCTGCGCAGTATCTGTATGAAAATGTCAACCAATTTGTGTTGGATGCATCATTACAGGAAGATAACAGAGTTATTGGGTGACCTTTGGCTCCTAAAGATGTACCTATCGAGTGTCTGATTTGCATTGGGGTTTGATTATCGCTGATTCTGTCGCAGATTGACAAGAGTTCAAACTGTTTTGGTATAAATCATTTCCTGTACACACATTTGTATTCAGACTGTGTACCTATTAGAATTCTGAGGTGTTCATCAATAGGAGCGATATCTACTGCTTTTGTTATGCATTCTCCTACGCAGAGAGTTCCAACACGTTTTGCGCCATTGAACTCTCTGCGTAGGAGAATTTTGTTATGTAGATTTATATTGTAAAAGAACACTAAAAAGATTATGTGCAAACCAAACAGCACCTACCTTTACATGATATTTGTTCTTGATTTTTTTATAGAGTTAACAACTTGAAGATAATCATTGAATAAAGAATTAATGATTCCAACACATGAAGTTCTACTACTGCGTGCAGTTGTATTATGTAATTGTACTTTATCCATTGTGTATTAGGAAAATATGTTTTGTCTATGTTGTTTAAAGAATTAGTGTTTGTTCAGTATAGCCCTTATGTGAAACCAGCTAATACCTGCACACTAAAAGCTTCTCTGTGTTTTGTCACACTTGCTTGGCATGTTTTATAGATAATAACATGATGGATTGCTTATAAGACTATCATGACAACTCATATGATAAATGATGTTTTGTATGTTTTATGGCTTCTTAGATATCTTCTCAGATATTTTTGGACCTATGGCATTTTATGATGGGAAATAAAAGAGATTTTGAAAAACACAGTTGAATGAGGTTATCGTTTTTGCATTCATCTTTCTGATTATGTATCATCATGACAGACTTACGTCATTAGAAAAAAATTGATGACACTATTAAGCAGGTATCTTACTGATGACTGAGCTGTAGCCTCCTTTGCAGACTTTGAGTGGTGCTGGCTTTTATTTTATGGAGGGGGTGGGGGGCTGGTTGGCTAGTTTGATAGTTGGCTTAGGTTCTCTAATGCCGGGAAAGGGAATTTGCTTAGTAAAGTATAGTTTACCGTGTAAGGAGTTTTGCCCTGCCACCTCGCCTTCCATAAAATAAGAGCCAGCCCCACCCGGAGCACTGCGTCAGATCAATTTGACAGAGAGCAGTCAACGAATGCCATTGATAAGAAATAATCTTCTAACTCTTTTTGTTGTCTTTTAGCCATACTTGCATGTGATACATCTTCTCTGGATAGTTTTAAAGAACGCTTGCAGATAGATGTGCAAAAGTTAGGTGTGACAGGTCGTTCAGCGGAATATAACCAGCTGCTGCCGCGCCGCGTGCCTGCAAAGCTCGTGTGTTACGCCAAAGGGCAGTTATACCGGCTATATAGATACAGATACATGAAATTTCCGTTTAAGTCAAGGGTGGCACAAATCCAGTTTAGTTCGGCAACACGCGGCAGCTTCAGTGAGACACCTGCTTTACTATAAGGTGTTCATTGTGTTAGTTTCTCAATACCGCGCACCTTCCTGTATATGTAAAGATTCGTGTAGACCCAGTGCTCATGTGTAGCAACAAGAATATTGTTTTTAGGATGATCATAAAATATCACTTTTAGTCGTTAATACTGAAGCTCCATCAAGCTGGCCGTGGTAGTACGGAGGTGTGCTGTTATCAATCTTCCAGAGAAAAAAGTTATACTTTTCGACAGTGTCACACCCTATAAACAACGAATGTGACAATATTTGCTTTAGAACACAACACACAGTATGAGCAGCACGTACAGACTAAGAAATATTTCATCAGAGGAGCACGTATTACTGCCGCGGTGGCCTTGTAGCTAAGGCGAAGTTGTCAAGTTGATAAATCCTACGATCTTATGACAGATAATGTCTAGTCTCTACCAGACTCCGGATCGCTGGAAAAATCGTAGAAATTGAACAAATAGAGGAGTAAGCCGGCCAGAGGAATATAACCGGCCAGGGAACAGCACGCGATCCACGGATCGCGAGCTGTTCCCTGGTCGGTTATATTCCTCTCTATTTGTTCCATTTCTACGATTTTCCAGCGATCCGGAGTCTGGTAGAGACTAGATAATGTCACTGTACCCTGTTTAACTACACTGACTACTGTTGCTCTCTCTACATAACGTTGATAGCGAAGTAAAACTTTTAAGAGTTCAACTTTGAAAATCACGCAGGTATCGAGGACAAAATCAATTCCCATTTTTGCAGAGGTAATTTCAAAGAGGCGTTCCACTTTAGCTATATGGCAGTGGAACGACTTTCAAAAATATTCAGATTTCAATTTTAAGTTTGCTCCTTTGAGATAAATCTTATCCAAGGAGGTTAAAAACTTTTTATCGGAGTGAAACTGGCTACACGGTACCAATTATTAGGGGATTTGACAACAAGTGGTCGTGCGCACTGATAGTATCTTTGAGATGAATTTTAAGCATTTCCGACTTCACTCAGAATGGTGTAATAGTGGCTTGTATATTGGTCGACAAAGAAGTGATACGCGTCACGGTCATCCAGACTAGATCGAGGCCTAGATGGAAAGGGGTAGGCAACGGAAAAATGGGAAGAATATACTAATACTAGATAATAGACAGGCATGACACTAACTACAACACTTAGAAATACAGAAAAACAAACGAGACTGGTAGAGAAAGCTGGTTGCCAGATCGTATTTTCTGCTCGGACGATGAGATGAGAAAAAGTCAGACTCAAGGACCGCTGTTGACAGTGACATCATTCCACAAACTTGATCCGTTGAATTGTTGCGAAGGACAAAGTGGCTTTACTCTTACTTAAGTAAAATATCATAAAAGACACGACGTCACGCGTAAGGTACTAGTACCTGTACAAAAACTACCTGTGCGTGACGTTGTCTTTGATAACTTTTCACAATCCTTGCCCATGTTGCCGGAGGAAGCACGCGGTACCAGCACCACCTTGCGGTCCCATGCAAAACAGCAACTTTGTCATTACGGTTACCATAATAATAATAATAATAATATCGGGTGTATTTTGCAGCCAGTAGGTACCCAAAGTGAGGGTAATGAGGCTGTTTAACGTGGTCGAGGCACCTCCTCGAGCACGGGACCCCCGTTTTACGTCCCTCCCGGAAGACGATTTCGTGGAAAGCTTCGTGAGGCTACAGCAATCCGGACGTCCTTGGTTGGTCTCCCATCCAAGCACTGTCCGGACCGCGCGTTGCTTAACTTCCGAGATCGAGGGATCGGGTGTACCAACGCGCCACGCGGCCGTAGCATAATGATGAACTTCTTGGTGTGAAGTTGTTAATTTCGTAAAATAGTAAAACCCACAGGTTAAAGCCATTATAACTACCAATGCATATTTTTATCAACCATGTACCGAGAACGGCTATCCACAATCAAGGAGTTCGGCAATTTTATCGCCTAGGTCAATGACCGCTGTCCCCTATAAATCGAATGGCACAACCTGAGGTAGAAGGGTCAACATACTAGCGAATGCGGAAGTGATCTAGTGAGCGACCTTTGAGCATCGACCCTCGCCTCTGTTTCTCATCATAAAAATCGTGGACCTTAAAAATAAACGTTTAGGTAGAAGGCCGTCACCATGGACAGGGTTAACACCACTTCAGCGGTTTGCTCGGTGTTCGCTGGTGTCTTGACATGTTATGTCGGTCTGAAGGTCTACAAGAAACGACAGGTGAAGAAGAAGGCCTTGAAGAAGAGGGAAGAAAGTCGGAAGGCCCTGCAAGACGTCCAGAGATCTGTGGCAACTGATGATCCCGTGAGATTTTAAAATATGGTTTCATATGGAGCTCATAAGGAAGATGAACTATGCAAGGTCTCAGTAACTATGCGAGACGTGTTACTAGTAACTTGTGTAATATACAACAATAACAGAACTTCAGAAACAACTTACACGAATAACGAATTGTTTAGAGTGTTTGCAGAAAATATTCTGCAGATATCTAACGTTACGATCACTTAAGTTTTATAACTACATGTATAAGACAGGAAAAGGGTGTCAGATTCACCGTTGTATTCTTCTTCTTTCATACTGCCTAGCCTCATTTTTTTCAGATTATTGGCAGACTACGCATGGGTTAAATACAATACAAGTGACCGGTACAAATAAATAGACATGGGAAAATGAAGGAAAAATGCTATGGGAAATGAAAACAAACTGATTTTCTGTGTGCAAAAGACAGGACAGGTGAATTAAGTGGGTTAATAGAACACATATTTACATATATACAAGACGTGTGGGGTGGCTCAATGCAGCAGGGTCCTCCCCAGCTCAGTTTTGAACTGGGAGAGAGACCCCGCCTCCGCCACACCAGGCTCAAGTCCATTCCACTCTCTGATGGTACGAGGGAAGAACGAGAGCCTGTAGTAGTTGTTCCTGCTCGCGATGGCCTGATTCATCTGTCAAGGACATAAAACTAGTTGACAAACGTCTTTGTAGTGCAATTTAGAGCAATATTTACAATTTTTATTAAAAGAAGAGGGATTTATTTTGAAATTGTTTTGTGGATACAGCTAACAGCATCCAAAAGACGGGAGATCCTGTCCCTGACCCTGACCCAGCTCAGCCAGCAGCTGAGAGATGGACAGCTGTCAGCTGTACAGGTGCTGCAGGCATTCCAGGAGAAGGTGAGTCACAAAAATCAGACATTCTCATTGACTACTTGAGTCTGTTGACAATTCAAGAAAACAAAAATTTATTATTTTGTACCAGTTGCTGTATTTCCAAAAAGTCCATATGCTTTGGGGTCACAGTGGACCATCTGGGATGTGTATTGTGGAGTGTGTATTGCAGGAATTCTGGGATAGTACATTTACCAATATCCTCCTTTGTGAGTCACTAGCTGAAGCTCAAGGAAGGAAGACTGTAGTGTTCCTTACTCTCTTAGCAGAGGTTTGGCTCCAGCTGTTTTTGACAATAGGCATTTTTGTATGGCTTTCCACTTAATGCCATTGTCTTCCACGGCACAAAGTAGAATGCCTGGAAACTCATCAAAAACAGCCGGAGGCAAACCTCTGCTTTGACAGTAAGCATTTGTCACAAGACAGGTTTTAGATTGGTTGTGTTTTATGATTTTAGAACCAATCTGTTTTGCCATGTGTAATACCTTGACCTTCAACATCTATTGTGTGGAAATGTACATTGTATACTAGTATACAATCTCCGGTATAATGTACTAGACAGACATGACTATCTAAAAACTTTAGGTAACTTGTTGGTTTATGCATGTTTTTATTTTATCAAACTGAACAGACTTTTGTATAAGCTTATTGCTTTTACTTTCCACCCCAGGCAACGTCAGAGAATGACAAACTCAACTGCTTGACTGAGCCGGTGCCAGATGCTTTGGTGGGTACAATGTGTTACATTAGTCTTGAAACTTCACACTTTATTGTTACAAACTGGTAGTCCTGGGAATGGAACTGCATTCATGGTATAGTGATTGTGTCTTGTGATTATTTATGTTATAAGCAGCATAGAAATGGCATATCGTTTATACTACCCTGGGAAAACGCAGACTCCTAACGAGGCACGCAAAGTTTACCGATCCCTACAACACGCACGCACGGGACACCCGCCGCCTAACACCCGCCGGTCCCTCGAACCAGCTGGCCCCTACTAACCTGAGCCAGCTGGTAGTGGGGCGGGTGCATAGAGGCGGGAGGGCGCGCGTTAAGCAGGGGATCGGTAACTCTTATTTGCGACTCTTATTTGCGAAGCTTCTCGAGCAGGTTTCCCAGGGTACGTTTATACAAGATTATTAAAATCTGTCAACATCAACAATGACAATGTAAACATAGAGTTTTGCAGGTATCATATGGATAACAG
This sequence comes from Branchiostoma floridae x Branchiostoma belcheri, assembly GCA_019207045.1. Lineage (NCBI taxonomy): Eukaryota > Metazoa > Chordata > Leptocardii > Amphioxiformes > Branchiostomatidae > Branchiostoma > Branchiostoma floridae x Branchiostoma belcheri. Next base: position 15,836,144 of record CM033037.1, on the reverse strand, counting down.
TGGTCTTGGGTCCATGAATGAGTTTTTGTGTTTGTTTGATTCTCAAATTGATGGTTTCAGTCCCACATGACAGCAGAGGTTGTTTATCACAACCACCGGATCAGGGCTCTAGCCAGCGTCCGTTTTTCCGTCAATTGACGGAAATTTACTGCGTCTGACGGAAAAATTTTAAAAGCAATCCGTCAACCTTGACGGACAAAAATCCTAGGTGGAAGCTACAGGCGGCTTGGGGACGCTGTCCACGGCTGTAAAGGCCACACACTGTTTGTTTTGCTATTGTTATGATTGTTGACAATGTGTGTCGGCGCTCTTTTGCATACGATAATCTCATTAAAACCGGTTTTTCAAGGTCTCAATGGCAACATTTACTACTTTGTAGTGTCATAGGGAAAATTAATTTTCGCGATTTTTACGACGATTGGAATTGGCTGACGAAAAAAAAAAATCGAGCTGGCTAAAGCCCTGCACCGGATGCAGGAAGTCAGGGATGCTTGGTGTTCTTCAGGATCCACTGCACAGAGAGACTTTGTGTCCACTAGACTGTAGCATAGGGAATTGTGATAGACAGTTTGTTGTCATAAGAAACCTTTTAAGTAACCTATGTTTTTGTTGTGCAGGCCAGGGCTGAAGTCTTGGATGCAGGAGGTGAGAAGGAGGGACTACTGCATGGTGTTCCTGTGTCTATCAAGGATAATGTCAATATCAAGGTAAGAACTTTAACACAGTACTAGTTTTTCAGCAGTACCATTTTTAGCAACAGTGTGAGAAAAATTCAAGCCCTACATTATTTTCATACATCTTGGAACATAAAAGTAAGGATGAATGAGTAAATGGAACTTTGATATCTCATATTGATTCCACTTGTGTCTAAAAACAATTCTCGTGTATCACCTTGTGATATTAATGTATTGTAAACCCATGCTCTGCTTACCAGGGTATGGCAACCACCATGGGTGTGACAAAGCACCTGGACATACCTGCCAATGAGGACGCTGTTATTGTCCAGGTGTTGAAGAGACAAGGAGCCGTGCCTTTTGTCAAGACCAATGTGCCACAGACTCTACTCAGGTACTGAGAAGTGATGACATGTGTCTGCTTTCCGTTCCTTTCAAAGTTCAGAATCCTAGTGTCTCCATTTTTAATTCTTTTAAAGCTTAAATCTTAGCACTTGTTTTGATAACACTTTGTACAAAGCATCCAGGTTCAATGTTGATACGTACATGTTCTTGGAACCATGGAGTTGTACAAGTCATGTTTCTCTGTACTTTATAACACAGTATGGCCTGCAGCAACCCTGTGTTTGGTGAGACCTTGAACCCAGTTGACCCCACACGATCCCCGGGTGGGTCGTCAGGCGGGGAGGGAGCCTTGATCAGAAGCGGGGGGTCCGTCCTGGGCGTCGGCAGTGACATCGCCGGGAGTGCACGCATACCTGCCCACTTCTGTGGCATTCATGGATTCAAGCCAACTGCATACAGGATCAGGTGGGCTAGCCTGGTATCCAGCCATACAGGTCCCAAGTCTCTTCTGTCCTCCATACAGAAAGAACAGAAGAGACTTGGCGCTATAATATGGCTGGATAGGTGGGCAAAGGTGGGCAATACACATTAATCAGTTTGTTTTGTCAGTCATTTGTCCCTCAATCCTTTGATCAATCACTCACTCAATCATACACTAACCCATAGTTTTTTATATCAGTTCAGCACCAAGGAGAGATCCTATTACAGATTTGTAATACATGTTGTTGGTGGTGGCCTGCTTAGCTCTAGTATATGCTCTAGTATAGCTAAGTATATGTAACTACATGTACTAGATTAACCAACTAACTAGCCTACCAGCAGACTACCATCGACCAGCCAAAGAAGCAAATGCAACCAATTAAACATTATGCATGACTTATATTAATATCAACTTGCAGATGAATTGACCAGTCATATATATACATGTATATCTGAATGAAAGCTTGATCACTCACTCACTCATAGACTTACTTGCCCATTCGTTCTCTACATGTGTGTCATTTCTGATCTAATACAGTATTTCATATTTTACAGTCCCAAAGGTTTCAAAAGCAGCTCTCCTGGCCAACAAGGAGGTATGTGCTGTTATTAGTTCCTTCTAGCATGGTATCCAAACTTACTATTATCATAGCTTCTGAGTATTTGTTGTTGTTGTTTTTTGGTTCACAAAGACTACAGATTTTCAAACACTAATGATGACAAGTTGTTGGTTTTTAGGTAAATAAACTATAGTCATTCATTATGAGTTTTTCCATCTTAGTGGTTCCAGCTCCTGGTCTGCTGGCCAGAGATGTGGACAGTCTAGCCCTTGGTATGAAGGCTCTCCTGGTACCTGACATGTTCCAACTGGACCCACTGGTGGTACCCATACCCTTCAGACAGGAGGTGGGGCAATCTCTTTACTAACGTTTGTTTACCTTACCCGCAGGGTAAAATTCATTTTTTATATTTAGAAATAGTGTTTAGGGATAAGTTGAGAGACGGTGGTTTCAAACTGCAATATGTGAACCAATATTACACTCAAACATCACTGATAGAAAATGAGTAGTTCAACGTGGATGTAAAAGAAAAACTGAATGTGTGTCTTTCACATTTTCACACTTATTTCTTTTCTCAATTTTCTCAAGGCTTGCAAGGGTTGAAAAAGGGGTAAAAAAAGGACGTCAGGGACTAAGTCAAATGTTTGCTTTTATGTGTTCAAGGGGGTTAAAATAAGATTTAACCTCCTTGATGTGTCCTTTCGTTCTACAGATATATGAAGATAAGAAGCCCATGAGGATAGGATACTTCCCCGCCCTACAGGCCTGTCCCCCCACCCCATCCATGGGGAGGGCTGTCATCTTGGCAAAGGAAGCCTTGGAGAAAGCTGGACACACGGTACATTTAAAGCGCTTCTGGCAACAAAAACACCTATAAGTACAATGTTCCCTGATTACATTCAACCACAATAGTATCATTTTATGTCTATAGACCCTTGTGCAAAGTATGCACCCTTTTGATGTCATTGAGCATCTTACAAATCATGTTACTTTCCGTTCTGCCACCAGGTAAATAAGATTTCTTCAATGACTTCACAGAAAACTAATGGCAGCTGGTTGGTAACATGACACCACTGAGTTTCTCAAAACAATTTGATAAGCAAACAGCTCATCTTGATTTCATACCGATATGCCTTGTTTACTTCCAAAAAAACATCCAAAACTGATGACTTGTACTGTAACATTTTAAATCAAAAACATACTTAGTTCACAAATATTGACTTTGATATTAAAGAAATTAATGATGAAGAGAGGAGAAAGTTTGCCAATAATGGCTTTGTCTTGACATCCAGATTGCTTGCTGCATAATATTCTTTGTGAGCTGATAAATTTGAAACAAAAAAAAAAACCTTACTGTAGACATGTAAGGCCACACCAATTTAATTTGTTGGTTCTCAGATTTCCCGACCCATTTTTTTCCGATTTGAAAAAAAAAATATATATTTTGTCCCAAGAAAAATAACATAGGTTTTGCTATTGCAAACCTTTAAAAAAACCCATTCCAGGGGCACATATTGCTGATAAACCAGTCAGAGCACTTATTTGCAGTCACATGATCAGAGCAGTGGTATAAAATCAAAGAAAGAGATTCATTGGATAAATCATGCCATGAAAAACTTAAAACTTGACTACTTTACCTTGTTTTTTGTGTTTAATAAGTTCACCACAGACTTTTTGCAATATTTTTTTTTTTTTCCGACTGACCGCCCCAATATTTTTCTGAAAATATCCGAGAACCAAGAAATTTAATTGGTGTGGCCTAACCATATATAAATCATGCGTTTGTTCCAGCTGGTTGCGTTTGATCCACCAGACCAGATGCACGCATCTGACCTGATCTTCAGGCTCATCAGTGCAGATGGTGGGAAAACCTTCTACACCGAGTGGCTGTGAGTATCAATTTGTTTTACCGACAGGCAACACAATACATCAGAAATGCCAATATCTACATGTTCAGTTCAGTTCATTTCATCCTCATTGCACTAGGTGCATGAGGCCGTTCCAGACATATAGACTCTGTCCAGCAATTGGCGGCCAGCAGGTCACAGTCCTTAGGTCCAACTTATTCCTCCAGCACTTTCTACTCAGTTCAGTTCAGTTCATCCTCATATTCATAAGAGGTGCCACTAATAATATCAGACCATACATCTCTGTCTAGCATGGCGGTTAGCAGGTTGCGGTCATTCAGTCCAACCTCACTCTCCAGTACATTCTTAAGTGTCAGGTTCGGTCGTCCCCTTCTTCTTTTCTCCTCGGGTTGCCAGAGGAGAACTTTGAAGGCCATCTCCTCGTGACGTGCTACATGGCCAGCAAGGGCCAGTCTTCTTTTCTGAAGAGTTCTAGAGATCGGGGAAAGTCCATTGTACAGTTTTTTGTTTCCTATGCGACTCTGCCAGGGTACATTTAGAGCATAACGAAGCAGACGGGTGTAGTTACCATCCTACTACCTACATGTAACGTTAGGTAACAATGTAATAGATGTCTCCAGAGATGTTGGCAGTTCTTCAGAATTATCCAGAATTCTGCAGAGAATTCTCGAAACCTCAGACAGAGGTTTGTCAGACTGTACATAATGATGAAATATGTCCATTTTCATTTCTAATTTGTATTCTGCATCATGATAGCATCATCAGTATCAGATAATGTTATTTTCAAAGAGATCTTCTTTATCTTTTCAAGATTTATTGTGTTTCCTGTTCATATCAGAACTTGAGTTACAAATTATGTTATCATTCTTATGCTTTTGACAGATGTCCTTTGTCTAATTGCTATCAGATGGTATTGAAATAGATTATAGAAAATGTTAAAGGGGCATTCCACTCCACACGGGAGTGTTATTTTCCGATAGATATCAATTTTAGGAAGTGATAACTGCATACTACTTCACATTATACGATAAAGTACCCAGTTGCTCCACATGCCTCAAAAGCATTCAATGTTCTACTAAACTCCCCAAGTACCCTCTAGTTGAATTAATCCTATGGCTGAATACAATGCAAAACTTTAAGGTAAGGTTACAAAACTAATTTCAGGTTCGCTAAGAAATCTCGTCTTGTTCTTGTATTCTTTGCTATCTTATGAGCAATTTGCCTTCTCGGTGTGCTTAGCGTACCTCATTTATTCCGAAAATATGTACGATAAACAAAGTGTCTATGCGTATAGGGAATACATGGGTAGGGTCTGCATGGGTTTAGTGAGTGTCATTATTGTTTTATAAAACACACATCACGCAAGGTGAATTCCACAAAATTCGACTGATTATGTATTCATTGACACATTATTGGAAAACAATACTCCCTTCTGGAGTGGAATGCCCCTTTAAGTCCAACAAATATATGACGGCTTCTTTATTGGATAAGACAATTTAATTTTAAGTGTTCTGTTTCAGGAAAGATGAAATCATTGATGATCGTATCAAGAGCCAAGTCAGTCTCATGACCATGCCATACTACCTACGCAAGATCATGGGCTTTCTACTCAGGCCGATTGTAAGTACACCTGCTTTGTACTTGGGATTTCTTCCTTAGTCTCTATTTCAGTAAAGTTTTTGAACTGCATGGAAAACTGATTTTAAAAAACTATGCGGAAAGATGAATTTCTCATGTTTGAATTTTTCAGTGGCCAAGGGTTAGCAGGAACCTGTCACACAGATTACTCGGGTAAGAGGATTATTTTATCAATTCAGATTATAAATCATCAACTAATATCATGTAGAGCTGTTTCACAAGAACTTGGTGATATGTGATCAAGGATTTTCTTTTTCATGGAAGATAGATTATGATTGTGACTATTGTAATTAAGTTGCTACAATGTACTTAACAAACCTTATCACAAGAACACTTATACATAATAAAATCATACATATAATGTACAGATGTATTTCATTAACAGTGCGAGATTTTCCTTTATTTGTTTAGGTCAATCTACGAACTCTGGCAAAGGCTGGTAGAAAGAGAGGTATGTACATTATAATATTCATTATAAATGTTAAGGTAAGTGGATGGTCATAGATTGGTTAACTGGGTGGATGGATGGATGGATGGATGGATGGATGGATGTCCTTCTGTGTCACCTTAAATGACAAAAGGGACATGCCTGACATCAATTATCACAATATATGATTCGAATTTTGGAAGTGAGCTTAAAAACTTACTCAAGAACTATGCCACAAAATCTTAGTTGTGCACCTTATTTCTGTGTGATCCTGGTATAGTAATGGATGTTTCTCTTCAGGAGTACATACAGAAGTTCCTGGCAGACTGGAGGGAGAAGGAACTAGACGTGTTGCTGTGCCCGGCATTTGCCATACCCGCCTGCAAACCAGAGCACGCTGGTCCCATTATCTGTATGTAATCATCATACTGATCTATGTTCATTAATGGAATTCATGAAGTAATAGTGATTGTATCCATATAAAGTAATGGTGATTGTATTCATTGTCGTTAGTTTTGCTAATTTGGATACAAAGTGTATGAGAGAAGTACCATTTCCTGTCGGATCACAGAAGCATAAGTGAACCTCCCCCAACCTACCCCAGATGTTCTCCCCTCTCCCCTAACCATTCGTGGTTGTACCTCATTGCGGTCGGGGTGTGTTTGTTGTGCTCTTCAGTTTGCCTTGTTTTTGAAGGGTTTTTTTCCTTGGTCTGCCACCTTTTTATTTGGACGGATTACCTACAAGGATCCTACAATCACCTGACTCTGTGCTGAACACTTCTGGATAAACTCCGTTGCTGCTTGAGCCCTGGTTACCAAGCTGCCCCGTTCCTACTGGACTGACCCAGTCAACTCTTCGTCTCCTGGACATCCCAATTCGCCTGTGAGTTCTGCATTCAACTGCCTTCCGCACTGTGACATGTGACCTTGATGTCTTCATCGGTGACCATCTTGTCCTACCGTACCACCGACGGATGAACTTCCACCCGAGTGGCCGATCTGAACACCACACACCCACCCTTTTTCAAACTTCCTCAGGAACAACGACAACTTTTCTTCATTTTGTACTGTGATGCTCAATTGAATCGTTGAATAACAATCACCGTTTCCCAAACAGGTTTTTTCCACACATCTAGATCTAATTCTTGTGTCTTTTCTCCTCTTTTGTTGGAAGGTTAAATTAGGCACACATGGCACCATGCTGAGGGTTTTCCGCCTGGTACATTCCTGCCTTGACACCCATGTGCAAGGGAATTATTGATACCAGTCTCTCTCTCCACTTCTGTAAAATTGTTTATAGGGTAGTTCAGCCTGCCTCCAGAAGGTTCTAGATAAAAGTAACAGATGATTCCCTCTAAGATTGAACAGTGCTCAAGTTTGTGTTTTTCTTTTCTCCTAGTCCTACATCTAGGAATTCTAATTATCACAAGGTGATGCTGTGTTCCCAGCCATACGGAGTATACCCCCCTCAGAGGACTGACCCAGGGTTGTTTATTTGTTTTTGACAGGCACAAATTCTTGCAGTGTTTTCTCCTATCCTGTTATCAGTTAGGCCTGGTGTAGATTCAGGCTGACATCCAGGCTGTGTCCTCTCACTACAGGTTCGAGTACCACATCGAGTTAACGGCTGTCACACACCTATACTATTGTATTAAGCTTTTCGTTAATTACCCATGCTTCTTCCATGCTACCTGTGCCTTCATGCAAGCACCACTTGGCTCCAGCTCCATTGAGAAGCGCATGTTTTCCTCAACCACTTGAATCGTCATCTGTTCAGACTTTACAGACTTAACTCCTACAGGCGCAGCCTTCCGAATTAACACCTGCTGATGCATGACTAGTTCTTAGTCCTGATTACAGATCATCACAGACAGCGAAGAAGTTAAACGTCATTATATGCATATGTGTACGTATATATGTATGTATATATGTATGTATGTATCTATGTACAGACAGTACAGTACATGCTATCTGCATCGAGTAGTCCCACAGGCGACCCCCGACATCAACCCTGGCAGGATCGAGTGTTGACCCCAGGTGTATCAAGCTTGACCGGGACGCGCCATTATAGACTTGGGAATTCTGTCCGGTCTCTGACTCTGACCCCATTCACACTCAGAAAAACGATTCGAATAAAACACGGATCAGATCGAGAACCTTGTTGCTGTACTGCCAGGACTTTCCACAGCCACACTTATGTGACACCTTACCGACACTGGAAGCATGGTCTTGCACCTATTGGGTCGACACCGCGTCTATCAGACTCATCCCTCAGAGACTCAGAGTCTGACAGCCGACACGAAGACACCTTGGCTGCCTTATACTGGACACTTGAACTTACAGTACCTCATGTACCGTATCTCAAGGAACTTGCTTCCTAGTTTGTAACTACCCGTTGGATTACTTAATTCTTGTTAGATTACTTCCTACACTATTGCTTGTACAGCCACTCCCAAACCCCACCCCACCCCTTTTCCTTACCCTACCCCTTTCCCTTACCCTACCCCATCCATCTCCCTTGCCTCTAACCTGTCCACTGACATGACCTTAACAACCTCCTGTTGACTGAGACGGTTCTCCCTTGCCATCTACATGTACTTGTCCCTGTTGACCGTGTTGAGTTGTCTCGTACGGCCAAGTGTGCCAGAAAGGAAGATGCCTTGTTAGTGACGCCAGCTACCATGAGGGTAGGCTGTGACGGTCACCTGTACTGCGAAGGAAGTGTGTGTTGACCGGAGGCCTCGGTAGTACTCCCTCCAGCCACGACCCTTCGGCTGCGATGGTCACCTGTACTCCGTAGGTTTGGGTGTTGACTGGACGATACCTCGGTAGTGCTCCCTCCAGCTATGACCCTTCGGCTGCGATGGTCACCTGTACTCCGTAGGAAGTGTGTGTTGACTTGACGATGCCGAACATGACAGCCAGCCAGCCGACGAACCTTTCCGGTGGTGTTGGTTGTGTGCTCGGTACCACCTGTACGTTACTTAATCCGTCTGTTCTATCCTTTTTTGTTCGTGATGGTGACGCCTCTACCCTACCCCACATATTGTGTCTGTGTTATCTGTGAGTAGACAGGAAATGGAGTTCTCTTCGGAACTTGTGGAGAAGAGAAGTACCATTTCCTGTCGGATCACAGAAGCATAAGTGAACCTCCCCCAACCTACCCCAGATGTTCTCCCCTCTCCCCTAACCATTCGTGGTTGTACCTCATTGCGGTCGGGGTGTGTTCCCCGCCCACCCACCCCAGAACACACCCTCCCCCGACGTACAGGCTGATTGATAACCTAGTTAGACTTACGAACTGGTACTTGAAGTTGATGCTCAACCTTGAACGGAGTAACATTGTTATGACTATTCAGCACTTAGAATGAGACACCCCGCGTGGTTCATGCCTTGTGGAACAACAACTTCTTTGATTCCTTCCTTAGTTGACCTCTTCTTCGCTACCTTGTATTGTATTGCTTGTATTGTATTACCGTACTTGCCGTTCACCTTGGATTTAGTTTTTTACTTGACCTTGTTACTCAGACCGTAATTGTGCTACTCGTTCATTACTAATTAAGGTCATTATTACGCCACTCTTCTGACATGGTGGCCCCCATGTGACGTAAACTTACTGTGACTTACTGTGACTTTGAGTTAAGTTGCAAGTCAGGATGCGTTAAACATCCGCTGGACAGAGCATTGGTTTAACCGACCAGCCCGACATTGGCTTCACATTGGCTTCTTATACAATTGGCAACCAGGGTAAAACGTGTCGCCCGCTCGCAGCATGACTTGCTTAGTTCATGGCTATTACACTTGTTATGACCAAGGACGTTATATCAACTGACTGACGAGGAGCCATTAAACACCCGGCCGCCGTGATGGTGACGCCTCTACCCTACCCCACATATTGTGTCTGTGTTATCTGTGAGTAGACAGGAAATGGAGTTCTCTTCGGAACTTGTGGAGAAGAGAAGTAGTGTGTACAATTTGCCCACGTCACCAGGCAGTACATGGCCTGGATACCTTCCGGCCTGTCCACAGCGTTTCATGTAGTCCCCTTTACAGATTTCATTTCCGTGTTTGGAAGAGATTAATACACACCTCTATGGCCTTGTTTTTTTCAGGTTTGTAAAAGCCATGTTGACTCTAACACTCAACTGGAGAAGCATAATTAGATAAATACAAATGAAGACTAGCTACAAGAATATAGATTACTGAAAGAAGAATATTTAAGTTTTTGTTCCTTGTTGTCTGTGCAGATGCTGCTAGCTACACAGTACTATTCAACTTCCTCAACTTTCCCGCCGGAGTTGTTCCTGTTACCACGGTAACAGAGGAGGATGACAGGCTGCTGGATGATTGGCGTGGCTATGGCAACGACCTGTTTGATCGGCTTTTCAAACAGGTATTCTGATGCTTTACATTCTTTTTTCCCCTTTTTATTGCATTTTTCAAAGAACAAAAAAACAAGGGAAGGTGGGCAGCCATCAAACAGTACAAATCAGAACAAAGTTCTGAAGACTTGTATACAAAGATAATGGAAAATGTTTCAATGTAACCATAACAACACCAAACATAAATTCAAAAGTAATATAAACAGAGAGGTTTGTAGTCTTTTATCCCTCATTTACAAGCACATGTTTGAAGATTTGTGTTGAAATTAAGGCATTAAAGGCAGACTGGAGGGATATCTATATGAAAGATTTATGAATAACATTACAATAGGAACAAATATTATGATAGCATTTTTACATCTAAGTTAGTGGTTATATTGTGAACTATAGACTGTGATTTGTTTTCTTTTTGTCCAGTTTGAACTATAAAGTTTGTTGTTTGTTACAGACAACCAGAGGTGCAGTGGGCCTGCCCGTGGCTGTCCAGTGTGTGGCACTGCCGTGGCAGGAGGAGAAGTGTCTCAGGCTCATGAAGGAAGTGGAGACTGTGTGTCCTGTGTGAAGCAGGGTTGTAGCCAGCCTGAAATCATTTTCCATCCCCTCGATTTTGAATCCTAGTGAGTGCCCGAGATGCGAGACATCGTAACGTTTCTAGGGTGGTTCGGGTGCATACACTCCCAAAAATTTGGAAATCTAGACCCTCAGAAACAACATTTCCTGCATTTTGAGCTGTACATTTTGCTGGTAGACTAAGCTGTTCAATGGCGTTCGTTTTGGTGAAGAATTACTCAAGGGAGACAGTCTTTTCATATCAATTTTTGTCTGTCACTGAGGATGGAATGGTCGAAATTTTTTCTGTTCTAAGCTGCAAAATTCCGTCAAAGGATGGAAGGATGGGTGCTGGCTACAACCCTGGTGTGAAGTGTCTTTACTGTAGAATGTGAGATGTCATGTGTTAGGTGCAGTACCGTGTCTGCCCAGTGTGTGGCGCTGTCGTGGCAGGAGGAGTGCCTCTGACATATGAAGGAAGTGGAGACTCTGTGTGGCCTGTCATGACTTCAGAATTATCTAGCTAGCTCCAGATCTACATATTGGTTTTATAGCTTTAAATGATTTCAGTAATGAATAGACTTGATTCAGCAAACTTATTAGACCATAATAGTTTTCAAAAAGGAGATTTTTGGCACCAAAATTAAAGTTGAATCAGTTATATAGCTTAGTTATATAGTTAAGTCATTGACTTAGTTAGCTTAAGTTAAAGAAACAATAATATGTCTATTGGCCTATTAGGACTTAAAATGATGAAAACTGTATGTCTCTTATGATGGTGATGATGATGATGATGTTATATATTTTGTCTGATTTTAGTAGTGTGTCACAGTAGCTGCAGTAGAAGCTATGAACTGAAAAGACATTTTGTAAATGATATGTTTGAATTACACTGTGTAAAAGGATTTATTGTATGGCAAAGAATTCTGAAGTAACTGTTGCAATGAATCAAATTAGATGTTATGATTTTAAAAAGTATAGTTGGGCATCATTAAGGTATTGATATTGATATATGTAAATTACTTTGTCGGTATATTAAAGGTATAATTGGGAATTGTTTTACTTTCTTTAGTTCAGACTAGTTAATAGCATGAAGGTAACAAATGGAAGTGAGCCGAATTGTTGAGAGGACGGTTGTAGGCCTGCAGCTTTTCGGTGATGGATGGTAACTATGTTTGTTACATGTCCGTGAATTGATTCTAAGCAAACCTTCAAAACTGTAAAGCAGTAATGCTGTTCACAACATCTACCAGAGATTGCAATTTTAAGTAACTTCAAGATTAATATTATCCAGGGTATATAGGAAGACTGTTGAAGTTTAAGTCTTGTTTCTATCAAAGTTATCTTTCATGCAGTATTCCCAACGTCTTTCGGCTGAACAAAAACAACTCATTGGCAAACCCCTTGGAACCTGATCTCTGCGTGTCAAGAGCGCCGTTTAGCGAATTAGAAATAAAACGACATAACGATGATATCGCGAATACGATTTTACATTGATTATCTAAAAGCGCCCCCTAGCAGTCCGTGAAATAAATGCTGCACGACCGCCACGAAAAGTAGCCCCGACGGCCGATTGGAGCACTTTCGAGTCAAAAAGAAAGGCACAAACAAACAAACCAAAATAACTGACGATAAAAGCTCTGCAGAAGCGATCCAAGGACCAAACATTGCCGATATAGGGCTAGTTTATCACACGATAAACGATAAAACCTCTATTATTGTTCTTTCATCAGGAGGAAGGTTGAAAGGGAGGAGAGAGCGTCAAGTTGTTTTCAAGCATACCTGTCCTTGGTGCTAAACGCCATCCAAAACCACGCAATAGCGGCCTCTAGCGACTCAGATCAAAAGTGAAGGCTGGATTAAGGTTGCAGTTGACCATGGAGCTCCATGGCTCGACCGTATGTCATTGTTAGTAAACAGCCAGGAATGTACAGTGTATACAGTAAGTCAGGTAGAAGGAAGGTCAGAGGTAGCGTGTGCCTGAAAACGTGCCCCGTCCGGGGCGACTTTCATGGAAGTCGTGGCGTTTGGAACCGCCGCACGACGGGCACAACAGCCTCTTCTCTTTCCTTTCTCAATGTATCAGTCGTAAATGCGGATTTCAACTACGTTAACACGGAAACAATGTTATCAACTCGAGTCAAGTAAAAGTTGTCATAGCAAATCATATAAATTCTCGAAGCAGATGTTGGGGTGAAATCTCGTAATGTGACGAACGGAATTCTCTGACAGTCCCTTACCCAATTTAAGTAGATGAACGGTTGAGTGAAAGGCCAAATGTATAAGGGAAAAAATGGTGACATCTACATATATCCTTATTCTACTTATTTCGTACAAGACATTATATATACATGGATGTAGGCGGCGCTTCAACAGGCGGACATGGTGTCACAGGGGCTCCTCGCGGGATGCGTAAAATTTGCCCTTCTTATGTCAACTAGTGTCTTAATGATCATTATAGATGTGTGTAAGGATGTCTGGACCTATTTAGGAAAGATTTTATAATCTTTGAGCATAAGGTCTTGTTCTCTTCACACTTTACAAGTCGGGACTACATAACCTATGAGAGCCCAAGCTGCAGTACCGCTCCTGGCCGCGTCCTGAAAAGTGGCTTTAACGACCGTCCAATTGCCAAATATCCATCTTTTCGGGAATGGGGAAATCATGAAAGGCTCAAAAAGGGGTTTGAATTTTTGATAGACATTCTTCTAAAACAGTACAAACTACGCCCAGGAACAAAGATAACTGGGCTAGTCTCTGTTTGTGTATCAAGAAGTTTTGATCTTTGACCTTTGTGCTCTTTTTCAGTTGTTCAAATCGAAGTTGGAATGACCAGAGGGTGTGATATATTAAAGCAAGTAAGAGAGGCCTTCTGTACTGCTGAATTCGCAATGATGAAGGCAGAATGACTTATAAATGATATGAAAATGCAAACGTACATGAATAGGAATGTTTGCCAAAACAGAAGTACATGCAACATGACAACACAACATCTATACATCTCTTTGACAAGCGTTGACTGTATGTAGCTGATTGCAGTAGGATTTTAAAGCAAAATGAGTAATAAGGATAATAATGTTATATTATGAGATGGAAACGTCACCCAGTCTGATGAAAAGTGAATACAGTTTTTTTTATCATTATCATCATTTATCAATTTGATATGTATATTGTTTTCGAACAGTCGTATGAACCCCACCTTTGCTCTTGGTTTATTAAACAGCATGAACAACAGAAATTCGACATTGCAATAACAACAACAGCTAATGACGTTATTTGAAGTCCTTGCAACAGCCAATCAATGGTACAAAGATACACCGACACGACACGTTATGACACCAACGTATCATACACAGATATACATCTATCGTTATTTGATGACAGGTAGCATAATGATATACTAGTAATACAAACAGAACCTCAAAATCATATGGATAACTCATGACAATGATAACACTGTATTAATCAGATAAAGTTACCAAGTACATTTTTTGCGTTCCCTTCATTCTGTGCTCCTGCTTTGGTAAAAACTCTCCTGGACATTTGTATTTTCAAATCTCCTATTCCGCTTTCATTGTTGCAAGTTCAGTATTCCGTAACATAGCACAGAAGACCATTCCGACTTGATTCTATATAGTAATACGCAGTGAATCCGTTCTAAATTCAACGTTCCTTCATCAGGAGGTAACTTGCAATGTAGCACCAATACAAGTCTTGTTCTTTCAGCCCAGGGCCCATGAAACGGCTCCCCGGTGCTCAATGTTATGTTGCATGACAAGTAATCAACACAGCTTACAACATTTTGAAATAAAAGTTGGATTTATTGATAAAAACAGAAACATCGTTGCATTTGTCGAACATCAACGATGTCTTTTAGATGTTTCCCAAAATAGAATTGAAATTTGGCTGTGGTAACGTTAACCCAATAGACAATTTACAGGACATGATCTGGTTCACGTCATTTCTGATCTAATATCCTGTGGTTTTGTTGTTGAATTGCCAAGATATGGTCATCTTTAACCTCAGACAACGTCAAATAAGCCACAAAAATTCAAAACCCTTTGCGAGCCTTTCTCTATTTCCCCATTCATGAAAAGAGGGACATTTGGCAATTTGGCGGTCGTTTAAGCCACTTTTCAGGACGCGGCCGGGAGCGGTACTGCAGCTTGGGCTCTCATAGGGTTTGCAGTCTCAACTTGTAACATGCTGAAACATACTAGATATTGGTTTAATTCTGGTGAAAATTTTCCCAAATAGGTCCAGACATCTTAACACACTTCTAGAATGACATTCAAGACGCTAGTTGACGTAAAAAGGATAGTATTGGGCGCCGCGCGAAAATTCCATGTGACACCATGTCCGTCTGTTGAAGCGCCGCCTACATTCATGTGTACATCATATATCCTACGTATTGAATAGGTTAAGAATAGGTGGACATCATCAGTTTTCCTTTAGCAACTTTGGCCGTTTACTCAACTGTTCACCTGCTTCAATGGGGATATAAAACCCGGCTGTAAATCAGAAAACATTACGATCTTTTGTCCCAACATCTCCTTGGAGACCTTTGTCGATTTTCTATAGCTATGACATCTGTGTCTCTTTACTGTGCTTTTCACTTGTTCATGTGCATATCCGCAATGCCCTTTTTTCTGTCGACAGGGCTACATACGCCTTACGTAGAAGGAAAGGGGTGGGGTGGATTGGGAAAGGCTATTCTAGTATTTAAGCCGCGAGGTCTGTCCTGACGTTCAACCACAGAGTGACTGGGAGTGGCTTCATACATGTATACATGTATGTAGTAACTAAGCCGATTACTAGGCATTGACGTTAGACACTGAGGAAAATAGTAGTTCTATAGTAGTACAATAGTAGAAGCATACTATCATGACGATACATGTAAATCTACGTTACAAGATTGAATGGTCTTTATAACACCTTTGCCTAATCTGGCTAGCAACATCTTGTGAGAATAACAAAACGAGGCCGAGGCCTTGTATGGAGTGTAATATTTTTTGGGGTTCCTAGGTATGAGATGTATTTTATTGCAATTTGTGGATTTCATCATAGATTCCCCATGTTGTTCTTCATGTTGTCGCTAGATGACGCCTTTATGCTATGATGCCGTCGCAAGGGTAGTCGTTGCACTGGGCCCAGTAGTCCTGGCAGTGGCACAGTACGCAGTTATCCGGACTCAGCTCTATTATGGCGGACTCGCCTGCAGCCAGGATGCCATGGCCATATAGCATGTCCATTGGTCTGAAGCATTCTATAACAAACCGGAAAACATAACGATGTGATCAATCAATCAAATAATCAATCAATCAAAACTTTATTGTACATTTACATGTGTCGTGTAAAGAGTAGACATAAATACGTTTGTCATGAGAGCTGTTATAGCCTGGTATCCAGCCGTAATATAGCTCCCGAGTCTCTTCTCTCCTCTTTGCAAAGAGGAGAGAAGAGACTCGGGAGCTATATTACGGCTGGATACCAGGCTAAGCAGTTAGAGCTGTTAGCTTGCAAACCTAAATGACTGCTGCTCTATGTATGTTCAACACACATAACCTGAGTATCTTTTAAAGACTATTATGTATGTGATTTTTCAATTCTATGGATTTTATATAAACCTTGGTCAGTAATGTTTATCTATTCTGTAAACAAAATCAAGGCTATTCAGATTCAGTGTTGTCTACATTGAGGAACATGTGCTGATATGTTGATCTTTAATAAGAGATTGAAGTAAGAGTTTCCTGTAAGAGACTCTAGCTTCCTTTAAGAGACTCTTAAATTAACGAAAACGATCAAAACGAACGGAATCGAATCATGCAGCAGCTCCCACTCGTATGCATTTTGTACCATGTATGTGTCAAATACGTGTATAGACTTATTAGGACTTTAAATGTTGTAAACTGTAACTCTGTTATTTGTCTGACCCTTACCATTTCTTTCATGATAAAAAGCGGCGTGTGAACCGATTGGAGCTTTCATGAAGTCCCAACAAACAAACAAAGACAACTGCTGCACGCGCGCACATACCTCTGGGTGGACAGGGCTCGCATTGCTTCCCCGTCGCCAGACAGATGCAGTCCTGACAGAACCCTTCGAACTGCTCATGCCATGTTTCTCCCAACCCGTGCTGCGTAGGCCAGGACATCTGGCTCTCACAACCCTGTACATACATACATATTTAGAAACTTTATTACCTTTGCCAGAATGGCTAAGGTTATGTATTAGGCTTGTAAGTCTGTCTGTGTGTCTGTTAACAGCATAACTCGAGAAGCCTTGGATGGATCCAGATGATATTTGGTAGGTGGGTAGGGGTCGGGAAAACGAAGGTCAAGTTCGATAATGGGCCCCCTAGCGGCTTGCTAAGGTACTGCAGTAGAACCTCAATTTTTGATATCTCGTGTTCTGGACATGCTGTGGTTATGATTTTTAAGTGGTAGATAGCCCTTGGGGCAGAGAGTAAGTGCGGTAAGTTTGGACCCCCTAGCGGCTTGTTTGGAACTGCAGTCGCCGATTTCCTTTCAAACTTTGGACGAGAATAACTCCAGAACGTGTTGATGGATTGTCATGATTTTTGGTATGTAGATAGCCCAAGTAACAATGTACATAATAAAATACTAATTATGCAAATCAGTAGCTAATTTGCATAATTAATGACAAAAGTTTATAAATCCACTGCATTTCATCATAGGACTTTCAAACTTCTCATATAGATGAGAAAGAGAGAAATATCAATGCATGTTAATTACGCAAATGACGGCCTCATTTGCATAATTAATGAGAAATTATAGACGTGTTGACGGATCGTCATGATTTTTGGTATGTAGATAGCCAAAGGGAAGACTTACTTGATGGAATTCTAATTATGCAAATCAACGGCTAATTTGCATAATTAATGAGGAAAGTTTGTAAATCCACTGCATTCCTTTCTAGGACTTTCAAACTTGTCACATTTGTAGCTGAGAAAAAGAAATATCAGTACATATTAATTATGCAGATGATTATCTCATTTGCATAATTAATGGAAAATATGAACGTGTTGACGAATCGTCATGATTTTCGGTATGTAGGTAGCCTAAGTAAAAACTTACATAATGAGATACTTATTATGCAAATTAACGGCTAATTTGCATAGTTAATGCGGAAAGTTGATAAATCCACTGCATTCCGTGATAGGACTTTCAAACTTGTCGAAGATGCACATATGTAACTGAGAAAGATGGCAGAGAGTAAGAGGTGTATTTTTGGGTCCGGTTATGTCTTTTCTTGAACTGCAGGAGCCGGTTTAGTTTCCTACTTTGAAAGAGAATAAGTCAAGAAGGGATGAAAGGATCATAATGATTTTTGGTCTGCTGATAGCTGAAGTGATGCTTGATACAATTTAATATTATTATGTTAATAGGGATCTAATTTGTATAAGCAATGGCGAAATGTTAAAAACCAACTCCAGGCATATAAAATAAAATGTAATGAGTAACACATTTATGTCTACAGACAACATTCTACATAACAAACCTGGTTTATTTGGCAAAGGTATGTGTTCGTGGAACTCTAGTTTTAATCTCTGATAGTATTGACAGGTTGGTGAATGTGTGTTGGAACTTGAGCAAATCACTCAACATACGTAAAAGTTTACACCATCTCTCGCTGGCTGGGGTTAATGACCCCCTCCTAGCCCTAGGTGGTGGTAACTGTAAGGCCGGCCGCTAGGAGCGCAATTTTAGTCAGACTAACGTATAAGTTAATTACCATCATAGCTAAATTAAGCAATCTACAGCTAGACAACAAGGTTCGTTTTTTTGTTGCTGACATGGTAAAGAGAACTCACAGTTTGGAAAAAAAACATCTCTGCGTTGTTGACACTTTTCCGAACTGCAGTATAGAACTGAAAATTATTTCTAATAGTTTACAACAATTGGATAAGGATCCAAACCTATTACAAATGTAGTAAAAGCCCCGCGCGGTGACTAGGAACGGACTCTACACATACGTCTGTGTTCAGTTGAGTTTGTACTTGCATTTGTCAGTTTATCTGATCTTATGTTATCTATACGTCACAAACCACTGATACGTTTCCATATGTTCATAAAACCCGACTTCCAGAAATTCTAAATTACAGCGCAAAGTTCACGCAGAATCGACGCTCTTACGATAGTAAAGGCGTACACAATCTTCTACTTTCATAAGTTGTATTCCCCATCCTTTTATTATTATTATTTCCAAGCAAGAGAAGTCAGAATTACTCACCGGGACGTAGTACGTAGTGGTTGGCCGGAAGGTTGTTGTTGGCCGGGTTGCTATAGTGGCAGCAGAAGCAACCGTCAGTCCAACAAGCAATACTGTTAGCTGGAACATCCTGACAAAGTCACGTTTTATATTCTTCTTGATACTTTCTTTGTAAGCTTCTTTGTCGTGTGAACCTTCCTAGACTTTATGTTTTACTTTGAGAATGAAATTTGAAGGGTCAGAATAGGGTTTATCAGAACATTTATGTTCCTTTACGGCCAACAAATACCAAGCTGTAACCTACAGGTACGATCATTATTGAATTATCATGTTCTTGTGACATTTGTAGAGGGCTTTTAAGTTATCAGAAAATTATGTTATTGTAATTCTATGATTGAGAGTTGTGAATTTTTAATTCCATTTATAGTACATTTTCATTGATCACTCAGCATGGGCTTTAAAACATGTCAAGTTTAAAACGCAATGGCAGTGTACAAAACTAAAAACGCGATGAAATACGACATATCCCCCAATAAGCCCTCATCGTCACCTGCTGTTTTCCCACGTCAGAGTTGTAGCATTAGGAAGTGCGTCATTTGATATCACTGATTAGGACAGTTTACTTACTTATTACTCCTCAGCCTGGTCAGTAAACTTTGTACAACATTATCGAGAAAACGCAGGATGTTTCCCTCCGAGTAATTTGCCTTTTGAGATTAAACAAATACAACAGGGAAAAGATCTAATGTCTTTTTTTGTTATTTTGTTTTGACAACTCTGTCAATAAATCTTCTCAGTAATCTAGAATTTCAAAGATGATCTAGCAAGAGATAAGGAGGGATGATGTTTGGTGATGGTAACAATTTTAACAGTTCAAAGGATAGGGGTAAAGGAAAACAAAACTTAAGAGGGCACAAGATTTTGTGTTACCACATGGTTATCATCCTATCTTCATATATGGTTGTAGTACCGTTATATCGTTTTTTCTCTATGGACAAGGGTGTGAAAAGTAGGGGAAACTGTTTCAGTACCATGGACATCTAAGCCGTTGGTAGTCATGTCTTTTTTTTAACTTTAGCTCTTTTGCATTACAATATTATTTCGCTAGGCGCCGCTCGTTCACTGTTGGTAACACATGTACCCCAAAGCACGAGTGTGACAAATATGTCAGTGCCAAACAGTATGGAATGTTTATGAATGACATTAAGAAAATGGCACTGTAGAGCAATTATATGTGTCTCAAGTTGCGGTAAAAAGTTGCGAAGCAGTTTGAACATATTCTTTGAAAGGCTAGTGTAGAGTTTTTAGTTCAAAGTTGTCACAGTGTATTGGAAGCTTTGATTTCGGGTGGCAAAAAAGCATTTCAATATCTTCCCATTAATGCTTAGGATATAAAAAAAAAACAGCATGCAAGTAGATGAACCTTATTATTGCACATATATATGGGTGGAAATCTTACAAGAGTGGATTTCACGACGACAAGTTATCATTCAAATGTTTTGAGGTCACTTGAGGCCCCTGAGAACCCCTTCATTGAATCTTCCTTCCTGGCTTTTATTGTTAAAAATCCACGTAGTCCAATATCGGCATCAATGCACTGACCAGCAGCGAGGACACGCGTCCAGCTCCCTGAACTACATTCTCCCAGCGGAGGTATCAAAGCTGAGTAAACAAAAGCCCCATCACAGCGATAAGGGAATAAATGATATTGTAAAAACGTAAATCGCCACTGAGGGTTTTATAATGGAACAAAAGACACAACTGAGAATGCGGGTGCCACAGGTGTCTATACTCGGCAAAGTAGGCTGATAGATTTGTCCTGAAAAGAAACAACAGATGTCTAGGAAATAATGACGGACGTCACTCTCATTCAAACTATTCACTCCATTGAAACTGACCCTGCAATAATTGCTTTTCTCTGAGGACCTACAGAAGAAGTTGTCCTCCCTTGAGTGTTCTTACGATTTTGTACAGATAACCAAGTCAAATATCACTCAAATGCGACAAAAAAGTTCACTTTTGTGAGGAGAACATTTGGTGGAAGTGCCTCCTCCCCTACTAGTTCCCGACCTTTAATTTGGCGACTCTTTGAGCTGGAAGGCGCATTTTGCTCTTGCTTTCAGTGACCACTCAAATTATATGTATTATTGGACCATGTGGGTGACTACAGAACATCACCAACTAACCAGTTTTCTCCGCCCTTCCCATATTCTGCAGCTGTATTCACCGTGGTGTCACGCCTGTCCATTCTCAGATATCATCCTCCCTTCTTTTCTGTTGCCTCCCTGTTTCTTCTTTCCTGGGCGTATATGATCATACGTTATGGCTACGGCCGGCTGGCCCCGATGACCATGAAACTGTCCGTCTAGTGTTTTAGTGAAAGTATAGAATATCAATCCTCCTACAAACAAAGGACGCTCTCCAAAAGTGGATTTTCTGTTGGGCGACTCTCTGTCGATAGATTTGAGAGGGTGGGATTGAAAGGAGAACGAAGAGGAGAAGAAACGACATAAAGCAAAAGAAACCAAACTGATTAACTGAGTGAACGGAAGAAAGGTGTGTGAAACATCAGTAATAACGACATCAACAAAGGGTGAAAAATAATCTTTATTTCGTTTCCGAAACTGTACTGTATGTAGCGCACCCTGACAGCAAACCGGACGTCCTTTAGGCGTACGATTGCGGCCCCCATCCCAAAGGGAAGCTTTTCTGGCGTAAATTGAGCGAAAGAATTTAATGTCTGATTCGATTGTGAGACCGCGGAGGCCGATTGATCCTGTTCCGGGCGAATCCCGATAAAAACACATCGTGTCTTTGTCCGGTTCTGATCCACTCTTCTCCAGTCGATGTGGTCGCGTGGGTCAGGATTCTCGCTAATCTGGTCTAGTCGCTGTTGTCGCACAGCCAACAGTTTTCGGATGGAGCCTTTCTAACGAGATTTTCGGCCCATTTTGAGCCCGTCAGCGCTCGATGACGGATGGTTACTCCGGGCTCAGCTTGCCCGAATTAAGCGCACGTTGAGATAACTTTATTGCCTCCGCCAGCGCTCGGCTTTGTTCGGGGATCACGTCGGTAATTGGATCGTCATCGGACGGAATTTGTGTTCCTGTGGTCTAATGAGATTATACGTGTTGATCAGTGTTGTGAGAGGCGCCGGTGCGAGCCGTGACGGCGGGATCAGCGTCAAACTTTGCTGCAGTTGGGAGAAAGACGATAAACCATTCGGCGGGAGGAAGCGGCTTTGTACGGGGACTAGGAACTCCAAATCAGTGCTGCAATATTGGCATTGTTGAGTCGCAAAGATTACAGCAATTTCATCTTACTTTAGTAAGAGAGTTAGAAAAGGGATAATCCAATAAAGTGTGTACGGATCGCATGAGGCAAGTCTAATGAAGAGCAAACGTTTTATGCAGTTTGTGGTGTTTTTCGAAACTACCCTAGTTTGTGATTTTCTTTGTGTTTCTGGATGATTTAAGTGGAGTTTTGCAAAGCTTCAAAAAGTTATTGCGAGACATGTACACTATGCCAAGCTCATACTCACCTTTCGGTTGCCATGGTAACAAAGCTATAGGCGTTCATCATTCACCTAAACTTTTACTTCCATCAAAGGACAGTCTCTGTTGGCCCGATATCAAGCCATATCATAGCTCTTACTAAGTATTTGCGAAGAGGACAGAAGAGACTCGGGAGCTATAATACGGCTGGATATCTCTATGACCGGGAGTATGGCGCACAGAACGTAGACTCGCACGTATATATACAGTACATTATACATTCACGTATAAAGTGTTTGTTTCTTTGTAGACAGATTTCAGCACATTGAGGAACGCAAAACTGCGTGGCTGAGTAGTACCTGTCCAAAACGTTAACGCGTGTTTCGCTTTCAGATCTCTAGCTTTGAGCGTGAACTTTTTGTGTGTGAAACAGGAAAAACTTCCTCTGGTGTGTTATATAATAGCTACATGTAGAAAATTCGCTCAGGCAACCGTTCAGACCCACCAGCGCGCTTATTTAGATACATACAGACTTCGCCAGAGCCGATCAGGGGATTACAATTTTCCGGCCCGTTCCATAATGAGATTAGGGGGTTGCAGGCCGATTTTCCCGGCTAATGTGGGCGCGAAAAATCTTATCATGTCGGTGCATGACGTGATCCATCATGGCGGCTGTCACACACCGCCAGCCTCGCTGTGAGATGTCCGGATCGCTACAGTCGTGTATGGTTTTCATTTGAATGTATTTATATCATAGCCCGGATGTCATCCTAGTTTATTGTTTACAGGGGAATAGTATGGGGGCTCCGGCAAACTAATAGAACAACACTCGGGCTATTCATATAATAAATACTATAAATACAAGTGAACTACAAATAAAGAAGACTACAAATATCTATAGAAATATCTACGAAATGTAAATCGTTTTGCCATAAATGTGTATGTTGTTGAACATTTACATTTAGATGTACCTATATTTCGCATTGTCTGAAACCCTTTTCTCATAGCGGTGATAGTGACACTATTCAACGAGGACAAATTTGATATCATTCCTTTTCCTCTCACCCAGGCCTGCTCTGATCGCTTGTTTCATCGTCGTTCCTCGATCAACCGATCCATGTATTGTTAGCGATTGTCATCAGTGTCATGAGTGAGTCAGTGGTCATATTTTGATTGACGGGAAATGGATTCCACTTGATATTTTTTACCTCTCGTTCCCGGAGCAGCGTATGTTCGCTTTTCTGGGTACGAGAATGCATCATTCTACAAGTGGCTGCTGTCTGCGCATGCCCTCGTATCTGAGGTGCGATGGACAGTCGACTCGTATGTCACTGTTTACGTCTCACTCATCGAGGGTTAATTTGTAGGGGCGCGGGAATCGAACCCCAGACCGCTGGTCACCTCTCGTCACCTGGACCCTGTATCCTACCGACCCAAAATCGATTGTCGTCGCACGCGTAATCACCTGTTTGGGTGCGAATATCGATGTCCCAAACACAACAAACTTTCCTGATGCAGAACACACAGTTCGGTCCAAACATGGCGGCCCTACATCCCACATCTGGCCCCTCCCCGCACATGTGGTCCGGACCCTAACACGTACTATTGTTTTAACCTTAAAATAAATACACCGGTGATAATTTGTTTTTCTTGGCTGTTTGCGCAAGGATCTACAGAGTTCAGTGCCACCCAGCGGTCGGACGGGCCTCCGGGAACGAGAGGCCAAACTACCAGGTCGCCATGGCAACGGCTGGGCTCATCCGCGCTGTTTGGACCGGGTCAGAGACCTCAGGACCATCGCGTCTAAACGTCGTGTTACGGAGAGGAAACAACATTCCATTGGATCGTCATTATCCGGGTATAGTTCTCAAGAGAAAGTGTTGTGAAAACTATAGGAGGAAACGGATGAATGAATGAATGATTTTAAACTGAAAAAAGGGATGAATTATTGAATGAACGAATGAACGAACGAAGTTGTGAACTAATTAGCGGGCGCCATATTTGTGATGCTCTTCATTGCAGAAAACGGGGAGGAAAACGAATGAATGAATGAGTGAGTGAATTGATGAATGAGTACATGAAGGAATGAATGAAAATAAAAGTCTAGCGACGGGTGAATGTCATTTTTTTTTCAAAATTCAATTATGGTATCGAAAGAAGGAAGATCATTAATGACAGCGACAAATGAAGAAATGAACGAACGAATGAGTGAATGAGGGAAATGATGCTTTTGGCGTAGTTGATGGTCTTTTATTGGCATGTTTTTCTGTGATACGACAATTCCTGCCCATCCTAAGAAATCTATTCTTTTCCACCTTTACTATTATGTTGAGTTTATAAATTGGGCTGAAGTTGATGAACTTTTATCATTGCTACTTCTGGAGTGGGTTGAAAAGTAAAGTTTACACAATTGTCAAAACGGGGCTGTAACAACACTGTTACTGTAGGCAGGTTTACATTCGGAGTTTCCTTTTGTTTAAACATTGGCTGATCCGTTTCGCACATGTCCGTCCGGGAGGGTAGTGTTCGTACCAGATGGGCCGGGGTGGTGCGAGATGGTCGGGCTGGAAAAACTAACCTACGCCGCCCCCGGGACAGGGTTTGTTCCTCTCCCGGACGGAGGCACGTTCGGAAAACAAACGTTTCGCTAGCACAGTCCCCCCTGCCTCCCCAAACTATTAATCACCGCTCACCCCATCAACTTTCCAATAACATGTTGTTTTACAGGATAGCCATCGCTGACTCATCGCTCCCGGCTTGACAAACAACGTCAAACGACGATAAACTTCGTAATTTTCCAGCCGATCGCTGCGATCAGATAAGGAAGGATGCAGTGTGTTCTCCGTATAAAGTTAACGAACCGTATAGCTAGGGAATGATGGGCAGATGGGGCCATGTGTTTATCAAACGAACACGATTTATTTGAGAATATGACAAAAAGAACGCCAGCGATGAAAACTGTAGGCATGACCTCTGACCTAGCAGCGGAAAGTTTGTCTGTGTGTGGCTCGCGACTTGGAGGCAAACTTGGCTCAAGTTTGGGCTTACATGTCTTCTGTGTGTTTCTAAGACATGTGGTCCATCCGGGACCCTCAGCTGCTTGTAGGAACTGGAGAAGGAGTTGATGGAATTTGAGCGTTTGTTTTTTCTTGTCACTGATTTTGTTATTGTAGTGGCTGGTCCGCCGGAGTTAGTGCGTAAAGCACCTGTGAAATGAAAAGACGTTGAAGACTTGGAGGGCGTGAAATGAAAGTTTTACAGTCGCTGCGGTAGGGAGGGGGAAATACTTCCCCGCCAAATTCTTTCACGGTGAAAAAAATAAGTTTCGGGAACATTTGTGCAAATGTTGTCGGAATGTAAACGCACTTCCGCAAGTCGCTGGCCCACGAAGGACTACAGGTCGTGTTCTCGGGCGGTCTCGTCGAGGCTTCGCTGTCGGCAAATGTATCAACATGCGAGCGAAAAGTCAACTCGCCCCACCAAGTATGCCAACCAGCTTGGCGAGATGAAAAGCGCCGCTGTAGAATTAATCCAGGCGAGATATGTGCGGGGAAAACAAATAAATGACCACGGTCGTCCAAACTGCTCCCCCCGCCAAATATGTTCCGCACATGTGGGGCGGTGGAGGCATCGGTTTCCGATCAGACCCTGTGTTTTGATTCGCACGGCAGTCACCACCACAAACTCATACCAGGCCTCTCGGCTGTGATTGACAGCTGAGAAGGACGACCTAATAATGTGCTAACAGCAGACGAATAGGAAGGGAAGCGGCCCATCAAGCACCGCTCCCACCTCTCCCCAGCTCTCTCCGCTGACAGATGGGCCGTGAGGACCTTTAACCCCGCAAGGAGGCTGGGTGGCATCTCAAGACATGTCTAATTCCTTAGCTTATACTTGCACCTGTCTTAGGGGTGGGGCATGGTCACATTTGCCGCTCGGTATCATGGTATTTCAAGGCAACTGCTCTGGGCATATTTGATGGCGTTTTACGACATGTCGTTTGTAGGAGGGTAAAGATAACAGGGATAGACGGAACGTAGGGATCATTGAGAGAAAAAGAAGGATTAGGATGACATAGAATTCGAAGTCAGAAAGAAAGTTGTCTTAAGTGCTAAAAAAAATGCAAGACATTCTTCTTGCAGGTCTTGCCTTCCTGTATTTTGTGGGTTTAATAACTGAAGTTTCGAATTGACAATGACCCCTCCCCAAGTACATTCCCCTCCATAACTTGACATTTTCTCAGTTTCCTGTCCAAACGGTGGCACAGGAGGCCACAGGAAATATTCCCGCAAAATGAGGGTCATCCCCCCTGCCACCGGTTCACACCTGTATGGAGAGGGAGATGGGGGAGGGGGTTGGTACGTGAAAGGACCTGCTGGGTAAGGAATAGAGGGTGTAACGTGTGCGGACTCCCTGCGACTTGACGCCCCGCACCTCCACACACCTGTTCGGGGATAGGTTACCGACGGGCCCGTATCTGGGTCCAGTGCTGGGCTAACCTGGAATCCAGTCTACTGCTGGCTGGGCCTACCGTACTTAGTGCAGGCTTTGTACGGGGCCAGGGAAGCTCCCAGCCGCTTAGGTAACCGGCCACACCCGGTAGAATTTTCACGGGGTTAGACTTAGCCTAGTGGGAGTTAATTTGCCCGCCAGCAGTAGTCTACTGCTGGCGGGCAAATTAACTCCCTGGCAAATTAACTCCCACTGGGCTAAGTCTAACCCCGTGAAAATTCTACCGGGTGTGGCCGGTTACCTAAGCGGCTGGGAGCTTCCCTGGCCCCGTACAAAGCCTGCACTAAGTACGGTAGGCCCAGCCAGCAGTAGACTGGATTCCAGGTTAGTGCTGGGCCCGATCAACTGCCACTGCTGGGGCAGCTGTTGGTCCGTCTTTCACACACACGGAGGACACATAAACTTTATCACAAATTGTATAAGGATGGTTTTCTCTGGGGACCCCATATGCGATGTCATGAACGAAAAAGATAACAAAGAGCTGTGAAATATCTTAGATAAAGGATAGAAATACAAAGATGAATTAAACGTTTGGAGTATACTAAAGGAGTTTTAGAGACAAGAAGAAGTTCAAAGTTTCCTGCTCATTGCCCAAAATGTAACGTTATCTATTATCATTAAACATCACGCCTGTCCAGGACGTATGCTACATAATTAGACACATATGACAAGTGTTTCATCTGTCAGAGTCTACATGGAATGTACATAACTTCAACAACACAGTCACAGAGGAGGTACATAACTCAAACAACACAGGGCAGGCAGTTCAGAGTGGTAGGTAGAGTGAAAGATAGTGTTTTGAGATACTCAATGACCCGTGGGTAATATCGTGAGGATACGGATATTTGAATATCAGTAAATTCTATATCTCTGTCTCGGTGTTGAAATTAACCCAGAAGTATGTCGAAGTTCCAAATGTCCTAGTTGAGCTAGTCTTTGAAAACTGACCCTTGTCACATATTTCCCTTCGGTCGCGGCAACAAAAATGTGGCCTGTAGCTATCTAATCTTCGCACGAGACCCTCCCCCGCCTGCCGCACGCGCCTTGGCTCTGTAGTTGACTCAAGGCACATTGCGACTATGAATGTAAGGCAATGGAGTTGTCGTAAAGAAGTATGTCTTTATTGTTCGTGTCTTGTACATCAGTTATCTGACGACACATCATGAAGACCCGTCCACATCTGTTCCATCTATCTGGATGTCTCCGTTGTCTTGTGATTTCCTGTACCGTTATCAGCAAATCCTTCCCGTAAATTCGACCCACCCCGGCCGAGCTTCCCCCCGCTGGTTTCCCCCGGCCCAGACTGACGCCATCCCGCCTTTGATGCCGCCGCCAGTCCCGGCACCTGCGCGCCATCTGTGTTCGCAGAACCACCGCGAGATGGGAGGTCCCTGGCCCGGGCACAGTTTACGCCGTGGCGGGGAGAGGTGCGGTAACGGGAACGCCTAGGCTGGATTGCCTCTTGCCCTCCCGGTCGTGGCAGGCACGTCGGAATGTAGCAGTAGTTTTGACAACCTAGAATCGAGCCGCAACAATTTATATTGCCCCCACTCACACAAGCAGATGTGGTAGGGAGAGGACGCTGCTCTGCATTATTTTGATTTTATGGCCCGATTATGATATACATCAGCACAAAATCACAACAAGATGTGCTGAAAAATGCCTGTATCTTACAGGAAAGAGTTTACAAATAAATGAAAATTTTAGGAAGTGTAGTCTTCCTATTCTGTATTCCCACTGCCATGCAACACTCGTACATTAATATCTCAAGTAAAATATCATAACTGAATACAGCTTAGTCTGTGTAACGCAAACTCCGCTATCCGGAGCTTGTAGACTCCTCCCCGCGGATCGGCGCGGCAGTATGACGGGCCTGAGAAGCGCGGTTAAATCAGGCTAAATACAGCTTGGTAAAGCTACTAGTAGATCTATCTACTGGCAGATGCTATGTCGTCCCTTACCTGCTCTCAGCTATTCAGTTTGCGGCAACTTCCTACAGAAATTGGCACATTGCTGATTGATTTTTAAAAAATAATTTTATTCAACAAAACAAAAGTATGAAAACCATTCAACACGTACAAAAACCATAGTGAAAATAATCAATTATGTCAATAGAAACGATTTTAAGTGTAGCAAAAGAGCCTGACTAAAATCGGACTCCAAACGGTCGGTCTTACAGTGAAGGGGTCATTAACCCCAGCCAGCGAGAGATAGTGTAAACACAGGCTATGTAGCAAAATATCTACAAAACTGTACATTATTGTCTCGAAGAACTATACGGTGCGCTACCTTCTATAATATGTGTATCCGGCATTTATATTTACGATTGATACCGAATCAAAACAAACCGGAATGTCAGGTGCCGCAATCCCTGTTTCATCTTATAAATATACCCGACATCTGATGTTTGCGATATCTATCTGTTCATAACATCAGTTGACGGAAAAGTTGTTTAATCTGACGTCTTATCAACCCGTAGGTTGTTGTCATAACGTCGCAATGTCAAGTACCCGTGTCCGTGAGTTGTGTATCAAAACTGTCGCTGTTGTAGTCAAACAAACAGATACTTACTTAGTTCCGTTAGATCATCACAAAGGGGTCCATACTTCTTGATCTATAACAATGTTTTATCCAACAGAATCTTTTGGAAAAAGCCCACCACCATGCGTTTTTTTTACATCCGGGGCTCTACGGAGGATATTTTGCCGCATCATTCTGTTTGTCTGTTTGCTTCTTTCTTTATTCGTGAGCAGGATATCTCCTAAAGAAACTGGTCTTAGGAATCTTTTTCATGAAGAAACGTAGGATATGCAATTTTCGGTCGACAACCTCGCGCTGAAAACTATCAGCCAATGAGAGACAAGCACTGCGGGGCGCACGGGAGCGAAAACTTTGAAGCCTTGTGATTGGTTCTTTGTTTAAATGTCGAGGACAGGGTCGTACCATTTTTGGCATTGGAGGGGGAGATAATCAGACACAGGGTGTTTGGGTTTTGGTTTTAGACCTCCTCTGCTATATTTGTCATCGTATATTGTTCAAGTCTCATAAATGATCTGTGAATGAAAGTAAAATTTCATACTAGCTTCGTACATTGCTCACTGACGGTAACATTTCAAACAGACGGCCATTTTTTTTCTAATAGGCCGATCGCGAATTATGTTATCAGGGCTCGTATCTCTCCCACCCAACGTGGCAAAATTTTATTACCTCAACTATTCGATGCTCATTAGTTAGCAACATCTAATCCAGCCTAATGGCTACATTGTCCTTCCCAACGACCAGGAGGTCAAGGGACTAGGTAGGTAGGTAAGTAATCCAGCCCACCATGTACCAAAACCCTCGAAGTCACGTTCAGGCATTGTATGACTATTGACGAAAGATATATCCAAGTTATTTGTAACCCCTTGTCCTCACTAAGTACTGATGGCCACGCTGTTTTCTTTCCACTCTTGAACCAAGCAGCTTGTAATCTTTATCCACTTCAGCTCAGGAGGATGTGCTTTATATTCCAGCAACGTCAGGTTCCCCTACAACACACAGGCATACTCACACCGAACCATAACACACTCCACACGGCACAAGTGTCCGCTACAATATTTACCTTTGCCAGAATGGCTAAGGTTATGTTTTCGGTTTGGTGGTGTGGTTCTCCCCGTTTGTGAGCAGCATAACTCGAGAGGACTTCGATGGATGCGGCTGATATTTGGTGGGTGGGTAGGGGTGTGGAAGACGAAGGTCGAGTTCGATAATGGGCCTCCTAGCGGCTTGCTAAGGTACTGCAGCGGGACCTGCATGCTTGATATCTCGCGTTCCGGACATGCTGCGGTCGTGATTTTTGAGCGTTAGGGAGCCCTTAAAGCAGGGAGTGATTGCTGCGAGTTTGGGCCCCCTAGCGGCTTTCATGGAAGTGCGGGCGCCGGTTTAATTGCAAACTTTTGTCCGCGGACAGCATAACTCGAGAAGACTTCGACGGATGCAGCTGGTATTTGGTGGGTGGGTAGGGGTCTGGGAAACGAAGGGGGAGTTCGATGATGGGCCCCCTGGCGGCTTCCCTTGGTACTGCAGCGCAACTTCCGGGTGTGTTTTTCCATCTTCTGAACATGGTATGGCCACGTGTTTTGGGTGTTAGATAGCTGTTGTGCTCAGGAGTTGGTGACATAAGTTTGGGCCCCCTAGCGGCTAGTGTAGGGATAGTCGGGGCATTCTTGTCGAAAACTTCTGAAGCATTACACCCCCCCCAGCCTGGTTTAAAATTGGTTGATTCCATCAGTGAGAGTGCACAGCACAGTTGACGCGTTACTTGATCCAATGTTGAGGTGAAAGGTGGTGACCTAAGGTGAGGTAGCAGCTGCTGATCTCTGAGGATTGAGTCAATGGAGTTTGTTGTGGGGCAGGACATATTTGAAGACAGGGATTTGTACGTTTGCCAGAATTGCTAATTGTGGATACTGGTGGAGCAGAGATTAACTTGGAGGTCTGTCGGTCTGGAAGCAACTTTGATGACCTAGCTGACAGGTAAGATAGAATATATGATAACGATTTTAAGTGTTAGAAAGGTGTTGTTTGTAGGAAGACCTGACATATGTTTGAGTCCCCTAGCGGCTTGTTTCTGGGGATAGCAGGCATTTTTGTCGAAAAGTTCTGTGGAAATGCAAGGCATTTTTGTCATGACACTCCAATGTTGCCAAGTGGTAGAAGTAGTATGTTGCTCCCATGGAGTTAGGCCTTATTGTTGCCTCTGTATATTTTTTGATTCCACTGCTGGGCACTAGTGAATCCTTTCTGGTGGGTTGTTGTTGCATGACAGCCAACCATTCTTTGCAAGGATGTGTGAATTGTTATATTCCTAGACCACTGACCCATTTACAAGATGTTTCAAAAAATGGTAGGGAATGGTAAATAATGGTAGAATTCTGTTATCATTATCTAGAAACTATCAAAGGTATCAAGGTCTACATTATAAATATTTTTATAATTATGGAGGACCAGGGAAATATTCATAAGGTTGAAACAGTGCTTAGAATATGTCTGATGTATGAAATGTTCTAGACATTTATGTACAAGACTTTAAAATCAATTGTAAGTAAAGGTAAGGGAGATCCGTACGGTTGCAGTTTCTTATAACTCGAGAGGGCTGCGACGGATGCTGATGATATTTGGTGGGTGGGTAGGGGTCTGGGGAACGAAGGGGGAGTTCGATAATGGGCACCCTAGCGGCTTGCTAAGGTACTGCAGCGGAACCTCCATGTCTGATATCTCGCATTCTGGACATACTGCGGTCGTGATTTTTGAGCGGTAGGGAGCCCTCAAAGCGCCTTGGAGACCAACGTCCTGTAATGGGGGAGGATCCTGGTGGCCCCAAACAGTACTACTGCAATGCTTAGATAGGGTTTAAAGAATGGTAACATCCATTGGCATAATACCGGTCGGTTTACTGCAATTTCTCAAGCAATGCTAATTTGGCAAATGATCAACGCATCATTTTCTCCAGTTACATGTTGCTGTTACAGCTTACCTTTGCCACTTCTTCTGTGTAAATTATTTTGTCTCTCTGGTCCTGCTAAAAACATAATATCGTAATTGGAACACACCGCGGAATTGCACGGAGAACGGGCGCGTGGTTGGAAGGGGGTGCACTATACCGGTCGAACGAAACACGGCACAATTAACTGCCGCTATGTACCTTTATACATCCTCTGTTGTTCCTTTCTTTCCTGTTAGTAGTTGCACAAAACAAAAATCTGCATGAGCATACAAAAAGTCATGAGAAAATGGGCGTATACTGACAAGAATTTTCATTTAATTTTGGTCCGTCACAACCGCTATGACGTAAAACTTTACTGCTGGCCAGTAGCATTAAAAATGGCGGGAAAATGGCGGCGTACGTTCAATTTGACCCATTCAGCCGTAGATCCGGGCGATAATGCAACGGTTCCTCACACTTTTACACGAGTTGTAGGTCATCAAAAGAAATTCAAGATTGCTGTTGAATCATGCTCGTCTTGTGCCGTGAGCACATGTGATTATTATCTACAAATCTGGCGATGAACGTGACAGTGTGTTTGTCCCACGACGAGCTCGCCTGCCCCGAAAATGACCTGAAAACTTTTGGCCTTGTTGTCTTCGAATGCATTGTTATCGATGCTTTGTAAATTATGTATTGGACACCTAGATGTCTGAAGTGTGCATACCTCAGAAATAACTATTGTTGCATGTGTAGATCTCTTTAAGTTCCACTATTTTTAATCGACCGATATAAGGCTTATGACCGGTATTATGCCAATGCATGTTAAATAATGGTAGAATGCTGTTATCATTATCTAGAAACTATCAGAAGTATCAAGTTCCACTTTATAAATATCTCTATAATTATGCAGGACCAGGGACATATTTATAAAGTTGAAACAGTGTCCCTTAGAGGACGTGCTAAAATTTTCGGCGCATACAGGAATCGTAGCTAAAATTGTCGATCCTCAAGCGCACCAACCTACGAACTGTTTGTGGGATGTTCAGATACTTATATTAATGCTAGATAGGTAAAACTATACATTTTTTGAAAAGCTAAGAACCTGTAGAATATGAATATATCAAGATAAAGACTGTATCTAGTTTGTAAGGAATAATACTGCGCAAAAGGACAGAAAAAAAATTTTCTTTGAAGTCTCGAAAAATATTTGAAATGTATATAACATCACCCACAAAGTCTAAAATAACTAAGTCACTGAAAACTAGGCTAGAATGCCTAATTCTTCCTGAATCAATAAAAACATAAAACAATGTATGTAAGTGACTGTAACTGTTTTATTCTTGCTAGCAAAAATAGTACCTAAAGCCTTGACCAGTTGTAAAAAGATGGGCCTTATCAGTGTTCCCCTAATGTTTGACCAGGAAGATTTCACCAAAATTATGAGTTGGAGGAAAACCAAAACAGACTTTGCTACCTCAACGAGTGTTACATACATGTCTGAACATGCTGCCCTCCCCCATAGGCGAAAAAAACAAACAAATACAAAGCAGAAATTTGGCTGGATCAATAATTTGAAAACAATTTCAGACACTCATGGCCCTCAGTCCTTTATGATAAACACCAAAAAACACCCACCTACTCCTTTTTCACAGCAAAGAAAACAAAGGTTTGTAAATACTACCACATGGTACAGGACCGGCAAATGGCAGTCAAAATGACGAAGTTTTCATCAACTTCCAGTGGTAGAAACATCGTCAATCTCTTCCTCAGTGGTGTCACAACCCCTTCTAGGTTCTTCAGCATAATTGGCAATCAATAAATTGTGATTTTGAGGGGAAAAAACAAGGCAGAAACTCCCAAACTACAGCTTCAACCCTCCCCAACTTAGGGGAATCCCCTGCACATCAAAACAGGCTGTTTCCCGATTCCACCCGGGAAATACCGAGGAATGCCGAGACACATGTAAATTGATACTCTCCAAGCAGAGGTTGAGTCGCGGAGATATACTAGTAGTCGAAAAAATACAGAGCCGCTCCTCCTACTCCTATTCACCAAATTCACCGCTCCTACTACTCCTATTCCGGGTAGTTCTGTACATTACAGTACAGTGTAGTTTAGAGTTGCAATTGTTTTCCTCATTAAATTTGAAAGATTCCAGTTCTTAAACATTGTTGTATAATCTGTGTCATGTAATATGATCTACTTAGATGCCTAGCTTCTATAGACATACTTTGTGCTATATCTTTTGAACTTAGTTGGTTAGGGGTCGGAGACTTGAACGAATAGTCAGGAACATGTATGGTCCTGATTTTTAGAAGTTAAATAGGTGTTGTGCTTAGGAAGAAGTGACATATGTTAGGGCCCCCTAGCAACTTGTTCCTGGGGATAGCAGGCATTTTTAACTTTGTCAGGAGGGTTAAGGTTATGTTTTGGGTGTGTTTGTGTGTGTGTGTGTGTGTTAACAGCATAACTGGAGAAGCCTTGGATGGATCCTGATGATATTTGGTAGGTGGGTATGGGTCGGGGAAACGAAGGTCATGTTTGATAAGGAGCCCCTTAGTTTAGAGTTGAGTTGCATTTGTTTATCTTATTCAATGTGGAAGATTGCAGTTCTGAAACAGTCCTGTATAGTATATTGATTCTCTCAGTGGTTATTGTAATTTAATGCTGTAGGGGTAATACTTATTGTACTGTGCCAAGCAATGTTAGGGAAATCTACTTTCTGCAGGTCTGTCTTGTTATAAAACAAAATGAAATGAGTAACGCATTTTTCTACAGACATCATTCTGCATAACAAACCTGGTTTATTTGGCAAAGGTATGTGTTCGTGGAACTCTAGTCTGGAATGCGGGGCCATTAGCTCTTTATACATTTACTGTAGCAATGACTTTCATAAATTTGATATCAAGTGTGCTTGCGGCGGACAAGTCAATATTATTGCCTTGTGTTTGGTTGCAGGAGGTCCTGTTATTCGTGGATTGAAGGACGTGGTAAACTTTATTGTGCTCTATTTTTCCCCAGACAACACAAAGTTGCGGAAGTTCAAGTGTTCCTTTTGGCACGAAAGATACAACACTAGATATCAACTTCCCTTATAACTAACACAGGGTGAAAAGTTGAAACTGTCAGTTCGACAAACTTTTAAACTACACGTTTCCTCTTTGTTCTTCTGACAGTAGGTTCTGTTTTGTGAGTATTGTTTCACAACCATGCCAGAAAAAATACAAGAGATACTAGACATACGTAGACATAGTATGGATGTGTACATTGCCTAGGTCGACTCTACATTCCGGGAGTCCATGGCATTGTGGTGCAACAGTCCGGATAACTATTTCCAGCTTAATACCATTCTGGCACCTGCGCCGCCCTCAAAAAAGAAACAATAACAAATACACTGCAGACAAAAACTCCAGGTTCAGACCAGAAGATGTATTGCAATGAATTTTAGGCTCCATTTTGGTTTTACAAGAATCATTACTTTTGTACACCACGTTATCAATCAACATCTTAACAACACTTTTAACGCTGTTTTCAGAATCTGAAGGTGTCCAGAATGTTGTTGTGGTGACTTGAAACATTTCCTGAGTCACCAGGTGAGAAAATAAACAGCAGACGCAGATTTCTATCTTACTTTCGGTGGACAACAGTAGAACGGAAGGAATCAAAGTGCTTTACAACAAGAAAGAGAAACATTCAGAGAATTCATAGATTGAAAGATTCCTAGCCTCCTAATGGTCTGTAAACCATTAGGAGCAGTGCACTACGGGCCTGAAGTACGTTACCTGTAAGTCATTCATTAACTCACTCCCCCATTCATTCATTCATTCATTCATTCATTCATTCATTCATTCATTCATTCATTCATTCATTCATTCATTCATTCATTCATTCATTCATTCATTCATTCATTCATTCATTCATTCATTCATTCATTCATTCAATCAATCAATCATAACCCTTGATTCTTTTCTGAGTGGATATCATAACACAGAAGATGACGAGATTCACAGAACATACAGGTGTCATGATAGGAACCTCTGTTACACACTTATGGGTGTAGTGAGAAAGGTACGTCAAAGACGGGACTTGACTCTGATCAACTGCCAGACTTGGCTGATCACCACCTATGATGCTTACATATATACTTTGGGTAATCGTTTCATGCAGACTCGATGTATGCATTTAGGTATTGAAATCAGAGGGAGGGGAGGGGGGTATCACGGAAACAATCCCAGAGACTCAGAATCAGGATTAGTAATTGTACACTGTTTGTTACAAACAACAAATGAACGTATCGCACGTACTGTTCATTCCGGCTACATGATCGTATAAAGCAGCCTGTATTGCAGTATTCATATGTCACTTCACATGATTCAGCAAGTGTTAGAATATGACCAATGTCTTATTGTCCCGACGTTATTACTTAAAGTGAGAGTTGTGAATACAAGGCCTTTTCATGTGCACCTGCCTCAACATGTTTCATTATCGGTAGAAGATTGTACATTCCACATTTGCTGCGCAATAATCATTCGTTATAGTTTAATTTTCCTTCCATGTAAAGAAGTAATTACACCGTAATAACAACTGACGGAAAGGTCAAGGTATTTCTAAGAATACCCTCACCCGTATTTACATTATAAATTGAAATAAAGAAATACCAAATCTCCTTCTTTTTTGTAGGTATTACTATTCTAACATGCACACTTTAAGGACCTCCTCTTACATGTGAAAAACTCTACTGTGGGCTAAAAAATGGGACATTTTGTGTTATCTATGGCCATTAGTGTTTGTGCGAAGTGTGTGTTGTTATAGGCGGTGAGTGGGGAGGGGGGTTCTGTGTTTCTGTGTGTGGACAAGCCGTTGGTTTATGGCCACCGTATCAGTGGTGTGTGTGCGGTATATACTGTAATGATGGGGTTGTGTATAAAATCACGCCCGCCGAATCAACACAGACACGATTTGGGCGATAAGGCGGGTAAACACAGGCACCAATATAGGGCTGATGGCCCAAATTTATGTTGCCACTTTGATTGGGGTGGCAGCAATGAAGAAGTCATTTGGCGATAGGGAAGCAAGCCGAGTTTGTATAGGCCTTCTCAAGAGATGATAGCCGCGCCAAAACACAGGGAAAATAAAGGCCATAAAACGTCATAAAGGCCGTGAAGTGTCCGTAAATCCCGCGCCATGGGTACAAGACTTGGCGACGAGGCAGCGACGCAGGTGTTCTAAACTTGGCGCGAAGTGACAGGACCCCGCAGTCCACTCCCACCACCTGTTGCTCTGTACTTCTCCTAACGGAAGAACGATTCAAAATGTCAAAGGACATCCCCTCCCCTTTCTACGGACCTCACAACATTCATACCGCCTTTATCAATTACTTTGATAGTGCCGCCAGGTTTTATTAAGAGCGGTGTGAGGCGAAATTAGGTACTTAAGTCACCAAGTGCTGGACAGCAGCCTTGTTACCAGGCAGCGACAAACAATTGACAATAACGCTTCATTTTGACAAGTAAACATTTTCTCAGCGCCATAAACGAAATTGTGCCCGTATTTCTTCCACCATTGCTTGCTAACGTCTATGCTTTAACAGTCATTACAGGTTTCACTGATAACGTTTTGTGTCAGAAAAACACCGCTGATACGCAGGAGTCTACACACTAGCCAGTCAGGCGCTCTCAAACTTCCCGTGCCAACATTTTTCTGCGCGTCCCCCCTCCCCACAAGCTATGGATGTCACTTAGGGGGTTTCCTGTTCGATGTTTTGCCAGCAAGAAGACTTATTGTTGGGCTCCCGCAATGTTTTTCTTCGCCCTGCAAACTTTTCGGGAAATGTTCCAAAACAAATGGCCACTTTTGCAGGTGTGCTTGGTCGGGAATCGCGGAAGTTCCGGGGATGTGGGGGAGGGGGGCGAATCTAACACTCTGTGACGATCGCATAAACGCATCTGTTATTCTCTCAAAAATAGAATAAAAGTCATATCGTATACAGTCAAAGACGAAAGTTAGCGGATGCTACCTGAAACACCTGTCCGCGGCCATTTACAAAATCTATCCAGTTCTTCAACATTTTTATTGTGTACCTTATTATGTCTAAATAAACTTTATCGACATATCGTATAGAGGCAGTTTGCTAGCCTCTACCAGGCTCCGTGGATCGGTAGAATCATTATCCTCACCACGAAGCCTGTGCGGTGTCGCTATGAACAAACGACATAAAATTAATCCCCCCGTTATTTGTACAAAGGAACCACTCTATCGAGGCGTCACTTTGACTTTGGCCAGCCAAACTTCACGATTACAAACGTATGCCATATCGATAGTCCAGTGTGCCCTTCGGGTTCCTTGTACAGAAAAAGAAAGACGAAAAGGTGTTATCTGTATTTAGCGTGTATGTTGAGTGTACTTCACCCTTTCATCCGCGCTTTGTCACCAATATAAAACTATGAAGGACATTTCGAATATTCTCCTTTCAATACAAGTATGCACAATGAGCTGTACAAATATTGGTTCTACAAGTACTACTGCATTTACAGAATAGGGTGGTTATTTGCCCCCTTAATACATTTGACGCAGACACCTTTTGTCCTCCACTTAAGGTCCCATCGCCTGTGAGTACTTGACAATTTTGCACATACCGCTCTTCTTTTCATACGAGTCGAAATAGGAAATGCCGTCTTTCCGATTGCGTTGGAGTAGGTGCTATATAGCGCTTAGAGATCCTTTGAACGGAACTTCAGTTATAGCCCAGAGCCATAGCTATTCAGAATATGGTAAATATAGCTAACTACGGTAATGATGTCAGTAAAGATGAAATAAAAGGTGTTAAGGGGACATTGACAGTAACCAAAACCTACGATAACTCTTAACGCACAAATTACACGGGAATTAACAAGGATTGGGGGTAGATGGGAGCAGGCAGCTGTCGGTTATGTGGACTAGCTGTGGTGACTTTTGGAGGGTGTCTTCCGCTTGCAACCTTCTCATATTCCTCACAAGAAAAGCCAACAAGAACAAAAACACCTTAATAGCTGCCAAGGCTACACGTAGGCGTAGTGCACTGTATTGTGTAAGATTGACAAAGCCCGAATTGGAGTTTAAAGCTGAACCAAAGATAATTTTCAATAGAACTTCACGATTACAAAATAGTGCAACTTTTCATGAATACACGTAACTTTAAATATACATGAAAATAGACATGAGAAAAACGCAAGACATGAAAGAGGGAAAACGTGCCGAATGTGTATAATCATTACCAAAATGAATATGAAAGGAAGGAAACACATGTTAAGGCGCAATACAATTAATGGTTGGTTACCTTTTTGTGTGAAATAATATCTTACTGCAAGTAGACGTAAGTGCACGCGTTTAAATATGTTCGATGTGTATCCTCTCCCCAACCTCTTACTCTTCCCTAGCTTAAAAAAAAACGAGAGTTTTCGGTACACTTGGCTTTTCCCTCCGTCCTCATCCCGCCTGTAATCGTAGCCTCCACCAGGCCTTCCTACGGAGGTGCAGGGATCGTAGAATTCGGTAAAAGAATTCGGGAAATTGGCTAGAGGAGTCAGTTCACGCTTAGGTTCATGTTTCGTACTGCGCGACCAACCAACTGCTTTCGTAGCAAAACTCTCATGCATTTTTCTCTACCTGTAATTGTCAGTGTAGTCAGTCTCGTAGAGACTACTGTAATCGCTGGTCTCCGTGCAGGAGCCCTGCACAGGCCGGCGGGACATCATTAACGCTGAAGTGTTTTCCTGCGCCACAATGATGCCGCTATTACCGGGCAATATCCCGGGCCGGGGAGGGGGCCACCATAACTCCAGGATAATTATTTGGGTTTACTATCTTTGCTCAGGTAGAGATCTCAACTAGATTTATGGATTAATAAGGGTCCATAAACGGTACAACAATCCACGGACTGTAAATCTTCAGGACAAAGTACTCACTAGCACTAAAGGCCGGCGCCAAAGGTCGCTTACCTTCGCCAAGAAACTTGTTTCTAACAACGTGTGTTGTTCTGTGTGTTTGTTTGTGGAAAGTCACTCAGAAAGTAATAACTTTGATAGGTCATCTAGTGTTTATGACTTTCGTACATGTGTATGTGTATGTAAACGTGTATATGTGCGTATACGTGTGTACATGTGTATGTGGGCGTCTACTTGTATGTGTATGTATATGTGTATGTCTCACTGCTTATACGTGTTCCTGTACGTGTGTACATGTGTATGTATACGTCTACGTGTATGTGTATGTTTATGACAATGTGTATGTATACCTACATTAACAAGTAATTAGCCCAAATGATCAGGAAATATCTGGATACAGATTCGGTTACGGAGTGTCAGAGATGAGTTCAATGTCCATGTGATACAGGTATGGCGCACAACTTAGGCTTAAAGCCAATAAAACTTTGGACATCAAGGATGAAAACACAACGACGTATAGTCTTAGCCATGCCTGTCCCATGATCTGAATAAACCCGGTAAACCCACTCTTGGCGATACACACCCTGTTGACTCCGTGCATTAACTAATTTTCGTTCATCTTGCCCAGGAATGGGTCTTTCTAAGAGTTCCAAACATGGCCCTGTTAAAAAAGAGTACGTTAAACAGAAACTAGACACAATATTGAAGACACATTAAGACACAAAAACATGAAACCCCCGATCCTAAAATGTGCGAAAAGTTTGCCTATGCTGTAGACCTGCGTATTTGACACGAAAAAGTTAACTTTTAGGAATTAATACCGTTAGGGAAATAGCATGATCGAGAGAAAACTGCTGTAATTTTCAAATTTACAAAGACATAGAGAAACGGTTCCTGGTTTCTATGGGAGGATGTGTACAGAAATCCCGACGCAAAACGCCCCTGCAAACTGCGAGCCATATTCCTCTCACTGCTTCAGAAAGCGGCTCCCAAATTAAGCCGTAAGCCGGCGCGCTGTAAGCACTCACGTCCTGCTGCAGCCCGGGGAAGATTTATTCGAGCTGACCTTGGCGATTCCGCTCACACGCGCTGAAAATGCAGCTCCGCTCCTAATACCGCGCCAAGATTTGTGAACAAATTACCGGAAAATGCTTTCTTAGGCACGGCGCTTTCGCAAACCAATGGCCAAATGGGTTTTCACGCTCGCAGTAATCCTCCAAGCGCGATCCTCTGAGCCTCTTCATTTTTGATATCGAGCAGCGAGCAGCAAAAGTGCCAAGTTAAGATTGATAAATTCTTTGTTTCATTATCCGGCCAAACTTGCCTAAGTCTGCGATCCCCGGCTTTGGGCTAAAAGCAGACGTTTCGGGCAGCCCTAACGCGTAATTTCCATCAATATTGTGACGCGAGAAACGGAGCTACAAATCTGGAGGGATATGAGGAAACATTTAACACGGGAAGAGCGCGGAAACTCGCTCAGCCGGACGGCCACGGCGGGAAGACAAGCCAAGCGCGAGAGGAGACAAGACCGAACGTTGACAAACACGGCCTACAGGGGCCCGGTAGCGGCTCTCACGGCACTATACCCCGCTCTTTACCTACCCCAGGGGAGGTTTTAGTTGGGAAAGGTCGGAAAGTGGAATGAAATCACATTTTTCACGCCTTTCGTGTCCGACAGGTGGGCGCCTAGCGACACGTTTTAAGGTTCTAAAATGGACATTACACTAACAGGTGGAGACCGACATCTAAAAGGTCCCAAATCGGCAGGGATTAAAACTACGACACTCGGTCCATTTGTGGCGAACGTTACGTTTATCCAAATAAAACAAAAACACATGTACGTGAAATTTCTACAAGTGCAACCCAGATTACACTCCGTATACAGGAAGAAAAACTTCTAAGAGCCCACACAAATTTGGCTTCTGGCACTCTTGAGAAAAGACTCCGAGAAAGTCTATCAAAATTTAGGAATCGATCTTTTCTCACGGACTCAAAAATCGTTACGTTTGAAGAATTAATCACGCCGCCTTCTCGTTCTAACATTTAGTCGATAGAAAAAAATCGATTTAACATTTACAACACGGACAGCCAGTATATGAGTATCACATCCGCAAATCGTACCTGAAAGTCGCTGAAAATTACCAGTTGTTTTTGGTCCGTGTCCCAGCTTTAGTACTGCCTTCATAATCAAACGTATGCTACTAACTAGAAGTATACGTTTATACGTCGATATTTGGCAGAAAACAGGACAGAACTGAAGAATTGGATAAAACATTCGCTGTGGATAGCTTTTCTGATGGGCTTCGAAAAGTTCAATTGGTCACAGAAGTGTTGGAACGATACACATATTGCCGTCAATATCTTAGATGCTCTTAGCTCATACCTGACCTTTACTGCGTGCGTTTTGACTCTCTTCGCTTAAGGCCCCCTCTCACTTGACGTGCGGCACGCTTGCGGCATTGCTGCGTTCGGAAGATGCTCAACGAATTTCAGAGATAAAGAACGAATTTTCTTACTTGTTGTGTATTTTGTGGCCTTCTATGTCACACTTTTACGTATTGCGCAATATCTGAATTATAACAAATCGGAGAAAATAACAAAACAGTACCGCAGTGAACGAACGCAGCAATGCCGCAAGCGTGCCGCACGTCAAGTGAGAGGGGGCCTTTTGATAGGATCGGGACAGGTGTAGACGGTAGGAACACCTGAGTGGCTTTAACCAGGTGACGGTACAGGTAGACCAGGTGACACCTAGGTGCGGTACAGGTAGATCGGCACACCTAGGTGAGGTGCAGGTAGATCTTCACACCTAGTGAGGTACAGGTAGACCACCTCTTCTTTGGTGTCACCTGCAAGATGTCTCTAGCTCTATGTATGAGCGTTAGGGTTGGCATACACGGGTCAAGGGTGTTAAGTTATTAGGACGCTATTTCTTCTAGTGTGCCGCTTTTGCTTACAGTACTCTTTAAGAGATACTCTACGTTAGTATACATGTGTATGCGTTAAAAATTTCAGGATGTTAAGTCCCTAAAGTGCGTTCGGTTCCATTGCAGCCATAGACTACGCGAATACTGTATATAGCTGTGACAAACGTAGGGTGCCTGACATAAAATGACGCTACAGAACTTTGCTAATAATTCTGTGTGCAGTTTCAGCTAGGCTGCAACCACCCAGCAACCAATGATTTCGCAGATGTTTCTTTTTACGTTTCGTGTGTTTTGTTGTGTGCATCATACTTTTTCACCATATTCTAATGATAAAATCTATGGTCACATAATCCAATTTTGGTCGCTGTGCGAGAGCTCTTGGATCGCCGTCTAGTGGAAGGGGGACCTTACTAAAATCCCTGGTACCACGGGTCTCCAAATCTCGTGTGAAATCGCGCGATCGATCAAACCCTGTCAAACTTATCAAGTCATGTTACGTGGTGAACAATATTATCAGAATATTCGCATCATAACTTAAACAGGGTGGGGGTTTTAATTTCCGTGGAAAACAATTAGAGTTTATTCGACAGCCTAAATCTATTTGATATCATTGTCTGAAATCATGGAAACAAACCCACGAATATACGTGACAGATGCAATCTATAAATAGTAAGAAACAAAACTTTGTCGTCTTTAGTTTCTCAGTAG
The DNA here is from genome assembly GCA_019207045.1 of Branchiostoma floridae x Branchiostoma belcheri. NCBI lineage: Eukaryota > Metazoa > Chordata > Leptocardii > Amphioxiformes > Branchiostomatidae > Branchiostoma > Branchiostoma floridae x Branchiostoma belcheri. The sequence goes on along the minus strand of CM033037.1, from coordinate 15,791,957 downwards.
GCAAAATAGCACAATTGCCTGAAATCACGGAAACCGACTAATATACGTCACAGAGGCAAGCTATAAATAGGTGTAAATAGTGAGAAGTGAGAAAAAAACTTTGTCGTCTTTAGTTCCTCAGTAGGCAAAATAGCGTCCTTTTGTGTTATTCTCACAAGGGGTGGAAGTTAGGTTTCCGGTACGAGTAACAAAATCCTCCTGAAAAGAGAGAAAGGATTTCCCCCATCCCTACCGAGCTAACATCTGTTCGACGTCCAGCCCAATTTCCAATTTCTGTTCAACGTTTTTCTTTCTCCAGATGAAAAATGGATTATGATGAGGTTTTGAAAGAGCTCAGGTAAGATTTGGGCCGCTACTCGCAGGTGGAACATCTGTTGATAATTAGAACCCCTTTATCCGTCAGATTATGCTCAAACTTTAAACCTCAAATCAAATCCTCTTTTGTCTTTGTCTTCTTTGTGTGTGTTTCAATGGGTCCGTTTGTGTTTTCAAACCACAACATCGTTTGGTGATTAAGCGTGGCGAGTGGCAAAGCAAGAAATGAACGGCAAAAATGACATACCGAAAAGAGAGAATACGCTGAAATATCTCAAGTTCTCATTGCTCTAAACCAGTCATCACTGCACGGTACTTGATAGAGTATATGCTATAAACGTGCTTTTGAATTTTCAGTCGTAAGTGCTGATTTAAGAAGGCCTGGTTAGACTCACACAAACGCGACGTGAACATGTAATTTTGTTTCTCCACGCCGATTAGCCCTATGATGTACCAATAAGCTATTTGTTGTGTACTAATGAGTCCAGATTTAGACGACAATATGATTACCGTACGAACCACCCCGGCGGTAGGCCCGTAATCCGCGCTACATTGTCCGCTCGTTTCCGAACGATTACTCCCCAATGCCGCCCGGTCTGTTCATTACACACCAGGCGTTATGATCTACCGGTCAAAGAAAAACGTCTTTTCTTGTTTTTCTCGGCTTTTTTGTACACGGCTGAAGGTACTTACGTCGAGGAGGTCCCTTCTCCAACCACCTGTGGACCGCGCTGACGATAGATCCGAGCAGATGTTGGATTTGGCTCGTTTCTGGAACTTTTTTGCTGATTTTGGACACCTGTCACCTGCACGAAGTTTCTGGTCAAGGGTAAGGCGACTTGGGCAAAATTAGGCTTGAAAAAGGTATACTCTCAAAGCAAGTGTTGGAAGCAAAAAACGAAAGATTTCCTTTCGTATAGGACCACAACGAAGAGACACAAAACGTTACGGTTTTGGCTCAGTTTGCGTTCCTACATTTGCTTCGACATAAAAAAATTACCACAAAGGTTAGCAATACGATACGCAATCGCACTGCGATCATAATTTGACCCTGTGTAAAAAGACTGATTTCAGAAGAATTGGAATATTATGCAAAATGTAAAAGAAAAGGCAACAGAAAGCGTAAAATTCATTTTTTTTTTAAATCTGTGAAATTCGTTGAGCGATCTGTGAAATCCTAGATCGCAGCACAATCGCAGTGAGATCGTCGCCCCAGTGGAATGGAGATATAACTGATTGGAGGACGGTTCAAACGAGGCCCGCAACAAACCACAGCAGACAGCGGTCCTCAGAAAGAGAGCCGTGACAAATAAAACAAACTACACGACAAGCCGTCCTTACAAACGTCACTCAAACACTCGGACGGAGAAAAAACACAGACTTCAAACTGGCAAGGTGACAGTCAAAATTCTGCGCTACAACAACACGGAATACTTATCTACATTCAATCACATGTACTGTTTTCTTTCAAAGTTTTTTTTATCCCCTTTTCGATTCATCACCAAAAAAATAAGCATTGTCAGAGTTAAATGACAGGACCAGACTGCCTGTTTCTTTACCCTATTACATGTCGGCCGTCATTTTTTCTTTCCTCACATTCCTTGTCATCATTGGCAGTGATCTAACAGAGCGGCTACCAAGTACTATGGGGTGACTGAGCCAGAAAAGGATTAAACAAAAAAAAAAAATCTACAGAAATCCACAAATTCCTTCGTTGGAGCCATAACGGCCCCCTGGCCTATATAACCACCTGTGTACATTATTGTTTTAAAATTGTGGGATAACATCTGTGTTGGTAGTAATCACATAGTACAAGGTTGAACTTTCTTCGACAGTGGTCGTTGAAAATTTTAATCCGTGTGCACTTTTGTGTTGGAAGAAAGTTTAGCTCATGATACTGTTTTTGTGATACTGTTTTTTTAACTACATTTAAAACAGTACAGAGCTAAACTTTATAACATAAACAGTATCACAAAAACAGTATCATGAGAAGCTAGATAGAACTGGTTAGTACAAAATTCAGTCCGTAAGAAGGAACGTTTCGCGGGACATCGCCGTCCCGATCAGACCACACACTTGGTGCGGAGCTGTGTCTGTCCCGCTGCAAGCGACAAGAGGGCACGCTACAGATGTGGCCTGTCCTCAGCCAACTCCCGTCCTGGAAAAAAACTAAATAAATATCGGCCAGGCAGGCAACCTGCACAAACATGCTCGCAAAACATTTGGAATGGCGGGGTTTGTTTCTTCAAGCCGGAAATATTTCCATGATTAAACGAACGGGATATATTTAGGTCCATCATTGCTGATTTGCGCCGTCGAAACGTTCGAAAACGTCAATCGTCATTACGTCAAACCGAGTGAGTGGTTTCTTTGCGTTCCAGCGCTCGCCACAAACGATGTACGCGGTCTGAGATAATGTGTATAGCAGGGACATGAGGAATGGGACTCATGGCCGGTGAGAGGTGTTAGTACACCGCTTGATGTGTTTGCGGACGGACAACTCCGGCATCCTCCGCTCAAAGCTGGTGTGTAGCAATCTGCGAGTGGATACAGTCGGCCAAACGTTTACTCAGGGCAGGGTAAACTGTACAGGGCGAGATCAGGGCACGAAGTGGGGCAGTCTATCATGGCAGCGGACACTCTCACACTATTCCCATAGTACAATTCGTCAAGTTAGGAGAGGCGGGACTCTTTCTAATACTTGTAACATAATTTATCTAAGAAACAAGGCAATTTTCAACAAATCGCTGGAATATTTCATTACTGTTGTGTACAACTTTATACATCTTAGAATTAAGGATACGCGGTGGCCTTTAGAACGACGCAAATTAAACTTCGTTGCAGATTGATAAAATGTTTTTCTTATTCATAGTATCACACAGAATCAAACGTCGTGTTGAATGATTAAACTTGAAGTGGAAATGAGAAGGAAGGTCGTTCAAGATTTGTTTCTCTTGAAATCAGACAACGCTCGTACTTGCCTTACATGAGACTTCTGAACAAAAAAAGAAAATATTTCCCCCAGCATCTGAATCTTTAATATATCTGTGTCGCTCGTGTTTTGATGGCCACGATCTTCTTTCCAGACCATACAATACATGTCTTCATTCAGAGGCTTGTTGTTAGATTCACTGTTCAAATATTTCACAGTAGAGAGTGTAACTGCAAAATAGTAGACGAAGAAAGATAATGCTACTTTTGTATCCTACTAGTTATATGCGATTTTTTCTTGTCTTCGGTTCTTATTGCAAGAAACGGACAGCAGTAGAAAGACAAAAAAAAACGGAAAAGACTCTAGCCGTACATCTGCTTGTAGATGACGGCTGTATATGTAAAGAAGCAATGAACTGCCAAATCCATAGTCTGTGTAACACAAACTCCGCTGTCCAGGGCTGTAACTGGCCCCTCCCCTCTAGGGGACCGGCGGATGTTTGACGGGCTGCTATAAGCGAGATTTAATCAGGCTACCAAATCCACCGTTCCGGGGATCCAACTCAAAGCCCCGATAATCGGTGCCCCAACTTCCCCTCAGACACTCTTCACGCGAACAGTCTCACACCATCAATGTCATCCTCTTCGAATTCCTCGTCCTCCTCACCGCTGTGCTCTCACACCGCACACAGTCTCATTACCTTCATATCATCTCCGCTGCGCCCTCACACCTCACACAAACTGTCTCATTACCGTCATCATCAGCATCACAGATAATCGCCTGCAGCCATAGCCTGGTACCCAGCCGTAATATAGCTCCCGAATCGCTTCTCTCCTCTTCACAATTACATAATTGCGAAGAGGAGAGAAGAGACTCGGGAGCTATACGGCTGGATGCCAGGCTACTGCAGCCACACGTAAGACTCACACCTCACAGTTTCATTACCGTCATGTTTTATTAACACCACTGCGCTCTCACACCTCACACAATCAATCTCATTACGGCCATCATCATCACAGATCATCACAGCCACGTGTGAGCCTCACACCTCACACAGTTTCATTGCCGCTATCATCAATGTGAGCGTTCGGCAACAGGAAAACACCCTCTCATCTCCAAGCAGATGCGTGATCCTTTTTTTGGTTATGTCGCACATATTTATGTGAGTTATGAATCTTCAAGATCTGCTTTGATCAGTTGAGGCGAGTTGAGAACTAAAAGGAATACGAAACGAGGAAAAATTCGTAATAAAAAGTGCCGCACTCTTGCATATACGATACTTGGAAACTATACGCCCCCCCCCCCCCCTCCATGTGTTCTTCAAGGATTGTAGAATTTTGACGCGGCGGCGCGAGTCCACGGGGTGATTACCAGCACAAATATGGGCACATTCCGCGGGACCTACCCGCTAACGTGTCGGACAAACACAGGAACAAGTCCGCCTGTCCACAAAAACATCCGAATGTCACACCACACCGGGAACGACCCAAGAAGAACGCACCTGTGTGTGTGTGTGTGTGTGTGTGTGTGAGAAGGGGGTGGGGGGCAGTAGCACTGTCAAATGAACTTAAGACCAGCTTCGCTTTACGTATTGAAGGATATTTTCATTATACATTGACTTTCGTCAGCGACTATGAAATGAATCGATGATTCTGGAATGTACTGCGATTGCCTCAATTCCAGTTCTCTCCAGAAAAAAAAAACAATTATTGTATGATTTTAAAACACACACACGACTCATGCAAGCATCATTTGAAGAACTGCCTTACCTGTGTTTCTGTGTTCTACCAATAACGTAGGAGCGCCTGCACTGTAAAGATGTAAAGAGACTTGTGAGCGTAAGATTAACACAATCATGTACACTTCACTCTTCGTCTGAAGACTTTTTAATGGTATAAGATCTATATTTGTGAGTAGATAGATAATAGTTGCACTCTCTTTATAGATTCAAAGGTGCCTTAACTTGCGATTCCCCGTCAATTTGCAAGATGCTATCTAAAAGGCTGATTCCCCTTGTCTTACACATGGACAGTGTTGTTCGGAAAATATTATTTTCAATGATGAAATAGCTTCAAGTTCAATGGATTTTTTTGTCCAGAGTTTCACCCCATGACTCATGTAGAAAAATTAGTTCAAAAGAAGGAAGGAAAATCTCAAACCTGCAATTTGTCATAGCAATAGACAACACAAAAGATCTCACAATGATATGCTGTAGTATGCACCTTTGATGAACCTTTTCGATAAAAGTGTAATATACGTACCATGCATGCACTGGTGTTACTCGTTTATTCTATGAAATGTGACCGAATGTCGATAATTGACATTTATTCTTTTCCGAAAATTTAGGATTTCTTTCACAAAAGCAAACCATACGTAAACCGATTCGCCATTCTGGACTATTTCGAGAATATTACATTTCGTCTTATAATCTCGTTCTGTCCTTGCTTATATAACAAGAAAAAAGACACACTGATGAGATTTACCAATCCGAAACAGTCATTTATTCATAGCTTTAATATTGTTTGGGTTCTGAGTTTCACCCCATGAAACATGTAAGAAAATTAGTTGAAACGAGGAAGGAAAATCTCCAACCTGCAATATTTCATAAAACCTGCAAGACAAAAGATCTCACAATGATATGCTGCAGTATGCTCCTTTTCTGAACTTTTTTCATAAAAGTGTTAGTATACCATGCACTGATGTTGCTCGTTTCTGCTATAAATGTGACAAAATGCCGATAACTGACATATATACTTGTCTTCCAAAAATACAGAACTTCTTGCACAAACGCAAATCATACGTAAACCAATTCGCCATTCTAGACTATTTCGAGAATAGTACATTTTCTAGCTATCTTTCGTCTTATAATCTAGTTTGGTCGTTGCTTATACATGTACATGTATGACAATAAAAAAAGACATCTATCATTCTGAAACAGTTACGTAAAAATCTGGGCGCAGCTGTCCAGAGCTGGGCGGTACAGCAGGGATCGCAAACATATTGTGGAAACAAAGGCTCCACAGAGGGCCATATTGTGATATTGTTAGAAACATCAATCAGAGAGATAATAGAGTACTTAGTACTTAGTGGATATTACGGTAAAGGACGGTAAGAGCGAAAGGGTGGAATAATTAGCATAAGATTGTCAAATTATGTATCATCATTGACAAGCCTTCATTATTCGTCTGAAACATAGATGTTTATTTTGAAGCTGAAAGAAAGAAGACTTTATCAATGTCGAGTGAAAAGAAGCAACAGGAAACCCAATGTAGAATTTCGAAAGAATGTGTACTCGTGTACACGTGAAAAATACAGAAAAAAGCTGCGCACTGTGGACAGGCTTTATTATAAAGGGAACACCTTTATATATAAACAATAACACACACACACACACACACACACACACACACACACACACCACCACCACCACCACCACCACACAAGCAGATGTTTGGAAGGGTTAAAGTTATCATGTTCCCTCCAAACGTCTGCTCAAAAATCGACTGAAGAAACGTCACAATTTCTCCTCCTAATAATAATATCTTCTTGTACGTGATGTGTCAGCTCTCTGCACAAGACAAGAAATGTCTCAAAGTCCAATCATAACATCTGATGTGTCAGCTCTCCTCGCAATAATAGGAATGTCACAATGTATCCTTCTAACATCTGCTTGTACTTGATGTGTCAGCTCTCCGCACAAAACAAGACACGTCACAATTTCCCCTCCTAACATCTGCTTGTACTTTATGTGTCAGCTCAACGCACAAGTGTCGGAGTGCTCAGCTATGATGGGAGCGGGCAGGGTCTCATTATCCGGACGGTATTTTTGCACGTGTGGCCCTGTCGGCAAGCCCTCTCCCGGCGGGGCTTGACGGCCACACGCGCCGAATAATCAACACCAAGCGGCGAAACACCGCGGACTCCGCGAGAACACTTGTTTGAAATTTGGCCAACAGGGCCCGTTTATAGCTCACCTGCGTTCGGAGGTATTTGGAAACTGGGACAGCTTTCAAGGGTTATGTTAGAGGTCCTGTCAGTAATGTATATCTTAAAAATTGAGGGGAATCATGTTAACGAAACAGTCACAGATGTAACGTTAAATAAGTCCAGAAGGCTCATTCTTTCCACACAAATATAAATCATTTCAGGTGCGTCCTTCGCGGCAACATTATTGCATCAACATGCCACAAAATGTTAGGTACTTTTGATGGAGACACAAGAACGATGGCAGTATTCCTGGATGACAGTATTCCTTGGCGGCAAAGTTGAGCAAATACAGGCATTTATACATCATAAACTTTCATAACATCGAAATGCTTTCATGTATTCAATGGCTTAGAGTACATGGACCAGTAGAGGTGAATGAATAATCTTCGCCAACACTGTCACCTGTATCAAGAAGAGAGAGAAGTCATATTTATCTGTATATTAGCTACTGTACATAATGAACGTTTATGTTTGTAAATCCATCTTCATTTGTTGTTACAACGATGCGTAACAAACCTACTGACCACCTTTGCATCGGGACCACATGGCCATTGTGACCACTTTTTGACCCATGTGTAGTGGCCACCTGTCCACAGTGGTCACTTCCTTCAAGTCCCATGAGTAGTCACTATAGTGTAGAATATTGTACATCTGTTTGTGAAGATTAGTCATACGGGATACATTAAAATTGAAGAAGAATCACTCTATACTTCTGGATAATTGTAAGATTGTGGATAAATATACTTCTATTAAAATTTGACAATTATCCAGAAGTATAGATTGATTCTTCTTCAATCTTGTACATCGTTCTACAATGTATGACATGTATATATAATTCTATTTGAGCAGGAAGGTGCGATGATATAACTCTCTCATTTTTTTCTCGCCCATTTATACATTCGTTTGTGTCTCAATTCACTCACTCTCTGTTGTTCAACCCCTCCACTTTAATCGTGCGCATTGATTGTTATACCCCCTTCACATTAGGCGCGATTCGATCGGACGACGAGTCTGCGAACTCTAATTTACGAGGAGGCATGACCCTGATGCCGACGAAGAAATGGCTGAGTTCCCCCTTCCCGTCAGGGTCATGCCTCCTCGTAATTTAGAGCTCGCAGACTCATCGTACGATCGAATCGCGCCTAATGTGAAGGGGGTATAATGACATCACATGTACAGGTGGTAAAGGCGACACCTTGGTGGGAGTCACCCCTTCGGGAAACAATATTGGCCTTTAAGATCTCAGATTTTCATTGGGAGGTTTTATTTCACGATAGGAATATCAGCTTACCAATGAAACTTTATCACGTCTCCATATACCCAGATGGGGTTAATATGGCGGTGATCGTTCGTTTGGTCTACGCGTATACGTTACGTACACGTGCAGACTCGTACGGGTATAGTCCATATCTATGTTGCGTACATGCGTAATTTATACATTCCTTGTAGTTGTCATTTTAGCATAACTTAAGATATGTTTTTTTACAGCAACGACAAATTTCAATCGCTTTCAAACAAGTGAGTTATTTGATGTTTATCATAGTATGTATTTGTTATCATTGGGTATAAATTCTGTATATTTATACCCAATATATCCGACCATACATATGATTTTGTGTCTACAGCATACTGATCGTCTCTTTTGTGCCTAATTATGGAGTGAGGGATGATCAGGGGTTCGTTTTTAGCTACGAGCATCCATCTTTTTTCACATCGTCTTAGATCGAGTAAAAAAAGTGAAAACGACTTAAGATCCCAACTGCAATCACGAACACCTAAGAACACCTGTACGAAATACTGCGGTGCAGTAAGTCTGACAACCTTAAGAAGTGATACGCACTGCGAATAAATACAGGTGTTTTGAAAACTTTACTTACGATTGTCTAAGATTTTGTCGTCGAATCCAGAAGCCACGGAAGTGTGACTAGGCTTGAGTTGAGCTCACGGTCCCTACTTTGCATACATGTATACAGGGTAGGGAGTCCGAAGTGAAAGATGCCTGTGAGTGTGAAGCATTTTTGACAGCACACATTACATGACAGGAATAAAGAATTGCTGGTGATTTTAAAGCTCCATATAGTGTTAGATGCAGAATATACCACAATTGATAATAAGTGAAACTCTCCAAGTCATGCAATGTCAGCAAGTATAATTCTATTGCCTATGAAAACGGAAAAAAATCACGAATATTCATCTTAAAACCGTCTCTGTCTCCCTACCTACTGCCCTCTGCGACACAGCATTAGCCTGGAATCCAGCCGTTATAGCTATAATACAGCTATAATACGGCTGGATACCAGGCTACTGCGACCCAGCATGATAAATCGGCCCACTCCATAATCAGCATTCTCCCCTCGCACCCTCTCGAGCCGGAGAGCTTCGGTTACAACAACTCCCATCTGTGAGTCGGCGGGGAGGGCGCCCTGCACGACCGAGGAGCGAAGGTTCGGAGTTCGATCCCCACATCTGGGAAAGGCGTTACATACGAGGCTCACACCTCGGCTTTAGTTTACATCCTTGGCACTTTTACTTGCGACATTAAAATACCTTCTTGGTGCGTTCTGTATGCAGCGGGCCCTTAATTTGAACCATTCCACTCTAATTTGTCAGTGTTCTGCGACGAGCTGGCAGTGACTTTTGCCCGTCGGGTCGGCGTGTGGTCTCGACTCTGCCCTTACAGTTGACACATCCGCGGTTTGTCGGGCATAATCACGACATATCTGTACTTATCATCTTGTTTACAGCATCAGAGGGTGGAGGGGTCATTATTACAACGACAACAGGTGACGGGATGACTAATAACCTAAAAGTGACATGTCTTCTGCGACTACCAAAGCCGGTATTCTTTTCCTCAACTCGCTTGGGATTTCACCAACTGTAGCCCTGAGCAAACAACTGTAGTTTACTGGTGAGAGTTCAGGAACCTGTCCATGGGATTTAGGGGTTTGTTTCTCTCCAAGCGGGGCGCATAGCTCCCGTAATACCTGTCCAAACCGCCTGGGTATCCGTGGCATTAGGACTGACACCTTCAGCTGATCCTTGGTGATTGTGTTGGTCTGTATGAAGTCCACGCGTCACGCGCTCAGGCTGGGTCGGACCGGGCAATGCGATCCGCCCAGGCAACCCTACACCGCGCCGGGCCGCACCAGCCACCTGGCCCGGCATGAGCAAGAAAAACGAGCTCGGTTAGACACCGTGAAGCCGGCCTGCTATGCCATGTCATTTGGAATCTAGAACCCACCGCCTGCAAAAACAATAATATTCAAGAGGCAACGCAAACAACACAGGCCTGGCTGTGTGTAGGGTCTACCCGGCATAGCTTATAAATCCCACACGCCACAGTATATCATACTTCCTACATGACAACATTAGTCAACATTCTGTAGGCAAACTGCCCACAACTCCTCAACATTGAAGTCTAAGGAACGAAGCCTGTCGTTCCGATGTGCCAAGCGGTGGTGACTGTTGTTTTAAGGCCCTTGTCTTATCTTATGTTGAAACACAACGACACATGGGCTATCAACGCCTAGTTTGGATAAGCGCTGAAGGGTTTCAGGCGTGCAGCTGCGATTAATAACCCGCGACAAGTCAGCCGACATATTACAGCTTAGCTGGGGTATATTCTAGGATTAGCTTATTACAAAAAATCAGGCCAACAAAACAACAAAACACAACCGTTGGGAAGGCGAATAGCGGTGTTTTCTCTGATAATGACAACTTGTTCTATCAGATTCAATTTGCGCTGGTTATTTTACCGCAGGGCCTGTATGTTGCCTGCCGCGCGCCATTTAATTCAATATTACAAGCCTTGTTGCAGAGGCGTCATTTCAATATTACGTTGCCTCGGGAGAGACATCCAGCCTCAGAGACTATTACATCTACCGTATGATAGCATCATTTCAAATATAGCCCACAGAGATGATGGAATTAGTGCAAATTGTTACGGGAAAATGAGTGGATTTGCGGTAGACGCGCTCCCTTTGGTTCCAGATAAAAATATATAAACGATTTACCACGTTTCAAATCAGCCCTGATCTCAGCGGAGAGCCGAGGGAGTTATGTTTAGAATTCACGACTATTTAGGAGATAACGGCAAGGGAAATGTTTTCCGATTTTAAAGATAACATTATGGAACGGCGGGACTACTGAAGTGCTCCGTATATGACGTAGAAGTGTGTATGTGATCTAGAAAAATACGTTTCATCTGATGTGCCTAAATATCGCACTTACCGTAAATATCTCCATCAATCCCCCTAAACAGGATGATAATTTAACATTTAGAGGGGATAAAAAGAAAGGATGATGACTGTCGTAACAGATGTTGTTGTTATATATACAAACGATGCAGACTGCGCCAAACGTCTGCACGCAATGATTGTTCAACTGCACGTACGGCACAGTATATATATACATACTGCGTTATAGTAACTTAAATTATCGCCGACAGACCAAACAGACACGAAAGTTAACCTTGACTTTTACAAGAATTTTAGCAGTTTTTACGAAAACAGAGGGGCTCGTGTTTTAATACGCTTGGAATACAGTTTTAGCTGTGGTGTTGTTGATACACATACGGTGATATAGTTGGGGATGTGTGTATTGTGTGTGGGCTTGTCCTAACATGTGTTCCCCTCGAACCCAACGTACGGGTCAAGTAAGCAATGCCCCAGACTCTTGTACGAGCACAAGTTCTTAAAACGTTCTCAACCGTCTAATTTAATTTACTCTAAAGTAGCGTTCTTTAAAACTGTAAAATTAAATCCTGCTTTATATCGTCATACTTGATCTTAGAATATATTTGCAGACTTGTCATAAAATGTACACGAACTGCAGTATAATTTCACAGACTTCATCTCTTAAGTTAGTTCTACAGCGTAATAAGATTTGTTCATGACACAAACTTTGCAATATTTCCATGTCTAATACCTTCTACAAGATAGCATCACGAGTCATAATACGTTATGGATAAGTTATGATATATCGGTCTAACGTTCAACATGACAGGATTTTGAAATGACCAAAGCAAAAAACAAAGTACAAAGCGATGTAGCTACATCTAGAGAAATATAAACATTTATGTTCCTTTAGCGCTTTATAATATTCGTTGCCGTTTGAGTCTGTATTTATTTACAGCTGTCTAAAGTGTCACGTAAGAGATGATGTGGTCAATGTTCCATGTGTAAACATAAGCTTCATAAACCGTTCCGTATTTACACGACAAGACAGACGGAGTTTTGGTTGGAGACTTGACCGCACGACCCTGTGTAGAGCAGCACCCCAGGTGGGCCCGCTTTATCTGACACGGGTTGTCTCAGCCCCGTCCTGACGGTAACATATAACTTCCTGTTCATCTGCACTACGTTTGCTTATAATTAGGGCAATATTCACGGGTAGGTAGACGGCGCAACCATGTGTGAAACTGAGTCATCCCGAGGTAGCGTCTTGTGGTGCCTGACGTTGACTAAGATAGACCCGTTTGTCGACAGTAATTGTTTAATCAATGACTTAAGATTAGAACAACAGATACGTTACTTATCGCCCTAATCGTTACGTGTTGCCGAGAGGCCGCACTTTGACGCCGAGAAGGTGTTTTTCAAACGCCACCAACTGTGCTGACGAAGTTGTGGTGAGGATAACAATGTGTCATCGGTTCCCCAAGGCTCTACCTTATTGTCTTTCAAGTTCAAGAACTGTCCGTGATCATCTAGTTGATAGTACGCAGTCGCATGATGATGTTATAACACGTAGAACGTTACCGACCTCCCTTCAGAAGTCGCCATAACCAAAAGCGTAACATTTACCCTTGACTTTTTTTACTGTTAAGGTTAATTTCAGCGTCGTTTTAGACACACATTCGAATATAGATTTCCTTAAACTCATACATATCCTGCACTGTGAAGTCTCGTAAAAGGTATATTCACCTTGGGTATACACCTTAACAGTCAGAAGTTTTTGTTTCTACCAAATACATGTAGGGTAAAAAGGACAATAACATGTTTTACATTAGAGGGGATGACATGTTTTAAAATAAGCAACCCTCATTCAACCCCGCTGTGTCTAATAATTTGGTTCACCAACTTGACCAAGAAATACTTTCGCTATGCAAATTTTCAAGAAAACCACTGCCGATCTTCCTGACTTGTTTTCAGACTAGACGGTCTCACATTAGCTGTTTAAGATTGACAGACAACTCGCGATGCATTTTGAAGTGAGAACGACAGATAAGTTGAGTGGGGTCAGTCATTTTAATCCTCGCCACCTTCCCCAATGTCGGACCTTACCCCTGTAGAGTTACCGGCATGGCGGCTGTAGGGTTACCCGGGTCAGACCCGCCTGTACGCCGCTATGTCGGGCCGGCCGCCGAGCTGCTCCGATAACCTTACAGAATATACCGATCCATGTGCCGTTTGGCTCCCTAACAAGCCCTATATGGCGATTTACGTATAGTAAATCATGTATTTGTATCACAGAAACTGGGTATGTTACAGCTAACATGCTTACTGTGTGATACAGATACACAAGTGGCCAGTTTTCGTCTTCACTGAGGTTTTCTACACCAGTACTACTACTACTAGACTGTAGTGTAGACAGACTCGCGGGGTTTGTTGTACCACAGACCAGAAGATTACAAGATAAGGACAAGATCAGCGTGTCTCAAGTGTTTGTTATGGCCTGGGGGTTAGTTTAGAACCAAGTCGGTTTCACTCATCATCACAAGTGCTGTGTACAACGGGTGATGTTGGCAGATTCGATCATTTTGAGTCTTTAGTTATAGTTAGTGCGGCCCTAGCCTGAGGTTTTTGTAAGTCATCACTGACCCGAGATTTCCCTGTCGTACTGTAGATTTTGTCCCTTCCTAAACCTTTATCCAAGGACGGAAACCCCAAGTTTCGCGGCTATATATCTTAAACATTGTGGACACATCACCCTCAGAACTATCTAACGTTCAGAGTTGGGTCCAAGAATGTGATAGAGGAAAGTTTGTGTCTCTCAGAGGCTCCAGTGTTTATCCACTTCTCGATTGTGTAGTGACCAAGGACCGTGGAAATATTTACTCTACACCGCAGGACACAAACACAGGCAGACCACTACATCGTCACACCATACCCCAAAACCTGCCTGTTTTGTGAGGAAAATCTCTGAACGTTTTCCTTTTACATGATAGGGAGTTTGTGAGAGCTTTCTGTGGTCGCCAAGTCCTATATTCCACCTTAGTTATAGCAACTCGAGGTATTTAGTACATACATAGTCCAGGCTTGCATCGAATGCTGTCCGGAGCAAACTTCTTTTTCGTAAAAGATAAGGATGCCAGAGTCGTTCAAATTGTCCGCCTACTGAATGATTTCTGCTAGCTATATTGAAATCTAGTTTTGAGAATGAGACTTTCACAATATGTACCATTATCAACAGATTTCTACCAATGCTTCAGCCACCTTCCATTTTCTAAAGCGAAACAACTGCACACCAAACCTTAACCGCGAGGAACGGTAGATTGGTACCTTAACTTGAACGAAAAATATCCGCCAATTTCGTCAAAAACGTCAACTTGTTGACAAATTTCTTAGATATTGAAGCGATGAGCATTTGACGTAATTTCCTGGGCGTAGAGAGCACGTTTGAAAAGAAAGAATGTGATAAGAACGAACTCTCAAAGGTTGCTGGCTCACAGAACAAACTACGGCGGGTTTTGAACCAGCACATTTTATGGTGTGGCGCTGTCTTTGATGTCCTGGTGTGAGTAATGATTCAAACAAAGCTGGGCTAAATCACTTCTTAATTTGGACCGTTATATGGGGGAAGGTCTCAGAGCATTGTTCGCTAATCCGGCATATGGCTTCATAGTTAGTTTACAGCTGTGTGGCTTCGTCGTTTTCCTATATCAACGATGCCAAACACATATGCACCTTTATCTCTACTTCGTCCCATTTAAGATTCAGATGAACTTTTGTGTGTAACGTATGGCTAACTACGACTATGTGAATCTATGCACTCTTGTCTATCTTATTTGTACATTGGTTAGTTTTTTTCTGGACTATAGAACTCAGGTGTAAGATTAGAACTTAGGTGTTATAGAAGAAAGATAAAAGATCACGGCACACAAACTCGAGATTTGAAAAATCTTGGAACAGTGCTATATTTTTCGAACTGGACAATTGATATACATATATAAACAATATATAATTTCTGTCTACAAAAAATCACGTTTTACATTGATTCATACCACGAGTGCCATGTGACACAATAAGAACAACGTACATAATTCCATCTCAATTGGCAATGAAAATTCATTTCTTAAGATTTCAGTGTACATCCATTATTTCTCAATTACCGGCGCATGCACGCCTGTTTTATGTCGACCCCAAATAGTGTACATATGGCTTTTACAGCATGAGACGAACAGACGGCGCTACAATGGACAAGTAAGTGGAATTGAGATGAAAACAAATGGGGTACGTACGCTTATGCTACACTTCCCAACAAGCTCACTGCACTTGGAATTTCGACAATAAATTAGAGTGAGGAAAAAAACTCTGCTACATTTATATACAGACGCCTTCAGGGCTAAGCTGAGAGTGATTCCAGCTCTTATTATTGCTAATAATTCATAATTTTTGGTTGAAGTTAAATCTAGGTAGAGATACATTTACGGGCGCTGGTAGGTGCCCCGTGGATTCTCTGCTTTCAGTTCTATTAGAATGGATCATATGAACCACCGGCCTCTATGGGCTTCGTACAACAGCAGAACTCGACATAATGAAGATAAACTGACGCCATCAGAATCTGACAGAGTGCCTTGCTGTTACGCTACGACATATTACGCAAATTAATGACAGAGAGCACATTATACACGATTCACTGGCCGAGTGGGAATCACTCACTTTGTAAGCCTGGTCCACAAGGGATAATTTTCACTTTTTAACACAATTTTTATAATACACGGATAGGTAGCGTTCGTGTAATGTGGTCAAAAAGTCCCCTGGGTACGGGGAAAATTCTAACTTCTGCTATACCTCTCTGTGGTAGTGTCCAAGTCTTGAAAGAATGTATGTCAAAGTTTCAAACCGGAGACTTACATGTCTCGTGGGTTAGGCTCCCAGCACTACTAGTCCTGTCAGTCCAGGGTGCAGCTATCACGAGTGCACGTGCGGCCAGGAAGGGACGCTGCCATTGCACTGCAGACATTGCCTGTACTTCTCCAGGTCCATGTGGAGGGGGGAGGTGAAGGCGCTGGTCCCGCCGCCGAACGGTAAGGAGTCCGGGGGTCTGAGTCCGGTGGCGCAGACCGGGATGGTGGCGGGGACCGACACGGTGGGGCGGAACGCGGGTGCTCCCGTCGTGCTGATGGAGAAGGTGGTGGAGACAGTCTTGTCGCTGGCAGCGCTGCTCCCGATGATGTTTTCTATGGAGAACCCCGCCGGCCGGTGCGTCGTGACGGGGGTGGTGACGGGCAGGGTCAACCCGCCCACCGAGGCGAAGGCGCCGACTCCCCCGGCGATCTGCGCGGCCAGCGCCTGCGTCCGTGCGAAGTCTGCGGCGGTCGGTGCGTGGGGGAGGGGCAGGGGGACGGGCGGCGGCAGCGGGGACATGTAGTGGTAGGGCAGCGCCGCTGGGTGAGGGTGGTGGTGCGGGTGGATCAGACCCAGGTGGTGTCTGTACGGATCCGTGGCCGCCATGAAGGCCGTGGGCTCCCGTAACACGTCCGGAGCCTGCCGCTTGAACCGTTTTCGGCGCCGCAGGAAACTGCCGTTGTCGAACATGTCCTCGCTGGCGGGGTCCAGCGTCCAGTAGTTGCCCTTGCCGGGGTTGCCAGGCTCGCGCGGGATCTTCACGAAGCAGTCGTTCAGCGAGAGGTTGTGTCGGATGGAGTTCTGCCACACCGGGAACCGCTCCCTGTAGTAAGGAAACCTGTTCATGATAAACTCACAGATCTGGCTGAGAGTCAGTTTCTTCTGCGGAGACTGCAGAATTGACATGGTAATGAGAGCTATGTAAGAGTACGGCGGTTTCACAAGGTTGGATTTCTTCCGTACAGACTGTCCATTCTTGTCTTCCACGTCTGTATTCTCCGCGTCCGAGTGCACGGACACTGAGTCACCCGACACGTCAAGCTCTTTGTCGCCCGGCTCGAGTTCGTGGGTCTTCCCCGGGCTGTCGCCGTCCCTCCTGGCGGCGTCAGGGTCGGCCTGGGCCGGGCTGCCCTGTGGATGGCTCCCCTGGCTGGTCATCTCCCGGGGAAGGGTGGCGTGGGACTGCGTCGGTCTTGTTTGCACTTGGTGGTTTTGGTTTTCTGCCGGCGTAGCAGCATGCACAGGCCTGGTGGCGTCCGCCTCGAGAAGCATTGGTGCTGGGTTGGCCTGCTGACTGAGCTGGTGCGGCGGGGGTCACCCTGTTTTAAGTGTCCACTCCACAGCTGTGAAACTCGTGAGGAGAGCTCGGCCACTTCTGGCAAGATGTGCTGCAACGTAAATATATCAATTCCCGGGGCAGCCTGGAAAAAAACGTGAATTCAAGGCCCACCCACCTCGACTGTGGCCAGAACCTGTATGAAGTCCGCAGAGTTGCAACAGTCGCTAATGTCAATTGTGCGAGCGGTCACGTGGGCTAGCTCCGCTACTACCGGTCATTACCATACTCGATTCATCAATGCTTTGGGCTGTAAACGCCCCCTTCGATAATTAGGCGATTTGCTCTGTAAACAAAAGCTGGCATAAACGGTAATAAAAGATGCTGATTAGCAAGTCCTCGGCCAACCAGTCGCCGATACACACTCCAGTCGGCAGATACACACACACACACACTGTGTGAACAAACTTGGGACGGCCCCACTGATGTGGTCGGGACGGTTTCTGTTGCAGATACGTTACGGCACTGCCAATTACCTCGCACATTTGCTGATGGGCCGAGCAGATAGCGGAGTCGAGTGGCGATCGCTCGCCACGGGAGCCCATTGGTTCGCCCCTCCTCCACCCCAACACATCAGGTAAACATGCATAAAAGATGGGACACTGAAATATGAACCCTAACAGTCATCTCAGGGAAAAAACGGGACAAATTCGGAGCACATGCGGGAGTTAAGTAAACTGGAAAGAGGGAGGGTCCTTAAGAAAACAAGCAGCACAAGAAACCTCCTTCTGTGTAAGCAAAGACAAGGTGGTGTCATGGTGAAGTGTTGTAAGCACACGGGGAAACAGCTTAGCTTTACCCGTGCCAGATCACGTCCTGTCCGAACCCGACCCGGGGGTGAGCAGGGGGAGGTACGGACAGCTGCCGCCCCCCTCCCCTCTCCTCACGTCCCCGGAGACGCGCAGCGGAAGGTGGTGGCTTGAAGAAATAGGTTTGTTTACTTTCCTCCCATCTCCAACAAACAACAACAATCGATCATCGGTAAACATTTTGTTCTGCTTGAGATACTGTTGATTTAGCCGGTTGGCAAACACCCCGTTGTTGGTACACACACACATATACACACAGCGTCTTGGCAAAACTTTGTTTTATTTAGAAGTCGTCATTTTTTTTTTTTGTGGTTTTCTTTGTTAAGATACACGGAATGACACAAAAACATGCATGGGGAGAGGTTGAAATTCGTATACACAAAATAAAGAAAGTACATTACACAAGTCAATGGAAAGTAAGACATGTTAAACATGGCCATCTGATTGCCCTCTTTTTTTTTTAGTATGAGCAAATTAGACATCTTACTCAGTTTATGATCGTTATAATTTCAACCATCAGACAAATGAGTGTAAAATGTAAAGAACTCGACTGTATCATTTTATTGGGCATTTCAGACAATGGAAATGTCTTTCATGTGAGAAAAAACATTGCTAGCATATCTACATGTACGCGCGGAAGAAATGTACATATGCTATAAAAAAAGTTGACGGAAAGGACTCGTCTATTCGTCTATTACAATTCTTTCAAGCACACACCTTTGTATTCAAAACTAGTATCTTTTACCATGTTCGTTTCAGTGGAACGGTTTTCAGTTAAGACTTAGACTGACAGACTATTATTTGTAAAATTCATGATACAGTATTCACAAATGGCAGCATTTCATCGATCCTATATCCGTGCCTCGCGAAGAAGACGCAGGTAGGTTTGTTTTTCTTGGCGGACGATATTTCTGCGGGCCGGGGCACGTGGTGGTCACTTCACGGCCTGGCCAAGCCGCCCCGCCAGGACCCCGTGGTCAAGATTCCTCCCTGGCGGAAAAATAAACAAAAGTAAACATCACAATTGTTATCTGTACAAACACCGCACACAACATATGTTGGTGAAACGCTTCGATCGCTTGACAATCGTAGCGACCTACAATAACACATAAGGGGGGGGGCGCATATGCTTTGGATATTCGCTCGCGAGCACAAATATTTAGCTATCCTGTTGCGTTCGTTTTGACTTGTGAATCGCATGATCGCTGTGTATGTACAAATCGTTTATCAATCATGGGAAAGTCATCAACAAGTAAAAGTGATGCGTTAAAGAATTGATAACGTGCAAAATGAAATACAAATGTATAAGTATTTTGCTTTGAAATGAAATTGAATCGTCGAGGTGATACGCTTTATTTCCAACCCCACTTGTTGCAGAGAAGGAAGCTACTGTGGAGTGTGTATCAATGTACGCTGAGTGGATACACAGAGCGGCACATTTTTGCCACATTTCGCACGTACGTGAGACGGAAGGCCGGGGATACCGAGCTAATACTCGTTCACACCTCCGTGTTTGGATCCCGCTGGGGGAGGAAATGGGCCAAAATTTACACCCAGTTGCCGCCACACGTGGGGACATGGGCGAGCAGACTTCGCGATTGTTTTATGAACTGATGGGCTCGTTTGTTTCTCGGCGGGGGTTCTGTCTGGATTGATACAATCATACATTCCCCTTCCCCATCTTCTACAGCACGCGTGTGCGTTTAGACGCGGTGATTCGTCGTAACGTAAGTCGTCCCACGATTCTGATATGCCAGAACCAACGAACGACGACGGTCTAAAATAGTCTTTTCTGTAGTGTAGCAACATAACCGAATTTTGTACGACATATGGACGACAATCATATAAGAAATTCAATGTACTCAGTTTGCGATCGTACGACAACTTTGCGACTATTACCACTCCAGTATGTATAAACGTGATCACGCCACGGGGAAAAGGACGTCAAAAAACGTTTAGTTTTTTTTTACAACACAACGAAAGGTCTGTCTCAGTGTCTGGAAACAAGTTTTATTTCAATTTCCAATCCTTGTGTTTTTCACCAAAGCAGCGGGGGCAGTCTTTAGAAATCCACCAAACAAAAACACGGAAAAAACTAATGAAAACACTTTTCTCCCTGACAAATCGCCCATCTGTTGGGGCGATCTGTTTTGTCGTGTGTGTGTATTGACCACAGATATGTCTGGCCATCTTTTGTGATTGTGGCAATGATTTACAGGTTTGAAAGAGCTTCCTCTGGGCTTCGCGGACGGAGGAAATTCCCTGACGTCCACCCCAACACAACTCACTGTCTCAACACATCCTAACAAAGGCAGGCGGACAAACTTGGGCATTCAGACGTAAGGCAGAACGGGCCCAACATATATGGCGGGCATTGTCGGACGGTAACACACATTTGTACCGAGCTACAAATTACACACACACGTCAGAGACAGTGTGGGAAGGTAGGGAGACTGGTGTGGTGTGGGGACAAATTTGGTGCGAAGCCTCACAGCGCTTCTGTTTCCCACCAGTACGAGTGGCAATACTATACTCCCCCTGTGCCGCACGGCAGGTCCGTCCAAATTCAGGCATTTCTGCCCTCCCTTCCCATACCTTGCGTTACAGGTGGCACGCTTTGTGCGATTCTCATCAACGTCATGTTGGGTAATACTAGGTAGTAGAAAGATCATTGTACATCCAAAACTATGAATCCCATAGCCAGGTGATTCTAGGGAAAATGTACCATACTTTTCAATTTGGAGACCCATTTTGTCCAAATTACTAGTACCGTGGATAACGTTTGAATGTGTTATATTCAATTTTTGATGCCGCAAATTTGTCAATTTTTCTCTTGTCATCTTATATTCGCAAGAGCACGTTACAATATGTATTTCTATCATAAATCTATTATTATAGGGACATTCTGTTTCAAAATGTTGTTACAGAGTCAAACTTTTGAGCGCCTGTGAAAACTTAAACTCAACCGTGATAAATTTAAGGACTGAATGATTTCTGTCCGTCTGACACGTCCTACAACAACGGAATACTCACCAATAAAAACTAATCTGTTGATCCTACTGGTAGTCTCGCCCTCAGGCCATGGGGAAGTCTCCTCCAAGTCGTACAGCTCGTGAACAGCCTGGAGCAGGCATCTCCGAGGGCAGCCTCGCAGCGACAACAGGCCCTGGAGTAACACAGGGGTTCCTTTGTTAGATATAGTTTAGTACGTAAGAAATGATCCCTCATACATTCGTATTACACTATCTTTGAATGTCACTGTTACTGTAATATCCTGAACAACATCTGTAACAACATTCTTCTAGACTAGAAAACTCTGATTGGTCGTGAGAGAATAAAGCTGGTAAGAGGCAATGTTTAAAAAATCGTATACCAGTGACAACAAAGAAAATCCTAGCAAAACAAGGAATATACATTTACAAGCAACACAATGGATAGAAGTTATGTGATTGTGACTAGGTTTTAGCAAAGTCTTTTTTTTTAGTTTTTAATCTGTTTAAATTTTCTTTCATTCAACTAATTTCATGGGTATGGGATTAGCTAGAACGATTTGTCTAGATGTGTGGGTGTATTGCAACGCTAATTGTTTTTGTGAATTTCGTCCACCTGGACATAAAACAATAGATAGGTGCTGCGGTCAGAAAAACAACAAACCTCCCTTCATCAGATTAAAGATAATCGTAGGTATCCCTAATTTTCTGACCACCTAGAAAAGCTACAAAAAGGGATTTTTGCTGCATTGGTTTCAATGTTTTGGACCAATTCCACAGTGTTGTGGACTTTCCCTTGTCCTGGGCACCACAGACGGTCAGCAGACTACGCAAACAGGACCAGGGAACATGTTTGGTCACGGCAAACCGTCAGGACAAAGTTAGGCAAAGATAAGTATCCTTCTGAGACAATAATGTCCTAACACTTGGCAAGGCATGCGGCGGGTTGACTGAGTAGCGAAAACAAACTGTGGAAGTATTTGGAAACACGGAGTAAAACTAGTTTGTTACAGGACGAAACTGGCGTGCCGCTAGCTACACAAACAGGCGGCCTGGGGTGGGCCGCTGTCGGGGGCGCACAGATGAAAGGACGCGAGAAAAAACTCGGAAGTTTGGATTGCAGGGCTAATTTGGCTAATTATACGTCGTGAGAAGGGATTGCTGGAATCGTTTATTTGTCTGTTTGTTTCATAAAACAATAAGTGTGACTACAGGAGGTAGAAAAGGCGCGAGACTGAATGAAAAATCGTTTCAGAGCGTTGTGTGATAAACGTAAAACTATTCGACGTTGTTTTTCTTCCCTTATTCATGAGTTGAACGAATATAATATGCGCTTCCGGCAAAGCACAATATGAAAACAACATCATAAACTGAGCATTGGTCAGAAATAAGCTCTAGAGTTCATTGTGAATGTGAACCATTGGCGGAAGACCGTGGGACAGTATTGGTGGGGCGCTCGCGCTCTAGCTACCCCCCCCCCCCCCGCGGTTCCCCACATTATAATCATTAGAGGTGTTTCCGAAAAACAAATAGGGATGAGCCGAACAAAAACTTCCATGTTTCGCTCCATTTCACACTAATCTAGTAAACAAAGGCACCTCAGATCTCCTTCTTAAACCCTCCACGGCCCGCGGACAAAGATAAACTTTATTGAAAAGCACCAGCGCGCGTTGCACACAGAACCTGTAATTACTTACACTGCAATTTGTGTAGCCGGACAGAAAAAGTGTAGAAATGCGCATGTTTGCCAGGCAGGTAGCGGCGTGTTTCTTCTCCGGTAGCCGTGTGCGAATGAAAGCGGTTTGGAGCGCTATCAAAACAGATGGTAGCTTACAACAAAAGTTTGTGCAAGTCCTTCAATCCTTTCTCTAAATCCCCTCCGTTTGGCTTCGCCTCGCTAGACTACCCGTGCCCGCCACCGTACACCCCTCGACACACACTCCCCTATCTCTCCCATCGGATACGGATCCTCGGGTCGACAACTCCTGGACTGCGGAAAAACGCGGCCTGCCAGCACAAGCTTGGGACTTGTTGAAAAGCTATTAGCTCCGGTGTCCCCAAAACAAACAGGGGTAATCGCAGATCGGGAGTCCTGGGCCGATAAGACGGGGTGATAAGCGCACAGGCACGCATTGAATGCGGGGCTCAAGTGTACCAGCCCCGCAGATACAAGGCAAGATAACGCCAATTAGACTACAGAACAAGACGAACAGATATACACAACACTCTCGGCAGTTCCACGCACACAGGAAGAAATACAGCCGATAACATGGCCTAAGAACTGTCGTATTGTTGTGGCATGTGGGAGGAAATGGTACAACAATAGGACAATGATAGTAGGAGTTTCTGTGTTGTTATTTTGGTGGGCAGGTGAGAGAAAGTAGAAACAGTTTAGATACCTGGAGGGCTGCAAGGTGTTCAATCACCTGACAAGTCACAGGTACATGAATCATGACAAATTGTGTATATATTCTAGTCTTCTGTGCTTTTTTCGCCATCACACTGTAAAGAATTGGATCCAATGTAAATGAACTTTTTATATACATTTCAACATTCCAACGTTGTACTTTCTTGGATTATAAATGTAATTTTTTTATCGTACCCGGACAAAAACATTATCTACAACATATAGCTATGATATGACACCGTGTTTAAAAAAAAAGTACAAACAGGTGTATACAAAGCTTGTAACTCTAATGTAGATGTCAACTGATGAATTGTCTTGCAAAGCGATCAGTCAGTGTCCTGTTGTGTTTATAAATGAGTGTGGTTTTCTTTTCCCTCAGATTTTTCTTTATTTCGTTTTGATGACGTATGTAGTTCATCTATAGTAAGACGAGAAAGCAAGAAAACAATAAAAGTGTAAGGCACACAGGTGTTCTTTCCTCAGGTAAACTTGGAAAAGGCCTCAACAGCACAGGTGAGTCACTTTCTTAACCACAAAAATGTTTTTTATTATCATTCCATAGTAGATGGCTGACAAGCTATGGAAAGACTGAATCTACATCATTTTTCGTCATCATTTCGTCTCTTCCATCTAACAATTCTAATCTCCAAGCAGATGTCGGGATGGGAGAGTGAAGGGTGTCCTAGACGGTCGTCTCGTTTCCCATCAAGAAAAATGAAGAAGCTAGAAACCTGCGCGATCTTTCCTTCCCATATCTGCTTGAGGATCCTTCCGTCCAGATTCACCTGTGACAGATGAAGGACAGGTGAGGAGCGGCGGCGCCTTTTGAACGCAGGTGTGAATCTGACGGGCCGAGCGAAGTGCATCCGCGCGCACAAGCCTTGAAAGGCCTTCTCAAGCCGGCAAGCATGGGCTATCACAACAAGCGGGTGGCCGGGCGGGGGTAATACCTGCGGAGTTTGCTGAAGGATCGGGGCCGGGGAGGCGACACCGCGACAGGTGCGCAGATTCGTCTCGGGGAGTTGGAAATGAAGTGTTAGCTCGGAAAACAAACAAACACGACAGCGCTTCTGAGTGGAAAAGGTTAGTGAGATGTAAAGGAATGTGTAAATGTTGTGCTGAGGTTGGTAAGCATGATACTGGTCGATAGTTTCCCGGATTTTTCTGGGTGCTATCTGCTGGTACGATCTGGAGCACGCGTAGTGCCCCCCTCCCCCTTCACTCTACCATAAAAAAACAACTTGGAAAAATCCGTTCATGGATGAAAACAGGAAATTATAACTCACACCAAAGTTGTGGAATGACATCTAGGTATCTGTTAAGATGAAATAATAAATGAAAAACTCAAAGAAAGGGATGGCTTAAACCACCATAGATAGTTTCAGCTAATCAGTGGCTTGAAGTAAGCAATACCAATGGGACTGATTCTACTAGCCTGCTTAAATCTCGCTTATAGCAGCCCGCCAAACACCCGCCGGCCCCCTAGGGGAGGGGCCAATTACAGCCCTGGACAGCGGAGTTTGTGTTACACAGACTAAGATTCTACATCCAACAGATACTTGCACCGCGTTGTGTTATGTTTTTGCTGACATAAACACTTTTTTTTTTTAATGAAGAACATGAAAAATTACACACACAGTGGTGCCGCACTCAAGCTAAAAGCTTATGTTCACGGCACCACTAACGAAATACAATAAATAATACACAACTAAAACACAGAAGTACGGGAATCGCCATTATAACAGAGATAAAATAAACGTAATAATACTACAAGTTAATAATACAAACATGGTGCCGATGTTGAACAATACAGTATTGGAGTTATGACAAAAGAAAGTAATTATACAAAACGTTTGGTTTCTAATGAATACATCTGGGCAATATATACACTGGTGAGCCATTCATGGGTCAAATATTTCCACTGTAGTACTTCACGATCCATGGTCAGAAACTCAGCAAATTTTAAACAGGTGATATTTCATAAGTTATGTCAACATAATCATTATTTACTACACGCTCTGTACATCATATAGCCATTCAAATGATAAATAACGGTCCATTAATAAATGGCATATACATGTAGTGAAATATTACTTTACAACCATGGCAAGAATTTCCGATATTAGCGCCTAACAGAAATCCTTTTTCCGGACATGTAACTTGTTTATACCCTTTTTAGTATGCCAATTTCCCCATTTGAAAGTAATAACATGACAATCTGTTGGTGGTAAAACAGTGCCATGCAACAGTTCATACTACTAATAGTCGACCTCACAACACCCCCTACCACTAGAAACTGCGACAGCTGAGTGACTTACGATTTGATCAAGATCGCTCAGCGAATTTCATTGATACACAGATGAGCTTCCATGACAAACGAATTTGATCATGTTTTGTTTTAAATTATCCTTTTACATCGTTCATTATAGTTCAGTTGAATCATGAAATAAAAGGTCACCTAAATCCAAATCTTGTCACTGTACGGTCGCTTAAGCCGACTTTACAAATTAAGAATTTAGCTCGGCCGAGTTGTCAGCGAGTTCTAAATTACGAGGAGGCATGACTCTGATGCCTACGAACAAATGACAGAGTTTCTTCGTCGGCATCAGGGTCATACCTCCTCGTAATTTAGAACTCGCTTACAACTCGGCCGAGCTAAAATCTTGATTTGTAAAGGGGGCTTTAGCGCTTGCTGTCTAGTGGAAAGAGGGGTTAATTAAGATAAGAGCTACGATAATATGGTTGATTATATTATGTCAAACGCCTGCATATCAAACACTTTGTTCACATTTATCCATAGAAGAGAAAGTTGCTCCTGAATACTGAATAAAAGCCTTTAAAAAGCATTAAAAAGTTCTAAACATAGAATCAAAACCCACGCGCCAATTCAAGGCTCTAACGAAAGTTTTGCTGTGACGTTAGCGCCCTGGCGGCCACCTGTTCTACCCGCCAAACTTCCAGCCGCGCCATGTGTACTCTGTTATCCACTGTTACCACTTCTATTCGCTTTATGAGAAAACCCGGGTTAGTCCTACAAAAACACAGCAGCGAAGGGTACACGTCGTCAAACTTTCATGTAGCCACAAAACGAGCGATAAAATTCTCTCAATGACGGAATAAAAAGCGACATAAATTAACGGTTTACATGTGCTGAAAGTTGACAAAGAAATAATAACGACTTCAAAATTATTTCTTACGATTCACAAGCCAAAAGAATAATATTTTGATATTACCTATGACATATAAGGTACAAAAACACTCGTCGCTTTGACTCAAGTTTAAGCTATTCAGCTTTCAAAAAACAAAACAAATTTTATTGCAAAATGCGATTTTGCGTTTAACATAGCAAGTTCTAAAAACTGACAATCTATACACTATTTCGACGTTAACGTAAAACATATCATCGCAAAAAATGTTAAAATCTACTTTTTAGTTCATTTCAATTACGTCCCTAAAACGCACACGTACTTTAATTTCTTGCATTTAAACTGCAATACGTGACCACCTGGTTTCTGATGTCGTCGCTGCCAAATTTACACCAACAAACCACGCGCAATGGTAGCGCCGTCCAAACACAATGGTACTCCATCATTTTAATGGTACGACGAGTGATATTTTATAGACCATTCTCGTTTACCATGTGCATATTTGCCCGCTCATAGAGGAAGTTAGGCCGCCTAAATGACCGATATTTCTTCACAGAGACAACAATCACCCCATTTCTGATGATATGTATTTTTCTACCTTTATTGCTCCCTTTCTATTAACTGTGCTGAGTGTATTTAGTGCGTATTGATTAGTTTGCACTTGTAATGTGTTCGGTAAAGGTTTTCCCGTTGTGTGTACAAATGTAACGTACATTCACACTTAACGTGTAAAGATCTCCTTTGTCCGAAAGGCTGTGTAAAGGCGGCTCAATTTGTGGCCGCTTTTGTTAACGCGGTAGAAAAATCTATACCTTTACTGTCGACATTTCCTTGAAAGTACCCGCCAAAGGCCTGGCAGCCTGGATCGAATGCAAATTTATATCATCAAAATCGCTGCACGTCTGGCTCAAACGGCAGTTTATTTACGACCAACACTAGGAGGCTTTGTGACAACCCCGCCGTAATACTTTCTTTATGAACTTTCCGTTTGCAGACACTCTTTACACAGCGCCTTATGACAAAGTGCACTTCACCGGCAGATATAAATGTGTGATTGCACAATAAAACAGACGACCGCGCCGCTGGCTAGCAATCAACCTTAACAAGCTCTAACATAGACTGATGGACGTACGGCGTGTAACAGCTTGCATAATGGGGTCGTCAGTGGCGGCTAATGGCCAGATATATGGCTGTGTTAGCGTCGTGCGAAAAATAAAAGGACCGGGTTGAACGCGGCAAATCCCGCGCGTTGATCCGCTGAAGTGGACTCAGTAAGCGGCGGAACAATCGTCAGACTACCGGGCTTAAGACACTCTTAATCTGCGCAGGACTCAACTACACTTAAACGGACGGACTGCGACTCCTTTAAGGGATGTGCTCGGTACTTGAGGAAACGACACAATTATAGGGGGTTTGCAGGCGACTTCTGCTCCCAAATTACACAGGTGTAAACGTGAAGATCCGACTTCCCAAACACGAGGATGAACTATTAATTACAAACAATGTTCGGAAACTTTGCAAAAATGCAATTCAACACTCAAATAGTAGAGTGGTTAAAATCAGCAGGCAAACATATGGTTGAATACGTTGCAACGCTTGCAAAGTTACATATAATGTGAGCAAAGCGCTGTACGCACATAGACGTGTCTAGAATAGACATCTGACGTGTTTTGCCAGTCACTAACGTTGTTTGGTTTGAAAAGTAATAAAATGCGTGAGCACACACACAAACAAACAAACATATAAGAACACACAAACATACGCTATTAAAGTCAAAACAAGTAGAGACTGAGCAGGAGTGACTGTCCGCACATGACGTACATGAGCGTGATAAAACGTATTCCCATCATTTACTCCATGCACTTCCTTTTATGAAATTTGAACATTTTCAAGACACCATAAAAACCTCTCGTGTTCCCTCTAACCCGTTCGCGAAACGCGGCAGAGCTGTTCTCCCACGGAGCGGCCCATGCGGGATTTATCTCCGCGGATTGGAGAAGCACTACATCCGCACATCCATCACAACAGACCCTACATCACTGTCAATTTGAAAGGCTATCATAAGGACATCAATCGAGCGGCGGACCCAAATTTGGAGCCGTAACCGTAATCTGTGCCTGTACGGGGGCAGGCGACGTAACCGCACCACGACCGGGCGGGGGGAACTGCTCAACAGAAAGGCAAGAGTTCGACAAGCCACGAGAGGAGCCTCACCAAACGTTTATTCATCTATTTATCACGATTAAACATAGCCTATACTAAGGTTAAAGCAGCAGACGCCACTTGCCCCCCACCCCACCCCAGCCCGAGACTGTATATGCCAGGTCCATAGAGGGAAATGCCGTGGGAGCTGACCGCACAATTATGTCATGCGCTCCATTTTGGTAATAAAAGGAACTCCGGCACAATTTCTCAAGACATAAATCACCGGGAAGGTACCATTTATCACATAGCTACGTGCTGCTGAGACTTTCATAGGAAAGCATTGCACTCTGCTCTAAACAGGAACGAAAAATACGAAAAAGGTTCTCTGCAAAACATGACGTCTGCTGACGTAAGCGATGATCAAATTTCATTAGCACGTGTTCTATTACATGTAAATGATTGTAAAAGTTTGTAATTCAAGACATTACTTTTCCAATTTAACAATTATTCGAATGCTTTGACCTACAACCGGCGACTACAAACTGCTTTGTAAAAAAATGTCATGGCTTTTACACTTTTTAGGGCTTTTGAGTACAAGCATTTTGAAAGAAAAAAAAGTAACGTTCGCTACCTACCACTATAATTATAACAAATCATTGCAGGCTGTAAAGAACTATTAAGTGTATATATTTCTTAGGTTAATTTGTGGGTAACTTGAGTAAAATGATATTGGCACAGAAAACATCATTCAGTGAAAGCACAGAAGTTCAACGCCGTCTGGCCAAACACTTTAATCCCCACCTCAGCTCAAGCGACCTAATGACATATTTCCTGTATTCTCTGCCGTCATCTATACCATTTAGGCACCTGCCCTGCACTACACTGCATTACACAAGCTTCACACAACTTCACATCAACACTTGTGTCTCATCCCCACTTCTCAACAGGGACGAAAACACTCTCCGTACTCCAGCCGTCACAAGGACCGGCATCCCGCCCCATCCAATCTCACTCCTGTGTCAAGAGCGCTTTCCAAACCCAATGTGGCAGCACTACTTCTCCACAGGAGTGGCGCGTTCTATCAAAACACCGGCTTTTGAAGTTGTCAGCGATAGACAGCGTCGCCCTTGAAACTTGAACGCCAAGACTGGTCAAGACTTTAACGTCAGGACTGGACTACTAACCGAAATAGCCTCGGCGGACGATACCCTTTCGGTTGGCGTTACAGCCCCCCATGGTGCTCTCTGTGAGAGTTAAAATGAGGGCGGTTGATATTGTGTTTGGGCGCACAAATATTTTCTTAGCGGCATCTTTTCTTTGCATGACCTTTCGAGATTTGAGGAAAAGGGGGAGGGGGGCGGTTGTTCTTTTAACGCGGTTTTGGCGCGGAAGGTTTCTTCAAAAGCTGTTTTTCCTGCCAACTGCGTGCGGGATTCCTGAGCGATGACGACAGAAGTAGTGGGGAAGAACGTTTTCCCATCCGCACCACCAGTCACATCAAAGTCCCTAGGCCTCTCCCCCTGCCCATGATGCCGCCACTCAGCTTATGTTACCTCGGTGCCTTTTGCCGCTTGCTGGTAATAATTTGGCGCTGAACGATACAGCAGGCATTGTGCGCGGCCACAATAAGAAACCCATTTGCTGTGATAATCATATGAATTTATGTGGAGAAACATTATCCCGCGCGTTCAGTAAACTATCCACGGGGGACGAAATCCCGCGAATATCGGGCCAGATCACCCGCACTCGCGCCGTCTCTCTCGCCGCAATAAAACCATGATCCCCGCCTGATTCCGCCGCAATAATCGTACGTTTTACCGGGATTTGGGCCATATTAACAGATACGTTTCTAATGGCACCCAATATAAATAGCAGAGCCGCGGTTTAGCACGTTGGCTCGGGTTATCCATTTTCTCATTTCACTTGTACAGGAGGAATTGAAGCGCCTGTCAATCGAGACAATCCATCAACACACTCATCCCCAAACTCGCACATACATATAAAACACACCCTCTCCTGGCACTACTTTTAAAAGCTTAGCAAAATGCAGGAGGACAAAAACGTATCCATCTCCGCAATGGCCCAAAACGCCACTGCCGTAATTAATATCAATCAAGCTAAATTACAAATAGATGTTCGACGCGGTTCTTAATGGAAGCAATAGTGCCATTAAGGGCGACAAGGGGAACTGGTAATTTTTATCAAAATATTTTGACGCCTCTTTGTGCTAATGAAGAACGGCAGTGAGGAGATGTAGGGTACCGGTAGTGGTGGATATGCGTCATAGATCAACATCTCAACGTGACAACAACCACATTCTCTTCTTTCAACACAAGTCATTCGTCTATTTTGGGTCAGTTAGTCCTCACTCATAGTGAGCAATTGGGCTGGTCTCAATCATGATGTTTCTGACCTAGGGCGAAGAGTTGCTGTTACAGTTCCAATTATGTAACCCGTAACCTTGAGTGGCCTTCAGGCCTTGTTACGTGGTGACCATTGAGTAAAAAAAAGTCATAAGAGAACTCGTGAACACGTGGAATAGTATAGGTTAATAAGACTGTTCATTCTAATTCTGCAAAGGAAAAAATGAAAACAAATAAGACAAATAAACCAAGGGGTTGGGGAGACAGAACGGCAAACTTTTGAAAAAGAATTGCTACTTGGAATTGACTTGATACTTGTGGGCAGATGAGGAAAGGTGACGCGTCCAGACTTCATGGTATTTGATAATATCTAATGTAATTTGTGCATCGCTCAGTATTTGTGGTCTCCATAGCAGTCTCTTCTAGTCTGACTTTCCTGATGGCAAATCAGCTCTACTGCACTCAGTCGTACAAGGCTGGCAACAACGAAACGAGTGCAGTAGAAATCGAATACATATCCGGATGACGCAACAAAGCGAAGTTATTCATCTAGACCGCATTACTGCAAGTGTGCAGTTATCCGTTGTGCAATAAACTGGCTTCTATCGTATCATCAGAAAAGGCCAAAATCGCAGAGCCTGCTTAGGATGCTAGTCTCTACCAGACTCCGGATCGGAAATGGAACAAATAGAGAGGAATATAACCGGCCAGGGAACAGCTCGCGATCCTAGGATCGGTCGCGTTACTGTTGCCTAGCCGGCTATATTCCTCTGGCCGGCATACTCCTCTATTTGTACCATTTCTACGATTTTTTCCAGCGACTCGGAGTCTGGTAGACTACTAGGATGCTAACCTACCCGCTACAGAAATCGCACAGCTGAACGCTACACTGTGCTCAGGTACGGCTACTCTGTTGTTGTTTCCTGACATTTAGCAAGCACAGATCCACCTGAAATAGTCGCCATCAAAAAGCAGCAACCAAACGGAAGCGACGTTGAAGTTGATTTCGCGGCCCGTAATTACCCCTCCCGGGATTGGTTAGACTGGGCTGGGGGAGAGCCAATCACGTCTAATGAATTCTCTCTCCGCCGGCAGAAGCGCCGGGGCCTGCAGGGTGAGGCGGGAGCACCACGCCGCGCTGACTCCACTCACTATCAAAACAACAAGACAGGATCGTTTAAGTCAACTCATAACAAAACTTAACAACTGTTGGCCATACCAGAACACCTGCGAACCTCGATATACCTTTCTCGAGTCTGAACATGTTCGTTCTGACGTTAGAAGAACGCAAAGGTCAATACTTCTTATCATTTGACTGAGCAACACCTGCGCGAACGGCGCTACAAGCTTCATTTCTCTATAAACGAACAGAAGATTAAAAACTGTTGGACAATGTAATACTCAATTTCTGGTAAATAAAAGTAAAATTGGAAGTACGTATGTTTTTACGTTACATGAATAACACAAAAGGAACATATTCCAACCCCGGATTCTAAATCGAAAAAGTCAATATCACCTTTCCAATCCTGTGCTTGCAGCTTGTTATCTAAAATGCACAGTAGTACATGACATTCATATTTTTTCCATTCAAATAAAAGTATACCTTTATTGAAAACTATGAACAACGTAACTTTCAGTATTATCTATAAATGGAACAAATTTAGGAAATAACGCACAGGAACCGTTGATAGGAAATGCGCCACCAATGATTAAACTTTGTGCATAAAGTGCTAAAGTTGCTGTACTCTGTCTGTTAAGTCTGGATATAGAATCAGGATGGACTGTATACACTGAAAACTCGTCCCGTAAGTTGCGACTATATGTCAGTCGGTGTTCTATACATCTATAATCTAACCCGTTCTGTGATAGAGTTAGTGGAGATGGCGGTGGTAAAACTCTATCTGACGTCCCGACTCCGACACAGTTCCTCTAACTCCGCACCAAATCTTCCAAATCCGGACCGATGATGGGAAAGGCGATACATCCATAATGCGATATATCAGCGAATCAGAGAGATTAAAGATCGAATTAGCGTAAAACTAATGTCATCGTCCCGGGAGCCGGGCGCGTGAAAGCCGCGGCTTTGCGGCGTGGCGGGGATTGATGTTTGCGGGTTTGCGATGTCGTTATAGACCATCTATTAAGACACATATGCACGGTGGTCCGGACAAAGCCAAATTATTATATATGGCTGTGTAAGCCTATTAGCCACAATTTGAGGTTACATTGGGGGCAGCCCGACTCGCGCCTATTGTGTATTTTTAGCATGGCTGAGTTTGGCTCGGAGATCATTACGGAGGTTTGGGGGGAGAGAAAGCGGGCAGGGCCTGATGAATGCGCGGGGACGGCCGGGACAATGCCCGGCGGAAGAAACTGCTGAGGCGCGCTCTTCTGCACGACACCGGGTGACCGGGACGCACCCCGGCCCTTTGTCGGGGAGAGCGACCCCGTTACCTGCGGGTGAGGGCCGGAGATGGGCTCATCTCGGCACACCAAATGAAACAATTTCATGGCGGCTGGTTTGCAATAGCTGGCCCTGCTCGTTCCCGGGCGCCCGGTGTCACGGGGTGTCGTTCCCAGTGATGAGACGTTCCAAGGTGACGCTCCGGTGAGGACCGGGGGTTATCCAAGAGGAGACATCACTTTAATCACCGCTATATAACCAGGGGCTACTGGCATTTCTTTTTACAGCGTCAGCGGTAATATTTGCTTATGATCAGGCTACGTGTAAGCAGTATTGCTGCAGGAGATGCCGGTGTACTGCCGATGGACAAAAAAGTATCGAAATAGGTGGCGATGTCAAGGTAGTGTCTTTTCTCTTAATACAAGGGTCTAAATCCTTGAAGCCTGTATGTTACACTTAAGGGCGGTGGCGCCGGATGGGCACAAACTCAAACAACCTTCCATTTCCACCGTCACAAATGCATCAGCACAAAACAAAAGATCTGTTTTTGAATGTCTGACGAATAAGATGAGGCAAAAACAACCCCCAAACACCGTTTCGGCACACAAAAGCTAATGACGGTAAATTTCAATATGAAGAGAACCGGAAATTCTCAAATGATCGTTTCCTCTCGGAAAGCTGCCTACCCAGTTGTTCATTTCCGACCACTTCCGGTCGGCAAGATCATGACGTCATCTGACGTCACTCATGAAGTATCCGATGGTCAAGAGACCAGACTTTCCAAAATAACCCCCTACCGCACTTAAGGGGAAGAGTGACGTTTGCAACGTCTAAATTTACCCCGTCCTTTTTTGTTAATCTCTGAGGTGGCGGCGAGCGACGGCTAAGAAAACTGACCACACTGATTCTTTCTTCCACTGTTATTTCATCCTTTGTCTGTCCATCGATTTCTTCATCAGTTTGTTCATCTGTCAATCAACTCTTGGATCTTTCAAGGACACTGCGCATCCGAACGGTTTGGGATCAACGTAGTCCTGTCTGACCGCTGGTTTTGTACATAGACAGTCTCAACTGACCTTCCACCCAGCCGGCAATACGACCATACTTGTACGTCCATCTCTGACCGACGTTCCCGAGACGACTTCTTGGTGAACGACACACCGTATGATTCAAGCCGACAAGTCAGTGGGAAAGGGGATCTACGTCGTCAAGTAGATACTAGCCAGCCCAAAGACAATATAAGAACAAAGAGTTGACCTTTAAACCAGTCACCAGTCATAAAAATCACCAACCAGCCAACAAATCACCAACCAGGCAATCGACCAGGCATCCAGCCTTGCAAGTTCACCGTCATATAATCATCTACTAACCAACTAGCAAACCAAATGGTTAATAAACTAGCTGCCATATCAACCCACCGAGCAACAATGGAAACAGCAAACATCCAACCACCAAAAGGACCGACCACAACAATCCACCTGCCCTATATAGTAATTATTCTAGGTTTCAGCTTTCTGCTCTTCATTGCATCGCTCATTGTTTATTTTGCTATGACACTTCTCTCTTCATTTGTCAGCCACATCTTCTAACTATCATTTGACGTATGGAAGTCAGTATTCTTTACCATGTTAACAGTGACACATACAGCAATCTATCATAGTCTTTTGTTTATACCGCAAACACCGTGACCTTGGTTAACAACAAAGTCAGCACCAAGGACAGGTGCCGTTTGATAACGTGTTGTGTAAAAACCTGCAATATAATCATGCCATTTATACGCTAATTATTGTGCATAAACCTTACTCACAAGTGTATAACTCACTTTTGATTATAGTGTATCATTTTAACCGTATTGGTGGTTATATCAGCTCTATTAAAGTGCTTAAAAAGTGTTTCCAAGTACATGTACAAGTTTCGAGATGTTTGCAACAGGTTGACAAGTCGTGCCCATCATTCTGCAGAACAACTCTTATCCAACATAAAAGTCATCTGTTACAAATAAATCACTCTTGACCCTTTACAGCGTACGCTATCATAGTAGTATATGATACTTTAACACAGCACTTATTCTTGGATTTACGTCACTCAAGTTCAAAGTGGTGATTTTAACGTCACACGCTTCTTCACCTGACGTCGGTCGCATCTTGACCTGACGTCCTACGCCTTTTGACCTCACGACTGCCCTGTTTTTTAAACTTTGACGATGCTTTAAGCTTCGCTACTCGACAACCATTGACACGACAAAGTAGGGGTTCGTCAATCCGTGTCAGTGGGTTCACTTGAAATGTAACGGTTATGGTGATGACATAATGCAAAATGCTGTGCAACTTTTCCAGTGCACATTTCAAAGCTAAAACTCTCCTTCGTCAATACAATGCTACAATACACTTTTAAAAATGAAATTCGAAGATAGATGAGAATAAGAGCATGCATCTTCACCGATTTTACTTGTAACATGGGCGATGAAGACAATTTGTCAATTTTGAAAATATGTTTAAAAAAAACATATTCTCGTTTTACTTGATGCATGTTCTAAGAGGCTATAGTAGCTTCAGCATCATTTCAATTTATTCGTTGCTATGTGTTATCAAATGCGAAGTGTTACGCATCAAGTGTTTTGCCACCGGTTTAGTGGGAAAAGTGAATGAAGTGCTATATCTTAGATTCACCTATAGGCCTAGTAGCCGTTGGACCAGCATCGACACTTAGAAGGCAGTACTCTAACTACTAGATCTGTGCATCCTCAAGATCGAAGAGGGCTACACTTGAAGCAACATGGAAAACACATGAAGTGAGAGGTAAAAATGTTTGTGTATGTCGAAGTGCTTCTTTATATTTATAAACTACTTCACGTAACGAGAGGGCGAGCACTCTCGGTCTGTGACGCAATCGGACGGTAATTCACTATCCTCTCCCCGGTCGAGACTGTACCTGTTCCCGGTAAAATTAGTCCTCTCGGCTGCCCTTCAACAGAGATGGGGTCCTTCGGACGCAGGGCCTTTAATTTGAGAGGCACGTAAGCAAAAAAAGCTGGGGGGGGGGGGGGTCCTCCGAATCCGGACAGGCGCTCGAAATGAGAATACTAATTCTGCATGATTCACACGAGTATTAATGTATCGCTGTTTCAACGCCGTTTGGGAAAAGTGAGCAAACGCTGAAACCAGATCGAGCTTCATAAACAAACGCTCCGTGACTCCCTCCTTTCTTGTCGGGCTGAAAGGACAACGTACACCGCCACTTTGTAAGTCTCACGCGGACAAAGTGGCTCTATTCAAAACAACATACCAAATTCCAATATGCAAACAATGCTATCTGGTGTCACAAATTGATACTACTACAATTTGTATTATTTCACCTTAAACAAGCAAACACGCACCCGAACAAAGTGCTTTTTCATTAACCAAGGGGTTGAAATTCTATCAGGCAAATTCAAATACGGCCTATTCACTGCACCGCGGCCGCAACACAAACAGAGAGGGACCCCGATTGTCGTTCGGGGCGCTTTTCCATAGAATTCTACCGGAAGAGCCTCTTACTAGGGGTGAGAGGTCGCTTCCTTTGAAAGCTGGAGGGTCTGTGTTTTATACTTCATGTCTGACATGGTCCTAACAACGACTGCTTAACCTCTGCAGCGTCCAGTGACACCGGGCCTGGTCAGCTCCGGGAGACGCCCACCCCCGCTGGTCTGACAAGGTGGTCCGTTCCTACACAGGTCGGGCGGACGGACTTGGAGGTCGGATTTGGCGCAGGTCTTGGCCTTTCCCAATCCTCTTGTGGCTTCACCATCTGGTGTTCGCCTTGTACGGTTGTCATAGGGTCTGTACGGGGCACGGGGGGACTTCCTACTCCTTTGTTGGGACGGGAGACGTGCATTCAGCGAACACAGTTCGCCACTGTGTGGTCTGAAGACTGCGTTTCCCTTGGTTTATATAGCAGGTGTGGGGTAAGGTTACATCTCCTCTTAATCATCTTCTCATCACCTGCAGTGTGTACCTGAGGTGTCGGTGGCAGGCAGGTAAACACTATCCCCCAGGTGGGGGTGCGGGGCTTTGTGCGGCAGGTGGGAGCGCTTCACGCCCGCGAGGATCATACCCCCAAACAAGTCCCTCCGCAATTATTTGCCGATGCCGGACACCCGTGAAGCTTACAATACCCCGCCCGACATCCAATAAGTGGCCAACAAGAGCGGAGCCCCGCTACAACAAACACCCGAAGAGCCACGCAAATAATTTTCCGGTAGTTCGGCTACCGCGTAATGAAAACTTTGGTGACACGGGGTTGGCCGACCTGACCCGGGCGGCTTACCCTAACCTTAACTTCACCTGTTCGGACGCGCCACCAGCAAGCGTTTCATCCGTACTTAATCCGCACAGATTCCAGAGGAGAATCGGATCCGAACGGGCGGATCATAACCTCAGCTAGCGGGAAATCTCCCCGTTCTTTTCTTAGCTAATTCTTGCGTATCCCCTGCTAAGTAAACTCTGTGACGCTCTGTCACCTGAAAGTTCCCGCGGCTCAGCGGCTCGAGAAAGCCTGACCTCGGCCGAAACGCGATGACAGAGTTTCGCGGGGCGAACGCAGCGGCCCGTCCGACAGATTTAATTACTGGGATATTTGTATAAAGCCGGATTTTTTCCGTGTATATGTTACCCCTAGCGGGTGGGACATCAACAGAGGTGTTGGGAGAGCCCAGGTGCACGCGCTCATGCGGAGAGTCGCACCGCCTCTGGAGCGGACACGGGACACCGGGGCGGGCTGCGCTCGGGTCTGGTTGCGCTTTCACTACACCGTCCAAACTATAGTCATGAACCTGCAACGAGTTTTTCAACAATCAAATAAACCACATACACGTTCATGATCAAAATAATGCCGTAAACAGACGTTCAAATCGGCATGAAAACAGTACTTGAGACAAAGCTCGTGTTCACTTTGTTTGACCTTGAAATAGCCATATCCGAAAAACAGCAACAAGTCATTTATATTCTTTTATCCAGGCTTCAGTATCTCTTGCTTTGAGACCAATTTAAGGGGATCGAATAATATTAATACAGTCATCTTATGATGTAAAAGCAGTTGCTCCTGTGCTGCAAGAGGCAAGAGAAAGAAAGCTACTTTTATACCCCCCTCACATTAGGCGCGATTCGATCGAACGGCGAGTCTGCGAGCTCTAATTTGCCAGGAGGCATGACCCTGATGCCGACGAAGAAATGGCAGAGTTCCCCCTTCCCGTCAGGGTCATGCCTCCTCGTAAATTAGAGCTCGCAGACTCGTCGTCCGATCGAATCGCGCCTAATGTGAGGGGGGTATTACGCAGATTCGGCAGCAACGAAAACTTCCTAATATGTCATTTATCCATCTTCAATGTAATACTAGGGCTTATTCAGCCAGTGGTAGCTCATATTGGACATCAACAACGCCAATAAAACTGCTTGTAAACATTAGTCAAAATGAGCCCTGCCATGTGTGACCAAGGTTTGATATCTATGGTTGGAAAGTGCCGCGTTCTTTCAACCCTTTAAGTATTTTCGGAGTCCACACAATAGACCATGTTTTCCCTCGCTGTCAGCATCTCTAGCCAATCGTGTTCCGCACACTTGCCTCCAGTCAAGGAGCACCGGAACAAGGTCTCAAGGAACACGTCATCGCCGCTTTGGTCAAGGACTCTCAAATACACTTGGTAATGACACATGGAACACCAATGGTACAATGAATGGGATTAAACAGAAGAGGGGAAATCAAACTCAATGGAAGATAAATCAACCATCAGAACGAAACATGTTGTTGAAAATGTTATGTTGATTGACTGAGTTCCTTTATTAATTGTACTTTGTTATGTGGCACTGTTAGAATAAAGTTTTTATAACTTGATTGCTGCACCACATTGTCCTTGTCATCATGTGGTCTTGAATGAAAAAAAAAACATATTACCAAAAGTTTCCTACTAAAACGTTAGGCCATGTTGAGTTGATTATATGGATGACATCCTCCGGGAACTCCAAAACTGATGCGAGCGAGCGAATAAAAAAAAAGTTTGGCCAAAAAAAAAAGTTGCCTTCAGTATGAAATCAAAGTGGCCAGGAAGGTTGAACATAGGACTAAACACACATAAATGGTATACCAACAGTTAGGTGTAGGGACCAGTACATCATACGGGTGCAAAACATTTTTTTGAATATTGCAAGTTCTCAAGTTTCCACAGACAATCAGGTACAGGTTCATGTCCGGACCTGGAAATGATCCTCTGGACCTGAATTTTCTGTACTGGTACCTCCCCCAACCAACAGTAGATTTTTTTTTTCTTTTTGTCCTTTCACATCTTATTCTTTGACTTTAGATTCATTTTGGCATTCTATGGCATTAGTTATCTGTATTTCTGATACTTTTTTTTCAATCTACGGAATATTTGTGCTCATTTTACAGCTGCTTTGCACAGTTTATTGTGTGGTCGAAAACTTTTTTTTTGTGTGGAAATGGACGAAAATTGGTGCGAGCGCGGATGTCATCCATATAATCAAATCAACGTGGCCTTACCGCCAAAATACTTTGAAAAGAAGTGCTGTACGTACGTAACTGAAACTTTTGGAAAGAACAAGTCACCATGAAGGTCACAATGTGATAAAAAATATAATATTGACCCATTTACACCAGTAAAACAAAAAAAATACCTAGTACTACAGAAATGCTTAGAATATGAATGGAAATGAATGTTTTTTTGTCATAATGGTTACGGAGCATCAGTCAATATGAATATTTGTCATTGGATTTTATTTGATGCTATAATCCCTATTCTTTTCTGCAATGAGGGTCCCTTTACTATAGAGCTGTGGTGGAATATGACACCAAAGCAAACAAGTAAATAAACAACAACAACCCACCTTGAGCCTTAGTATATCCATTGTCTCTCCTTTGGTGTTTTTTATAGACTTTTCCCACAACAGGTCCTGAATTGAATAACACACAAAATAAAGTTACAACTCCCTAAATCACCAAAGCACCTGGCAAAAGTTTTTGCTGTCTTTGATGACATATAGCAAAATATGTACCCCAAAAAATGTATTCTAAAAATATACACACAACAAAATGTAGTCTAAAATATATTCTTAACTTTGAGTGTGCAAACCTATCATGTTAGGAAATAGTCATATGTTAAAGCATAATAGTATAATAATTTTGTAGAAAGATTTGAACAGCTCTTCTAAGTATAACTGCCTGCAGATACATATACTAACAATTTATATTTGCCGGCATTACATTAAACTACAATCATCAAACAACTATAGAAGCATTGTTTTCCTGTGAAAATTGATCAAAGAAAGGTTGCAATAAAATCAAGTCAACTCACCTGTAGGAAGTTTTCAAATGTCTCTCGGTCCATGTCCCCGTTCAGTTCCACCGTAACCGTGGATACACTCTACGGTAAGAGGGCAAAGAAAGATGCACAAAAGTTTGTATACAAATCTGACGCTCAATTTCTGACAGCTCATTTGTCATGAAGTTTTCTCATAAAGCGGATGACGGGGACGGAGTTTGGTGCCGAGTTTCCACACCTGTTTGTTCAGGTGGGTTTAGCTCTATACAAGCCCGGCCTTCTTGCATAAAGAACAGGTGGACCCGATTGTTCGAGGGAGTTCTTTCTTTGTGGTGTAACCACTGCAAGAGGGCAAACTGTTTTCAGAAACACAAAGCCATCATTTAATTAAAACGAGCCCACAACAACAACATACCAACACTTAGAATGCAATCTTCAACTGGCTGTAACATGCTCATGGCATAGAAATCGGAAAAGGTACAAGAACTTCTCTAAATATTGTTGTAACGGTAAAATACAACAATGAAAACCTCAAATGTTTCATGTAGTTTCCGTGTACAATTGACCATGCATGTATCTATTGCTAATGTGTCATGAAAGCCATGGGAATATGACATTTTTCATTTATTCCCTTTGATCCTACAACTTAAATCTGTGTTTCTGAATTGCCAGGTAATCACTTTGAAATGGGGGCATCTGTAGGTACAATTGGGCATGTAATGTGACGGATTACCCAAGCATTACACATGGCATTCTCTGTCAAAGTTAAGCCCTATTGTATATGAAGAGCTGCCACACACAGTACATGGCCTGCAGAAATGCGGATGTTGGTAATTGAGCGGAAGATCGATCAGTTGTCACGTCCAGGTGTGTTTTCCCTCAGGTGTGCTGCACAGGTGAGTTGGCTGAACTACAGGTTCAACCTTGTAGCTGTTTTCCTTTTGTATACACTCTTAACATTTCACATACATTCCTCAACAAACAACTGTCACATGTGTCCACAATATACAGTTCAGTAGTGATAAGATGTGTGTTGTTCAATAATTCTACAGTACTGTGGTACATGGTGAATTTTGGCACTATTGTAAAATTTTCATGTTTCATCTGAACCTCAATAACTAACAACTTGCAAAAATTCAAACATATCCATCGAAATGATCTTGAGTTTTAAGTGCAAAATCATAAACACAGCAAGAAAAAGTGCCCCCTTCGTCGGAGAACCTCCTTCCAAATGGTCATAAACAGTAACAGCAATGAGTAAAACTTTGCTTAGGAGAAATCTAATGTGTTTAATGCAAGGAAAATACACCAGTTCTGTGCATTGCGTTGGTAAGTTCAAGCTATGTAAGGAAGTTCTTGTGCCAACTCTTTTCAACCAGTGTGGTGGGTTCTTTAATGTTCTCAAGAAGTAGTTTCCCTAAAACTTGGGACTGTCAACTTTCAACTTTTGCCTCTAAAAACCTTTACTTCTTCTTTTCTTTAATCTACTAGTTCCATGCAGCTTTGCTACAGCTTGCATTTTCAGCTAAGTGTGTTGGGCTTTTTTACATGCAGAAGTTTGATGCCATAAGCTCCCTCATACAAGGAGTCACCAGCTTTACATCTCCATCCGAAAGGATGATGCAACTCTCTTCCAATCCAGCAGAGACCCAGGTACGAACCTGCACTGCTGGCTTGACAGAATTTGAACCAAATTACGCCAAAGTAGCTAGCCTGGGTACAATCCGAGTTCTAGAGGGGCTCCTTACACTCGCTACCCTAAAAGGAGCCCCGGCAGAAATCGGATGGTACCCAGGCTACAAAGTAGCAG
Organism: Branchiostoma floridae x Branchiostoma belcheri; assembly: GCA_019207045.1. NCBI lineage: Eukaryota > Metazoa > Chordata > Leptocardii > Amphioxiformes > Branchiostomatidae > Branchiostoma > Branchiostoma floridae x Branchiostoma belcheri. The sequence goes on along the minus strand of CM033037.1, from coordinate 15,748,936 downwards.
AATAACACACAGGGCTCGAAATACTGGGTGCATGTGCACCCAGGTGCACCCAAAATTGGAGCTGTGCACCCACTTTTTTTTAGTGGGTGCACAGGGTGCACCCAAATGTTTTCTTACTGGTTTATGTATGGAAAGATATCAAGTATACTAGTATACATCATAATTCTTGACATCTAAGTGTTAGAAAGATAATAAAAATGTCTGCCATGCTACTTGTTTAAGAATTTGACATCTTGTAACTAAGTTTTGTCATTAGGTTTTTTTTTTACATTCTCCTTGAATTTAAGTGGTATACCCAAAATGTTTTGGTGCACCCAATTTTTTAAGCTGGGTGCACCAGTGCACCTAATCCCAAAAATGAATTTTGAGCCCTGACACACCAAATTGGTAGTTGAAAGTGTACGTGAACATCATAACGAATAAAAAGGTCAGGACTTGTACAATGAGATTACGGGGTGAAAAACTCTGCTCACAATCAATTATTCACCACAGACAAGCCTCCGACAGATTATGGTTTGATTTAATAATCCTCTTCCTCTGGATTATCCCCCACAATGGCTAATAATGTTATCACGATTGACTCCCGAACATGAGGCTTTGGCAAGGTGTAATCCAGCTGATTGTGGGAAACAATTTGTGCAGGATGGACCATTTCACTAAGCCTGTTGACCTTGTGTGGTATGGAGAATAAGCTGATTACAGCAAAGTCTGGATTGACAGGCCAGTGAAACTACCGGGTAGTTTCCTTTTGTCACTTGTACACAGTAACTAGCTCATGGTTCAGTAATAATGGTGCATACATGTACCCTATCTATGTTTCTGTGCAACTTGTGAGTAGGCAGGAACAGTCACTGTAGTTATCCTCAGAGTCTTCAAGAACTTACTCTCAAACAGTTGCTGATGCTAGGCCTAGGGTTTCCTTTTGTCACTTGTACACAGTTACTAGCTCTTGGTTTGCTAATGACAGTGCATACATGTACCTTTTATAATATCTATGTGTCTGTGCAGTGTGTAACTTGTGAATATATAGGAACAGTCACTGTAGTTATCCTCAGAGTCTTCAAGAGCTTACTCTCAAACAGTTGCTAATGCTAAGCCTAGGGTTTCCTTTTGTCACTTGTACACAGTTACTAGCTCTTGGTTTGCTAATGACAGTGCATACATGTACCTTATCTACAGTATGTGTCTGTGCAGTGTGTAACTTGTGAATATACAGGAACAGTTACTGTAGTTATCTTCAGAGTCTTCCAGAGCTTACTCTCAAACATTTGCTAATGCTAGGCCTAGGGTTTCCTTTTGTCACTTGTACACAGTTAGTAGCTCTTGGTTTGCTAATGACAGTACATGTACCCTATCTTTGTTTCTGTGCAACTTGTGAATAGGCAAGAACAGTTACTGTAGTTATCTTCAGAGTCTTCAAGAGCTTACTCTCAAACAGTTGCTAATGCTAAGCCTAGGGTTTCCTTTTGTCACTTGTACACAGTTACTAGCTCTTGGTTTGCTAATGACAGTGCATACATGTACCTTATCTATGTGTCTGTGCAGTGCGTAACTTGTGAATATACAAGAACAGTTACTGTAGTTATCTTCAGAGTCTTCCAGAGCTTACTCTCAAACATTTGCTAATGCTAGGCCTAGGGTTTCCTTTTGTCACTTGTACACAGTTAGTAGCTCTTGGTTTGCTAATGACAGTACATGTACCCTATCTTTGTTTCTGTGCAACTTGTGAATAGGCAAGAACAGTTACTGTAGTTATCTTCAGAGTCTTCAAGAGCTTACTCTCAAACATTTGCTAATGCTAAGCCTAGGGTTTCCTTTTGTCACTTGTACACAGTTACTAGCTCTTGGTTTGCTAATGACAGTGCATACATGTACCTTATCTATGTGTTTGTGCAGTGTGTAACTTGTGAATATACAGGAACAGTTACTGTAGTAATCCTCAGAGTCTACAAGAGCTTACTCTCAAACATTTGCTAATGCTAGGCCTAGGGTTTCCTTTTGTCACTTGTACACAGTTACTAGCTCTTGGTTTGCTAATGACAGTGCATACATGTACCTTATCTACAGTATGTGTCTGTGCAGTGTGTAACTTGTGAATATACAGGAACAGTTACTGTAGTAATCCTCAGAGTCTACAAGAGCTTACTCTCAAACATTTGCTAATGCTAGGCCTAGGGTTTCCTTTTGTCACTTGTACACAGTTACTAGCTCTTGGTTTGCTAATGACAGTGCATACATGTACCTTATCTACAGTATGTGTCTGTGCAGTGTGTAACTTGTGAATATATAGGAACAGTTACTGTAGAGTCTACAAGAGCTACAAGAGCTTACTCTCATACATTTGCTAATGCTAGGCCTTGGGACACATTTTGGGCTGTTTGCGGGAATGAGAAATAAATTATGCTCATGACTGACTTTGAAAAAAAGTTTTGTGTGTGTTGTTGTCTTTTATATCATACTCTTTGTTCCCACAAACTGCTTGGCTAGGTGCAGGAAATATGACCCTCTCTTTATCAGTGACAATGAGGAAGGGTGGTGCATTTCACATTTTGCTTATACTTTTTTCAATTAAGCTACAGTAAGCGATCAGGCAATAGTACATAGATGACTCTGGCAGCTGACATTCAGAATCAGATTTGCATGTGGCATAACCCATGAATGACCATTATTGCAAACTATGGCTGAACTCTTCAAACACAAATAAGAATTATAATAGATTGTATCCAGTGACCAAATGCTGACACACATGGCTCCCCACTGTTCTAACTGCCTGTTTTCTCTCCAAAATGTGTGCTCAATGAATCGTAGAGCGACAAGCTTAAGGATTAATGTACTGTGATCTTCTTTCTCTTCTTCTTTCAAGCCTTGCTCAGTGGTGTGCAAATATTTGCATCTCTACAGGTTTGACCCATCATTTGGAGAGAAATGTGCATCCATCATTCCTCCTGCAGGCTGGAACACTGGCGAGGTAACTATAACACACGGCGGGACACTGCTGAGGTGGTGTCCGATGGCTACTACGGTGGCCTCGCCTCACAGGACGATCGTACAGGTCAAAAGTACAACTCTTATAATATACGGCTTTTGCAAGATCTTAGGAAACAGATCTGTGTCCTTTTTATCTGCCTCATATTCATGAGGGAAGACTTGTACTGACAATTAAAAGTTCAATTTTTAAAACACCTACTTGTGATATCTAATGGTCGCCTTCTTTATGTGATGACTGCTAAGGTGAAAAATACAACTTTTATATAATAAAGTTTTTCAACAAAAGATATGTCTACTTTCTGCTCTGTAAAAGTTAGGGAGAAAAAACTTGTATAATTGACAACAAAAACTTTTAGATACTTGTTTGCTATATTCATTTGATGATGGTGTTCTTTTCCCACTAATAAGAATATCAAATGGACATTAATTTTTAGTACACTATTAGTGGCATGCCAGCTGGATGTTTTATGATTCTTTTAAAAGAAGAAACTGTTTTCATATTGTCTATTCATTGCCTTTAAGAAAAGAAATGCTCAATCATTACAAAACAATAAAGAAAATGTTACAAATTTTGTGCATGGAGCAAGGAGCAAGTACAATATAAAGAAACAAAAATTCTATATGTTCCTATAGGATCTGTTTGCTTTTTACATACATGTACATGTACATGTACATGCACCCCAACATCTAATGAAGAAACGATGAAGTGTAGAGAGTCATACTGACTTCATCCCATCACCTCAGGTCATAGTGGGGTCATTACTCCCATTGAAGTCTGTCTCAATGCAAGTAAGATTGCCACGACCCAACAAAGGCTGCACAGGACCTCTCGACAAGTGTGGTCCCTCTCCATGAAACACTCTTAGAAAAACTCGCTTGGTGTTCGGAACAATGGTAAAGAACACAGAGGCTCTTTGTGTGAATGCCTGACATGAGATCGGGTACCGGGGCCAACTGTGAGGGTTCGTGGAAAATTTTCATCACAAAACGACTCCGCGCAAACATTTCTACAAGGCGATGTCGGGGCATTGTCTCCGCTCTCCTGCCAAATTCCTGCAAGAAGGCACGGAACAAAGCGGGGTCGCGGAGGTCACGGTGATACATCATCGCAGCGTAAACTGACCTGATCCAAATGGTGGCTGTGCGAGGACGAACAGGAGTCTGCATTCCGTAAAACCGGAGCGGTGAAGACGTCTTGGTTGCTATGGCAACAGACGAGAAGAAGCAACAATGTTAGCCGCAGAGGAGGAAGGAAATGAAAACATTTGTGTAGCTTTATTGGGAAAACAGGGAGCTGTTTATGGGCCGAAATTAACCGATAATTTGGCGGACATAATAGAGTGGGATAATAACAGGTCTCGCAGCGTGAGCAGAGCTACCAGCAGAGCCATTCAGGTCTTTTTAAACACACAGCGTGCGGGCGGCCTAACCCGACACTCTCTCCGATTCATGCGCGGACGTGGGTCAGAACACAGAGGGACGCGAGGGAGAGGAAAAAGAGAGGCAAGTCAGTTCTAACTCACCAACGATCCGAGCTCCCCTCAAAGGCATGCAAATCCAGGAGTGCTGCCAGCTCGGTTCTGAAAGGACACAACGAAGCATACGATAATGAGCATCAGTAGGGTTATTGGGCTGGGTAAAGGATTGTATGGTGGGCCATTATTATGTTTGGTTTGGGAAAGATGGGCCGGGGAGTCTGTTGTATGCTTTACAAAGGAGGAACGGCAGGAGACCTTTTCTGTGGGCAAACAATAGGTGTGAAGCTTACGGGGATTAAGTCACTAGGACGAGCTGAATTCACGAGCACAAACAATGTTCAGAACACACATAACGGACCCGTTTTTCAAAGTGCCTTTCCCACACACAGACTGTGACAGGGTGCATATATCCAAAGGACAATACAGATGAATACAAACGATTTATAAAGATAGATTAGGAATATTGAAACCAATTGTCTCCTAACTTTCAAGGCTTTCCTAAGAGCAGTCCTAAGCAAATAGATTGCATTCTGCACTAAAAATTGAAGGGAAAACTTTTCAAAAAAACAGCATATTATGAAGTGAAAGCAGTCCCAAAATGTTTATAGTTCTAAGATTCTGCTCAATTGTGCCTTTCCTCTTTTGATTTAAAGGGCCAAACTATTTTCTAGTTTTCATGTTTAATTGTTCTTTTTTTAAGCTTCACAGTGGAAGAGAAATCAGCTGCAACCTTTTCGCTCTTTCTTGTCATAATGCAATTTGAAAGACATGGCAGAAATTCAAAGCCAAGTTCATGTACATGTAAATCTCAAAATGTAATTGTTGCTAATGCCTCTTGCAAGTAAGAAACATCTTTTGTCATTTTCAAGTGATTCTGTGACCAAAACATTCTGGTCTATATCATAATGGGAAATTGTTTACAGAGAACTTCTGTACTTTTCTGTAAGTCAAGTCTCAACACGATAGACTCGTGTGATGGCTTCAATGGTTTCTGTCAAATTTCCAAAGGAGTTATGCCACTTACGTTAACACAAATATACCCCTATAGAGAAAATCTTATCTGAAATAGCAAGTTTGTGTACCAAACAGCAGGGTCTTTTACTGAATTAAACATAGTCAAGTTCTCACGAGGGATTTAGTTAGCCATAACTTGTAAAACCTTTAGAAACAGTGTGAAAAGTTGGTACAGAATAGCTGAGAACACACATCATCGCTTGTTGCGGCATTTTGTTTGAGAACATTTTCCAGATGTCAGAAACAGTTGGGCAGAGGTGAGGCCGTGTATTCAGAGCGTGAAGTTTAGACAAATGTTATTGTATAAACTGTTGAATTTCCTGAATGGGCAGGATGACACAAAGCACGGCGCTGACCCTGACTGTTGTGTGTGTCCGGACTGCCTTTTGTTAAGAGAGAGGAAAAACGGCTGTAGACCTCACAACTTCACGTGGTCGGGGGTCGTTTGCATGTAAGAGGTTGACAAACCTACACCAATGGAGCACACTGGGAAGTCTTGGAAATGTGGCAAAGGAAAATCAATATGATGCACACCCAATTTTCATGGAAGATGTAAAAGTTAAAAGGGAAAGACTTTACAGGTGCTTACTATTTCGATGAACCTGTATCTTTAACTTGAGATATTCAAGTTACTTATATCATTAAGTCTGAATAAACAAAAATCAGAATTTGTACAATGAATAACTTTATTGCGCAACAATTGTAACAGTTACAATGTATGGCAATGTGAACAACTATATACTAATACAAATAACTAACAACTAATGTAATATAATATAACAGTATAAACAATCTAGTGAGTATCATAAAGCATTATCTCGTTTTTGCAATGAGTTGTAAATAAATTGGCCAACGTAGGCAGATATATGAACAGGACATGATAATATCAAAATGGAATACCTCTGACCTAGCATGTGGTAGTACAATTTCGGACTTACATACAATATTTTGAAATAACTTTTGACGGTCTTCTTCATAAGTCGGACAATCCATTACAAAATGTAGAGTATTTCAATCTTCTATGATTATATGTTCTGTATACATGTATACAGGGGTAATATATACTGTATACAGGGCACAATGTGCATTCAATATGTAGTATGATACCCTGGTATTTAACTTCAGACAATTAAAAGAGTTCCAAAGACTTACCTTGACTTGTGTGTCTCTAGCAGCTTTGCAACAGAGTTGATAGCCCTGGAATTTAAAAAAAAAAGAAGAAAGAAATAAAGAAAGGGAAATTAATTTCACATCAATATCTCCTCTACAATAATCAGAACTTAGAATAAATAAATGTTGTACCTGATTTCTTTTTCTACTCTACTGAGCTCCTGGGCCGAGACCAGGTCCACTTTGTTGACCAGTATAACGTCAGCCATGGCAACTTGCCTGTAAACAAATAAACAAACAAAGAAGCAGGCAAACAATTACACCAGAACAAATAAAGCAGACTGACTGATTATAATCTCAAAAGCTCTCAATGCTAGACATAATGGTACATTGATCATGACAAATGCACAGCATTGTGCACTGAAGTAACAAATTACATGTACATGCTCTTGTAGATATTGTTTTAAAAATACATATTCCTGTTGTTAACATGAAAATATGAAATAATTTTGAAACATCATATATATAGCTATATCTATCTATGTTCTATACACTTATGTTATATAAATTTTTACATGTATGCTATGAGTTTAAGCAATGTCTAACTTGAACTTTATCACCAGGAACATGTAACAGTTCCACACAATAGATCTGATATATCCTAATACAGGATGCCTTACCTAACCGCTTCATTAACTTTGCCATCTGCCTTCTGCTCATGCAGATGCTGTAAAACAAATATGTACAAATAAAACACAACTGTTCTGTGGTATAGGTTTAAATGGGGCCGCGTAGCACAGTGATAGTGAATTCGGCCTGTGACCGAGAGGTCGCCGGTTCGAATCCGCCTGCCGTGTTGCCGGTCTTGTGCCTTTGGGAAAGGCACTTTACACAACTTTCCTCACTTGACTCAAGTGAAAAATGAGTCGTCCCTCGGATGGGACGTTAAATGGAGGTCCCGTGTATGGGGAGAGCCATACCCTATGCACGTTAAAGAACCCGCCACATGTGCGAACATCTACCCGAGCGGATCAAACCATTCCGGCCAAAATAGGGGTAGGGAATCTCCCGAGCAGCCCTCGTAACCCCTGCTTCGCCTATTGGGTCAGTTAGTCCTCACTCATAGTGAGCAATTGGGCTGGTCTCAATCATGATGTTTCTGACCTAGGGCGAAGAGTTGTTGTTACAGTTCCAATCATGTAACCCGTAACCTTAAGTGGCCTTCAGGCCTTGTTACGTGGTGACCATTGAGTAAAAAAAAAAAAAAAAAATGGGTGAGCTTGATATACATGTAGCATCTAAGTGTTTTTACAAAATGCATTTCACTTTCACTTTTTGAAAATAGAATGAAAAACACCAACCTGTAAACAGAACTTGGAATCAACCACTGTGATTATACCTAAGGAAATGAATATAATGATGATATAATGTAAATCACTTGAAGCTAAATAATGATGAAACAAAACATGCCAATAGTTTAGAAACAGTTTAGAAGTGCAGTCAACAATGGAGACATCTTGTAGAATATCTAGGTGGCTTAAAGGGGCATTCCACTCCAGACGGGACTGTTATTTTCCGATAGATATTAATTATAGAAGTGACAAATGTATGCTACGTACCATTATACGACAGAGAACCCATTAGCCCCACGCGCATTGAAAACATTCAGTCTTCTTCAAAACTCCCCGAGTATTCTCTAATTAAATCAAATCAATCTCAGCCTATGGCTGAATACCGTTACAATGTGCCTGTCAATGCCTGACTTAAGTTAGGATACAAAGCTAATTTCAGGGGCGCTAAGCAAAAACGTCTTGATATATGTTCTTTGATATCTTTTGAACAATTGACCTTCTTGGTGTGCTAAGCGCCCCTCATTTATGCCGAAAATTTTCACGATAAAAGAAGTGTCTACACGTATAGGGAAAAATATGGGTAGGTTCTGCATGGGTTTAGTGAGTGCCATATTGTTTTACAAACACACGTTGCGTAATTCACCACAAGTGGGATTCCACCAAAGGTCGGCTGATCATGTATTCATTGATACATTATCTAATGGAAAATAACACTCCCTTCTGGAGTGGAATGCCCCTTTAAATTTAATGATGCTATTTACTTACCATCTAAATATAAGTCACTGCAAAGCTCTGAGTCCAGCCAGAATATGGATGCGACTGGACCTAAAAGAAGTACAATGAGAAAATGTGTACAGTAATTTACTCAATCACTGTTTTTGTAGATGAAGTTAATAATCATCATCATCATCGAGTTAACAATTCACTTGATTTTGTCAACCGTTGAACTGCAATAGGCTTGCAAAGAATATAGCTCATTATGGCTTCTATATTTATGAATTATCAATCATAACTTTATGATTTATGGATTGTTAATGGATTGTGAGTAAGTAGAAGTAGATGATTGTATTTTTAGAAAATTTCATGGAAGAGGTTCGAGATCTCTTCAGAGAGAAAAGCCATTATACCCCCCTCACATTAGGCGCGATTCGATCGAACGACGAGTCTGCGAGCTCTAAATTATGAGGAGGCATGACCCTGACGGGAAGGGGGGAACTCTGCAATTTCTTCATTGGCATCAGGTTCATGCCTCCTCATAAATTAGAGCTCGCAGACTCGTCGTCCGATCGAATCGCGCCTAATGTGAGGGAGGTATAACCAACACGAATGGGGATGTCATCCACAAAATCCAGTTTGTATGACCCGAGTTTCCCTTGGATCCTCCTAACCCTGCTGTTGTTACTATAGACCTGATCTAGACACCAGATGTACTGACTTTTCAGGAAGATTATATTTCAAGGAACTTGCCTAAAAACAGTCTCTCATGTTATGGTTCTTTTTATGAGTCAGGGGAAGCAATCATGTGGGTGTGTGAATAATATTATAGTTGGCAAACTTTTTTTTCAAGTTCAAGTTTGTTTTCCTAGTTCATCCTATTTTCTCTCCCGTTATTCACTGATTTTTCTTTCGTAAACCCTCTTTTTAATACAAAGAAGTTCTTTCTGAAAGTAGAGCATCATGAGCTAATTGTTAGAGCATGCTTTTTATTCATCATGGTATTTCATTTCTGTCATAACTATTTTTGACTTCAAAGTTAATGCCATTTTCCAAATGGCCAATGGCTTTCCATTACCAAAGGTGAACCGTGTTGTTTTACATGTACATTTCATGGCTGTATATTTTTTAACCCCCACTCACACACAAAATCCTTCCCTGTCCACCCCTACAGAAAATAAAATGACCCAAGACAAACTTTGCAGGTGCAGATCTCACGATTGTCAAGTTTCATTCTTGGAAGGAGTCTCAGCCTCGCCATGGTCTTTCTTTGATATCCAGCCAAGGGGACAGATCGGCAAAGCAATTAACACTTGACTGCGAAGGTTAACTTCCAGATGGGCCTTAAGAAAACTTCTTCCCCGCTCCTTTTCATAAGTTAAGTAGCCCAAGAAGACTGCCATAATCGTAAGCAATAAGTCTGTCATTCCTGAAAATAATTTCATCAGATTGGTAGAACATAGGATGTTGGAGTTTTCCTTTACGCAACCAGTATTTTCTCTTAATGTATCACCAAGCAATACACTATGACCAATCAAGAACTGCACTTTTCTCACAACACTTGTGACCCTTATTCACTCAATTCAATTAGACAGTACCAGAGAGTACAGGACTCTGAAGGGCAGCTTCAGTATTATGCCTAAGTTCATAAGAAATGTTGAAATAGTCCTTTTTCCTTCAAAATCTTGTTCTGGAGTAAGACTAAAACCCGTACTCTAGACCAACCAACAAAAAAGGATGTTGGCTTCTTTAGCTCTTTACCAACTTGGCCCATGGCCGTAATAAGAGCATATTTGCCCAATACCTGGTCAACTGGTCCAACACCCCAAAGGGTAACTTTAATGGTGGTCGAGAAGAATGTTCGGCCAAGTCGGTCGCAAAAATATCCATATCTGTTTTACTGCTTTTAGTAACGAATGAAGTACTGAAACTTATGCTGGCAAAATAACTTCCAAGGTTGAAGTAGTAAAAGAGAACGCTACCTCTTTTCCTAAGGCTTAAACACCTCAAGACACAATTGCTTTATTATCACAAGTGCATGTTCTATGGTTAGTTTGAATGTTACACATGAAAGTTGCATGGCATCCTCTAAAGAACATAAATTTCACCTCTGTGTAAACAAGGCCCCTCACCCCTACATGATGAGAGGTCTTTAGAATTTAAATTCCTCCTCTGCATAAACAAGACCCCTCACCCCGTGATAGGTGTGACCAATTGCCATCAGGATTGTTGTCCAAACAGTTGTGCCAGGGCACCATGTGCAACCACAACTGTGACAACCTGAGCCTAACCCTCCACAAGTACTCCTTTGTTCATCCAGCTAAACACATCATGGCCCAGAATATCCCTGGTTATACCAGCTGCTACTGGTCCTCCCTACATCCACAAGTCTTGTCTGTTACAGTCATCAAGTGTACTTCAAGACATATTTTTGGTAGTGAAAGTTCTTTTGTTTGAAGTCATCCGGAAAAACAAGGTCCAACTTTCCAGGGAAAAGGGGGAGGGGGTCTAAAGTGGCAACACCTGTTGAGAAAGGCATGCAGTAAAATGGATGATTTTAAGGAGGGAATGGGGGAGTTACTTTGTTACTTTGTGTGCCATTTGAGATACCAACTACGTATTTTGTATACCTACACCAAAATTTAAAGTTATTGGTAATTTATGCAAATGAATTACGCAAATGCACATTCATTTAAGATCATCGTTAGAGGCATTACACAACTTTAACGTTATGTAGGTCTGAACTTAAAGTCATTTGTATGAGATATCGTAGAAGATGTCAGTCTGCCCCTCTTCAAATATTGCTATGATTAGACTATTGATTCAGAGGCCATATGAGAATGTTTTCGTACCTTAACCATTGATCAACTGATGCTTTGTTTACTTGGTATGTTGAATAATGTTCTGTTGAGTGTTTTGTATCCTGTACATGTTTGTGGCAACAAGTATGACTGTGACTGGTCCACACAGGATGTGATGTGTGTAGTACTTATTTGCTGTAGGCAGTTTTGCTACAGAGCAAATATACACAATACATATGATTGACAATACTTTGCACAATTTTGTACGGCTCCCAACACTGTGCTATATCAGTCACAGTTAAGTCACACGTCGGGGACTGTAAAAACATTATGACCATCATTCCAAGCACTCGGACTATGCTGCCCTTTGAGAAGTGGGGACTCCTGTCCAAACAGCGACCAGATCGCCATAACCAAACAACATAAAACGGTCTTTGTCTGTTATTTCATCTCTCTTGTGTCTTTTCTGTTTCATCCTACGACCTTCACGACAAAGGTACAAGAAAGAGGCTGTTCCGGGACCCTCGCAATCAAATATCATCTTATAGTATGTCTTCCATGAGTTATAAAGGGTAAAAAGAGTGACTGCAAGACGATAATACTACAGAAACATTTGTGTAACACTGTTGCCGTCTGCATGCCGGGATGACAGTTCATATATAGACACCAAAACATGAAACTATTTTTGCGACGGTCTTTTTCCTGCCAGGAAAATTTGGCATACTTGGTAACGTAGGAGGCCAAGGCAATTACCTAGAGATGAATGTTGGGTGCATGAAATTGAAATTAGGCTCCAAAATGGGAGTTAATACAAAGAATAACCTAAGACATGGCCCATGGAGCTACTCTGACCCCACTGGGCAGCAACAGTTAGGAGAGGAGGGCTGACTGTATGCCAAAAGGTTACAGCCACATAACCCTTGTCACATGAACGTATACATACAGATGAGTAGGGCTCTAATGGGGGATTCCAGGATACATTGATTTGTTCACTCTTGTAGTGCCTAGTGGCACATAGGGTTGTAGGGTATATTTTAGCTGGGAGGTGTTGCTAGCTCTTTTTATTGGCACCTCTTCAAACATAGGATATGCATCCCATCCCAAAAATGGGTGCAGTCCCAACCGAGATGTCCTACCCATGCCAGGCTTGAACCAGGGTCGTCTCCAAGTTACAAACTATTTGGAGCCAACTGTGAGTCTGCTACCAGTTGAGTTACAGGTAGACTGATTAAATCTCACTTATGGCAGCCTGCCCAGTTACAGCCCTGGACAGCAGAGTTTGTGTCACACAGGCTATTAAAGTTACAGAGACATTCCAAAAACGTGCACAAAATGTGTAGACACAATGGCTGACAATGTCCCCTCAGAAGGATATCTTTCCTATTATAAAATATCTATATATTTGGGTCATCACAACTTGAGAAGGATCAGAGGACTGATCGACAGCTTGTTGGTAAGCGCTTTTTTTGTGTACGGATATAAAGTGTTAAAATTGTAACATAATGTTTACTACCGTCACAGATGAACTAACATTCATATATTATATATGTATTTGTATATACATTATAAATTCTATCCCTTCCAGTAGCATATATCAGGGTTTAGCACTAAATTGCTTGTATAGTCAAAGACTCAGGACTGATGATTGATCACTAACTACCTTAAGGTAACACTACTTGCCAAAGGATCCTTGATGTGTTCAAATCTGTATCTGTAATATGCATTTCTGTTTTACCCAACCTTTGGTCTTGTGGACTTCTGTGATAATAGCAGACATCATTTTCAGCGTGGTAGAACCACCATGCACACGCTATTCAGATACCCTTTCATACTCCATAACTGTCACGACCTCCTTTAGCGAACCCTACAGCAATTAATTATGCGAAAGCCCCCAAATGCCAGCCGGGGATCTTCGCCTTCCGCGGTCTTTGTCTAAGTGAGTTGCTGATTTACACCACTTGGTCCACATAAATTACATTTTCCTTACCCCAAAATACATTGCCTGACCCCATAGCCAAATAAACTCAACCCCTATTTACACTGCTGGAATTAAGGAGCCGTGGGTAATATTTTCAAGTTTAAAAGCAATGATTCCAGCTAATGGTCTAGAAAATTGAGTGGGAAGGCACGCGAAAGTTCGCCCTGCCTGAAGTTGGGGTGTGGGGTATCCACTTAGGGGTGTGAATTTGGCTGGTTTGGCGGGCGCTCTGTCGTGTAATGACATGAAATGCTAACTGTATCATAATGTTGTTACGGTAATCTAATTTTGTTCAAATTGTTTTCTTGCTGTATATACCAGTGAAAAGTAGGCATGTAGTTTTCTATGGATTTGCTTGACTTTGATGATTACTGCATTCAGGCTTTGCAAAGAGACTAAACATCCACTGAACAAAAAATATGGGTTCTTCTGATTTCTTTTGGTACATTTAATGATTTGAAATCTCGCTTAGTGTAATCTTTGCAATGTGGGCAACAATGTATGATAGCTTTTGGGGGGAGAACCTCAGGTGCCAAACCTCTGCATATTTAAGATCCTAAGTTCAAAACTATAAGTCTAAAAGTTCAAGTCTATAAGAGCAGGGATTTGCCCTGTTTGTGGGCACATGCCTTCTTACTATCACTCTCTGTTGTAGAAGTTTGTACACATAATGTTAACGTTACATGTTTGTTTCAATGAGTTACTTTCAGAGTATAGTCAAACAGGACTTTGCGGTGATATTGACAGGATTGCTGACTGAGAACTTCTGCTACTATACTAACTAAACAGCTTTCCTATTGCTATCCTTTACAAATCATACCAAGTGCCATTCCAACACATGTGATTTCCTGAAACAACACTTGCATTAATGTAGCCTTACTTGCCCTTTGAAAAGTAATCAGAGAGACAAACTCTGGATGATAATGCAAGCTAACACACCATGTTCACCTGGCCTTGGGGCAGCGGCCAATGATTCTGCCTAATGATCTAGAAAATTGTAGGGAAAAGTCACCTTTGGGCTTGGCTTAATGGCTTCCACCAAGTTGGGCAGAATTTTTGTAGAATGATTTCTGTTGAGCCGATTATGTAACAGGCATGTTATTAAAGTCAGAGTAATAGCAAAGACTTTCTAGTTGCTTCCCTACTTCATTAATGGGTCTGTACAGCTACAAAGCTTTAGCATTGCTCTTTACTAAGTGTTAGAATACATGTGCTGTTGTAATATCATTTATTCATATAGGGGCAATATATGCATCACACACACAAGGCGACATACACACACACAGATACATGAACACACATGTATGCAAACACACATACACACAGGCACGCACACACACACACACATGCACACACACACAATCACAAACATTTAGAAAAGGATGTGTTGCATTGAATAAGAAAAGTGTACCAATCACTGTTAGTTGTAATGCTAGTTCACCTTTATCTGCGGGGTGACCTTTATCCATTGTCTTTAAAAACAGCACATTTAGGAGTATCAAGTCTGCGGAATGTGGTTTCAAATCTACAATATTTTCAAAATGTTCCAATTTCAAAACACTGTCCATCGACTTTATATCCCTGAATACACTTTATTTTATAAACAACAGATATAGGTTACCCTCAGATAAAGGTGAACAAGCGTTAGCTACGAAAGAGCGACAATTCCAATAACAACTGATTGTCAGCCACTACCTGGATCAGCCAGGCCGGTTGTTTCCAGTAGGATGTAGTCAAATCTTCCCTTTTTCAGCATCAGGTTCTCGATGGCCTTCACTCCATTGTCTCTGTAGAACACAAGGTCAGGGGTCAAGGTCAGGGGTCAAGGTCAGATGGTGACATGTGAGGTCTAGCTTTCTTTGACTGGACCAGAAGGCTGTGGGTTTGACTCAAGCTTAGTTTGTTCGTATTTTAAATCAAAATACAAACAAGCTAGAATTGTATTTGAGCCTGAATTGACGTTACATGCTACATACATATATACATTGTAGATAGTTATAAGTTGTCAAATTAGGGACAAAATTACTTTATAAAGTAATGAAAAGCTTTAGGAATCAAGTAATACGGTGACAAAGTAAGCTTTTTCAAGAAATTCTATGCAGACATTATACATAGCTACTAAGAGTAATCCCTTCTACTGTTTGTTTCACAATAAAGTACTGTATAAACCATGATGATTTATATGTTATTCGCCACTAAAGACACTGTACTAAGTCAGGGAAACCCTACACCAAAAAGCTTTATTTCACTTCCATTTGGAAGATAGATTGTCCAATTACCCCGGTGAATGTATGAAAAGCAACACCGTTATACTCGTGTTCTTGACAACAAAAACCACATTTGTCACTGCTGTGGTCCTTACACACAGGGTTCAAGTTCATCGCGAGTTACTAATGGGCCAGTCCATTTGTCACTGAGGGGTGCAAGCTCCATAAGAATCATCACAAAGATTTGAGATATCTTTTACTCCAACCATTTCTTTGAATCATGAATCTTTCCATTAGAAAAATGCCCTTCCTGTCTTGAATGCTAACTGTTGTAGAAACTTTAAAATGCAGAGGATGACAACTGACATCCAAAATAGTGACAACAAAGTAGCTTCTTTATAATGAAGACGTGCATCTTAATTCTGTCATAGATAGTTTGTTTCAATGTTTTTATTTTGTTTTATATTGTCACCCCTTCCTGAATGATCGAAATGGAACAAGCTAATACTTCATAAGAAGGGAGTAAATCTGTCAGTCTAAATCCACTTCTCATTTGGTGTGTAATTATATCTTAAACCTTGTCCCTTGTTCAGCACGATCAGATCATGTATCATTAATTTCCCCCAAGTTGTAAGGTTTCAGTTTGTTCCTCAGAAACTGTGGTCATTACTAACAAGGCCTTTAAACCTGGGAAGTTGTTAATCTTGTCATTCCTATAATGAAAGTTTGCTTGCAAGAAATAACTGCCATCAATCGGGCGAAAGTAAAAGTCATCACAGGCCAGTTTGGTGATAATTCTTTCCACGGAGTGAAAGTCGTTTCCTGTAAATTGTAGTTATCAAATGTCTGGGTGGTATCAAGATCAGGAGATTGCTTTACTAAAGACATCTCATCATTTCATGTGCAGAAATGTCTCATATTTACAGGGGTGTCCAATGATATTCAGACAGCAGAAACATGCCCAACAGAAACATGATGCTTTAGTTGTTAGTAAATGTGTCTATAGTGTCAGTATTTGCCTAATGGGTGGCATCCATGACTAGAAATTGCATTTCAGAGGATTTATGACCACTTTTGTACTAAGTCTTATTGATGCCCTTTACAGTCTAGCCTGGTAGGAAAGCTGTCTTCCTCAGTTGATAAGTTCTTGCATACAAAAAAAATACAGCTCGAATTCCAGATCTCTCCCAAAATCCAAGCCTTCATTCCCTTGGCCAAGGCTTTCACCAAAATTATTGAAAAATGTTTCTAGACCCATCCTACTCAGGAACCAACAATACATGTAGATAGACAAACCAAACCAAACATCAAATATACCAAATAATTGGTGAGAACAATTGTGTTTGAAAAAAAAAATGATAAAAAAAAAGATTACAGTATGAGCAATGGAAATCATCCAAACAATTTATATGAAATAGCCCAAGAGTGATTCTGACATCAATAGCCACCAATAATTTCAGGAGCACATTTTCTCCGTAATGTCACTCATAAATGTTTTTGAAAGTGTGCCCTGGATTATGCTATATTTTTGTTTGCTGTCAAAACATGTACCTAAAGACTGTCTAAATTCCCACTGATGGGCTACAAAGCAGCACCTGAAAATGGAGCGATTAATATTATGCATGGGGTCAGCAGAGGTTAAGGACCTAATGTTGCGATCACATTACCAATGGACTTCTTTTACATCAGGGTTAGAAAAGGTCCTTAATTACTGGTGTTCTAATATCACATTATAGGGCCAGAGTAAAGAAATACTTGGGCACTAACAATTACAGATATGTTCTCTCTGAAAATCTGTTGTAAATTGGAACTGGCTATGAAAAAAATTATTAGGGAAGAGTTTCACATGTAAATTATTAGAGGGAGACATTGATAGCTTTGTAGGAATTTGAGCTGGCTGTTGATCAATTTGATATGTCCAGATATTGCCACATTATTGCTTTATTGAAGGGCAGTTTTATCAGCAACTGTTGATTAATACAAATAAACATAGCAGATATACTAAAATTTGGAAATATTTCTGACAAACATGAGACTAACTTGTTCCAGCCCAAATGATAGCTGACTACTCAGGCCCTTAGACAAGGATAAATGACTCTCTGAACACAACTGAGCACATTACGGCCACACAAACACCTTACAGGTCTTGTTATATATCAGCTTTTCTATTTTCTTGACAAAACTAGGGCTGATCAAGTCATTCAATAGCTACACCAGCCTGCTAAGTAATCTGAAAGTAGAGCAAACCATTGGCAGGTGAGAAAATTGTGGTTATGCTTAAAGAACTTTCTCTGAATTTGAAAATATAAAATCCTTTAACTGCTATATAATGTTACAAAATGTCGCACAGCAAGGTGTAATATACCAGTTCTGTAGTCGAAGTTGATACCTACACATTGTGAACTGGGAACTAATAAAGTTTTTGCTTATATAATCATACTAGCATACTTACTACTCATAGTAGACCCCTACTCTTTATGAGTGCTACAAAAACAGGTTTTAAGACCCCTTTCAAATGGGAGATATGGATAAATGGTTAGCATCATTACTTTGAACAGGTGGCATGTGTCTTGAGAAACACATTGTCTTAAAGGCATGACCCCCTTCCCCTGGTCCTTCCAAGGAGCTGTAGCCTCTCCTGGAGTGAAACACAAACCTTTTTCACAGGTGGCAGATTCATTTGTTACAGGCTGAAGGTAGTTTATGTGAGACCTCACCCTTTTCTGCACTCCTGGCCCAATTTACGCTTGTTCTTGATATTCATTTTTCTTCACGTCGCCACTACTTTACCTCTGAATTGTATTGATCAGGTGGATTCAGTTACCTTACTGGCTTTCTGTATTGTGATGCATTGGTTAATAGATAATTGTTCTGCGGGTGTTACACACTCACGACCTTGCTAATACACACTGTATAACATATACACTTATAACAAGCACCAAGGCAGCATACCACATAACTTCTGTACAACTGGCAATGGACAAGCAGCAGGACTCTTCTTGAGAATTACAAGAGGTTCTCAAACATTCTTGAGGTGTGTTATTTCTTAAAGTGTGCATTTCTTGCGTCTGACTTCTGATGACTCGGACTGCAAAGTCTCCACCTTAGATCCAGGGCCCAGTGCATGGGGGGTCCCGACAACGATTTACGCTGAATTCAGATGAACCCCCTACGTATTACGCTAAATCAAGGAAGGCAATTACGCTAAATTTGGTCGCATCGCTACGAATTACGTAGATAAGATGGTTTTCCCTACGAATTATGGTAATGAAAATAGGCTGCCTACGCCTTACGTAAAAGAGCATACAGACCCTCAATTATCCACTGCGTAGCTCTATTATTGTTCACTCCCTGCTACAGACTTGTACATCACTATATATAGAAGCCATGAGTCTAGTACATCAGCAGGGACAGGTGGACATGATTGATTGAATGGAAATCTACCTGTGTTTGTATGCTCGTGTAATGTTAGCAGCCTCATTTCCCTTGACGAAGACTGGAGTAACACTTGAAATTTTGGGTGAGTCCTGTTTTGTTTTGTGTTAGAACAACTAAAAGCCCAACTCCTACAAGATGGAAGAGCCATCACCTGGCAGTGATTGGAAGTAGCCTGATGAGAACCAGTCCATTGTTCCCCCTGGCCTGACAGAGACAAATGTGGGAACACAGTGCCCCATCAACACCTGGGTTAGGCTCTCCCAGACAGACACACCACACCTTCCAAAAACTACATCTGTACCTCTGCCAGCTGGAGACTTCCTTCAAACCTTTACTGTCTTCCTCTCATAAATCCTGGGTTTCACCAAGACATGGTCACAGCAGGTGGTGCACAGACATGACAGTGGGGACATCTTCATCTGTAACACACCTGTATCTACTCAGGGATAAAAACTTCCGTAGTGTTTACAGTAGCATGCATGGTCCATTGGTCAGTGACCTTGGGTATAGATCATGACATTTCGTTACTCTCTTGACAAAATTTGAATTTAATGTCATTGTTGCCCCTAAAAAACCAGTTATGTCTCATTTGCAAGAGACTACTCCAGGCAACAAGAGATGAAGAAGAAGAAGACCAAGGTTAAAAGCTACCCCAAGGGTAAGGGATTTTTTTCTGCAATGAACGGTCTTCATTAAAACAGTCAAAGATGTGCCGAAAAAATCTTTAAAAAATCCATCCAGCCATTTTTCATTGATTTTGCTCACCAACAGACAGACAGACAGACAGACAGACGCACGCACGCACGCACGCACACACACACACACAGACTACCTATTAAAAATATACCCTCTATTATTCCTGGTGGTAACCATTGAAGTTTCGTGTCTGCTGAGTTTGCGCATATTAACATTAAGCAAGGCTGGTCATTAGGATAGCTTTCACTTAATAAACATTTCAGCTACCATCTTAGGTACTACTGAATTTTCACTCATCCCCTCCCCCTTTTTCTATTCCATCCTGGTCCATCCCTCAGCCACCTCCACCCCCTCCATGTCCACATGTTCTCCCTAGTGATGATAAACTAACAGCAGGGATCCTCTCTGGGAGCTGAAGCCTTCCTGGTGTTGAAATAAAGTTTATCCAATTAATAATGCTATCACACCTGATCTGGGGGACATGTGTTGTTGCTATATCCTCCTGTCACACACTGTAATAGCAACCAGGTTGGGACAACACACCAGACAGGCCTGCACCGTGGGCGGCCAGAAAACTCTGACCTTCCAAAGCAAGACAGGCATGATTCTTAAGACATGGTGAAGGTCAAGGGAAGGCTGGACTTAAGCTGGAAGCTGACTCTGGAGTCCTGAGACCATATCGATGGCAAAGTTGGGTAGGTGGTTGAAATGTAGGCCAACATGTGTTCGGATTTGTCGGCAGTGCCCCATCTGGCCCAGAAATCTCTGTTGTGTTTAGATTGGATGAGCTGGGCTGACAGTTTGTGTTAGATTGTAAACAGATAGAATCAGGAGGCATTAGGGGAAGGTGCTGGTGGGCTGGGCACTTGTCACCTTGCCCCTGGCACCTCTGCCAAGGAAAATCAGGACCAGGCCCCCAACCATAGATCACCTCCACACCAGCTGGAGAAGGGCTGGGTGGGACAAGGAACCATTGTTGGGTACAAGTTCTCCTGCTATTGGTGCTTGGGGAGATGACATGGTGTAACAGTTACCTTCTCACATATAATTTAAGTTTTAGGTAAGGGCTAGGCTCAACCAAAGTCACTCTTGGATCACAGGAAAAGATAAAAGAAGAAACTTTGATCGACAAGTAGACAGCACTCTGGAACATTAACTTTGTAGGTACTACTTTGTAGGGAACAATGGTAGGAGTCTGGTAATGTTACTCATGATTACGAATATTTATAATATATTCTTGGGGAGTATGGACAGGTGTTTTGGCATTTTTTGATGTCCTGATTTTGTACTGGACAAATTCTTTTTAGAACGTCAGCATTGCATTAAAATTATGCATATGGTATTCATATATTTCCATTGTTTTCAGTCAAAAGTATATGGGATAGAGTGTTTAGAAACAATAAAATTTTACTGGGGGTATGCCTTCTCTCAGGCTCCCCTGGTATTCTCCAAGCAGAGGTAGGGTGGGGGGTCGTTGTGGATGGGATTTCTTACTGCTCCTTTTGTGTTCTGTAGCAGAGGTGAGGGGAGGAAGCAGTAAGAAATTCCAGCCATAAGTGCTATTGCCCGACCCAACCTCTCCTTGGACAAGGCATCAGATCCAATATGACATAAGAAAAGATGCCCAAAGATGCTAACTGTTAACCTACTTGACAGAGCAGCAGAGACAACCGTTCCTGAGCTCCAGCCACTCCTCAAACACCTCTCCTGACTCTCCCAAGGAGATGGGCTTCTCAATCTCACCTCCTGAAGGAAAAACAGAAAAAAGAAAGGAAAAAGTTTCATTTTCAACCCTCAAAAGTTTCAGTTTTAAGTCAAGAATATACAGATATTTTCGTGAGGTATTACTGCCGTATCAGTAAAAGTTTGTTTGCCCAAACACTTTGGTGTTACCTTGAAAAAAGTAAGCAAAATTATGTCATCTACAAATCTCCAAAATATCTATTAATAGATGTTTTTAAAAGTAGCTACATATACAATGTACTAGTATATTGTTAAGCTAATAGTGGATCTTAATAAAGTCAAAGTCAAAGATCGGGCTAGGGTCTGGTATCCAGGCTAGCCTTTTTATTGCTTCCTAACATCTAAAGTTATCAAACAGCAATGTTAACTGCATACAAATCAGCTGTAGGTCCTTCTTACAAAACTTAACATAAATGTTGCCATAATCGACAAGCCCAAAGTACATATGGCACAGCCATTATGCCAATTCTAAGCGAAATCACATCCGAGTTACTCACACATTTTGTCTGAATAAAGGAGACACATAAATCAGGATTACTTTCCAACAATAAACTAATGTGTTGATAGCCAAAGTACATTATGCAAAGTAAGCACCCATTGTGGCAGGTTCAACGTAATGTGACAGTGCTAATCAAACGTCTCAAATTTCCGTACGAGGGAACCACAAAATGGTTATAATCAGACCCGGCGAAGCGAAACTCTAAATGGGTACGATACATTATAGTCTCTACAAACAGTTTGTCTTGATGGAACTGTTGGTAAAGCATTATGTGATTTGATTACGTGAATCGGGCTAATGTGAACTAACTGTGTGCTGATCTCCGCTACTGAATGATAGCCGCTAATCATATCTACCAAGTTAATGAGCCCAAACTGCCGCGCACAGCTTGAATGAATTCATTTGTCCATTACAGCAAATTGGTGCAGCAACAACGAACAAAGGAAGGTACAATATGTACGCCAAAATGCTTTTTGTGTGAATTGTGTTGACAGTAGACCAGACATGTTCCACACTGTCAGTGTTGTAATAAGTGTAATTACCAATATGTGTAATTACCTCTGAAGAAAGGTTACATTTTTATTACCTTTGTCCTGAAGATAACTAAAAATTCTAAACTTGGATACTTAGGACTGTTTGGTAGTGGGTGAATGTTGATCCAGATAAAACAGAAACGATACATGTACTAGATCTGGCATGAGATGATCTGGAAATGACTTGTTTTCAATTCCTCTTTTCTTCAACATCTAACTGCTGTGGGGCCATCTTAGCACACAAAATTTTTTTTTTTCTAATATGCCTTAAAAAGTTTACAAACCTTTTCATTAGTGAATGAAGAAAAAATAACAAGCTCTCTGTTTTAGAAAATTTTGTTTTCTTGTAAGAAAGGAGTAGAAACAGTCTCCTGGCTCCATTCCTTAATCCGGGCCGCAAGATCACAAACCCAGCACCGCAAACCAATACACCAAAAGCTCAGCGCCTTTGGCATGGTCAGTTAGGCAGCACTTGAACCCCACTGTTACACTCTACCTGCACCATGCTGTGGTTACTCACCTGCCCCGAACTCGTTCATGATGACAGCGATGCGTTTCCCATGCTGCTCTGTGAGGATGTGGTTCAGCAGTGTGCTTTTACCGGCACCTACAGTAGCATAACCAAAAGCATATAAGTGTCATATACCACTGCATGAGAGTTGAATGAAAAGATACTTTGCCAGGGCTGTGTACCTAAACAAATTTCAGGTACAGGTACAGGTACAGGTACATGGGTTTAGGTACAGGTCCGGACCTGCACCTGTACCTAAAAATTTTTAACCAAGTACATGTATATGTAAGTTAAACATGTAGCTAACTGTCTTTTCTAGTGATGAATTGTCATCTTTATACAGGGAATTGCATATTTGAATCTCAAAACAAGTTTTCTTGAGTTTCAACTGCAAGATCATCACGATTGTCATTGTTGATTCGGGATTTACTTATCCAAAAGTCTTAAAAAGTGGTAAAAATAAGCGACTTAGTTTGTTTAGGTACAGGTACAGGTACACCGATTTTTAGCTCCGGATCTGTACCTAAACATTTTTTTAGGTACGGTACAGGTACGGGTATTTCGGTACACATACTTTGCACACAATCGAGTGTTGTTGAGGTAAAACTAGTCCTAGTCAGAATAATGAAAAGCCTTTACATCTACACAAAATGCCCCAAATCATGGTAGAAGCCCGTTTATGATTTAAAAAAGAAAGAAAACTAGACAAGTGGGACAAGACGTTTTTCACTGTTATCATTTTTTTTTACATCATTTCAAAGAACATACAAGAGAAGAAGGAAAGAAAAAGGGATGTCAAGCTACCCACAACAGGTTACTTGTCCGCCGAGCTCCCACCAACCCACTTCTGCCAACTTGACACATCCAAATAAAAAAGACATACGAAACGTACAAGACAGACAGTTCATACCAGTAGACTGATACGACTAAAGCCTTCAGGAGATGACAAGTCATCTTAATTATTACATCTAAGAGTAGGACCTGGAACAAGTATCAGTAGCAAACATGTCACTGTTGTGTGTGGGTCTGTTGGACAATTGAAAACAAAAACTCAACTTTCGAAGAGTCTATTATGCATACTAATCAGTCCTGAAGTATAGAGTTAATAGTTGAACTTATGTTTAACTGTTATAGTTGAAGATTTGTATTCATGACATTACTAGTTACCATTCTGTGTAATCTTTTGTATTGTTTGTATACTAAACAATTTTGCTTGTTTTATTTATTCATTTATTTCGTCTTGTTAAATGACACAGTTTGCTTGGTATTTCATGGTAAAATGTAAACCCAGAAACTGAATTCATTTTTTTTTTAATACTTCGTTCCTTTGGTGTACAATAAACCTTTTTCTTTGAGATGAAAAGAGAGAAAGTTGATTCAGTATAGTTTATCACTAGTATGATCCACAATGTGTTAATATGGAAATACCGCAAATAGCAAGCTGTCATGTAAGAATGTTACCTAAGGCCACACCAATTTAATTTGTTGGTTCACGGATTCACTCGCTCCTATTTTTTGGAGAAAAAAATAAAAATAAAAATTACCACTCAGCAAATTTTCACCATTAATGAAACCATTCACCAACTTTCTGGTGTAGCAAACATAAAAACTGACACTACTTTTGTAATTTTCAATGAACAGGTGCTGTTACTGTACTGTAATAGTGTTTTTGTATTTTTTTCAAGCTGAAAACTTTTTATTCTTTATGTTTTGGATTAGCCCTTACCTTTACCCCAACCATTTTACAATTTTTATTTTTATTTTTATTTCGCCCTCTCGCTCCATATTTTTTATGAAAAAATTCGTGAGCCAAGAAATTAAATTGGTGTGGCCTAAGGTACATATGTCTTGTCTCTTTGTACACAAAACACATTCCTGACTTTGTCTGAGACCAGGTGCAGAGGGACAGGGATGTTACTGCTTTATGATAGAGAGAACTTCTGCCACTCAACAGTAAAGGAAGTCCAAAAGCGCCACCTTACTTGTAATACCAGTTGTAACTTTAAAATATGCTTGAGCAAAACCAAGTGCTACATTGCAGCTGTTTATAGTATGCAATACATGAAGAATTGCTTAATCACTTCACATCAAATTCTTTCTTTGTATTCATCAGAAGATGTATGGATCTACTTTCATCTAGAAGAAGGGTTAGGTGTGGGCTATGGTGGTAATTCTCAGGTTTGTAAAATGATGTGCAGTGGATCTGGCTATCTCTTTAAACTGACGATTCTTACTACAGTAGATAACAAACCATTTGTTAAGCATTGCACTTTTCAGGTACAATCTAGTTAACAAAGTACGCACAACGATGGTGGAAACGTTCTCCGTAGTTACCACATTGATTGGCGACCATGTCAGACGTGAATTTTTATGAGCCATACCATCTACACCTGTTCATCTTTCAGTAAAGATAGCAGCACATTCAGCAGCGCTGGTGGTCCATTGGTGGGATTCTTAACAATAAAACGAATCATGTAAGGGCTCATAACCTTGGAGCACTGTCTAATTTTACATCTTCTGGCATTTTCACTGTGCTTGTGTTAGGACAATATCAAAGGGTGAACAAGAATCCCTTTGGATCTGCATCTGGTAACGTTACATCTATAAACTTGGAAACTTGATTTTGGTTGAACATATCTCTGTCTGTCTGTTGTTACTTTGTCAATCATATATCATTGCAAATCCATTTTCCTTCACAATGACATCCCATTTACTATGCTATAGCATTATAAATTCATAGTCGAGCATGGTGGCTACTTACATTTTGTATTTGCGTGGTTTGCAAAGAGTTTGGATTTTTGGAGGGTGTAATACCAGGACATAAAAGAATATGCAACTAGTAACGACTATACTCCCAGTTGACATAAAATGATATTACCAACTCCATTTATAGACAACTACATAGCAAAATGTAATGTTATTTCCATTCGTCATAAAACTGCATCACAACATTTTCTAAAAGGATTTGTCACGTCAGCCTTTTTACGTCCATCTTTTACAAATCACCAACAAAAAAATATCCCGTTATTAGCTTCTATTTTGTGGAGAAAGTGATGGGCTTGTTTCCGCTCCATTGGGAGAATCTCCAGCGTTTGTGAAATGACATGGTGGCACATGAAAAGACCCTATTTGCACCAGTCACTGCTGCGACAAAGAACACACAGTTATTAATGGCCAACCTTTCCTCTCAACGGTGGCTCTCTGTCCAAGCTGGGAATGACCATCTTTTTCTTTCAGCAAAGGTCTGATTGCTTCTGCCCTCTCGGCTTTGGCCATATTCTTTCGCCAAATTGAACAAAATATGGGGCGCACCCGGACAATGACAGCATGACTGTCCTAAATGTCCTGGTCTGTGATGGAGCATCTTGTCCTGGACAAATCGTATGGGTTGCAAATTTCGCTCGGACATAAAATCAAGATGGACGGTACTGTGACTGGGTTTTCATGATGAGGACTGCAGAAAATGGGTGTAATTTATCGTTTTGGAATCTCCAACTTCATAGAAATGACAAAGGAGTAATGCATTACAATTTCATCAGAGGAAAAGATGGGGCTGAAACTTTATAGGAAACTAATATTAGAATAATGATTATGGAAAGTCATAAAACATGCGGGCTTTTGTAGTCTATATATAGTACTAGAAGTCTTGTATTGCCTTATACATGTATTGTGGTCTTGTATTTTGATTTGTAAACTAATCTATCTCTAAGTTCCACAAAACGCTGGTCACTTTCAAGTTAAAATGATCCTCCAAATTTTGTGAAAAGCATCTGATTCGTTTTTAATACACAAGAAAGTGAGGAATCATGCCCATTCCAAATGACATGTAAAAAGTACTGTACTATGTAAAGTACCAAGTCGCTATGTAGGACACAATGCCCTTGAAATTGGAAAAACATGGTGTCCTTGAAATTTTAGAGACCCACTTCCCAAATTTAAAGTGATGGGCATTAAATCAACCATAAACTGACACTCCTTGTAACAACAGCTGATCGTCTGACAAATGCAAACAAATTACCAGCACATACACAGCTGCTTCTACCAGACCTTATGGAGAAATCTTTACAGACTTTTTAGGACACTTCACCATCTATGGACCAAACAGACAGGAAAGAAATTGTCACGGGCCTAACCGATTATTTAGATCTGACAGTTAGAGCTTTGGAGTTAGTTATCCACAGATTAGGCCTTTACCTTTCTGGGAAAGTTCAAACCTACAAACATCTGCTTGTCTTGTCAGTGCTACAATCATATCAGATCAATTTTTGTTACCGTAATCTTTTTTCTTTTGTTTGTCATGTATTCCTCAAAATACATGTATTCATCTTACTGTGAGGTCATATATGATCTACCATCTTTTAAAATGTTAGCATGAAAGTCCATTTGTGTTGGTAAATGACATTATGGATAAACTGAACTTTACTAACCAACACTACAAATAAGTTGGGACTTAACCCAAATCTAAACGACAATATTTTATCGTAGTTTGGGTGCAATATGTTTCTAGATCATCCTGTCAGTACGATATTGAAACACATGGAGAAAAGATGGAAAGCAATAATCCAGTGGGCACAAAAATAGAAGAAGGAAAAGGAAAAAAAATGGAAAAGTTTCATGCTCCTTCGCTTTATTTGCTGTTTCCCCACTTTATTTCTTGAGAAGATCAGAAAAGAAAAGAAAGAGAAGAAGTGAAAAAAGAGGCAGGATGGAAGTACGGAGGAAAGAAGAGGAGGAAGGGATGAAGGAAGGAGAAGAAAGAATCCACCAAAGGTGACATGCAGTATGTTAATGATGGATGATGTTTACTGGTGTTACACAAACCATTTACAATATCTGCCCGACACCAGGATAGATATGGTTCTCACAGCGGGAGTGCACTGCGATGGCCAAAAAGACGCCTTCCCATTGCCAAATCTAGGGCGGGAAAACAGCTGGAAAAATTGGTTTTGTGCTGCGATATGCAGAGGTTCCAATGGCGGGGTTGAATGACCCGTTATTACGGCGCAGATATGACACCCGAGATTTACAAGAGCCTTGTGTCAACATTTGACCAAGGTCTGGTGGGCAGTTATTTCTACTATTTCTGACATACTTCGATTGAAATAACAGAAGCGCATTCCCGAAATATGGCGTGAGTGTGCGACTGGTGCTCTCTGCGCTCTCCCCGCGTATCGGATTAAGACGAAAGAGAATCTGGGATGAAAATTGATACAGGGAAAGCAATACAATAAGAAAATATTGACGATAAACGATACGGCATCAAAGGCCTCCCCCCATGAGAACAATCCCAGTTATGGGAGTGGAAAGACGACGGGCTAATTTCTCCTGCAGGCATCTCAGATATGCGTTTGATGTGTCACGTATAACTTCTCCCACTTATGAGTGATTTACAGGGGTGGGGGAGGGGCTATGGAGTGGGAAGGGCACGACTGTAACTTGCCCGATGCACCTGTAGCAACGGTCACTTCACAAATGGGCTGTGTACTCAGTCACAAGTGTCCTTTCACCCTCCTAGCCTCTGACTACAGCTAGCGGTGTGGCCAGGGACATTGTACTACAATGTACTACAGTGGAGAGGCCACTTGTCCTTATGTACATATTCTTGGCCATGGCCAGGGTGGCCGAGGCATGTGGACTGGCAGGCGGCAGGTTATTTTAGAAAAAGACAACTGTACAAACGTGGCATAGTGAAGGAATCTGTGTCACGTTGCTCGTTTCCTTTACAGTTGTCGCAACGTTTCGTCCCTACCTGCGTTAATCTGCAACAAAGTTCTATATAACGGGAATACTCTATTTCTACCAACACACAAGAAGGAGCATACTTTGTACTGTTTTTGAGGTGACTTTTGCCGCAAATATTTCAAATTGTTCCAGAAGAAACATTTATAGAGGAGGACGCAACACCAGCAGACCCCCTGCAGAGCCAGACGGGCGTGGGGTGTGGGTTGCCGTGGTGACAAAGTACACATGTCAGCTGTGGATTACCCTTTGCACGCAGGGAGCGCGCTGCAGGGGGGTGGGAGGCCGTGTGTGTGCGGGAGGGCAGCGATGTACGGACATGTGAACGCCGCACACACCGGGGGTGCTGGTGCCCTTCTAGCCATGGGGGGGGGGGGGTATTATATCATCGGTATGGAGTCACTGACATTAACAAATGGGGCAATGCAATATTTGACTCTTGGAAAGGGCAGAGTTCCTGATGGTCAACCCCATCTACGTCATAGTTGGCAATTACAAGTATCACATATGATGTTATATAATAATAATATACATGAACTCAATGTAACTGGGGTAGGGGGCGGGGGCACAAAGTATGTAGCCTGGTATCCAACAGTATTATAGCTCCCGAGTCTCTTCTGTCCTCTCCACAAATACGTATTTGCAAAGAGGACAGAAGAGACTTGGGAGCTATATTACGGCTGGATACCAGGCTACAAAGTATGTCCCTGCCACTGGACTACCAAAAATGTTGCCTATTCCAAGAATCACTGATTCTGTCATATTAGGTAGAAAACATGTGCAGTTTGCCCTTCTACCTATGGATGTGGGATTATCTGTATACTATTGACGCCTGCATGAACCAATGAAACAGGTGGGGGACAGGAAATATTGAATTTGGTATTGGAATGGCCAAAATTTCACACGGTCAAGAAGTAGGAACATTCGAAATCCTTCTGTCGGAAGTTGGTGATTCACTTCAAATCACCCGGATGGAGGCCTGGCGACCTGTCTCGTATCAGCCACATGGTGATTTACATCATTCACCCGGACGGGTGTGTCACCCTGTAAGGGGCGGTATAACCCGTCGTTGTGCGAACATATATATAGGACTACGTTAACTGAAGGGACTACCCTAAAGATCAATAAATAAAAAATAAAAAAATAAAAAATTCGAACCTTGAGTTTTGGCGTGTATCTTTTACCTATACAGTCAAACCTGTATTAGGGGCCACCTCTACAGAGGGGCCACCTGTCCATAGTGGCCACTTTTTGTCGGTCCCTTGAGTATTTTATCTACAAGTTGCCACCTCTATACAGAGGCCACCTGTCTATAGTGGCCACATTTGTCCGGTCCCTTGAGTGACCGCTATAGACAGGTTTGACTGTAGTTGGGGGAACGTAATGTATCAATTGGAATCTACATGAACTAACATAACAGAAGAAGCAAATAAAAAATCGATTTACGGCATGTCTAGATGGTCAAGAGGGGAACCTCTGTCTTTCCTGTGTGACTTTCCTCCCATGCATGGATAGAGGAATGTATCATTGCCATCTACATGAGCCCATTCTAGGAAGTGCGCATGCTTTCTTGTGTGCGTGAGCGCGTGTGTGTTTGTGTGTGAGAGGATGGGTCACTGAAGACACAGAAGTGTAAGAAAGGAGTAGAAACAGACAGAATTAATATCTTGGCTCCCAGGATTCATACACGCGCCGTTCCCGGGCTGCCAGACTGCAAACCCAGACACTAAACCGTTATGCTAAAAGGCTCAGCGCAGTTTGGCATGGTCGGTTTGGCGGTCTTACTGTTACAGAAGCATTAAACCACTCTGAATATTCAAAGATTTATAGTACTAGTATTTGAAGCCCTGGTTATGAACAGTCAAAGTGGTCTGCCTATTTTGAGTGAACAAGTCTTTCCCAGACAGACTGATCGATGTGTTAGTTACATGTGCTTCTGCTCATTGTGCCTTGCGACAATGTTAGTCATGGTAATAAATACAGGTTATGATTAGATACGACAGCTCACATTAGTCCCAACAATAGCGGCCACCAGTCAAGCAAACATCCAGCACCGACCATGGCCGAAAGGTCGCCCGTGCCTGAACTACGCGACCTTGGTTGACACCGTACTTTGTCAGGGGCGCGCTGAAAATGGGAGACGACGTATGATATAGCCTTATGGTGAATGGACACATCATTAGGCAACGTGAAATGGGAAGGGGTGTACGATGGTGCGACTTCATTACGCTAACTGTGGTGGCAGTTGTTTCCTTTAGTGTCACTTTGTATTGATATCAAGATCCAGCTTCGCATATGAACTGACAAACCCAACAAGATACAGTCAGGTGATTCACAATGTATCAGAGCTGTCACTGTGTAGGTTTTGTATAGGGCCACTGTCTATAACAGGCTGTCTTTTCAGTAATCCAATAAATCTTGTATTTAACTACATGTATTGCTAAAACAATTCTACGGAAAAATTAATCACTGCATTCTTGTTGCACTACCCACAGGTTGAAGGCTTTTCCATCTTTAATAATTCTTTACAAGGTGACAAAAATAAATATTACACCCTTACCCATACAGTAACAAGTAACAAAAAACAAGAAAATGACTTGCTGAAATGTTCTATACTCTAACTCCTTGTTAAGTTCAAGAGCCTTCTTCATTAGAAGTGTCCAGACTTGTTTTATGCTGTGAATGTTGCCTGTGGATGTAACCATCTCTGTTACATTGTTAATTCCAAATTACCTCATGTCAAATGTTTTACCAAACAGGCTTGGATGCCTGATACAGAGGACACAACAATACAACAATGGCAGGCTGACGACAACAAATCACTCCTGTCCCAGGTCACTTCCTGGTGCCAAGAGCCGACGTTCGGGTCACCGGCGCTAAAACAACGGTCGTGGGTTTTACCGCCGGGCTTTGTGACGGTAACGAGATGCAACGTTCTACGGTACGTTAGTGACGAACATGCGTCGCCGCACGACAACGGTCCCCCATTGTTATGAAAATATTGATTCAGCGGGAACAATATTTCCCGAGCAAAAGTCGACAAACACAAAGGGAGATTTGCTGGTGATGGATGGAACTGTCATGTCAGTTTTATCTAAGAGGAACATGCTTTTATAATCCAGGATAAATCTTCATCAGCACGGGAGGGAACGGGACACCGGTGGTCCTGATGGGAGGGTGGAAATGACTGTGTTATTGTTTGACGTTAACTATGACGTATTAGTGAGCTGTGTTCTTCCTTGGTCCAGTGGAGTTTGAAGCACGTGAGAAGGTTTAGTGACAATGTAGGAATATCTGCCTGTACAACAGCAAGCTATAAACCACACGCAGACAATAGGAAACAGTAGGACAGAGATTAACGGAACTCCGACTTACAAACTCACTTTGTTATAAGCAGCAAGATTATGGAATAATTACAATACTCCTGAAAAAAAAACTTTTTCTTTGTCTTCAGTTGTTTTTTGCTCTCCAACTTGAAATTTATGACGGTATAATCTTTTTGACAAAAGATTTGTGAAATTGCTCTGGAAGAAACAAAATTGCTTCCATTCTTTGGTGGATTAGTGGATTTCATTCATGTCTGTATTATCTATGTCTGTATATCTTTCAAAACTTCTGTGATCTGAACTGCTAGAAATGTAGATCTGGATAAGGACACTGACATTGGCATCACTTAACTACATTTTTTGATGTCCAACTCAAATATTAGGAGGGTACCATCATTTCACAAAGCAGTCTTCTGAAATACTGTAATTCACTTTGTCTTCTCGGTACCAAACTTTCACGGTCTGAGAAAATTTAACTTGTTCTCGGAACTAAATGTTCACGGTGAACGGATTATTTGTTATCATCATCAACATGAATTATCTGTTATTGGTAATGATAAGTTCATGTTACAGTCGTCACCGTGAAAACCGTGAACATAAAAGTAGATCTACATTGAAAAAATCAGGAATTACAGTAGCTACCCTGGAAACCAGACTACAAGCCAGGACATAGCAGAGAGTCTGTTTGGCAGCCAAGGCAGGTCTTCCCAGGGATCACAGACAAGCACTCCAGAGAGGAGTCATGCGGGGAGAGTTTGCTGACCTAGCTAAAAGTCTGGTTTCCAGGGTAGCAATAGCAGGACTGCTGCAATTCCTTAGTGGATTAGAGAATTTTCAGGACCTTTCAAGGATGTGACAAATAACAACCTCAACTCCAGACTTACAAACAATAGTACTGATCACATCACAACCTGTCAAACCAGTAGACCTAACATACCGAGGTATCCAGTGATGATGGTCACAGGGATTTTGGTGGTATTTGTCAGTGCCTCTGCCAGGATGGGGCAATCTTTCTCTGGTTCAGCCTCATCATCATCACACACACTGGGCACCAGGTCTGGGCACTCCTCATCTGAGCTGTCGGACATGGTAGGAAATGGCTACACAAATAAACAAATAAACAACAAACAATCAGGATGGGGCAATCTGTCTCTGGTCCTGCCTCATCATCATCACACACACTGGGCATCAGGTCTGGGCACTCCTCATCTGAGCTGTCTGACATGGTAGTGAACAACTAAACAAACAAATAAACAACAAACAATCAGGATGGGGCAATCTTTCTCTGGTCCAGCTTCAACATCATCACACACACTGGGCACCAGGTCTGGGCACTCCTCATCTGAGCTGTCGGACATGGTAGGCCAGGCTACACAAATAAACAAATAAACAACAAACAATAAGGATGGGGCAATCTGTCTCCGGTTCAGCCTCATCATCATCACACACACTGGGCACCAGGTCTGGGCATTCCTCATCTGAGCTGTCGGACATGGTAGTAAACAGCTACACAAACAAATAAACAACAAACAATCAGGATGGGTCTCCGGTCCAGCCTCAACATCATCACACACACTGGGCACCAGGTCTGGGCACTCCTCATTTGAGCTGTCGGACATGGCAGGAAATGGCTACAGAAACAATAAAAAAAATAAATAGATAAACAACATAGTAGCTAGGGTGAGGTGATCTCCATCTGGTTCCTCCTTTATATCATTAAAACAAATAAATACTAGTAAACAACAAACAATGAGGGTGAGAGTCTATTTCTGATTCACCCTTAGTGGTACACACCCCAATTCTTCTACGACTGGTTGATGGTAGTCAGTGCTCGAAATACCCACTTGCCCACCTGCAAATGCAACCTGATTTTGCCTGGCGCAACTTAATTTTAAACTCAGGTTGCACACTGTGCAATCTGGAATTTGGCAGTTGGAACACTGCTTTTCTTCCCACCTAAGCTTTTGAATCTATTTTTTTATAACATAAACATATGACGTAGTTACAAGTAACTGAAAGAAAATATGATAGATAAGTAGCTGATTTAAAAAAAGTAACAACTTGGAAGTGGGACAACCTGAAGTGTTGATGGCGCAACCTGATGACTTTTGACTCAAGTTGCGGCTTGGGCAACCTGGTTTAAAAAAGTATTTCGGGCACTGGTAGTGCACGCAAGTAAAGTGAGGAAAGAGTTCTACAGGTAGGTCTGTGTTTACTTTCTCATAGTAATTTGCTGCAAAATGATATGGAATACCAACATGGCTGAAAAGCATAGGAGGTTGTCTGTTTGTTTGTTTTTGTGAAATTTGTGTTTAGGCTCGAGTGCTATTCCTCCATGTTAAATGTGATCTGCCCCAGCCTTTTAGCAAAGATTGCTGGACAGTAAAATGCACATATTGTCAATGCAGTAAACTTTTTTCTAAGTTCTAATATTAAACCATTGGTCCATAATCATTCACACATCATACAACAAAATTTGGTTTCATTATAAAATATGTGAAGGTTATGTGAAAATTAATTTCCGTTTAATCAAAAACCCTTGATGAAGCATCGTCACAAGAATTATGTTAATCACAGAAGCGACATCTAGCAGGATACAGAGGTAGTCCAGGATATCCTAAGAACATTCAGCTCTGATTTGAAGGGTCATATGAACAAAATGTACAGAAACATTATAGTTTCCTGGTTGTAAAGCAGCATAATAAGTGACAAAAGTGTGCATTGCTATATATACACTATACATCCATAAAAAACTTAATCTGCAAGATAGGAATCAAAGAGGATGAATGTTGGACACTTCGGCCCCTGCCAATTAGGTCATTTCGGCCCCAAGCCGAGGACACATTTCGGCTGGGGTCCAAGCCCTGATAGTTATCTAAAACATAGCCTGAGCCCTAAGTCTACTAAATTAGTAACTAACGTATAATTTTAGGACGTATAATTTTACTTGTACAGTATCATATAGTGTTCCCCTGTCTACTTGAGAAAATTGCCATTAGCGATTACGGTTTTTGCGTATCCGATGTATGAAGATCCCTTTGGCAATCTTGTGCCGTACCCCCCTCCCACCCGGACAGTTTGTTATTTTGTTTTCAACAGCGTTTTCTTTATGTTATCCATTCCCCACCCTTATATTTGCGTGACCCAAGACCTCCAAACCATTAGCGGCGTTGGGTTTCTAGTCACTCCCAACCCGTGTCTTTCTGGGTCTCGGACCGGAGTTTCTTTTACGATTTCGGAGGTTGGCGGACAGCCTCAGGCCGAAGGGCTACAGTTCCGCTAGTAAACATAGGACGCGAAATTTAATCATTATGAATGAAAGTCGTTTACTGCCTCTTTCCGACAAACATATTGGTACCGTCTGTTGCCTCTTTATTTTGGTTAGAATATGTAGTAAAATTTTAATTTTTGACCCGAAAACTATCATTTTTTAACACTTTTTTGATCGAAGCTGCTTGGAAAAAACGAATTTTCCCAGGATAACGGCCCACGAGGTAGAGAAGCTAAATACTTCATGTCTGTGTAAAATGAAAATAAAATTCCATGTGATAACTTTTTTGCAATCTCCGATGACGTCATTTCTTCGAAATCGCATGAAAAACGACGATATTTGGGTCATCAGGCGAAAAACCGCATCACCGTTGCAGCGGACTAATACAAAAATGGTTTCGCTGGCCGACCAACTACTCCTCGCACAAAAACAATACAACCCACGGGCTTTACAGGAAATACGACAAATCTATGCTCAGCTATAACGATCACCAAGCAATAGGGAGCAAAAGTTAGGGGGACAACAGCGCACTTCCGGCCTATTACACCACCCTTCCGCCAACTCCGGTCAGATTTGAACTCCGACCCGGAACCTTCTCCAAAGTGACTGAACCGGTTCAACCGGTGCATATTCACGTAGTAGGTCACGAAGGGCATGATGGGATAGCATAGGTAGCCATTTTGATTTTCGCTGAAGTGTTGGTGGTACGCATGATGCAAATCGCTCTTGTGTACCCCCTACCGACCTCTGTGAGTAGCTTAGAAGATAGAAAACAAACGAAATACGCTAGCGCACGCCTGTGTAACATTTTGTATCGATTATCCACCAGTATCGGACTCTTGACTTTCAGTAGTTCGGCTCTCTTGGACCACCGTAACACCGAACAACACATGTTCGGCGCTAACAAGCTGTAGGAAAATGATTTCAAAATAAGATTATTTCTACAAAAACAGAACATTAACATTACATGTAGAAGGATTGATCGTTTAGACGTGGAAAAATAACTCTAGGACGAAACATCTGTGACGAGGACGAAACATCCATGTGACGGGGACGAAACATCCATGTGACGGGGACGAAACATCCAAAACGGGGACGAAAGGACTAGGGGACGAAAAGACCTGATACCACTGAACCGTCATTGTTGAAGTACGGAAGGGGCAGAAGAAGCAAGGAGATCCCTTTTTGCTCCGGTTTTCTGCACGTCACTAGCTTCCCTGTATGTAAGGAAGCTTAGCATCCTGATTGGTTTGGTAGAAATGATATCTGGAAAGGGGCCGTGGTTTCGGCTCTCTTGCTCTTCTTCTTTGCCTCTCTTTTTTTATCTCGGATCGAGCCTTCGGGTCTCTCTATATGATCTATCCCTTCAGTGCATCTATAAATAATTTCTCTCTCTCCCTCAATCTCTGTCTTTCCCCTTGTCTCTCCCTCTTTATTTCTTTCCCTTCTTCTTCCCCTCTCCCTCTCCTGCTTGTCTCTGCTTCCTCTCTCTGTCGCTTCCCCGACCCTCCTCTCTTTCGATGGTTGTTTTTGCAGCGATTCTCTGCCAAGACCCGCGTGGGTTTCTGCAAATCCATGCCGGCAGGACCGCCCCCCCTCCCACCGCCCCGCCAAATCAACCTCAAAATCTCATGATCTTGTTTCACAAATCTCGAAATATATCAATCTTCTTTAAGCTCTATCATTTGTAAAAGACTTGGCAAAGTGCTGATATATAAAGGTTATTAGAATGATAAATTTACGCCCCAAATTACCTTCAAATAGTTTTAAAACTCCCTCTTCTTCTTGTTGACAAAGCAGGGTCAAAGGTCGGATACAACATCAAAACAACAGCACTTTGACACGAGTTTGAGATTTTTTGTTGACGATGCAAATTTTATAAAATCTTTTTGTTTTAATATTTTTTGTATCATTGTACAACTAAAAAAAAATAAAAATTTCGGAGGAATCAGCAATAACTGATAAAATTGCGGGATCAGTACACTTGGATGCTTTGAAGGTGGATCTATATTTTCATGGATCAAAAGCGTCCTCTTGTACTTACAGTCATAACTGCACCTGGGCCTTTGACGACGCCGGTGGGAAAATGCAAGTTTTATGTAGCTACACCTTGATCCAACGTTGATAATGAAATGATCAGACCCTTTGCTTGGTTAGACTGGTAACTTGAGACTTAATCGAATCTAGGAGGTACTTTGCAGGTAAAGTTTGGCCGGGATGCAACAGTACTGCATTACTAATTTACTTTGTTTGACACACAATACTTCCATCCTTTCCTAACAAGCAGTCCTTGGCAATAGATGGCATCGTTAGTCTACAAATAACCTTTGCAGAGAAAGTTATCTGCCTCGAAAGTTCATCGCGTTTTAGACCGACAGGCTTATTAGTAGTATAAACAGGGCATAAACTTGACCTTTTCCACGCGACCCCTGGAACGTAGGGTCAGAGTTGATATGTATCATCCCTGATTGCATTATTAAGACCACGAAGCACAATATAACGGATTGTCGATCTAAAATACATTAGACTTTCCTGTTATCAATAACGCTCTTCTTTCAGCTTACGAAAGGTTTGGTTTGTGTATCATATAACGTCAATTTGAAGCTCTGTAACTTCTGTTATAAATGACGTAACAAAACAAACTCCGCTACGTGTTTTGTATGTGGCTGCAGTACTTCATTTAGTCGTATAGCGTCTCTTTTCAACCGTGTAGGTTGCAATACTTTGTATCCGACTAGAAATGAGCGTAGAAGGGTAAATAGTGTATTATTTCATTGTCTAAGCCCGTTTTACGTCTTTTCCGGCTCGCAGAACATGTCTATTCTCTGCAGTATTGTTATTTCTTTGGTCAAGGTGAGAATTTTAAGAACCAATTTTAGCTACGTTCCTTTTTTGGTTTCAGTACATTCATAACGTTAACTAACCGTTAGAGTTCTTGTTATATAAACGTGTTGGATCACCTTACCCACCCAAGATACAATCAGCAGAGACAGCCAATCGTGAAAGGTTTTGGGGTGTATTTTTCAGACCAATGGCAGGCCAGGATTCCCTCAATGGACCAATGGCAGACCAGCAGGTGACAGGTGACAATATTTGCACCTGCGGCATGAGCACACCTTTGTTCGACAGGAGTACATTGCTTTCATTCACGGTCGATTCCTCAACCAGTGAAGACCGTATCTCAGCTTCTCCTCACGGATAGCGCGCCTCAAGCCGAAATGTTTGGCCGCGGGAAGCCGAGAGGCAAGCGCCGAGGAAGAGTGCCAAGATCGAGTTACCGTACCGTCCGCGGCAACATGCACGGCATCGCCATACAAGCCTTCAGGCCAGCCCGGAACCGTCAACAGAATATTTATAGGCAGCATAATCTTCAATTAGTCGAAGGCGGCTGCCTTAAACGAAAGAAGAAGAATCTCCCGGAAATACTTTGAGATTTGCTTTGTTAAAGGTGAGACGGACTGTTGGGTTGAGAATTGAACATAGTTACAGACTTCTTTTCTTTCTCATAATTTTGCTTTCTATTCGCTGAAACGAAGACAGAACACACAAAACATCTTTGAAACCATGAGAAATTTATCTTAAGATTATCATAGGCTCTATTTCCCTACTCACCAAACTGAAGTTCGGATTCGGCAGGCGGCTATTTTTTAACGTGTTTTCCCCAATTTTGTCAGGCTTTCTATTTTTTTTACCATTTTCTCCATGTCCTGACTTACCAGAAGCTTGTAACCGTCCCGTACACAGCGTACAGACTTTGCTATCTTACAGAAGATACAAGTCATATTTTCCCTTGCCATTGAACAAACTTGCAATTGCACGACGTACATGATTTGATATTAATTATGCAAATCAGCAGCTAATTAATTGCATTTCATGATAGCACTGCCAAACTTGTCATACATGCTCCATTGAACAACTGAATCCTGGTGTGTCATTGGTCAGAAGAATGCGCACTAGAACCGCCCACGATTAGTTCTCTAGGTGATGAGATTAATATCTGACAGTTGGTCATTGGTCAATGAAAAAGATCCGGCATGAAGTTCTGCATGGGGGAATCCGAGCAACGCTTTATGTTAAATTCAGTCTATTACGCCTATGATTGCGCTAAAATCAGGACATCAATCTCGGAAAATGTGACTCGCCAAGAATTACGAGATTTCTGAAAGAAAGTCTAACGGAAATAAGAAGAAATATTTCATTGTATGTGCTCATTAATTGCCCCAAGTTGATTAGGTTGATTACTGGAAAAGAAACGTTGGTTGCAGTTCTTCAGTCAGTCGTACGGTGTCTCTCCTTTTGCCTGTGCCGAGTGGTCCCGCTACATCCTTTTATAAAGAATAATCTATGTGGATACTCAGGACAGTGCAGCTGTATTGTTTATGCTCCACTAAGGTTCTCCAGATGATAGTGACTTTAAGTGCACGATTGAGATACATTTTCTGTTGTTTGCGAGAGTGACAATTTCACAGCATATATATATGAATGTTCAATGTTCAATGTTGTAAGTACATACATTGTGCCCGATAGAAGTATCCGAGTGAATGAAAATGTTTATAAAGATGGGTTGTTTAACCCTTTGTAGTAACGTTTTGGTTTGGTTACCCCTGTATTCAGACAGGTCATTTTCGCCTCAATGATAACGTCCTCTATTGAGCGCTACCATCATCTGTAAAGACGGAAGGATGCCTACCAGTGGGCAAGCAATACAATGCGCCATCGAGAGCTTACTGTTTTTATCGATGTCATTTCACTGTCGCCTAAATTGCCTCACTACATCTGGGAATGCAACAGCATCCATTCAATAAACCGAGCAGCCAATCAATCAATAAATCGAGCAGCCAATCAATCAATCAACCATGCTATACCACCCCTACCCCCTAGCCTCTACCAGGCTCCACCGAGGTCGTTGGAAAAATAGTAGAAATTGGCCAAATAAGACAGAAAACACGCCAGAGGAGTCAGATGGCAGAGGAGTACAGTTTGCTACCTAAGACCGGCCAACACTTCTAGGCCTAGTCTTCCTGCTCGGAGCGCATCACAGATTCAGCGTCTGAGACGCTTTCTTCATCCTGTGACGCCGTGAATCCCCATCTTCGGAACCAACCGTGTCCGTGTCGTGTTCAGATGACACGTCGGAGTCGTCAAAAACATCGCGCTCCCGGTAAGAGCCCGTCTCGGCATCAACGACGACTTCTCCCGAGGCAACACATGACTTGTATCGATGTTTTCTTTCCAGATGACGCCCGATGTTGAACGCACGATCAAATTCCCGATCACAAACTTTGCAGACGTGAGGCATGCTTTTTTGTTCGGTGGACAGAAGGAGAATGATTAGATATTGATGTGCACACATATATTTGTCGCGCATTTAAGTTTTAGGGACCATACGTTTTACATCTTGTATGGTTCGTAACTTGACTAAAGTCTCGTACTCGACCATGCCGGAGTCTGGTAGAGACTACTTACTCGCCCTGCTGAAGGCACCCTCACATTCGTTCCTCACACAGTAAGTCTGACCTCAGGCCAGACGTAGTTTGGTACCAGTCACACAGAAATGATTTATGTTCCTTCAACAAAACTACTCGTTAAAACCTTTCAACAGAGCGCTAGCGCCACATTCCGGTAGAGTTTGGGACTGGCGAATCGTCGCCACAGGCTACATGTATCCTGGGCTACATGTGCCAAAGTCTCCCGGTCATTCGTTTTGTTAAAAAGAATGCCAGACGAAAAATAAATCTTTGAAGTTCTAACGTTTAAAATAAACGTTAACAAGATCGATCCGTTTATTTGGGAAATCACAACCAAACACTGATGTTTAATCATTTTAGAAAATGGCCGACACTGCCAGTTTAACCAGGTTAAGTCTGTTTGGAAAAATGACTAGCCTCAGAAACAAACAAACTTTTCTACCTAGTACCGGCTTCACAGGTACTAGGTAGAAAAGGCATGTTAACAATCATTTCAAACCATCAAGCAAATATAACCGCGCGCGATGTTGAGACGATTGTCACCGGCCCTACTGTGAATCAATCGAGTTTTTTTCGACTGTAACGTTGTATTGTGTTCCAACCACTAGCCTCCATAGAAGGCTGTTCTGGGCTTTTTTTTTTTCGTTTTTAATATTTGGGCTCATAATACACCAATTCTTTTTGTACTAGTTCGCTTGTACTACCGGCCCGTAGCACAGTTTCAATAGAAAATGTCACTAGCCAACTCCCTTCTGACAAATGATTGAATCCTGTCGTCATGGCAACACGCCATGTTTACATCAGCTCTAAGGCCAGTATCCAAACCGCCCCCCCCCCCTCCTCAAATCAACTTAGAGCAAGTTAGATGTCTTACAAGGAGTGATTGGTAGCTCATTTAAAGACGTCATCAATCAAGTTATAGCATGTCAATATCTTTGTCTCCTAACGTGTGTACACAAAGAAAGTACATGTACATGTATGTTAACCTCCTCGGTACAAGACATCAATGCACATGGTATTGAGTTTAGGAATCAGTGGTCAAGGACGTATAAATCAAAGATGTTCAAGCATGTTTTAAAACTGTTCTGCAACTAAAAAGCAATGTAAAAACTTCATGCAAAAGCGGTTTTGATCCGTTTCAAGATGGAATGAAGTTTTTAAAGCAGTCTGCGATCGGAATTTTTAATTTTGTGTTTTATTACCGGTAACGTGTCGAGTCCTGGTTGCTACCGTGTTGTTGGTGCCTGGTTCAATGGCAAGGGCGTGACAAAGTCGGCGCAGTGCACACAACAACTTGGAAACTTGTAACTAATCACGGAAATTTACATGGAAATATGGTTTTCGGACGGTCCACAAAATTTACGAAATGATCTAAATATTTCAGTTGATTATGACGAATAAAATCTACATCTTGGTTATCCTAAATTTTATACTCCATGCCAATATAGTCTCTACCAGACTCCGAGTCGCTGGAAAAAGTCGTAGAAATGGTACAAATAGAGGAGTATGCCGGCCAAAGGAATATAGCCGGCTAGGCAACAGTAACGCGACCGCGAGCTGTTCCCTGGCCGGTTATATTCCTCTCTATTTGTTCCATTTCTACGATTTTCCAGCGATCCGGAGTCTGGTAGAGACTAGGTATAAGTAAGGGGGTTCCAAACCTTCTTGCAAGACGTAACTTGACTGTTTGTTTGTTCGTTTGTTTGTCTATTCATTCAACTTGACTGAAATGATAATTTTCATGGAGTCAAATATGAATAGAAAAATGACAAAGCGGCAACAGGCCTTTACCGGTATGTTTGGTAGGCCTCCCAAAACATAAAATATGAAGGCGCGACTATCATGAAATGTACACGTTAGCGACAATCTCCAAATATCAGCACGACAAATCCCTTGAGTGTACAGTTACTAATCATCTGTTTCCATCTTGTCATTCTTAGCTTGTGACACAACGTCACAAGGCAGACAAAGACACAACATAATCCTTCATTTGAAACTTCAGACTATTCATTTAAACTCTTCAGTATTAGTATAATGTAGTACAATACGACAACATCCGCGGTATTGAAGTCTCGTGAAGGAAGCCGGGCTTGAAGGGCTAGCAGTCTAGAAAACATCGCCATCCTATACGTATACCCTACTAAGACTTGTATGAGATTGGAGCGAAGTATTTTTGCTAACGCTAAACATTTTCTACATGTCTCTCTTTGACAACAAAGCCTTTGTTTACAGAGGCCCGGAGCAGTGGTCAAATTAGCCATAATTTTTCCTTGGGGGGGTCCCACAAATCAGGCTGTCTGAATTGTCCCAGCCGACAGTCGGTCACACCTGTTGGCAGCTCCTGACGGACGTTTAGAAATTAGAACGAGGTTTGACAGGATGTTGGTTTCTGGGACGGTGTTTACTTACTCTGGGCGTTTAGAAAGCTATTACTCTTCACATAGAACGTGTCTTTTCAATCCAGCATCCTCGACATTTTCTGAAGTACTGTAAATGCATTTAAGTTCGCGGGGATTTAATTTCGCGGTAGCGGGAAAAAATGACTTTTCGCGGTGGATTTAATTTCGCGGTAACACCATCTACTGCAGTCTAATACCTTAATAGAAAAATGACTTTTCGCGGTGGATTTAATTTCGCGGTAAAGTGGTTGCCGAAAACCGCGAACATTTCTGCATTTACAGTATGTCAGTTGGCCAGGGTATGTTGGTATTGAATAGATATGACGATTTTTATAATTAGAGAAATTGAAGCCCACAATGACTGTAGGAAGCCAGCAAATACATGGATTCCAAACAAAGATTTCATATCATAACAAAAGTGGTTTTAGTCCTAATTTGGATGCCATGTTAAATCAAGTGTGGTGAAGTGGACATACGAAGTGGTATTTCAGCTTTTTAATGAATGAAAACACATTAAGGAAAAGGCACACCACTGTGATTAAGAGTATCTCTCGGGAGAACTTATAATTAAGAGCCTCCGGGTTTGTACGGGTGCCCTTTCATATTGGGCTATGGCTTAATTACTGAGGTATGTTTCACTTGACTTAACAATACTCACTCGCTACTTTTCATTGGCGCTACTTTTCACTGGTTAAAAGGTGTATAACATGACGTATGACGTTATCACAATTCTTCAAGAACATTTGGGAAAGAAGCAATGCCGTACATCTTATTATGTAGAAAGGTATTATTCTGTTGACTCTGTTCAAGGTATTCAAAGCCCACTTTTTCCCACCTCCCCAATGCAGGCAGTAAGATGGAAATCGAACAATGTATTGTGAGTGCATCTCACTGATTTTAATACATGAGGAGAAATCAGTGAAAGGTCGTGAAAATGCCCACACAAGGAGCTTGTTTACCGGTTTGCTACCGTCTTTATAAGGACTTGTTTGACCTCCTTCAGGAGAGAGTAAGTCCTATAAGGAAAAGTCAAGAGTCTGTGGAGGCCTCTCCAGGACCTATAAAGAAAGCCGTAATTGGCTGATAAGGGTTTCCATAGAGCCGGGTATTATGCCATAAGCAGTTTTGAATAGGAGCTCTGGCAAATAACGCCGTCTCAAAGGTTCGGTTGCTGCCTTCACAAGAAGTTAGTTTGAAACTTAAAT
Organism: Branchiostoma floridae x Branchiostoma belcheri; assembly: GCA_019207045.1. Taxonomy (NCBI): domain Eukaryota; kingdom Metazoa; phylum Chordata; class Leptocardii; order Amphioxiformes; family Branchiostomatidae; genus Branchiostoma; species Branchiostoma floridae x Branchiostoma belcheri. Next base: position 15,704,466 of record CM033037.1, on the reverse strand, counting down.
TCTTTAAATGTTCTGCAAATGATATTTCGAACTAGAAACGAAATCTTAAAAGATCGTTGTCTACTAGTCTAAGAATATCTTGCGAAAATGTTTGATGTACGGAATTGTTAATTCTTGTGAAAAATGATTATGAAGAAGTGATTTTGTCTGGCGAGAAACCCCGTAGGGAGCGTCCTTGGTGATACGTAGCAACGGCCGTGCGCGTTGGATTTCCGCCACCACGCCGCACAATGTGTGCAGGTTTGTTTAGTAAGACGAGGGCGCAAGGCCAAGACAAAGAACAGGTGATTGGATCTCTCTCTCACGGTGGCTACAAAATACCAGCTCTATTGGGTCTCATGGCAGGCCGGTAATTGAGCTGTTTTCTATGGGCCGGCCGTGGCTGGATCAGACTACTGCAGACTCACTACTGCGTGACCCGTGGAGAGACCCGGGCGGACTCGGTTCAACTCCCAAACAACGTGCGTTTTGGCGTCAACAGCACAAGTCAAGGGCCGCTGTTTGGAAACACACGGCCGGCCGGGAGGGACACACGGGCCATGGGGATCCTCCACCGCGCCGTGCTAGACGGGCGGGTGCACCAGGTCAGGCTGCTCGTGTCCATCGGGGTGAGCCTGGAGGAGCGCGACCGGGGCGGACTCACCCCGCTCATGCTCACCTGCTACGTCGACAAGGAGGAATCTGGACTCCGCATTGCCAGAATTCTGGTCCGTTCCGGAGCGTACTTGAACGTGGAAGACTCTGCCGGAATGAATGTTCTACACCATGCCTGTAAGGCCGGTAAATACGGCATCGTCGCCTTCCTACTCGACGAGGACGCTATGGTTACCAACAGTCCCGATAAGCTGGGCAACACCCCGCTGAACTATGCTTCTATCAACGGGAACCCTCAGTTGGTAAAACTCTTGGTGAACAGTTTGACTCGATACAGGGTTGATATCGATCATAGGAATAAGGAAGGCTTCACGGCGCTGCTTCTAGCGACCAAGTACGGACACTACCAGGCCTCGCAGATTCTGTTACGGGAGGGCCGCGCTTCTACAAGAGTCAGGGACAACGAACACTTCATGAACCCGTCTGAGTGGGCGAAGAAGAGTCACAGCATCCACACCAGGTACATGCGACAAAAGACCGCCGCGACCCGACGCATCATGACCGGGAAGTTCGGGCCTCCCTCCGCGAGCGACAGCGACTCTTCCCGAAGCACGACGTCGTCTCTCTCCGCCTCTGATCGGTCCATCTCGCCGACGACTATCGCGCGTTCCGAGCGACTTTCGATGGCACCCTTACCGAGAAAAACTACCGCTGTTTCCTTAAGTTTCCCTCAGCTGAGACCCCAGCGATTTACAAGCCAAAGCAACACCAACTCTTGTAGCTTCCAAGAACAGCACCTGCGGCCCTTATTGACGACAATACGACAAAGGAGCGCGAAGGAAGGTCGACCGTTTTCTTCAAGTACCATCGCCTCAAGTGCCAGCATTCCCTCAAGTTCGTCCTCTTCCGTGACCCTTATAGAAGCACCACCGGAGGAGGTCCGAGACGTGGAAAACAACCAATTAAGAACGATATTCCAGCTGTATGAGAAAGACTTGAGATGGAGACCCAAGTCTCTCCCCATTCCAACCATCTCACTAACGCCACCCCCCTCCCCACGTCCGCTGCTGAACCCACAGCAGAGAGAGGGGTCGTTTGTGAGTGTCTTCACGGCGGGAACTGCCCTCACTACCGCCGGGTCAGGAGTGGGACTAACGGTGGAGTAAGGGCCAATTTGATGGCTCTTAGACTCTCGAGAAACAGGTGCAAGGTTCAGAATCATTTACATAGATATGGTAGACGTCTTTTCGTTCATCTTAATGTTTTTAAACGATTTACACACTCCCCCTTAATTAATTTTCCCCAGTTTGTTTCATGATCAAACCATAGACCATAATTGTCTTGCGACGCTTACTCATACTAACTTCCTGTCTGCATAAAAGAAAATTGCACGCGTTCTTATATTACATTAAAACTGTACATTTAAAGAATGGTTTTTCATTGTAATGAAATGACTCAGTGAACATGAAACGTTTTCTGTACACAGACTATTGTTTGGTGTTACTAGCTCCAGTGACAATGGGAGCTGCCACAAATTTGTTGATGTCAAAGTTAATCTCGTGTTATGAACAACTTACATGCTACGATTTACATGTAAAATCTAAACACATCTAAGTACTTGTGGAAATAGTTTCTGTGGATATACCTGGACTTGTATCAGCAATTTTTACCTGTAAAAGTGAACTTGATGTGAAATGTGGTACATGGCAAATATGTATACAATGTATAGGTCTCAAATATGTGCATTGGATAGGTCTTATATCATGGACTAGTTGAAAGGCATTGTGGAAATAGATTTTGTATGGATGTTAGACTCATGATCCAAGCTCGAAAGACGTGATTTTCCTCAGGGAGCTGAAAATGCTGAATGAACTGATTACAAATGTGCCAATCCTGAAAATGACATTTAGTAGGTTCGTTAATTATTAACGGGAAGAACCGTCCACTTTTCTGACTGCTTGCTGGCTTCAAAGCAAATCTGAGAAGATTAAAGAATAGATTTGTCACTGTCTAATGTCTTTGTCATGCTCTGTGTGATTGTACTACGTGTAGAACTCGTATCGCGTGGTTTTGTTATCTCTTGGGAGTAGGTAGCTCTACCAGACTCCGGCCTGGCCGTATAGTAATAGTCTCTACCAGACTCCGGATCGCTGGAAAAATCGTAGAAATGGAACAAATAGAGGAGTAAGCCGGCCAGAGGAATATAACCGGCCAGGGAACAGCACGCGATCCTAGGATCGCGAGCTGTTCCCTGGTCGGTTATATTCCTCTCTATTTGTTCCATTTCTACGATTTTCCAGCGATCCGGAGTCTGGTAGAGACTAGTATAGTAATAGTGGACGTAACTCCAGTAGGAGTTAATTGCGAACTGACCGGCGGGCGGATAGCTGGATAGACTGTAAAAGACTGACTGAAACCCCATAGCAACTTATTTGTCCCTATTTGGCCAAATTCCTCTCTTTTTCATCCAGCGGACACGTCTGCTTGGAGTCTAGCTCAGACCGAGGTTACCGTCCTTGTAGGTCGTCGTGCGATTCTGATGTCGTAGGATTGTCGTTCGAGCACGCCACGAAACGACAAGGAACTATTACTGCCTTTTCCATTAAATGACAGTTGGATTCTATGCAACACATGCAGCAACTATCTCCAAATATTGGTCTTAGTTCGATCGTACGCACGGATGTGACCGGGTCCTATAGGGGGCAGGATGTCTGAAAAGGTATTATTATTGCCACCGACTGCGAATTGAATCAGGAAGGCACAACCGCACTCCTCTAGAACAAAGAGTCTGCCAATTTTGTACCTCAAACATGGTAGAAGATGAAGTGCACTTCACTGTTGATTGCGATATGTATGCGAATGATAGAAATACTCTATTTAGTTATATAGAAAGTAGATCCCTCATTTTAGACACATGAGTAGCACTGACAAGTTTGTATTTCTCATGCGTTTTGACAAACCGACAATAACGAAACCCATACAGTCCTACATTTTCACTATTACCAAGAAGCGAGAAGAAGCCGAACTTTTGTGTTAGACTAGATTTGTGACACCTTTATATGTATATATCCTGACTTGTTGTGACCTGTACTTAGCTCGGTTGGGCAAAATTGTACAATAAAGGTCTTCATTCATTCATTATTCTGTCATCCAAACGTTAACATTCGTTTGACAAGTCATCTCATTTGTGTGTACTTATCCCCCACTATAGTATAACATTGCGACAAGGGCAAAGACAAATCGTAACCGTGCGACCTACAGAAGGTGTGAAACTACCCAAAAACAGATTACACGTATCGAACATGTTTTTAGGTATGAAAAATTGGACGGCATTGTGTTCAATGTAGGGCTTAATCTTGGCAGTTTCCGATATAGGTAAAATAAAGAATCAATTAAAAGGTAATTCCAGTCTGCAATGTTTTGACGTTGGCTAGGCTTGTCGGTTTGTTACAGTTACAAGTGGTTCTGCTTATATTCTCTTCTGAAAGGGTCAATGTCATCACCATGGAGACGGAATATGGATCACTTCTTTTCAACGTACTCAGAGAATGGGTAAAAAAAAACTTTTGTTCCTTTCACAATGTCCTTTTCTGTGGTAAGAAAAACGACTTTTTTGTAGCAAGAACAAACGTGTGTCCCGAGTCGCTAATTGGAGCGGAACAGGTTCTGACGGCGGCCGGTCCGACACGCCTTTTGTACCGAGCGCGCCAGTGTTGTTCTTGCAGGTGGATAATAGCGGGTATTACGTCTAAGGTGGTTTCTAATCTTTACCGTTTCGTGATATCTATCCCAACACGGTAATGATGGTCGATATGCAACACTTGGCATTAGCTTTACCGTATTGTGTGAGGAGCTAGCTGCATTTCACTGGATAGGGGGTATCAATGCATAGATTTGATGATACCCGATACAGGAATGAGGATTGGTAACGTTACTTAAGCCATATAAAGTTGCCAATATTGATGACACACGCGTTAAAGTTGCCTTCGTTATGAAATCTAAGTGGTCTGGAAGGTTGAACAAATGACTGAACAACACAGAGTGTGCTATACAGAGCAATATCTTTTTTCTTCAAAATTTCTTTTTTGACTTAGGCATTCTATGACATTAGCATATATTTTCCAATATTTTGCTTTCAATTTACGCCATATATATGCTACTTTTGCAGCTACTTTGTATGATTTATAGTATGGTTGAAAACGTTTTTTTAAGCGGCCGAAAATTGATGCGCGCGCGTATACTATATGTCACCCACATATTCAAATCAACATGGCCTAACTACGGAAGAAAGCGAACAGATTGAAGCAGCGGTTACTATGAGGATGGTACAGAGGTAATCAAAGTTTTTATCCATCAGGAAATGAACCCAGGACCCCCCCCCCCCCCCAAAAGACAATGCATATCTTTAAGACAAACTCAGAGATTTTGGATTGTCTCCAAGAGCAAGCAGCTATCAAATATGTTCCTATGATGACATCGTTTCCAGGCAACAAGGGGCGAACACACGTCATGACGTCAGACGCAGCCTCCAGGCCAGTCCCCGGGTGGGCATGTTATAATTACCACCCACAGTAGCAAAATATGATGGATTAGATTAGAAACAGCAGCGAAGGAACATTTTAAAAGTTGCAGGAAAAAGTTGTGATATATTTTTCCACGTCTTAATTATCATTTTCTCGTCGTCGACAATTGTTCTGATCTGTATGAAGTAAGAGTAAAGAGACTCAGGTAGACAGATTTCTCCCGGCGTTTTTCCCAATTAAAAAAAAAAAATTCACGGGTCTCAGTGGCAAGTGTGCAGATGTTGACACACTGGCAACACCAAATCCGTAGGTGTTTTTGGCACCTTTAGACAGATTAGCCGTGAGGCTCGGTGGGCATCACTCCACCGTCATGGGGGCAGGGGCATGGCGAGTTTAGAACTCAGGACCTTCTGATTCTGACTCTAACGCTCTAGCCGTTGCGCCACGTACACCCCATTGCGTTTTTCCCAATTACGCAGTATATATATTACTTGTACTATGCAGCTAGCTGCTATGGTTAACGATATTACGAAATCATAAAGCTAGTATCATAAGTCAGCCATATTTCTACAAAAAAATCCTGAAGTCACAATCTTGATAATGATCTTTTTTGTAGAGTCACCAGGTAACGTTGAAAAATAGAAACGCCCAAAAAGGCTCTTATGAATATTTTTTTCTGAAATAAACCGTCATCGCCGGAGGCCACAATAAGGACGTGGATAGGATACAGAAAATCAGCATTCAACTTGCAGATACGTTGTTTTTCTACGCCTAATTAGATATCTCGAAATCATAAAAATAATCTCATAGCTATTTCTTTCTATTGTCTTATTGACCTCAAAATACAACGTCCCACCGGAGGTTATGATATTAAGGTAAGGAGACGCGTGTTTCATAACAGAATATGAATATACAATATCGCTCCTGTAGCTACGGTCGCTATTTTGAAACAGACGTCATCGGCAGACCAATCAAACCGCCCCAAATCACGCGTTTCTTGGAAATAATTTTTTTTAGATCATATTTTACTGAACATCAGTCTTGCGTCAGTACGATTTTTGCTGTCGGACATGACGCCCGGTGCTGTGGTGTGCGCGCTCTGTGTGGTGATATTTCCCCTGGCCGTGTGGACCGCAGGGGCGGCGGTTTGCCTGCGGGGCTGCCACAGGCGACCTTCCCAGAGCTGCGCGGTGGAAAATGCGGGGTTTTACAAGCTGTGGTGGGAGTTTCACCAACACGTGTTCACAGGCCCACACGGACTGAAAGGTACGCATGTAGACAAATATCAACATTTAACATTTACGGGTCCAAGATCAGGGCTTAAAGGGGCATTCCACTCCAGAAGGGAGTCTTGTTTTCCAATAGATAATGTGGCAATGAATACATAATCAGCCGAATTTTGTGGATTTCACCTTGGGATGAATTACGTGATGTGTACAATAAGGACACTCACTAATCCCATGCAGGCCCTACCCATGCATTCCCTATACGCATAGACACTTTGTTTATCGTACATATTTTCGGAATAAATGAGGTACGCCAAGCACACCGAGAAGGCAAATTGCTCATAAGATAGCAAAGAATACAAGAACAAGACAAGATTTCTTAGCGAACCTGAAATTAGTTTTGTAACCTTACATAACAGTTTTGCATTGTATTCAGCCATAGGATTAATTCAATTAGAGGGTACTTGGGGAGTTTAGTAGAACATTGAATGCTTTTGAGGCATGTGGAGCAACTGGGTACTTTATCGTATAATGTGAAGTAGTATGCAGTTATCACTTCCTAAAATTGATATCTATCGGAAAATAACACTCCCGTGTGGAGTGGAATGCCCCGTTAATCCGTGCGAAAATTCCCTCGAAAACTCTTGGATCTTAGATTTTCAAACAAGTAGTTGTGCAAGTCTTCCTGAGACCAAGGTTTGTTGATGAGCATCATGAAACTCCGTCTGTCTCTTTAAGGATTAGGCCACACTAACTTAGTTTTATGGATGACACCCTTTGGAGACCCCAAAACTAATGCCGGCGGGGTGAAAAAAATGCTGCTGAACCACAGATTCTTTCCCAGGCCTTAAATTCACCTCGGATTCCAATAAGACTGTAAGAGACAATCGTCGATATTTCATTAATATATTTTTATTGCTTTTCCTCTAACAAGGGCACTGTGGCTCCATGCCCTGACCGTGAGCCCCCTTAGGCCACGTTGATTTGATTATATGGATGACATCCGCGCTCGCACCAATTTTCGGCCATTTCCAAAAAAAAAAAGTTTTCGACCACACAATAAATTGTGCAAAGCAGCTGTAAAATGAGCACAAATATTCCGTAGATTGAAAAAAAAGATCAGGACATGAACCTGGACCTGATTGTCTGTGGAAACTTGAGAACTGGCAATACTCAAAACAATGGTAATTGGTCAATTTTGCTACAAAGGAATCTGTTTGGTGGATTTTTGGACTCTCACTGTATTTTAAAATCCCATCTCCATGTAATAAAGGCTAACTGTCTCTGTACCTTTGACTGTAGAAACTTGTTGCAATTGACTATAAACTCTACTTGACTTCGCTCTTGTTGTCTTCTTGGCCCCCCGCCGGTTAGACCCCAAATGGCTGCCGACATAGTGTGTCCATTTTATAATTGGCGAAACCTGTTCCTCTGTTTTTTTTTCAGGTCTGTTTTTTTTCGGATTTTGTCCAAGAAGAAAAAAATGTTTTGCACCCGTATGATGTACTGGTCCCTACACCTAACTGTTGGTATACCATACTTTGTGTGTTTAGCCCTATGTTCAACCTTCCTGGCCACTTTGATTTCATACTGAAGGCAACTTTTTTTTTGGCCAAACTTTTTTTTATTCGCTCGCTCGCATCAGTTTTGGAGTTCCCGGAGGATGTCATCCATATAATCAAATCAACATGGCCTTACACTGGAGAGCAGATCTTCTGGCAAGCATAAAATTCTGGTAGACCAGGAAATCTATTGGGTGACATGTGACTACATTTTTGTAGAACAGGCGAAAATCAATGCGTGCGCGGATGTCATCCAGAAAATTAAGTCAGCGTGGTCTTATATTGTACATGGTGGCATGCACGTTTTTGTTAGCCTGGTAGCCAAGCGTTTATAACGTTAGATCCCAAGTCTCTTATGTCCTCTGGAAATAGTATTTGCGGAGAGCACAGCGTTCTGGTACTGTGGTCACCTGAACTGCCCCATATGACTATTGATGACGAAATATCCAATTTTCTTGAACAACTGGGGCAGACTCATCGAGCGCCCTGTGCTTTGATTCGTTCCAGTCGTGCTTTTTAAAAAATTTCTTACTTAATGTCGCATGGTAAGGCCTCATGTGACTTTTGTACATAAACATCAGCTGTGATGTATTGGTATAGTACATGTTGAAATTTTGTCTCATATTTTCAATGTCACTTTTTTTCTTTATTTATAAACTTAGATGCGTTGGAAGCCAATCTGATGTGCACTGAGTGTCACAATGCCGGATCTACCAGCATCCCTCTCTGTCTGGAGGAAGAGCGATTCTTCTTGGTCAAAGGTCACAACTTCCGGTCCCTCTCGGATGACGTTCTTCAGCCCTTCCAACAGGTGAGCAGTCTCTCGTTCTTGGAGGCCAACGTCACGGACGTGAGTGCAGGAGCTCTCGCGAGACTTCAGCATCTCGAGTTTCTCGGAATTGTGGGCAGCAATTTACCCGTGCTAGAGCCAGGTAGTTTCTCCCTACCAGAAGCAAGATGGCTGTCTCTGAGACAGAACAAAATCCACACGATCGAGCCACGCGCTTTCGATGGTTCCCGCCACATGACCTTTCTGGATCTCCATGGCAACGACCTCCATGTCGTCATGACTGCTTCCTTCCGTGGTCTGACGTCACTGACTTCACTTGACCTTGACTTCAACAGGATCAAGCACGTCATGGCATGCGCCTTCGAATCCCTGCTGTCCCTTGAATCTCTGAGCCTTGAGAGCAACGAACTGAATTCAGTGAAGAAACACTGGTTCTGCGGTCTCTCCAGCCTGGAAGTTCTCAACCTGGCAAAGAACAAGATCGCGGACATACATCAGGGTAGCTTCCAGGCGCTTCAGGCTCTGCGATCGCTCGACCTCTCCAGCAACAAACTGACCTACGTTCACGCCCATTGGTTCCACAACATGACGAGCCTCGAGAAGCTCTCCCTGGCGGATAATCAGATTATTGCAGGAGCAGATGGGTCGCTTACTGGATGGATGGTGATAGTGGATCTGCGTCACAACCCCTTGAGGTGCACCTGCGCAAGCCCATGGCTTCATGGGCTCAGTTTCAACAACAGCAGTCGGCCCACCTGTGGGTACCCGCCCCTGTGGCGTGGCCAAAAACTCCCGGGCCACAATGTAACCTTGCCGTGTCCACTTGCAGCACTGCCCACCAGTCTGAAGGTGTCCGCCGTTCCCACATCGCTCTTATCAGCGCCCCCTGTCTCCTTCCACTATACCTACACCGCCACATGTCGCCTGTACTGGGAACGACAACCCCAACTCGTGTGGATGATCGGGAACGACGAGAGCGTGGACCTACCAAGCGGTCTGCTTCCTGGTCAGAAAACGACTGTCACGGTATCCATGGCAACGTACAACGTCACAGCAACGGTGAAACACACCTTATCGCAGAACGGTTGGACCTGTCGACGATGTATCATGCTTAACTCCGGACAGCACATCGATGGCGCTGGGGTTATCAGTTCTATCAGGTACCTGGGCAAGACGGAAACCACGATACAAGTGCGCACTCATCGTGTCACTAGCTTGCCGGAGTGCGTCGCAATAACTGAAGACAAAAATTTTACCATTCGAACCGGCTCAACGTCCCAACAAACGATAACGACGGCCAAACCTTCACCACCTCCACCGACGACTGTCCGCCACCTGCCAAGCTCTGAGCAGACCTCACCAGAGCGCCTCCTGGCGACCACACAGCGACCGACAACTACGTTATACGGCACAACAAGCGCACGCGCCAGAAAAGAGACACAAGACACAGACCAATCGTCAGGGAGTTTGTCATGCGTTCTGATCGCCTTGTTGGCCTCAGCAGCGATGGGTTTACTGACCGGCATCCCTTCCCTGTGCGTCATGCATAGGCGCAGACGGCAGGATCGGCGTCGGAAGAGGATCTGGCAAGAGTCTCTGAGAGGAAGCCTAACCGTCAACAAGAAATACGCGGGGGCCGGGGGTAATGAAGAAACTGTTAATAACACTGAGAGCAACACAGAAAACGACCCTGACATTCTTACACCCAACCTGTACGAACATGCGCACGAATACGAGACGTGCCCATCACCACGGCCACTGCCACCACCTGTGACGTCCACACAACAGCGCCACCTCGCGGGTGGACAGCCAACGTCATACAGCACCCTCCAGGTCACCAACAGTGACTGCGGGATGTACAGAACGGAGGAGGATGGCGCCGTGCCCGCCGACCCGAACGCTCCGCCTCTGGAGGTGTACACGCCGAGTGACGTCGCTTTGGAAGACGTGGACGAAGGCTCTTCGGGAGGAGTCGAAAATGAGTCAACTCCCGGCAATGATAGCGAGGAGACGTGTGAGGGAACCGCTTAACCGAAAATGCACGTATTTCTGAAAAAAAAAACTGAAAAAGAAACCAAGCAATCCTACAGTTGACAAGAGTATCCCAACGCGATGTTCTCGCGATCGCTCAGATCAAGGAGCCGTCTTAGAGAAAACTGTGCAGCACACTTAGGGTTGTGAGACGATTTTTCAATCACACCTCCTGGCAGAACATTTTCAAATGGCACTTTTCAGCACCTGTCTAAGTACAAACACTTACAAGCTTTTGCGGCCTTCCTTCCTTTCCTCTTCATGCATTTCTTTCACACACTAAGACATTTAGAACTGTACACGTACTGTATACGCCTGTGATGACGTGTTTCTTTTTTTTTTAATACCGTTTCCGGTGACTGAAAGTAAAACTGTTTCAAGAGGGAAACGCTCACTCAGCGTGTAATAGTACTTCACTACGGATGGTCGCTGGGGCAGCAACCGCCAGAACCTTTCCACGACAAGTTCCCGACAGTGTCGGACATTTCTTTAAGACGTGATCGTTATGGTCAAGATTTACTTACGATAGCGAGACAAAGCAATTATTTCCTGTCATGTACTTTCTTTTCCCTTGTAAATTAAGACGACTGCTCGTATGAGTGGAATAAAAGTTAGAATATATGACTCCTTTCGCATTAGAAGAGCGACATAGGTCGTAAAGAAAGACAACAACATTACAAAATAGTGACTTTTTTTATCACATTGATAAAATCACTTGGCATTGCGTCATGTGAAAGATATGATTTGATACAAGAACAGATGCGTAGGAACCAAAAGTAAAAAAAAAAATGACGAGTACTACAAATATAAGAAAAATCCTATCAACACATTTTGTATGGCTTATGCAACAAAACTTGATATTTCATAAAAATCAATCCATTGTCAATCATTTAATATTGATTTTTAAATAATGCTATATGAAAATTTGCATTGTCATTATATAATGTACGATGTATGATGTAAACTGGTTAAGACAGTGTGAGCTGCAAAATTACTGATAACATTGCACAAGAACTTAATCATCTTCACAAAAACTTTATCATATCTATCTTAACTATCTTAACTATGTATTGTATACTCACTTACTAGTGTCTAGTATCTGAGGTTTACAAAACAAAACTTAATGTATAAATGTACCCATGTGAACTGGCACCTACAATTTGTACAAGTCATTGGTTGAAATAAATCTATGACGACATGTTTTGAATGACTAAGCGATGTCTTGTCTTAAGAATTTGAATAAGTGTTTGTTTTCCTTTGTGCCGAGCAAAGAAGTAAACAGCCCGGGTTATTTACCGTGTAAACATACAAACTGTTACCGACCATTAGAAACTTCTCGTCTTCAAAGAGGTGTTGAAAGATTTATGTGACAGAAACATCGAACACCTGGGCGGTGATTTTTACCTGTTCAAGGAACAAAAACCAGGTGTTCGTACCTGTGATAGATATATGGCAGGACACTTCGACACAAACAAGGAAGTGTTGAATGTACAAGGTGCTGTGAAAACGTTCAAACAGGTGTGTTGCCTTTAGGGTGACCGCATGGACGTTGACCCTCCCTGGATACCAAGTACAGCAAATCCAATAAGCTATATGGGGTGGATTTTATGGTAGATGCGTGCCGAATTGGGCTTTAACAGCATGGCGCCATATGTTGGTAATAACCAAAATTTAAAGCCGCTGCAGGATTTTGACATGTATACGACTGTATTCAATACATGCACTGTCTATTGCCGCACACTTAATTAAACATTCTTTTTGAAAGGCTTTCCCGTAATATATTGGTGAAAAGTGTCGAATGAAGACGTATGATATAGAAATGTTCCTACCATCAACTGAATGATTTTCCAAATATCTCTATATCTTTTTGATCAAAATTTGCAACGATACAATAGCCGCGGTTTTATCAGAACAAACCAGGTGTGCCGAGGCGTGCTTTTCCGTAGCGTCGTTAAATGTTTGCCGGGACTGTTTGATCGGTCCCCCGCCTGTCATGCCCCGCTGGTTACCGTACATAAGTCTCACACAACACGGTCAGGCGCTGCAACAACCCTCCGACTCCTTAACAACACAACAAAAGGGGACCTGGACTACAGAGCCTTGTTTGTATGAGAATGCCTTAAGCTTGGGGTTGTCGTTATTCCGTGCCGTCTGACTTTGTTAGTACAACACGTGAACTGTGACAAGCGGAATGTTCTAATTATCGGGGATAACACACAGCTTAGTTTCCCATTCGAACTGAGGAATGTTGGCCGTAAGCGGGTTGTTTAGCTGTAATGTGACGGGGCAACACGATGTTGTGACATAACATGGGATTTCAAATGATCTGTTGATATTTGTTTAACAAGAAAAGAAATGTAAGCGGGATTTCCGACTGATGAACCGAAAACTGACAGCCATTTCTCTTGAGTTTTCGTCCATGGGATAATTTGACATTTTAAGTAGTGTCATGGTAAATTGCACACGCTTCAATACAGCTCCAATAATATACGTATATCAGCAAAGCATAAAAAATAGAAACTATTCTATATCAACTATGTGATCTACCTGTAGCATATTTCACATCTGCCAAGACGTGTCATAGTCTTTAAGAAGTTCAGACGATGTCTTCTCAATTTCTTGGAATGACTTCTTAATCTTCGATCTCCGTGACTGTGGACAGTCTTCTGGGTGTAGAGACGCCGTTATAGTACGACTCCGTGTCTGAGAACACGCTGTCTCCGTGAAGCAGGGCCTCGTCAGCGAGAGTCTGTAAGTGTTTAAGCGTCGCCTCGGTAAACCCGAACTGTACCGCCGCCTGTTCGTCTATATCTACGTTAGAATTGTTCCTGAGCAGGGCCGGGGCGGAGATACGCTTACTGGTGGCGTCGTTCTTTGGAGGACTCAGTGTCAGCTTGGGTGGGCTTACTGTCAACTTTTCTCTTGGAACTGAGTCGTTCCTGTTGTCCGTCTGTACAGAGATGGATCCTCGCTTGGGTTTAGCGAGCTTGGCGGGGTCGAGTCGGAAACTGTCACTTCTGTCACGGTTCTCCTTCGTCTCGTCATCCGAGTCTTTCGACCCTCTCTTCGCCCTAGCGGACCTCGGTCTCCTGTTGTCGTCTGATGAGGACGCGTCAGGGTCGCGAGACCCGCGACGACTTGACAACGCTCTAGTGTCTGTTCCATCTTTCGTACCCTTCCCCTCCAAGTCTTTCAATTTAGCTGATAGAATAGTTGTTCTAACGGACATGGAGCCTCTCTTCTTAAACTTTTGTATGGCAGACAGCGGTTCTTCCTTTTCCTCCGGGAGCTCAATCGTTGGCACCACGGGGAGGGACCCTCGTTTAGCCCTACTCAGCGTACCTCCCAGGAGAGATGCTCGGCGCTTGAATGAATCTTTCGCCGAGGTCCCGCCGGTTGATATGCCCTTCCTCCTGCCACGGTCTGACAGGGCGTCCGACTCGCTGTCACCGCTCTCGCTCGGCGGCGGTGTCGGCACCTTGGGCGGAGGGACCGCGCTTTTCCGGTACGACGGAGAGATTTGGACCTCAAGTACTCTGTACAGATCTTGCAGCTCAGTTCTCCAACTCGTCCGTGGCCTAATCGACCGCCAGTCAAAGCTACCAGAGGGGGAGGGGGTCGGAAGGTCGATACGGTTGGGCGCTGTCTTTGGTCGGAGGTGTAACATTGCGCTGGGCGGGCGGCTGCTCCCCGGCCTGATCCCGACGGGTTCTCGTGCCTTACTGGGTGCACTCTGCGCCCTCGACGGCGGTGTAGGCTTCTCGACAACGTCTCTAAAACAGTTTCTGTGCCTTAAGAATTTAGCCCTGTGCACCTTCACTAAGTTGTATTCCTCCTTACTCGTCAAAAGGTACGTCTCCTCCTTGGGTGTCGGTTCGACGTTTCCTTCCTTAATCAGGACGTCGATCACCCCTGAATGTCCATTTTTGGCCGCCTCCAGAAGCGGGGAAACCCCGGCCATGTCCCTGACATTGATCGGCTGGTCGTACCGCAGTAACCTCCCCACCAGTTTCCTCACAATGTCCGTCCTTCCTTTAGACGCGGCGTGAAACAAGGCCGTCCTTCCCTGCCGGTCTTTCCTGTTCAAGTCAAAGTCAGCAGCGCCGAGCAGAACGTCGACGAGTCCCTCAGATCCCGATGAACACGCGTAGCTGAGCGCGTTCCTCCCCGCTCTGTCCACAGGCCCGGCTCTAGCACCGTGTTCTAGTAGCATCTTGGCCATGCCAATACCAAGGTCTTGCCGGAGGCACAGGGCACAGCAGATGAGCGGCGTGCGGCCCTCCTGGTCCCGCCTGCTCACCGGCATGCCTCCCTCCTCCACCATCTCTCTCACTTGTGCGAACATCCCCTGAAGTATCGCCTCTTGTAGCGTAAGCTCCTCCACACGAGCCGCGTGCCCCATGGCTGGTCTGGTCGTCTGGCTCCTTGGAGGAAGTTCACGGCGTTTCACACGCTTCCCCGACCGTCAGTTCCTCATCGGTTCCGTCTCTGTTTCGGGGTTTACCCCCACCGTATGTCCGTGACGGCGTCTTCGGGCAGACGTCCACTACTCTCCCGTACAGAAAGTCATCCCAAGCGGTCCGTGTCACTCCCGTTTAGCCTCCTTGTCTAACACGATTAGCTGACGAGAAGAAAGGTCTCCGATCCACAAGTGTGCGGGAGTAGATGTGTAATACCTGAGTGAATCGTGCCCCTCTCAGTGCACATGACTGTTTCTCCAGGCACGGATTAGCCGCTTTACTCCGCCTGGCAAAATAACCGCGTTGCCCGGCAGCAGCCCTGCCCACTTGTCCCCACAGTTCTCTGTTTGCCGTCACACGCGCTCTCAATTACCTGTGCCGGGTGAAAGAACTTTAAAGTGTTTGGAATGTACCATTTTGAAAGTGGGTGGGACAAGCATTTATATCACATTTCTTGTTAGAATTCCTTTCATGTGAAACTAATGTACAACTGCATGTGTAACAACTGTACACGTAACCTTTGTACATGTTCTAATCCTCGCGAGTTGTAACTGTCAAAGGCAAGCAAGAAAGAAAGAAAATCTCAGTAGAGGAAAAGTCCATGCGCCCCTGTGTTCGCAATGAACCAGTCCTGCTTTAGACGGAGGAAGCACGCTACGTGCTATCGGCGTCAGAAAACGGATGTAGACGTAGTGAAGTATCTGAAGGAATGCCGGCTGTTGATACAGGCACTGTGTCGTCTGATTCATCGTCATAAGTCGTCCGTGAGGTTCCCTCATGACGTCACAGGGGTAGTGCAGTCACAGCAAGAGTCAACTCCATTGTCTGGTGGTCCTTTCAAAGTTTGCTTTAAGACTTAAGTGATTTCGCGCCCCCTTAAGTGACCCCAGAAAGTAAGACGTGCCACACATCATGTTTTGTTATTTTAGTTCATGACAGCTGTCATTCTTTCTCTTGTTCTCTTCTGTAGACGTATGTTAAAGGAGGTGAATGGATGAATCATATAGCGCCATGTTTCACACGTACACTCATTTCTATATCTAACACATAGCTGCTTCTTAAAACGAAATTGTTCAAAGCAAAGTCATTAATTAGACAACTTCAAGACAATGAACTAAGAAGTTGGGAATGACTGTGCACGGAGATAGCGATGGACATTTGTTTTGAAGGCTGAAGTTGTAGGCAAGAGGGAAACAGTTGTCGTCAAGAAAGTTCCATAATTTGGCTGTCCGGGGAAAGAAACTGTTGCAGTAGAAGGACTTGAAAACTGGGCAATTGAACAGTATAGTGATGTGATTTAAAAGAGAATCTAGTGTTGCGCTGTCAGCCAAGCTGAGAAAATAAAATAATTTTTCTTAATAAATCCCCTCCTTTAAAAAAAAAGTTTCATTTCACACGTGCGAAGAGATTAGCATTCTGTTATTGGTCGACACGAAACAGCGAATTGGCTTGTATCTGCCCGTATCACCCTGCCAATTAGGCGAGTTTGTATGCGTGCCCGCTATAATGGATTACTATGGGTGAAGAGAATATGTTATCGGTATTTACCTATCCCCGCGAACTCGACAAACCAAGATAACAGCCCGGCCTTTCGGCCCGGACACGGCCAAATTGACTCCAAAACAAACTTGTACAATCGCTAACCAATCATTAATCACCACCAAATACCGGTAACCGCTAACCGCTGTCTGCGATAGACTTGTTGGCCTGTTTACCGGGGATTTGGTCGCCGAGAAATGAGCGCTGAAGCCATTCTAACTGTACCATAAACGTTATCTGTGTTGTTACGTTGGTTGAACTCCTGATCAAACTAGCACTGTTATGTGAACCCCACTATTATGCAATAAAGTCTCTCCTTTCCTTCAACAAGAGCTCACACCCCAACCCCTCGTCATGCCATATCGGCGTGTGTCAACTCAGCCGGGCACTACTGACCCTGGATCAATATTTGGACAGCTTTTATTCCCGTGATTCCGACCAAGCCGGCTAATTAGCGAATAAAGATGGCGGTCTCAAACGACACGACGACAAAGCCTGCAACGACGCTGTTGCCATGCCGACCATGGACGCTAAGGGAAGGCACGTTCGACTGAAGGGGTTATTGACGTCCAATAAACTATTGGGTGTCGGATAGTCAACATTTATTGTTAAAGAACATGTCGTATGAGCGTGTGGTTGTGACTTGCAAAGAATAGAAGAAGTGAAAGAGAATTATATCGACTTATGACTCATGGCTGATTGGATCACACACTTGAGATACTCCCGATTCAGGGTTTCCCTTCATAAGACGGTTTACAGCGTCTTTCTTCAAAATTATGTCCTGATCACCTTTAAGTAAGTCGTGGACTATCGGTGCGTGGATAAACATAAGAAGTGCAAAGAAGGAGTTCATTCTTCAGTAGTTAAAGTACTGTAAATGCAGAAATGTTCGCGGTGGATTAATGTTCGTGGTTTTCACGGCGGCCGCTTCACCGCGAATTTAAAACCATCGCGAACATTTTTCCATACAGTAAGAGACTACAGTGCGTGGTGCTACCGCGAAATTAAAACCACCGCGAAAAGTCCATTTTCCCGCTACCGCGAAATTAAATCCCCGCGAACTTAAATGCATTTACAGTAATCCAGTCTATCCCCCAAGATGCTATGTGTGGGGCCTTATGTTTACAGGCGTGATGTAGTGGATTTTCTTTCCCGACACACTCTGATAGCGGGGCACGTTTGATAAGGAATATAAAAGATGAAAAGCTAAGGAGGGGAAAAAACGTCGCCAGTGCCTATGTACTATACACCTTTCTCACGCGGCGGCCATGATAGATCGAAGACGAGGTCAATGAGGCAAACAGAAAAAAACTTATTTCTAAAATCAGGTCCCATTTAGTTTTCCCCCAAACCACACAAATTTTCATGATATAAGATAGAATAACAAATATTACAAGTAGTGTTATGCACCGAAAGATGTAGCAATTTAGAATAGTGTAGACTGATCCCATAGTCCCTTTAGAGATGCAAAATAAAAACATAATAATGCAAATTTTTGACGTATTTGCACCCATTCACTTATTGGTCGCTTTCCTAATTGGCAGGCTATCATTGGTTGAAGTGCTAATTATGATGGACAGTCTTTTGTTTGCCGCATTGAACTCGTTTTAGATATATCATGGCCGCCGCGCGAGAAAGGTATATTCAAACAAGCAGTGTCATAAAGAGGTTCTGACAATTTTATGTTCTTTTGCTTCTTGAAACTTTTTCCCCCTTCTTATTTTCCGTGTTTAGCAGTTGTGTACACACATTTTGCTTTTTTACATAAAACTCACAGAAATCTGGAGATCTGTTTCAGCTTACTAGTGGCTGGGTATGAATATTGTCGTACTTTTGGTCTTCCGTTAAATATGTAAATAGACAATAGTCATTTAAACTCCATGTAAACATAGACGTCATCTGTAAAATCCTACTCATGTAGTTTTAGGGGGAGGGGCAGCGATTCTTGAGGCACTTTCTGTTCTACAAGTGCGAGTAAGAGGAACGCCATGCAGTGCGTGATTACGTCTCAGCTAAGACGTATTGAAGATTAAACCTACTCTTATCAAGTCTTAAGATGTGTCTGAAGTGACTGTGCGTGACACTTGAGGTTGGCAACATACAGCTGGGAATAGTGTTTGAAACCTTAGAGTTGCACTTGAGGGGTAGAAGTACACCTTGTCTAACACAAGCTCATGTTCAAGTTGGCTCATACAACCGGCATCGATGTGTGCAGCTGAACGGTAGCGCACGTACAAGAGAAATAATACTCATATCATATCTGGGTAAGGTAATTCCTGATATATCATGATAAATGTTTCGCACTTTGTACAGAGAACTTTAAGTCTTTTCATTCTGGACCTCTCTTCTCTTGATATGTGCTTTCCATGTAGTAATGTTATGTGTGGTTTTCTTTTGTGTGTCCTTTTGTAAGGCGGTAGTTTCTAGACTCCCTTGCAGTCTTCGGACGGGGCTGGGTTTTTTTGGGGGGGGGGGGGGCGTTGGTTCGCGAGTTTCGCGAGACCATGGCCAACGTTGAAAATCGCCAGCCCCGTCCGAAGACTGCAAGGGAGTCTAGCTACTTTCGCACTTTTTAAAACATTCACCCTTTTCACTGTGGAAAAAACATATTTATCACAAAAGGCAGTTATTATGTAACACATATCTGAAAGAACCGACGACGCAAATTACATTCATTCGCCACTTCAAAGCCTTTACGGTCTTTATCAACAAAGTCGCCAGGAGGTGCTAGTGCATGACATTGTGAAAAAACGTACCTATCACCAAAACTATCGTTATCTCGACAACTCGCCCACGTACTCATTCATACTCACTCACTAAAACTTTCTCCAGTAAGCTTTGTGGCACAATGACACAAAGAAATTGGACACAATTTAGACTTTGAGTGTGCTTTTTATATGTTTTGGTGCTGCCAACTAGACATTCAGTTCGTGTGGCCACCATGATGAGTCATTAATTGGGACATGTTAACAAAGTATGATCTTATCACTAAAGTAGGAAATCACTTCATTGTTATCCATAGTATACTATCTTCGTTACGATGAGACGAGATAAACAGTTGCTTGGAAACAAATACGGTTACCATGGAGATTGAACTGCCTGGCTTTTCGTACGTAATTATATTTCAGCCATACATAGTATGGTGAAATATATTGTATTCGTAATGTTTCTTTCTTTCTTCTTTCTTTCTTTCTTTCTCCTGTCAAATCTTCAAAGTGATTCATCTCCGCCGTTCCTGGACCGAATGACCTGAAATTTGGCACAGGGGTAGAATGGGCCAATACCTTGATGCTCTCAGTTTTTTCATATCTGCCTCTAAAATGATTTTATTGAGATTTTTTTGGTCAATTTTAGACCAAAACTGTATATTTTGGCCCCTGTACCCTGGTATTACAACCAAATGAGCTGAAATTTGACAGAGATGTGCCTTGATAATGCCCCCATATAAATTCGATAACACTTTTGGTGTACAGTACAACAAAATGCTTATTTTTGCGATTTTTTGACCAATTTTTGACCAAAAAAGGACACTTTTGGCCCCTGTACCCTGGTATTACAACCAAATGAGCTGAAATTTGACAGAGATGTGCCTTGATAATGCCCCCATATAAATTCAATAACACTTTTGGTGTACAGTACAACAAAATGCTTATTTTTGCGATTTTTTGACCAATTTTTGACCAAAAAAGGACACTTTTGGCCCCTGTACCCTGGTATTACAACCAAATGAGCTGAAATTTGACAGAGATGTGCCTTGATAATGCCCCCATATAAATTCAATAACACTTTTGGTGTACAGTACAACAAAATGCTTATTTTTGCGATTTTTTTACCAATTTTTGACCAAAAAAGGACACTTTTGGCTCCTGTACCTTGGTATTGCAACCGAATGAGCTGAAATTTGACACAGATGTGCCTTGATAATCCCTTCATATAAATTCAATAACACTTTTGGTGTACAGTGCAACAAAATGCTTATTTTTGCGATTTTTGGCCAATTTTTTACCAAAAAAAGGACACTTTTGGCTCCTGTACCCTGGTATTACAATTAAATGACCTGAAATTTGGTATAGATAGGCATTAGATACTTAGTAACAAGATTCAAGTAAAATTTTTGACATAAACAACTTTAAAATGATTAATTTTGGCACTTTTCTGAGGGGAAATTTGTTTTCTTTTGGCCTCCTGACGTGACCTTCCGTGACCCCGCACAGAGCCACACCTGTGCGCGTCAGCCGGAGAGTTAATTGAATCAAAGACCTAGCCAATCAGCGAAGAGGAATTTGGCAAATGATCAACGCACCATCTTCTCCAGTTACATGTTGCTGTTACAGCTTACCTTTGCCACTTCTTCTGTGTAAATTATTTTGTCTCTCTGG
The DNA here is from genome assembly GCA_019207045.1 of Branchiostoma floridae x Branchiostoma belcheri. Classification (NCBI taxonomy): domain Eukaryota; kingdom Metazoa; phylum Chordata; class Leptocardii; order Amphioxiformes; family Branchiostomatidae; genus Branchiostoma; species Branchiostoma floridae x Branchiostoma belcheri. The sequence goes on along the minus strand of CM033037.1, from coordinate 15,683,362 downwards.
TCCTGCTAAAAACATAATATCGTAATTGGAACACACCGCGGAATTGCACGGAGAACGGGCGCGTGGTTGGAAGGGGGTGCACTATACCGGCCGAACGAAACACGGCACAATTAACTGCCGCTGTGTACCTTTATGCATCCTCTGTTGTTCCTTTCTTTCCTGTTAGTAGTTGCACAAAACAAAAATCTGCATGAGCATACAAAAAGTCATGAGAAAATGGGCGTATACTGACAAGAATTTTCATTTAATTTTGGTCCGTCATAACCGCTATGACGTAAAACTTTACTGCTGGCCGTAGCATTAAAAATGGCGGGAAAATGGCGGCGTACGTTCAATTTGACCCATTCAGTCGTAGATCCGGGCTATAATGCAACGGTTCCTCACACTTTTGCACGAGTTGTAGGTCACCAAAAGAAATTCAAGATTGCTGTTGAATCAGTTTCAGTTTATTTATTTTACCAGCAGTAACACTCAGGTACATAACAACCTGTTTTGTCATGCTCGTCATGTGCCGTGAGCACATGTGATTATTATCTACAAATCTGGCGATGAACGTGACAGTGTGTTTGTCCCACGACGAGCTCGCCTGCCCCGAAAATGACCTGAAAACTTTTGGCCTTGTTGTCTTCGAATGCATTGTTATCGATGCTTTGTAAATTATGTATTGGACACCTAGATGTCTGAAGTGTGCATACCTCAGAAATAACTATTGTTGCATGTGTAGATCTCTTTAAGTTCCACTATTTTTAATCGACCGGTATAAGGCTTATGACCGGTATTATGCCAATGCATGTTATCAGTTCTTTGGGGCATATCTATGATAATCGCAGCAGTCACTTAACTTCTCTTCAGGAGTTTAGCGTAACACTATTTCAGGTCAAACCGTCAAAGGCAACTAAAAACAAACTTTAACGTTACTAATTTCAACAGTACTTATAACTTGTTATCCGAAGTTGAAACGCTAGCGATGGTATTTTCGCTGCGCTGTTAGCTCCGTGCGACTGTTGTTGACGGTCTTATAACGGTATATTTTGCACCCCTGTACCCTGGTATGAGTAACATTTGGTATAGATAGGCATAAGATAGTTGGTAAAATGATCCAAGTAAAATTTTTGGCATAAAGTACTGTAAAAGGCTTAATTACAGCACTTTTTTTAGGGGAAATTGGTTTTCTTTCGTTCTCCATGCCATGACCTTTCGGACGTTCACCCCACAGAGCCGACATCTGCACCTGCGTCTAGCCGGCAGGAAGAGTTAATTCAATTAATGGTTCAGCCAATCAGCGAAGAGGAAAGCGAAGGCTAATTAATATTCATAAGCGGGACCACACAATACGTTAACTTGAAGACTCAGGCCGTACAGACTTCTCGCCAGGATTTTTTCAAAGCGTCGGACAGGGGTCCGGGGGCCGCCGAATGTCCCTGGCGGGGTCCAGGGGCAGGGCCACTGTGGGGGGGACCCAGGTGGGCGAAGCCCCCCCGGAAGCTCTTGCATTTTAGACTATTGAGAAGGCTTCTTTTATCAGTTTTTTTAGGGCCATATCTACGATAATCGTAGCAGTCACTTACTTCTCTTCAGCAGTTTGACTTTAAAATATTTCGGGTCAAAGCTTCAAAGACAACTAAAACCTCATAAACAACAAACTTTACTTAGCTCAACAGTATACAAAAATATTGTACGGGTTGCCATCCTTAGTTGAAGCGCTTATTTATAGCGCTAGTATCTTCGCTGCGCCGTTAGCCGCCGTACGACTTTTGTTGACGGTCTGATATCCCTACGTCGCCGCCTCGCTGATATTCCCACGGACATGTTTCAAGAAAAATACCCAGCAAAAAAACGCTGTTCTGCGTCAAATTCTATTCTATAAAACATGTGGGACTCAGTGTTACAGTCTAAATATTTTGTAGAAGCACCGCTGTAGGAAAGAAGGTCCAAGCAATGTAAAACATCACGTAGCATGAAGTTCGCTGTCAACTGGCACACAGCACATGACTGTTTGAAACTCTAAGTCTAATCAACAGCCGTGTTTGATTGATAGCCGGCGGTCCTTTGATGAAGTCGGCGAAAGGTGCGTTAGTTAGAAAATCTGCGTTTAGTTTTGATACGTAATTATAAGTTAGACAGTGGCGAGAATGATTATTTTCTCATCAATATTTCTCTTCAGAATTATTTGAACTTAATTGTACATCTAAACAATTGGCTTACCTGTGCAATGTTTATATGATTAATGATCAGTGTACTGAAATCATGTGTAACGTATGGCTCCTAGTCAATAGATCAGCATTTTCTCTATAGTGACCACCTGTCTATAGTGGCCACATTTCCTAGTGCTGTTGTTGTTTGACATAAACTTTGAACATTTAAATTGTAAGTAACTTTAAACTGCCAGAGTTTCAGCCCAATAAAACACTCTCAGCGCCAGGGTATGAACAGACTGACCAGACAGACGAAAATAAATCCTCGAACAAGGTTCAATCGTATCTTCCGGGTCTGGCAGGAAGTTGTTAAACTAAAATAAGAATAGGCTCGATGGCTGATTGCATACAAAGTAAAACAGTTTAACAGTTTTACAGCTTGAAGAAAACAAACGCTCCTACAGTACCTGCACCTGCTTGATAATTATTAAATCGTATGCCCTACTTGAATAAAAAAAGTTCACTGCAATAATAAATGTACCCACATCACAAGGAGCTTATACTTTTTTAAACTTACACCTAGTTATCGTACTGAAAATTGTTAATGACATTACATGAAGTCATTCAACAATTTTCAGTCATGATGAAAATTTTCTGAATGGAAGGTGTGATTATTGTCATTTTCTGAAAAATAGAAGCAAGCTCTGTTTTTACCTGGAATCAATTCACAATACCAGTCCACTTTGTGGGATAATGTACTGTTAAGAGGATGTTCTATTTTTGCGCAGGGGTGATTTGGAACAGTCCAATGTTGCGCGGGAAGGGGTATGGCTGAAATATGCTGTATTTGCTCTTAAGCAAATGTCGGCCTTTCTAGTTTGATGTAAACACGGTACGGAGTGGAGGCAACATACACTAACATACATGTGTTAAAGGACTAGATAACGTTACCCCAGAATGGTAAGTTTGCGTTAGCCGAACCAAGAAGATAAAAATCTGGCATTCCAAATAAAAAAAATGATCGTATACAAGCATTTCCCTTAGCCTACGTCACATTTCCAAACCGGGGCCTGGCCGGACAGCATTAGGGAACGGAAAGTATAACATAAAAGACACCAAAGTACACAAGACGTAAAGAGATAGTCGTGGGCATTATTTGTGTATATATTTACGTATACATTTCTATTTTCGCCTTATGTTAGCTTTACATGGTAAATTCAGATTCGCTCCCATAACCTTGTTTCTAACAGTTCTCTGCCTAGTGCATTACGACGCTGTTGGTGCGGTGGATGATACAGCGACCTTCTCGTTGACGTTAGACGCAGAAATCAAGACGTCTCTGGCCAGTCGACGGCCGCGGTTGGCGCCTGATGCCGGACTGTCAGAGCTGGATCGGTGTGTGCCTGGCTGAGGGGACAGTGAGGCATTATTACTGTTACTAACGGTTCTTCGCCGCGACACGAACGCAGACCTCTTCCAGCTTTTCAGCAGGTTTGGTTCACTCTCAGCGCGACTTGGCGCCTTCGATGCCAAAAACGAGGCGACTTTAAGGATGCTTTGCTCCTTGGAAGAAACGTCGTTTCGGGGAGTTACGAGAGGACGGTTCCAGACGTCGCGATCAGGCGGCGGCACGGCAGCTTTCCGGAACGTTGGGAGTTGGTCCAGCGCCTGGATAAGTAACAGCTGTCGGACTCGGTCGGCGGATGTCATTTCACTGTCTTTCTTTCCCGCGCCTGTTCTTACAGGGGCGACATTCCTGGTCTTTTTACCGGCATTGATATGTCTGGAGGAGCCCTTCTGTGATAAGGATGGCTTCCTCATGTCCCATAAAGTGGACGAACTGTTCATGAAGACCACATCCTTCCCCCGTAACAGCTCGAGATCTTGGCCCTTTCCTTCCTTGGCTGACTGCACGCGACATGGTCGACGGACTGGTTCACGTGAAGACATCCGACTGTCACACTCTTGGTTAGGCGGACAACCCTGTAGAACTGGGGATATAATGTCTGCACAGTCCTTCAGTCCCTTCTTTATCGCCAGACAGTACGGAGTCAGTCCGCTGTTGTTACGTACGTGAAGTCGGAGGTTGTACTTCTTCAGAACCGACACCACCAGCTGGACTATGTCGGGATTGCCGAACGCTACGGCGTAGTGTAGGGCAGTGTTTCCAGCCTTGTCCGTGTCGTTGAGATCATAGTCTAACCAGCCAGGCTGGAGGAACAGCTCGACGTGAGAGCGGCGTCCCGTCACGCAGGCGTGCAGGAGAGCGTTCCTCCCGACCCGGTCCTTCATCCCGACGTCGGCGCCTCGGCGGAGCAGGCAGCAGGCCGCGCGGTACGCGACGTGCTCGTTCGGCAGGTGGCAGCACTGCATGAGCGGCGTGGTGCCGTCCGGTCCCCGGGAGTTCACGTCAGCCCCCGTGCCGAGGAGGTAACGGAAGTGCCGGTACCTTCCCGCGGATAACGCCGTGTTCAGAGACATTTCAACTCGTGTCTGACTTCTCCGCAAATTGGTCGTCTTCGTTAAGATAAACGCCCGCATTTAGACTGAGGAGAAATCCTAAATACCATGGAGCGATGGACCTTATCTTAAGCTACAGGTGTTTACTACTATGGTGACTCCGCTGATACAGGACGGTACGGCACGGTATCACCAACAAAACAGGTCTTGGGGCACTTCTGTAGGTCAGACGAGACGTTAAAAGCTTATACACACATTAACATGTCACACAGAATGGGGAAACTGAATATTAGATATTGATATTGATGATAATGGTTCTCAATGGGTCGGGGTAGGCTCTGTCGTTGTATCGAAGATTGTGGCCACTTTGTCCCCCTTGGAGACAGAAGATGTCCGGATGAGCTCGAATGCTCCACTGCGGGTCACGACAGATTTGTCTCCCGCGGGATTTTTGTCCGTTGATCCCGTCTCCGGTGAAACATCTGCTTTTGTAAGCAGCGACTGTTGTGGGCTGGACAGCTTAGGCTGGTTGGTTTTCCCGGACTCCTCAGTTCGGATCGGTGCTCTGTTCGCCCCTGCCTTGGCTGAAGAATTCCCGCGGGTGGGGGACTGGGATCGGGAGCCACCGAATGAATTTTTTGGCGACAGCAGAGGCGACGCGACGGCGGTTCTTGACGGTGACCGCGATCCTTTCTTACCGCCGCGTGGGGATTCGCGTGCCGTCCTCCAGAAGGGAGACCCCGACCCCGACTTGCGCGAGGATTGGGACGAAGTCGTGCTCCTGCGGGAAGGCTTACGCTTGACTCTGCCCCGCTCTGACGTCGGGCTGGGCGGCGGGGGAGGGACAGCCGGCTTCCTGTATGACTTGGACAGGACGACGGACCTGATGGGGTGGAGCTGTTCCAGCATCTTCCACGACGTCAGCCGCCCGCGAGTTTTCTGCAGGTCTTCTTCCTCCCGCAAGGCGGCGCGGCTAGCAGGCTCACATGGAGTCGAGAGATGCACACGAGTGGCGACGGACATTGCCGACAGCGGCTGAAGTGATCGATGGGACATCTCCGTAGGTATGTGGCGATCCCGGGTGACGTCTTCGTGGGTTGTCGGCATTGGAAAGTGAAGGTTGTGCATGTTCAGGTGGGTGGGAGGCGTTGACCGCCGGCCTGGAAAACAACAATTTAGTACACTTAATTCGTCTGTACTATGGTTATAAGTTCATGCTCATGTTCAGGTTGCATAGCTGTGGCGTGTGGGTCGATCAATTGGATAGAAATGTACAGGTACTAATAACTGATAAATTATAATCAGCTTCATGGACATGTCGGTGAAAGGCATGACGTCATTAGAGTTCAGAGTACAACGTCCGTCGCCTTGGTCCTATACTAAGTATGATTCTGCACTGTCCAGGAGTAATCATATTAAAGGATTTGTCGACTTTCGTGAACAATGTCCTGTCAGTATGCTGCATTTTAGGACCAATAAATTCGCTTACCCTTACAAGGGACAATACACAAACAAGACGTTGGATAAGAGTCATACAAAGCCAAGAAGGTTAATTTTTAAACTTTCCCCTGTTTATTTGGGTGCGACAAATGTAGAGTGGGGCCCAAAGTCCCTGTTTATCACAGTTTACCCCCACTCTCAGGTACGCTGTAAACAGCCAAAGTACAAACGTCGCGCAAAAATAGAATGGGTGGGGCACCGCCGACCTATGACTGTCTTTGGTACAATCATGTGATATAGATATATATCGATGGTCAGCCACGTCACCAAAACTACCTTCCGAGAAACAGGTTAGCTATCGAGTGTGATGGAACCACGCAGTCTCAGTGCCAACTTCTACGTCAACAACATGATGGACTTCGCGGCGGCCAAGAAAGGGGCGGAGCCAGGTGTGCCGTGTCAGGTGTGCGAGGGATTGCATGGTGAGGCTAAGTCGTGGTGTGCTGATTGTGCTGTGTTACTGTGTGAGTCTTGTACGGCCATACACCGCAAGATTTCAGCTACGAGAGACCATGAACTGGTTCCACAATATGTTATGAAGGCAGAGGGCGTGGATAAATTTCAGCGCAAACGGCATTGCGACAAGCACAAGAAGTGTGAACTGAAATTATACTGTGAGAGCTGTAAGGCTTTGGTTTGTAATGCATGCACCGTGATCGACCATCGACCGGGCAAAGATCACAATCCTGTAGAAATCGCAGCCGTCGCTCAGAGGAAGAAAGAAACGCTGCAAGAACTCCTGCAAGGGATCGACTCACGTCTGAGGGAAATACAGGTCTTTATGGAGGAAGTTGATGGTGAGATAGCAAAGTTGATCCTCTCTAAAGAAGCAGCCACAGAACAAGCCCAGGCATATTTCCGTCGACTTTCTGACCTTCTACAAAAGCGCGAACAAGAGATTTTGAACCAGATTGACAAACAATGCCGAGCCGATGACAAGGCCCTACAGACAAAGAAGGAAGAGATAAAGTTTGAGTTGGCCGGACTAACAAGGACGCAAAAGTTCTGTAAAGAAGTTGCAGAACACGGAAGTGACGTGCACATTCTGGAGGTGGGAAACCAAGTCCAAACAAGGGTAGAAACTCTGCTGGCAAAGCAAGTAGACATGAACTCCTACTGGAGCGAGTTCCAGTTCATAGAAAACACAACTGTCGCCGACTTTGCGGAAGAATTTAAAAACCTCGGGGGTTTAAGTTCAGACGTCGACGTTTCCAAGTGCAAAGTTCTTGTAAAGCCGGCAGTCGAGGGGTTTCGGTGCGTCACCGTACTGACGACAATGAACAAACAGAGCCATCCGTGTGTTACACACAGTAAAGTTGTCACAAGCAACATGAAGGACCCGTCCGGAACAAACCTACCGACACAAGTACAGATGAAACGCGGAGGTATGCAGGAAATCTCGTACGTACCAAAGGTCACGGGCAGTCATAACTTAGAGGTCAAGGTAAACTCCCAACAGGTGGGAGGAAGTCCGTTTGATATAACCGTGCAGAGTAGGGACACTCCTGTGTTAACTATGGGACAGAAGGGTAGCGGGGTGGGGGAACTGTACTCGCCGGTAAGTGTCGCTGTTGATAAAGACGGCAACATTGCGGTTGTGGAACAGAGGAACAAGCGGGTTCAGATATTCGATGCCGACACAGGCCGCTCTTTGGGTAGCTTCCCTGTTGAAGGCGAATATCCATGTGGTATTGATGTGGACTCAGATGGAAGATTCCTGGTGACGTCGTGGGGTGAAGATTGCGGAGTAAGACGTTACTCAAAAGCAGGAAAACTTTTGAACACACCCAAGTCTGACTGTATTAAACATCCCCTTGGAATAACAGTACTGAAGGGCGGCCGTATGGCGGTGGCAGACTTGTCACAGAAGTCCTGTCTCCTCCTGACGCATGATGGGAGCCTCATCCGGGAGATTGGCAAGGGGCATCTTCGAACCCCATACTTCATAGCAGTAGATGAGTTACGTGATATCATTTTAGTCTCCGATTACTCTGCCAATAAAGTGCTTGCATTTGACTTTGAGGGGGTGTTCAAGTTCAATCTCGGAGGGCAGGGGCATTGCCTGGAACATCCACTGGGCTTGGCGTTAGACCGGGCAGGTAATATCATTGTAGTGAACAATGGTGACGGCCGTGTGCAGGTGTTTGGGCCTGACGGGACGTTCATTCGCGCTGTGGTGACAATGAAGGGTGGAGGACCCTTTGGACTAACACTGACTCCTGATGGTTACATAGCAGGGGCATGTTACACGGGGCATTGCGTAGAAGTTTACCGGTACAACTGAAAAAGCTGCTTTACGTCCAATACACTGTTTTTAATATTTGAAAGACATCACATTGAACACATTCTGGTGGTCGTAATTTAGCCTGTCAGAGCCTGTACAGAAATGTGTGAAACTTTTCTCCGTTCAAAACCTATCCAGAAGTAAAATTATATCTATTATAAACAGTTACGTTTTACTTTCTGAACAGAAAAAAAGAATATATGCATAATCTAAAAACGACAATGCGTCACTTATGATATTTCATTGTATTGAGCAATAGTCTTTATAAAAGTTTTGTTTCACCACGTGCAAGAGAATGAATGAATGAGGGAGTGAGTTTTATATTATAAACAACACAGCAAAGTATGATTTGCATAAAACATGCACATATCATTCAAGCAAATGAGGTTAGTGTGCTCTGTACCCCGCTGCAGAACGTTGGTGTCTCAAATAGACATTACATTAATAAACACAAATTTACTCCGAAGTCAATTTTGTGCTTCTTCTCTGGTATAAATATTATCCATATTGCAAGCCAGTGGTTGTCACACATTCTCTGTATTCAACACTGGCAGTACCCTGTCGTCATTCGGTATTGCATATGATGATAAAGAAATGCAATACGTGTATACAGCAAAGTCCCATCTAGAAATCAAGTGTTCGGAAAGAATAGCTAAATTCTAAGCTGCCACTACTGCTGTTATTACGCAAAGTAAGAAAGTGGCACATGTTTACAGTCAGTGAAAGGCATGACGTCATTACGGCATGATTTCAACGTCCGCCACCTGTGTCCTATAAAAGTGATTCTGCACTGTTCACTGCTGTACATGTCAGTAACATTAGTACAAGAGAGCGGGGTTATCACAGTTCAACCCCGCTCTCTTGTACGCTGTACCCAGCCAAATTACAAATGTCGTGCAAAAATAGAATGTGGTCACCGCCGACCAATGGCTGCAATCACGTGATATCAGTCACGTCACCGAAACTATGACTTCCGAGAACCAGACAGACTAAGCTATCGAGTGTACGCGCCATGATAAAATCGCTCAGGCCTAGGTAAAAACGTGAAGAAACGTGTATCCAAGAAGGCTTACGTTGTTACCATAACTATCGTCTGAAATCAAGATGGCAAGTAAGATGTCAAGCGACGATTTTGACGATCAGTTCCTGACGTGTCCAGTTTGTATGCTACACTTCCGGGACCCCAAAGTCCTGCCATGTCTGCACACATTTTGTAAGGGTTGTCTGGAAGAATGGGCCACCAAACAACAGCCCCTGGAGTGTCCAACCTGCCGCACACAGGTCAGTCTACCAGACCAAGGTGTGGACGGACTCAGGACCAACTTCTACGTCAACAACCTGCTGGACTTCGCTGCGGCCAAGAAAGGGGTGGAGCCAGGTGTGCCGTGTCAGGTGTGTGAGGGAGGGCAAGGTGACGCCAAGTCGTGGTGTACAGATTGTGCTGTGTTACTGTGTGAGTCTTGTACGGTCATGCACCGCAGGATTCCAGGTACAAGAGACCATGAACTGGTCCCACAAGACGTTATGAAGGCGGATGGTGTGGAAAAGTTTCAGCGCAAACGGCACTGCGACAAACACAAGAAGTATGAGCTAGAATTTTACTGTGAGAGCTGTAAGGCCTTGGTTTGTGTTGCATGCACCGTGATCGACCATCGACCGGGTAAAGATCACAATCCAGTAGAAATCGCCACCATCGCCCAGAAGAAGAGAGAAACGCTGCAAGAACTGCTACAAGAGATCAACCCTCGTCTGAATGAAATACAGGTATCTATTGAGGAAGCTGATAGCAAGATAGCAAAGTTAGGCCCCTCTAAAGAAGCAGCCACAAAACAAGCGAAGGCATATTTCCGCCAACTTGCTGAGCTTCTGCAAAAGCGCGAACAGGAGATTTTGAGCCAAATTGACAAACAATGCCAACTCGATGACAAGGCCCTACAGACAAAGAAGGAAGAGATAGAGTTTGAGTTGGCCGGACTGACGAGCGCACAGACGTTCTGTCAACAAGCTGTAGAACACGGAAGTGACGTGCACATTATGGAGGTGGGAAACCAAGTCCAAGCAAGGGTAGAAACTCTGCTGGCAAAACAACTTGACCTGCAGTCCGACTGGAGCGAGTTTCAGTTCACAGAGAACACGACTGAGGTGGACTTTTCGAAAGAAGTAAAAAAATTGGGAGGCGTGAAAGCAGAGGTCGACGTTTCGAAATGTCAAGTTGTGATAAAGCCGGCGGTTGAGGGGTTTCGGTGCGTCACTGTACTGACGACAATGACCAAAGCAGGCTATCCATGTTTTACAAACAGTAAAGTGATCACAGCCAACATGAAGGACCCGTCCGGAATAAGCGTAACAACGCAACTACAGATAAAGAATGGGGGCGTGTGGGAAATCTCGTACGTACCAAAGGTCACGGGAAAACATAAGTTAGAGGTCAAGGTGAACTCCCAACAGGTAACAGGAAGCCCGTTTGCTGTTACTGTACAGAGTAGGGACATTCCTGTCTTAACTTTCGGACAGAAAGGTAGCGGGGTGGGGGAACTGGACTCGCCGGTAGGTGTCACGGTTGACAAAGACGGCAACATTGCAGTGGTGGAACAGGGTAACAAGCGAGTTCAAATATTTGATACTATCACAGGCCACTCTTTTAAGTGTTTTCCTGTTGAAGGTGAGAATTCATTCGGTATTGATGTGGACTCAAATGGAGCATTTCTTGTGGCGTCTTGGGGTGAAGATTACGGAGTAAGACGTTACTCAGAGGAAGGTAAACTTTTAAACACCTTCACCCCGGACTGTATGATACATGCTCTTGGAGTAACAGTTCTGCAAGACGGCCGCATGTTGGTGGCGGGCGGCGTTCAAAAGTCCTTTCTCCTCCTCCAGCCTGACGGGACCCTAATTCGGGAGATTGGCAAGGAGCAGCTACAGAACCCATTGTTCATAGCAGTGAATGAGTCACATGACCTGCTCCTTGTAACCGATAACAGTCTCCATAAAGTGTTTATGTTTAATCTTGATGGGGAGTTCAAGTTCAGTTTTGGTGAGGAGGGTCAGGGCGAGGGACAGTTCCAAAGTCCATCAGGTATCACATTAGACCAGGCAGGTAACATTATTGTAGTGAACAATGGTGACGGCCGTGTGCAGGTATTCGGGCCAGATGGTACGTTCATTCGGACTGTGGTGACAATTAAGGGAAAAAGCACTTATGGAATCGCGCTGACTCCTGATGGCTACATAGCTGTAGCGTGTGGTGCCGGACATTGTGTAGAAATGTACAGGTACGAATGATAAGCAACTTAGGGATCACAGAGATGCATGTGTTTAGAATGTGTAATTCCTCATTAGACACGTTTTGGTAAATTTATAGTCTGTTACAGCCTGCAAGAAAGGTGTGACAACATCGTGGTCAAAAATACTCCGCAGATCTAGATCGGTCTAATGTAACTTAGATTGAAAAACTATTCTTTTTATCCCATATTTACCTAGACGACCATTATCAATTTTGTATTGACTGTCTTGACTTCTATATCAGTTTTGTGACTACTTACATCAACAGCCAAAAGAAAGCCGTATACAAGAACGACAGTTACGACCCAACAGATCCTTTTGTATGGAAAAGTCGTTCCCACCTTCAGAAAGCACGTGGCAGCACTCCTGGAAGCCCAGCTTACGACCCAGTCCGTACGGCGTCAGTCCCAGGGTGTTGGGCTCACTCGTTCCCAGGTGGAACTTGCCGAGGGCACGGGTCATTGACCGCACGATGTCGGGATTACCTGACAAAACTGAAATAAATAGATTGACAATCTAATAGCTTGAACATCTGATGATGTGATAACATGTACACGTGGAGAGAAAAACATGTCTTTATCAATAAGAAGCAAAAGTGAATAGTTTTACTTTTTGTGTGAATTAGATTTTGTTACGAATTGTACTGTACATGTTGCACTTCAACATCTTATCAAATGATGATGGTATGTACATGTAGTGTGAAGAGCTTTTTCATGATCCATAAGCAGTAATAATGAATTTTGTTTACTTGTTGTTGTACTAGTTTGTTCTTAAAATATCGTTTTACTACAATATGCATGTACAAGGATACCAATAAAATACTTGATCTCTTTATCTTATTGTCACTTTGTTTTACTGTCATCAAATGCTTGGGATCAATTCAAGCAAGATCAGCAAACGGATACAGGGAAACAGACCCATGTCTTGGTATAAACATTACTTGTACCTCTACTTGCACCATCAGTCGTGAATTTGTGTACTGAAAACACAAACAGACGTCAATGAATTATATAATGTTTGTGTGTTTAGTAAAGAGGAATCGTTACCTGCATGATGTAAGGCAGTGTTACCATCCTTGTCCTTAGCGTTCAGGTCAAAGTCGACACACTCAGGCTGTATATACAGCTCCACCAGGCGGCGCCTCCCGGTAAGACAGGCGTGCATCAGGGCGTTCCGTCCGGACGGGTCGGCCAGCCCCACGTCAGCCCCACGACTCAGGAGCAGGTGTGCGCAGTGCTGTCATAAAAGTGTCGTCATTTGCATCTTAGGATACGGTCACATTGCCAATTAAAATAAAGCCGGGGACCGGCCAGGCAGTTTTCGGGAACAAAAAGTAGTGTAACATACAAAACAACAAACGCATAGAACACGAGATTTTTAGTCATCAGCATAAGTTGTGTCTATTCCTAGATAAATATTTCCACAAGCATCCCGACCGGGCCCTGGCTTGGAAATGTGACCATAGCTTTGTGGGGTATAAACACTTATCTCGAAGCTTTCTTTACAAGCTAGATCTAATACAAAGCCACCTGCCCTACAGATAAACAATATGTGGGTACTTTCCGAAATCATACAAGCAGTTGAATTATTGCAGACTTAGGGTCAAGCGTTGTATTCTTAGAATTCTAAAATTTGGTTGAAAAAATGTTTTCAGCCATAAGACTACTGCAGATGTACAGCACATCAGCGTCGACTGTTGCAAAATGTCCTCAATTTACGGAAATAAACCTGTCGTATGGCTTTTTTTAAAGAATAGGATAAGTTTGTTACCTGTCCTCTGGACTCGTCCTCGATATAGCAGCAGAGAATGAGCGGGGTCTGTCCGCGCTCTGTGGCGGTGTCTACGTTCAACCCGGCCCGCACCAGGAGGTCCAGGTGTCGGTAGTTCCCCTTCTCTATGGCTGCTGCTACTGACATTTCGCATCACCAACTCAAAATATCTAACTTCAATCAATCTTTCGCAGGCATCATAGTTCATAGAAAATTATAGCACACTGCAAACTTCATAGAAAATTGAATAATCAGATACTAGTAGTACAATATCGACTTTCCTCGCTCCACCCAGGTGTAAATGGGTACTGGCTTCGGCTGGGGAAGTAAGGTAAAAGACGGTGGTCCTCTTCTAATACTGCGCCTAGACGCAATGGATAACAACCGACTGCACCTATGGCCTGAAAAAGGCTATGGACTACCTTTACCTGACGCTTTACCACACGAGAGAGAGTATCCCGTGACACGACATTGTTTGGATACACTCGAAGCAAAACACATAGATACGGGAAGTCATCATAATACTTTGACAGTCTTTATGCATGATTGATTGATAAGTTGACGTCACTAACGTTAATCATATTTCCGTTAATTGCAATAGGAGATATCTTACTTGTATGAGGCACGTTGGTTGTGTGTGAAATATAGCAACAAGAAATTGCAATATTTATCATTCTCCAGTTCTCATAGTTTTTCGGTGCACTTGTTGCAAGAGTGTATTTGATGAGTATATTTGTACGCAAACCCACGTCCGTTTACGTACGTAAGTGTCCCGTTTCGTACAAAACAACGTTGATATTTACACTCACTAAGTTTTAATTTCCCTAATGGAGTTAGTACTCAATGGATGGAGGTCTTTGGGGGATTCCATGGTCCTAGCATATAGGATGGAAAGGTCATTTTTCAAAATATACCGTGCTCTGTTTATTACGGTACAATCTGACCAATGGTCCAATTGCAACGGGCGTGTTCACTGGTTGCGGCATAGTGTAATGCGTTTTTTTTTTTAAAGTACTTCATTACGTTTACATGTACTTTGATACTGCACATGCAATTAGTCTTCGGGCATATGTTGCAAAAAAAAACAAACTTATTTCTCAAACATATATTTTCCCAATCACTAGATTAAGCGTGCTTGCTACGTTTTTCAGTAGTCGGTTGATTTACACTTGTTTTAAACTATTTTGAACGATTTTTTAAAAGATTTGTGGGTATCCAATAAAGAGTCAATAAACTTGTCTGTAAAGGTTATGTTTATCCAGGTTTAACCTCCTTGATAAATCAAATGTTTATGTCTTCTTCAGTTTGTTGTAAGAACTGATTAGATTTACCAAGCATATTCTGTGCGATTGGACTGACTGGATCATTTGAAGATTGGCATGACACAAGCTTCCTCTGGTTGCCATGGTAGCCACAGTCACCAGGACAACGCGGGATGAGGGGACTCCCTCTGCCGACGTCATGATGACATCATGTACCATAACAGGTCACTCGGGGTCAGCCACGTTGTCGGCTATCCTGAAACCGGATACCCACCGCTCAGCCAATCAGCGGGCCGGATTCCGCCCGCACCTGCGCCGTGAAGGTATCCAAGATGGTTGACCGGGAGAAGACGGAGCTATACCGGCAGGCTGTCCGCATCGTTTTCTTGTGTTCCGTGTGGTTCACGATCAGCTCCGGCGGTAATGTGATCAATAAGCTGCTCCTGAATGAGTTCCCGTACCCGATCACGGTGTCCATGATGCACGTGCTGTCCGTGTGCCTGTATCTCGGACCCATCATGCGGATGTGGCGGGTCCCCCTACACAAGCCGGTTGCGTCAAGCTACTATATGAAGATGATCGTTCCGCTTGCAGTGGGCAAGTTCTGGGCTTCCGTGTCCGCTCACGTCAGTATATGGAAGGTGCCGGTGTCATACGCGCACACAGGTAAGGTTTGCTGAGGTTTGTAATGTACTTACCGCTGTTATGATACCTACAAGTCAGCCACAGACGGTGCCCATATGTTTTGTTACCCTATACAGTCCTACTGCCCTAGTTGTAATAGACAACAGTGACCAGACTACTCAATTAAAAGTTGAGGGGTTGGGACTGTTGCCAATAATTTATTAAGCAGATGGAAAATATCTTGGAAGAAAAGTTGATTGTACTGTATAAAAGAAATATGCACCTAATCTTGAGCTAGTTCTGAATGAAGGAGTTTTCTATGGGAAAATGCATTTCCATTGGTTGTTAATAATTACCGAATGGATATGATTAATATCTTAGACTGTCTCTTCGTGAGAAAGTTTGTTTGAACATTTGTTTACTCATGAGGTGAAATTGGTAGGCTGGGTGACATCAAGGCCTTGAAACATGAAATGACTTAAACCTTTACCGGACTTAGTTGGTACTTTCTCAAAGTTTCTAGCTCTGCATGCGTAGAGCCAGTTCAACAGGTCTTTGCCTTTCTCTTCGTTCATCTGCCAACCTTTGGGCTTGATTTTGGACTGAGATGGGTCATGCTTTCCCAATAGAGAGGCTCAAGATTCAAACAGAGTTACTTAAGATCCATTTTGTGAAGCTTCACCAGGATCGTTGGAATAAACAAATGTTCAAACCAAGGAGGTTAACCTCCTTGTTCAAACAAAAAAATGTAGACCTCAAGTCAAAATGATCAGTGTCTAAATCTGAATAATGTGTATAATGTTAGATATTTATCAAAATAATGTGAATAGTGTGATTTTAGTAATCTTGTGATTTTCTTTTAAATTCCAGTGAAAGCTACCATGCCCATATTTACAGTCATTCTAGCCAGACTAATAACGAAAGAAAAGCAAACAACTAAGGTAAGTTCAGGGTCTAGTCTGATTTAAAATCTGGTCCTTTTGCCACTGATATAAGACATTTTAGATTTTTTAGAACATTTTTTTTACAGTATTGCAGCATGGTAATGTTTGGTTGTTTTGTATAACTATTAAACTATCTTTAGGCATAATATACCAGTTTTATACATTACGTACAACCTACAGGTGCATTAGACTGTAATAGACTGTAATAAGGTTTGTTCCACGCACACCAAATTAGATACAAGTTTTTCTTGTCATAAGTGTGGCACACTCTATAATTTGTTCAAGGTGTAACTCACCAAGTGGATGTCCCTAATCTAAAGCTATGCTGTAGCTACTCTCCAAGCAGAGGTTAGGCTCCGGCTGTTTTTTTAACGTTTTTTTAGTCGTTTTTATCGGGCTTTCTGTTTTGTCATTTTTTTTGGTTGTGTCCGGCCTAACGTTTTGACACAGCAAGATATAATAAAAAAATAGAAAGCCCGTTAAAAACGACTAAAAAAACGTTAAAAAACAACCGGAGCCTAACCTCTGCTTGGAGAGTATGCTGTAGCTACACTGGTCTGGTAACTTCAAAATATTATTGTTGATCCTGGTATATAACACAGCTGATTAAACTATACCTTTCCCACAGGTCTATTTTTCACTGATGCCCATTGTTCTGGGTGTGCTGGTTGCCACGGTAACAGAGCTGTCCTTTGACCTGATTGGTCTACTTAGTGCCCTATCGGCGACAATCACATTTGCTCTACAAAATATTTTCTCCAAAAAGGTAAGTGAACTTATGTTGGGGATTTGGTAATTCTTGGAGGGGAAGGGAAAATAAAGCAGGGCAGGTACACTTCTGACTACTAATGACAACACAGGTGTACGAAGGGCGGTCAATAAGTAATGCCCCTGACCCACTTCCAGTCGTCTGATCTAGAGGAAATTTTGTATGTGTAATGATTCATATCTGTATAGGTTATGTTGCAAAAAACAGCTCTGAACTAATTGTGGTTTCCGATTTACTGGTGTTTGAACTGAGTCAGGTGCGAAATGGACCAGGTGTGAAATGGAACCAGTTGAGTGTCGCGCAGTGATCCGGTTTTTGTATTTGAAAGGACGCACACCAAAGAAGACTTTTGATGAAATGAAAGAAACTTATGGTGATGATGCCCCATCATATGACCTTGTAAAACGCTGTCATCCTGAATTCAAACATGGCCGGAAGTCTGTGGAAACAGCTCCCAGACCTGGTCGTCCCTCTTCTGCCATTGATGAGGCATCTGTTGGAGGACCAACCTGGGGTGTCCTACAAAAACGGTGTCCAGAGCTGCATCAAACGATGGGAGAAATGCATAACTCTGGGTGGTTCCTATGAAGAGAAAGACTGATAACTGTGCCAAGTTTCATTAATCTCCTGCTATGAAAAATGGGTCAGGGGCATTACTTATTGACCGCCCCTCGTACCTAATTCTGTAAAAAAATAATCATCCTCATTATAAGAAACATAATATAAGATTCAGTTAGACTCTATTACAAGTCATACTGTACCTTTTACAACTATTCAGCTGTTGGGAAAAATTTGAATTTACTTGACTCTAGATATCAACTTCTAAAACAAAAAAAAAAATTGTCCCTGCACCTTGCAAAGGGAAAGTAGGTTTATGAATTATAGATCAAATTAGAACTGTTTAGAAAGTTAGGTAAAAAAAAATAGAATATAGAAACCATTGGTATTGCACTTATGCTAATAACCACTGCAAAGGATAAAAATTTACTTAGACTTATGCATCTAGTATTAGGCCAGTGAAGGTTAGGTGACATTAGAAAAAAAAGTACCTGAACAATACGTTCACAGTAGGGCTGGGTATCGGTACAGCGGACCGGTACAAAACCGGTTTTTCTTATTGGACCGGTCCAAAAAAAACGGACCTGAAAAAATTAGGACCGGATGTTGGACCGATTAGAAAATTAACAGATTATTTTATCAGGCATTCACACGTATTGGTGCTTGCAGGTGGGAGAAAATAACAAGAATGAAGTAGAATAGAGTTTATAGTAATTTCTACCAAGTTTTACAGCCAATCGTATAGGTGCAGTTAGTGTTGTAGGATTTTAAAACGCCAGTGTAAGTCTAATACTCCACCAAACAGATTTCTTTGTAGTGAAATGGATCATTGGTATGACTATGAGTCATACTGAATCAGGTCCAGATCCTCTGGACCTGAACCAGACCTGGACCTGAATTTTCTGTACCGGTACCCACCCCTAGTTCACAGTTTTACTCGCACTGTCCTACATTTGTTAGTTTGAACACATATGTATTCTTTTCCATATTTTCCATTCCTTAGGCACTAAAGGAGACAGGGATGCACCATTTGAGGCTTCTACATGTGCTGGGAAAACTGGCCACACTCTTTCTGCTCCCCATCTGGATCCTTATGGATGGCAGCAGGTTCCTCACAGAAGAAAGTTTGGTAAGTTACAGTGGCTACAGCAGCAGCTCCCTCTAGCAGTTTGGCTTGGAACTACAGATGCTCATAGTCTTTGTTGGTTCAGAATTCGAAGAGAGTTTAATAAGTTGTAGCATACTGAAGCTGTACTTTGTTTTCATTAGGTTGGTAGATCATAGAATATTGTAACCCCAACGAAGATATTGGAAGCAATACCTCAAACTTTCTTTCTTATTTTAAACTACTAGAGTAATTGCACATGTAGGTAAGCTACAGATTATCTCACTGAAGCATGGCACATTGACGTTGCTGCATCCTAAATTAGATTTGTGTTGTATGTTAGAAATACATCAAAACACAGAAGTGGAAAAATATTCATTTATCGATGACCTTTTTTGAAGGCACAGTCAAACCGCTAAAACGCAGTACTGCCGCCAATATGCCACAGCTTCAGTGAGGTACCCGCTTTAATTGAGATCTTACTAGATGGTAACAACTAAATTACGATTTCATAGTCACTTGCTCCCCCTGGCAGTTCTATGTGAAACAGCACCTAGCTTTACAGTTGTTGCTTGTTAGTGGATGGTATGGTAATCAGCTGATTGACATAGTAAGCTACTCCCCCTGGTGACAGTATTTATATCTGAAATGTTCGGTGACCTTTGGCAATACTGAGGCAGCAATGGTATGAAAACTGCCCGCAGAACGACAAAATGCGACTTCGTTGTTTGTCATTATAACTTTTAGATGCATCGTAACTTATGTGTAAGGGGTAGACTGAAACTATGAATTAGAAAGAAAAGATGAAGATTAATGTACTAGAGGTATCAGAGGAAGCATTTGCTCTAATAGGCTAAAAAAAAGTCTACCACAAAAACATTGATGAAATACAAATCACCACTCACACTCGCACTTAACCTGGACGTATAATATGTTCTTTCATATTAATATCAAAAGGCCATCCATTTCTCTAATAACATGTAAGGTCAGCTATAACTATATGAGTACATCTAGTTCAATTGAGTGTCTCTGAAGTGACCATTGTTGAATGAACGTAGACTCTATCCGCTGCCATGCTGTACATAGTACGATGGAAAGACCTCAGAAAGTGACGTTTTCCATTTAGCAGGAATGCCTTTCATCACGGTCTTATCTGAACGTGACTACACGGTACTGCAAAGGGGTAGACGCCTTTTACGGGGGGAGCGTGCACGGTCTGCGGCTCAACGCCCCTTCAGACGCGCAGAACCAACACGAGCTTTACTTTCCACAGTCCCGTAGCTCGTGGAGTGGCGTATTTACCGGGCAGACAGAGCCCCAAGCATCCACTCCCTTGCTAAAAGCCATGTAGCACAGGCCATCGTTGAAAATTGATACGTTCCATTAAGGGGGGGCTAAGCCTGACCAAGCCTCTCAACGGATGCAATATTGTTCCAATGCTTTTAGCCTTGTGCACGGAAAAGAAAATACTGCCAGGTTTTGACGCACGGAGAGAATATTTTCTGCCATCTGTGTTAAGATAACACGATTCTCTGGTAACCCGCCCCCATGTTCCGAGGCAAGTGTGCTAAGTGCTAAAATGGTGGGACACTAAATGGAGACCCTCAAGATCATTTTCTCAAGAGCTAATTGGATGGGCCATTCACTTAGAGGAGGAAAGAGCCTTTGTCTTTCACATTGCAAGTGTGAAGAGTCTGTCTTTGGAGAGTACCTGCAGTTTTTACATAAAGGAAGTAGCAGCTGTGCTTGTAGCTGTAGGTGTGTGGGACTGTGTTTGACATTTGCATTGAAAACCTTCTCCCCTTCATTGCTTTTCGTGATCAAATTTTACTGGTTCTGAGGTTAGGGGGGTTGTAGTAGGTGAAGAGGGACCTATTCATTGAGGTTTAGACATCCTAATCTGCTTCTAATCTCTTCAATGCTGGCAAAGTATCCCCATCTATTATCTTTTACATAGTCCATGCAGAACTTCTGCTTGGTCATGAAATAATGTATTTGTACCTTTTTTTGCTGTATACGTAAAAATGATGGTTATCAGTTGGTTGAACTAACAGTCTTTTAAAATCTAGTTCAAACAATGTCAAAAGACAGCATTCTCATTACTGTTGGAAGCTCTGCAAAGATAAAGTCATAGTTTCACCCTAAATTTTCTTTCAAGTTAGTACATCACGTAGTCGGTCCAAATGAGTAGATCATGAACCCCATCATAGTTATCTATGTTAACATGTTGGAGCCTAGCTCTTTCAGAATGCCTCAGTCTCCCACATGTGAGCTAGGTACTACAGACTGTCCAAACTTGTCCTGTCTATTTTGTTGCAAGTAGTTTGTCCAAATGTATTAAAAATACAGATTATTAACCATACAGTAGTCATGTATCTTTACATAGGCCATGGCACCCAAACTGCTGTGTCCATATTAGAGTAACATCCATTGGCATAATACAGGCAGGTTTACTGCAATTTCTCAAGCAATACAAATTTGGCAAGTGATCAACGCATCATTTTCTCCAGTTACATGTTGCTGTTACAGCTTACCTTTGCCACTTCTTCTGTGTATATTTTTTTGTCTCTCTTGTCCTGCTAAAAACTTAATATCGTAATTGGAACACACCGCGGAATTGCACGGAGAACGGGCGCGTGGTTGGAAGGGGGTGCAATAATACGGGCAGAACGAAACACGGCACAATTAACTGCCACTATGTATCTTTATACATCCCCTGTTGTTCCTTCCTTTCCTGTTAGTAATTGCACAAAACAAAAACCTGCGATGAACGTGACAGTGTGTTCGTCCCACGACGTGCTCGCCTGCCCCGAAAATGAACTGGAAACTTTTGGCCTTGTTGTCTTCGAATGCATTGTTATCGAAGCCTTTTTGAAAATGTGTAAAATACGTGGATGTCTGAAGTGTGCATACCTCGGAAATTACTGTTGCTGTGCTAGTGGATCACCGAAAATTTATCGTTTCTGTCATTTGCCGGTATAAGTATTACTCCGGGTATTATGCCAATGGATGTTACTAGGATTCTCAGTCTCCCCACATAAATATTAGGTACTACAGACTGTTCAAACTTGGCCTGACAAGTCTATGGTTTGTTTCTGTAAGACCCATAACTGTGTACCAGGCTGACCACTGATACCTGGGCCTGTTTGAGTTAACCTGGGTTTTAGGGAGGGTCCTCTAACCCCACAGTCAACACTCTCAGCCCGCATGCTTTGTTTTTGTTGTCACTGCAAACAGCTGTGGTTTCTCAGAAAATTTTACTACAATCTTCTTTTTCCTTTCTTACTGCTGTACTATATAATTTGCAACTTATAAACTTCCTGCATTCAGCTAAAAAAAGATGTCATATTTTTGTCGTAGCTTGATAAATTTTGATTTATCGTACAACATGGAACTTTGTACAGATACAAAATAAGAGTAAGAGGTTTATATATGCATGGCCAAACAATCTGGTTAATATAATGTACTAACACAGGGCGGAACATCCGTAACTTCCCAGTTCAACCAACAGTGCAAGCTGGCAGCCATGCAAGCAAATGTCTTCATTTGTTTCTTTCATTCTGTTGGGTTGGCTGCAGTTGGGAGGACTACAGCCAGGACGGTACAACATTAGCATCACACAGGGCTAAACCTGGTGACAAAGAACGAGAAATTGTTGAGTAAAAGTACAGAACATGATGTTTGACTGAAAGCACTTATGAAGTAAAATATCTGTTTTTAAAATCGTTGATATCATGCATGAGATTGGAGAGATAACACCATCTAAGTACAAAATGTTAGTTACAGGGAACTTGAGGTTCCTGCTACTAATCTCCTATACTGATTGTTTTCTGTAGTAACAGGTAAAAGATAACACACACACAGCCTTGTGTATGTGAGAAAATAACAGCACGTCTTTTGTGTTTCTACTCCAGTCCGACAAAGAACAGTGGTTCTGGGTTCGAATCCTAGGGCTGCTCGTCACCAGCGGCTTCTGCAACTTTGCGCAGAATATCGTGGCGTTCACGGTCATCTCCATTGTCAGCCCGCTTAGCTACTCGGTCGCGAACGCAACCAAGCGGATACTGGTTATCACAGTCTCCCTGATCACGCTGAAAAACCCTGTCACCTCGACCAACGTGTTGGGGATGTTAGTTGCCATTGTAGGAGTCCTCGCATACAACAAGGTGAGTCAAGACGGCTTATGGTATTGTCCTGTTCTTGCTACCTGTTTTCTTTTGTCATCAAATTCTTTCCTGACATCTTATGTCAAAAAATAACAGAACCAAGTGATTCATGAATTGAGCAAACTTGTGGCTTCGTGTTTTGTATCCATAGGCCCTCCCAACACATTGTGCATTTGGCTTTGTACATTCAGAACAATATAGTCTTTAGATATATATCTAGAAGCTTGAAAGTGGTTGTAATGTATTTTTATTGCTTGTTCTGATTTGACATATTGGATCTTTAACCTCAAAACGTTTCGTTTTGATGTTTTGCAAATAGAATTGTTAGATTATTGTTGAAGGTTACAATCTAACCAGACATTATTTTATGTAACTGAAGTTTGGGGTTGCTTATTCAACATAACTTACTTTAAAAGAAACAAGGTTTACTTTGTGTATGCAAAGTCTGTGTGGGAAAAATGATATAATAATCTCTATTATCATAAGCAAAGTTGCTTGCATAGGTCTTCATCAAGAAAGCTATGGAAGATGCCAAAAGAAATGATTGAACGATTTAAAAGATGGATGGATGGATGGATGGATGGATGGATGGATGAATGAATGAATGAATGAGTGATTGAGCGGACTAATGATTGATGAGTAAAGTTTGCTCTAGTGCTGTGCTTATCAACCACAGCAACAGGTAGTAGACAATAGGAACCTACTTGGTAAAATGCCCATTGCAAAATAAGCTTTTATTTCTTACATTGGATTCAAAGACCCAGAGGATATCACAAAGTTTGTGTTGTTGTAGTCAATGAAGACCAGCATCATCATGTTTGTGTTGTAAGCTACTTATAAGATAGTTCTCGTCATGGGAATGTGTGTGTGAGGGTAGAGGAGGACCCATCCCATGGACAGCTGTACTCACACACCCATGCTGTACCAGGAAACCACTGCCAGGGTGGGGTGGGTTTTCTTTACAGCTGTCCTGGTAACTGCCTGGGACCAAATTCAGGCTGCACAGTGTCATTTTACGCTGCCTTTCTGTGTCATTTAAACATTACTTTCATCCACCGAGTTTACTGTCAACTTCAACTTAGAAATGTTTTAGATTTTTAAAAAGATTTTTACATTTTTAGAATAGATATAGAATGTGGGAATCCGTATCACAGTTTCTCCAAGTGCATCACATATTTACCTAGATGAGAGGAGTGGTTGCTTAGATCAATAAAAGTACGAATGTACTTGACTTGAGAGCAGCACCCCCCTCCTCTCCACACTACCACCCCACACTATACTGTACACACATCATGTTGGGGACAAAATTGGGGGACTTAACTATACAGGGGCCTCTATAGTGTGCATTTTCACCCAGGCTTTATGACCCAACTATCAAAACAGATCTGTACAATACAGTATATGTAGTTTTACTACTCTCATAGTAAACGTTAGTAGAAGTTTGATGAGCACTGTCATATACACTGTTGTCAACCTGTTGTATCATTTATGTCAAATAGTGCACTGCCTTTTTCTTCAATTGGATAGGAGATGGTCCATTTCTGCTCAAAATGTACATATTTGGTCTTAAATATGGAAATATGACAGACTTAGTCACATGAGTACATGCACTTGGCAGTTTTTTTTATTAGATAGGATATGTTCCATTTCTGCTGAAGATGTACAAATTTGATATTCAATATGCAAATATGACAGACCTAAGTCACATGAGTCACATCCATGCTGATGTGAGTGGAAGAGTCCAGTATTGCCTTACTGCCATTCCTGCTGGCGCCAGGAGAGCTAAGCCAGGTTCTGTAGCACCTTTATCCACAGCAGACACGGTAAAGCTGTGGGTAAACAACGGCACGACTGACACCGGGGGACGACACCGCGGGAGATTAGGGGTTAAGGGTCATCCGGAGATGGTGCCAGGTCCTGCCAACTTCAGGACTTTTATCAAATTATAGAAACATTATTTTTTTAGTTTATGTTTAATATTGAACAACAGATCTTGTATCCCATGAGTTAAATGATTATTTTTGTAGCATGTCTATAAGAATCGCATTGTAGTTGTATTTGAAAACAATGACTTTGAATAAGATCTTAATGGATCTTCCTGACTTCAATTTCTATCAGTTTTTGTGTGTGATACTGATAGCATGTGTGTGTGTGTGGGGGGGGGGGATATCAAACCTTTAACTTTATGGAAATGTACAAAAAAGGTAAAGAGCACTTTGACATTCTTGTGGGAAGGGCTTTTGATGGAGGTATTTAGAAATTGAAGTAATCAATTAATTTAAGACCTGGGTATTAACCTGTACAAACATGCATTAGATGGTCATCTTGTGTTCAGCTCCAGGCCACACAAGCTTGATACAGTGGATCACATCAACACACACAATAATTTTGATTCAACATATCTTCATTGTTAGCATCCTGTTGTTATGCATTTTCCGCCAGATCTTCTTTTCCTGATCTTATATCAGACCTTTGTTGTTCATAGGATGCCATCTATTAAGACTATGTGGCTATAGCTACAAATCAGTAACATCAATTCTAAATAGGAGAAGTCTTTCCAAAGTATAACACACTTTTTTTTTCAAAATGTTTGCAATGTCATTTTGTCATGTGTAACATCAAAGCACTAAAGAACCTCATTTTGCGCCATGGATTAAGAATCACTTCAAATTAATTGAGGGCTTTGTACAGTTTTCTCTATTACATGTATTATCATTATTACAGTTATTTTCCTATTCAACCTATAGATGTGTAGAGCAACAGATATATTCCTTCAAAAATATTTTTCAAAGAAAACAAGATTAAGATGTCTTAACCAGAGTTCCCAGAGGGTGTATTACGTAGGTGTGTCCACTTGATCTCAGGTTTCTGTAAATCTCTGGGCAGTAACATGTCTGTCATCAGCTGGCCTTATCATTGGTCATCTTATCAGCTGCACAAACTGCCCTGGGAACAGGAGCAGCTCTCTGTCCCAGGAAACAGGTGCCACTCTCTGTCCCAGGAATATTGAGGTGGATGAAGTTGTTCAGTAAAGATCACTTATGAGTATTTTCTTTTGGCAAACGTTGACCTTTATTATATTTTTTGTGTTTGTAATGTTTGATGAATGGAGCTTCTGTGTTGAAGTCGGAGCTTCTGTGCTGAAGTCATTTTACAAAAAATTGACACCAATTCAAGTTCCCGGCATTTCCCTTAAATGCGTTAAAATAATTCTACAAAACAATTTCCTCTCCTCTTAGCTTCAGTATTTCCCTTCAATAAAAAAATAAATAATATCAACTGTAGATGCAGTGATGATGATATTTTAAGATGGTAATGCATTGTAATACAAAGCCTACAGAACATGTTAGTCTATAGAACAATTACCCGATCGACTGGCCCCTCCCACCCAATTAGTGTTCGGTTTCCCTGCCTTTTTTCTTCAAGGAGGAAGAGATTTGGACCATTTAGTTCTGCCTTAATTATCGGACACATCTTAAGGCGATGTCTTTAGGAAGAGTTGTTGTCCCTCTCGTCTTCAGTCGTTCCTTATCATTTCAATGGCGCGAGACTGGCCCCCTCCCTCACAACCAGGTTTAGGGCACAGCTTTTGAGTTGAGATGACCAAAGAGCTCTGACCAGGGAGCGATTTGGCGTTTACAGCCACTAATATATAGGCTAATACGCGGTTAGCTTACGGCTATTCGTCGGCACCTTTGGACGTGTTTTTTTTCGTTTGATGCACCTTTTTTCGCAAACACATTAGCACAAAGAAATACCACGAATGCTGACAGAAATCGCTATCGAAATTTAAGAGATATATTTGCACTAGTAGAAACAACAGTACATTAGCGAGGGGAACAATTTTATACAGAAAATGATACCGACACAAAGTTAAGTTTGATGCGTCTTTCAGTGTTTTTTTTCGCTTTACCCTTCGTCTTCACTAGTCTGTGTAACGC
Source organism: Branchiostoma floridae x Branchiostoma belcheri (assembly GCA_019207045.1). NCBI lineage: Eukaryota > Metazoa > Chordata > Leptocardii > Amphioxiformes > Branchiostomatidae > Branchiostoma > Branchiostoma floridae x Branchiostoma belcheri. Next base: position 15,656,562 of record CM033037.1, on the reverse strand, counting down.
AAACTCCGCTATCCAGAGCTTGTAGGCACCTCCCCGCGCGCGGCAATGTAGGACGGGCCTAAGGAGTGCGATTAAATCAGGCTACGTCTTCACGAACGTCGCAAATTTTTCTTTACGGATCTTTTTTGTTAGTTTATTTTGATCATTAAAAACATAGGCATATCCGCACATGGACATCTCATAGACAGATGTATTACTTTGTATGGTATGTTAAAGCTTACAATTGAGTTTTCTTGAAGTGATTTTGAGAGGATTCGTTTGTATTAGGTAGTAAAACACAGCGCACTATTTATGTGTTGTATTTCTCTATGTTTTCAACGTTATATCGTTTCATCAAAATTGCAATTAGAATTGGATTTGAACAGTCATATTCTATATTATGAACTGGTCGCAGAAAAATAAACTTTTAGAGTTTTAAACGGCTTCGTTGTGTACAAAATATTCCGTCATCAAATAGCCCATTTCCGAACTAAGTGACCATCGCGAAAACGGTCACATGCATTTTGTTAATACATAAAGGCAAATCTAGCAACTTTACTCTAGCAAATAATGTAGACATTGTAGAAGTCTCAACATAAAAGATCGTCAGAATTTTGTCTATTTCGGTTGCTTGGATGTTCGAAGTGTTGTTAATGGCAAAATATTTCGTTACTTAGCTTCTAAGATTTTAACCTAGTCCTTAAAACGTTCCGTGGTTTGCAGTGTGTCTCTCAAACAAACATCGGCCAGACCTGTCGTTATCTAAGTCACATCTGAATTTTAAAGATATTTCTCAAAATACCTCATCAGAAAATATTTGTCTATTGTGTGAACTTTATTTGTTTCTCACCGCGTTGTTTTACGGGTGTGGAGTGAGCATTCAAAACTTTTTTTTCTTCAAAGACCTTTTCTTGTATAATTTCTTTTGCCAGACGTGCAGCGCAGCGAATCTTTGAAGCTTCGAGAAATAAAGTAATCTGCCGTTACGTTTTAGTAGACCCTCAGAAAATTTCGGTCCTTTATATAGACTGTTTTTAGTATCGAAACGTTTGTTACTTTTGTGACCTCAATTGTTTCGTTTCATTAATTAAACTTGATATTTTTTCGTTGACGTTGATTTGAACGGTACACTTTCGTTACATCTATCCCGTGGAGCATGCAAGTGTTTAGCGCTAACGACAACTTGTGGCACAACCTTATACTCGAAAAGGGTATATAACCACGAAACATTTCTTTAGTCTACCGCATCCTGTACATGCTCTTGTATCACATCGTTTCGTTGACTGATATATTAATAGTCTTGAAAAGATGCAAAGGAACCGCTCAGGTGCGGACAGAGCGCGTCTACGCCTTGTAATCTTCAAAAGGAACCCACGAACTCTCCACCTTACAAGTCACTTTCCCTTCCCAGATGAAGAGATAACGCCCAGGCTCAAGTTTGTGGCCGTTATCTCTCCGAATCTCGCCTTCAAGTGCCAACACTGAGTCTTTTCTTCCCGGACTCTCAGAAGTTGGTTTTCCCAGAGACGGACTTTGTCGGCTGTCGTTCTTACTTAACATTCCCGGACAGTGAAGTAGTAGGGGTGGCGGCGAAAGGGGGGGTTCCGAGACAACGGTTCTTGTACCATGTAGTTTTACTGGTCGGGAAGAGCAAGGAATTTCTCCGCAACATTGAACCTGTATATACTGTATGTACGCCAAAAAGCAGTTACTCAAGCAATTTCTATACTGTATATAGCCGTCCACATTTCTTTTGCGACCAGTGAAAAGTAGAAATCTGTAAGCTAAGATTGCATTGAGATGCTGTATGTTTCTATACAGTACCTAACGTTTATCTCTTATGACACAAAGTTTATTTACACGTTTTAAAGTGTATCTTATGAAACGTTTGTGTTGTAGTTAGAAATATCTGTTACCGGCTTCTGCAAATGCACATTCATAATTGTGTAAGTTAGGTGATAAATATTTGAGGACCATAACCATGAAATGTGCCAACTTTTCACGCAAACAAAGGCTGTGTCAAACATCAGAAGCCCGTATTTCATATATTCATATGCAGTATGTGTTTTAGAAGATATCCTGTCCAACGTTTGTACCTGTGGTTAAACCTTAACGACTAACAACACAGCTGCGGTCGTACCGGCATGTTTTCCCGGTGATTTTGCACAGGAGGAATGTAACGTGCGACTATCCTGTGACAAGGTAAAACTTCCTGTTGTTGACGTTAAACGACAGGTATAACACGTCGTCCCTTCTTCTCTATTCTTGTCCTTTCTTTGGTTACCTGGACGTCTTCCCTTGGCCTTGTCTGCGTGACCGCAGGATGTGCGTACTTGTATTGTCTCTCCACGTTTACTCATCTTAAGATAAATATAGTGCGAGGATACAAACATTAGAAATTGGTTGCGGTGTTTTGACTTATTTTTGCCAACAAAGTGTTTTGTCTGAACAAACAGGACGGGGTCATTGCTGGTTGTTAAAGTTTCCAACTACTTCCTTGTCAGATTGTACATGTCTGGTAACGTTACCCACAACAACGTTGACAGGAATAGAAAATGGGTTTCAACGATGGGAAAAGTTTTTTTCTGATCAACTTAACATTTTGCTATATTGTATTCATTTCAAAGGTTTTTCGACATTTTGTTGAGAAAATGGCAATCCCGTGTTTCAATATTTCACCTGTATTATTAAAATGTTGCCACTTGTATAAAAATATATTTTTCTTTTGCTGAGGTGCCGTCACAAAAACATCATATACTTGAAGAGGAGCCAAAAACTGTCAGAGATTCAAAGATTTATTTCTAACTGGTCTATATTTTGACAGAGTATACGTGTGTATTTGTAAAGGGTATGGTACTAGTTGTCTACACCAAAGGCACGCACCGTGCAGTAGACGGAAATGGGAGCCTGGTATCCGTTTTCCCTCAGTTGAAAACTTTAGACGGGGTACAGAACAAGCCAGTTAATTGCACAACAAATTAACGCACAGTTCTGTTAACTGCACGGAATCCCAAACCGGTGCAGTCCAGCTGGATAATTGCACCAGCTTCGCATTATTGCACCAGCCGAATAATTGCACGAAATGCGCAGGCAGATAGGCTGTGCAATTACACGGCTTTTACTGTATTGAATAGGGCTATAGGTACTGGATAAGTCTACCACGGAGAGGAACTTAGGGTCGGTACCAGGCAGCTGAACCATCCCCTGTATACGAGCCCCGGTTTGTCTGCGGTCCCCGCGCACAGTTCCCGCCGTGCTGATACCATCTCGCATATAATGTCCCCCTACGCACTCGCGCTGACGCACGCGTCAAGCCAGGCTGCAAAAGCACAAAACGGCATGTCATGTCCGCTCCACGTCTGGTCGCACCTTTCGCGCCGCTTCAGGGCAACAGCCTTTCGGGAGCACCTGACCGTCCCCCCGCGGGTCAGCTACGAGAAGTCCCGGCGGCTTCTCTCTGTACCACCCGATCCTGACGCGCGTGGCGCCGCCGGTTCTACTGCCATAGGAGCGGCCCGGGAGGGTTTGACAAATGGTCTGCCCAACCTGACGGATGAAACGGGCTGAAAACAACCGTAAGACACAATGAAAACACTTTCACTTTCTTCCTTAGAGCGCCTGCATTCCAAGGAACCCCTCTGCCCCCCGCTCGCTCACACAAATGAGGGCACACCTGCTGTATTCTCCCACATGGAGGTACACCAAAACTTGAGAAGCTTTAAGAAGAAGTGACCAACGCTCTTAAGACAGGAATGTGCCCATAGTTCTTGCGCTGACCGTAAAGACGTCACCTTAAGAGCCACCCCTTTGGGCGCCCCAACACTCAAGAAACAACAGTTTGCTCAAGTCCTCGAGAAGACGTAGCGATGTGATCTTAAGAAATGGTCGCTACTGTCGAGATTGCGATCTTTGAGTCCCCCAAATATTTGTGGGAAGGCCGTGTGTTGTGCCTGTACAGTAGGTAGCACCATATGCTATCTGCAGGGTTACGGGAGGTCAAAACCTGATCCTTGAACATCAACAAATTATCAAATCATCTCAATTGCATTGCCCGTCTTACATAAGGTTAACAATGACGTTAAATTTGAATACAGTTGAAGCTAACTAATTGCATTACGGCCTATTACATACCTCGGGTATCTGCATAAAATTCTGAAAACCCAAACTATTTCCCATTCACCCCATTATAAATGTGATGGCTTAATGGCATACTTCGGAGATCTGCATAAGATAACTACATCGCATACTGATCCAAAAATATATAATAAAAGACAACGTTGCAACCAAAAATGATCGACATTGAGCTGACAAGAGTCTGTTCAAAGGCATTAAATCAACATAATTTTAGAAATTGTCCACAGAAAATACGGTTTCTATTGAAAATCGAGCCGACTTCCGATATGCTGCTGTGACGGACTTGTGTTATAAACGTGCAGAAATGAAGTCTACATTCGGGCTGTAAATGACGCAGAGACTATGCATTGTTCGTGTATGCTTTGTTTGAAAACAAGGGTGAACATGACCGACAAACCAGCGATGCGCTCCGGTACAATGAACAGGATATTTGGACTCGCTGTTCGGAGCACAAAGAATGGACGCCAATTTCTCATAGACGTCATCTTGCTCTGTGTTCCTGTCAAAAACAGATTGTTCGGGGGGAAAAGAAAATAAGAGGAGAAAAACTTCAGAATTTTATGAATGTGAGGAACTTCAAGTGCTTGCAGTGTTCGTTTCCGATTTTTGGTGCACAAAGCTAACCTGTGTAATCTGTTTTATTGCTTGTGTGAAAGGTTTTTTAAACATCAATGGGCGTTTTTCCTACGTTTACTTGCAAGATTTGAATTGTGCTTTTCGCGCAGTTAGACTATCAACTAATGACGTTTTTTTCCACTTGAAATATCACTGTTACATAAGCATTAATGAAAAGTTTGTCAAAATCTTAAATAATTTTAGTTTATCATACAAAAGTTTAACTTAAGGGGGCAATGTTGATACCGTTTGTTCTTGGAATGTTTATGAACAGCTTGAAGACGTTGAGACCGGTGTTTTAAGAAGTCCATTAGTTTCTTTACCCGGGCAAACATCTTGCTTTAATGCACGGACAATACGTTGTTGAACCCTCTATCGTTCTAATTGCCTCTGCCAGCTATAGACACGCGAGAGGCGTGAACCGACTTGTTCGATTGTCCGGGGATAACAACTTGGCCAAACAAGCGCCAGCTTTTCTAAAAAGTTGGTTGTGGCTGAGGTTTTAATCTGTGTACAAACTGCTTAGGTTTTGTGCAAACTTCGCTGTTAAAACTCCCATTTGTCCGCGCCACGTGGGAAGCGGAGAGTTCCCCGTATCACAAACAACCTGCTCTTATTGACCAACAGATAGGCAATGATGACTTCCGTCGGTGCGTGGGCATATTTTCCACGACTTGTAACCGTGCAGTCGGGGATCCCTTCTATAGTACTTATGTCCTACTCTGTAAGAGGGAACTGGACCACTTAGCCTTTTGAGTTCGGAAGGGGGATTCGCTTGCGGGGAGGGAGATAGGGCCGAAAAGCGGATTATAGGGTAGGAATTCGGAGTAGAGTTACGCGGCTCTGCCAATCTGGATTTTCCCTTTCCGCTCCATATCCCGTGAACCGGCGGGGCTTCCTGGGGGCGCGGGCTGAGAGAGCGGGCTGGCGACAAGCCGGCGACACCGCCAGCCTGTCCACAACGGTCCCAGTCACGACAAGCTTCCCCACATCTCTCAGCACTGAGTATAGGGACCGTCGGGAACGAACGTGGCGTTGCTTGGCGACCGATCCGTAAACTTTACGGCGGACTAACATTCTCAAACCATCGACACTTTAACACGACATAAAATCCCGTGCGAAAATGTATTTCTTAAGTACCGCAACGTAAACGGCAAATTCAGTTCCCGAAATATTACATGTACTTGCTTACGACTAGGGACATCGTAATGTTGGAAAAATACCTGTACAATTTTCTAGTTCAAATCAATATAACACCTGTCTTCTTTTTTTCCAACGGTTTGGCTAAACTGTCTATAGTGTCCGACTTATCCTGTCTAAATTTGCATACTTTTGATAAAAAGTCAAATCTTTAAGACATGATCCAACACATCTTTTATTATCTCTGACTGATTAAAAAATATGTAATATCATCATTGGGTTTGGAAATGAAGATTTGATTTCTATCACATCTGTTAACATTTTGGGAAAACAAAACGAAGTTTCTTCCTAAACTGATTAAACAAGCCCACTCATGTCCTCCTCCACAACTCGTATTTCTTTAATCTCTCTCATTTATCTAAATTGTCAATCAAAACATGCTAATTCTCTCCTTTCTTGAAGAAACGCTATCACCCCGTGCCGTCAAAACACTTGTGTTCTTAGCCCTCTCCCCGGTAAATAGACATGAGTGCCGCACTCGCCACCTTATCGAGTGTACGATTGCTGTTCGGTAAATATTGGCTTTGCTCCGCCCACCAATTAGCGGAAAGGTAGTCTCTACCGGCCTCCTTTGGACGCTGAAAAAAATGCAAGAAATTGGCCAAATGAGGGTGGATAGGACACTTAGCCAACCAAAGGAGTACAAGTTAGCAACCAAGGTGGCTAGCTACTGACAAATTATTCGCCCTAGTTAAACCGATTACTACTATTTTTACGTCCTTGTGAAGGTCTGATGGAAACGTAGCCTAGAAGCTTGGACACTCTTTTCTTGAAACTTGAACAACTTGGCCAGGAAGAGGGCTGGTTACTTGACTAGGGTTTATTCCTATTGTACGAATAATGTAATGATGGAGAGTCTAACATGTTAGTTTTCCTTTAGAAGGCCGAGTGCGAGGCTAAGACAAATCCCCGATGGCGCCCTGGCTACATTTTTGGCTTGGGTTCGGGGATTGGGAATAAATCTTGGGTAAACCGACCGCACAATGGGTTAGGAAACGGTCCGGACTGTGTTTAGCTTCATCCGACCCGACCACAAGGGCTGGCATCGCTGAAAGGAGCGCTTTGTGCCGTGGTCTTCCTTCCTTTAAGACCGATGGGGACTGGGGTACACAGGACGAAATATATGCAAAAGACTGAACGAAAATAAAGAGAAAGACGAAAACCCCACACTAGACCCAGGCTAGGGAATATTAGTTCTCAGTCAGGCGGTGTGAGATTTTCTTACTGATAGCCGTTTGTATAACTCCACACCCATGGATAAATGTATTCAAGAAATAGACCAAAACATGGTGCTAAGTTTTCCAACTGAGTCTTCTCTGGCGGACAGAGTTATTTCGCAAACTATTTACGAATCTTTTGAAGGCCAAAAAGTGCGCGGAAAAGGCTATATCTGTACATGAATCTCCCTATCTCCACGCTACATACACCTAAACATCGGATCCGACTGAGTGCAGACAGACAAGCCTGTGTTTTTCCAGGGTGACAGTTACATGTTTGCGTCTCAAACAAAGTACAAGAGACGGCTGTCAACTAATGTGACAGAGCCGGGGGGCCCGTCTCACAACACGTCTTATATACGCCGCCTTCTTGTGTCTTGTACAGTGAGGAACTAAATAGTTTATCTCCTGAGAGTTGTGCTTGTCCACCTACAAGATTACAAGTTTGGGCCCGGTAGTGCGATAGGTGTGCGACAAGAACTTGGGAACACTTGGGTTCGTTGTGTTCATTGTGACAGTGTCGTACAAATTTCAGCTATCTTCTGAGAGGGAAAGGTTGTCGTATACCCTTGTTAACAATCGGATAAATGATTCACATTTGAGAGTGTATTTTCCTATCCATACAATGTAAAAGTCTGACGTTTAATTTCATACATGTTTCTTAACGTTTCTGTTTTTGCTGTAGGCAAAATACGACCAAAGACAGGAGGAGAAGAAGACGACGCTGCTACCGACGATTCACAAGAACACCTTGGTGCACAACCACTTCCAGCTCGAGTCCCAACCGAACGGCCCCACTTCCGTTTCCGGTTACAACCCGGCCTACCTGAGCAACCTGCCCAACTACAGCAGCAGCAGCAGCGGCTTCACCGGAAACAGAAGTACCCCGGGAACGACGAGCACATCCGGTTATGTCGGCAGCCCCTCTGTGATGAGTCAGACAAGAACGTACATGGATGTCTAGCAGGGTCTGTGGCCAGGGGTGGGGAAATCTCCAGGCAGATGAAGAAAGGCAAAATTGTGACATTTCTTGATCTTTCTTCAGCTCCCAGTTCCTCAGAGCAACTGGCATTTTGCTGCACGGAATATGAATCTTGAGAAATGTTACCATGTTGCCTATCAACATCTGCTTAGAGATTAGGGTTGAGGTACAATTGTTAACAGTAACGTGGTCAATGAGGCAAAGTATGTTGCTAAGATAGGAAGTCGTCACTGTGAAAATTCTTTAACCTTTCAGAATTGCTTTTATTTCATTTTCAACATTGCTTTGATTTTACTTACCTCATATGAAAGGAGTAACACTTCTGAAGAAAAGCTAATGATTTTTTTTTGAAAGTCTGTCGCAAAGTTGCGTCTTTTATTTATTTTCACTGATGTTTAGTTTTTAAAATGTTTTCCTTTTAACCTTTATGTTTTTAAGTCTTTGCTGCATGTGTCGTGTGGTATGTATGAGGAGGTTGAAAAAGAAGACAAGGAATAATGTACATAATCTTGGATACCACTCAAGGAGATAACCATTCAATAAGTGCAAACGTACGGAACTACAGTTCGCGTCCGCTGAAGGGTTTGGACGACACGGCGCAGCGATCTTCGCAAACCTCTGTCCCAATAAACGCAATAAGTAAACGTACGCGGCAACGCCATAATCTCTACGCCATGGGGAACTTATTTTCGCCATGGTAATACTACAGCTTTAGGCTCCACCCTGAGGCGTTGTCAAAAAATTCAAGCACATAACGTGGTGTGTTCGAACAACCAGTACAGAAGTTAGCGATTCACTTGACGTGGGGCAGGAAAATAGGAAATATTTGAATTTTGTGGAGTAATGTTTTGAATTACGTGTTAAACGTTTAAGGAAAATGACTGTGAAAGTCCACAAAATCTGAAATATGAAAGAATTTCTCATCACTTGTATAGAAAGAGACCCATTCAAAAGGGTCGGATTTATTTTTGTGTTTGTATGATAGCATGGTTCTTGTGGCATAGTAAAGATAGAATTCTGTCTTCACTTGAAGTTGCGAAACAAGGGGCCTTCCTTCTAAACAGGAAAGACTACTCCACATATCATTGAAGAAATGGTAAAAATTAAGCTGTATAGACTTGTATAAAGTACAATGGAATCTACATTTTACTGGGTCGTCAGAATTCTTTGCTGTATGTAAAAAGAGATGACGATGTGTTGTGTATAATACAAATGTTCACTGCACGGCAGCATCTTATGCTTTAATTATGAGTATTTTCCCCGTCTTTTTATTCCACGTAAGCTGCTAGTTTTGTTTTTACCTTTAGCGTCCGTGTGTATGAAATGTTTGTCAAAATCTGGTTTTGTTATAAACGTTCATTTGTGGCGTTTTGATTTGTCAAAGCAATACTGAACACCATGTTGAACAACTTATTTCATCGAAATATTGTCGCACCATGAAACACGTAGCAAGAAACAGAATACAGCTCATATATGTGTAGTAGTCATGTTTGTTAACGCACGAAAACAGTACAATTACAGCAATGATTTCAGCCACTGTCACAGATCCAGGACTTTCCCACGACTAACCCCCGACTATTTCCCAACCAAGATCTGCACTGAGTCGGGAGCTCCTATTCGCTTCGACTAGAAGAAGCAGAATATGACTTCACCAACTTTGATTTTTCGAAACGTATGGTGCAGACGACATTTAAAGATTAAAAGTTAACCTCGCCGACCAACTCCCAATCACAGATGACCTCTCGCACGTCTGACTCCCAACCGTAGTCTGGAGAAGGTCGGGAGACCTTGGTCGGCTATATGTGACAGGATTTTAATAGTCAAATGTCTCAATTTTGCCATAGAATATTTTTTTCTGTAGTTATTCTACAACTCAGAAGTAACTAACAATCGAAATCCATTGTTGTCGTTTTTTTTAAATCATGTCCACCATTGCAATTTTTGTGCTGCGTTGCTTTTCCTTGTTTCTGATTTTAACAGCTGCTCGGATTTATTTCTTAGAAAAAATGATAAGAATGCTGAGAAACTCTGGAAGACGTCGTGTCCGTGTCGTGTCATTGCCCGGGTGAATCCCTGTCGTCTTCTGTGTCTCACCGATGACGGTTTTCCGATGGGAAACTGAGCAAAGATACGGATCGAATAACATCTAGTTGTTCTTACAAAACACTGCTTGCAATAATAGGACCACAGCGGGCTAGACCCAAAACAACGGCGTCATGATTTTGATAGAAAAGTAAGCAGTTTATTTTAGTCTGGTATCGATTTGATTAAGACTTCCTAACCCGATTTTTTATTGTGAAGGGGGTAAACTCAGTTCACGTATATGTCGAATCGGTGTGCGTTGAGAAGAATTGTGTTGTTGTAACGTTGTCCGCTTTGCAAAGCTACTGTTGAGAATGTCTTCTGTGCGAACAGTGACAAATAACGGTGTGTACAAACACGGCCATTCGGACATGTGTGAAATGCTGTCTGTGTGTTTCTATCGCAACACGCAGTGTTTTCTGCGCTGGTTGAGGAGTGGCAACACTGCGCCCTAGAAAGGAAAGGCGTGTAAATCGTCACCAAAATGGATCTAAATCGACGCTGAAGTGCCTCTCCACATAATTTAGGCGGGGTAGATGTTGCCCTTAATGGCCCTTGTGCAGGGGAAATGGAGGGAATAAGAAGCCTGGAGTGGGGATACGAGGACAATAAATGGTAAACTTGGAACGTAAAGTCGTCGTGTCCGTATGGGGCACCGTTTGTCCGCGGCCAGTGGGGCCGAACAACTAGCACGTCACTAGCGGGCAGGAACGGCCACTTTTCCGTCTCACCTCACGGCTAATTTTGTGAAAAGATTTGGAGGGCCGATACGGAGTGCAGGGTTAGAATGGACACACAAGGTGGATGGGAGAGTGACGTGAGAGGGGCAGTGTTTTCAGGGGGGTTGGTATGTGGAGGGGGGTCGGGTTACCAGGAGGGGGGTAGCACCAGTGTGAGAAAAACTTCAGCAGGGCGTACTCACAGTTAAGAGCCGTAGGTGGATGGGACTTAGAAGGGTTGTGTTTTACAGCGCTCTGACCTTCTTTTTGTGCAGTTCTGGCCCGTACGTGCCAAGTACAGGTCAAGATAGAATAAACTAAATAAACTAAAGATAATTGTTCCACAGGCACAAACGGGCTCAATGATATGTACAGGACAGTTCTGTTTGACAGCCGAGTAGAAATCCGTGGTTCTTACTTTGACTTCCGTCTGAATCAAAAGTTCCATAATACACGTTAGAAAATCGAGAAACTGTAAGTTCACGTTAAACTTTTGTAATTAGTTGTGTTACGAATGTTTGGACTTGCTGCGTTGTTTGCGTACATTCCGTGCCCCTGACCCAGTGCCATACACAAATTATTGACTTCGAGTGAAAACGTTAAGATTTCAATAATAATACCTTACATCTTATTAAGAACATACGGGGAGGAAGAAGACTTTATTATATCAACCTTAAAGTTTGTGCATAGTTAAAAAGTTAAAAATATCTTTAGATACTTTCAATCCGTCCTAGTCAAAAAAGGCTCATGATAAACCATTCCGTATAGCCTGTTAAACTGGTTATATACAAGTCAATGGAAGAAATTTTGTGTGAGTGAAGTACGTACTAAACTATATTGTGAGAGAGGTATATAAGAGGCGAACTCAGAAGGCACCAGGGAGAAAAAAAAGTAGTAAATAACGATGAACGCCTGAACAACATCTCCGAGCTCCACTGAGCACAAACTGTATCTCCGTTGTATGTTAAATTTGTCACACTGATCACGAAAGCAAATTTAAAGAGAACTTTTGGTCGTTTTATATCCAAGGAAAGATGACTTCAAAAGTCTACCATTTTCAATACCACTGAGACAAAATAAAAGAACACGTGTAGCTTAACTCTAATCAAACTTTCAGAAGGAAGAAGAATACTTGTTCGTACTCTCATTGGAGAAGAAAACGAAACATTTTGCGCAATCAAGAAGATGCTCAGTTTTGCAAACACTTTGCTTGGATAAAAAAAAAATCTGTGCTCACTTTAACATTGTATCCTGCCTATCACAAAAGACTAGCATCCTACACAACGTTGTTGTTACATTAGTGTAGTTTCCTTCGCGCGACATTGTAGCGTTTTCCGCATACCCCGCCGTCAGCGCGTGTTGTGCCGACCATCCGCCTCGCCACACGTCATTAGCCCGCCGACAACATTCTCACTCCGGCCCGATGATTCTACATGTTTACCCTTCGAGATAGCAAGACGGCTATGTCCAACAATCATTTCTACATGCTGAAAAACACTACAGCATTTCTCTTGTCCTTTTTATGTGATATTGTCAAAACATGCGGCAAATTTCAACTTAAGAAAAGTTACAAAATGTCTTTTTGACGTTGAACTATAACGAATCAAAAAGCTTGAAAGTTAAGTCTAGTCCAGTCCACAGTTACCCCGCCCCCAACATATCGTCCTCTTCACTATATTTGTTTGACTATGTTGGAACATGTCAACATAGTGTCGCCGCTGTCATTGCCCGTTGTTTCAGCGCGGTGTCGAGTTCTGTCGACAAATAGGGCGGGAGTGTCGACAAGTGTGCACCGTGTGAGAAGTAACAGTACCTCCTCATCTACAGTCATGCCCCTGCTTTTAAAAAGAAAATTATATGTTTGGAGTATGCCCCGTTTTTAGTACACGTCGTAAGCTGATGAAGAGAAGTTATTTTTATTGTTGTTTTCTTATCGCCGCAGTGTCCTAGAGCAAGTCGAGTCCACTGACGACCGCCCGGCCTTCCCCCTCCCTTAATCGCTAATTGTTGGTAATTGATTGTCCTTTTGCGTTTGCTTGTTGTTACAGCTCACAAAGATAACCAATAACGTTCGCGTGCGTTCCTGGCGGCGAGAAATCCTCACGCTTCCGCCTGTGACATTGGTGGAAACGATCAGATATCACCCTGCATTTTTTTTACCTGAGAAAAAATTAAGCTAAGCGGTGATGCGCTTAATGTGCGGGGTGTAAGTGATACGGCTTGGAAGGCTTTGGTTGGAGCCTGAGGTCGAACAATGAGTGCACAGTGGGTGGGCACAATAGGCCAGGGCTTCTCATGACGCTTGAGATCCCTCTCACAACGAGCTGGCGCCAGATTTGCTCCCGGCTCCAGGTTAGACCGGGTATAAAGCACGCGGGAAGTGCCCTGGCGGATCACATTATCACGTACCTGCGCCGCAGGACCGTTACCTGCCCGACTCACCTGTACCTGTGCGTGTGTGTGTAGAGGGACTTCACCTGTCTCGTTGAGAAGAATCAGACCGTCAACACTCTGTGGGAGAAAAACACACACAACAGTCGTCTTCGCCACGTTGTGGTCACACAGAGAGAACCAACCCCGTACCAGCATGACCGCGGAGACCAAGTGCGACGCGGCGGAGACACCCGCGTGTGTCACCGAGAACCGGCCGCCGCAGGACCCGCTGTCGGAGAACGAGGCCGTGCAGATAAAGGCAGAGCCGGGAGAGGAGACGCCGGCTCAGCAGAACACGAGCGGAGGACGCCGCCGTAAGCGCCCGGTCCAGAAGGGCAAGCCCCCGTACAGCTACATCGCGCTGATCTCGATGGCGATCGCCAACTCCCCCGAGAGGAAGCTGACCCTGGGCGGCATCTACAAGTTCATCATGGACCGGTTTCCCTACTACAGGGACCGCGACAAGAAGTGGCAGAACTCCATCCGACACAACCTGACGCTGAACGACTGCTTCGTGAAGATCCCGCGGGAACCAGGCCGTCCAGGCAAGGGCAACTACTGGACTCTCGACCCCGCCGCCGAAGACATGTTCGACAACGGCAGTTTCCTGCGGCGGAGGAAGAGGTTTAAGCGAGCAGACAGCTCCACGTACATGGCGAACTTCATGCAGGACTCCACCAGCGCCTTCACGCCGACCCAGACGGGCAGGCCGCCGTACCAGACCATGTACGCTGCGCGAGACTACCTGTCCCAGCTGCCGGGAGGCACGGGCCCGACGCACCCGGCCATCATGCATCACTACCCGAGCACCACCATGTCGCAGCACCGCATGTTCAGCATCGACAACATCATCGCCGAGCGGCAGGCCGGTCTCATGTCCACCAGCCCATCCGACCTCACCAGGGGGTCCCTGGGGATGGATCAGAACCCCCTCAACACCCTCACTCCCCCCGCCCCGCAGCTGACACACTCCCCCTCCATGCCTAGCCCGGGTCTCCAAGTCTCCAACTCCAACCATTCGTCCTTCGGCGTGTCCGCGGCCATGATGCAGGCCAACTCCCAGAGCATGGCCTCCTCCCTGCCTTACCCCTTCACACCGGCCACCACCAACACGGCCTTCGGTACCTCCTCCTACTCCAACGGGAGCAGCTGTGCGCAGATGTACGGTAACGCCGGGATCCGCGGGACGGGCTCGATCTCCGACGACCTGTCGCAGGTTGCCGCCAGCGTGACGCAGCTGAACGGGAACTACATGCGGCAGCAGGCCTACAACTTAGAACGGTACGTCTCGCCAATATGACACGGACACTGATCATGAACTATCATGGACTTCTTCTAGCAAACAAGACTTTATAATTAAACCGTGCAAATAGCAAGAACCGGTTTCGTCTCTTGTGAAGATGCCTCGGCACGTCTTAGAATCGAAGCTTACAGTACCTGACATGGTGACTTCAACTTAACGTATTTAAGAACTGCAGTGTGTACATTTCTGCGACGTAGGACACCTAACCAACTTCTGAGATTTCACAGTCATTATCCTACTTATTAAGGACAATCAAAGATTAACCGAAGAAGTTTTAAGATTTGAATCCTGAGATTTTGATTCTGCAATATATGAAGATCTGGTGGAGAAATTGTTAGAGGTATGTTGTACATTTTGTGTTAGATTGATAGATTTTAAGTATGGTAAGATTATTATTGCAGTATGGTTTCCAGATATTTATTATCAATGTGTGTTCAAATGTACTGATAAGATGATATTCAACTAAGCTTTGTTCTAAGTACAGTTTTGTGCAGTGTTTATAATTGACCAGTCTCTATGCCATTAAAGTAACGATGTAAATATGATGTTATGGTTTTGTAGGAATTGCTGCTTTCGTGAAATCAAGTCGTCATATCATATAGATGGTTTTATCCTTTTTTAAGATTTGAAACGTTTTAATTTGAAAAGAAAATATTGTTAGAGTTGAGACCGAGACAAAAATATATAAATTATGTTTGACATGTCGCTCGCGATCGTCTCTTGTAGTTGGGAGTGAGGCAAATAAAGTGATCAAAGCTTGCTTTACACTAGTTTTCTGAACTGTCGCATTATACATCGTATTCTACTTCCGTCGTAGACTACAATTTTTTTCTGAGTGTAAACAGAAATGAAGTGAAGTCTATTACAGAAGCGTTCTACAGTCTCGAATTCTGGGGTACATTTCGGTGGTAGAATTCACTTTATTTCAATTTACACTCACGAAGCTGTAGTCTACAAGGGAAGTTGACTACGATGGCTAGTACGACAGTTTCAGAAACAAGTGTAAAGCGTGCCTAACTTGACGACTCCATGATAAATGTGAAACGTCAAAGAACGTTCCCGTGGATGCCAAATTTTCCGGACGTGTGCTAAAACACTGACGTGTCAGGAAGTGACCTTGTCGTCCCACATCCAAAACACGACAACTGATCTTTGTCAAAACAGGAACACAACATAGTTAAAATAGCACCAACAGGTGTCAATCCATTCATAGACGGTTCGCACGTGAACTATGTTTCATGTAAAACAAATGATCCACAGACTGCATGCAGTGGTGTAGACGTGTTCTTTCGCACGTGGTGAATAATATGTCACCGTGCTTTGTTGTACATCTAACAAAGGTACTGACGTCTAGCGAACATACTCTGAACGCAGATAGGTTGTTGGTTCACTTCGAAACATTTTGCAAACCTGTCGAAATTTCATTCTGTATTATAAAATTGAAAATGACTAGCGGAAAACTTGCAGTAGTTTGTATCTGGTCGTATCATCCAAGCGGAGGTTTCGATTGGGGGATAGCAGTACGTAATAAAAAAGAGGAGGAATTTTCTGCAGTATTAAAGAGAATTATTCCATGACTATAAGGTGCTTGTGGCCAATTTCTTGAAATTCGTTCAAGATGTCTACTTTGTTATCTGTAAATTTGCAGTGTAAATTAGTCGTCGTTGTTCGGTGACGTAACTTTGAAGACATGGCATTGCCGTGGATATTCAGCTATTTTTCTGTTAACTTTCTAATTTAGATTCAGTCTACATAAGTCGCGACTTTGTACAGTACATTTCTATAACTTGGACGTATAACTCTGTTTTTCTAGCGCACGCATAGAATTTGTGAGCATCAAAAATTCAAAAGTGATGTATTTTTTCGGTTCTGAACGGAACTCGATCTAACGTTATCGCTTGTTAGTATTGTAACAAAAGCAATATGTAAGCCTTGCGAGAAAAAAATCTAATCCATGTGTTTATAACACTGTGAGAGAAAAACTCGTCAGAACAACAAATGACGCACAATCTGAGCGAGTAAAGTTGCCTCTGAGATTTCAGAACAAAAAGGTCATTCCTTTCCACTAGACGGCGATCGCGCTGCGCTCTCACTGCGACCTAAATAGGATATGTGTAACCTTTGATTTCATACTGGATATATCATATAGCATGTAAAAGTGTGACTGATCAGACAACAAAACACAGAAAGTTAAAAAAGATCCGTTTTTCTATACAATATGTTGAGGGATACGTCAAATATTTTAGTTTGCAGAGAGAGCGCGGCGAGAGCGCCGTCCTAGTGGAAAGGGGGTATAACGACAAACTTATGGCACAGAAATGTAAAAAAAAAGTTTTAATTAAGTTTCCTAAATCTTCAAAGTGCTGATTTTAGATATTTTCTTTTCCGTGTATCCAAATCGACATGTGTTTTCCTACTGTGTTGTTAATAGCTACGCTTTTGTTACGTTTAAAGACATAGCTGAAAGTGCTCTGTTAGGGATGTGACAGTTTACAAATGGATTGGCTTTAGCCAACAACTTCTCTTACAGTAGGTACAACTGTTCTAACTTGTTGATGCTATGTGTAAAAGTGTCATTCTTACGGTCATTTTATATGTATACAACTGGTTATTTGAATAAATACAGAAACGAGAGAGCAGCCTTGCATGTATGATTTTTGTGTTTCATTAGCGGTTTAGCTGAATAACAGTATTTTTCATTATATAAATGAAGATTGTGTTCAAGCGTTTCCGACAATTTTGGTCGTTCTATATTGGAAAGGACATCAGAAACTCGACATTTCCACGTTGTTTTGGATGGGAGGCCCTATTATGGAAGAAAGCTTGCTCTATCAAAAGACCTGTATTTCTGGGATCTAGGATTAGACTAGGAATATACCGACGACAGAGCTTACGAAACGGTGACGAAGCGTTTTTGTTCCGACGCATAATTCTATCGTTGTTATCAAAATGGTCTATGGCTATAATTCTCGTCCGTGGCATGAAAGACACGGGTTTGATTCCCTCTAGTTATTAAAGTTGCGTATAATTAATATTTTCATACAGGCATCTCAAGCAATACATATCAATGCACACACACCACAGACGGCTGTAATATTTAATGTGTTTATTAGATTTCGTGACTTCTGGAGTGAGGTGTAACAGGTGGACCTATTTCATAAACCACCGCCGGTGCCATATTCAACGATACAGAACAGTCACACCAAAATAAAGATACTTTATAACTTGAACTAAAAAAAATCAAGGGAATTTTGAAAGCAAGAAAACGCAGATAAGCTGATATTTACATACATGAAAAACACACGCACACGTCTATAGCTAATCATGAACCTAGAATGTAGCCAGGGCCTACACAGCCTAGCTCCTCGGCTCCATGGCCAACATGCCCCGAGGAATCTTTGCCTGTGGTCCCCTGAGGAAAGTGCTGAACCTACACCTTCGGGGTTAACACGGTACCCCAATGCCAGTACTGCACTTGATGTGTTCCAAGCTGCTTACTTAAATCCGTGAAAAGACTAGGAACAGGTGTGAAAAACTGAAGTTTACAGGTTGAGTACATGTGTGTTTTGTACAGCAAAATGTACCGAGTGGTCGTAGCCATAATGTATTCTTGCTGTATTGTATTGTGTTGTGTTGTGTTCAATTTGTCACAACATGGTTTTCTCCTTTATTGAAAAATTGCTTCAGAGACGGTTCTTGATCATTGATCTGATGTACATTCTCACCCATTTTGGTGACACAAGTAGCAAGTCACACACCCACTAGACAACACGCTTGCAGTTTTGCAACACCGTAGAACCTTATGACACAACCACAATCAAGTGTAAAAGTCCACATTCTCGTCGCAGAAGACCTAAAATTGGAGCTGTAGCAGTATACGCAGTCCCCCTCTGCTCTAGACACGTATGTACATGCTTTGATGGACCCAGGTCCGTCATTATCAAATTTTACCGAAACTGCCTGATATAATTTCATTCTGTGTGTCTCTCTAGCTCTGCAATCAAAGTTTCTGTGCCCCTCACAAAAGCTTACAGCTTATCTCGAGCACATATAGTCCATATGTTCAGGTTGTCCGCCTGCAAACTTCCCCCAACTTTGATCCATCGACAAACATATCGTAGACTGTTGAAGAAATAACAACCTTGTTTGTCGCCTGCCGTAGGAATAATAGTACTAAGAAGCGGATAGCATATGCTCTTTTCTGACTAATAGATCTACATAAACTTAAGGAGAAATTGAAATTTGGAAATGAAAATTGAAATGTTAAAATAAAATCAAACACTGAGGGCTCAAGAGAAAGACAAAATAAAGAACAGCTACAGAAAATATCTCTCACCATTTCCTTTGTTCTCAGCGATTCTATACATTCCTTGCAATAACTTGTACTATGCATTGCACATGTATTAGAATATATATATATATTTGCCATGGTTTGACGCATATTTTCCCATTATGTGACGAAAAAGGTGATCGTAGATTCCTGACGACGTTTTGTTCTGTCTTTCCATCCTTGAAAATACTACGGCAAAAGCCTACTATCGCAAAAGTGTACACCTGGTTTCTACAGTCACCGTGGTAAAAATACAAGGGACGGATTCTCAATTTGCCCATGCTACATTACAGTAGGAGGGAAACTATTATTTGAATAGTTTGTGACACATTTTTTTAGTTTTGTGAAAAAAAATCTGGTGTGTGTTGGTACCACGTTACGGCCCCCCGTTGATGCTTTCTATACGAATAGAGGAGTTAAGCACGTCGGTAAACAACAAACACGTTCTGATCGTAAACTGTTGTCCTTGTCGATAATTTGTTTACCAACACTCCCAGAAAAGGCCGCGGGTTTATCTGTAACGTGTTATCGTGTTGGAGAGATCCCACAATACCCCTCGCCTAATGAAGTACCTCTTCAGCGTACTGATAGCGACCAGAGGGCGGCCAGGAGAATTAGCGATGGGAAAAACGCCCAAATCTTCACTTAACGTGAGATAGAGATCACTTCTTCCGATTGACGTGGGATTATAGATGAGCGTTGATATCAAATTAATGAGGGCGAAGGGGCCATACCTAAATGCAAATATTACATGTAGTTTCGCTCGGTATAGTAGCAAGATATACAACTTGTTTTTACTGAATTTGCTATTTTTGAAAGTCTTCAAAATGGCCCAATGTATATAATCGTTGATTGTAGAGATCTTACAGAGCAAATCGCAAAACCACTGTACCGCTGTACCACGAAAAGTTTTTACAAATCAATTGGGGTTATCAAAAACAAAAGACCGATTATTTCTCTCTCTTGTACGTGATTGCTAAAATGTCCATTCTTGCTGTGAACTGTAAAAGTGAGATCTACCCATGTCCATTAGATGTCAGTCGACAGTTTGGTGTTTTTTGGACTTCACGCGTGTTTGCTATCACAAGAGTTCGGCATGTACAGGTATGACTATACCAGTTACACGGTTTTTAACCATAAGGGTGGGACAAAGTGAACTACGGATCAATTGCAAAAGCGCAAGGAATTTGCTGCGCCCTTGGTATAGAGCGAAAGTACTAGTAACTCAGGTTGGCGTTTTTCTTTCTTCTTGGAATAAAAAAAAATGTGGCATATGTATTATACTTTTCTGTTCATTTTGATATTTTCTCGCTTTTCTTAAGTTTGGTTGTATTACAAAGTATTGATAACTGACCATTGTCTAAGATAGATAAAAGTGGTTTTTATTTGCCTTTATTTGCTTTGGAAGCGAAAAGCGAACACGTTTTGGTGATGTAGTAGTCTGTAGACATGCTATTGTATAGAACTGTTCAGGCTAAAAATTTGAAAAAATATATCATGCCAAACGTTAACACTTAAATAATATCGACTCAACTGGCGACTTTCACGGTTCAGTTTCCTTTCATGAAAAATTCTGTGATGCATTTGCTTATTTTTCAACTTAGTAAAATTGTATGTAGAACTTGCAGGCAAATCTATTGAGAAGTTTTCGTTTCTTCCACATTTTGTAATATGTATGAACATTGTAAAAATAGACGTCTGGACCTCTTTTTCAACCACCACCACTTTCTGTAAACGGATACCGTACCACTAAACCTCGGAGAGTCACAAATGACATCCCTCCTTCCCTAAACTGTTCGCAATTTCCTTTTCCGGTATTCATACCGCACGCTAAACTGACACGCTGTGGAAACCGCACGTAGTGGGCACAAAACGTCGTCTGCAATCCTCTCAGAACGGCGCTGGCGGGGCGGCGACATATGGCCCTTAGAATAACATTTTCCACTTCCATTTATCCCCGCCACACAACATTAAACATCCCCAGTGACGATGCGCTCGCAGAAGACCAATAAAACCGAGCCATGGAGTCGTTCTTTGTGCTAGACGTCGCTCTTAGCAAGGCTCTTAGTCAGTAGTCTCTACCAGACTCCGGTCTGGTCATGGGACTTTGGACAAGTTAGGAATAAATTGTACCTCAAACATGGTAGAAGATGAAGTGCACTTCGCTGTTGATTGCGATATGTATGTCAATGATAGAAATACTCTATTTACTTATATAGAAAGTAGATTCCCTCATTTTAGACACATGAGTAGCACTGACAAGTTTATATTTCTCATGCGTTTTGACAAACCGACCATAGCGAAACCCATACAGTCCTACATCTTCACCATTACTAAGAAGCGAGAAGAAGCCGAACTTTTGTGTTAGACTAGATTTGTGATACTTTTATATGTATATATCTTGACTTGTTGTGACCTGTACTTAGCTCGGTTGGGCAAAACTGTACAATAAAGGTCTTCATTCATTCAATAAAAGCCTTGTAGGAGTTAATTGGCCTAGGAGTAAACTGACCGGCCGGTGGATAGACTGCAAAAGATCTGACTGAGAACCCATGGCAACTTATTTGTGCATATTTGGCCAAATTCTTCTCTTTTCGGTTATCCAGCTGACACGTCTGCTTGGAGACCACTTAGGCTTAGGTCACATTTCCGAACCGGGACCCGGCCGGCCAGCTTTCGGGAGCGAAAAGAATAAAAATACACAAAATGTCATAATATGATACATGGGCATGATATGTGAATATTTCTAGGTGTAATTTTGATTTTTCGTTTCTTAGAACATCCCGGCCAGGCCCCTGTTTGGACCTAAGCCTTAGTCAGGATGTACGGAATTCCGACCGCGGACGGGATACTCGCCTTGCACTGGGGACATTCAGCTTGACCAATTATCGGCTTGGGTTACCGTCTATCGTCGAAAAATGCTGAGAACGCCCCGGAATAACAGACAGGGTTAAAGACAAGTGTCTTCTGACGTAACCTTGACCCACAATGCATTCCAAACTCATGCGTTGATTGACAGCTGTGGCGGACGACGTTTAACCATAACGATTTCCCGCGCTATACACCAACCCCGGCCAGGCGTGTAGTTTACATGTATGACAGAAACGTCCCCAGAAATAGATAGGATGAACTATAAAGTGCGACGAAATTGTGTGAACTTCACAAGAAAATTAATATTGCTACAAATGAATAGATTGATCGTTGTGGTAATGATGTAAGACTATCCGTTTTGTCAAGGATTAAGCAGATGTTTTTTTTTCTTTCTGATGCTGCAAAGTAGTGACAATATAAAAGACAAAATGAATAGAAGAAAGAAAAGAATACATTTAAAACTACGAACCAAACACTAAACCATGCCCAATGTGTACATTAACGCATTGCTCTTTTCGGATCGGACATAACTAGAAACATAAGTTTTCTAGAACTTTACTTGTATCCAATATTCCATGGCGACTTCTAAAGAGATCTCGAGAGAGGGAGGGGGAGGAGAGAGAGAGAGACGCTATGCCCTTCCCGACATGTGGTGGACTCCTTCTGAAACAGAGCAGTGTGTGTGTTCCACGATGTAAGGAAAACCCGCGCCATTGTCCAGGTAAATCCTTGGTCGTGAGCTCCTCTGTCATCGCTGGAATCTCCGCATTGTGCCCGCCGGAACTGAAGAGCGCGTCATCGGCAAATGGAAAACACATAAGCCGCCATGACGGCATCCATGTCTTCCTCTCCAGCTCTGCTCTCTCCGTCTTCTGAGAATGTCCTTGTGTTATTAAAGGTTAAAAACGATAATTCTCTAGACTTTGGTCTCTACAAGGTGAGTTGCTTTTATTTTCTCAGGATCAGGATTTATTATCTTAGATAATAGTACTAGTAATCAAAAACAGGGACGTTTTCCGACATCCTTTTTTTAAGGCTTTAAGGTCTATAAGGGCAGCGTGTCTCGGGCATATTATTGGAAGGCGGAGCCCAACCCACTTCTTCCGCTTTTGCTTCCCCAACCGAAAGTTCTAATATTCATTTTGAACTCCTTTTCCATGTTAAGAAGACGACGTGTTTACTCTTGACAAACAAACGCATTGACAGTTTATTCTGCTGTAGTATTAAATAGCATATTGTCAATTACATTTTCTCAAGACGTAGTGTAAGCAAGTCTTTTTAGAATCTTTTTAACCTCCTTGGCGTAAGAGACAACATACAGAAAGGTTGTAGTTTATCTTCTTGTCGTTAGGGGGCAGCCCTTAAAGTGAATTTGATGGCATGAACGAAACCACTATCTCAAAGGTGTATCCTGAGAATGCGAACATGTTTTGTTTATTGATTAACGATTTATAAAGAAAATTTTCATGTCATATATACGTGAATTTTAATCTTTTTGTATCAACGATATTTTTGTACATGAAACGGTGAAGTAAGACAACTAATAAACACCCCTATTTTCATAAGTAAACTAACCTATTTTCAAAATGGCTGCAGAAGAGTAAAGTTTTGGTTGATCTTCCACGTTTTTCAGCCAGTATTCGGCAGAACAATTGTCATCGTCTTCCAATTTCTGTAAACCACATCCGATACATCTGTTCAAGGTAAATTGAAAATTTTGATTAGAATCTTAAACTTGGTTTTCTAATATAGCGAAGTTTAATGTGTGTGTGAGGGAGGGGGGTGCCACGAAACATGTCTCTTGTCCGGCCCGAAGTTGCTGTGCAAGTTTTGTAGTAGATGTACTAGAGCCGAGGACGCTTAGAACAAAGTGGATTTTATCTAGAAAGTTTTTGCTTTCACAGATTTATTTTGCTGTACACGGGTCTGCCTAAATGCTTTAGGATGTTTTGTGTCTGTCACTCAAAAAAATTATGGACCGAATTTTAAAAGACTGTTCAGTCTTTATACCGGCAGTATCAAGTCATAATGTAAGCCAAAAGCAACCATTTTTATAACCAAAAATGGACTTTCACACCATGTAATGATACTGTATTTACCTGCAGTATTGAGATATGATGCAGGGTTCAAAATACTTTTTTCTGAATACCTGCACTGGTGCAGGTAACGCTGAAAATTACCTGCACCAGGCAAATTTTTCCTGCATCACTCTGAATTTAGGAAGTTACTGATGGATCATACTAAAAATTGTTCAGGAACCATTGCTATTTACTAGTATTCTTTTATACTTTATAGGTGGTAGCAGTCAATCCACATATACATCAGAAGACATTTATGTATAAAACCCAGTACATGGACCAGTGCAGGCTAGGTGCAGGTAGACACCAAAAATACCTGCACAGCTCCAGTTTTACCTGCACTAACCTGCATATGCAGGTGGTATTTCGAGCCCTGTGATGTAAACCAGTAACAGCTCGGAGAACCTTCCTTTCCCAGAAGGCGGCAGACCAGACTTGCGTGAGGTGTAAGATTTACATGTGACATCTGCATGTGTGTGTGGAGGAAAGGAAACCTGCGATGCTTCATCTTCCTTCTCATCGCCAGCACCTTGTCTCTCATCTTCCAAATATGGTTCATCCACAACAACCCTCAGTTTCAGGTAGGGCATCATGAATATTCATAAACTACAAACCTTTACTTTGATGAATGACAGTTTTTGTTGTTGTTTGAGGCAGATGGCATAGAAGGCTCAGAGGGTAAAAACAGGTAAAAGATGTGTAAACAAAACTGTATCCATAATATTATATTTCTCTTTACATGAGGCTACTATATTCAATGTACCTTACCCCCACAAACAACAAAAATGGACCTATTTAGTAATATGCAGTGTACATGGAGCAAAGACCTCGTCTAACCTTAATCAGCAGACCATGTATGACACTCTGGATACAAATATTTTTTTTGGTGCAATTTTATCATTATCAACTCACAGTAGCAAAACTACCGAGGTCACGGGTAAATTTCTCATCACTCGGTTTCCAGTGATGAAGTTGCGTCGTCACTGGCTTACCAGTGGGGAATATTTATCGTCACCAGTTTTCCAGTGATGAGGAAACTTCAGCTGGTAAACCAGTGACGACAAATATACAGTTTACTGAAGAAAAAGGAATCATCGTTTCAGTTGAGGGGATTTCAAAGTTAGCACTTAAAGTTATACTAACGTCGCCTCTGCAAGTCCCCAGTACACTCCCGGACCAAATCTAACAGTAACACGGCTATGGCGACATGTGAATAGGGTGTTTTTGTTGCATATCAAACTCAGCACTGGAACGTTCTAGTGCTATTAGAACGTGGTCACTGGAAGCCCAGTGCCGAAATAATTTCATCACTCGGCGTCCAGTGCCGAAGAGTCACCCATCACTGGAAAACCCAGTGAGGAACCGGTGACCTCGATGGTACCGCACTCGGTATCCAGTGACGAATGACGTTCATCACTGGGCCCCGAGTGACGAGCTGAGTTCATCACTGGGTCCCGAGTGACGAGCGGAGTTCATCACTGGAAACCGAGTGACGAGTCAAGGTTCATCACTGGGATTCCAGTGCCAAGAGAGCTTCATCACTGGAACAAAGCAATTCATCACTGGGAAACCAGTGACGAACTTTCTTCGTCACTGGGCGTCCAGTAATGACGCCATTTTGAACATATTTTCGTCACTGGAAGCCCAGTGAGGAACCCGTGACCCGCGTAGCCTTGCCTCACAGTACCTGTTTTTCAGCCCCAAAGCACATATTCATAGGGTTTAATATGTTTCAATTGTACCTCACATATTAGGGTGGTTCCTTCCAAGGCATGGTCAACAAGTGGCTCAACACAGACAACAAAGATGCTCAAGTGAGTCGCAATGAATAAATTACCTGTACCTTAATATATTGTATTACTGTACCAAACTTTTGGTGGTTATCAGGCAGTAGTGTTCATTTTGCTTAAGTCTGTGGGATCAAGTCCAAAGGAATTTGTGACTCACACAGGAATCTGTATTGAATTTTCAGAAATCTATGCTTTCCTCATAACTGCCTTGTCATATTGCCTTGCAAGGAAACAAGTCGGGAAAATGTAAAGGCATAGTTGTAAGTTAATCTGTATTCGTACAGGAGAATTTGAAGCTGTTTATGAAGCATGCCTCCCAAGCCAACCTGCCGTTGTTCCTGATGGACCCCTTTGTACTGGCAGCTGTGAGGAATGTGACCAGAGGTTCAGCAGATGAGAGGAGGGGCTCACAACACTGTAGATATCTGTGTAGTTCTCAGGGTGTCATCACACTGGGGCTGCTGGGGGATTCTGATATAAAGTTCAAGGTAGGTTCAATCCAGAAGCATGGTCAGAAGATGTTTGGTTTGCACTATTTTTTTTTGCAGCATTTTAGCCTACGGTTGTTATCTTGGATTACAAACTTTTATCATACACTGGTCCTTGCTGTTGACACTAGAATTTGGATAACTCTATGCATTTAGAAATAACGATAAGTCCTTCAAATATATATCGGTAAATGTTTTATTTCATGATATCTTTACAAAAATACAGGGCACATCAACATAGAACAGTAGTACAGTATAGTGCAGTACTACATTTCTATTGTCTATTTGGTAATCCTTTTAATAATATATTCCACCATGTTTTCCAGCCCGACCTGTTGCAGGATCTCCATGATGATGGTTTCCAGAATGTCATCACTGAAGGTCATGACCCAAGACTGGCAAGTGTGGCCTCCATGGCTGCTGGCAAGGTCAGGTGGGGAGGGGGGATAGTGTACAAGGTCAGGTGGGGAGGGGGGCATAGTGTACAAGGTCAGGTGGGGAGGGGGCATAGTGTACAAGGTCAGACAGGGAGGGGGCATAATGTACAAGGTCAGGTGGGGAGGGGGGCATAGTGTACAAGGTCAGGTGGGGAGGGGGGATAGTGTACAAGGTCAGGTGGGGAGGGGG
Source organism: Branchiostoma floridae x Branchiostoma belcheri (assembly GCA_019207045.1). NCBI lineage: Eukaryota > Metazoa > Chordata > Leptocardii > Amphioxiformes > Branchiostomatidae > Branchiostoma > Branchiostoma floridae x Branchiostoma belcheri. Next base: position 15,629,714 of record CM033037.1, on the reverse strand, counting down.
CATAATGTACAAGGTCAGGTGGGGAGGGGGGCATAGTGTACACAGTGAAGTGTTATCTAGTCCAAATGGCATAATAGTAAATGAGGAGGAGGTTGTAGTACTGTGGATGGGTGTTGTGATTACAATAGTACAACATTGGTTCCATATTTTACATACAGTCAAGTCTGCCCAAGATGGCCACTCAGGTGACTGATGAAAATCTCATTCTGGTCTGTGTGGACCAGGGCTCTAGCCAGCGTCCGTTTTCCCGTCAATTGACGGAAATTTGCTGCGTCTGACGGAAAAAATTAAAACCAATCCGTCAACATTGACGGACAAAAATTCTTGGCAGATTAAGCTTCAGGCGGCTTTGGGACGCCGTCCACGGCTGTAAAAGCCACACACTGTTTGTTTTGCTATTGTTATGATTGCTGACAATGTGCGTCGGCGCTCTTTCGCATACGATAATCTCATTAAAACCCGTTTTTCAAGGTCTCAATGGCAACATTTACTACTTTGTAGTGTCATAGGGAAAATGAATTTTCGCGGTTTTCACGACGATTGGAAATGGCTGACGGAAAAAAAATTCGAGCTGGCTAGAGCCCTGGTGTGGACAGGTGGTCACTATAAGATTCTCAATGCTTGTGTCAATGGGAAAATTATCTAAGGTAGTTGCATTGGCCAGGTGGTCTTTTTGTAGGGGTGGTCACTTGTACAGGTTTGAAGTTCAGAAACCTTACGAAAACAGAAGAACACTGTGCTTGCATTCATGTCTAAAACCCATCCCGAACACTAAGGAAGTTATAAAGTCCTTGCAAACAGTATTTCAAATGTGCTGTCCATCACTACAGAAGCACTGTACTATGCCGCCTAGACTGCCTGTGTAATCTTACTAAGGTATGTATGTATGCTGAATGTACATTGTGTTTTCACCCTGCAGGTTCCGCATCACATGTTGTTCAGAAGGCACAACTCTGTTATCCACATCGTAGTGTTGTACGAGCGTCCGGGGCAGTTCCTGTGGCATGCAGCAGTGGACCCGGAGAAAACACAGGAGTGGATGTCACTGGTGGAAGACAGGGAACTACAGTTTGGGGAATATGAAGGGGCATATGACAAGTAGGTATCACCTGTGAGTGTAGTCAAGTCATACTTGTCAAAACATGGAATACAATACTATATTGTCATTTTGAGAAAGAAAATGGTATTCCTTATAAGCCCCAGTCACAAATTAAGAACCGAGCTTGGCCGATGAGTCCAAATGGGCATTTAAGGCCAAAGTATGGCCGATATCCAGTAGATTACTAGGGCCCTGTGCGACTTTCCGGAATGATACACTGAACCCAGTCCAATTTGTGACGGGGCAGATTTTTGAGTGTAAAATACGAGCGACACTTGGGGGACTTTGAAATTCAGCAAGCTTTTACCGATCCAAAAATTTATCCAGCGTTTGCTTGAATCGTGATGCAGGCTTCATGGTGCATGTTATCAATAGAAGCTGTGAGATGATTTATGTCTATCTTTGGAAACAGTGTTCATTTATCCTGTGGCAACACCATATCGTGGTGATCACAATCAATTTATAACGTGAATGGATAGAGTATGTGGAGGAGGACAACCTCAAGCCAACCGTTCACACTTATGCCACATCTTCAGAAAGACGCTGGAGCCGCATGTTCCCTGTATAGGAACTTTATTCAAACCAAGACATAACAAACATGTTTTGCCGTGTGGCTTCCTCAGTGTTATTGGCTCGAATTATAACGACGTCGTGGATGTTTCCGTTCCAGAATGGAGATAGTACCTACCAGACTAGATGGTGTTAAACTCAACATTCCCAAGGACCCATCAGCGTTCCTTCAGCAGATTCCACATGCCAGGTTCCTGGAGTGCAACTACGCGCAGGCCAGGAAATTCCAAACAGCGTACGGGTCGGACCAGACTGCAGAGGGTGTGGAGTTTGTGGGGAAGGCCAAGTCTCTGCTGTCTCAGGGCAGGGCTGTGCTGGACAGGATAGGGGTGCGCTTCTGGATGAGCAGTGGGACATGTTTAGGTGGGTACTGGGACAGTGGGACATGTTTAGGTGGGTACTGGGACAGGATAGGGGTGCGCTTCTGGATGAGCAGTGGGACATGTTTAGGTGGGTACTTGGACAGTGGGACATGTTTAGGTGGGTACTGGGACAGGATAGGTGTACGCTTCTGGATGAGCAGTGGGACATGTTTAGGTGGGTACTGGGACGGTGGGACATGTTTAGGTGGGTACTGGGACAGTGGGACATGGTTAGGTGGGTACTTGGACAGTGGGACATGTTTAGGTGGGTACTTGGACAGTGGGACATGTTTAGGTTGGTACTGGGACAGGATAGGGGTGCGCTTCTGGATGAGCAGTGGGACATGTTTAGGTGGGTACTGGGACAGTGGGACATGTTTAGGTGGGTACTGGGACAGTGGGACATGTTTAGGTGGGTACTGGGACAGTGGGACATGTTTAGGTGGGTACTGGACAGTGGGACATGTTTAGGTGGGTACTGGACAGTGGGACATGTTAAGGTGGGTACTGGACAGTGGGACATGTTTAGGTGGGTACTGGACAGTGGGACATGTTTAGGTGGGTACTGGGACAGTGGGACATGTTTAGGTGGGTACTGGGACAGTGGGACATGTTTAGGTGGGTACTGGGACAGTGGGACATGTTTAGGTGGGTACTGGGACAGTGGGACATGTTTAGTTGGGTACTGGGACAGTGGGACATGTTTAAGTGGGTACTGGGACAGGATAGGTGTGCGCTTCTGGATGAGCAGTGGGACATGTTTAGGTGGGTACTGGGACAGTGGGACATGGTTAGGTGGGTACTGGGACAGTGGGACATGTTTAGGTGGGTACTGGGACAGTGGGACATGTTTAGGTGGGTACTGGACAGTGGGACATGTTTAGGTGGGTAGTGGACAGTGGGGCATGTTTAGGTGGGTACTGGACAGTGGGACATGTTTAGGTGGGTACTGGGACAGTGGGACATGTTTAGGTGGGTACTGGGACAGTGGGACATGTTTAGGTGGGTACTGGACAGTGGGACATGTTTAGGTGGGTACTGGGACAGTGGGACATGTTTAGGTGGGTACTGGACAGTGGGACATGTTTAGGTGGGTACTGGGACAGTGGGACATGTTTAGGTGGGTACTGGACAGTGGGACATGTTTAGGTGGGTAGTGGACAGTGGGACATGTTTAGGTGGGTACTGGACAGTGGGACATGTTTAGGTGGGTACTGGGACAGTGGGACATGTTTAGGTGGGTACTGGGACAGTGGGACATGTTTAGGTGGGTACTGGACAGTGGGACATGTTTAGGTGGGTACTGGGACAGTGAGACATGTTTAGGTGGGTACTGGGACGGTGGGACATGTTTAGGTGGGTACTGGGACAGTGGGACATGTTTAGGTGGGTACTGGGACAGGATAGGTGTGCGCTTCTGGATGAGCAGTGGGACATGTTTAGGTGGGTACTGGGACAGTGGACATGTTTAGGTGGGTACTGGGACAGTGGGACATGTTTAGGTGGGTACTGGGACAGTGGGACATGTTTAGGTGGGTACTTGGACAGTGGGACATGTTTAGGTGGGTACTGGGACAGTGTGACATGTTTAGGTGGGTACTGGACAGTGGGACATGTTTAGGTGGGTACTTGGACAGTGGGACATGTTAAGGTGGGTACTGGGACAGGATAGGTGTGCGCTTCTGGATGAGCAGTGGGACATGTTTAGGTGGGTACTGGGACAGTGGGACATGTTTAGGTGGGTACTGGGACAGTGGGACATGTTTAGGTGGGTACTGGGACAGTGGACATGTTTAGGTGGGTACTGGGACAGGATAGGGGTGCGCTTCTGGATGAGCAGTGGGACATGTTTAGGTGGGTACTGGGAGAGTGGGACATGTTTAGGTGGGTACTGGGACAGTGGGACATGTTTAGGTGGGTACTGGGACAGTGGGACATGTTTAGGTGGGTACTGGACAGTGGGACATGTTTAGGTGGGTACTGGACAGTGGGACATGTTAAGGTGGGTACTGGACAGTGGGACATGTTTAGGTGGGTACTGGACAGTGGGACATGTTTAGGTGGGTACTGGGACAGTGGGACATGTTTAGGTGGGTACTGGGACAGTGCGACATATTTAGGTGGGTACTGGGACAGTGGGACATGTTTAGGTGGGTACTGGGACAGTGGGACATGTTTAGGTGGGTACTGGGACAGTGGGACATGTTTAAGTGGGTACTGGGACAGGATAGGTGTGCGCTTCTGGATGAGCAGTGGGACATGTTTAGGTGGGTACTGGGACAGTGGGACATGTTTAGGTGGGTACTGGGACAGTGGGACATGTTTAGGTGGGTACTGGGACAGTGGGACATGTTTAGGTGGGTACTGGACAGTGGGACATGTTTAGGTGGGTAGTGGACAGTGGGACATGTTTAGGTGGGTACTGGACAGTGGGACATGTTTAGGTGGGTACTGGGACAGTGGGACATGTTTAAGTGGGTACTGGGACAGTGGGACATGTTTAGGTGGGTACTGGACAGTGGGACATGTTTAGGTGGGTACTGGGACATTGGGACATGTTTAGGTGGGTACTGGACAGTGGGACATGTTTAGGTGGGTACTGGGACAGTGGGACATGTTTAGGTGGGTACTGGACAGTGGGAAATGTTTAGGTGGGTAGTGGACAGTGGGACATGTTTAGGTGGGTACTGGACAGTGGGACATGTTTAGGTGGGTACTGGGACAGTGGGACATGTTTAGGTGGGTACTGGGACACTGGGACATGTTTAAGTGGGTACTGGACAGTGGGACATGTTTAGGTGGGTACTGGGACAGTGAGACATGTTTAGGTGGGTACTGGGACAGTGGGACATGTTTAGGTGGGTACTGGGACAGTGGGACATGTTAAGGTGGGTACTGGGACAGGATAGGTGTGCGCTTCTGGATGAGCAGTGGGACATGTTTAGGTGGGTACTGGGACAGTGGGACATGTTTAGGTGGGTACTGGGACAGTGGGACATGTTTAGGTGGGTACTGGGACAGTGGGACATGTTTAGGTGGGTACTGGACAGTGGGACATGTATAGGTGGGTACTGGACAGTGGGACATTTTAAGGTGGGTACTGGACAGTGGGACATGTTTAGGTGGGTACTGGACAGTGGGACATGTTTAGGTGGGTACTGGGACAGTGGGACATGTTTAGGTGGGTACTGGGACAGTGGGACATGTTTAGGTGGGTACTGGGACAGTGGGACATGTTTAGGTGGGTACTGGGACAGTGGGACATGTTTAGGTGGGTACTGGGACAGTGGGACATGTTTAAGTGGGTACTGGGACAGGATAGGTGTGCGCTTCTGGATGAGCAGTGGGACATGTTTAGGTGGGTACTGGGACAGTGGGACATGGTTAGGTGGGTACTGGGACAGTGGGACATGTTTAGGTGGGTACTGGGACAGTGGGACATGTTTAGGTGGGTACTGGACAGTGGGACATGTTTAGGTGGGTAGTGGACAGTGGGGCATGTTTAGGTGGGTACTGGACAGTGGGACATGTTTAGGTGGGTACTGGGACAGTGGGACATGTTTAGGTGGGTACTGGGACAGTGGGACATGTTTAGGTGGGTACTGGACAGTGGGACATGTTTAGGTGGGTACTGGGACAGTGGGACATGTTTAGGTGGGTACTGGACAGTGGGACATGTTTAGGTGGGTACTGGGACAGTGGGACATGTTTAGGTGGGTACTGGACAGTGGGACATGTTTAGGTGGGTAGTGGACAGTGGGACATGTTTAGGTGGGTACTGGACAGTGGGACATGTTTAGGTGGGTACTGGGACAGTGGGACATGTTTAGGTGGGTACTGGGACAGTGGGACATGTTTAGGTGGGTACTGGACAGTGGGACATGTTTAGGTGGGTACTGGGACAGTGAGACATGTTTAGGTGGGTACTGGGACAGTGGGACATGTTTAGGTGGGTACTGGGACAGTGGGACATGTTTAGGTGGGTACTGGGACAGGATAGGTGTGCGCTTCTGGATGAGCAGTGGGACATGTTTAGGTGGGTACTGGGACAGTGGGACATGTTAAGGTGGGTACTGGGACAGTGGGACATGTTTAGGTGGGTACTGGGACAGTGGGACATGTTTAGGTGGGTACTTGGACAGTGGGACATGTTTAGGTGGGTACTGGGACAGTGTGACATGTTTAGGTGGGTACTGGACAGTGGGACATGTTTAGGTGGGTACTTGGACAGTGGGACATGTTTAGGTGGGTACTGGGACAGGATAGGGGTGCGCTTCTGGATGAGCAGTGGGACATGTTTAGGTGGGTACTGGGACAGTGGGACATGTTTAGGTGGGTACTGGGACAGTGGGACATGTTTAGGTGGGTACTGGGACAGTGGACATGTTTAGGTGGGTACTGGGACAGGATAGGGGTGCGCTTCTGGATGAGCAGTGGGACATGTTTAGGTGGGTACTGGGAGAGTGGGACATGTTTAGGTGGGTACTGGGACAGTGGGACATGTTTAGGTGGGTACTGGACAGTGGGACATGTTTAGGTGGGTACTGGACAGTGGGACATGTTAAGGTGGGTACTGGACAGTGGGACATGTTTAGGTGGGTACTGGACAGTGGGACATGTTTAGGTGGGTACTGGGACAGTGGGACATGTTTAGGTGGGTACTGGGACAGTGGGACATGTTTAGGTGGGTACTGGGACAGTGGGACATGTTTAGGTGGGTACTGGGACAGTGGGACATGTTTAGGTGGGTACTGGGACAGTGGGACATGTTTAAGTGGGTACTGGGACAGGATAGGTGTGCGCTTCTGGATGAGCAGTGGGACATGTTTAGGTGGGTACTGGGACAGTGGGACATGTTTAGGTGGGTACTGGGACAGTGGGACATGTTTAGGTGGGTACTGGGACAGTGGGACATGTTTAGGTGGGTACTGGACAGTGGGACATGTTTAGGTGGGTAGTGGACAGTGGGACATGTTTAGGTGGGTACTGGACAGTGGGACATGTTTAGATGGGTACTGGGACAGTGGGACATGTTTAAGTGGGTACTGGGACAGTGGGACATGTTTAGGTGGGTACTGGACAGTGGGACATGTTTAGGTGGGTACTGGGACATTGGGACATGTTTAGGTGGGTACTGGGACAGTGGGACATGTTTAGGTGGGTACTGGGACAGTGGGACATGTTTAGGTGGGTACTGGACAGTGGGACATGTTTAGGTGGGTAGTGGACAGTGGGACATGTTTAGGTGGGTACTGGACAGTGGGACATGTTTAGGTGGGTACTGGGACAGTGGGACATGTTTAGGTGGGTACTGGGACAGTGGGACATGTTTAAGTGGGTACTGGACAGTGGGACATGTTTAGGTGGGTACTGGGACAGTGAGACATGTTTAGGTGGGTACTGGGACAGTGGGACATGTTTAGGTGGGTACTGGGACAGTGGGACATGTTAAGGTGGGTACTGGGACAGGATAGGTGTGCGCTTCTGGATGAGCAGTGGGACATGTTTAGGTGGGTACTGGGACAGTGGGACATGTTTAGGTGGGTACTGGGACAGTGGGACATGTTTAGGTGGGTACTGGGATAGTGGGACATGTTTAAGTGGGTACTGGGACAGTGGGACATGTTTAGGTGGGTACTGGGACAGGATAGGGGTGCGCTTCTGGATGAGCAGTGGGACATGTTTAGGTGGGTACTGGGACAGTGGGACATGTTTAGGTGGGTACTGGGACATTGGGACATGTTTAGGTGGGTACTGGACAGTGGGACATGTTTAGGTGGGTACTGGGACAGGATAGGGGTGCGCTTCTGGATGAGCAGTGGGACATGTTTAGGTGGGTACTGGGACATTGGGACATGTTTAGGTGGGTACTGGACAGTGGGACATGTTTAGGTGGGTACTGGACAGTGGGACATGTTTAGGTGGGTACTGGGACAGTGGGACATGTTTAGGTGGGTACTGGACAGTGGGACATGTTTAGGTGGGTAGTGGACAGTGGGACATGTTAAAGTGGGTACTGGACAGTGGGACATGTTTAGGTGGGTACTGGACAGTGGGACATGTTTAGGTGGGTACTGGGACAGTGGGACATGTTTAGGTGGGTACTGGGACAGTGGGACATGTTTAGGTTGGTACTGGGACAGTGGGACATGTTTAGGTGGGTACTGGGACAGTGGGACATGTTTAGGTGGGTACTGGGACAGTGGGACATGTTTAAGTGGGTACTGGGACAGGATAGGTGTGCGCTTCTGGATGAGCAGTGGGACATGTTTAGGTGGGTACTGGGACAGTGGGACATGTTTAGGTGGGTACTGGGACAGTGGGACATGTTTAGGTGGGTACTGGGACAGTGGGACATGTTTAGGTGGGTACTGGACAGTGGGACATGTTTAGCTGGGTAGTGGACAGTGGGACATGTTTAGGTGGGTACTGGACAGTGGGACATGTTTAGGTGGGTACTGGGACAGTGGGACATGTTTAAGTGGGTACTGGGACAGTGGGACATGTTTAGGTGGGTACTGGGACAGTGGGACATGTTTAGGTGGGTACTGGGACATTGGGACATGTTTAGGTGGGTACTGGACAGTGGGACATGTTTAGGTGGGTACTGGGACAGTGGGACATGTTTAGGTGGGTACTGGACAGTGGGACATGTTTAGGTGGGTAGTGGACAGTGGGACATGTTTAGGTGGGTACTGGACAGTGGGACATGTTTAGGTGGGTACTGGGACAGTGGGACATGTTTAGGTGGGTACTGGGACAGTGGGACATGTTTAAGTGGGTACTGGACAGTGGGACATGTTTAGGTGGGTACTGGGACAGTGAGACATGTTTAGGTGGGTACTGGGACAGTGGGACATGTTTAGGTGGGTACTGGGACAGTGGGACATGTTAAGGTGGGTACTGGGACAGGATAGGTGTGCGCTTCTGGATGAGCAGTGGGACATGTTTAGGTGGGTACTGGGACAGTGGGACATGTTAAGGTGGGTACTGGGACAGTGGGACATGTTTAGGTGGGTACTGGGACAGTGGGACATGTTTAAGTGGGTACTGGGACAGTGGGACATGTTTAGGTGGGTACTGGGACAGTGGGACATGTTTAGGTGGGTACTGGACAGTGGGACATGTTTAGGTGGGTACTGGGACAGTGGGACATGTTTAGGTGGGTACTGGGACAGGATAGGGGTGCGCTTCTGGATGAGCAGTGGGACATGTTTAGGTGGGTACTGGGACAGTGGGACATGTTTAGGTGGGTACTGGGACCGTGGGACATGTTTAGGTGGGTACTGGGACAGTGGGACATGTTAAGGTGGGTACTGGGACAGGATAGGGGCGCGCTTCTGGATGAGCAGTGGGACATGTTTAGGTGGGTACTGGGACAGTGGGACATGTTTAGGTGGGTACTGGGACAGTGGGACATGTTTAGGTGGGTACTGGGACAGTGGGACATGTTTAAGTGGGTACTGGGACAGTGGGACATGTTTAGGTGGGTACTGGGACAGTGGGACATGTTTAGGTGGGTACTGGACAGTGGGACATGTTTAGGTGGGTACTTGGACAGTGGGACATGTTTAGGTGGGTACTGGGACAGGATAGGGGTGCGCTTCTGGATGAGCAGTGGGACATGTTTAGGTGGGTACTGGGACAGTGGGACATGTTTAGGTGGGTACTGGGACAGTGGGACATGTTTAGGTGGGTACTGGGACAGTGGACATGTTTAGGTGGGTACTGGGACAGGATAGGGGTGCGCTTCTGGATGAGCAGTGGGACATGTTTAGGTGGGTATGATGATGATGACTGGTTTATCAGAAATGAAGATACCTGGCTACTTCACCGCAAACTTAAAACCGCCGCGAACATTTTTCCATGGCAGTTAGAGACTACAGTGCATGGTGCTACCGCGAACTTAAAACCACCGCGAACAGTCCTTTTTCCCCGCGAACTTAAATGCATTTACAGTACTAGGATAGAAGGGTATAACATGTAGCTGTAAAATTGGTTTAACAATTCCAATACTTCATTACCAATAGTCAAAATTTCTTCCTTAAACAATAATGACTCAAATGCACTTGCCATCACAACCAACTTACACAATATAATAATGTAGCTATTTCCAATCTACTTTTGTCATATTGATATTAGGCACATTTATAAAGAAAAATATGAAGCTTCCTGAACCTCTCTTCATCTTTATTGTCATGTACACTTTTACTTATTTCTTCCGTTTTTTTCATTATGTTTCTTCTATGACTCCTTCTCTTTCTCCACCCCCCTCCTATCCTTCTCACTAACACTCACTATCTGGTTTATTAGATGTTGATGCTAGATGGCAGCTCACCAGCAGTCTCTGTGTTTAGGGCTAGCACTGTGTAGTTGAAGATATGAAGATCCTCCCTTCTCCTTCTCCTTATATAAACAGTCGTTATAACCTACCTGTCCTGTATGTCTTCCCGTAGGTTGGTTCCGACAGTGTGGGATCATCCCCCACAGTAAAGACGTGGATTTTGGGATCTGGATCAAGGATTACAAGGACACACTGATCCCAGCTTTCCAGGCAGCCGGGCTGCCACTCAAACACAGGTTTGGAAAGGTGGGCAGATATTGGAAATATTTGTGAGGGCTAGAAGTGTGTTACTTAGCAGACTTTACTGGAAGCTGTAGTGAAGAGTAAAAGTTAGAAACACTGTGATACTGAGTACTTGATTTCTGTCCGGATTTCTGTCCGGACTGAACTTTTGGCAATGGACATCCTAGCGAAACAACCCACCCACCCCTTTTATTTTAAAAAAGGGAAAATGCTCTAGGTGCCTGTACCTGCTTTTTGTGACACATAGCATGATTGCATGAAATTTTTCATTTATTATATCAACCATTCAATTAAATCAAATTATGCCATACAATTTTTTCTTACTTTCAAACATATTAGATTTCAACAAAATGTTTCAATTCTTTTGATTAAAAGCCTTGGATAAATCAATGTGACATAAATTATGCAGGAAACTACACAACAAGGGTGCAATTTACCTTGCAAAGCAAAAGTGGGTCCATGATATAATTATATAAATATAATCAAATTATGCCATACTAATGTTTTTGTAAAAAAAAAAATGTTGATTTTCCCTGCAGGTGGAGGACAGTTTTGAGCTGTCCTTTCAGTCAGGAGACGTCAAACTGGACATTTTCTTCTTCTACGAGGAGGATGACATCATGTGGAATGGTGGGACACAGGCACGCACAGGCAAGAAGTTCAAGTAAGCCTTCATTCACTTTGAAAAAAAAGGAGAGTTATGTAGAAGCCTTTTTTTACCTTTGCAAGAGGAGTGGATGTACAAGTCATGAGAGGTCAGCATTTTGTTGGGTTTATAGATAAAAATTTTGTATAGCAATTGTAGTGGCTTTTTTGCTACATAACAATAATTCTAATCTACCTTACCTTAGGTAGATTACTACATCACTAGAACATGAATACTGGTATACATGTATTTAGTGGTTTTGGTTGTTAAATGTAGGGTAACAGTTCTTGGAAGGGGGCTCACATACAGTGTACATATAGATTACACAGACTAGGGATACCATAGAATACAAAGCCTTTGCGTTATACCACATCCTTGTTATTCACCAGTTACACCATTCAGATCCTGCTTATTTTGTCTGTCATTGATGTTAAGTATGTTAAATAATACTACTACTACAAAATATTAATGATTTGCTAAATTATAAATCCGCCTTTTCCTTTGCTGATTTCACAGGTACATATTCCCCAGGTTCAGCCTGTGTTGGACAGAGTTTCTGGACATGAAGGTTCGGGTGCCGTGTGAGACACTCGCCTATGTCCAGGCCAACTACGGAGCCAGCTGGTACGAACCGGTCAAGCAGTGGGACTGGAAAAATAGTCCGCCCAACGTCCAGCCAAATGGCCAGTGGCCGGAGGAGCAGTGGTCAGAAGTTATACAGTTGTTTGATGTGAGATGATGGTGAAGAAATTTCAGCCAGAATTTGCCTGAGGATGTCTTCCAATGCCATATAACTGTACATAATGTACATGGATGTACACAGTCATATATTAATTTAGCACATTAATATTGAAATTACTTTTACTGGCTACTATTTATAGTGTGTTATTTAATAGTACTCTATATTAATAAATCCACAAGGAGTACAGGCATGCCTAATACTAATACTGTAAATATTTTAGCTTCATGTTCAGAACAATCAGATTGTATAGTTTTATATTAACATGAACTAGAATGCAGTATGTATAATAGAATACATCTTGAATGCAGTATGTATGATAGAATGCAGTATGTATGCTAGAATGGTCATCTTGTGCATGACCAAGCCCTTCGTACCTGACCAAGTTATGGTAGTCCTCATGACTATGAATGATGAACTACAGGTGTAAGGAGAGGGGTAGAGAGTAAGCCTTGTTTGAGAATACATTTTCTCTGCAGAGCCACCTAGCGGTGAAAAGTGGTCTTACAGCCTGATTGAAGCAGACAGTAACATGTGCAGGTAAAAACTTGGTTGTGTAAAAGAAAACTGTTAGATCCTATGGTCTACCAAGGTGTTGAAACCATTCATTGGTTGTGTAGTGTGATAATTTATTTTTGATATTTATCAAGCAAATGACAGTATCATAATTTTGTGTGAGCTAGTATGGTCCTGGAGACAACTCTCCATCTTCTTGTCTACCTTGTCCCCCCAATGACCAGAAGGTCAAGGGACTAGGAAGGTTAGTGGTCGTAGTAGGTACTATGGTAAACGCATAAAAGTCTCATGGTAAAAGTTGTGAGTTTGGCAGTAACGAAAGATTGTGCAATAGTGTTGAAGACAAAGTAAGAAAAAGAAAACGATGGACATGCAGATAAGGGAGTGTCTCACTGTTGCAGACATGTAGCAAAGCAGTAAGTGTTGGGAATAAAGATATGTATTGGTGGAAATTACTGCCTTTCTGAGTGCTGTTCTTCATGCATTGACTCAGTATTCTATTTTGTATCTTTAGAAAAAGAGAAAAGTACATGCAGCCAGGAAACTGTTTACCTTTTAGATACTGAGTGAATGTAAAAATGAATATGTTTGTCATTGAATGATTAAGAAAATGAATGAATGAGTCAGTGAAACTATCATGTTAGAAAACTTCAGGTGTATTTCATCCTGTTGTATGATATTTTCTACTATGTATACAATCAATCTATCATCACACTTTACCTGTAATTATAACATCTGTTTGCTTGTTGGACATCATATTCTGTAGCTTCTGCTTTTGTGTTTTTACTTCGAGTTGTTATGATTTAAGATCCCCCCAGGCAAATCAACAGCGCCTATCTAAGTGGTAGGACGACTGTGTTCCCTGTCACACAAGCCCCAGGCCACACAGGAACAATGGTGTTTGTAACCCTGATGATGTGACTTTACAGCACATGACCTCAGCTGAGGTTCGTTTCCTCCTGTGTCCTTACTTGCCCGAGCCACAGTCGTTATGGGAGGACCAAGCTTCTGCCGTGTTGTCTTGGTGGTGATGATGATTGTGCAGCTTGACTGTGTTATAGGGAATGTACGAGGTTAGTCTAATGCCATGGTGTGTTTGGCTGGTTGCCATTTGTCCTGAAATTTACATTCACTGAAAGGCCTCTGACGATTTTTTGAACTTCACTTCCTGATGGCTTTGGGTAAAAGAGGAACAACCCATATATATACGTTCACATATTTGTTTTGTTGTTCTGAAGAATCTGTGATTTTAATTGTTTATGCTGCTATTACACTTCTGTTTTATTAGGTTCATTATGACCACCTGTCTGCTATTCAATATTTGAGAACTTTATCTAAAAATTGCTCTTATTTTTAGTTTTCAGCTGTTTCAAACTGTTTTACACAAAATGGCATGTGTATTTCATACTACAAGTGACCAAAGATTGTGTCAGTATTCTATTTGTGTGAGCCATTTCTTATAGAAACTGTCTTCAGATCTTCGGTTAACAGGGGGTCAGACATCAAATGAAGGACAAGTTGAGGTACAATGGCGCAACAGACATGGCTGGCTTGCAGTCTGTGACAAGGAATGGGATAAGCATGATGCAGGTGCAGCTTGCCGTCAACTAGGATATCCTGAAGGTGGTGAGGCTTCAAACAGAAATATAGGCCGGGGAAGTCTACATTTTCTCTGGAAAAAATTCAAATGCAAGAAAGGTAAACTCCAGGGATATATTTTCATTTTAGCAATAACATAAACACCAACACTAACAGATAATGACTCATTTTATTAACTCGGTTACAAATTAAAAAGTATTCTTTGACATAATTGCCACCATCTCTGTACAATAAAAACTGTAATTGATTGAATCATTGAATCACAATTTTCCAAATTACTTCCTTTTTACACTTTCAGGAGATTCTGTCTTGAGTGACTGTAAAACTAAAAAAGTAACATGTGGAAGAAATGATAAGACTGCAAAAGTCATCTGCCATGGTGAGAAGTTTAAATGTTATAGTTTTTTATTTGAGGCAAGTAGGGATTTATTGGGTAATACCAAGGACGTTGGTAATACATTGTGTTACCTATCACACAAGGTTGATTACTTCAAATCAGTAAGTTTTTTCTCCCAGAGCTTAAGGGTGTGACAATTGAAATTGATGTGGGATACGTTCTAACAAACAAACAATAATACCAGTACATAAAAGTCCAGATGCAAATTAGTCTGATCATGTGACGTATTTCACCTTACCTATCTGTTACCTGGGAGAATCAGTGAAATTTCTAATTGACTCTGTGTCGCCACACATTGTTCTCCTCCCCATGGCTACAACCAGGTAACAGGTCGCCTACCACCACCACTACTACTACTACATTGCCATCTGGACCTGGATATAACCCAACAGTGATGCTCAACACCACAAACACCACAGATGAGCTGAGCCTAACAGACAGCACTACACCGTGGCCAGTTACCACAATAGGGACCACAATCGAAACAACCTTGTTCGAAGATTTAACGACAGATGATGCAACACAAGGTACAGAATTAATCCTCCACTTCAGTTTTGTTACTGTAGCCTTGCTGAAATTAGCCTGATTTGTTGGTGATACCCCCTTTCCACTAGGACGGCGCTCTCGCTGCGACCTCACATTTGACATATTGCTTAACAAATTGTATTTCTGTGTTTAGTTGTCTTCTCAGTCACACTTTTATGCTTTGTATGAAATACCCAGTGTGAAAGTGAAGGTTACACACATATTCTATTTAGGTCACAGTGAGAGTGCAGCGCGATCACCATCTAGTGGAAAGGGGGTCTTAGAGTAGAGTATTGGACGCCAGTAAATTAACAAAAAAAAAAGATGACACTCAGGCTAGCTAAAAATAAGATATCAGATCGCTTAAAAATCTGCATTGAAGAACTTATGCCAAATCACTACTAATTACCCAGCTGTTAGCAATCTGAAGAGAATCTTGTTGGAGGATGCTGTTTCTCATTGTAAACTGTAGGCACTGCAACTGCAGGAAGTAAGGGCCAAACACCAAGCCCTCAGAAACATTCTCAGCAATTTCCTATTGGTGAGTTAAGTGCTATTCCCAACGTTTACTTTTTCTACAACAGTTCATACAATGTCATGTAGTTGTTAAGAGTAAGCTTCATCAAACTTAAGACAGAAATTAATTAACAAGACGTCTTGATACTGAGGTAAAAACTGAATTGAATGTAGAACATACTAATGATATGTGATTGAAAGATAGACTCAGTCTATAATGTTACATGTCAAGTAGTAACACTGAAGATCGTAACAACTTCTTACATCAAAGTACATATACATCAATGTGATTAAGGAAAAGATTTATATTTGATTTTAATCATACTCCAGCTATTCAACATTTTTGTAAACGACTTGAAACTGTTAATCATTTTTTATTACACTTAGAAACTGAACTATACTCTTTTTTCTTCTAACAGTTCCAGTAGCAGCTTCCCTCGGCACTGTTCTTGGTTTGTTGCTGTTGTTGGCAGTTTTACTGTTCATCTTCTGCAGAAGGAGAAGGTATGGTAAACATGATTTTAGTTCTTAAATACTAATTAACTGAGTCTTGAATTTCTCTTGACATAAAGTACATGTATTTTCTCAAGATGCAAATCACTAATGATGTTCATCTCTAAAACTCTTATTCTAAGTTTTAGTGATACCCTGGTACAATTTCCTCACTCCAAATAATGTCTTTGTATGTATCATGATTCAGGGCCAGGAGTCAAGAAGACAACATGACTGCAAAGCTGGACAAAGATACTGACCAGGTTGGTATGGGAGAGATAGGGACAGGACATCATGACGATGATGAACATAACTATCATACAATCCAGGATCCTGTTATCACCAGCAAGGGACTGCCAATCGTTCCAACAGCTCCTCCTAGTGAACAAGATGAGAACTACAGCACCATCCCAGACCTACTGTCAGACAGGCTTGAAGAACGTGCCCCGGCCCCACCGCCGAGCCAAACGGATGTGTACTACAGCGTTGTTCGGGACAGCGGTACCGCCAGCGCCGCAGACCAGGCTGGACCATCGGAAACCGCAAAGACAACGCAAGAGCCGGAGTACGCCATGGTTGACAAGAAAGCATCCAAACGCAAGGAAACAAATAAAGAGGAATCTGATGATGCCATAGATCAGGGAACAGGTGCAGAGTATGCAGTTGTGAATAAAATAAAGAAGAAAGTAGAAGGTAAAGTAGATGATGAGTGTGGGACAGTGGAGAATGTTATCTATCAACCATCTTAAGGGCACTTTCTCACATAACTGTGTACCATCCTGAAGTACTGGTACAGAACCTTGAGTGAATATGCCTGGGTCTTTGCATGTGACACCACATCATAATGCTTGAAACTGAAAGAGTAATCCCTATGTTATGCCTCTAATCATAAAGTATACAAAGTCAACCCCCATGTTCAGCCATCCAGCTTAGTATCCAAGACTACCATCATAGTCAGATGAGATTAGATTATGTAGGGCTATTACATAGGGTAAGGAAGGACCATGGAGAATGTGTTGAAAGTCATGATGAAATGTTTTAACCAAGTTGACCGTTGCTTTATATTTCCTTATTATTTTTTCAATGTTCTTGTACATATTTTTCCTGACATAATTGACTCATTTGGTATGCAAGGATGTATATATTAAAAAAATTTGTACCAGCATTGAATTCTATGTTAAGAAAACACTGCTGATTAATACATTTATCAATCTTTACATAGTAAGGGAATCTTGAAGAAATTGAAAGGACAAGCCAGTGAGCTTTCCTTCATACAAATCAGATAACACAGATGATATTTAATGCAATACAGTACTCAAAGGTGAACTTTTCTGAGGTTTGGTTGTGTGTAAGTCTGGTAAGTTGTTGTACATTATTTCATCTACATTATACTGAAAACTGTATTATTCATAAAAATCTGCCTAAGGCATAGGTAAGTGTAGCAATACAGTAACATACAGACTAATGGAACAGAACATTGGAAGGCCAGAACTTGGTTGTGTGCAAGGAAACTCCTCTGCCCTTCCAACAAGTTGAAACTGTCAACAGATAAGTTTATCAATAATTTATTTTTTAGTAATTGACAGTAGCATAACTAGATTGGAGCTAGTTTGGTAAATGCATTAGAAACGCTTATGGGAGAAGATGTGAGTAACATTAACATGTGCAATAGTGTAAATACAACATGAGAAAGACAGCAAGGAAAGAGAGAAAATAATAACAGACATGCTGATGTAGAGTCTCTCACTATTGCAAACAGCATGAAATAAAAAAAAATACTGGTGGAATTTAACACCCTATTAATTTTTTTTCAAACATTGACTCAGTAGTCTACATTATTTCTGTATGTTTAGATATCACCAGTTGAAAGAATGAGACTGGCTGCAGATAGAGTGTCGCACGACGTGCGAGCTGCTACAAGTCTAAGTAAGTTGACAGAAAGGAGTAAAATAAAAGTTGCCAAAGGGGCCATTCCATTATAAGAGTCTTCAGGACGGTCAGTCAAGAAACTACCGGTATTTCCCCTCTAGTGATTGAGTGGATAGATGATTGAGTTCGTCAGTGAAGGAATGAAAGAGTCAGTGCTAGATTTTTTTTAACAATCATGTCAGAAATGTTCTGGTGCATTTCATTCCCCTTACAACAACTACCTTATGTAGCCTGAGCACCTTCCATCCTGGCGCAATCATTTTGCTTGCTAACCATGCAAAAGGATTGAGCCGGCGGTCACTACGGATGATGGTACTCAGGCTACACTATAATCAGGTTAAAAAAAGTTAAACCTTTCCCGCGCCAAGGGCAGTGCCCATTTCTGGTGCATAGGGCGGTGCCCATCTCTGTTTCGTTAGCCCTGGGCCACACACAACACAATCACTACAGCAGGGGGCTAGTCCACTGGTAGTGGTGTGTGTTCAACTTCCATACTCTTTCCCGAATGCTGAGTGCTAAGCAGAGAAGGCAGCATGTACCATTTTTATAGTCTTTGGTATGACTCGGCCGGGATCGAACTCATGA
This sequence comes from Branchiostoma floridae x Branchiostoma belcheri, assembly GCA_019207045.1. NCBI lineage: Eukaryota > Metazoa > Chordata > Leptocardii > Amphioxiformes > Branchiostomatidae > Branchiostoma > Branchiostoma floridae x Branchiostoma belcheri. The sequence continues at coordinate 15,611,152 of CM033037.1, read as the reverse complement.
CCTTCCGAATGCAAGGCGAACACTCTACCCACTAGGCCATTGCACCGGCTACTCATTTTCACCTGAGTTAAGTGAGGAAAGTCGTGTTAAGTGCCTTTCCCAAGGGCACAAGATCGGTGACACGCAGTTGGATTCGAACCCGCAACCTCTCGGTCACGAGGCACAAATGCCGCCGCTGCGCAATGCGACTTCACACTATAATCAGGTAATCAATACATAAACCTGTAGAAAGGTGTCCTTGGCTACTCTCTCAATCCTTATACATGTGGCATGTACGTTAACACAACTTAGGATTTGTGGAATTGTTATGATATACATGTAGGATCCCCCCAGGCAAACTATCTGTAACAACACCATACGTAAGTTGCAGGACGACTCAGCTCTGTGATGAATAAGTTTCAGGTGACAGGGAGACAATGGTGTGTGTCACCTTGTTGGCCCGAAGTGATTATGACAGCATGTGACCTATCACATCCAAGGTCTGTTTTCTTCTGTTCCCCTTTCCTTACCCGACCAGGCCACAGTCCTACAGTGTTAATGGCTCTTCAAGCTGACTTCCGTCCTGTTTTTGTGGCTTTGATTATGACTGTGCAGCTGCACTATGTTCTGGGGAACATACAAGGTTAGTTTGGACTTACCTGATGTGCCTTAATTCTTCACTATATCTATTGAATGTAAATGTTGGCAATTTATTCATTTTATCTTTAGATCTACTTCCTGAAAGCTTTTTTAAACCTTAACAACTGATGGCTTCATTTGCCAAAGTATGTTCAATGTACAACTGTATTCTGTTTCACAGCACAACTATTACAAAGATGGTACATGTCTAAATCTAGTGCTTGAGGAAATTGTCCCATTCAGCTAAAGGCTCTATAATTATAAGTGAAGACCTAAGATCAGTAAGAATATGGAAAATGGTCATCACTACTGGAGGCATCCTGAAATTCACACAGTTGATACTTTGATTATCCCCTGCAGTGTGTAGTACTGGGTACTCTCTCTATGGTGGCTACTGCTACAAAACATCTGGGGGCAGGTACACTGCCGCACAAGCACGGTCACACTGCACTGATGAAGGAGCTATTGCAGCTGAGCCAAAGAGCCAAGAAGAGCACGACTACATCAAATCACTTCTATCTGAAACCACCTGGATTGGAATAGCTGACCTTTATAATAACGGCTCTTATGAGTACGCCAGTGACCGTATGCCAGTAGGTTTCATGTCATTGGGTGTTGATTACGGAAGTGGCAAATGTGTGGCAATGGACGAAGATCAAGATTATAACTGGACCCGCTATGGCTGCTCAACAGAACATCCAGTTGTTTGTCAACAAGGTAAGCCAGTCTACCTGTCATCAAAGTTGGATTGTGTACTAGCTCACAAATAATGTTATACAATTTCCCAAAGTGGCTGACACCTACCTGTGGGATTTATGGTTTGGATATGTGTTTTGGATATGTAAGCTATTGAGCCTTTCTTGGTAGAAGACCATGTGAAGGTGGACACCAAGCATTTGCTTGTAGATATTACCTCAGTTCTACAGTGATTGTGATTTCCCCTCAGTACCTGTAGGTAACATGGCATCTACAACTGTTTTGCCATCATCTGGCCCTGGATATAACACCACTGTGATGCTGAATATGACAGGATCTTTCCCAAACTTGATGACAGCAGCCCCAACACAAGGTACATGTACTATTATGTAGCAAGTATGGAATTGATTTTTTTGTTTTGTCAGTACTGTTTTGGCTTCTCTGGAAGCATGTTTTGATTCACTGGTGGCCATGCATTGCTGATAACAGGACCAGGTATACTCGCAAAAACATTGGAATCAAGTAGATGATAGATGGCAAGTTTGTTGCTTGTTTTGTTGTGTAAATTTGAAACTTGAAATAAAGTTTCCAGAGGTGTTATATTTGTATGAGAGCTTGATCTACCCTTGAGGAAGAAGTGACAAAATTCAAATTTGGTCTTTTACGAAAGCAACTAAGATGTCGGTCAATAGAATTTTTCATCAAGCTACTTTTCAAAGATAAACACACGTACCTCTAAATTTTCGATGGCTCCATCTTGCTCACAGAGTGACCTAGTTCTCATGAGAGTTGCCATAAAAAAATTGGAGGTATGTGAAAAGTAGTCACTGCTTGATGAAAAATTATATGAACTTTGTACAAATGTGACTAATGAATTTCTTCAATGACAAGTAAAATGTCATCTTTATATCAATTGGCTAGTGAACTGTGTGCTCCTTGGTTGGAGAAATTGGCTACAGGTCGTGTTGTCCCAGACAGGGCTCCTAGCTATACTTAATAGGGGTGGGTACCGGTACAGAAAATTCAGGTCCAGGTCCGGTTCAGGTCCAAATGATTAGGTCTAGGTCCGGACCTGAACCTGGACCTGATGCAGTTTGACTCGAGATCATACCAATGGTCCATTTCACTACAAAGAAATCTGTTTGGTGGAGTATTAGACTTACACTGGCGTTTTAAAATCCAAAAACGCTAACGTTAACTGCACCTGTATGATTGGCTGTAAAACTTGGTAGAAATTATTACAAACTCTACTCTACTTCACTCTTGTTATTTTCTTCCACCTGCAAGTGCCAAAATGTGTGAATGCCTGATAATATGATCTGTTAATTTTCTAATCGGTCCACCTAATTTTTTCAGGTCCGGTTTTTCTGGACCGGTCCAATAAGAAAAAATGGTTTTGTACCGGTAGTCCTAATACTTAATGGGGTCCAGTCCTTTCTGTGACACACAGTAGACAATTGGATTTGTTCAGGAAGGCCACATTTTAACATGAATGACAGGGGAAACATCATTTCAGAACTGTAAAGAATGTCTCACATTTTTCATGGTAGGTCCTAATGAGAACACAGAGGGCAAAACAACTCCAAGCTCCAGAAACCAGTCTCAACAGTTCCCCATTGGTAAGTGACAAATTCTTAATATTTTTTTCCATTTCATCCATAAGGTATGGAGCTATCTTTCAGGGATAAATCACAGTGTAGAATTACCAATTTATGGCTTTCTGTACTCAAATGTGAAGTGAAAATCAATAGATGCAATGCTAGTTCACCTTCATCCGTGGGGTAGCCTGGATTAATTGTTTCAAAAAATGGGTATTCAGGGATTTTAGGTCTACGGACGTGGGTTTCAAATTGCAATATTTGCAAAATAACGCAGTGGGAAAATATCGTCCAACGATCCCAAGACACGCAATTTTTGAATACATCGGCTATAGGCTATCCGCGGATAAAGGTAAATAACGTTACAACTTGGAAATACTCCACAATCAAAGCATATAACATGTAGATTTCAATATAGTATGTACTGTTTGATTCAACAGGACATAACCTTATAACGTTATGATACAAGAGATCGATAAATAAAACAGCTGTCCTGTAAATTTGCTGATTAAGCTTTTGAATGTCGCATGAGTGTATGTCTTAATATCAATCATACTCCATACCAAATTTTCTGTGAGCAATTTGAAAATACTGGTAGTGAGTTGTTTATATAACATAACTGTATTCTGCCCCATTACTCTCACAGTTGCAGTAGCAGCTTCAGTTGGCACTGTTCTTGGCTTGTTGCTGTTGTTGGCAGTTTTACTGTTCTTCATCTGCAGAAAAAGGTAAGTTCAACATGACTTTTGTTATTAAATATACTGGAGTCTTCTTCAATGATACAATCAAAATATGTGTTTTTTTATCTACCAATGTGCAATGTAGTTCTAATTTTTTTCTATCAATATGCTTATAAGTTTGTGAAATTTTTTACCCCAGATAATGCCTTTGTATCTATTGTAATTCCTGGGTCAGGCACCAAGACGACAACATGACTGATGGAGTTGAAAACGACTACGAAACAATACAGGATCCTGCTATCAACAGCAACGGGCTGCCTGTCGTCTCAACAACTTCACCTAGTGAACACAACGAGAACTACAGCACCATCCCAGACCTACCGTCAGACAGGTTGGATGAACGTAGACCAGCTGCACGGCTGAGCCAAGCCAATGTCTACTACAACGTTGTTCGGGACAGCGGTACCCCCAGCCCCGTAGACCAGGCTGGAACATCGGACACTACAAATACTACACAAGAACCAGAGTACGTCAATGTCAATATATAACAAGGCATCCAAACGCAAGGAAAACAAGTGACCATAGGTAACGTACATGTAGGTGATGTATTTATGGTTTCTGCCACATCAGTTGCAACAATATAATATATATTATGCCAATGATATGGACAGTCCCAGACAAATAACAATGAACAGGAAAGAAAACGAAGCCCTAATGATAGCTTACCAGGACAAAGTATGTAGTAACGTTACTGTTTAACTGTAATGATGTAATGTGCTAGGAAGCCAGACTCTAACATCTGTTTTGGGATTCTACATTAGAGAACACATAACCCCGTATCTACTTGGAGATAAGCTAATTACCAAACCCCAAAATGACCATGGTACAGCATGGAACAGCTGGCAACACGGCATGCACAAAAGGATCAGAGAAAATCATGCAACATTTGCTTGACAATATCCAATTACCGCAAGGCCCTAACAGGCGGAGATATTGCAGACCTGGACCAATATTCCGAAGGATGTAAGGGTGATTTCTGAAATTATCGCATTGATTATAAAAACAGCTAACGCGAAAAAAAATGTGCACAGCTGCGTGCAGAGGATATGCCAAACTACAAACGAATGCGGCAAAGGAAACATACAGATACAGATGCCAACACTCATCACATCGTACAAAAACAAAGCTCTGTCGCTGGGGGTTACCCTCCGGTCACAGAGCAATAAGAAGGAGGAATCTGATGACACCATAGAATGGGGAACAGGTGCAGATGTGCCAGAGTACGCAGTTGTGAATAAGATTAAGAAGGATCAGAAAAATAAGTAGAGGGTAAAGTAGAGGATGAGTATGAGACAGTGGAGAATGTTATTAAGGCACTCTCACACATCTCACAACATAACTGTGCACCATCCAGAAGCATGACATTTAATGCAATGCAGTACTCAAAGTTGAACTTTTCTGAGGTTTGGTTGTGTGTAAGTCAGGTACTAGATCTTGTACATTATCAATGATACTATGTATAGTCTACATTATACTGGAAACTGTATTATTCTTAAAAATCTGCCTAAGGCCTAGGTAAGAGTGTGGTACACATGTAATACAGTAACATACAGACTAATGGAACATTGGAACTTCCGCCAGAACTTGGTTGTGTGCAAGGAAACTTCTACGCCCTTCCAACATGTTGAAACTGTCCATGGATATGTTTATCAATAATTTATTTTTTAGTAATTGACAATAGCATAACTAGATGGGAGCTAATACATCAAAAAGGCTTGTTAGAGAAGATGTGAGTAACAGTAACATGTGCAATAGTGTAAATACAACATGAGAAAGAGATAAAATGATAACAGACATACTGATGTAGAAGTCTTACTATTGCAAACAGCAGGAAATATCTGAAATAAAAATACTGGTGGAAGTTTACACCCTATTATTTGTCCTCATACATTGACTCAGTAGTGTAACCTTTTTGTTTCGATATCACCATTTGACAGAGGAAGAAGCAAAACAAATCAAAGTAGCCAAAGGGGTCATCCCATTAAGAGTTTCAGAAGGGTCAGCAAGGAAACTGTTTTACCCTTTAGTGATAGAGTGGATGAATGAATGAGTTTGTCAGTGAATGAATGAAAGAGTCAGTGCTAGAAATAAGCATGTTGGAAAAGTTCTGGTGCATTTCATTCCCCTTACACCATTATCCTACTCAATGTGCATCTACCTACTTAATAATAATAATATACCCTGAGTATGATCCTCTGTAGTGACTGCTGGCTCAATCCTTTTTCTTGATAATCATGTGAAAGGACTGAGCTGTCACTACAGAGGATCATACTCAGGCTAAACTTTATGTGCATACCATCAGTTCATCAATACACATATAGCAAGGTGTCCTTGGCTCCCCTCTCCCGATCCTTGAGCATGTAACATGTATGTAAACACAATTTAGGATTCATGGAATTGTTATGATTTAGGATCCCCCCAGGCAAACTATCAGTAACAACACCATAGGTAAGTTGCAGGACGACTCTACGCTCTGTGATGAATGAGTTTCAGGTGACAGGGAGACAATGGTGTGTGTGACCTTGTTGGCCCAAAGTGATTATGACAGCACGTGACCTATCACATCCAAGGGTTGTTTTCTTCTGTTCCCCTTTCCTTATCCGACCAGGCCACAGTTCTACAATGTGTATTATGGCTCTTCAATCTGGCTTCTGTCTTATTTTTGTGGCTTTGATTATGACTGTGCAACCTCACTATGTACTGGGGAACATACAAGGTTAGTTTGGACTCCTGGTGTGCCTTAATTCTTCACTATATCTATTGAATGTAAATGTTGGCAATTTATTCATTTTCTCTTAAGATTTACTTCCTGAAAGCTTTGTTTAACAACTGATGGCTTCATTTGCCACAGTATGTATTCTGTTTCACAGCACAACTATTACAAACTAAGATGGTACATGTCTAGATCTAGCGCTTGAGGAAATTGTCCCATTCAGCTCTAAAGGCTCTATAAGTGAAGACCTAAGATCAGTAAGAATAATGGAAAGTGGTCATCACTACTGGATGGCATCCCGAAATTCCCACAGTTGATACTTTAAAGTCATCATGATGTTACTTGTAGATGGTATCCCAGATATTTTAATTTCCTATCATTAAAAATCCAATGATATGACTGGACATTCACAGATTTTAGAATAGTGGTTCCTTGAAGTGGTGGATGTATGTGTGTAAATTGATAAACTATACTGCATTTGATTATCCCCTGCAGTGTGTAGTACTGGGTACTCTCTCAAAGGTGGCTACTGCTACAAAACATCTGGGGGCAACTACACTGCTGCAGAAGCACGGTCATACTGCATTGATGAAGGAGCTATTGCAGCTGAGCCAAAGAGCCAACAAGAACATGACTACATCATATCACTTATATCTGAAACCACCTGGATTGGAATAGCTGACCTTTATGATAATGGCTTACATGTATATGAGTACGCCAGTGACAATACATCAGTAGGTTTCATGTCATTGGGTGTTGATAAAGGAAGTGGCGATTGTGTGGTAATGGACGTAGATCAAGATTACAACTGGACCCGCACTGGCTGCTTAAAAGAACATCCTGTTGTTTGTCAACAAGGTAAGCCATCTATACCTGTCATCAGAGTTAGATTGCATACTCACAATAATTTGTTGACAAAAGCTGTCTCACATACCATGGGCAGTGAGGATCGCATTTTCCCAGATTGGCTGACACCTGTGGTATGGATATGTGTTTTGGATATGTTGTAAGCCTTTCTTGGTAGAAATGTTAAGCTAGACCATGTGAAGGTGAACACCATGCATTTGCTTGCAAATCTTACCCTTCAACTTGAGACAGTGAGTGTCGATTACCCCTCAGTATCTATAGTTTAAACGTTAACATGGCATCTAACTATCTTCGCATTATCTGGCCCTCGATATAACACCACTCTGACGACAGCAGCTCTAACACAAGAACAGCAACTATGCAATTGATTTCTTGTTTTGTCAGTACTACTTTTAGCTTCTCTGGTAACATGTTTTGATTCAGTGGTAGCCATGTATGGCAATGATGTTATATTATCTAACATGCAACAAAAAATTACATGTTTGGTCATGCATGTTGAAGTAATTTAAGTCTTACAGTGTTTCCAGAGCTCTGACATTTGCATGATAGCTTAATTAATTGATGTACTCTTGAGGAAGAAGTGACAAAATTCAAGTTTGGTCTTTTTTGAAAGTTTTTAAATGTCATATTTTGTCTACTGTCCAGAGTCCAGACTACTGCATCATCAAAACACAGTGGACTACTATACTAAATTGTATACTGTACTGTGTGACCCTTAGTGGGAAAATTGGCAACAGGTTGTGTCATCACAGAAAGGACTCCTAGCTATACTTTAAGTCAATGGGGAGTTCTTTCTGTGATGTCACGGTGTGTTTCTAATTTGTCCCACCAAGGATCACAGAGTAGATTGCTCAGAAAGACGAAATTATAACATGAATGACAGGGTTAACTTCATTTCACCAGAACTGTAAAGAATGTTTCCCTTTGTTAATGGTAGGTCCCATTAACAACACACAAGGCAGAACAACTCCAAGCTCCAGGAACCAGTCTCAACAGTTTCCCATTGGTTAGTGGCTGTTTTTAATGTGTTTTTTTTTAAAATTTCATCCATGCAATATTGAGCTATTTCTTAGGGATAAATCATATTACAAATGTACCAAATAAAGTACTCAAATATGAAGTGAAAACGAATATTTATAAAATGAAAATACTCCACATTCAAAGCATATAACATGTAGATGTCAATATAGTGTTTGATTCAACAGGACATAAACATTGTAACATTCATACAAGAGATCTAGAAATAAAACAGTTGTCCTCTAAATTTACTGATTAAGCTTTTGCATGTCTCATGAGTGTGTGTCTTTAATGATCAATGAATCATACTTCATACCACATTTTCTGTGAGAATACTGGTCATAGTTGTTTGTGTAGCATGCCTAAACAGTGTGTTATAATGCCCTCTAACTCTCACAGTTGCAGTAGCAGCTGCAGTTGGCACCATTCTTGGCTTGTTGCTGTTGTTGGCAGTTTTACTGTTCTTTTCATCTGCAGAAAAAGGTACGTTCATCATGCTTTTTGTTAATGAATACTTGAGTCTTGTTTTGATACAAATTTCATGGCATTGTGTTCTCATCTACAAACTACTAATAAATTATAGTGTTTGTCTTATAAATGTCATTTGTATTTTTCTAGGTTCTTGTATTGGTCTTTAAAAGATTTTAAAGTATTTTCCATAAGTTACATTTTCCCTCATCAGTTTCAAACCTCGACATCATTTTGTATCCTGCTTAAAGGGGAGCAGACTGTTGTGTCCTCTAGTGACTACCCAATTTCCACCCTTCATTTGAGGTAACAGAGAAGGATTGGTTCCCCAGGACTGACAAATTGGTACATTAGGACCCTCGCACGACGACAAGTCAGATGGGCATCCAAGTTGTCAACGCTATTGCACCCTGGTACAATTGTTTTCACACACAATAATTCTCTGTATTTTAATATGTTTATTCAGGGCCAGGCGCCAAGAGGACAACGTGACTCTAAAACTGGACAAAGATACGGACCAGGTTGGTATGGGAGAATTAGGGACGGTGCCAGATGATGGATTTCAAAATGACTACCAAACAATCCAGGATCCTGTTATCACCAGCAAGCGGCTGCCTGACATCCCAACAGCTCCACCCAGTGAACATGATGAGAACTACAGCACCATCCCAGACCTACTGTCAGACAGGGTGGACGAGCGTGCCCCGGCCCCACCGCCGAGCCAAACCGATGTGTACTACAGCGTTGTTCGGGACAGCGGTACCGCCCGCCCCCCGGACCAGGCTGGAGCATCGGACACCGCGAAGACAACACAAGAACCAGAGTACGCCGTGGTCAAGAAGGCATCCAAACGTAAGGAAACAAAGAAGGAGGAATCTGATGACATCCTAGATCAGGGAACAGGTGCAGATGTGCCAGAGTATGAGGTTGCGAATAAGATAAAGAATGACCAGAAAGCAGAGGGAAACGTAGATGAGGATTATGGGACAGTGGATAATGTTATCTATCAACCGTCTTAAGGGCACTTTCATCTTTATCACAACATAACTGTGCACCATCAGCATAGAAGTTCAACCTTGAGTGAATATAGTTGGGTGTTTGCTCATGACATCACATGGTTGCTTGAATCTGATTAATATGATATGCCTTTCTTTCATATTTCATTGTTATCACAATCATACAGTATACAAAGTCAACTCCCTAGTTCAACCATATTCAGATGAGGTTAAGATTATATAGGGTTATTACATAGGGTTAGGAAGGATTATAGCTATATAGGGTAGGAAGGATTATGGAGAATGTGTTGAAAGCCATGGTAGAATGTTTGTCCAGGTCAACTGTTGCTTTATATTTTCTTATTTTTTTCATTTTTTTTCTTCAATTTTTGGCACATTTATAAGGATGAGTATATTATATACTACAAATCTATGGTAAGAAAACACATATATCGATCTTAGTATGGTAGGGGAATCATGAAGACTTTGAAATGACATTAGCCATTGAGCTTTGAAATTCCTTCATACAACTCAGATAACAGATGAGAATTATCATGCTATACAGTACTCAAAGTTGTACGTTTCTCCAGTTTGGTTGGGTGTAAGTCAGGTCCTAGTTTGCTACATCATTTGATACTATGTACATGTATAGTCTGAAGTATAGTGGGAATCTGTATTATTCATACTTGAAAACTCTGTGTGGATCATGTCTTAATGTACATGTAATTCAAATCTCATCAGTCAAATACTTAGACAGTATCTCTATATCACAGTAACATTAGTTGAAGTACAAGTTAATCAGATAGTAGTACATGCAGTGATATTTATATCAAGAGGTTGGAAACGGTATATCTTTCCTAGAGTTGTTCCAAAATATCAATGTGATAAAAATTTTAAGTTAGAAACAGTAGTGGAAAGCTGGTGCAGTTTCTGTGCTGTGAATGCAAACCTGTCCTTCGTCACTTTTCTGCAGATCGAGATTAATTAATGCAAGCTACAACATCATTCTAGAATGTTATTATGGAAAGATAGCGCATATCTAGTACAGTAACTCTGATGAAGTTTTCTTTGTTTTCGTATAGAGGAATGACGGGGTAGAATACAACACATAAAGTAAGAGTAAGCAATGAAACAAAAACCGGTTAAGGTTAAACACAAATAGAAAAGAGGTGAGAGAACTGTAGCCTCCATAGCAGGCTCTCTGGGTTTTTTTGCTCATAATACACTCTTGCTGGCCAATTCTATTTGTACTGGCCGCTGATTGCTGGCCTTTTCTGACTGCCAAACCCCTTGGCCAGCAATCAGCGACCAGTACAAATAGAATTGGCCAGCAAAAGTGTATTATGAGCAAAAAAAACCCAGAGAGCCTGCTATGGAGGCTAAGAGAACTGCTGGGTGAAAATCAGAGAATAAAGTTTGTCACCATTCACCATTTTTCTTGTGAGTTTTCTTGATTACTTGAGTGGGAAAGAAGAATGAAGAACCTTTTCGTCATCACAATATGGATCAGTCAGCATGAAGATTGTTGCGCCAACTGGATAGATCCATAATCTTTCACTCACGGCTCAAAAGCCCCGCCTAGTGGCAAAAAATATAATTGCAGGTACACCTGCATTCAGCAGCTGCAGTTATGATATGAGTTGCTAGAGGTCGCCACCGACACGTGCAGGTGAGTCAGATAATTGACGTTTCACGGCGTTTGATATAATGAGTAATCAGGCGTCCTTTGGGTCTGGTGTGTTTGTAAGACAGGTAGAAGGAAGGTCGAAGGTAGCGTGTGCCTGAAAACGTGCCCCGTCCGGGGCGACTTTCTTGGAAGTCGTGGCGTTTGGAACCGCCGCACGACGGGCACTGCAACCTCTTCTCTTGCCTTTCTTGATATAAATTAACAGTCGTAAAAGAGTAAAGCAAAAACAAAACATGGAAACAACGTATTGTAGATATGCACATGGACAAGTAAAAGTGCAGTAAGGTGCCAAAGTTGTCATAGCAAATCAGATAAGGTCTCAAAGCAGGTGTTGGGGTGAAAGATCGTAATATTTTCTGAGTAACCGCCCGTATTCCCTTTCCCCGTAGAAGCAGGTTAACAGTTGAGTAAAAGGCCAAATTTGTTAAAAGAAAACTGATGATGTCCACCCATTCTTAACCCATTCAATACGTAGAATTTGTGATGTACACATGAATGTAGGCGGCGCTTCAACAGGCGGACATGGTGCCACATGGAGTTTCCTCGCGGTGACTGAAAACTACTCTTTTTATGTGAACTAGAGTCTTGAATGTCATTCTCGGTGTGTGTGAAGATGTCTGGACCTATTTCGACAAGGTTTTACTAGACTTAAACTTATCTCTAGTATGTTTAGGCATTTCACAGGTCGGGACTACATACCCCATGAGAGCCCAAGCTGCAGTACCGATCACGACCGGGCCCTGAAAAGTGACTTAGACGACCGCCAAATTGCCAAATTTCCCTCTTTTCATGAATGGGGAAATAGTGAAAGGCTCGCAAAGGGGTTTGAATTTTTGTGGCTTATTTGACTTTGTCTGAGATTAAATATGGTCAATGACTAATATTTTAGCAGTTCATAAACAAATCCACGGACATATTAGGCATGTTAGGCCAGGAATGACGTGATGCAGAGTATGTACTGTAAATTGTCTGTTGGGCTGCCACAGCCAAATTCTATTTTTGGCCATGTGGGATACATGTACAAGGCGACGTCAACGTGCAACAAATGTAAAGAAGTTTATGTTTTTATCTACAACAGGTAGAAGATGAACAGCATTTTATCTTACATTGTAAATTGTATCATAAGGAACGAATTGCGCTTTATAAACATATCAGAAAAGAGTTCCCATATTTTAAACATTTTAATGCAACGGATAAATTTCTATTTTTGATGCGCCTAGATAAACCCTGTATATCAAACATTATCTGTTCCTATATCTACACTTGTACAAAGAAGCGAGAAGATGTCGACCATCCTGTTAGCCTAGTACCCTCAATCAGTTAAATTGTATCTTGTTGTCTCTGCATATGTCTGTTATGTCTCTTATCAGTGACCTGTACCTAGCCAATCGAGGCATGAATGTACAATAAAGGTTTTCATTAATTATGCACAGGAAAAAAAATAAATCCAGCTTTTATTTCAAAATGTTCTAAGCTATGTAGATTACCTGAGAATGCAGTACTAGTATAACATTGAGCGCCGGGGATCTGTTTAATGGGCATTGGACTAAATGTTACATTACAACTTACCTCCTGATGAAGGAACATTGATACCGGATTTAGTTCGTATTACTATATAAAACCGAGTCAGAGTGGTCTTCTGTGCTACGGAACTTGAAATGATGAAGGTGGAATAGGAGATTTGAAAATACAAATGTATGGGAAAGTTTTTACCAAAACAGAAGCACAGAAGGAAGGAAACGCAAGAAGATGACAGAAAGGAGAGTATCTGTATTTCATTTCTTTTATATTTCCATCTACCGATGACTGTATGTAGCTATTAACTGCAATATAGACTGTTTATGTCAAATAATGATAATAATGTTATATATTATGTGACGGAAACGCAACTAGTAACTCATTCTGATGAATACAGTGTTATCATTATCATAATTTATTCATATGATTTTGAGGTTCTGTTTGTATCAGATATTTATGTTATTTGTAATCAAAGAACGTTAGATGCATTTCACGTAAGACACGTATATCTATGTTATGTTGTGTTGGTGTACAATTGATTGGCTGTTGTTATTGGAATATCGAATTTCTGTTGTTCAGGCTGTTTACAAACCACGAATAAAACTCACTGAGTCCTAATCAACCCCAAAGGCATACACACATGACGGTGAATTGTTTCTTACAACGGTTACCAATATAGACCTGACCCAGTGTTACGTCCACTTTTAGTGGCCTAGTCGTATTGGTCTCCCTATATTAGGGAGGCCAGGAATCTAAAAAAGAGAAAACCCCAAAAATAAATATAAAACAGAAAACCCAAAAACAGTAGAATAGTTGGGGGGAAAAAGGGGAAGGGGATGGACCGTGAGTGGTGGCTGGGAGTGAGGTGCTGCGTTATCCGAGTCGATCCGCTTTCAGAATTGGTTTGATCTGGGTCCCCGGTGGGGGATGTATCAAGAGATATGTGAGCCGGGGAGTGTTTATCCTCCCTCGGTATAAACTGGTAATGAACAAAGTAATGCTCGACAAGTATAAAGTACTTTTTGTCAAAAGGGTATGTCTTAGATATATTACTAGTACATGTCATTGTAGGAATGGTTTGGCCAAGTCAGAGCAAGGTAGGTTCAAAGAAATGCTTGAAAGCAAATATCCTTATCTTCCACATGTTACGTTTAACCGTATGTTGTTGACTATGTTGTTGTCATATCTCCCGCGTGTTGTTGTCATATCTCGAGATTTTTTGTTTTATTAGCCGGGTTAGGGTTAAGGGTCCGACATACCAGGTTCGGGAAAGAGTTACTTTCAACCCCCACACAGAACGATTAGACAACCTATCTTCATCGTCAGACAGTCTATCACACTAGTAATAAAGATTTGTCGTTCTAGAAACTGTTGTAAAACACACAAAGAAAAGTTGAGTTCGTGCCGCTCAAATACAGAATACCCAGGAAGTTTTGCTTGTGGTTTATTACACAAACCGAGAAAGAGTTTCGACATGCATCCTAATAGCAACAACCAATCAATAAAACAGAATCACACACCAATACACCAAAGCCTATATAATGTGTCTTCATGTAATGTTATTTGATGACAAATAGCATTTATAACCAGAAACACACGATCAAATTGATAAATTATGATAATGAATTAAATTACATTCACTTTTCATCAGACGTTGGTTTACGTTTCTGTCACATAACGTAACATTTGTATCGTCATGTTGCTTAAAAACAGCCTGTTGTAATAAGCTACATGGCATGTGAAAGAAGTATATGCATGTAGACGTTTTGTGTTCCCTTCATTCTGACAAGATTCTGTGCTCTTGTTTAGCAAAACATTCCTACACACAGTAGCACAAAAGGTCACTCTTATTTGATTTAATGGATTACACTCTCTGGACAGCCCCCAAAACCGATTTGAACGACTTCGAAAGATCACAAAGGTTATAAAAGAATCCTTGATACACAGAACATGGTATAACATACACTAAATCAGTTATCTTTCTTCCTGGAGGTAGTTTGTATTGTTTTAGAAGAAGGTGTAACAAACTAACTTCCTTCTACATATAAATATCTAATATCCAGATTGTGAACTATCTTAAATATTGTAATTCTTAATTTCAAATGTTCGCTTTTTCAAAAAAAAGTCTCAAAAAGTTAAACCCTTCGTGAGCCTTTCGCAATTTCCCCATTCCCGAAAAGACGAAAATTTGGCAATTTGGCGGTCGTTTTAGCCACATTTCATGGCGCGGCGGTTAGCGGTACTGCAGCTTGGGCTCTCATAGGGTATATAGTCTCGACTTGTAGAATGTCAAAATGAACAAGAACTTACGCTTAAAGCTTCTGAAAGTTTTCATAAATAGGTCCAGACATCTTTACCCACATTTAGAATGACCTTTAAGACACAAGTTGACATAAGAAGGGTCGATTCTTAGGCACCGCGCGAGGAGCCCTTGTAACACCATGTTCGCCTGTTGAAGCGCCACCTACATTCATGCATACATCATGTCTTGTACGAAATAAGAAGGTTAAGGATATATGTGGATGTCGCTTGCTTTCCCCTGACACATTTAGCCTTTCACTTAATTGTTCATCTACTTAAATGGGGTAAGGGACTGTCAGAAAAGTCCGTTCGTCACTCACAAAACATTACGAGCTTTCCCCCCAACATCTGCTTGGAGAAATTATCTGATTTACTATGACAACTTTGGGCTTTTACTTGAGTCCATATGCATATACACAAAGTAATTGTTAAATTGATAACGTTGTTTCCGTGTTAACGACTCTTAATCTATTTCAAGAAAGGCAAGAGAAGAGGTTGTAGTACTCGTCGTTTTGACGATACCAAACGCCACGACTTCCAAGAGAGTCGTCCTGGACGGGACACGTTTTCACGCACACACTACCTCCGACTTCCCTTCTACCTGTCTTAAACACTGAACACACCTAACCTTTTCCAAACAATGACATACGGTCAAACCAAGGACTTACTTGGTCAACTGCAACCTTCTTCTTGCCTTCACTTGTGATATGAATCGCTAGAGGCCGCTATTGCGTGGTTTTGGATGGCGTTTAGCACCAAGGACAGGTATGCTTGAAAGCAGCTTGGCGCCTTGGAGCTGTAAGTATGGATAGGATAAATACTTTATGGTCATTTCTGTACTATAGTGGATAAAGATCTCCTGACGACCATTATTGCGTTACCGAAAACTCGTAAACTGATTATAATTCTTACAGATATCTCTTCTGAAGGTGGTGCAGCCAGATAGAAGAGGCGGGCGGCATCAGGAACCGAGGTGCACATATCTAGACCAGACAGTAGCGACCTCTAGTGACTCAGATGTAAACTGCAGTGTAAACTTGACCATTACAGCCCAATGTCATCGGCGTCTAACTTGGTTTCCTTATCATTCTGACCGCTATGAATGGACGACTGCGACATATAATTTTCTCGTACAGACTGCAATGTATATATCTGGAGTTTCTCAACGCATTGAACGTTTCTAAAACTGTGATATGCCACAGTTCGTAGTAAATAAAGCCAAATCTGAACTTTCTCATCAAATACTAGTTTCTTTATTCATTTTCAAAATCCTTGTACATGTAACAGTGGTGTTCAAGGACTGCTAAACCGAAGACGCCTAACGGCTTAAGCCTTTATGGCCGAACGGTTTGCACGTTCGATTTGTGATCCGGCTGCCCGGGTTTGGCGCGGGTTCGAATCCCGGGAGTCGGGGTGTTGTTTCTTTCTGTTCTTACTCGCCCCTCTGGTTGTTTCACTGGTTCCCACGCCGGCCCTGTGATTAACAGGCTAGTATGTGCCACACAGGGATGTCGATCTCGGAGATTCGAGGACGAATCTTGAAAAGAAAAGGGGGAGTAGTGTAACAGTGGTGTTCAAGGACTGCTAAACCGAAGACGCCTAACGGCTTAAGCCTTTATGGCCGAACGGTTTGCACGTTCGATTTGTGATCCGGCTGCCCGGGTTTGGCGCGGGTTCGAATCCCGGGAGTCGGGGTGTTGTTTCTTTCTGTTCTTACTCGCCCCCCTGGTTGTTTCACTGGTTCCCACGCCGGCCCTGTGATTAACAGGCTAGTATGTGCCACACAGGGATGTCGATCTCGGAGATTCGAGGACGAATCTTGAAAAGAAAAGGGGGAGTAGTGTAACAGTGGTATTCAAGGACTGCTAAACCGAAGACGCCTAACGGCTTAAGCCTTTATGGCCGAACGGTTTGCACGTTCGATTTGTGATCCGGCTGCCCGGGTTTGGCGCGGGTTCGAATCCCGGGAGTCGGGGTGTTGTTTCTTTCTGTTCTTACTCGCCCCTCTGGTTGTTTCATACATCATGTCTCCAGTAACTTCACATTATATGTTTAGATGCTTTGATTAACAACTCTGTGCTTGTTTCAGTTTTAAATTTAAATTTTCAATTTTAAAATTTGAATAAAACTCGAGGTAAAGTAAATAGATAAATAAAGTACACATAATGTTTCACATTTCACTTAACAGCTATCATCCATTGTTGCTAATCATAGCAATGTCGAATGATATAAATATTCCTTAATTATATCAGAGTTCTAGAGGTTGTTTTCTGGCATTCTATATGTCTCAACTATATTCCACACAGAAACTACTGTTGATTGAAAAATACAATTTCTGATAATAATTGCTAAATGAATACCTGGAACACATATGAATTGTCAACCCTAATTGTAGTTAGATTCTGTAAGAGACTTAATGAATCTATTCTACTTTCTTTCTTGATGTAATTCATTATTAATGAACTTAGGAATCCTTTTAAAATACTACTTAGGATTAATTTTTATACACTTACCTTGGGCATGAGGCCATCATAGCTTGAATGAATATAGCAATGTCTGTATGTAACATGCCAACAGCCCTATAAGTCACTGATTCAAAATATGATAAATCTACACTCGACCACATACTCACAGTGAACATCATTCTGATTAGCAATCTAATTATCCCGCTGCAATTCCATTTCTTTCTGCAGTGGAAGAATAATCATTACACACCAGTCTTACATCCACAGCAAGGACTGCTAATTTGGTCCGTACAATATTCAGTTTTTACATACTATTCATCTCAGACCGCGTTTCACGTATTTACTGTCGATCACCGGAGGACCGTGTCACGGTGGTGCCGGGAGTTGGGTCTGACTCCTAGGAACGGCCTGAACGGGGATGAATGTCATCATAAGAATGTTGAACGTCTGAAAGGGTGTTTTGAACCAACAGCAATGATGCATATCATTCAATGCGTGAAGACAAGCAAAAAACACACCGCATTCATATTACAACACTCTGACAAGACATAGTGAAGGCATACTCAAGTCATTATTTTCATGCCGACACCAACACAAAGACAATGCATGAGTACATAAATGCAATAATACAAAAAAACAAACAAATAAACAAACAAATTCACCAATACATAGATGAAAAATCATGAAATGAGGTGGCAGTGCCCCATACGACTAATAGGATGATACTGATAAGTTAATCGTTATAAAAGTGTTTGGCCATGAAATCTGAAAAAAAGGGCTGGGCACACTGTAATATTTGAGAAATTGTCTAGGCGGCACTGTTTATCCTTTTTGATACTGTCTTTGCCCCCGATAGAAAAGCATGGACATCTCTGGGAAAGCAAATGCATCAAATCGTTTCCTTACGTTGGCAAACGAAGAAGACCCCGCGGTACAAGGAGACGAAGAAGGCGTTGGTCTGGGCTCCTCGGGGCATGGCGAGGGTCCCCCCGTCTGCAGGACAGGCCTCCGCCGCTTCACGGAAGCCAAAATTAGGTATTTTGTACACCTTGTAGCAAATCCCGCGCCTGGTCATTTCCGTATTACCTCCGGGACAAGACACTGTTGAAGATGGGACAGAGAGATAAGGATGGGACAGATGACATGGACATGATCCAAATTCTAACATTAATCTCACGTTGATTGTATTTCATTGGAATAATGTGTAGTCTTTATCTGACTTTTCCTTTTATGACGAGTATATTAGACGTGTATTTGAGTAGACTTATCGGTCTATAAAGGATAGGCCGATGTTAATGACATAGAATTGAATGCCTGTGGAAGTAGAGGATAGCGAAAGGAGACAGTACACCACCATTTCTTATTTAGGTCAAATGACTCAAATCACATCGGAATATTTGAAAGACTTGCCCCGAATGTATATCTTAGAGTGTTCAGGCGGTCCGGTAAGGTCCGGGCAGGTTAGCATTCCTGCCGGCCCGGGAGGCCCAACTGGTCCCGGCGATCCTGGAGAAACATCGGAACAATTTTCTCCCGGTGGTCCCGGAGGCCCGGGGACTCCAGCCTTGCCAGACGGTCCCCTGGGTCCGGCTGGTCCCAGGGGACCGTCTGGTCCCACCGGTCCATTTTCTCCCGGGGGTCCAGGAGGCCCGGAGACTCCAGCCTTGCCAGTCGGTCCCCTGGGACCAGTCTGACCCAGGGGTCCCCTTTCTCCCGGGGGTCCATTAGACCCAGGGACTCCTGACTGGTCATCTTTGCCCATGGGGCCCATTTCGCCTGACTGGCCAGGTGGCCCTGGAGAGCCATGAGCGCCCGGGGGTCCAGGTGGGCAGCCACACCCGGTGTACCCTGCCAAGATGAGCCCAGACCCAGTTATGTTGGAAGCGTTTAGTCCCATAGGTCTCCCCTTCCCTGGAGTAACAGGTAACACACACATATCTGCAACAACAAAAAATTTCAAGAACCAAGAATATTTGAAATTTCTATCAAATATTACAAAAAGCACTTGTATCAGTTTAAGAATGGTATAAACCTAGTGTCATGTGATATCAGGAAAACTGACTTACCTTCCAGCTCGGCTACACGAAGTACAGTCATCTTGTTTTGTTCTTCCAGCTTACTCGTTATCTCAGCAAGAGTGGTCACCTTAACTGTGTCAAGACAAAAACATTTTTCACATTCTCTTGTCATGCTGTGAAACTCTGCAGTAGAGTACTGAGTTTGGCTCAGGAGACAACTATATAAAACCTTCAAATCCAATACCTTTCGGTACACCATACTGCACTGGGGTTAATTTATTTCATACCTTGCCAAACTTATCAGGAACTCACTGATTGTTTGTCCCAAATTTACGTGTCACATCTTAATTATTCTTAATCATTTCTTTGTTCTAAGCACTAATTGTAATTTTAAGCAAGCATCGTCCTGTAAGTAGATAAATAAAGAAACGTCGTACCAGCAAAGTACGGCAGCAGTACAGCTGTGATCACAAGGAGCACAGCGGCTGTGGCTTGTCCGAACTTCTTACACAGGCGGAAAAATTTGATCTTCTTGTCCATCTCTGTTCCATAAGCATCTGTTTTACCAACCAAAAGTACTTATTTATCAACCATTTCTACCCACACGGTATGAGGATACGTAACAGTAAGACAGAAAGTATGGTTTAAAGTCCAAAATGAACCGACATTGGCTTGGAAAAAGAACAAAGCATTCAGTTTAGAACTTTTCAAACAATTTACTCTTCATTTGAAACACCGACGCATGCAGTTATGTTCCAATCTGTCGACCAAGCTTTCTCATTTAATGCTCAGCATTAATGATTGATGACTAAATCGTTTCAAACTAAGCCCAAAAGTGTCTGTCCTGTGAACTCTATAGCCGGCATGTTAGAATTTTCAAAAAACCTTTTCTACAAAGCATTAAAATCACGCAACAAATGGCATGTGTGGCATACTGAAGATAGT
The DNA here is from genome assembly GCA_019207045.1 of Branchiostoma floridae x Branchiostoma belcheri. Lineage (NCBI taxonomy): Eukaryota > Metazoa > Chordata > Leptocardii > Amphioxiformes > Branchiostomatidae > Branchiostoma > Branchiostoma floridae x Branchiostoma belcheri. The sequence goes on along the minus strand of CM033037.1, from coordinate 15,590,506 downwards.
TATATAATCTGTATGAATAAACACTGAAGCAATTAACTGGTAAAAAAATGATCGCGTAATTACATAACATGATAATCAGCTTTGCGTAAGTCCCGCCCCTCCTCCCAATTTGTTGACACTTCAATCGTCATCGGAAGATAAAAGACTTGCACACAGTAGCCAGTATAATACACGCTATAGTAATAGTGTTTGTACGGGGGTGGGAATGGTGTGTGGGTGTAGAAAAAAGTGTTTTACCTGCTCTAGAGACGTACAGGGTGTTGGGTATGGTCGCAGCGGCGTCCGCAACTGACGTCCAATCAGTCTGAGCTCTCTGCCCGGGAGTTGAGTCTGGAGGAGCTTGACAGAATGAGTATAATCACAAGACATCTATAGAGTATGATGCGGTATGAAGCATAGAATTTCATATCAGCAATGTGAACAAGAAGTGTAAGGGACGTGAAGACCACAGTTAGCAGACCCCACACTGGTGTGGTGCCTACAGCCAAAACGCGTACACACAATTAAAACTTTTCACTACAGTTTTTGAAAAATTCGATGAGAAAATGTAATGTTGATAGGCCTGGATTTTGCTTTATTCAAACCTATAAAAACTTTGTAAAATATTCCTTGTTTAATTTTTGGTCGTTTTTCATGGAATTTCTTTTTAGTATTTAAATTTCAGATGTGGAAAATCACTTAATAATCTACTGATCGCCCATGTGGACATAGTACCTTCTAGGTGCGGCCAGTATTTGGGGTGGGGATGATGAGCGCTTTTAGGGAGAACATTATTGTACGACAATTGTACACGGTACAATGTATGGCAACATCCTAATTAAAAACACAATGAAAGCTAACATAATTCTTTGATACAGTGTAACAATAAAGTAGACATCATTAGTTTCGGTATTCTGTCTAATAACAAAGCAGTCTTTAATATATATGCCTATTTTTGCATTATGAAAGTTATATATAAATCAGCTGTTGAATCGAGTCCAAGATCTACACAGGAGGCTTATCCCAAATAAAAGACTAATCATCAGACGTCAAAGTTACTACTGCAACTGCTAATTAACTAGTTAGTCTCAAAACGGCACCAATTTCTTGGGGAGAAGAAATAGATCAGAATTGTATTTTACAAATCATACTGACTCATGTTACCTCCCTTGTCCCCAGTCTGGGACTGCTGCTGCCCTCCCGGCATGGTGCCACTTGTACAGGTTTCCGGACAGAAAAATGACACGTCCTACACCTGGTCAACACTGGCTGGTCTGACTGTAGCCTCAGACTCAATGCAATATTTATACATCAAACACATTACATCAAACGACTTTTCGAGACAAATTACATTATTTGATACAAAACAAGCTGCAATGTATATATAAGTTGTGTAAGCTGTTTCTTTGTGTGAAAATTAAATGTTTTATTATTGTTTACATAAAATACGATTGGAAAGCTTGACAAAAACAGTTCAGAAAGAACATGCACATTTCTAACTAGCTACAGGTAATACGATTGCATGTATATAAAGCAATCTACAATGCATATATAAGTTGCTTTTACTGTTTCTTTGGGTGAAAATTAAATGTTTTATCATTGTTTAAATAAATATGCATGGGAATGCTTGACAAAAATAGTTCTTAGAAAGCTACATGTAATACGTTTGTCTGTTTACACTGTTATGTCATCAGTAAATCTGCTTGGAGATTATACTTATGACAATTAGACACTTGCTCAACGAACAAAAAGTTGAAAACATGTAGTATATCTTTAGATTCTATTGATAAACGAACTTAAAAGGATCGTCAACTCTATGCTGATCACGGCCCTTCGCTTTCAATATCCTGTTTGATATCATAATGCTAAGTACAGGTGCCCTTTGACCTAACGATGTGCTGTAATCATTGTTCTGTTGACGTCTCGATCCTCCCATGATTAAGTCTAGGCTGCTGGATGGCTATCCTTAAAGTCTGAAATTAAAAAAAAAAAACATGTAAAAAAACTCTTATGACATCAGTTTCAAAACTCTTATCATCATAATCCTCATCGTCATCATCATCATCTTCATCATCATTGCCATCATCATCATTTCCATTTTCATCTATATCATCATCAGCAGCATCATTTCCATCTTCATCATCTTCATCCTCATCCTCATAATCATTATCTTCATCACATCATCTTCATCATCATCATCATCATCATCATGTTCATCATCATCATCATCAGCAGCAGCATCAACATCATCTTCATCATCATCATCATCATCATCATCATGTTCATCATCATCATCATCAGCAGCAGCATCAACATCATCTTCATCATCATCATCATCATCATCATGTTCATCATCATCATCAGCAGCAGCAGCATCAACATCATCTTCATCATCATCATCATCATCATGTTCATCATCATCATCAGCAGCAGCAGCATCAACATCATCTTCATCATCATCATTATCATCATCTTCATCATCATCATCAGCAGCAGCAGCAGCTGCAGTGTAATCATCACCATCATCTGACCAAACTGTAGTTTTGAATGGAATATTGCAACATATTGCATACTTCACATCCATCTCCAGGTCCTGTTGAGAGTCCATAGAAGACGCCCGGGACCCTTGTAGGGACTGGTAGGCGCTGTCCGGGCGGCAAGTGTCGAGCTGGGCCGGGTTGTCTCTATCGTGATCATCCGCCTCTGACCTGAAGGGACCACAACTGTCTTAATCTGGGAATTCACCATGAAGCATCATCTTAACTGTGACGTCTAAGACAAGAAACAGATGCATCTGCAGAAAGTAGCACGGCCGAGCGCTCCATTCCTTGACGAATGCTGTAGTGTCGATATCTTAGTAAGTCCAACTTGTTTCTTGAGTTGACATTGCACTTAAAACAATGCTTCTCATCAGTTCATCAGTCAGTCATAGTCATACGGTGTATGACAACACCGTTGGGGTCATACCGCCCCTTACGGGGTGGCATACCCTTTCTTCTAGCTGAATACGAGACGAGGATGCGCCAGGTCTCCCGTCAAAATCAGTTCGTAAATAAAGGAAAAGTTCTGATTTTTTTTACACGGAGTACAGGAAACAAACTGTAAGACGAGAGAATACATAAACGGATAGCCGTTGTAATCAGCTCACCTGTCGTATACTGGGTTGTTTACAGCATGGCCGAATCCTCTGTAAAATTAAGATTGACTCATCTTAAACATTGTTAATAATCACTGACCCAAGTCACTGGTGAGGACATACATATATGTACACTTAGGTAACTGTAAAAAGATACCTGTGACGTTGTGTGGTTATGTGTAATTAATCCATCCACGCCGTTCGGCAAAATGTAACAAAATTGTTTCAGTCAATATTTGATGATATAAAGCAAAGAGACTTACCCATTTAATGTCCCTAGTTCTTGAAATCCAATTGCATAGCTGTAAGAAATTGCGTGAAGTCATTTGTATATTTCAATGTGGTTCTGTCGCACTTGTAGATCTTTTCTAACGTATTGCTTCTCAAAGATTGATGAATACTTTCATTTGAAATGAAAAATAACCAAATCATTCAGAAAATTCAACAACAGCAGTAGGGCTGGGAAAACTCAAAATAATGCATGATACATAAACGTAGGTCCCTGATACTTGTGTTTGCCCTACAAGATAACAAACCTGCACGCGGACCTGCCCTGTCTTTGTCCCCGGCAGAAACAGACGGCACCGACCATTCCCACAAACAGCAGCCCGGCCACAGCGCCCCCTATCGCTGCAAACATGAGGATCTGGCCTTCTGTCAGTCCACCGTTGCCATGGTGTTGTTCGTTGCTCCCCGGTTTTCCCGTCGTAACTGGTTTCATGTCCGGAAGTCTCGTCGATTTTGTGGCTTGTCTCGTGGTCTCAGGAACCGAGTCAATAGTACTGACGAAGACAGTAGACTCATTGAACGGCTGTCCGGTTTCAAAATTGTCTGACGTGATTCCAGTTGCTGTTACAGCGCCGATAGGCGAGACAGCAAAGATTGTGTGGGATGGCAATGGTGTCATCTCTTCTGTGGTGTCTTGAAGACTAGAACTAGTAGGAGATGATGTCTCGGGAAAAGTGGGTAGAACGGTGGTGCCATGTGGGGTAGAGTTTGTTGGCGCTGGTGTGGTAGTGTCTGCCGGCTTTAATGTTGTGTTGTGAGGCTGCGTAGTGATGGCGTGAGGCAGTGTTGTATCTGCTTGCTGGGTTGATCTTGTTGTAGGCTGTGGAGGACTAGTTGTCGGTACGGTTGTAGCTAACTCTGGTGCGGTGGTCGTCTGTAGTACTGGAGTTGTAGGTCCCTCAGACGTTCTGGTAGCGTCAGACGTTTGGTCGTATCTTGGTCCTGTTGTCGAGGCGGCATCCATAGGTTCTGTAGTTGTAGTTGTGAGTACTGTTGTAGTAAGAGCTGGTATTGTGGTTGATTCCGGTACTGGAGTGGTAGCTATATGTGCTTCAGACGTTTCAATGAGGGATGTAGGGGGATGTATCGGACTGGATGTCGAGGGAGTGTTGGTAGAAGCTATGGTAGTTGGCGGGATTGTTGTGAATAAGGACGTTGGAGTCATGGGTACTATTGTAGTGCTGTCTGGAAGTATGGTTGTTGTGGCCACTGCGTCCCCACCTGGATGGAAGGAAGTTTGCATTACCATTAAAAATACCCTTCACATTCCTGATAGCCGATGTGGCGTTGGAATAATCGGGGTCATAAATAGGGGTGCAATTCTTTTTTTGGTCTCTTGCTAACGACTTTGTTGAACAGTAGGTATTGTACAAAATCATATCCAGGCGCGCGCTTGAATAACTGCTTTTTGATAAACATATACAAAAATACTTGTTCCAGACAAAAAAAATACACCATGTTCTTCTAATAAAACGTTAAGCGTATACGTATATCTTACCTATGGCTGTAAACGTAGCTCGGAATCCCTGGCCCCTTCTAGGAAACATCCCTCCGGTAAAAGCCACCATCATTGAGGTTCCACTGGAGAAAGTTGTGGCAGGGGGAGTGGTTTTCTCACAATAGGTGCCGAGCAGAGGTGAAGACGCGGTGGGGCCGTCGTGCACTTCTAGTTTCGTAGTCCCACATGGAGCATTCCCCCACACAAACTCACTCGGCAGGTTGAAGTCAGGAAATTTCAGCTCTATTGTTCCACTTGCGACCTGGATGAGCCAGCTACACTGAGCATTTGCAGGATATCTACCGTCAGGAAAGTTCGGTGTGGTGAACTCTTGGGTACCTTGTTCCATCAGCGTTAGGGGAGGGCCGCCATCGCATTGGGCTGGAGATGTGCGTGGGGTAGATAGTTCATATCACATCGGTGGAGTATAGTTGCACGGATTTCTTAACACCATATTGTTTTAGTGAGTGACAGTGACATATTTCCTTGGCCCTTTATGTAGTTGTAATAGACCTTACGAACGTTGCGGTGCTTTTCTTATGTCAATAAAGATCATTATTATAACTTACCTGCTGAAAGTTGGATGACACAACAAATCACGAACAGCAAAGACAATGTTACCCCGTTTCCCAACATGGTGTTCACAACAGACTTTCGACACGGTCTATGACAAGTCTTCACGTCGTTATGTTACTACTTTACTAGTAATCCAGACCCTAGCTAACACACGCCGTTGACTTGAAAACAATTTGCTGTATTCTGAACGTTGACCGAGGAAATCAGGTCCAAGGTACATATCCCCCTACCTCCCCGGGTGGGCGTACTTGTGCAGGTTTTTGAGAGCATAAATTAACAGTTACATACGGGCCTGAACACGAGCCATAGACTTCATTAAAACACTGTGTGGAAATTTATCTTAAACACCGTGTGAGGAAACGTGATATTGTGTCTTTTTTCTGCATACGGTCTGTTGGGTCATTCAACATTCAACATTCAGCAGGTAAGCTGAACGTTGACCAAGAAAATCAGATAACAGTGTCAAGGTACAGCGCCTACCACCCGGACAGACGTACATGTGTATACTGTGGTATTTGTGAACCACTTCATGAAACTCTCGTCAAAGGGTAAACATCGATAGGGGTCATTCTGAGCGGTGTTTGTTTGTTTGTGTGTGTGTGTGTATGTCTGTCTGTGTGTTTATTTGTGTGTGTGTCTGTATGTCTGTCTGTGTGTTTATTTGTGTGTGTGTCTGTGTGTGTTTGTTTGTGTGTGTGTCTGTGCGTGTGTCTGTGTGTTTGTTTGTGTGTCTGTGCTTGTTTGTGTGTGTGTGTGTATGTGTGTGTGTGTCTGTGTGTGTTTGTTTGTGTGTGTCTGTTTGTTTGTGTGTGTGTGTCTGTTTTTGTGTGTGTGTGTGTGTTTGTTTGTTTGTGTGTGTGTCTGTGTGGGACAGATTATCAAGAATGCCATTGAGTTCATCATTGATAAATCATTTTAAAACGTCCTGCCACAAAACGACTCGATGCTATAGTACCATCTACTTCACACACGCACTAGTACTGGGATATTAATGTAAATCAATTCAACTCTACTGGACACTAGAATCTTAGCTGAGTAAGTTATATAGTCGAAAGTTATATAGTCGAATACTTCGACTATATAATGGAGAAAAGATAATCTGCTCCTTTGTTATAAGTTGTTTAGCGTACATGGCATGTCTACGTATAGAAGCAACGTCGTTCCTTTGTGCGCGTAATAGCTTCATTGTAAATTGGCACATTTAACCTGCATATATCTACAAAGGTCACCGGCTTACCAATACAATAAACCATAAAACAATAGAGATATGTCTTTATTTTAAGTGACGACATGATTTTAAGTGCGGCACTGATCTTCTTCCGTATTCATCACGTAACGTGTCATGCAGTCTATATACTAACAGAAATAAAATCAGATACAAAATATGACATCAAACAGGTTTTGATGGCACGTATTACGTGACATATTGCAACAGTTTCAGTAACTACTTGACGCGTGAAATATAGCCTGGTAGTCATTCAGCTTCCTTTGCATTGTTTGTTATTCAAATAAAATCTCTTGCAGATATGGCTGGATATCTACAGTAACTGCGCAATTTACTCGGCAATAGACAATACACTCAATGGGACGTCCACTTCAGTTTGTCTTGAACCTGTGTTGGCCTCGAGTTATGTACATGTGGAATTATTCATTTTTATTTCTTTATTTTGGTTCCTTCATCTCCTTGTCCAGCGAAGACGACCGTGACCCCTGAAGGGACTGGTAGGCGCTGTCAGGGCGGGCCGCCTTGAGCTGGGCCGGGTTGTCCATGCCGCTATCCTGCATCTCTAACCTACAGGCAGGAGAGATACTCATTCAAGATATATCTTGGAATAAAAAAGTCTGAGTTAAGCATGGCAATTTTTGACAATGATATGCAGGTTAAATAATAAGCCAGTTCATTGGTTGAACTGCGCATGTGCGAGGTCAGAGATCATGACCCTAACTTGTAAACCTTTCTTGTCAAGACCATCCTTGATACATGTGCAGAAGTGTTTTGTTTATGACTCAGGCCCATTAAACTTTGACATATTACCCACAATGCCATTAAACTTTGACATATTACCCACATGCGCGTAGAAAGAAATAGACCGTTCCAATAATGGCAATATATATATAGCCAGGCCAATCTCAGTCAAAACTTAGAAATGCAAAACGAAGAGGCACACATGCACCAATTCGACAGACCTACATTCACTCTCTTATTGGTTGAACAACATGAACTACTTATTTTGATTGACAGTCGGTATCGGTCTGTTATCATGAAGCTAAAAGAAGAAGATTTACCTCTCCAATTTCTCTAGCTCCTGCTCTCGAGATTTGACTCCGTACCTGCAAGAAGTATAATCATGTGACATCATTCATATATCTATGCAAATCTGTTGAAATACTGCACTAAGCCATCACTCCTATGGTAGCACATTTCAAAAGCAGGGCTTTGTGTAATCTCCAAGCAGATCTTGCTGTGGCTAATAACTCCTCTACCGGCTAAACTCCTTCCCATTTGCCACAGCAAGATCTGCTTGGAAATAAGGCTTCGTGCACAATACTAGTACCAACAAAAAAGACAATCATGTCATCCAATGGTGCCATTGGAAAGTTCGAAACCACAAGAACTGATGTTTGCATTATCATACTCTACAATCCAGTCTATCTGCATACGAACCTTCCCTTCTTCCTCCTCATGCAGAAACACACGGCAACGATAATCGCCAGTAGGAGAAGCAGAGCCAGGGCGGCCCCTATCACTGCGTACAGGATGATCTCGTCTTCTGTCAGTCCACCGGCACCATTTTGTTGCCCGTTGCTCCCCGGTTTTCCTGTCGTAACCGGTTTGATGTCCGGATGTCTCGTTGATTCCGTCACCGATTCTGTGGTTCTGGGCTGTTGTGTGGTTGTGATCGCTGTTGTGGTAGTTGTAGCTGGTGGAGCGGTTGCAAATGCTGTAAAATAAGAATTAAAGCAGTCCGCAACTGGTCGGAATGATCAAAAGCATTTATAGTAACAGTTGTAAGTTTTGGTGCTGCATTTTGAAAGCATTATCGCCTCCTGAAATGTTTGTATACCTGTATTTGCATGCTGTATTTGATACAGGGCACTGCAAGATCAAATTGTTGCAACATATCAAGACTTGTTGTTAATGGTTCATTGGGAAAGTCAGTATGAGATTGAAGTCGGTTGATACTACAAATTCACGACAACTAATAAACAAGGTCATAAATCAGGTTATGATATTTACATATCTACCTACCTATTTCACAGTGCGACCCTCCGTATCCAGTTGGACAGGTGCAGTAGTATCCGGCAAAGAACTGTCTTTCTGTACAGGTGCCGCCATTTTGACATGGATTGCTGGCACATTCGCCTATAATAACACAATGCAAAACATAATAAACATCAGGAGCAAATCAAAATAGCACACTTGTGACAGTTTCCGTGTTATGTTACAGGAAGGACCTTCGTGTTAAGATTTTTGTCAAAGATTTTCAGCGAGACAAGGACAGAAAAGAATGCAGATATGGGTTAAATTTCCCGCCATATTATGCTGAATATTATTGTACCCCACATCCACGAATGTCCCAAGATAGAACTCAATTCACTGTCTCTGGGGCGAGAAGAGATCGTGACCATGAAGTATTACTATCAAACAGTTATTTGATAGAAGACAAGAATCACAGAAGTTATCAAACACATACTGTGTTACTTCGCAAGTGTGATGTAGTAGTACAGTATAAAATGGTACCTTGTGGGATAGAGCTTGTCTGTGGATGAAACGTCAGTGTAGGCGTGGTAGTGTCCTCCTGTGATGTTGTATGGGGAGGCCGATTGGTTGGCTGCGTGGTTATGACGTCAGGCACTGTTGTATCTAATTTTTGGGTAGTTCTTATTGTAGTAGTAGAGTCTGTTGTGGGTTCTGGAGTTGTAGTTGATAGTGATGTGGTAGCAAGCTCTGGTGTTGTAGTGGTCTCTCGCGTTGTAGTGGTCGGTGCTTCAGACGGTGTTGTAGACTGTAGAGTTGTGCCGGGAGGGTCGGTTGGCTGTGACACTGTTGTCTCTGCTTGCTGCGTTGCTCTTGTTGTAGTAGAAGAATCCGTTGTAGACTGTAGAGGTGTAGTTGTTGGTATGGTGGTTGTAAACGGAGGTGGTGAAGTCGTCTGCAGTATTGGAGTGGTAAGCGCTTCAGACGTGCCGGAAGATGACGTTTGGTCAGGTTGTTGTGCGGTTGTCGAGGCAGCAGTGGTAGATGCTGACGTGGTTGTAGTTGGCGGGACGGCTGTAGTTGCTGCAACGTAAGAAAAGGGTCTACAACTGGTCGTCAAACATATCACTGACGCAATAAGCAATTGTGAACGTTTTGTAATTTCATGTTTTAATAGCGCTTTCTGTATGCTTTATAGACCTCAGAGATGTTTGTATACCTGGAGCGACTAAATGGTGTTACAATGAACTTAATGGCAGTTTGTTGATGATGAATATTGCTCGGAAAGCCTTTAAAAACTTAGAGTTATAAATCATCAAGTAGGATTGGTGACTTTTCGGTGATCAAGAACATATCATGTATGCAACAATACGAACATATCATGTGTGCAACAATACATACCTCTGTCTTCATATATACATTTATGAGCACGGCGTTTATATTGATGATCCATGATGAACCTGACTCACCTTCTTTTCTCCAGATCCTTGTATATGCATTTTGTCCCACTTATTTCTGTGATTTTCTAAATCCATAACCTATTGTAAATAACTGTCGCAAATCTGTTGTACAATAGTATATAACATATGGTTTATAACATGAGTTGTCGCCAATGCTTTGCAGCAACCGTTTTGCAGCAGAAGTCCGTGGAAAAGAGAGTATACAGGAGAGTAAATGAGGACAGAATATGTGTATTTTGTGTACTTTTAATTTTTGCATTATGGACATATCGTTCTTGCAACATAACAACAAATGATATCAAGTCCACCGATGACACTGTTTATGGAAACTGAATGAAAGATATTATGTCAAGAATTTGTGGACATAATAGTGCTCAAATAGTTCATACCTGTCTCACAGTTGGTTCCCTGGAACTCAGGTACACAGCTGCAGGTGTAGCTGTCCACCAAGTCTACACAGGTGCCCCCGTTTTGGCAAGGACCGCTGGCACATTCGTCCATGTCTGGTAGAAATGTTCAGAACAGTTGAAATTCAAATTGAAAGGTTTACCTTATCTACGTATATTGTGAATTCAGTCATCAAAGATGATTAAAGTATGAAATGGGATGAAAACACCAAAAATGTCTCACACAAATGTATCTAATGATAGTTACGGTGACTGATGCTTGAATTTCAAGTTTCTGCGTACCTATTTGCCTTTGTGATATGCCTATAAACGTGCAAATTGATGTTTAAATGCCCTAGAGATTCTAAATCCTCCACCAAGGCTTGTGTAGGTATGAAAGAATACACTTTAAGTGCCTCACCTATCTGACAGTTGGTTCCCAGGAACCCAGGTGCGCAGCTGCAGATATAGCTGTTTGGTATGTCCACACAGGTGGCTCCATTTTGACAAGGACTGCTGGCACACCTGCTTGCTGTCTCTGTACCAACAAGTGAAGGAAATAGACATGTGATGAGTAATGCTAAAATACTCTACGGATCGAACTAAAATAACAGTTAGTCTTAATTAGCATTGTATATACACATTGCATTGTGAAGATATGGGCCTTAACTCTAGATCTTTGCAATCGCATTATGAAAAGAGTCACTCTATGATCTATGTCCATACCTGTCTCACAGTTGGTTCCCTGGAATTCAGGTACACAGCTGCAGATGTAGCTGTTCACCAGGTCTGTACAGGCGCCCCCGTGTTGGCAAGGACCGCTGGCACATTCATCTATGTCTGGCAACAACCAATAAAAACAACCGCGTCAGTAGTATAGTAGCGACAGAATGAGTCCCATTATTCAGGCGCAAGCAGGCGCAGGTCAAAGGTCATCGCCTGCCGATATTATCTATTCAGGCGCAGGTCAGAGGTCAGATATAATTTATTCAGGCGCAGGTTAAAGGTCATCGTCAGCTGATATTATTTATTCAGGTGCAGTAGGTCAGAGGTCAGATATAATTTATTCAGGCGGCGCAGGTCAGGGGTCAGATATCATATATTCAGGCGGAGCAAGGTAACTATGACAACCCCCCGCCCATCTTGTGAGACATGCCCTTATTTGGCAAAAAGGAGCAGGTCAAATAAAGACTGGCGCTATAAAACGAATGGCACAAGGCATCCTCTCTGAGTTCCCAGCGAACAGCCTGGAGGACGCCAAGCTTGTTAGCAACATGTTCAAGACCAGAGCCGTCGAAGATGACCCGATGGAGATAGACGAACCGTGCGCGCCTTGCGAGCAGCAGCAAGAGGGAGTCACTTCGATATACTCACCATGGTACAAATCGTGGGAATTACGACTACCGATAGGTGGACAGACGTACCTGACTGTAGGACTTTTCAGGGATAAACCGACGGTTTCAGTTCGACAGTTCTACCGTCCCAACCCGGCCGATCTTTACGACATACGGCCCGGGAATCAGGCGATGGTCATGACCCCCGAACAATGGCAGGCCCTCAAACGCAACATGTCGAATGTATCTGCAGCGCTGCTGGATTTCAGGTTTGCAGCGACGTCCAGCAACACGGCAACGTTCTCGCCTCGCTGGTTTCACTTGGGCGGTGTGCTGTACGCCGTTGTGGGGCTCTTCGGCGGGACCCGGATCGTGGGCCTGGGCGAGTTCTTCCTGCCAAGACCAGGCGAGGACCCCGACAGCATCTTACCCGGCACGAAAGGGATCAACTTGAATTCAGACCAGTGGAGCAAATTGTTAAACACAGTGGGAACGGTCGACCGGTCGCTGGTGGCCCTAGACGACGCAAAGAAAAATTATATTTGCAAAGACATAAACGATAGGGGGCTATTTTGAGTGTTGTGGTCTTTACGAAATGGATATATATGTCAACCGGTAACATCTGCTGAGATCAGTCTTTATGGATGCGCTGAAAGCACAAACAACAGACGTCTTTCGTCAGTTATTATATCACAAAGCCCCAGACTTGGTTCCCGAACACCGGCGACGCCCCAGGTCTGTGGCGTACGTAAAAGTGATACAATGGGTGGATGCGATCTCGGCGGACGAGGAATATGGAAAGATTATCGACAGCTTCATGGCCAACGTTCCCGACGCGAGGGATGGGCTGGAAACGGTGCTCGAAAAAGTACTGCAAGAGGAACGATTAAACTGGGGTCGACTCGTTACCGCAATGTCTTTCGCCGTGGACGTGTGTACGCACGAACGGTATGAAGGAAGTACCAACGCCATCTCGACCGAGTTAGCAACGCTGATTTGCGACTATGCGGGAAAATGGTTGTTACGCCAACGTGGATGGGACGGATGGCTTGAACGTCGGCGGCACGACAAGTACCCGTCGTTTGTACAGTGTCTCTGTTGGCTTGTCACTGCTCACGTTTGCATCATCGTGACGTAGCATGTTAAAACACGCCCACGCACGGTACGCTGGTTGGCCAACGCTCGATGTAATGTTGATTTACATAATTGCATGAGATAATGAGCTGCACGCTAATTGGTTGGGGCAGGACAAGAGGTCCTCATAAAGGCAGACCCGCCGCGATCTAGCGTACCTACGGATCTCCGCCGCCTCGCTGACGACCAAGAACCCGACGAGCCATGGACGACTCAGTGATTTATCCGCAAGATCTCCAATATTGGAGGACACTACCCGCGTACACCGGGCTCTCTAAACCTCCACAGGCGGACGCAGCGACGAAGACATCACCCCGTCACGACGGAGCCCGGACGCCGCCAACTGGAGACGTACCAGACACTTGGCCCGCGACCAACCCAGCACCGACCGTTAAACGACCCCCGACATCGGAGGTTATCAACGACGGAGTTGAAGCCAGGTTCTCTATTGGCGAAGACGTATTTGTTACAGTCGGTAGTTTCAAGGGGATGCCACTAGTAAATGTGCGGAGGTTCTATCGACCTTGCCCCGGGAAAGACGTGTGGAAGCCCGGTAAACAAGGGCTGGCTCTAGCCCCAGAGCAATGGCTCGCTCTCAAACGCAACATGAGCAGCGTGTCGTCAGAGCTCCTGGCTTGCGGGTTTTCAGCCATGCACATATCCTACAAGTACAACGGGAGCACGTTCCCACCCAGCCGATTCGACCTGGGAAACCAACGATATGCCATCGTGGAGCTGTTCAGAGGGAAAGCGGTCGTGAGTCTACGAGAGTTTTTCAGACCGAAAGCGGATCAAGACAAACTCCTCCCGAGCAAGAGAGGGCTCAACCTATCAGCGCAGCAGTGGGATGCCCTGGAGGAACAGGCAGACAAGATCGATGCCGTCCTGAAAACCGTCCTCGAGCAGAAATCGCTGACCAGCAAAGTCCTGAAAAAATCTCGAACCAGTGATTTGTCATGAAAATAAACTTCCTGTGGTACAAACATGAGCAAAGATCTCATAGAAGTCTGTGTGTGTCATTTTATTGCTATTGTAGGTTCGTTCAATAAGCGTGTGTGAGTGAGAGAGAGGCGCATGTGCATAAAAGAGGTGCGTCTGCATAAAAGGGCTAGCGTTCTTACTAAACAGTCAGTCTCAGAGTTGGAGAGGCACAAACAACACGCATGGGTTGTCTTCCCGACATCGCGTTCTTGGGCGAGCTCTTTTGTGAGATAGTGGACCGCGTTCATTGCGCGTGCATGTGTATGGGAGGCCGAATATTTATGTTCTTTCGTGGTTTGGGATGGTTTCCAAGAATCCCGAAAGGAGGAGGAGAAGGAAGGCGGGAGGGGGAAGCAAGCCCTACCCCACCAATACTGCCGAGGAATGGCACGACGTCCTCCACAGGGTTTACTACGACCCCAGACATCCTGCAGGGTACGGTGGAGTGGGACGGCTCCATCGAGCCGTGCGAGACAAGTACGGAGTCACCCGAAAAGAAGTAGAAGCGTGGTTGCGTTCTCAAGACACCCACACCTTACACAAACCCATCAGACGACATTTTCAAAGGAATCGCGTGATAACCGGAGGAATACACGACCAGTGGCAGGCTGATCTCGCCGATATGTCATCCCTCTCTCGGCAGAATGACGGGTATCGCTATCTTCTGACCTGCATAGACGTATTTTCTAAATACGCATGGGTCGTTCCCATCAAAGACAAGACGGGCCCCACCTTGGCGAAAGCCTTTCAAACCATCCTAGCCGAGGACGACCAAAAGCCCAGGTGCCTGCAAACTGATCAAGGTACGGAGTTTCTCAATCGACACGTCCAGTCTCTATTGAAGAAGGAAGGGATCAAATTCTTCACGACGTTTAGTGTGGAAACCAAAGCCAGTGTGGTGGAAAGGTTCAATCGTACGCTGAAGACGAGAATGTGGAAATATTTCACCGCAAAGAACACGCACCGATACATCGACGTCCTGAGCGACCTGGTGTGGTCCTACAACCGCTCCTACCACCGCAGCATCAAAATGGCTCCCATCGAAGTGAACGAGAAGAACGAGGGGCTCGTGTGGCATACTCTGTACGGAGAAGATGACATCTCGAAACCCCGGAAAGGGAGAAAACAACCACCGTCGTTCAAATTTGGAGTCGGAGATTCGGTTCGAATCAGCAAATCTAAACTGCGCTTGGAAAAGGGCTATACGCCTAATTGGACCACAGAGATCTTCATCGTCTCCGAACAAATTGCCCGCCATCCTCCCGTTTATCGCGTGAAAGATTACGACGGAGAAGTTTTGAGAGGGACGTTTTACGAAAAGGAGTTGCAGAAAGTTACGAAAAAAGACGACGACGTCTATCAAGTAGAGGACATCCTGGACACGAGAAGGCGAGGCAAAAAGAAGGAGTTTTTTGTGAAATGGAAAGGATATCCCGCCAAGTTTAATAGCTGGGTGAGAGAAGAGGACATGGTTCCCATATAATGAGGGTCTGCATGCTCTTTTCCGTAAGGCGTAGGCAGGCCTCTTTAATTTCCGTAATTCGTAGGGAAGCTATTTTATTTCACGTAATTCGTAGTGAGGATGGGAAATTTCACGTAAAGCGTTGCCAGTGTATTTCACGTAAAGCGTAATCGAGCCTAAAAATTTCACGTAAAGCGTAATTTAGCCTAAAAAATACCCGTAAATCGTAGCCTAGCCTCCCAAATTTCGTAAGTTGAAGCGTAGTCTACCAGTAAAGTTAGCCCCTCAAAACACAGGAAATTGCGATCCAGAGGATCACGATTTCAAAATTTCTCTCGAGCCTCCCTTGCTCCTCCTTTCACCTTCGGTCATCGACATGGTAAAAATATGTATCGGGGGGCCTTGCCCTCAAAAACCTTTTTTGCTATAAATAGAAATGTAATTGAAGTTAGCTAGCTTAGTCTGCCAGTAAAATTTGCTCATCAAAATGCAGGAAATATCATTTAAGAGGGTCAAGATTTCAAACTTTTCATGGTTCTCGCTTGCGACGCCACGTGCCTTTGGCGCTCGAAATGCTGAAAATATGTTGGGGATGTGTCAAAACTCAAAGAGCTGTTTTGCTAATAGAAGCCTAGTCTACCAGCAAAATTTGCACAATCAAATTGCAGGAAATATCATTTTATCGAGGGTCGGGATTTCAAAGTTTCGCCGGACCTCCCTTGCCACTCTTTTCACCTTCGGTCATCAACTTGGTAAAAACATATATCGTGGTCTCGCTTTCAAAAACCTTTTTTGCTAATAGAAATGTCATTAAAGTTAGCTTAGTCTGCCAGCAAAATTTGCCCAGCAAAATGCAAGAAATGTCATTTTAGAGGGTCAAGATTTCAAAATTTTCATGGTATTCCCTTGTGCCTCCTCGCTCCTTCGGCCCTCAATGCTGAAAATTTGTTGGGGGATGTGACGTGTCAACCTCAACCACCATTTTTGCTGATAGAAATGGCATTTAACTTAGCTTTATATATTAGCCAGCAAAATGTTGCCCAAAAAAACTCCCTAGTAAATTGCGTTTCAGGGGGTCAGGATTTCAAAATTTTACCGGAATTCCCTAGCGACGCCTCGCCCCTTCGGCACTCGACATGCCAAAAATATGTTGGGTGGCGTCACCCTCAAAAGCTTACACTGAACCACTGGGAATTTTTAATTAAATATGCAATTTAACTTAGCTTTTGTCTGCCAGTGAAAATTTCCCCTCAAAATGCAGGAAGTAGTGTTTTAGAGAGTCAAAATTTCGGCAATTTCAATCTTCTCATGC
This sequence comes from Branchiostoma floridae x Branchiostoma belcheri, assembly GCA_019207045.1. Lineage (NCBI taxonomy): Eukaryota > Metazoa > Chordata > Leptocardii > Amphioxiformes > Branchiostomatidae > Branchiostoma > Branchiostoma floridae x Branchiostoma belcheri. Next base: position 15,573,761 of record CM033037.1, on the reverse strand, counting down.
CCCGCCTCTGTCGAGTGTTGCCAGCCTTCCAGAATTTAGCGTAAACCGTTGCTAGCCTTTCTGAATTTAGCGTAAAACGTTGCCGGCCTCGTGAATTTAACGTAAAGCGTTGTCGACCGTCCAGAATTTAGCGTAAAGCGTTGTCAGGACCCCCCATGCAGACCCTCTATAATAAATACCGACGCACGCCCGCACATCGGGCATTGCTCAGACGTACCTCGCCATGGCCAATTCGTTTTACGTCACTCTCCCCAGCGACGGAAGTATGGACGTCTTTCAAGAAAACACGGTCACGAATTATCGGACCAAACTGGCTCAGCCCGTAGAACTGTCGGGAGAGTGGGAGGTGGGTCTCGTCGAGATACAATATCCTCACAGCTGGCTGAACGTTCGGGAAGGCGAAAACACCTTGGTGTATTACATGGTGGACGAAAAAGATGAAGGGAGTGGTCGGGAATACGAGATCGTCAAAATCTCCGCGGGGCACTACAGGGATGTTTTGCATCTCTTGAAAAGCCTGAACGAAGCCGCTTCCATACGTTACCCTAGCCTCTTCAAGCAACACGACATGTTTGCTTATGACAGCATCACGAAAAGAGTGACCATGGTCCTGCCTCCCATGGCCCAAAATTCGACGACAATGAAGACTTATCTGACGGGGCCATTGGCCGAAAAACTGGGATGGGGAGTAAAAGGTGCCATATACGGTAGCTGGGTACAGGCACCACGTCCAGCCGACCCTAACCTGGGCTTTCACTCCCTATACGTGTACGGGGATGTCGTGCAGCATCGTCCGGTGGGCGGACAGAAGGTCCCTCTCCTGAGAATCGTCAAAATCGAGGGACAAGACGGGGACATCGTCGATCACCCTATCCTCACGCCTCACTACATACCCCTGGCCAGGAAACGGTTCGAGACGATTGAAATCGATATAAGGAACGACCTCGGCGAACCCGTGCCATTTGTGCAAGGGCGAGTGATCGTAACACTTCACTTCAGACAGAGGCGGTCTTCCTACTTTTCCTAGATATGACGGGACAGCGAGGAGGACAGTTGCCGGTGTATTACGGACGGTCTATGCAGCGTGGTTACGGGTTGGGAGGGATTTTTCGCGGTTTGCTCAGATCCGCCGTACCTCTACTGAAACGAGGGGCCCAAAATGTGGGAAGACAGGCTTTAAGGAGCGGTATGGATTTAGCTCATGATGTCTTAAATGGTCAAGGGGTCAAACGCGCTGCCAAACGGAGAGCCGGCGAGTTTGGACAACGTCTGATGTCTGGGCAGAAAAGAGCCAGGGTGCGTGCACCGCCTGCACCGGTGGGGCAAAACAAAGGACGAGGGGCGGGCAGAGGAAAGAAGCCATTAAAACGTGGAACGAGACCGCGTGCAGTCAGTCGCAAGAGAGTCGGTGCACAGCGCGGACGTACCTCTCCCGATATCTTCAACTAGTCACGATCTAAACGTCATGGCCCACATTCATCCCCTGTCGTGTTCCTGCACCAAATCAGAATTGGATCTGTTTGAAGTGCCGCCAACTCAGACGACCATAACGGACGGTAGATGGGTAGAGTATCATCCGGTGGCCAGTCTCGCCGAGTCTTCCCCGATAGAATTTGACATTCCTGGAGCGGGGGAGGAATTTACGGACCTTTCCCAGACGAAATTGTACGTGAAGGCCAAGATCGTTCTCCCTAACGGTAACGACTTGCCGGACAACGCCAAGGTAGGCCCGGTAAACCTGTGGCTTCAATCGCTCTTCTCGCAAGTCACGGTTACGGTCGCCGGCAAGGACATAACGGACTCCACTAATTGCTATCCATATCGTGCTTACCTGGAGACGCTGCTAAACTTTGGGTCTGAAGCAAAGCAAACGCAGCTGACCTCCGAACTTTTCTTTCAAGACACGCCGGGACGACTTCACTTGGTCGACCCCTTCCCAACAGATCAGGGTGCAGTGGCAAACGAAGGATTGGTGAAGCGTGCCAACATGACCCGCAACAGCCGCGAAGTGGACCTCATAGGACCGCTACATGTCGATCTATTCCATCAAGATCGCTTTTTGCTCAGCAAAGTCGACGTTAAAATCAAGCTGCACCGATCGAAACATCAATTCTGTCTGATGTCGCCTGGGGATCAGTTCAAAATTGTCATCACGGAGGCCGCCGTCTTTCTGAGAAAGGTCAACCTGTTACCCACCTATCAGCTGTCCATCGAAAGTCAACTCAACAAGCAGACGGCCAAGTATGCCCTTAAAAGAGTTCAGTTAAAACCTTTTACAATTCCCCGTGGTAACCATTCAGTGTCGAGCGACAATCTGTTCCTGGGACAGGTCCCCAAACGCGTGGCGATCGCTCTGGTGGACAACGCAGCCTTCCAGGGGTCGTTCGGTACCAACCCCTTTAACTTTCAACACTTTAACTTGAACTACATCAGTCTCTGCGTCAATGGACAGGAGGTGCCTCACAAAGCGCTGACACCCAACTTTGCCGAGGGACAGTACATCAGATCCTACATGAACTTGTTTGGAACGACAGGCAAGCAAGGACAAGACAGCGGGAACCTGATCGCGAGAAGCGACTACGACAAGGGATTCACGGTGTGGTGCTACGATCTAAGTCCTGACCTATGCGGCCTCGGTGGGGACCATTTTAACATAATCAGACAGGGAAACCTTCGGCTGGAGCTGCACTTTGCACAGGCTTTGGAACAAACTGTGGTGGCGGTGGTCCTAGCAGAATTTGACAATCTCCTGGAGATTGACAGGCAGAGAAACATCAGCTTTGACTACAGCAACTAGAGATGGACACGAGACAGATGCACGCCGTCTTACGGAGCGACAAGAACACGGCACCTCACGTCCGCGGAGTCTTTGCTTCAGATCGGCTTCCGAGACGTGTACGGGTCTACCCGAGCGCTTACGTTGTTAATACTGACCCAAGCAATAAGCCAGGGCAGCATTGGCTGGCCATCTATTTCGACGGGGAAGGACGGGGCGAATTCTTTGATTCTTATGGCCGTGCCCCTAGTCTGTATCCCCGCCCTATACTAAGATTTTTGCGGAGAAATACGCGCCTTCCGTGGATTCGTAACCAGCGCCAGATACAAGCTAGACTGTCTACGACTTGTGGGCAGCACTGCCTGTTCTACCTCTTGCACAGATGCCGAAATATTCCGATGACTAACATAGTCGATATGTTTAGTAACGACTTAGAACTGAACGATGTATCCGTAGCAGAGTTTATAGAGCGGCATTTTGATATAGATGCTCCCGTGGTCGACATCGAGCTCGTCATGCGACAGATAGCGAGAACCCTTGAAGACTTTGATCGAGCGTTAAACGACTAACGTATGCATGGTTAACCGTATACCATATGATATAGCTTTTAGCGTGTAGTATTGACTGTAGAAGGTTGTTATGAATAAATATAATGAAAACGTATATCGGTCATAGCGTGGTCTCTTTTTTCCGCACACACAATCGCACACACAATCATACACATACACTAGCAGAAACAAATAAATGGAAACACAGTCTATATCTAGGCCCGTGTCCGCATCACGGGAAACTTTAATTGTGAACGCTCACACACAACCGCACACACAAACATACACATACACTCGCAGAAACAAATAAATGTAAACACAGTCTATATCTAAGCCCGTGTCCGCATCACGGGAAACTTTAATTGTGAACGCTCACACAAAATCGCACACACAATCGCACACACAATCATACACATACACTCGCAGAAACAAATAAATGGAAACGCATTCTATATCTAGACCCGTGTCCGAATCACGGGAAACTTTATTTGTTAACGCTATTAAGTCCACGACATTTCCGAGAAGCTCCGTTTGGTAGACGGAGTAGTGCCTGCACTGCCAACTTTCCGCTTCTTCCCTGGGAGCCTTTGAGCGACAACACGACGTCGCTTGGGCTGGGGTGTTGGGATGACGTCCTCGCTCTCTCCGTCAGAAAGATCTTCACCACGGGCGGTGCGGCTCTTGTGACGTTGGATCACGGATAGCCGGGTCGGGTGCCTGATAGCGGCTTCCGGCGCATTGATGCGTGCCAGTCCCCTGGCAAAAGATTGCCAGCCGGTGGGATTGAACCCTTGCCTCTTTTGCATCGCGTCTCTAATCAAGTCGGACACATTTGAACCCGGGACCACTTGTTTGTTGTAGAGCAACTGTCCCTGATCGTTATAACCGATGATGTCTCCACCTTTGTGTTTGATGACGTTGAGCATCTGCCGTGCGCGAGCTTTCATGGTCTTGGGAAAGGCCTCCAGTATGCTCTGGTCTTCTTTACCGCCGGATGCGAGGGTGCTGGGAGACTTTCCATCCGTGTTGCCGTCCGTGGTAGCGGTGTTGGTGACGGCAGTAGGTGAGGACAACACCCTCACCGTGACTGGTTCTGTGCGACGCTTATCTCTGTACGTCAAATAACGCTGCAAGAGTTGTTGGTACAAGGTAGCTTTCTCGTCGTCCGGAAGATCGGGTCGTTCCATCACCGACTTCATTTCTTCGTCCAAGGTAACGGCGGTCTTGACCAGGGGAGACGTCTGTTCTTGTTGCTTAGCCTGAATCGTTGAGAGCAATTCTTGCGGCACGAGTGCCATCTTTCTGCTGTGTTCCATGACGACAGAGCGGCGTTACTTCCGTCCACCTCCAAATAAGGAGCTGATTGCAGAGATTATCGGACTGAGTAGAAGAGACAGGAACCCACCCTTCTGGATCAACGTCTGCCTTTTCTTGGTCAGGGGAACCTTCTTATCGCCAAGCTGACGCAGAGTGGCTTTGTGCCGAGCCAGACCTTTCTTCTGGGCAGGTGTGAGACGAACGTTGCCCTTCAAGACGTTGTGCGTGCAGTCACAAATCGATTTCAAGAGATCGTTAGGGGCGGACGACAGGATGGCTTTTCGCAATTTCGGGTTGGCCTTGCTCAACACCCGGAGACAATCGGCGTGACGATGTAACCTCTTCGACATCTTCGGCAAAATGAGACCGCGACGTGGACGAACGGAACGTTTTATCACTTTCTCAGGTACACTTGGGGTTGTGGCGTCAGCATGTTTGTTCTCACGCGCAGGTCCTCAGGCGTTTCGGGATGGAGGTCAAGGAAGAGATGTCCGTACGTCGTCTTATTCACGGCGTCTTCGTAACACTCTCGAAGAAACTTACCGTGCCCCGGGTACATTTGCCGAGCTAACGTGGTGATCATGCTTTGATCCCTTGGCGATTTGAACAGGACGATGTAACTGGAGTTTAGAGAAATGGTTCTCAGGCCTTGAAAGAACAAATTCTGAACGAGAAAAATCACCGACAGGTCACGATGACGGCTGGCTCGGGTAAACAATTTCGTAACCCTTTGATCCGTGTCCTTGGCCGACTCAATCATGAGATCATCAATCACGAGCGCGTTGCGGCATGACGGCTTAATGACGTCATTCCAATTGTTGGGAAGGCCTTCTACGAACTGAACTTTTGAACCAAGTTTCGAAGTCAGCTCGTGGTGCAGCTTGTCCTGAAACTCCGAATAACACCACACCACGTGTTGAAAGGGACCGGGATCAATCCAACTGGCTCCCGTCGTCAGTAGTTTTTGAGCAAAATAAGATTTCCCAGACCCAGAACAGCCCGCTAGAACCATCCGACATGGATGGTGTATTCTCGCATCCATACCCGCAAATGACGTCAACTCTGCCCAGCAGCACTATTTATCTATCTATCTACTATACTATAATAATGACAAACAACGTTTCTGCGCATTTATTTCCAACAGAGGCGAGTCATGGCAGCAGCATTTCATCATCATCACACGATTGCTTTACAATATACATCTATGCGCAATATATGACACACTAGCCGCTCTAAATATCGAGAGGGAGAGTGGTGACCCGGTCATTCTTTACCTTTCGTTTAGGATAAAAGTACGAAAAGGCATCTCGAGTTTGCGTGTACGTGTGTATTTCGTTGTCGTGCACGCGAAACCCTTTGTTGATGCCCTGGCCACTTTTCTTGGTCTGCAAGACGTTCAGGTACTTGAGGTGGTTGATGACGTTACACCGTTTGCTCACCCCTTTGCAACTGAATTTGTCGTCATTCGCTTCATCTCCGCCGAAACAGTAATACGTTTTACTGCACAGACCGACAATACCGCTCCCGGACCATTCTTCTTTGAACAACCCGGGAGTGCGCTTGTCGTAAGCCGCGTTCTGTTTGGTGTCTGTCCGGGGAAACCAGTCAGATTTCTCGCGGTTGTACGACTCCCGCATGTCGGGTTTGATCACGTCCTCCAGCTTGTCCGCCGAGATGGCGATGTAAGCAGAGTCCGTGTCCATTTCACAGTACTGGAAATCGGACACGTCCACGAACTTTAACATGAAGTCGTAGTAAAAGGCGAGCATACGCAATTTGGCGTATTGGTATACGAAGAAGCCAATTTGCATGGGAAGGTTAAACTTGATGGTGCGCTTCGCCGACTCAATTTCAAAGAAATTGTTGTCGTTGACCACGATCAGATGCCGAAACCGCTGAGTGTTGATCTTTCGAGTGGCGGTCACGACGTCTTGGCAATACTCGACGTCCGTTTGTTTTTCTTTGTTGGTGACCGTCTTGCCGTAACCCGAATTACCGATCAGCTTCATGGTGTCGGCGATGATCTTCTTGCTTTTGTCCTCGTCACCTTTACGCCTCGCATCGCTAACGGCCTCTCCGAAAGCTTTAAAACTTGGTTTGGGTCTGTACTCCATCACCTGGTAGATGCGAGTGACCTTCAAGCCGTGGTCGAGATACCAGTTGAGTAAGGGCGAAGCCAAGAGGATCTTTTGACCGAACATACTACCGATGAGCGATCGCCTGGGTTTGGACATAATGCGATGATCCACGGCGTACTCCTTCATGTGCTCGCCAATATCGTCGATGGAGATCTCGACGTTCTTAAATATCGGAGGCATTTCGGCGAAGCGCGACTTGAGATCCGCGGGGACCTCGATGTCGCATTCCACCGCTCCAAACAACTCCTTCGAGCGAACAGCCTGGAGGACGCGTTCGCCGGTCATGTCGGGAAGATGTTCGGTGGGAGTCTTGCGGCCTTCCAAGAAAGACGCCAATCGGACATCGGCTCTTACCAAGTTTCTCCACTGACACTCCCTCATCTCGATGACCGTATACCCACACACCCGCAGGTACTCGGTAATTTGGGCCGTTTCCGCCCGCAAAGTCGCGAAAGACTTGCCGCGACGATCGTTGAAGAATTGGCCTTTGGTCAAGGGGCAGCGGTGACCGTGCCAATAGCAACCGTGAAACTGAAAGATTTCCCCGGTGTCGGAACAGAAACCGTCCACCGGAATTCGACGTGAACCGATGCGCTTCTCTGTGCTATTGAATTTGTGGCGAATGACGAGGCTCCGCTCTTGGGCCAGCCAGTCTAACCAGTCGACGGCCATTCGTCCCCACTGAGGTGTAGAATATTCTCTTTCGAACCCCGTGTCTTCCCGCCGCCGAATGTAATGGCCGGAGGGCATGTCTTGCATCAGGGCCCACAAATATAACGCATTCGCGTCGTAGCCAATGACCTTTTGACAAGGTTTCGGTTCCCTGCCCAACAATTTCATCTCGTCGGCCCTGATGTAGGTCTTACCCTTCTCGTGGTACCTGTGAAAGATGATGCTGGGTCCCCCCACTATGTTGTCTTTATATAATCTGTACACGTCCTCATTGTCTGGAAGAGTAAAGTAAGTATCGTGCGGCAAGTTCATGAAGAGGTACTTAAGTGTCAGGCCCGGGACGCTAATGCCATCCTTAAACATGTCGATGCCCTTGTCCTGGTAGAACTCTGTCATCTTCTGCACGGCTTCCACCATGGGGCTAACGTCCTTGTTGTTGTACCATATTAGAAAGTCCCTCATCGTCGTCATGCCCTGCTCTTCCCACACGCGCTGACAGTACAGATAATCCTCCTCCGAGATGTCGGACTGTCGCAGGTTGCTATGGAAGGCGGCTCGTGGTGGTAGCTGCGTGTGCTCCAACTTGTCCAAGCTGTCCATCCATTCGTACGGGAAGAATCCCTTGGTCTCCTGGCAGCCGTACGCCTTCAGCAGGATCGAGTAGGAGAAGCCCGGAGCCACATAATTGATGAGATCCAGGAATTTGAGGTCGTCCGTTTCAATGGACATGTACGTGTTGTTCTTCTTGATGGGTCGGAGTTTGCTGGTCGATCGCAACAGCAGCGGAAGGAACACTTTTTTGATGGCGTTCAGGTCATACTTCCCACCGTTGAAACTAAGGACCACCAGCTGACTCATGTACTTGCTCAGTTCTTCCATCATTTTTGTCATGTAATGTTCTTTCATGCGCTTTTCTTTTCGCTTTACCTTGTCTTGCGGGGATTCTCCTTCCGTTTCCTCTTCTTCTTCTTCCTCTTTCTCCAAATCCCTTTGCCGAATTTCTCCCATCTTGAGCGACACCGAGAGGAACTTTTCCGACAGAAGGGAGTAGGCCTTACGACTGATTTGCTGTAGGAAATTCAACAAGTCTTCAGCCACTTTTGTCGGGTCGCCTTCGGACACGAAACATTCTGGGTCGGTGTATTCAGGGACGTTTGAGCAGACGCTCACGCTCAAGAGTTCGTGCGCCGCCTCCCACGTCATCTTGTCCGTCTTTTGATCAGTCAGTGGTTTTAGAAGACATTCTATATCGAAGCAGGCGCGGTAGGGATAGTAACGATCTTCTTCGGGGACGACGATCCCTTCGTCCTGCAACTTTTCAAATATGGTCTGCGGTAGATGGTAGGCGCCTCCCGGATACACCTTGTTCACCTTACCGTCGCACGTGCGAATGTGGGCTTCGCAATGACCGCGGTGCGTCCACCTCTTTCCACATTGCGGACACGCGTACGACTTGGCGTAAGTCTTAAAATCCTTAATGTAACTGTAATGGTGCTCGCAGAGATTCAGGTACATCGTATTGTTGTGTGTAGACAGGGGACGTCTCACCAACTCCGCAAAGAAGTCGTCATCTTCGGCGTCTTCATCGTGATTGGGCTGTAGAGCATAGACGTACACGTCGACCTCAAACAATTTCTCTATGTCCTCCAGATGTTTGAGAGACACGCCTTTGAACTGTTTGGCCGTCTTACCCACCCACGCCAGGTACTCTCTGAAGAGGCTCTTGGTCGTCCTTTCCAGTTTGGTGCGATCGCATTGCCGATGGAGTGCCAGGCACCGGAAAAAGCAGAGCTTGTCCGTGTACGGGCCGTGCTTTCCACTATAAAGGGCGATGATGGACTTGCTGTTCCTGATGTAGTCTGTCAGCGTCCCGGGGGCACCGATCGGATGGTCCTTGATTTTGTTCACGTAAAACATGACGTTCACCATTTTCTGAAGGACGGACTTACTGTTGGGGCGCTCCTGCCGTGCCTTCTCCATGTGATCGACCTCTTCGATCTTGTCCAGGAACCGTCGGATACCATCCTCGTTTTCCACTTGGACAGGTTCTGGTAAAAATCCGTTATTATTTTCACAAGGGTAAAAATATCGCAGTGCCCCCGTTTCCCCGTCCTGGAGGATGAACCCGAACGATAGGTTGATTTTAAAGACGGTTTGCTGGTCGCCAAAGATGGCCCACACGTTGTCGGCCAGATCGCTGGGATTTTCGGACTCCAGTCGAAAGTTGTACGTGTCCTGGATGTTTTGGCCCCGCTTGAACTGCGTCCTGATCATAGACCATTTCTGCCGGTACAGATTCTGAACAGCCACGTCTTCGTGCTGGGGAATCAGCTCTTCCGATACGTCCTCCGGATCTTCCTCAAAGGGAAATGCGTCGTCGTCTCCTGCGGGTTGGATGTGTCGTCGTTTCGCTTTGGGCCCGGCCCCGTCTGCGGAGGAAACTCTCTTCCGTGGTCGGGAGGTAGACGCCACGGGGTGTGCAGCTTCTCGGTGCGCCTGCAGGGCATGGGCCGTGTCAAACGCCACGTTACACGGGCGGCACCAGAACGTGGGAGCCGGCTTGGGTTTATCGTGAAGCCGCCGATGTTGCAGTAGGTTATCGCGTCTAGGAAACTTTTTGCCGCAAAAATCGCACTCGTGCGTGGGTGCGGTCGGGTCGTGGGACTTTTGATGACGGGTGAGACTACGTTTTTGGGCATAGGTTTTTCCGCACGTATCACAAGTAAACGCCATGACTAGTTGACTGTACTCTTGATCATTGGTGAGATCTGAAAGAACATACAGAGTTTTGTTTAAAGCGCTGAATTTGTACCAGTGCTTTTGCTAGAGCGACGACCGCACACTCATCAGTATTCCATGACAAACAAAGAAAGGGCTTCTATTGTATCGGTAATCTTTTGTGACCGAATAAAACTGGTTTGCGGGTACGGAATACATGTTTTGGTAAAGCGGAGAAAACGTCGGTACAAAAACTGTGACACACGTACTGTTACGTTTCAAAGTTGGTAATGACATACGTAGCATTCGTCATAACATATAGCGTATCACATAATCTAGGGCGTATTTTTTTTTTTACAAAAAGAAATTTACTACAAACATGACACAACAACAACAGCAAGAGTTTTCGTAACGTTCTCACACGAATCCCCTAGTGTCAAACATAACACGATACTCCACACGAAAGCTAAACAAAAATGACCTGGTACAACCTTTGCAACAGTTTTTTTTTTTTTCAAAACACGTTTTGATGCAGAGAAAATACAGTAACATATATTCTAGTTTACCCGGGTTGCAAACAACTTTTGCCTGTTTGAGCGATTCTTCATTCCTTGCTTTGGTCAAACAATAAATTCTGGTTAGAGGGACAAAACTTCACAACCCCGGGCCCTTCTCTCTTGAGACAGTGCCCCAAACTAAAGCGACATGTTAAAACAACGGACAGAAAAGCCGTTTTCCAATACTAGTCTATACGTCCAACAAAGTTGCGTCCACCTAATCGAGTTCTTTGGTCATAATACAAACAACAACACAACCCTCAAAGCATGTATCGGCCTAAAGACTGTTAGCCTCTTTCGGTCTATGGTTGCAAGAGGAAAGACTTATAAAAGAAAACATGATGACAGACTTACCGGGCGATGGCTGTCCAGCTTGCGGAGGTGGCCGGCGCAGAAGAGAGATATCAGTAGAGCCGAGACGTCCTCGCAGTTCCCACGCCGATGGTCAACTAAATTTCGCCCTGGCTCTTGGAGTTTTATAGAGATCTAGAACAATAGGTGGTGTCAGGGGTTTCCCCCACATCCCGGAAAATATGCACGGCGTCTGGGACATGATGCACGAAGACAAAAGGCACAATTATGAGGGTATTGTTTTCGGCGTGGGAACAGATCTTATATTCATTGTCGGCCCTTTCAACAACTGATGAGTTGGTACCCCCGAAGGGATGTGTACGTGTAACCATGGTGATATCATAACAGAGTTGGTGGGAAAGAAGGCACAATTATCAGGGCATTGTTTTCGGCGTGGGAACAGATCTTATATTCATGTTCGGCCCTTTCAACAACTGATGAGTTGGTACCCCCGAAGGGATGTGTACGTGTAACCATGGTGATATCATAACAGAGTTGGTGGGAAAGACGGTAAGTCATCAATCAGTGCCGTTCTCAGAAGGATAAACGCCGCGACCACCCTTAACACCAGACCACGATCAAAGACGGTTCCCGAATTGAAACAAAAGACGTAAACTAGGCATTGTTTATGGCGTGAGAAGCAACCAACGGTCGGCGGAAATATGCACTCGATGATACCGCAGGGATATGAACTAAAAGGGATTCGGATAAAAAGGATAATCATAACGCTACCGACAAAAGAATAATTCAGAACAACACAATACCTATCGCAATACCTACTCCGGAGCTACTCCGGGGCAAGACGTATAGCGACTCCAAAGCAATGATTCAATGCATGTATGTGCATGGCATATGTTCACACGTGATACTTACCTATACGTTCAAATAGGTTCATTAGTATGTGACATATAACGATGAAGCCGCCCGGATTATGCGACCCCTCCAGGCTGACCTTTGTTTCACCCCGACTTGAGCTAAGAAATTACGTATCCCCCCCCCCTAAACTCTGTATATCTGGACCAATCAGAGTACCGACTCGTCTGAAGTAAATGTAAATATGCAAATACATGGTGACAGACAAGATAAAAGGTCTTCCTTTTTTTTTGCTAACAGAACCGCCGCAAGATGCTTCCAGCGCAGTCACCGAAGCATAAGCAGTCCGTACTGAAGGTCTCTGTAGACCGAGAGATGCGGTGTGAGCCCCTACTGCGTGAAAACTCCAGACGCTTCGTCATTTTTCCCATCCAGTACCACGACATCTGGCGCATGTACAAGAAGGCCGTAGCATCATTCTGGACAACGGAGGAAGTTGATCTCTCTAAGGACTTGGAGCATTGGGAGAGTCTGAATGACAACGAAAAACACTTCATCAAACACGTCCTGGCATTCTTTGCAGCTAGTGACGGTATCGTTAATGAAAATCTGGTTGAGAGATTCACCAAAGAGGTGCAGGTGACTGAGGTAAGGTGCTTCTATGGCTTCCAGATCGCCATTGAGAACATCCATTCTGAAATGTACAGTCTCTTAATCGACACCTACGTGAAGGATCCGCATGAAAGAGAGCATCTGTTCAGTGCCATTGAGACCATACCTTGTGTAAAGAAGAAGGCTGACTGGGCCCTTAGATGGAGTGGAGACGAGAAAACTACTTTTGGCGATCGTGTGGTTGCGTTTGCTGCTGTGGAAGGGATATTTTTCTCCGGGGCCTTCGCAGCAATTTTCTGGTTGAGGAAAAGAGGACTTATGCCAGGGCTGACTTTCTCTAATGAGCTGATCAGTAGAGACGAGGGTCTGCACACCGACTTTGCCTGTCTTATGGTCAGCTATCTGATCAATAAGCCTAGTGAGGATCGCATTCACCAGATTATCGACGATGCTGTTAAGATTGAGCAAGAGTTCCTGACGGAAGCTCTTCCTGTGAAGCTGATTGGGATGAATCAAGACCTGATGAAACAGTACATCGAGTTTGTCGCAGATAGGCTGCTGGGAGAACTCATGTGCAATAAGCTTTACAACAGCGAGAACCCCTTTGACTTCATGGAGAACATTTCTCTGGAGGGAAAGACCAACTTCTTTGAGAAGAAGGTGGGAGAGTATCAGAAGATGGGGGTGATGTCCTCCTCTGAACAACAGAAGTTCACGTTGGATGCTGACTTTTGAAAGTACAGAATAAAAGAACGGTAAAAAATCAAACGGTCATTGTCATCTTTATTTTATACGATAGAGACTTAGAACCAGGCCAAATAAGGGCATGTCATTCACGATTGGAGAGGGGGAGGTTCATTTGGGGTGGGGTGGGGTTGTCATAGTTACCTTGCTCCGCCTGAATATATATGATATCTGACCCCTGACCTGCTCCTGAATAAATTATATGTGATCTCTGACCTGCGCCTGAATACATCATATCTGACCTCTGACCTGCGCCTGAATACATCATATCTGACCTCTGACCTGCGCCTGAATACATTATATCAGCAGGCGATGACCTTTGACCTGCGCCTGCTTGCGCCTGAATAATGGGACTCATTCTGTCGCTACTATACTACTCGCGTCACATGTGTTGGTGTCGAACATATTGTATAAAGAACCAGGTGGCTGTCCGTCAGACAAAGAAAGAGCACTTGAGATGCACAGGGTACTACGTCCATGATCCAAAGATCGCGCAATCACATGTGTCTAACTGAATAATTCCCTTCCATACCTGTTTCACAGTTATCTCCCTGAAATCCAGGTGCACAGGTGCAAGTGTAGCTGTTCAGTGCATCTGTACAGGTGCCGCCATGTTGACAAGGATTGCTGGCACATTCGTCTATACTTTGTAGGTCTGTCGACAATAAACAAGACAAAGTATAAGTGAGTCAAGATGCTCTCATGTGGGTGTCGTGTATAAAAAGTATTCATGTTGAAGTATGTTACTTCCCATACTGATTCTTTGTAGTATTAGATCAAGTTTTGTTACAACTTGAAAAGACCCGGGCCCATATAAAGGACCGTAAAACAGGGTATAAGATCTACCAACCTATTTCACAGTATAATCCTCCGTATTCAGCTGGGCAGGTGCAGTAGTATCCGACGAAGAATTGTCTATCCGTACAGGTGCCACCATTTTGACACGGATTTCCAGCACAGTCGTATATTGCTGTATAATGGGAAATGTAAAATATAGTTGCAAATCGAAAGTGTAACAGCTGTGGTATTTTTGACGTCACAAGTTGTGTCACAGGAATGACACCGTCATATCGTCGTATCATGTTCTTCTGTACAGTATCTGCATCTTTATAGCCGGTATAACCGCCCTTCGGCGTAACACACCAGCTTCGCAGGCACGCGGCGCGACAGCAGCTGGTTATATTACACTGCACGACCCGTCACACCTAACTTTTAAACTATCTGCAAGCGTTCTTTAAAACTACACAGAGAAGATGCCCCTACTGTACTTGGTGATAACAAATTCAGCTCTACCTACCACAGTACATGTTTTTGTCGAATGCCATGGCTTCCTATGACAGAATCTAACGTCGATAATGATACAATGCATCTTCTTCAGTCACAAGACTTCAATTTCATATGGCACTTTCATGACTGTCCCAACCCGTCTTTCGTGAACCTATCGAACAGCGAATGTGACAGAGATCATAGCAACCATGGCGCAACATCAAAGGCATTCATATGCACATACCTGTTGCACATGTGTCCCCTTCATAGCCAGCTGGACAGGTGCATGTGTAGGAGTTAACACCATCCTGGCACGTCGCGCCATTTTGACAAGGGTTACTGGCACACTCGTCCGTATCTGAAGCGATTAGAAGCCACAGTTAACACTAGTTAACATTTATCCGCGGGGTAACCTATATCCGCTGCTTTCTTTTTCAAAACAGGCATTTAGCGTTATCAAGTAGACGGGCGGTGGTTTCAAACTCTCTAAATATTGCAATCTGAAACTGTTGTTCGTCAACTTCATGTCCCTAAATATCTTGTTTTTAAAACCAACGGATATAGGTTACCCCGCGGATAAAGGTGAACTAGCGTTACAAGGCATGACTATGAAATAGCTACAAAACAGGGGTTTTTGAAAATCACATACACAACAGTGTACTTAGCTAGTATGTTTAATAAAGTGGTACTTTGTGTCACCATAACTTCATGACTTGGAATCCAAAGCATGGTTCAGCAGGAGAGACCACACTGGGAGAAATGTAAACATGAAATCCCAGGTTAATAAACTAGTATCTAGGAGTCACCCTTACCTGGTGTTGTCAAGGGCGGAGTGGCCATGTGTACAGGTGTGGTGATGTCTGGCAGTGGGGGTGTTGTGGTCACCGGGTTACCGCCTGGATGAAAGGAATTTAGAGCAAATTTGAAATAAGCTTCCCTTTTTCACAGGGATGACAAATGAATACACACAACTTCTACAATCTGTACGTGTAGTTTCGTGCTTTTGTAACCGCTACTAAATATGAACGTATTTTGCATAAATCGTGAATCATTTTCTCTGCTACAAGTTTAAGACATTACTCTAGATGTCAGAAACGTATTAAAGAATGCACTACGCCCATGCAAGTTTGTTACGGCTACTACCATAAGAGAGTACAAAACTCACCTATGACTGTAAAATTTGCCCGGAATCCCTGTCCGTTTCGAGAAAACGCACCTCCCGTGAAAGACACCAACATGGATGTACCTGTAGATGACGTCACGACAGTAGGAGGGGTGTTCATACAGTAGATACCGAGCTGACGTGACGACGTAGTGGCACCGTCGAAAACGTCCAATTTAGTATTCGCGCATGGCGCATTCCCCCACACAGTCTCGTATGGTAGGTTGAAGTCAGGAAACTCTAAGTTGATGGTTCCACTTGTGACCTGAATGAGCCAACTGCAGCGAGCATTGACAGGATACGCGCCGTTAGGGAAGTTCGGCGTTGTGAACTCTTGGACACCTTGTTCCGTCAGCGTCAGGGGAGGGCCGCCATCACATTGGGCTAGAGGAAACAGGTAATTTGGACAATTATTACAGCATCATACAAGGAGACAATACGTGTCTGTATCTGTATAGCCGGCGTAACACACATGCTTCAATTGTGAATCGAAGATCTAGACAACTGTTACTGAAAGGCAAATCTATGCGGCAGACACGTTGAAATTCGTACATGCATATCACTGTAAACTTTGTATAAACGTTTACGATTTATACTTGGATACTTGTATCTAAGACTCACCTGCTGAAAGTTGGATAACAGCACAGACCAGGTAAAGCAATGACAGTATGCACCACTTCATCTTCACAGTAGAGTTGTGACACAGTGTACTTAACGATGTCCAAGACCCAGTATGCAAGAAACAATGCTTTGCTCACGCCCTAGTAGTGTAAAAAGTGCAGACTCCGCCCAAGTTCCATCGTATCGTGGTTTAAACGAGATAACAGTGTCAAGGTACAGTAGCACCCCCTCCCACACTACCGTGCTCATGTGGAGACTGGAGTATTGGCAAACAACCATAAAATTCTCGAAGGTAAGCAAACAAAAATTGAGCATGGTGGGGGGAAGTCTGCTTAATTGAGGAACACCACACCCTCTTCGTATAGATACGTGGTATGTCATATCTAGGTTACACAAAGATTTTTTTTTTTGTGATTATGAAAATTAAAGTACTGGTATAGAAAAACTCACACCAATGAGTCAGAAAGATATAGGAACACACCACCCTCTTCGGACAAATCGTGGTATGTCATCTCCGTTCCACACGAAGAATTCCGAAGTTTGCGACTATAAGTGAAAATCACATTCCTCATAAAGAAACATGTACATGATCTTACAGGTATTCTATTATTTAGCACTTTATAGACATGACGAAGTTACGATAGATCCGCCTATGAATGAAAGCGTCGCCATTGTTGCGAGCAACTCGAGCATTGTTGTGACTATAGCTAGCTAGAGACAGATTTAACCTGTACTTAAATCACAACTTTTTCTCTATGTAAAATATAAAGTATAAGTGTCAATTGGTTGTGGCTATACCAATACCTGTACTTTTATTATAAGATAAATTTTCACCTCTATGTAACGTTAAAATGTCAAGTTATAAGTGCTAAACGTAGATTGCTATCTTTATTTCGGAAATGACGTCAATACAAATTCGAAGGCTACCCTGGTCACCAGGCCTGGCTGATGTTCTATTTTGGGCTGACGAGATTAGGCCACGTTGATTTGATTATATGGATGACATCCGCGCTCGCACCAATTTTCGGCCATTCCCCCCCCCCCCCCCCAAAAGTTTTCGACCACATAATAAATTGTGCAAAGCAGCTGTAAAATGAGCACAAATATTCCGTAGATTGAAAAAAAAGTATCAGAAAACAGATAACTAATGCCAAATATAGAATGCCAAAATGAATCTAAAGTCAAAGAATAAGATGTGAAAGGAGGGAAAGAACAAAATTTATTGTTGGTTGGGGGAGGTACCAGTACAGAAAATTCAGGTCCAGAGGATCATGGCATACCATACTATATGTGTTTAGTCCTATGTTCAACCTTCCTGGCCACTTTGATTTCATACTGAAGGCAACTTTTTTTTTGGCCAAACTTTTTTTTTATTCGCTCGCTCGCATCAGTTTTGGAGTTCCCGGAGGATGTCATCCATATAATCAAATCAACATGGCCTTATCATGGAAACAACAGTAACCACATGAGTATGGTTGGAAAGGGGAAGAACGCTATGTCGTTAACGCCTACCCGACAACGTTAATTGGTCTTTCATTTAAGGTATCTCGGTTGGCTAAATTGGCATTTTGACCTTCCACTGTTTTCTTATTAATAAATTAAGAAAGAATGGAGCCGTAACGAATGTTGATAGATGGGCATTAGAGAATTCTAAATCTGATTTTTTTGGGGCCGAATGGATGACGTCATCATTTTATTGCCTCTGATATTATTTTTTCTATGACAAAATACAGCACTTTGGTACATACCACTGTAATGAAACTTCGTTTTTCGTTGCATAATGATGGAAGCTACAAACGCAGTGTTGCGGAAATTGATATCTACTAATGATCTGTAGTAATTAGAAAATGTTTGTTTTCATCTAATTAAAAAAAGTAATTCTTAATAACTACAGATCGTTAGTAGATATCAGTATTTTGTCATAGAAAACAATAATATCAGAGGTAATAAAAATGATGACGTCATCAATTTGGCCCCCAAAAAATCAGATTTAGAATTCTCTAATGCCCATCTATCAACATTCGTTATGGCTCCATTCTTTCTTAATTCATTAATAACAAAACAGTGGAAGGTCAAAATGCCAATTTAGCCAACCGAGATACCTTAATATCAAGAACTGCAGTTTGTTACCAGTACTAACGTAAGTATTTGACAACGGACTTTGACTCAGTCCAGGGCAAATAGAGTGGGTTCCTACAGATGTAGCCTTGCATGTTATAAATACGTATATGTTAGTTTTTTTTTAATTAGCGGACGTGGATGACATTGTCCCGTTTTTTAAAAATTGATTGTGGCATGGATTATTTTCTTTATCTATGTTCAACAAATGAGTTAGAGGTGAAATAGAGACGACGCGAGTGCAATACCGTTACGTTTCTTGAAAACGCTTTTATTTTCCACGCATTTTGTTCACAATAGTCAAGAATTTGCTGAACGTATTCAACTCTATTATTGTTGATAATATATAGTGATGACATTTTCATTGATTTTTCTTGTATGCATGATCGACTGTCATCTTCTATAACAACCTTGGCAATGTTGCAACAAGGACGCTTGCGGTCAAAAATGGAACTGCAGCAATACCTGGAAGCGAAATTGTAGTACTCAGTTAATACTTTTACTAGTACTTGTAGTTTGGATACAAATGCAAAATACATGCTCAAATGAAACGCAAAATATGATCAAAGTGTGCTTATCTTACTTGTTTATTGTTTATTTTATGGTCATTACATAAGTACAATATATACATTCTAAAAACAAAATTCTACTTAAAAAAACGACATGGTATCTCATGGACTATGTACAGCGTAGCAATAATTTCTCAAAAGCGTTAGAGCGTGTGTAATAGGAGCCTAACTAAGCTTTTTCAAACCATTTAAACATATGCATAAAAGTCACCTGAAATAGCGGCGTTTGCCGGTACATGAAACCTTGTACGCGGGATGATCGGCAGATCGCCCCGCCTGGGTGTCTGAGGCTGACTCGTACTGGCAGGAAGTTCTGAACAAAGTTCTCCAGACGATTCACAATAACACTTCTCACTGACAGCGTCGAAATGTAAAGTAGCGTCTAGAAGAAACAGAAGAAAGATTTAGTATGTTTTACAGTGTGTTTAGAGCTGCGTTTTTTTCATGAAAGCCAAAGCTGGCGTCTGTTTCTTGCTGGCAACTTCCCCGTTACTATCACTGAACGACCTTACTACTTATACCAGTACATTTGTACTATAAACAAGAAACGCTCACCATTCGGACAACAGGGGCAGCAGTAAATAGTGCCCCCTGTCGACGCACCTGGGCAGTGCATGCAACTCTCCCCTGTTCTGCATGGTTGTCTGGTGGGGCCTGGTGAAGAATAGCAAAGGTTGTTTTGAGATTGGAATTGATTTACCTTTACTTTTCCGTTGTGCGGTCTACAAGTTCAACTACGTTAAATATGAAGCATTCAACATGCATAGAACCAACTCAACAAATTAAAGTGATCACGAACTCCATGAAAAATGTAGGTATTGTTTTCAGTTTGTCTGTGAGTGTCTCTCCCGGTGTTTCCGGACACCTGTGGTCAATATGATCTATGTATTAACAAGGATGGTATTAAGAACTATCGGATAGATTGTAATAATATCTAGTGTGTGGGTGGATATTGGAAAGAAAGAGATCAAGATAAAGTTTGGGCCTCCTGGCGGCTACCTTTGGTACTGCATGAGAACTTTTACACCTTTTGTCCTGAACATGCCGTGGTCTTGTTTTATATGACACAGCAAGGGACCCGAAATGTTAGATTGTCACACATAGTATAATGCTAATACGAAGATAACGAGGAGAAGCCGAGGGGAATCTTACAAACGTACGTTCTACACTCGGTTCCGTGGTGTTCTCACATCCGGGTACGTCACAGTACTCCCACCGCACGTCCGGATCCGTCGTCAGGCACCACGGTCTGACGTCATCGGCCGGATTCCGGCAGTAGTTCCCCGTCAGTCCGGAATCCGGATGGATCTGCGGCAGGAACAGGTGGCTGTGCGGCGTCTGGCTGTGCCACTTTTGGCAGGGGATTCCGGATGACGTCACAGCGACGTCACCCCTGTAGGAAGAGCCGTCACCTTCCAGGCAGTCAAGAGCTGACGAAAATACAGGATTTCAGTATTCTGATAATGTCTTTCGTTCATACCATTGTAGTGACTAGTGGCACACACACAGTTTCCTATTACATATATCTTGCTGTTTTAGTAGCAGGTTATCTCTTGTACAGGGAATGGTTGCCACTCCTTCCCCTTTACCGTGATCGAGATACCTTGCTAGAACACGGGACCCACATTTTTACGTCCCTTCCGAAAGACGGATGCAGCCCCAACCACGATGCCCTACCCAGGGTTGACCTGGGGTCTCACAGTTACCAACTAGAAAGGCCGACATTTGCTTAGGAGCAAATACAGCATATTGCAATCCATCTTCATCCTTGAAAAAATCCCAAAATTCAACAATTTGAAGTAATGTTTGCTCAAAGGGAAAAAGAAGTACTGTGGGCACTTGTCCTACACACCTTCATGCCGAATTTTAGGTCATTTGGTTTCAATATAAGGGCATAGGAGCCAAAAATATACATTTTTTAGTTTAGAATGGCTAAAAATCCCAAAATAACTCATTTTATAATTGCTCTATGAAGAAAGTGTTGATGGGGTCCTGTTGTCATATGTCCAATTTACCTTTGTACCAAATTTCTGGTTATTTTGTTTACATACAAGGGCATAGAAGCCAAAAATATACATTTTTAGTCAAAAATGACTGAAAACCCCAAAATAACTAATTTTTGAAGTGATCTATGAAGAAAGTGTCAATGGGACCCTGTGAGCATATGTGCAATGCACCTCTGTACCAAATTTCAGGTCACTTGGTTTCTATACAAGGGCATAGGAGCATAAAATATACATTTTTAGTCAAAAATGGCCAAAAACCCTAAAATAACTCATTTTTGGAGTAAACAATGAATAAAGCGTTGATGGGGTTCTGTGGTCATATGTCAAACGCACCCATGTACCAAATTTCAGGTCATTTGGTTTTAATACAAGGGCATAGGAGCCAAAAATATACATTTTTAGTCAAAAATGGCCAAAACCCCTAAAATAACTCATTTTTGAAGTGATCTATGAACAAAGTGTTGATGGTTTTCTGTGCTCATATGTCCAATGCACCTCTGTACCAAATTTTAGGTCATTAGCTTGTAATACCAGGGCACAGGGACCCAAAATATACATATTTTGTCTAAAAATGACCCAAAACCCTAAATATCATAAATTCTAAGGCCTCTATCAAAAAAGTGAAGAAAACACCTGGGAGTATTTGCTATCCCTAACTCCATGCCAAATTTCAGCTCATCTGGCCCAAAAATGAAAAAGTTGAATCAATTTGAAGATTTGACAGGAGAAGAAGAAGAAGAAACCGAGGAAAAACAATATATTGCAATCCCATACTATGTATGGATTGCAATATAATTACTACAAATTGGAACTAGAGGTTCAATTATGCGGCTGCTACCAGTTCAGCTGCAGAGAGAGCCCTCATCTTATTGTCAGTTTTGGTTATTTGTCGGTCATGTTTGCTGTTTTTTGTCAGCAAGGTATCTGCATGCAGTAATTATGAATAAGTATTTTAGATATCGTTTTGTAAATAGATCTTTGTGTAAGTAGGGCAAAATGAACTTCACTGTGTTTTATACTTTTTGTGTATTATTTGGTAGGGCTAAAGTTAGGTTGTTGTTTTGATTAGTGCCACAGAGCTGTAGCAAGAGTGTGAAGTGTGGAGATTTGCATTTTGATTAGTGTCGTATGCAAACGAACGTTCGTCTCCTCTAGTGCCAGGTGTAATTGTTTCACACCAAAGCCATAGACAGAACTAACAGATAGATGGCAGTCGCTCAGCCTTTGATATCTTGAACAACAAAGGGACTTCAAAAACATTGTCACCTCTATAATATGTATGAATATGTGAATTTGGATGAATAAACAGGACAAGCTTGCTGGTGGGGAGAGAGAGAGATCAGTTGGTTTTGAGTCGTGCGTGGAGTGCAGACACGAGGATGTAGCTCTCCAGCAAGCAGTCCGTGTGTGTGCGGAAAATGGTCTGTGTCTCTGCGTGTTGTTCTTCCCTTCAGTCTTAGACTCTCGGCAGCAATTCCAAATAAGAACCCGGGGCCACAACATCTGCCCCCCTTTCTTACATTTGGCGACGAGGATGGGATTGTTGCACCACAAACATCTCGGGAGCCGGACGAAGGAGTTCATCACCAGGACCAGGAGCCATGCCAGAGGTCCCGCACCGGAGGGTCAGGCGGACGCTGGCAGTCGGGAGACCATGAGGGGACATGGCAGGGAGAATGTTGGAGGTCCCGGAGAGCAGGGGAACCCACAGACAGGAGTTCAGAGCAGGCAAGGCGGGACCGGGAGAGCCAAGACCGTGGGAAGGCAGGTTGTGTGGCACGAGGCGACTAGATGGGCAGCGGGACGAGAGGACCCGAGCGGAAAGTGTGAGTGGACCTGTACTTGTGATGGATTTGAGAATGCCATGCACACCATGTCTGACCGCTGCTTAGCTTTGTTGTTTTAGTGCCTAGCTTTCAGGTATAGATGTGTGGTGAGGGTAGGATTCGGCTTTGCAAGGTTTTTGGTTAGTGTGATGGTTAGGTCGAAGCAAGAAGTATATTAGTTAGGTAACGGGTGGTGTGATTTCCGTGGAAACCCAGAGGTAGGGGGTTGAACCTTTGTCCTCCAGGGGTCGCATCACCTGTGTGGATAGAAGTTTTGTTAAATCTGTTGTTTATTTTGTGTATTGAAGTGTAGTTGTATTGTTCTCCTAGCTGAACTTTGTTGAGTGGTGACGTTTTGCTCTGAAATGTTAGAGAGGGGACAACATTTTGCTGTGTATTTAGTTAGTTAGTGCTTTGATAAACTGTTATGTAACTTAGGGTGACAGTTTAGTTTAGTAGACACCAACAATTGTATAGGGTTCTTCAAATCAGATTTTGTGAAAATAGTTCAAATGTGTATTGTCATGAGGAATCCGAGGCTTGTTGTGGAAGTTGCTGTGATGTCTAAACTTGCCAGGGCAGACCACTGGCTGACCGTCAGGCGTCATGGGTCAGTGCAGGGGGGTTAGCGGAGCAGGGTTAGGGAAACTTAGGATCGAGTAGACGTCCTAGTCCTCTGGATGTTGAAGACCTCGATAGGCTAAGGGCGGTCAGGGGGTTGGTGCGTGTGTGTTCCCTCTCTCCATCCTTGCACAGGTTCACGAAGGACATCGAGTTTGGCGCTGGAGAGGCCAACTGCCGCCAGGCCATCCGATCCCGCTTAGACGGCACGTCACACTCCTCTCCTTAACGGAGAATCCTGCAGCGCCAGCATCTTCGCCGGGGGACCTCCCACTGGAGGCCGGTGAGTGTGGCAGCACCTTAGGATCGACTGTGGACGTGCGTCGGTGCGCCGTGCAACAACACAGGAGGAGAGAGGCCGCGGGGGACCATCAACCCGGGGACAACCTGACGGAGGAAACTTGGGGGGAACTGTGAGGAGAGAAGAGAAATAAGAGAAGAGAAGAGAAGAGGAGAAGAGGAGAAGACAGAACTTCACAAATGCCTGACGGACGGCTGATGACGAAAGAATTTGAACTCTGTATCATGAACTCTGTGTACACATCTCTATGTCATAGGAATTGCATTGTGTTTCTGTTTCCATGTAGTATGTTTTCATCATTGTTTTTTAGCTTAGATATGAAAATGTTTTAAAAAATCCGTATGCACGTGTTTGTCTCGCCGAGGACGGCTCGATTTAAAAATTCATGGGCGGGTGTAAGTAGGGCAAAATGAACTTCACTGTGTTTTATACTTTTTGTGTATTATTTGGTAGGGCTAAAGTTAGGTTGTTGTTTTGATTAGTGCCACAGAGCTGTAGCAAGAGTGTGAAGTGTGGAGATTTGCATTTTGATTAGTGTCGTATGCAAACGAACGTTCGTCTCCTCTAGTGCCAGGTGTAATTGTTTCACACCAAAGCCATAGACAGAACTAACAGATAGATGGCAGTCGCTCAGCCTTTGATATCTTGAACAACAAAGGGACTTCAAAAACATTGTCACCTCTATAATATGTATGAATATGTGAATTTGGATGAATAAACAGGACAAGCTTGCTGGTGGGGAGAGAGAGAGATCAGTTGGTTTTGAGTCGTGCGTGGAGTGCAGACACGAGGATGTAGCTCTCCAGCAAGCAGTCCGTGTGTGTGCGGAAAATGGTCTGTGTCTCTGCGTGTTGTTCTTCCCTTCAGTCTTAGACTCTCGGCAGCAATTCCAAATAAGAACCCGGGGCCACAACATCTGCCCCCCTTTCTTACATTTGTCCATATCAAGTGGTTGTTGCGAAAACAATTTTTAATTCTTAAGTAAAGACAGGCAAAGTTTGTGTCCAAAATTAAAAAGGAACTGGATTAATGCGATCAAACTCCACACACACATCAAACGTAGCCGAACCCGGATATATGGATGGCGAGCTTTGGTACAGGCACGGGTCACCTGGCGATTTCTAAAATATTGCATCAGGAAACTCATCTAATCACACATCTATACAATATGTAGTAAGAGGTAAACGAAAAAGACTATAACGAAAAAGACTCTTTGTTTACGATTCAATGAAATTGGCACTACATACACGTGCCCTATAAACTGTTTTGAAACAGACTTTCATTTGCAAACATATCGTATTGAATGTTACATAATATAATCTTATGATCACGTAGTAGCGTTGTATCCATACTGGAAACATATGTTTGACTTTTGAAAACGGCAAAGATTTGCCTGAAAATGACAGTAAATACGTATACTAGTGCATGATATTTACATTAGGTTCTGTTTTGTAAAGACAGAAAGAACTACAGTCAAGAGAGAAAGAAAGAAAGAAAGAAAGAGATAGAGAGGGAGAGAAGTTCAAGGGGAAGTTTAACTCACCATACGCTGCACACCCGACACAGAAGAGTAGAACTACAAACACTACTGTCGACATCTTACATTAGAACTGTGCTACATATCTATAGGCTTCAGTACAAAAAAAAGACGTTACTTCGTCTGTTGTACGCTTAACTTAACACTTGTGTGTTGCCTTCCTTTCCTGTATAGGTATAGCAACAGTCAGGTGCTTAATGTCACACCTTTGGCAGGTAAATACGCGCAGGTTCAAAGTCTACGTTTTAACGAGTTCAGTTGAACAATTGGGAGTCTGAAGTGTTTGCAAAGCTAACGATTGCCGACAGGACCGCTCTCACTAAGCCATGTACAAACCTTACAACGCTGTGTGTATACACAGGGCACTGGGTGGGACATTGGGTTGGAACAACACAGGGGGAGGGGTGGTTAAACTGTTGTTTGGTTCACAAATACGTTCAACGCGTTCGATATTGCTTTGACGCATGATTTTCGGCGAGCACATAATCGAACCGACCGACGACAATTACCGTCACAAGACGGTACTTTTGTGTGACTGTCTCAAGCCAGAATGCCTTCAAATTGCTATCGTAAATATAGCGCACGGTGAATTTAACGGATCCTTTAGTTTCACGCTGGTCCGTTGCTAGGCTATTCTTCTCGTTGCTATGCTAATAGGCCACACCCACAGGCGGGTCTGAAGTGCCGCACGGCATATATACAGAAAGCAGCAGAAGTATTTCCCAAGATTACGATCAACTAGTTTATGATATAAATCAACAAAAGTATATACATGATACATGAAAATGTCAGCCTTGAAACGACGTAAAACTTTAAAAATGTCAGTGTAATACAGTGCTCAAATCCCCGCTTTTACGGGACGTGGCAAAAGTCACTTTCGGTCGCTGAACTCTGAACCTCACCGACTTTTTTTTCTCATTTACGTTGGAATCAAACATTTATACCCTTATCTAAGCTCAAACTTTCTAAAATCAATTTCTACTGTGTAGTTTCTTATGTCTGATACATTTAAAATCCTGTTCATATTTACCGATACTTTTTTCTCCCATAATTCCTGAACGCACCGATAGAAAAACAAATACGAAAACCAAGATGGCGGGCGGCTTTTCCTCTTTCAAATGGAGTAGTTTTTGTTTCATTTTATCGGTAGGATCGGAAGATATCGGTCAAAATATGAAATGTGCACTTTATTCAGTGTTTCCACGCTGAAAAAGAGATGTTTTGAAGCTATAATGAGGCGGTGTTGGCATAGATGACAGAGCCTTATTAGCGCCCCTTTGTCTTCGCGGGCACTTTCATGCAAATCATCTCTTTGTGCCTGTGCTGGGAGCGGGGTTTTCAACTGTAAATCAAAGTCTCTGAAATCGTTTGGTGTGTGTATTCAGTATTTTTTCCCTGTAAGTTACAAGCAAGGAGTTTTGGTCAAAGCTGCTTGTTTTAAGCTAGTTTTGGACGAACCACTTTTTTTTTCACTATCGTTCCGTAATTTGATTTGATTGTGTATTAAACGCAACTATATTCTGGGCATCGGTTACATGAATCAGACTTAAGTTTTCATCCTCCTAAGTTGTGTGTGTTTTGTGTATGCTTGTGTATTTTTCCTTCTTTATTCTGTTTTTGGGTCGAGTTTTCGTGACCGCTTGGGAAATCAAACATGGCGCCCGCCGGTTCATCTCAGGTCAATGGGATAGTCTACTGTATTGCGGTGGGAAATGTTGCGTGCGGTTTCGGATTGTTTTCTTTATTAAACTAAACAGAACGTTAGTTAATTCATTTCAGGACTTTTTTTTCAAAATGACCAGAACACATTTCAAAGAATATGTGACTCAATTAGATAATTGGTCTCAAAATAAATGGTGCCTGTGTTTTTTTAATGTACAACTCACCCATGCTGCTACAAATGATGTTACCCAAGCGGGATGATTGTAGTCAAGAACTGACGGCGTCGGTAATTCGTAACAATTTACAAAGCACCTTTTTGAAAAGGTCTAAAATGCCAGTTCAGGATTACAAATAAACTTTAAGGTTGGTCTACAACCTGGGCAATGATTGGAGAGAAAAACATACAAATTGGGACTGACCATGGACAGTTTAATAAATGGTGTCTTCTATTTGAGCACAGTGGCGCTCGGTGCAACCAAAACGTTCCAACTGTTGCGCTATCTTGTTCTATTTTATCGGAAGGAACTTTCAAACTGTATCCTGTCAATAATTTGTCGCTGAAAAGTGGCTTGGTAAAGCTGTTTATATTACAAATACGTTCAGTTTGGAATATTTTACTACTACTAGCGCCATGTTGAATCTTTTGCCGTCGAAACCCAGCACTAGTAAATCGTCCAACTTCACAAGCGGCGAGCTGACTGATATATATTTTTTTTTTGATGATGGAATATCTTTGGGTATTTTGACCATGAGATGGACAAAACTATACTGAAAATCCTGTGTTGGTTTTGAGTCAGGCAACGAATTGGTATTGTTAAAACGTGCTAATTTAATAACAATTGAAACCAGCGGCAGGTAACGCATATGAATAGCGACGTTGACACAGGGGAGATATCGTGACATAAACATTACTACGGCCCGCCTTTTAAATTTTCAACCAATCACGGACAGTTTCCAATGGAGACAACAGTGATTGACACCTAATTAACATCAATATTCATGTCCCACAAGTGGGGATTTTTCATGCCCTTTTGGACCATCGTGTTTGAACGTTATATATGCTACAGAACGTACAAGTTCACTGCATAGGTCGTTCCAACATGTTTCCCAGCCCCTTGTACACATTTTGGAAATCAAAACAGACAAGTAGACCATCACAGCAATGGCGTATATAAACATGTGTACAGTTTGTCTGAGTCAAGTTGCAACTTTTCGATCACAGGTAGACAAATTCCGACCAATGGAATTCATTCTACCTGACAATAAAGTTTAAAAAAAAACATGTAAAATTGTATACAAATTGCAATGTCATCATCTGTGCTGGATATGTAATGACGAATCTAACAATCATTCTAAAGACTTGGAGAAAACTTTTCATTACCAACATGTTTTGTTTCTAACAAGGATTAACGTAGCGTTTGGTCATGACCGTTACCAAGGCAACGTCAATAAACGCCGCCATTACAATTTCTAGTTCTCCTCCCGTCCACGTTATCTCGCCTGGAGGGGACAAAGTGGCTACAAGAGAAGACAGGGGATCAGATAAGGTGCCGGAATGTTAGCGTAGCTCCCGCGGCGATTAGCCTAGGTTCCAGGCTTTGGGGTGGTCATTGTTCTGTAAGGGCACGGTCGCATAGGTCGTACGGTCGTCGTACGATTGTTAACATAAAACGTTTTTGGGACAGTCATGCATGTTTCCTTCAGAGTACAGCTGTCTTGTAGCACAAAAGCCTGTCTTGTATCCTTGTCGTTGGTTGGTTCTGTCACAGCCCGCTTGAAAATCCTACTGCATCAAAATCGCACGACGATCGCACGACCTATGTGACCGCGCCCTTACTTACCGTCAAGGAAAAGAAACATTGTTTTACTATGTTTCTTCTTCTTCTTCTTCTCTTCCGCTCCAATCAAATAAGGAAAATGTTATGACCTGGATTAGGTGGCTATCGCCATGGTAACTAAAGGAGCAGGCACCCTGTGATGTTAGAATGCATTATGTAGCAAGTGGCAGGACAGAGCTGGAGGTGCTGGTCACCATATATATACACGTGTTTGAGTTATGACAGACCGAACAGTAATTTTTAGGCTAAGCCTAGTGAACGCTAACATTAGGTATTTGCTTGCAAATGATACCTTTCTAGTTATTGCAATTTTTTACGACTGATTTTTCCTGTTTACTACTTGTCACAGCTATTGTTTGGGACAGAATTGTAGGGTAACCATCTGAACGTGATAGCAACCATGAAACACTAAATTGAAGATTCCATGCGTCTGTGAAATATTCTATTTTTTATTCCATATCTTATTAATTATTGAGAATTTTTGATTAATTCTGTCCATGTATTTCTCTGCTTTTGCAAGGACGTCATAGAACGTCCTTGGCTTTTGCAACTTTGAACCAGGGCCAAGTAAACTTTCTCATCTTGTCAATCTCCGGTTACACCATCTTCCGCGTCACATCCTGTCACTTAACGATCTTTAAATGATACACAAACAAGGAAACAATACCTCCGTTTTACGAAGGTAATAACTCACAAGAAAGGCAATGCTAGAATGCCTGTCGATAAGCCTGGTAGTGAGGCTATACCCTGACCGTAGGTATGGTATGCGAAATCTTAATCCTTGGCAAACTCGTGTCGTCGTCATATCTGAAATATCAACTGGAGTATCAAAGAGTTTACACAAGTAATACAAATATTTTCGGAGTTTACAGTGTTGGAAGAAATGTATTGAAATGTATAGACCGTATGACGCCTGTGCAGGTGAGCGAAATTCTAAACAAGTCAAATAAAGGTGGTATCTCACTGCACTTGGGGCACCGGTGCGGCACTGCGGGGTTCCAACGATAACTCAACAAATTTCAGAGATAAAGAACGAATTTCCTTACGTGTTGTGTATTTTGTTGTCTTCGAAGTCATACTTCTACTTATTACGCAATATCTAAATTATAGAAAATCGCCGTAAAGGACACAACAGCAGTGCCGCAGTGAACGAACCCCGCAGTGCCGCACCAGTGCCCAAAGTGTAGTCGTACGATGAGTTTATGGTTGCAAATTGAGAACATTCTTGGGCCAGTCCTGGATGTGTTGTGGAAACACTCCGCAGTCTTGTCGTGGCTACTTGTCGGGTCTGTCACAGTCACGCGATAAATCGTAGACAGAATGTGAAGGACACGTACACGACAGCTGCACACCTGGGAACAGTGTGCTATATGTAACGCTAGTTCCCCTTTCCTCACGGGGTAACCTATATCCGTTGTTTTTAAAAATAACTTATTTGGGGGGGGGGGTCTTAAGTCGAGGGACGGTGGTTTCAAACTGCAAAATTTTGAAATATTGCAATTTGAAATTACCGACCCTCGACTTGATACTAGTATCCCTAGATATTCTGTCTGTGAAAACAACGGAAATAGGTTACCCGGCGGATAAAGGTGAACTAGAGTTAACTTTCAGGTGTACAACCTCTATAAATCATGCTATCCCTTCAAGAGGTATGGTATACTCCCACTAGTTCATAGTTTGTGAACAGATACAGAAAAGGAGGTAATAAATAGGCAAAGGTACGGAAAAGGTATATGCAATGTACATGTGTATACGACTTTCGTCATTCATGGGTCATGGGAAACGTGGTTAAATATCTGGAGAGGAAATTTTCAAGACAATTTGCGTTCTAAAGTATGTGCAGGTACGCTGTAACTACAAAAAAACAAGCACTGTCCTGGTACTATGGAACTGTCATAGGACAAATCCTTTCAATGTCTTGGTGGTGATTTGGGTTGGCACATTTTACCTACATGTAGGTTCCCATCATTTGAAAGTTAACGTAGACACAGTTTTCAATTGGGAATTGTTTAATAAGTCTAAGCATGTGTGTGTGTGGGGGGGGGTCCCTAAAAGGATACCATTTTAATCAAATGCAGAATTATGTAGTGCCGACCATTTCACGACATTAATTGAGTATCACATGACAGGGAAGTTAACGCATGCATATGGCTGCATTCAAAGGTTAGTGGGGCGATAAAACAACAGTAAACGTCTAAGACCCTCCCACTTCTTATACTCAAGCTTAAGAT
Source organism: Branchiostoma floridae x Branchiostoma belcheri (assembly GCA_019207045.1). Taxonomy (NCBI): domain Eukaryota; kingdom Metazoa; phylum Chordata; class Leptocardii; order Amphioxiformes; family Branchiostomatidae; genus Branchiostoma; species Branchiostoma floridae x Branchiostoma belcheri. The sequence continues at coordinate 15,542,757 of CM033037.1, read as the reverse complement.
GCTTTAAGATCTATCCAAAAATAGTACACATGTCATCTAAGATCTCTTTTCACACTTAGACAACATATAGAATATTGCTCGAATTTCCAAACTATATTAAATCTGAGTCTTAAAACCAATTTTGGAACAGTTCGGTTTGTTTACATTTTTACGCCGGTGCAGTTTTGTCAGTAAATCCACTAGTTAGACCGGTTGTGTTTGACCCATAAAAGAGCCTGCCGACAACCAAAAGAAGCTAAACCATAGCCTTAAGGGGTCTTCCTAACTAGGCACAAAGGGAGACTTCAAATCGAGGTAATCTTAACTGTACACATAGTAGTGACTGATGTACACTGTCTAGTCGTGTGCAATTTCAACGCATAAGAAGCATAGAAACAAGAAAATGACAAAACATGTCATAATTGATAAGTTATTAGTGGTTTATTTGATTTATTAGTACATCACGCTGGAGTATTGTTTAAAAATCACAAATTTAGCAAAAATAGAACAATTTCAATGGCTTTTAGTATGCTCAAGCCTTGTGAGGTTTATAGTATCAATGTAAGGAATATAATATGTCTAAACTTGAAAAACAGTTTATCTTTCTAGAAACATGTGGATATTTGTTGAGATCTTATTTACATGTATGAGTCTAGTGGATTAAATACGTGGATATAGGACGGCTGTTATCACTATTCGTCATACTGGCACACAGTTGAGTTACACTGCAATACATCGCAGTAAATAGTGTTACAAAGTGAATGAAGTGATCCGTCAAAGAAATATAAATCAAACATGTATATATTCGTTATGAATTCCACAGCAGATAGTTCTATGATGACGAGAAGCACGCTGAAGGTAGCAGCTCCATTCTGTTTCTCATGGCGGCGACACGCTCGCTGTAGGCGGCCAGGACGTTCCGACAGTCCTTCTCCAGCCTCGACAGCGTGCCCGACCCGTCCAGCCGCCGCTGGAACTCCCGCACGGTGTCGTCGTAGAACTCGGAGTCCACGAGTCGCAGCTCGGCGATGCAGGGGTAGTTCTTCAGCGTCAGTCGTCCCCGGGGCTCCCGTCTGCAGGCGTCGGCGAGGGACAGCGACTTGTCCCGCTGCATGAGATCTAGCACGACGGCGTACGACTCGTGGATAGACTTAAGATCCTCGCCCTTAAGAGATTGGCTCCTTTTTGACGTATCACCGCCGCTTGCAGAGGTTGACGTCGTCGTGAGTCCACCTGACGCGACGCCGACGGATGACTTTCGTCCGCTTGACGCCGCAGACGTCGTCGGTGAGACATGAGAAAGCACAGACTCAGCGATCACCTTCTCGGACGCCACTTCTACCTCTGTGACATGCTGAGGGGCCACCTCGGGCTGTACATGTGTGGAGCTGCTGACTTCGTCCGAAAGCGCGAGGGAGGCGGCGGACTGCAGGGCGTCGCTGTCCGGCTGCACGGTCGAGATGAACTCCACGATCTTCTGGTAGCGATACAGCATGATGAGGGAGATGTAGAGCACCATGGCCAGGCGGCGGTGGCGGCACATGACTGGGTGAGACCCCGGGTGGAAGCGCTGGTCGCACTCGTCACACAGACACATCACGTTCGACTCGTTGTGGGCGACGCACACAGGGTCCAGACAGACCCACACCGCCGGCGCTGCGCACCGACAACACCGAAAGCTTCGCGCCTTGGCGTCGAAGTCGTTGGCCCTCTTCAAGATCCATTCCGCCCTAGAGCCCTCGTACCCTTCTCCGAGGCTCCTTTCCTCCATGATTTCACGACTTCGAGAAGATACCACAGACTCTTGGGTTGCCCCACCAAGGCCGTGCACACAGTATTGACAGGTTTGGAGCCGAATGCGCGAAAGGTTTTGTTACCTCAAACAAGTTTGAGCGACAACAAAGACCCTCACCGACGACTTTTAGCTTCAAGCAGTTGCAAATATAAAACCGACAATCAGTTCCACCAGAATAGAGGTTTAAGTGCTAGGCAGCGGGCGAGGGGCCACGATTTCACAGATTAACAGTGAATTAAGGCGTGAGCCCACGCGGCAGCTGTTAGAGGCTCTGCTCGAGTGAGCAGTGCTTGTTGAACCGGTTGTACGGGTATTCCGCACAGCCTTAAGCGTACATGCCGTGTCGCTGCGATCGGCCGGACCAAAACAAACAACGTCAGAAAGCCTAATTAACTCTATCGTCACACATAAACACTACAGTCTACAGCATGACAAATTTCTGCCACAAAAAAATGGCAAAACACAAACAGAAATCTTCTCCAGATGTCAAGAATTAGAGAGTAAAGTATTAGAGTATAGTAAACCGTAAAATCGTACTCTTTGTTGTGAGTCTACATGGGTTAAGCCAGGGTTACAAGCACTTTACTGGAACAACTGGGTACTTTTAGACTATTAGATCATACGATACCAATGCACATCAAATAGCACAGACAACTATACGAGTCAACTATAATGAATCAGTGGACGTACATTGTAGATTGGTCTGCATTGGACACTGTACCACAGTGCATATAGTCATCTAAATTCTTGTAGCCTCTTTGTCCTCTACCTTAAATGTCAGCGGCTTAAGAGCTAGCTGGGGGATTAGACAGAAGTGATGGAGGAGATTTGAGAAGTTGAGAATAGCAGAATTGTGTAGCGTGCGTAGACAAGTGGTTAGTGGCCCTGCCTCGAGACCAAGCTAGAAGCCGTGCGTGAGTTCGAACTTCGGCTCGCTGCGTCGTTCTCCCGGCACGTACGCTATACTGGAAAGGGTCAGAGTCCGTACGGAACGCGATGTAAAGCCGTGTTTGTCGTATTTAAAGCTAGAAGAATTTCCTAAGACCACTGAACCTGTAAATACTGTACTTCTGTGTCTGCCTTCTGTGTCATGACCAGTGAAAGAGTAGCTCTTCGGTGAGCTAAACTGCTTGAAGATAACACTCGTTCGATGCAGATTTATAATTAATGTTCTTGCGGTTATGAATGAAATAAATGTTTTATTTCGCATCCATTCCTGTGCTACACATCATCACAAATATCACTGATCATAAAAGACATCGTGGATGACCGCACTAGTACTATGACTATGTACCAGCTCCTAGTGAATGTCATGGTTCCTCTTTTCATATATGACGCTTTATTGGCACAACAAAGGTACAGTGACTTCCGTATACGCATGGTCAACCACAAACATATTGGAATAGATGAGCACAGTTAAATTAACTGTTGTTTGCTTGTCTCTGTACTTGTGTTAACTTGCCTTATTCTGTAATGTGTGTATTTGTGTAGACTTGTGATTGGTTTGTTTACTTCTAAGTTGTCAACATAATTATATAGCTCCCATACAGACGTGCTATTCATAGTCTATAGGTAACCATTGATTTTGTGTGCTCTATCCGTAACTAGTAGCACTTGACGTACCATATTCTATATGTAACCATAGTTTTCGTTGATGTTCTTTTTTGTTGTTGTCTTGACTATGGGAGCACTAGACGTAATATGTCCTCTACAGTTGTACGTGGCGATGATGCATTCTTAAATCCAGATATCTTTACCTACGTTTATCTTATTGCCGTTTCTATGCAGTCTTGTATCTAGAATCCCATGGGAATTGAATGAAAGACCTAAAAATAGCATACTAGATACATCGCTGAATGGCGATCTTAATCCTAGCAAATTAACCGGTGATTTAAGGTAAATTACTTTAACTCCTGACTCGTGACGGGTTAACATGTCATTCTTTCATCCGTTCCCTTTAGTTTTACACAAATACCACACAACGTAAGAGATGCGTCATGGAGTCAGTCAGCTGAAACAACAGAAAGAGAATAAACTGCAGTGTTGTAATGATGGATCATATTAACTGTTTGCCCGTGTGAACGTCCGCGCGGTTGTATGTTGAGGCACAAGAAAACACGTTTAGGCACGATTAGAATGTGACCTTCCTCAAAGCTTTGCAAATACACGTATTCACGGATAGGATCTCTTTGTGTGACCTTCCTCCTAGCTTTGGTAACACCAATGTTGACGAAAGCTCCGTATGAAACGCAAGAAAGCACATGCGTGTGCACTGATGGGATCTTTTAGAATGTCACCTTCTTCAGAATGTTGTAAACACAAGAAAATGGCTTCTTTATAGCTTTTTAAACACAAGAAACGATACAAGACGCACAGATTAGATCTCTTGGAATGCAACCTTGTCCAGAGCTTTGTAAACAAATGTCAAGGCCTCTCACAGTCTAGAAATGCTGAATACATCGTTCCTGGAGGGGTATAAACAAGAGGGTGAGAACAACCTTGTAAACTGAATAATCAGGGCAATTTATCAAAGCGGTTGTTCTCGTATATCACCAAGTGAAGAAAAGTGGGATGCAGTTTGATAACATGTCGCAAGAAGTCGCTTTTACCACCCAGCTTCACTTCAGTGACTTGTGCTGCACTTAATCAAGAAATTCCTCCAATGATTGTAAAAGCCTCCAATGATTGTAAAAGCCTCCAATAACTGTAAGAAATTTATCCCATACTACAACTTCTGTATTAGTTAGATAAGCGTTAAGTTATAGAACTGTAGCTATGTAGATGCCATACTTTGTACCCCGTACAATTGTTGTGCAATTAAACTATAAGGTCATTCTGACCATTTACTACCAATTTACTACCAATTCTTAATCTCCAAGCTAACCACTACGGTGACAAATGGACACTCATTGGTCGGCTTCAATCCTTGGCCAGCGACCGGAGGATCCGCTTGGAGATAATGAATGAATGCAATTAATGAAATTCATTGCTCGACTTACTATCGTACAGGGTACAGTGTATGGTAACAGTGACAGGAGAAGCGAATATTCCGTATCTATATGTATCATGGTATCAGAAACGCTTAGTTAGACTAACGTTACATTTCCAACCCTGGGCCCGACCGGGCTGTTTGTGGAAACATAGAAAATAGAAGGGTATAAAAGTATACACAAACTAGAAAGGTAATATTTGCAAGCAAATACGGAATGTTACCTTCACATGGTTTAGTCTAGCATTTCTACCTGGAAGGACAAACTGATTAAGTTGCAGATGTTGACACAGGATAAGTCAAGACATGCACGAAGGTACAAATAAATTTTGATGATTTTTTATCTGTAACGTTATACATCTTGAATAATGAACACAACGTCCAATATTGTTCCAAACAGGGTTTCTCATCATCATCTCATCACAGCCCAATAGCTACAAGCCACAGGGGCAGTCTGTCTGTCCAAAAAGGTTATGCATTTCTGACGGTCGTCAACAGGGTTTACTCGACGACATTTAGCGTGTCGTCTGCGGGAGCGTCAAGGCCTATGAATTTTTTCGGCTTGGGGAGGTCCAGGGAGAAATTTCTTGGCTTGCGGAGAGAGAGCCATGGAAAAAAATAACTGGCTTCCTTCAACAATATGTATTCAAATGTTAAAAAAAATAAAGCTTTGAATCACTTGGGAAATTCATATTCTCTGTCTCTGACTTGGTGCAGAACGCGAGCCGCGAAGTTCAGTTGATAACATAAGAATAAGTTTAATTTTGCGCTTTCCGTCATTGTTGACGAACAAACTCGGCGCGTAAGTATAGACAAATTTTGCAAAAATCTCTAAAAAATCAGCGGATGTTTGCGGACGGTGCTGACTTTGATGATAATTCCTAACGCGCACCGGCGGCGAGAGAGAAGCGAGAAGCGACTGGTCGAACCCAGTCGGTGCCGCGCCCCTCCCCCTAATGTTCTGGTCAGTCGCATCGTGCTAGCGCCGATGTTTTTGTTGTCATTTTCCCGGCCCCGATTAACTGTCAGTTGTTGCTACCATAGAAGTAAAAAAAAATCGAACAATATGTGAAATTAAATAAGGTACTTTCAAAATAGTCTCCGGTAAGCCGATCGGACCTCATATGCTTGCGCTCTATACGGGGGCGGGGCCCTACATGAAACGTGACAAATAGGTGTGCTTTTGATTCTTTAATTGACTGCTTATAAAATATGGACCGAATCTACCGGTGTCATCATGTTGCACCAAATTTGGGCTGACCGTCTATGAAAATTAAGATGTCGAAGATATTTTCCAAAAGGTAGGCAGAGATTTGTTGATGTTGGCGGTGTTGTTTTTTTCGTACTGATTTTCTTAGTCGGACCATCGCAAACAGTGCATTCAGTCCCTTTCCCCGTGAAAACATCAGCTAGATTGTCTTAGATACAGCCTCACATGAGACAAGAAGTACATACAGTCACAATTTTATTGTCAAATATTATAGAATTGAATTCTCGTTTCTATCTACTTGAATTAGACTAACTTCTGAAGAGAGCAAAATTAAAACAAGCGTACCAAGTTACGGCACACTGCGTAGCACAAAATCCGAAGGTACATTCACAGCTTGAAACGTCTCACAGAGTTTGCCGCTTGTACAACGCAGCGCGAAGGGTTCTCCTCAGCATGCTCAGTCACACTTTTACGTTTTCTATGAACCATATACCCAGTGTGAAATCGAATGTTACACATATCCTGTTTATGTCGCAGTAAGAGCGCAGCGCGATCGCCGTCTAGTGGAAATTTCGAAAGGGGGCCTTACCAACTACTGTAAATCGCACAAATTCACAGAAACAGCTGATTAGCGTAATCGCTAAAATTGCCACAAATCTATTATATTCGTTCACGTCCCGCAGTTGCCGGACACTCTCAGAGCAGAAATTGATATGGCTACCCCTGCACACTGCAAGTGATCTTCACAGTACGCAGCACATCTCCGCTATGCTTCCTGTCACAGTCAATCTGTGTAAATTCATTCATATTTGAACGGCCCAATCATTTTTTCAGAGCCCGCAATTCATATTTCATAAATTTCTTTTATTTTTAGCAAACAATTTTGATTTACGTTTGATGTACGTAGTTTGTTTATGCCCTCATTATCAATACGTGCCGCAGTCGGTACACTTCAAACCCGTCCGCCTGTCAATCATGCAAACTTCAAGGGGTTAGGTTTCTGCTACACTTAACTTTCGCGTTGGCTTATGCTGATTTGTGCCTGGGGATTTGTGCTGTGCCGGCCACTCCCACCGTGTATAAAGCTGTAAGTAGATTTATTGTAATTCACCCAGACTTCGTTTCCGTGCTCCACTTGCTTGCTGGGGACCAACGCAGCGCTGTGGTAACTTACATGATAAACAACAAGGTGAACGGAATGGCCGTGACCTAACATGGGGAGGGCGTTCCACGCTGCAGTTAATCATGTTTGTTCAGGTCAGTTTAATAGCGAAATAAACTCATCAAGTCCATCGTTTGTGTTTCACATACCTTTATGTCTCAGGCGTAAAACTTTGAGTTTGCATGACGATCGTTATGCATGTTTTTTTTTTTATGTAACAGCCGGCAACACGCAGTGACCTTGCGTCTAACGTAGTCATGTGTTGTTGTTTTTTTGCTCAAATGTTCTTGTTGACTCAAAAATCGGTTAACTACAACCGTGACACCAATCCGTGTTTCATTTAGACGACAGCTCTATGTATGAACTTGAAAAAAGGTACAGGTCTCGCTACATTTTTATGATTAACGTTATATGCCAGTTACTTATCATGTCAGGAGACATCCAAAGAAATCACCACATACACGTAACGTTACCACAGTTGTCGGCCTGTCTGAGAAAATTGCAGTAGTGCTCTGAATGTGTTTGTTCACCAAATTATCGCGTGTGTACGCACGAGTGCTGGCGTACTACACATCGTGTGTGTTCTCGATTCTACGTAACTCAAACACAACATAGAATCCGAACAATGTTTGGATGGCTCAGAGTTAAACTGACTTGTGCAGGTAGCAAAACCTTTAGCTTAAACAAAATCAAGAAAAGTATCGAAACAAATGCTTAGATTTGACTCGATATAGACCTTAACCGAGACACATTATACTTTGGGGGCATTAAATTTCATTCTGCCTGCCCTCAATTTCATTCTACCTTCCTTGAAGTTGATATACTAACGGGATGGGTCCAAAGTCCGGTAGGGGTCCAAACTCCGGTAGGATTTTAAAATCATTTTTGCGGAGATATGCATGAGTGTCTGCACATGATAAGTACAACTTGTTATGAACTAAACCTTGTTGTAAATATCTGAAAAGTCAGAGTGTGTGTCCAAATTGGTAATCCCCAACAGATAACGGTTGAAAAAAGTACACATGTTTGACGCCTTCCGAGCATGCTGACGAGCGAACTTATCGAAAACATGGCCCGGGAAACTCTTAAATTATTCATCGTCAAATACGAAATGTGAAAAGATACCACCACAGATGAGAAGGATACCTATAAGACTTCCTAAAGAAGCACAGCTATGCCGTGTCTTTGCTTTTATAGTTGGATAATCGGAGCTAAATTATGCCGCATGTTCACGGCCCTGTCACTCCCGCCATCTTTGCCAATCAGCTATGAAGGAAGCCGAGCGATGCTCAACACGATGGAGTTAGTCAACTCGTCAGTAGAGTACCGATCATTCAAGAAAATCTATCCCTACCGACTAAAGAAATCCTGTAGTCATTTCTGCTGTTAAAAACGAGGTTGAAGCGGGAAATTAAGAAGCCGAAAGTGAAAAAGTGTAATCACAGGCAGATGTAAACAAATGTGCCGCCATTTTCATTTTTGGCGACAGGTTGGTTTCGCCGTGAGAGGTAAACCGTGTAACTAAAAGTATTTAAATATGCAGAGTAATTCAAAATATTGCATATATTTGTGACAAATAGTATTGCAAAAGGTTAGTGTTATTTTTCATGCATAGGACGCTTAAAAATATACAGAGATGGCTTGGTTGTTAACTAATCGGAGTTTGGACCCCCTTTTTGTGTTAGAACGTTCCACTGAAACGCAAGTCAAAATCTGCCAATAGTTTCGCGCGCTATCAAACTACAGTTCGGTAGTTGCTGCCGTTAAATGAAATGTATGTCTGCACAGCTTCAATCACAGTTATATGGTTGTTAACAAGATCTTGACTTGTTTTTGATGGGTTCTCAGTAAAATGTACGATGACAAAAGCCATGCGCATTCACTTAGAACAGTAACCGGACATTGGATCCCCCCCGTTAGTATGCAAAAGGTGCCGATATTCGGCAAAATAAAGTCAAAGCTCTGTGAATTTCTTGATCCGATTTATTACTTCTTGGTAAAATGAATTCCACAAATCATTCAGAGGACGGCTTCTGCCTCAATTCAGGCCGTCCAAAGCAAGATGAAGTCATCATTTGACGGGCGGACAATTCCGTGTTGCGTAGTGGCGGTCGTTGACCGCGTTCGAACACCATGTTCCATAACTCCCGGGCGGGTTCCATAGCTACCGGTCGTTGACCTCGGGTCCTTGGAACGTGGTTCTGATGTTCTATGGGGGCTCGAAAGTTCGATTTTGTGTTAAAATTGCTAGTTTTTTCACCCTTTTTTGCCCCATAAAATCATTTTTTGGTGTCTTTGGGGGACCAAATGACCAAGGTGCAGTGTCTTATGTGCAGACCTACCAGCTTGCTGAATCACGAGATATTCCAAGGTCTAGTTTTGGAGATATTCATGTTTTTTATTTGTGCGGAAAAGAAGAAGAAGAAGAAACGATGCAAAAACAGTATGTACCTTCTGTGAAGGTAACATAATAATAATAATAATAATAATAGTTTTATTACACAACAATTGTACGGGGTACAAAGTATGGCATCTACATAACTACAGTTCTATAACTTAACGCTTGTCTAACTAATACAGAAGTTGTAGTATGGGATAAATTTCTTACAGTTGTTGGAGGCTTTTACAATCATTGGAGGTATACACAAATGATGCCCACGACTATTCTCTTTACGACTTGTGTTGTTTGGTATCTTTTAAATCAATACTTTTCGTTCCCGAAAGCTGCCCGGCCGGGCCCCGGTTTGGAAATGTGAGGTAGGCGTAACAAGAGATAAGAAGAGACATAGTATCTTATTTATGCCATTTTTTTATTCTACTTAAACTTTAATGTTTTTCTGATAAAGCATTTTCATGACTTAAGCTGTATTCTTAGATACAATTTCTCCCCAATTTGAGCAATATAAATGGAGAAATGATACTATTGATAAGTATATTTTAAACTTACAAGATTGCATCTATATATTTTCAGACCATAAAACACTTTCCCATGGGATCTTTTGTTTTTCACATTGTCACATCTCTACTGTAACTGCGGAAGTTTGTCGCAGTGTTTTGTCTCCTAACGTTACATCTGCATACCTCCAAACAAACTGTACGTGGACTACACAAAGACTGTAATTATCGCACACCGTTGCGGATTGCGCGGTGTTTTTCTGTGTTTTTTTATCACATTTTTCACACCAAATGGCGGACGCACCTTGATGCAACGCGGTACTTTTGAGCCGAGCGATATTACAATAGCTATTCTTTTCATGGTGGTAATGAGTTATCCATTGTTCTACCTCACCAGGTGAGATCATTACTTTCTTTAATACCTGCCGAGAACAGCGTGTGATTTTCTCTTTCTGTACTTTTCTAATCTGTTTTTGAGTGTCATGTATTTCCACGTGGCATAGAATAAGGACAAAATATATAGCGCTATACACTAATATGATATACATTTCGGTAGAAACATGCAAGAATACCACTTTACCGACACAAGTACAACTGACTAACTTCCGTCAACACGTTTAGTTTACGGGTATCGATCGTAGAATGCAGACCGTAGAACTAATTGAACAGCTTTACATGTCTCATTTTCTACTCTTTATTATACTTTAAGTTGTAATTTGCTAATACCAATCGTTGGACATTATTCTTTTCAGCTTAAATGTGTCAGCTATCACAACATCGGCGGAATGCATTTCCTTGGTCACATGGTTTTATTCGACCTTCTCTCGTCCAGATATCTAGTTGTTCATCAACACGCTCCAACACGATGGGCCTCGGGCTAGGACAACGCGAACACTAGTCGCCAAGCAGACCCTACGGTGCCTAAAGAGATAGTATCAAAGCTGGCAAAGGAGTATAGCTGGACAAAGGGAGTCAAACGGGCTATACTATGTCCCTTGCCAGCTTTGATACTATTTCTAAGGCACCGTAGGGTCTGCTTGGAGACTAGCGAACACCGCATCCAACCCGAGGTCACAAACTACTATCTATGAGTCTATTTCTATTCTCAAACATAACTTCTCTTAGGCCATCTTAGGACTAAAACGACACCACATCGTCAATACATTTACATCATAGTGTTTCATTGAAACCTGCAAATTGATAATTCGAAGAATGACTACATTGGTAACATCTTCCTCAAAATTTGCTCTTGTCACTCTGCCCCCTGGTGACCGAACTTGGTACTACAGCAAAACTTTTGCTTTGTATATTTTTCTTGGACATGCTATGGTAATGATTATTTGGCGGTACAATGATATGACTCTAATACATGTGATATATCATATATAAAGGATGGAATATTTGCACATACCAACCATGGACAAAAGTGCATTACTTCCTTCATGGTAAATAAAAGGAATTTCATACTTTAGAGATAAGAGGCTACAAAAGCTCAAAATGTTACATGAATATTTGAAGTCTCCGGAGTCTTGTTGGATTTAGATTCCGCTCCCCGGTGTGTGTGAAAATGTGAAAAGTGAGATTTTCTGCAATCCCATTGTTCTAAAACAATGGGTCAACCCCAGGTGAGCACAGGTAACGTACCGGGACACCTGGTGGATTTGCGACCACCTACCTGTGAAGATCTGCTAACACATATCGAAATCTGCATGTCAAATCTATTGTAAGTATTGTACTTTTGGGAAACACTGGGAAAATCTGTTTGTGTAACAATTCTTCTCGGCTTCACACATCTCCGTAAACCCCATAATGACAGGATACAGAGAAAATCGTACGGTTCTGTGAAAATTGGTAAATGAAAAACGTTGTCCTGGATGCTTTGAAGAAAAGAATGCCTTTGTGCTTTTAAAAAGAATGCAGCAAAAATAATGTTGACATAAGAGTGACAAAAGAATAACAAATGCACTATATTATCATTTCATGCATGCATTGTTGAATCTGGCGCAAACACGGCAAATATCAAGATATCCATTCGGATTAATATTTGTAACTTATCTTGAACAAGTTCATGTAGTTTTTATCGTATTTCCTGCATCGGTAAATAATGCGAAAGCAAGTCCCCTAGTTTTCGATAGCCGGTAGATAACTGCCCACTCGTGCAAAATAACGGACAGCTAACCCCGCCCCTTCTATCTCTTGAAACTCTTAAACGACTTATCATATGACCACAAACTTTTTAGAGAATGATGTATAGGGTAACAGAAGGAGGCTATCTTTCCAAATGCGAAATAGAATAAGTTCTACGTTTCATCTGCTCCTGATCAATCTTATTTAACCTTCTTGTGCTGACTACTAGTAACACATTCACACGTAGCACAACCACGTGCAAAGACCTCATATTAAATATTCAAAGTACATGTACCTATCTCAATACATTGAAGCCATAAATCAAAAAAGACATTTTCGTTTCATCCTTGATAGTAATCCTGGATTCTTGGTGCAAAGGTCCTATGTGTACCAAATTTCACCACCAAATAGAATGAATGAATGAATGAACTTTATTGCACGACATGTGTACATGGTACAATTGTAAGGCAACAGTAATAAGTCCATTAATACAATACGAAATCTTTTCAACCGTGGTTTACAAAATAGCCTTTGTTCAAACCATACTTGCAAAAGAAGCCACGTGCCCAGGTATGACAAATGAGACAGAAAAGAGCATCAGATTCGGACACCCAGCAAACGTTTGGGAAACTGTTTGATTCAGTGTTTGCTTTAGCAATATTGAGTCGGAACTCAGTATAAGTTGTCAAATCTGGTAAAGTTATAAGTTGTACTTGCTTAAATACACAAATGTGCCATGTCGCGGTAGTCTACAATACACACCGGTGCGCGGGTGTATAAAGGAACGACCCGACAAATGTCGGTACCTATGTCGGCAAAGCGTCCTTTGTTCTTCAGATAACACCGAAACGCGCGGTATAACCACAGTTACAGCAATGCTTGATCAATTGTTTGTACTGTAAAATTGTTGTTTTTATAACATAACATTCTAAATGCAAACGTTATCAGCCAAAATGATGCAAGACTTGATATGTTGTCATCTTTAACCACTATGTTCATGCAGGGTATCTTACCATTTGACCCAAGACACACCACTGAAAATATTGTATGTTCAACTCTACTTAGGGGAAATGCACTCTAATCTGCCATTCAAAATTGTCTTTTATTTGATGTCGTATTCAAGTTCATCCAACAGACAGGTCGTTTTTAGTTTTAGTTGATTATATAGCCTTATTTGATTATTCCTTAGTAAGTTTGTAAACCAGCTGCACGTTCACTCTGTTACTTGATTCCTTGTTTATTTTGACTTCGTTATCATTATCTTTTGACTATGTTATTTACTGTTCGTTATTTTGTATGTGTGTCCTTATTTTTGTCATGTGTAAGAGAAGAAGACTCAGATAAGCAACTTTGCTTTTTGTTAAATCCTCGTTGAATAAATGTGAATAAAAAAAATCAGCCAAAATGGTCAAAGTACTAAGTCAAATTATACTTTAATATCTTAGGACAAAGATAACTAGCCTAAGGCCACAGCAAGTAAATTTGAGTGGGCAAAGAATCATGTTGACAATCTCCGAAGGGGAAGATTTTTAACACAAAAATCAATGCGTGCGTTGATGTGATCCATTCCAACTTGCTATGACAATATCAAATTATCTAACCAAGGAGCTTTTATATCAGATATAAAAGCTCATTGGTCTAACGTAGACACAAGTCAACAAAAACTAGACCGTATCTATGAGACGTGCAAGAAAAGATGGCGAAATACAGTATGGAGGAAAGAAATACCATCTTCTAAACTTCAGAGTTTCTTACATCTCCTACCCTATACTATTCACAATTCCATGAGTTACTTTTGCACCAGTTGTTATTTTGTTTATACTTACACCATCAAAATGCCATATCGACATTCATTCGCTGGTACAAAAAGCGATATTTTCCATGTATTTCTCTCATGTTCAACTCATATATCCGTCTACGTAGGCCAGTTTCTTTATAATGTATTCCAAATGCGAGACCAGATTAATCATCCATAACTGTACTGTTATCGATAATGTTTTGTTGTTGTTTTGTATGTAGCCTCTTAGTTCTATTGTCTGTATAGCTATTAGTTGTTATTGGTTGCCATACATTGTACCCTGTGCGATTGTTGAGCAATAAAATTCATTCATTCATTCATTCATTGCTTCGTTTAGTGCATTTCTCTAGCTATTTTAGTCTTTAGAATCTAGGAGATGTAAGAAACTCTGAAAGAAGGACACGTTCTAATACCTGATGTCATGCACGAATGAACACTTTATGAACAAAGTACTAGTATGTATTATTTTTTATACTTCAAAGAAAGGAGACACTTCATGCGTGTATACGCAGATGAAGTATATTGTATATGATATATGATAGTATACAGTATTTGATTATTGATATAACATAGACTTTATACAAATATAACACAGAAAAATTCTCAAGTAAAGAACAAAGGATTTGGCTTGGCTTGAATATATCCCACTCGGCGTTTTATCGCCTTAAACAAGCTTGATTTGTCTGAGAACCTTTAGAATCTTCCGCCACAAGCGGCTTGTGAGTGCAGTCTTTAAGTGTTGATATAACATGCAGTTTGTACCGCAAAAGAGACCGACCAAACATTTGAAAAACGAACAAAGGATTTGGCTTGTTGTCATGTTTGGTTCTGTTTGACTAGGGACCCGCCGTCGGCAAAAGGCGACTTGTCGGACCGGTCGGACCGCCGGTATCTCTTGGGGCGCTCCTCGGGAACATCTGCCGCACGTGGCGCCGATACTTTCCGCCTTTGTTATTCAATCACTTTTGTCGGGAAAATTGGCCATAAAAACGCCCCACGTCTTGTGTCCGCACTCACTTTTCTCCAGACTTCCACCGAGAGCGTGCCGACTTCTTCCCGACTTCAGTTTCACACGTCTTTGTTGGTGACGACATGGAGAGAGCAGCCGACAGTCCCCGTCCCGCTGGCTACGCCGGGTCTCGTGCCGAGTGGGTCCTGAAGAGAGCCAACGACTTCGACACCAAGGCGCGCTCGTTCCGCTGTGGTGGGTGCGAGCGGCCGGCGGCCTGGGTCTGCCTGGACCCGGTCTGCGTGTCCTACAACCGCGACAGAGTGGTACCGCTGTGTGACAACTGCGACAAGCGGTGCCACCCGACCTCCAGCCCCGCCATGCACAGCCACCGCCGCCTGGGAGTCGTCCTGTACATCTCCATGCTGATGCTGCACCGCTACCAGAAGGTCGTCGGTCTCGTCATGGCGGCTTCTCCCGACAACAGCCGCCCGTCCACCCCCGTCTCCACCCGCCCCGACGAGGTCACCTCCACCCAGTCTCCGACCAGCTCGGGACGACTGACACCTCCTCCCGTCTTGTCACCGCCCGAGTCCCCGGTGTCATCCCTCCCGCCCAGCCCTGACAGCTCCGTGAGCAGCACGAAGAGGAAGCGGCGCAGCGACGACATCGCCACCGAGCCCGCCGCCAAGGTTAGCCGCTCCAGTCCAGACCGCTCGGGCCGCTTCTCCCTTGCCGCCGACCTGCGGCCCATCCACGAGTCGTACGGCCGGATCCTGAAACGTCTGAGAGCGGACCGGTCCCTGTCCGTCTCCGAGGCCTGTATGCACGAACCTTTCGGCAAGCTGACCGTCAGAAACTACGCCGCCATCGCCGAGCTGAAGATCGTGGATGCCAAACTGTACACCTCCGTGCTGGACAGCTACATGAGGCGGGGCGACGGGAGCGGCACGCTGTCGGGGTTCGAGCGGGAGTGTCGGCAGGTGCTGTCCGGGTGCGTCCGACAGGTGGCCGCCATGAGAACCAGAAGAGAACTCTTGCCCTGCTCTCAGTAAAGACTCAGACCATGACAAGCGTAACGCAACATTTGTACATAAGATAAAAAAGACTGTTGCAACTGGCGTATGTTTATGTGCATCTGTATGCAAAATCTGTCCCACCATTTTATGATTTGTCATACAGCGCTTGTTGTTATATTTTCTTGTATATAATGTATATAGCATGATGTCCGCTTGTTACATGGTGATGTCACCTGTCACATTATGTTACGTATTGTTTGTTGATTCGTTGATCCAGACCGTTTGACCAGCATACAAGGCTCACCTGTCTTTGTTTTGAGAATAAAAATATGACACCTCATTTCACTGTCTTGGTTGCATTTCTGCCAGATAGTTTGTTACAGCAGCAATCATCCGAATGACCTAAAAAGACTAGATTAGTAAATGTACCTATCCATAGGGATAGCAGCCCAAATGCATATACCGGAGAGATCGTATCAATAATATTAGAGGTAAATCGCTGTGGCCAATCAAACTCCTCAGCCGGCAAAACTCCTTCCCAGGCTACTGATACTATCTTATGCCACGGCAAGATCTGCTTGGAGAGTAATGAGGATGTATAATCAAGGAGGTTAAAAAAGACCATCAATAATAATCAAGCGGTGCCCAGTATAAATCTAGGTCGTCAAACACTGGTCTGTGGGGCATATGTTCCTCGCCAAAGCTAATACTAGTATACTAGTACCAAAACGAAATTCTAATCGCAGCAAGTTTTAGACTCAAACGTAGACTTGGAGGGCGGTTGGCATGTTACATCATGGTTAGAAAGAACAAAGGTTATAACATCCTAGGTTAGAACACAAGCACATTCTGTGTCGCTCGGATAAAGTCAGGAATAGAGCATACTAGTGTCGTATGAACAAGTACATCATATAGAAATGACTCGAACGGAAGTTTTCCACACGTTATTGTTGTACAGCTTTTCAAGTCTCATATAGAACCCGCCCGGGTGGCCACTGATACCTGTAGTTATCACCCTGTGTGAGAGTTTAATTGTGGGTTCTAATTCCTCTTACAAAATGCGCTCCTCCCCTGACATACACGACGTACAGTGTGGGACGTCGAAATGGTATAAAAACATGGAACGTGTTGATTATGATCGTCACATAACCATATGACGTAAGCCAACGAGAATCCTGTATTTTTGTCATAACCACCTGTCATTATTACTCCATGATTAACCGGCCAAGTTCGCTCACCCGGTGGTTTATTCGACGGTTATAGGAACCTACCATTATGATACCTTCTGACATCGTATGCAAGGGCAACTAATGCTTATTGAAACTCCCATATGGAAATGCAAAATAAAAGTTCTGCATGATTTTCAACAGCATAAGTAATTGTATGGTACGCCCTGACTTTTCTGCTTGAATCCAGTTTTGTTGGATTTACTTCGGGTAGCGACCGTTGGAAGCGAACAGGATTCCGGGCTAACCTTCCTCCTAAAAAATGGTCTTTATCATATTCGCTTCCTAACAACTCAACTCCAAGCTGGTTCAGTCAGAAGGGGTGACCATTCTACGTCAATGGTACAGCGGATTTTCACTTTCAGGAACAAGCGGCGGAAGTTTTCCACGCTGCATTGTTTCCGCCGTTACTTTCAAAATGGCTCCCCACAGTCCCACACAAATGTCGTCATCATTACGTCATTATATCGCGGCTGTTATCGCCTCATTTTCAGCTCCTCTTCAGGAAGTTTTGTTTAGGTTTTCGCGTTTTTTATCACATTTTTCGCACCCAATAGTTCAAAGCCCTTGATGTAGCGGCGGGCGTTTTGGCGGCACCAAAGACAAAGGCATGACGGTAATGACGTATCTATTGTTTTACCTGCCCAGGTGAGCTTTCCCGCCGTTTGACGCTGTGTGTGGTTTGGTTTGAAACCTTCACACGGAATTATCATCATGTTCCCGCTTCATGTATTTCTACGATTCCATTTTCACACATAGCCACATATTTCAACGTCTACATAGTTGCTTTGTACGATCTGAAATACAGAAACAGTTACATACTCATTTACATGGACCAAATATATCAGTAACCAAGGAGCTAGAGGTTGGAATATATTTGCTTGTATGACCACCTCGCATAAAGCAAAGATGTTTTTCTATATCCAAACACTTTTGAAAAAAAAATCACACAAAGCGATCCTGCTATCAAGGAGCTTAAAAGAGGCTTTGCATGGTTCAAGAAAAGTATTATCAATAGATACATAATTACTGTATCTTATCTTGTGTGATTAATACTAGTAGTTTATTCTACCCTGTATGGTATCTGCAGTGTGACCTGTCACAGTCAGACCCGGACAACTTCACATCACACCTGTTCTGGTGGTACTTTTTTTGTCATGATGGTGAAAAAAGTGTTTGTTTTACTTTTGAAGATCTTAACAAAAGGATTACTTACCACATTTTCCAGACAGACATGCCGACTCTATTCTTTTCTTTTCTTTATGTCATCGCATGTTTATGTGTATTCGGTGAGGGTCTTTCGTATTGTATATAACGTTACATGTTACAGGGATTTTGCGCTATAGAAATATGCCAGCGTAGTATATATCTACGTATTGCACTTAAATATTCTGTGATTATGACAAAGTGTTAGTATATATTTTGTGACTGTATCAAAGTCATGATGTGTATTACTTATCAAAGAATAGACATGTAAACTCCATTGTCACCAACCTGTAAGAATGGTACTGGTAATTATAACGTCTATCGGCACGGTAGGAACATCTCAGTGGGAAACTTGGCTTTGTTAGAAAAATTACCCCATCAAATGTAAAGAAAATATTGTTGATTTGCATGAAAACATTGCGCTAATTGTTGACGTCTAAATTACTCCTAATTGGAGACAAATACAAAAGCTACTTTCATTGTAAACTTCAAGAAATTTTGCCGTGAACCACTGACGTCTTATATGCATGTTATATCTTTGAGTGATTCTTTAATCAAAGATTTCCATGGAAACTTTAGCGCTAATTGCTACTAATTGGAAAGACGAAAATTGCTTTCATTACAAGGTTCAAGAAACTTGAAGTAAAAGCATTCACAATTTCTCTCAGTAACATATACTGAAAAAAATTCAGGTCATCAGCAAAACAACAAGTGGCAAAGGTGTGGGAGTAATCTACATTTAATCACGCCTGTTTCCGGTGCCTTTCATTTTTGTGATGATGATGAAACAAGTGTTGATTTTATTTTCATGAAATGTCAACAAAAGGCATATTTTCCATAATATGTCCCAGACATACGGGCATTCACCGTTGTTGTTAATGTACATTGAGTATGTTTTTCCTTGCTTTTGACCATCCGATATTCTATGATAAAGTCTATATTTTGTAATTATGAGAAAGTCATGATGTGTATAACTAATCAGAGAAGAGACATACAAACTCCATTGTCACCAACCTGTAAGAATAGGACTGGTAATTATAACGTCTATCGGCACGGCGGGAATATCTGGGCAACGTGACTTTAAATTTGTTAGAAAAATTACCCAGTCAAATGTAAAGAAAACATCGCTGATTTGCATGAAAAATTTGCACTAATTACGTCTGAATTGCTGCTAAATTGGAGAGAAATTTTGAACGAAATGCTTTCACTGTAAAGTTCAAAGAACTTTAGCTGGGGCTAATGGCGAGTTTCATTAACCTTCCCTAATAACAAAGCAGTATCAACCTATTTTGACGACGCCTCAGGGGAGTCGTCAAGTGGTATATATTGCATTCAGTCTGCAAAAATTCTAGGAATTGCACAGGCATTTTTCCAAGAATGCTAGTACTCCACAGTAAGCTGGGTATGCAAGCCCCCCCCCCCCCTAAATCTGTTCTAGATGTATCCCTGGTATGCAATGGTGGAATGTATGTCACACTGGCTCCCTGGAGGAATTTGTCCTTTGAAACTAGTGGTAAGACAGGGAAACTCTGCACAATGGATCACGTTGTCTTGGTTGTTATGTTATGTTATGAAGGATACATTTTCTTTTCTAGAGCTTGTTCAAGCCATACGCCACAGGCAGACAGGAAATACTTCTGTAGTGCTCAGCTGTAGGTTTAGGTCACTGGCAGACCATTGTGCTGTACCGGGGATAGTACATTTCTGCTGGCTGTAGGTTTATGTTACAGGTGGGCTAGTATATTGTGCCAGGGATAGTGCGACAGGGAAGTTCCAGTCTATTTCTGATTTGAGCTGTATTGTTGTACCCTCAATCGTAATACATATAATAATAATAATACATTTTTATTGCCAGTCTTGTTGTAATTTAAGAGTCTGATATAAAGACATATGCAGATCTAATCATGGCATCGATTCTATTGAGCTCTGCTGAGTCTCTTGAAACATTGCTAAAACCAAGGCAAGGGGGTTAAAAAGAAGCTAGTTGTGGAATATTGATACTACTTGCTTCGTCTGTTTTCTTTAAGAAAATGCAAATGTGTTCATTAAATGATATTTTAGAAGACGTCATTGGTTCACTTCAAAGTTTATTTAAGTTTACAGTGAAAGCAATTTTCGTATTTGTCTCCAATTAGAAGTAATTTAGACGTCGATAATTATCGCAATGCTTTCATGCAAATCAGCGATGTTTTCTTTACATTTGACGGGGTAATTTTTCTAACAAAGCCAAGTTGCCCAGATATTCCCGCCGTGCCGATAGACGTTATAATTACCAGTCCTGTTCTTACAGGTTGGTGACAATGGAGTTTACATGTCTCCTCTTCAACCTCCTTGGAAATACACACCATGACTTTCTCATAACCACAGAATAAAGGCTCTGTCATAATCACAGAATATATTAGGCTCTGTCATAATCAAAGAATATTTATGGACATGTGCACTATGAAAACATACAACACAGGAATATCTCTGCGCTAACTTCATGTTATATAGAATTACCCTCAACCAAGGAGGTTCAACACTTGTTTCATCATCATCACAAAAATGAAAGGCACCGGAAACAGGTGTGATATAATGTACATTCCTCACAAACCCTGGCTTGCTACTTGTTGTTTTGCTGATGGCCTGAAATGTTTCAATATATGTATAATACTTTCCAAGAAATTAGTGAATGGGTTTCACAAATTTCTTGAACCTTGTAATGAAAGCAATTTTCGTCTTTCCAATTAGGAGCAATTTAGACGTCAGTAATTATCGCAATGTTTTCATGCAAATCAACGATGTTTTCTTTACATTTGACGGGGTAATTTTTCTAACAAAGCCAAGTTGTCCAGATATTCCCGCCGTGCCGATAGACGTTATAATTACCAGTCCTGTTCTTACAGGTTGGTGACAATGGAGTTTGTATGTCTGTTCTTTAATGAGTAATACACATCATGACTTTGTCATAATCACAAAATATAGACTGTATCATAATCACAGAATATCTATGTACACTATATAAGTACGCTACGGAGATGTACAACGCTGGAATATTTCTATCGCATAAACTCCATGATATTTGAAATTCCCAACGATCCCAGTCATAATACACATCAAAATGCGGCGACATAATGAAAAAAATAGAATGTCGGCATGTCTGTCTGGAAAATGTGGTAAGTAATCCTATTGTTGGGATCTTCCGAGGTAAAACAAACACTTGTTTCACCATTATGACAAAAAGTACCGCGAAAATAAAACAGGTGCGAAGTGAAGAAAGTGTAGTAAGTTATCCGGGTCTGACTGTGACATGTCACACTGTAGGTACCATACATACATATTGGCCCCCTTCGGTCAATATTGACCATGGTAAAATCCTTTTTAATAGTGCCACTAAAATTTATGTGAAAATTTCATATATGTAGATATACACTCTAATATGTCAAGATTTTTTAAAAGTCTGATACAACGTACAACAGAAAGGAGCAATATCAAATATGTAGGCGTTGAAATATGTGGCTTGTGTGAAAATGGAATAGTTGAACAGTATAAAAGAGGTAAGATAGTGGCATTTCCACTGTGAAGGTTTAAAAACAAACCACACACAGCGTCAAACGGCGGGAAAGCTCACCTGGGCAGGTAAAACAATAGACACGTCATTACCGTCATGCCTTTGTCTTTGGTGCCGCCAAAACGCCCGCCGCTACATCAAGGGCTTTGAACTATTGGGTGCGAAAAATGTGATAAAATACACGAAAATCTAAACAAAACGTCCTGAAGAGAAGCTGAAAATGAGGCGATAACAGCCGCGATATAATGACGTAATGATGACGACATTTGTGTGGGACTGTGGGGAGCCATTTGAAAGTAACGGTGGAAACAATGCAGCGTGGAAAACTTCCGCTGCCGACGGAGCACGGCTTGGATATGAAAACTAACCCATGGTGTGTTTATTGCTTCATAGAGGAAGATCATCATATTCAGAAAAGTATCTTTCAGTAGAACTGGTGGAGTTATTTGCTTCTGCATGCTATACATGCATCGTTTCGCCCCAAATACAAGCAATGGGCTGTTCCAAAAAATAACTGTAGAGGGGGGGGGGGTGGAAGAGGTCAAAAATCAACGTTTGTCCTTTTTACGCTAGTTCCAATCCAAAAATTTCTCAAACCCTCCCTGGTTCCCAGTCCAAAATGCCCCAAACCCTCCCTAGTTCCAATCCAAAATTGCCCAAACCCTCCCTAGTTCCAATCCAAAATTGCCAAAACCCTCCCTAGTTCCAAATCCAAATTGGCGCAAACCCTCCCTAGTTCCAAATCCAGACGCTTGAACCCTACCCCCCCCCCTCCAATCCAGCCTCTTCCACCCCCCTCTACAGTTATTTTTTGGAACAGCCCAATGTCACATTTTTTGCGAGCCGGGACAACAAAAATGCACACTGTCAGATTCCAACAGTGGTGAATAACATACTACATAACACACCAAAGTTCTTAGACCACACATCCAAAACGGTCCTTCCCAGAAGGTTTGGGTCTGAATGAAACTCTTGAAATTACGTGGGGAGGGGCATTTAGTTCGACGATTAGAAAACCCATAATTCAGATCTTACATATGGTCATAAGTACGGGTATCAGTGACCACCAGTATGAGCTCTATGTGGGAAGCTTCCGCATCGTTCAACCACAGGCTTCGGTCTACATAATGATAGTACTTCGAAGGATATTTGCAGTGCTGGACTTGTACGGTACCTGTGCTGTTTATAGATTATGCTTAGTCGAAAAGTAAACGGTCGGGCATATGTTACTTTATTTGGCAGTACTGATCCATTCACACCTCCATGGTGTAGTTTGCAGGGACTGAAGGGACAACCTTTAAGATTGATGTGTACGTAAAATTATTTGGCCGGTTTGCATAAGGTTCCTGCGTATCACATAAGATTCGTGCGTGTGACATTAGGTTAGTACGTATTCGAATAGTGATTCTTGCGGTTTTCGTGAAATTCGTAGGTTTTCGCATAGTGTTTCGTGCGTATCACAGAAGATTCGTAAGGTACGTGCAAATGCTTAGGCACCCCTGGACACTCTGGCGTTAAGTTGGCTGCATCTAAAGCTTCATCTTGGTATGTCGTTTTTGGTGAGGAACACATACCCTACAATCTAACGTGTTTTAATTGTTTATCTACATAATACAATGTAAGCCACTTATATACCTCTGAAGTTGTTTTTACGATTTCTACGGTATATGCTTTGATATACATTTAATATGTATATTTATTTCGTACCTTACTGAGACGAATGCTATCGTAAGCCAAACGTGGCAGAAATGGAACAGAGACAATAAAATAAGGTGTACACTTTCTTTATTCTCAAAAGAAACAATGTGTCAGTTCTGCATGTTAAACAAACAAACAGCTGAACAAGCACATCAAGAAGCAAATGACATCAGTGTCAAGTGAGTACGGTATCTTACAAATACATGTGTATATACATTATATACAGGAAAGAACAAGCTACAAGTGCTGGGAAGTAAACCGTCAAAGTAACGATAGTACAGCTTTGGCAAACATGTTCCTTGCATAAGGGAAATCTTATGTACATCTGGTGTGCTACACTTTGTAGTCGAAGTCTTTACTGAGAGCAAAGCAAGAGTTCTCTCCTGGTTCTCATGGCGGTCACCTGTCGGACGCACCCGGACAGCACCTGCCGACACTCCCGCTCGAACCCCGACAGCGTGCCGCTCCCGTCGCCCCGCCGCATGTAGCTGTCCAGCACGGAGGTGTACAGTTTGGCATCCACGATCTTCAGCTCGGCGATGGCGGCGTAGTTTCTGACGGTCAGCTTGCCGAAAGGTTCGTGCATACAGGCCTCGGAGACGGACAGGGACCGGTCCGCTCTCAGACGTCTCAGGATCCGGCCGTATGACTCGTGGATGGGCCGCAGGTCGGCGGCAAGGGAGAAGCGGCCCGAGCGGTCTGGACTGGATCGGCTCACCTTGGCGGCGGGCTCGGTGGCGATGTCGTCGCTGCGCCGCTTCCTCTTCGTGCTGCTCACGGAGCTGTCAGGGCTGGGCGGGAGGGATGACACCGGGGACTCGGGCGGTGACAAGACGGGAGGAGGTGTCAGTCGCCCCGAGCTGGTCGGAGACTGGGTGGAGGTGACCTCGTCGGGCCGGGTGGAGACGGGGGTGGACGGGCGGCTGCTGTCGGGAGAAGCCGCCATGACGAGACCGACGACCTTCTGGTAGCGGTGCAGCATCAGCATGGAGATGTACAGGACGACTCGCAGGCGGCGGTGGCTGTGCATGGCAGGGCTGGAGGTCGGGTGGCACCGCTTGTCGCAGTTGTCACACAGCGGTACCACTCTGTCGCGGTTATAGGACACGCAGACCGGGTCCAGGCAGACCCAGGCCGCCGGCCGCTCGCACCCACCACAGCGGAACGAGCGCGCCTTGGTGTCGAAGTCGTTGGCTCTCTTCAGGACCCACTCGGCACGAGACCCGGCGTAGCCAGCGGGGCGGGGACTGTCGGCTGCTCTCTCCATGTCGTCACCAACAAAGACGTGTGGAACTGAAGTCGGGAAGAAGTCGGCACGCTCTCGGTGGAAGTCTGGAGAAAAGTGAGTGCGGACACAAGACGTGGGGCGTTTTTATGGCCAATTTTCCCGACAAAAGTGATTGAATAACAAAGGCGGAAAGTATCGGCGCCACGTGCGGCAGATGTTCCCGAGGAGCGCCCCAAGAGATACCGGCGGTCCGACCGGTCCGACAAGTCGCCTTTTGCCGACGGCGGGTCCCTAGTCAAACAGAACCAAACATGACAACAAGCCAAATCCTTTGTTCGTTTTTCAAATGTTTGGCCGGTCTCTTTTGCGGTACAAACTGCATGTTATATCAACACTTAGACACTGCACTCACAAGACGCTTGTGGCGGAAGATTCTAAAGGTTCTCAGACAAATCAAGCTTGTTTAAATGCGATAAAAAAACGTGGAGTGGGATATATCTAAGCCAAGCCAAATCCTTTGTTCTTTACTTGAGAATTTTCGGTGTTTTTTCTATGTTCTGTGTAAAGCACGTATTATATTGATGAATACAGACTACACGTACATTACCGCTTGCTATGCATGATTCTAACGGGTTTTAATCAAACCAAACTTTGACGTTATCAAACGTCAAATATAATATACCGTATAGATATTTTATTTATATTGAGAACAAAGGGAATCCTTTTTACCGTTACATCACTAATATAAACTACTATACAACCAACAGTCTTACTTGGTGAACTGGCGTTTGTGAAAGTTTTGACAGATAAAAGATTTTTCGTATTCTTACAAAAATGTGCTTTGTTTCTGTGGATGAAGAGTTCTTAATCATTTGTACCATGCAATCAAAACATCTTTAAGTGTCAGACACGCTTATGTTTTATTGGTCCCTGGAGATTCTATAATGATGGCCAAGCGTGCCTTGGTAAAGATTGTGTAGATATCTGTCTCGTGCCGTACTATTCAGAAACATCATTTTCCAATCAATGTACTTTGCATATTCTTAAGATTTAGTAAAAGATACATAAAGCTCAGGATGTGTTCAGGTTGGTAAATTGGTGCGATTTTTAATTAGGACTGAGTAAAAGATACTGTAATTCACTTTGTCTTCTTGGTACCAAACTTTCACGGTCTGTCTGTCTGAGACTATTTAACTTGTTCTCGGAACTAAATGTTCACTGTTGCGGCAAGTGCACATAAAAAAAGTCTGTGTATTATTTGTTATCAGTAATGATAAGTTCACGTTACAGTCGTCCCCGTGAAAACCGTGAACATAACTTACAGTACATTGAAAAAAATCATGAATTACAGTATATACACAGAGCTCAGGTTGTCTTTAGGTTGGCATAGCAATACTATTCCTACTTTGTAGTTGTAAATGAAGAAAGAATGTAACTGCAGGACATTTACATGATTATAGATGTAGAACTATTGAACATACGTATACATGTACCTATATGCTGGACTGAACATTAATTCCCTTGACTTCATGTTTTGTTAGACAGAGGCTGGTATATTCTTATACAATGGCTTTCAATTCTTATGGTCGAAACATTCTAGCCGGAAGAAACCCAGATTTGCAAAGCTGTCGCATGATAGGCGTTTGTTAACTCGTCTGTACACTTTGCAGACCCCCCAGTCTAGTGTCAGCTGGAGATGCCCTGATACTAAGTATACGACATCGTTGTCGCTAGGGGCGTTTTGATACAGGCTTTCATTCCTCTAAACTCTTAAACAAACATAAGCTTCCGAAAGAGATTTTGCTTTGGCTAAGTTTAGACGATAAATATGTAATGAATTGATCCAAGGTTCTGGCCTTCCCGTTTACAAAAGTTTATTTATCAGTCATAAAAGATGTTAGACCAATCCAGGCTTGTCGGTACACCGCCGCAAGGCCGGAAACCATCAGAAAGGGCGTCACGGTAGAACCAGGTGTGACACGCAGGTGATTTCAACGGAGCTTTGTTCTACCTGCCTGTACGTTAGTGCTACACCTGTCGCAGCTAGTGGCTTTTCTTAGTTGTCTATATACGGAATTCAGGGAATGCGCTCTGTGTGTGAAATTCCCACGAGTTTCGTAATTGTCGTTTCCTACACCCAAGCATAGTTCCAATGACAAAGCGTACAATGAGATGTGTTAGTTACACATTTAAAACGAAGGATTAAACTACCGTAAATGTGCAAATAAGCTGTGTGGGGGGGCGGAGGGGATGGTGTAACCCGTCTAGCAGGCCCGAAGTCTATCTCTACCCCGAATTGAAGACTATAACAAGTCTAGAACAGAAGACACAGAAATGTATAATAGTAACAACTAACAACTGGACGCCCCGATGCAGTACCACGGTAAGACGCTGGAATCGAAGCGCACCTTCACATCTACAGGCCTACCCGAATACCAAATATCTTTACACCCCCCCCCCCCCCGGTCAATGTAAAAAAAATGAACGTCCACAAAACCCTCACTCACTCCTTCTCTCTTTCATCACCCCCCCCCCCCAAGCACACGCACACGCACACGATTCAAGGTTGATGGCTCACTCACGCCCTCATGCGACATAAATACGAACTGTACCACAAACAATCGCAGCAGAGCTTGCATATTGCACCGGTTAATCACGTACACAGACAAACAGGTCAAAATCTATACCTCCATTTTCAGAAGGTAATGATAATATTGAAGGGTGAGAGGTAAAATGTTGACTCATTTATCTGCTTCATTGAGATACGATCAGTAGCCAAGCAGAGAAAATTCTGTGAACGAGCTCTGTGTTATGGTATTCGTATAGAGCTTTCCGCCTTTGTTTGCCATGGCGACAAACTCAATAACATAATCTTGGGTAGGAATGTGAACGAAATCTTCCATTTCAGTCCCACAGATCACGGGTGTGTGTTAGGAAGTAATCTTAAGCCAGATATACGGCTTCTTCTTCAGCTTCTTGCCTTTGAAAAGCCCTTTGTAATAATACAAAATTTTTCACTCGGTGAAATTTTTCTCACCTCCCCATACTCTCCACGTGTCTAGCAATTACTCCTGTTACTGTTGAAGAAATCAAACATTTAAAATACGGTGACCAGCAAATCAGTGAACTTGTTAAAATCAAGGTTGTCGGCTAAGTGGACCACACACAAGGACCTGTACGAATACGAGTTTTCCTACCGAACCAGTAGGCTGCAGAGAAGAAAGAGCGAAAGAAGGAAGGGAGGAAGGAAGGAAGGTAGGAGAGAAGGAAGGAAGGAAGGAAGACCAGATGCTACAGCCCCGCAGTTTAACTATGTATAGCCTCATTACTCTAATGGGTACCTACTGGCTGTCTCTCAAGGTGAATACTCAAAGGTGAAATACCTCTGTGAAATCTTCAAAGACTTTCTCCATGTTTTTTCGCTAATTTTGTCTAATGCAGGCCCGAAGACTATCTCTACCCCGAATTGAAGACTGTAACAAGTGTAGAACAGAGGATACAGAAATGTATAATTGTAACAACTAACAACTGGAAGCCCCGATGCAGTACCACGACAAGACGCTGGAATCGAAGCGCACCTTCACATCTACAGGCCTACCCGCATACCAAATATCTTTACACCCCCCCCCCCCGTCAATGTAAAAAATGAACGTCCACAAAATCCTCACTCACTCCTTCTCTCTTTCACCCCCCCCCCCACACACGCACACAATTCAAGGTTGATGGCTCACTCACGCCCTCATGCGACATAAATACGAATTGTACCACAAACAATCGCAGCAGAGCTTGCATATTACACCGGTCAATCACATACACAGACAAACAGGTCAAAATTTTCAGAAGGTAATGATAATATTGAAGGGTGAGAGGTAAAATGTTGACTCATTTATCTGCTTCATTGAGATAAGATCAGTAGCCAAGCGGAGACAATTCTGTGAACGGGCTCTGTGTTATGGTATTCGCATAGAGCTTTCCGCCTTTGTTTGCCATGGCGACAAACTCAATAACATAATCTTGGGTAGGAATGTGAACGAAATCTTCCATTTCAGTCCCACAGATCACGGGTGTGTGTTAGGAAGTAATCTTAAGCCAGATATACGGCTTCTTCAGCTTCTTGCCTTTGAAAAGCTCTTTGTAAGAATACGAAATTTTTCACTCGGTGAAATTTTTCTCACCTCCCCATACTCTCCACGTGTCTAGCAATTACTCCTGTAACTGTTGAAGAAATCAAACATTTCAAATACGGTGACCAGCAAATCAGTGAACTTGTTCAAATCAAGGTTGTCGGCTGAGTGGACCACACACAAGGACCTGTACGAATACGAGTTTTCCTAGTGAACCAGTAGGCTGCAGAGAAGAAAGAGCGAAAGAAGGAAGGAAGGAAGGAAGGTAGGAGAGAAGGAAGGAAGGAAGGAAGGAAGGAAGGAAGGAAGGTAGGAGAGAAGGAAGGAAGGAAGGAAGACCAGATGCTACAGCCCCGCAGTTTAACTATGTACAGCCTCATTACTCTAACGGGTACCTACTGGCTGTTTCTCAAGGTGAAAAGGTGAAATACCTCTGTGAAATCTTCAAAGA
Source organism: Branchiostoma floridae x Branchiostoma belcheri (assembly GCA_019207045.1). NCBI lineage: Eukaryota > Metazoa > Chordata > Leptocardii > Amphioxiformes > Branchiostomatidae > Branchiostoma > Branchiostoma floridae x Branchiostoma belcheri. Next base: position 15,513,351 of record CM033037.1, on the reverse strand, counting down.
CTTTCTCCATGTTTTTTCGCTAATTTCGTCTAATGATAGATGCTTTTTCCTACCTTCATGTGGAACTTTGGACCCGAGCCAAGCTTGTGGTACATGTACTAACTTTGAACACGGGCCAAACCAGCGTCCATATCCTTCAAGTCTCCAGTTATACCATTTTCCGCTAGGCGGTCAACCTTGTAGTAGTACGGTACCCGGGCCAGCGGGAACGGAACGAACCCGTACACACATCAGACAAGCAAACAAACTGAAAACAAATACGTAATATACCTTCCTTTTTTTTAATGAAGGTTTCAAAACTCCAAGACAACAGACTGTGGGTTACAGGTTTCTTGGAAGCCGTGGGTAGTGCGTGCGTCATACAGAGATCATTGGTATGAGGCTTTTAATTCTGACTTTTCTGTAGTATCAAGAGCATATGGCAAATGGCGTGATTTTGACCACTCATCCTCCTTGGCTTTGACTAAGTGGTTTTGATTGAGTCTGGAATCAAGAGAGAAACGGAATAAATGTAAAGCTAGTCATGGCACCTACTAAGCCATGGAGCCCGGGGGGTTTAAGGGGGTGTGCGGTTTCAACTTGGAGAGCGATACAGTTACCCCCCCTCCCCCATCATGGATCTTGGCTTGTGTTTTGGGCGGATCGCTATGTGCTCACTTATGGAAAGTCACCAAGTGCAGATTTTTGTGGCGTCTCAGGACCTCTGTATTTGCCGTGTGTGCTAGGGACTTACCGGCCTCATGATACATCAGAGCATAACACTTTGTCTTCAATTCCAACCCTGGAGACTTGTACGCCGCCATTTTATTTTTTCCTTTGACAGCCCAAGTAGCAAATAATTCGTAGCCAGTGATTCAAAGGATAAAACGTGCACGTGTACATCATGGATCAACCGTGTTTCCTTCACAAATAGATTTAAGAACAACAATAAAACATCGACACTCCCTCACAGAACTGAAGAAAAGGGAATCCTTTTCAGACTCTTACACTCACTAAACAATCACTAGAAGTATTTTGACGCCATGATGCTTACTTTGACTGCCTGTTATGTCTTCACGCACACTTCTTCTGAGAATACAGAGAGTCGATGAAACCATTCACACACATTACAAGTACATAATTTTACATAATATCCTCATTGACAGTGCATTCAATGTCAAAGTAATTTCTCATTCCATCAATCATTATAACTAGACTATATGCTCATCAATGCCACCAGATGTCATCTTGAATTGAAAACCTATTCCATCCCAGTTGAATAATCTGTATTACCGTGTGCCCCAAGACTATACAAAGCCTTGTAAGCTGGCTCCCATATGTTATCGCCTGAACGCACTGGGAGATTATGAATGAGAGCCGATTAATTCAATTGATCCCTGGATCCAGAAGGGGCGTTAATCGTACAGAGGTAGCCTCCTATGGCTTATTAACTTGCACACACACACGTGACACAGGAGGCAATTACTAGTAGGCTTAAGGCAGACCTAATTGCTATTTTCATGCGAAGAAACACTCAAAGGAAGCTGAATATTGTCAGGGTGACAAAAATAGAAAACCTCTATTAGCGCTGGCGACATGTCCCGTTTTTTTCCCACGCTTGAATGATTCTGTGAGTAATGAATGCCTCAGCCAGTCGTGGTGTTCATTTACTTTTCATAACTCCACCTTCCGATACCCCCTGCTCTTTGCGCATGCAGTGAATGAAGATTTAGAAGAAACACTGTCCCTGCGGCTTCTCAAAGGCTATTAGGCTTGTGCCTTTACATTAAGATGCAGGTAATCTAGTGCTGCTTGATCCTTACAATTTCCTGCTTCAAACAGATGTACTTTGAGATAGGATTAAGGGTTCAATTGATCTCGAGCAGAGGTCAGATTAACTCAAAACTCAAAGGGCGGGACGCCCTCAAGAAAGTCAATAGCAGAAAATGCAGCTAGAGGAAAATTTACATAGCGGTTACACTTAAAGGTTGAGAAGATTATAATAAATATATCATGGTACCGCAATCGTATGAGATACAAAGGATTCAATATGTACTACTTGACAATATTTCATGGAAACTACTCTACTCTATGCATATGGGTTAAGAGCTACGTATATGTAGTTTCTCATGTAATAGCTGTGTTTTATCTTCATTGCAATGATTGCCATATGTCAGCATGCAGTTAAATAGCTATAGGTCATTCTAATTTATGTACCAAATACATCGAAGGGCACAGCAGATAACAAACAAGTAAAATATATCATGCATATAATGAAATGATATACTGCAAAGATGTCAACACAGCCAAAGATACTTGTGGACAGTACGTTGTTGGCAAGAGCACTATACAAAGTCATGTTGCTAGCATTATATTGACAAATGAGCAACTAACTTTACTTCTACATTGAGCACTTCTACATTTCTCCTGACAGAATATAGAACGAAGTTCTACTCAATTGACTTCATTACTCAGTTCAGATCAGTTCATCATCGTATGTGCGAAGTTCCGTGAATAATGCTGTCTCAGACATCTCTTTCTAGCATGGCAACCAAAGTATAACATAATTTGATTACTTAGTAATATTACAAAGATACAAGTAACGCACAAGATATGCCACACTTCTGGCAATGGTGATATCGTTTAGCTACCTTTTAAAGTATTTACAATCAAAACATCTAACGTTACAATGATCACTTCCGAAACAGCTCAAATATACCATAAAATCTAGAGTTGTAAAACAAATAGTTTACAATAACATTTGAACTTTTTCAAACAAGCCAATGAATAAGGTAGCTAGCTATACCAAGTGGGGAGGGGTCAGTTACAGCCCTGGACACCAGGGTTTGTGTTACACAGACTATTCAAAAGTTATCTTGTGAATGCTTCCCTCATCCATTATTTCCACATACCCTAGCTATCTGAGGATTGCTCTCTCTATGTTTTATCCAATCGGTGTTATACCTACATGTAAGATTCCTCATTAATAGACTGTAAACTTTAAGTCTATAGTGATCGTCTGCGTACCAGTCCAAAGAAACCCTCTCGAAGCTGAGGGTTCCGATAGGCGTAGATGATGGGGTTGGAGAAGGTGGACAGCAGAGAGAACAGCACGGCGAACCGCTGCCATGGACCGTCGGTAGTGGTGGAGGCTTCGTCCCCCAGCGCGTTGCTTCGGATAATGACAGCGAAGTACGGAGCCCAGGAAACCACATAGGCCACCACGATGAGAAGAACCATGGTGGCCGTTCTCATTCGAGCTTTGAACTCCGGGGAGATCACATGCTGGGTTCCGACCCAAGCCAACGGGACCGGTTGCTCCTGGAGCTGTCCAGGAGATCCCTGGAGATATCAGATATATTTGAGATATCTAAAGAAAGCAAAACTTCAATATGCAGTCATAAATGACATTGTGCTAAAGAGGTTACAAGGAAATGTCTCAAGGAAAAGAATATCCTACTGGAGAAATCTGATCCAGTCTGTCACCGTGTTCGGTGAAGGTGACCTCTGCTGAGGCGACCTCTGACAGGGAGATAGCCTGGACGCACGGCTGGACATGGGGTGACGTGAAGGTGTTCTCGTCAGGTGAGAAGGGGGAGAAGAAAGGCTCGTCATGGACACGGCCTTCTTCTGACGTCTCCGGGCTGTGGCGAGACTCAGGGCTGGGCAGACGGGTGGGCTGGACCGCGATGGTCTCCCCGTACTCAATCTCCGACCGGGTCTCGGGGTTGATCCTGCTGTGCTGGCGTCGTTTTAACTCACGCCAGATCCTTCAAAAGGGAAATGTCTCAAGATGAGTAAAATAATTTAATTAATGAAATATCTACTTGTACAGCTGCACACACGTTTTGCTACTTTGTATTGTTGTGTACACATTATTGTGTGCACATTCGGGCCAGAGCCCACAGAGCATTTTTCTACCGCTTACCGATCAACGGTACTCTGGAACAGCCTTTCTACCACCCTTAGCTTGTCTACTGCCACTCGTACTACACGCCTCCTTCAAAAGGCAACACTGGGACTGTCCGGGCAACCTTACATAATGTATGTATGCACTGACAATGACCTCTCGATGTAGGTATCGCCGTAGATACAAGTGTAGATGCTATATACGCTATCTTATACCATGTATTTGTGATAGATTTCATGTACTTCAAATATTGTTATGGACAACTATTCTGTCCTTGTCCATGTAATAGCCAAGGGCTAATTTGGCAACCCTGGCTGTGCGTGCTGAACAGCATAAATGAATAAATATAATTGATAGGTCATATGCAAGACAACCTGCACATTGCCTATCTACACGTGACTGTACATAGTGATAATACATGTATATTCATTCATTAAGATTGTGCATCGCGACTGGTACATGAAATGGCTCTAACATATACAATTACATTTTCTATCACTGATGTTTTGAAGCATAAATGAAGTTCTCAATAAGCTACCTTTCCATTAACGACTTGGTTTTTCCAAGGAGCAAAGATTGCAGTGATTGTATTTGTAGCATGCATGTACTCTTCTCTCCCAGGGTTAGCCCTTGACAATAGCCTACGGCTAGTTGGGCAGCCCTGGTTGTTTGTAAGCAGCTGAACGAATAGATAAATAAAAAGATAAATAAAAGCATTATTATACGACGTCAAACATTAAGCTTTCTTGTACTACATTCAGAATAAAAGTTACCCACGTTATGTTAAAACTAAGTTAGATCTTAGTTTTTACACTGTCTTACTTGCAATAGCAGTACAGCATGATGATCACAGTCACTGCGATAGAAATGTTCACCATGGCCTGTCTGCTCTTCCGAGCTGTGCCCAGATATCTGAAGGATACATAACAAAACTACAAATCGTACGTGCACATTTTGATGAAAAATAACTGCATAAGTAAACATTATTGTTACATTATGAATGCAAACGTTATTTAGACATTATATGTAAAGCCACTACAGAACTGTTCTTGTGCTAATATTTAGTTTCCGTGTTACACAACATGTGATATCATATAATATAATCCGCACACATGTCGTGCAAATTACAGGTTGTGCACATTCGTAGAAAAATGACTCCTGGGTCAGCTTCAGATGCGCTTTATGTGCCGAGGAAGACATTATCATTAGGAATGTGTAGCCATAGTCCAAGCTGAAGGGCTTAAACTTCTATTAAGATTCTACCATGGTCAGTATTGACCAAGGAGGCCATCTATACTGCCCGAGATGTATGTTCTCGCCATGTGTGACTTAAGATAAGGCATCAAAGTAAAGATACTAATGTGGAAAGACAGGCATACTTGCAGACGAAGAGAGGTGGGTGGAAGTAGTTGTTCCATCCTTCAAACAGAGGATGCACCATCGTTACCATGGCAAGGAGGAGCGTCAGACCAATCAGGAGAGCGGTGCGCAGTGACGTCATGTTTTTGCTGTACTTTAAAGGATCACAGATGTACCTAGAAGGACCCATTTGTTGTTTTAGTGTAGAAACTATGCAGGGAAAATGAACAGGATAGGCTACAACCTACTGAACACATTAACATGCACAATATACCGATATAGGCAAGTGAATGACAGATGGCCTCCCATACGTACCGATGCGCATACATGTATACGTAGCTTCACTATGTATCAATATATACTGTTCTGGACATATTCTTTAACGTAACCTTAACACCTCTTTAGCACTTGGCACTTAGTTCTTCCTTTGCCTTACCGCCTGTCTCACCCGGTCACTCCTCCCCATTTAGTCTTCCATAAAATCCATTAAGTATTTCAAACTGCGGCGGTGTTTTGTAAAAGAAGGTCGACCCCCGTGATTTGACTTTGAGTCTGTCATGTCACAATATGGAAACATAAAAGGGGGATTTGGACAGGAAGCATCCCCCATTCCGCGACCTTGACCCTCAGACACCTCAGCTGCACCGTGAGGGAAATTTCAGAGTCTTAGAACTTGTCTTACAAGTCACGCCAGGGAATCTTAGAACTTGCCGTACAGGTCACGCCAGGGAATATGTAATCAAAGACTCACTGATAGACACTGTCTAAAAGCTTTTTCAGATGTGTGAAAGTCAAACAGTCTGGGTATCCCGGATTGATATGACGCGCCCAAACGGATTTGCCAGTTGCATGTAAAAGTAAAAAGAGAGCAATATATACATATATAATGTACAAATACAATGTGAAATATCTGAAATACAAATGTATTGTCTTCAATTGAAGACATGTGAGTTGAACGGAATGGGAATTTCGGGTACACATGGGAAAGGAATAAACAGCGATGGTAGATCTTCAGTATTCGCAAATGGTCTTTTGCTAGACGTTCACTGCAAGGTTTTGAACTTTTGAAAATCCTTTTTTTTTTTGCGAAAAATTTTGCAAGAAATGTACCAGCATGTTTACGCAACCAATCCATTCGCTATCGCCATTCCTCAGACTGCACGTAATTGTGTGCCGTCATAATTCCTAATTTTTAAGCAAACAATTACCAATTATACTACGCAATGCTATGCATTGCTATATATACATGTATATGTCATTTCTATTGTACGTTTTTTTCCAAACAGAAATAGCAAATTTAAGCAAAACTACATACCAGTATCTGTCGATGGAAATCGGTGCAATGACGTTGATGGAAAACTGAGCCATGGTCAGGTACACTGTGTCTATGATGAAGAAGACGCCGCCACAGGCCAGCGGTTCGCCATCATGCAAGAACACCACGGCCATGGGGACTTTGGTGACAAGTTGGAAGATGTCGGCGACGGCCAGAGCACAGAGCAGGGCGTTCCCGGGCGTTCTCAGCTCCTGTACGCACGAGACGGTGATCAGGAGCGCCATGTTCCCGCAGACCCCCAGAACAGTACAGGCTGCCAGCCAAACCATCTGCAGCTCGCGGTAGGGCGGGTCGGCGTAGTAGAACGGCTCCCAGTCAAAGGCAGTGGAGTTGGCGAGACCGAACGAGTCGTTGGTGTTGTTTGAAGCCATCTCAAACAGACTGATTACACTTTAAGCGATCCTTGCATGGCTGAAGGTTTTTTGGGTCTTATGTCGCAGACAAACCAACCCCCGCGAAGGTTCTGCAATTTCAATATATATGAATATTACATTTTGCAAATTCTTACTCGGGGGCTTATTGTAGCATGCAACAGCATTTAGTAAAATGTCCACACAGTACTTATAATATATATAATGATAATGTAGCTGCAAGCTTGGATACTCGCGAGCTGTACCATTCCTGTTGCCGCCCAACGATCGAGGCACAGGAAATGACGATGGTGGCAGTCACAGCCAAAAATCATATCCAGTTGCTTAAGTAATTGCTCTTTGTCGTATGGCAGCCTGTTGCGGGCTTCTGGCATAATAGTGAACTGGAATTATGTTCTAGCAACCGGTAGAACTGTAATGTCCCCATGCGAATCGGGGCGGTTCTTTATACTGTTGATTTTTGTTGCACAAAGAGTTCTGTCCTTAATTTGACTCTATACTGAATAACCAATGTGCCTTGAGTCTCACCTCACCTCACCTCACCGGTCCCCTAGCCTCACCGGTCGTAGGGGCAGCAATGCCATCAACATGAGTTGAGTCTAGCCTGTGGGAATTAAGCAGCTGCTAATGATGCTGTTTAATTAGCGTAATGATGTCGTGGAGCCACGGATTGGATTAAAGTCCCTCGTGTGTCGCCCGGACTCTACAGGGCAACACTCCCTCACCTCGACTGATTACATACCACCCTGGCTGTTACTGGCAAAACGTGAACTGAATCTCGAATTTCCTCAGATGAATAGATTAAAAAAAAAACTTTTTTTCCTGCGGTCGTGACACAGTGTAATCCACTAGCTCGTTTTGTGTAAAGAGCACAAAGGTATCGAACCCGAAAAATACGTCTTAGCAGGTAGCTATAGGTCGGTCGAGGCACTGTTTGTAGCAGGAATTGAAGGCTTTACGCACCACATTATGCGAGAGATTGTATCACACAGAACAGATTTCACCTGCCACACTTGTTTATCCACTCTGAAGATGTACATGACGTATGTATAGCCGGGATAAACCATAGAAGGCTTTAGGGAGCTTCCGCCTTGCGTGTCATGTACAGTCGGATAATGCAAGGCATGAGGGCTTTGCATGTTTTGTTTCAATCGCATGTAGTGACATGAGATGACAAAGAAATGAGGGAAAACCAACGAGACATCCAAATAAACTTAATTACTCCTTAATTGGCATCAGAATCAGTTGGGAGGGGCCGTGAGCGGCAACAGGAGACAGTTATCATCTAAAAATAACAACACAAACAACCGGCTTTCAGATGCCTCATTATGATAATCAAATACCTCATTTCAATATTATGACATTTACGCCGGTGTAGTCTACAGTACAGTAGACCGAGCAGATCGTCTGCGTTCTGCTTTCCGCTAGCTCTATGCGTTTGTTTTTGCAGGCTGTAAAAGCTAGGTCCATTTTATTGTCTGTTTGAGATGGCTACAAACAGCACCAACGACTCGTTCGATCTCGCCAACTCCACTGCCTTTGACTGGGAGCCGTTCTACTACGCCGACCCGCCCTACCGCGAGCTGCAGATGGTTTGGCTGGCAGCCTGTACTGTTCTGGGGGTCTGCGGGAACATGGCGCTCCTGATCACCGTCTCGTGCGTACAGGAGCTGAGAACGCCCGGTAACGCTCTGCTCTGCGCTCTGGCCGTCGCCGACATCTTCCAGCTCCTCTCCAAAGTCCCCCCGTCTATGATCTTCTTGCTTCACGGGAAGCCTTTGGCGTGTGATGGTGTCTTTGTCATCATAGACACGGTGTACCTGACGGTGGGCCAGTTTGCAGTCAATATCATCGCACCGATTTCCATCGACAGATACTGGTATGTATTTTCGAGACGTGTTTTTGAAAAGGCGTCTTGATAATACTTGTGCATTCCGTTTCTCTTCCGTAAGCTTAGAAAGTGTTAACCGATTATTTGAAGTCGAGTGCGGTAGGGCAGCACGCAATTAGGTACAATCTTAAGGTGGGTTTACACCTGCGTATATTTTCATGCCGCATGAGTTCCGTTTTGACATTTTTCGACATTTTGACTAATTTCTTCAATACGCGGCCGCACGCACAAGTCGCACCTCTATCGCATCTGAATCGTCTTTAGAAAGTTTCACGTACGCAGGCAAACGAAAATATACGCCCAGTTCGCCTGATAGTTTTGGACATGCACAAAACTATCATTCGTACGCAGTTTGGTGCCCAAAACGTTATGGATGCGCAATACAGTGGTCCCACGTCGGTCGATTGCGCTATGAAGACGCTACATGTTTGCACTTTACACGCAGTAATACGCGGAAATCGCGGTAATGCGAGTACATAGCGTTCTTACAGCGCAGACACAACGCACCATGAGCGACCGTATAACGAATGCACACATAGATCACGATTTAGTACCGTGCGTTCTGCGATCGCTTTGCGCATACTACGCGCACTGATAGCGTGATCGACGCACACTCCAGATTTGGAATAAATACGAAGGTGCATCTGACTCCAGACAAAAAAATCATCTCAAGATGTATATATCTTTATTGCACAACAATTGTACGAGGTTTTTTTTTTTTTTTTTAAACTTTTCCGTGTCCGCCACGGCACTTTATTTTATTTACTCAGCACTGTACAGGGAGCACAGGGACATAAACGTGTTGTGTACATCATCGAGTAGCAATTGTCTCGGGTTATCTTTCCATCGTATCCAAGAAATATAAATTGAAAACTTGGCGATAGTCAACAATGTAATGTTACATTTGTTATGTTCCAACAGTACATTTTTAACAGATTGATTGTCTTCAGTATTATTTAATCTACCCCAAAATTTCCTTAGTCTAGAACATTCTAAAACATGTGTTCATAGTTTTCCAGCTTATTACAGATATCACAAAAAGGACTGTATACATTTCCAGACGTATCTCTTATTTTCCACTTGTTTAGGAGGTATCTGCAAGGAAGTATTTTATGGAGCAATTTGAAATTGAATTCGCGGAGCTTGTTGTGTCTGATATAACATGTCTGGGACTCCCAGATAGCTTTCCAATCAAGATTAGGGGTTACAGAATCCCAATATGCTTGGGCAGTAGGTCTTACAACATTTTCCATGAGACTAACAGAATACAAATATCTACTGTTAAGTGTATCAAGTGAAATCATGCTGGAATTGAACCATACACAAGTGCCATTTAATGTTTCACGACCAGTACAATCGTTTTCATCAGTCCAGCTATAGCCTATAGCTCTTTTGACCTGCATAAATTCACTCATCCAGTTTCTTTTGTCACTTAGCTTTCTTAACAATATATCAGATGCTACATATTCAAAGTTTTCACATAAGTCATTTACATATATCAATCCGCTCCTAATCCAGTGTTCAAAGAACAATGTGCTGTTATTAAGCTTGTAGTTTTTATTACACCAAATTATTTCTTGTCTTTGTCTTACAAAGTCTGTTTTTCCCCCTCCAAGTTCGTGCCAGGTCAAGACTACCTGTCTATAGAAGGGTGGGAGCACTCTAAGAGAAGGAGCATCTCCTCCTTTACAAAAATTGAAGCGGAAGAGAAGGAAATCTTTTCCGAAATGATTAATAAAGTGTAATGGTATAAGATGCCAGTGGCGCTCTTTAGTGTCATCGAGTGCCGACTGCATTAGTCTTTTAACCCACACAGCCTGTAGGCTACTGCGTTTTGAATATATATCAACCATTTTTAACCCTCCTTCTTGGTAATTTGAGTACAGCACTTTTCTTTTTATTTTGTCCGGTTTGCGGTTCCATAGAAAAGAGAAACATGCTTTTTCAATACGTTTCAAGGCCCAGTCAGGTGTTGAGATCATGGACATATTATAAATTAATTGAGAGATAGCTAATGTTTTTATAATCAGTACTTTACCATAAAGGGTTAGTTTGCGACTAAGCCATTTTAGAAGCATATTTTCGAAGTTATCTATTCTTTTTTCCCAATTCAAAGTCTCACACTCTTCCTCTGACAGACCATAGTAAATTCCAAGGGATTTAATGGGTCTATTTGGCCAGTCGATTCCGAAGGGAGTGTCTCTTCGTCCTCGATTGGCCCCAATCCACATAGCTTCACACTTTCTACGATTCAGAGTAGGTCCAGCCACATTACTAAAGTCATCTACAATCTGTAAGGCATTTCTTATAGAATCATCTCCACAAAGAGTAAGAGTTGTATCAACTTGACTTATCTTTAGTTCCAACATATTATCATTAATCTCGACATTAATACCCTTGACTGTGCGCGTTTGTCGAATTTTAGTAGCAAGAATTTCAACTACCAGGTTGAATAATAGGGCTGACAGAGGACATCCCTGTCTGATTCCTCTTTGCAGTTTGAAATAAGCAGATTTCCAACCAGCATTTATAATACAACTCTCTATGTCAGTATACATGGTCTTAACTATGGAGGTAAATGTGGGTCCAAACCCAAACTTGTCTAAGGTTCTAAGCATAAAATTCCAGTTTACCGAATCAAAGGCTTTTTCAAAGTCTAGCCAGACGACTGCAGCGGGTATGTTGTAAAAATTTGAGTAATAAATAACGTCCTGTATAAGTCTAACATTTTGTCCAATAAATCTGGACTTAATGTAGGCGGTTTGATCCTCAGAAATCAATTTTGGAAGAAAGTCCTGCAGTCGTTTTGCTAGGACGACTGCTAATATCTTAAAATCAGTATTCAGCAAACTTATTGGTCTCCAGTTGGATAAGTCAGTCTTATCGCCCTTTTTATAAATAAGTTTTAATAAGGCTCTTTTCTGTGTTACAGAAAGGCGTTTATTTTCTATCCCTTCTTTCAAGGATTCGAAGACCATGTCTCCTATTTCTTTCCAGAATTTCAGGTAGAATTCGGCTGGTAAGCCGTCAGTTCCGGGAGCTTTATTTTGCTTCATGTATTTCAAAGCTGACAAACATTCGTTTTTTGTTATAGGATCATCAAGCAGAAGTCTGTCCTCATCCGAAAGAGAGGGTACATCAACCGACTCAAGAAACGTGTCGATTTGTTCGTCAGTAGCAGGATTATCACAACAATAAAGATTTTCATAGAAAGCTGCCTCCAAATCTAAAATTTTAAACGGATTTGTTTCCTCTCTGTTCTCAAGCTTTAATCTAGTAATGGTGTTTTGTTTTGAACGGGAGCTCTCAAGAGATAGGAAATATTTGTTGGATCTCTCCCCTTTTTCGATCCATTGTTCTCTAGATCTTACTTGTGCCCCTTTCGCTTTATATTCATATAGAGTTTCTACTTTTGACTTAACCTGTGCATATACATCAAGAACATCTTTATCTAACGTCTCATCTATTTTCTTATCAAGTTCTGTTAACTGAGTTTCCAAGCGCACAAGGTCGTTATTCAGTTGGAATGCTTTTTGTCTAGAGAACTTATCCGTAAAGTCCTTAATCTTATTTTTGCAGATTTCCCATAGCATTTGTTTCGATACATTATTGTCTTTAAACTCTTTAACGACATCAATAAGAGTGGACTTAACACCATTAACATAACAATCATCTGAAAGGTGTGAAGTATTGAAACGCCACACTCCGGGTCCTCTGGCAAAGTCTGTCAGTAATAACTTTAAAAATATCGCTTGATGATCAGTTTTTATAGAACAGCGTATGTCACATTTCACAACAGAATCAATAATCGACTTCTGAATGAGCCAAAAGTCTATTCTACTTGAAATTAAGTCTGGGTTCTTCCGCCTCCAGGTGAACTGCCTCACCTGGGGGTGGCGCTCCCGCCAGATATCCACGAGTTTTAGCTGTCTTTTAAATCTAATTAGTTCTTTTTCACCTGCGCTAGGCGCCAGAGATTGTCTACTATTCCTATCCATAGCTGTGTTATTTACCATATTAAAGTCCCCTCCAGCAATCAGATTATCGACATTGTTGTCATTAATCCAATCCCTTAGAGAGGTAAGGAAGGTTTGTTGCTCCTTCTTTTCAGTTGGTACATAAACATTAAGAATTGTAAGATCTTTTAACTTAATCAATAGTTTTCTACCATCATTTCCTTTGATTACATCTGTGACATTCATATCAATTTTCTTTTTACAAAGTATGGACACACCTCTACTATGAGAGTCACCAAAACAATGGAATTGAGGTCCATTCCAATCTCTTTCAAAGACATCCATCTTATCTTCAGTGTAATAGGTTTCTTGTAAGAGAAAGATGTCTGCCTTCTGGCGTTCCAACCAATGGTAAAGGGTTGTACGTTTACTGTGGTTTCTAAGACCTCGAACATTAAGCGAGATAAAGGATAAGTTGGATGTCATGTTGAGACAAAAAGAAACTCACAATCATAAGTCCATGAAGTTTAGCCTATGCGTCATCTTCACTTGAGCTTGTAAGCGTTGATCCTGTGGCATCAGACCCCGGGGGACTGCTCCAAGAGTGCCGTCCGGCCTCTATCAGCTCTATTACTCGTGGGTCAGGTGCCTGCACCTGTCTGCTGGGCTGGACACCTGCTGCTTCCTTCCGACTCTGTTGTATCTGTCTGCTATTGGGCTGTTGTCGACTGTTACTTCTAGTCACCCTAGACCCTGTCGACTTCTGGCCCCCAGGTCTCTGTTGGTCTTTTTTGTTCTTCTTTTTGCTAGCCGCAACAGTAAAGTCAGTGATCTGGCTTTGTCTTGCCGCTGCGCTCCGTTCAGGTTCAGTGTCTGCGTCTTCACAGGAGTAGCCCTCAGAGGCAGATACAGCACCCCTCACTTCAGCTCCTGTCTCAAGACTGTTTTCGCCTGTAGAGGCTACAACTCCGCTACAGTCAGCTCGCTTGTGCCCTAGTTTATTGCACTGTGAGCATCTCCACTCAGAGGTGCAATCTCTCTTCAGGTGTCCTTTACCAAGGCACTTTGAGCAGTTTCTGTCATTCGTCTGGTCTCGATAGAAAATCCGAGCCCTCCAGCGTCCTGCCAACTCGACGTTCCTAGGAATGTTATCTGCCGGAGTAGCAGGCTCTTGCATATAACCAAATCTGTCTCCGGTTTCACAGTTGGTTAAGCGGCCATCTACTCTTAACTTCTCGCGCCTGAGCGGTCCCAGAAGCTTGGCGCCGTATCTTCTTAGGCCCTCTGCAACAACACTATCGTCAACGGAAAGTGGTACATCCTTGACTGTGATGCGTACTCCCTCGTTCTGTCGAAAAGGATGTACATCTCGTCGACATGTTTGTTGCGAACATTAAATCCAGACACGAGTAGTTTTGCTCGATCGGCGATTTCACTTAAGTAAATTCGCCACATACTTCTCACCTGCTGGATGCCTAGAATTTTGGAGCCATCAATGACGCGACTAATTGCTTTATACACCTCGACGTTGGAAAAGTACGGCTCGTTCTGAGATACCTCATGTACATCCCTCTCCATGAAGAACAGGGGTTTGCAGCCCGTCCTCACGTTAGATCCAGCAGTCTCTTCCCGTGATGTTGTTACAGGGCCTGTTGTTGCTGCTGCCTGCGCGTAGCTCGAGGGATGTGTCATGGCGGTCGCCATGATCCAACTTTCCGCCGCACTATCGGCTTTTCTCAGTCCGTCTGCGCCTCTCCAGCTTGTTTACCGGCTCGTGGGAGGCACAGTGTGGTCTTGGATATCTCCGACACACGATTGTCTAATATAGCACCTCAAGACTTTGAAATTGTATGGAATAAGCGATCGTAAGCGTAAGAGCGCTCGAAAACCCGTCTCCCTTGGGAGACGACCTCTGACCTCTCCCTCAATTGTACAATTGTACGAGGTACAAAGTATGGCATCTACATAACTACAGTGCTTATAGCACTGTAGTTAATATGTAGATGCCATACTTTGTACCTCTTAACTTTAGTTAAGGCTTATCTAACTAATACAGGAGTTATATTATGGGATAAGTGTCTTACAATCATTGGAGGCTTTTACAATCATTTGGGGAATTTCTAATGTCTAAACCTTCTTTGATATATTTTCCTATATCTGCCATGTAGGGATTGTCACATGTCATTATGTATTTGAATTTGCACTTCAGGTCCATTTGGATAAATCCTTGTGTACAAAATGACAGCCTTCTGTATAGAGAATTGCGTATATCGGAATATTTGGGACATACAACCATAAAGTGATATTCGTCTTCTATTAGCTCTGGACAGAATGGACAAACCCTCTGGTCGATAGGGATTTTTTGGAATCTTCCGGTTTATGATGTCAGATCCAGGCCAGGACTGACGAATTTGTACCGGGGGCATGGAGAGATGGTCACAACTTGCAGGACACCATGAATGCAGGACACTGGTCCCAACAGAGCCTCCAGGGACAGGAAGATGTAGAGGAACCTGCTCAAGCACTGGGTCAATTTGTGTGACACATGTACACGTGCCATTTTGTGTAACAGATACTTGACTTAATTTGCTGATAATAGTACTTTTTTTTGTGTAGAACCACATGATATAAAGGTGCAATATAGAGCCATATTACAACTTTGAAAGAGGGCGTAAGGTTTCATAATTGTTTAATTTACGTGTTTGGTAAAGATCTTGAATACGTTATGTGGTGTTCATGAGTGTGATTTTTATAGTAGTTGAAATACTAAGATGATAGGGGAAATCATTAAGGACAAAGTGAAAACAAACACAATCAGTGCACATAATTTCCTAAGGTAAATGATGGCCCACATTTCTGTAAAAGCACAGTGTCACTGCTTTACTGCTTCGCAAATGAATAAAAAAACCTCTTCACTGTTTACTTGTCAATGTTCTACTTGCACTGCCTGTAAACAAAGGCATATGTAGTACAAAGGGTTCCTCTAACAAAAATACTCTATTGGCAATGCTCGCAAACAAAAGTATATGTAACACAAACTGTTCCTCTGACACACCTGAAATGCGTTTGGAATGCAGTTAGCACCAGGTGCGTCAGGCATGCGGTCGGTAGACGTTGTGTGCGTCCGTAAAACGCCCAACATACGTACCCCATACGAATCTATTCGCAGTACGGAAAATTTTGTTGCGCATTTCAGTTGCAATCATACGCATCTCATGCGAAATGAAAACGCTGAAGTCGTAATTCAAACGCCAGATGGGCTCGACGTACAATTTAATTTATTCCAAAAAAATTCCAAAT
The DNA here is from genome assembly GCA_019207045.1 of Branchiostoma floridae x Branchiostoma belcheri. Classification (NCBI taxonomy): domain Eukaryota; kingdom Metazoa; phylum Chordata; class Leptocardii; order Amphioxiformes; family Branchiostomatidae; genus Branchiostoma; species Branchiostoma floridae x Branchiostoma belcheri. Next base: position 15,497,249 of record CM033037.1, on the reverse strand, counting down.
GTTGGGCGTTCGGCCGCGTATTGACAAAATTTCATGCGGAACTCATGCGCACTTGAAAATATACGCAGGTGTAAACCCACCTTTACGGACAGGAAAAGCTTAGCAAAGGGAAGGATCAGGAAAGACACCGCAGTGGGGACTGAGAAGAGGTTGCGCCATGCTGTTGTCTGACGGTTACGGTGGTATCTCACTGCACTTGTGGCACGGGTGCGGCACGGCGGGATTTGAAAGATTACTCGAATTTCAGAGATAAAGAACGAATTTTCTTACGCTCTGTGTATTTTGTTGTCTTCCAAGTCACACTTTTACGTGTTACGCACTATCTAATTATGAAAAATCGGCGAAAATAACCCAACAGTACTTGTGCCGCAGTGTATGAACCCCACAGTGCCGCACCGATGCCCCATGTGCAGTGAGATACCACCTTTACGGTTTCTCCAAATAAAATGATTGTGGAATACTAGTATTATCTTATAAATAGCACATGCAGATATTTCATTACCCCATTGGTGTCATTTCTATGATTTCCATAGTCTATGGTTAACTGAGTCTCATGTCTTAGCCATGAAGACAACATGCGGGAAGCGTAATACTATATATTTTCATTAAATTAGCATCTTGTCGTTTCATCATTCCGACCTTACAGATGCCTAGATTCTACATAACATGATGCATTAAATCACGAGTCAGTAATAGAGGAGTGTTATGAATGCTGGAGGCTGGAAATTGTATACTTGCTCTTTTCTTTTGATTACATGCTTGGTCTGCATGCCGTGCAAGCAATCACTTGCGAGTTAACAATACTATACCAACTTCACTTGCTCTGTATTAAAAATGTAAGCTAATCAGTTCTAGGGAATATGCTCTTCTCTATATACATTTGTCGTTTTTATTCAAGTCTCCAATGCATTTTAGTTTACAGGGGTACTGTCTATCTATTCCATTATTTTAGTTCAAAAAGGTTTTCAGTCGAAAGCCGTGTTTTTCAGTCGAAAACCGTTTTAATTACTTTTACACGTGATAATGGTTATCACCAAGGTACCACATTATTTCACCAGTTTATTTAGATCAGAATTACCCTCTTAGCAGTAAATTAATGTGATAGAGGGGTGCTATCACATTTTTGTCACTAGGAGACACAAAAGTGGTATCAGAAAAAAAGTGATTGCACCCCTCTATCACATGATATATAGACACTTATTGAAATAACAGTTCGAAAACAAGTTATCACTAATTGTCAAAGTTTTCTGTCCTAAAATACTATTAGGGGCTATGTAAATTTGATAGATAATCAGGTCTTTAAAATGGTCCTCTTGATCATCCACAACATCTGGTCATTCTAAAGTCCTACTAACACGTTCCCACATTCTGCGATAACACAATATCGTAGGTACATCTGTTCCCCCCTGAAGTACAGCGAAACCATGACGTCAACGCGAACCGCTCTCCTGATTGGACTGTCGTTTCTCCTCGCCATGGTAACGATGGTGCATCCTCTTCTAGAGGGAGGGAAAAACTACTTTAACCCGCCATACATCTTCTGCAAGTATGTATGTCAAATAATAGAACTTGTCAGTACAAGTGACCTGGATCTACATGCAATGAATGGCAATTTGCTATATACCTTGTGCAAGATTTGACTACTGTATGTCTTCTAGTTTCCATCACATATACAGTGTAGCATAGTACATGTAGTTATCACACGCACTTTCCTCCTTTGTACTGTTGATATTTATGTGTTCTATGTGATGTCTATCGTTTGTATTTAGCCTTGAATTCCTGACTGACCGTTCCTGTTCCAGATACCTTGGCCTGGCTCGGAAGAGCAGACAAGCCATGATCAACGTGTGCATCTTGGTGCCCATGATCACCATGGTGTTTTGCTATTACAAGTAAGTTATGAGTCTTAATCATAACCACGTTACCTTCAGCCGTTCACTTGTTTTGCGACAATAGTTTCAATCTTCAATGTGGTACTTAACGGTGTAAACCCACTGTTTTTACATATAATAACGAATGTTTGTTTTTTGGCGACGCCTCAGGGGCGAGCCTAATATTATAGTGTGCGACCGTTTGACAAAAATTCCCAGAATTTCGTAGGCATGTCTGGAATTTTTACACGCATGCGTAGTAGTATCATCTGAGTATTCCCTGGGGAATTTGTTTCGAATACGTTCTTTTTCTTGTAGAATCTGGCGTGAACTCAAACGACATCAGAACCGACACAACAAAGTTTCCCCCATCACGCGCTCAGAGATGGAGTACAGCGAGACTGCGCTCCCGCCCATCACGGAGACGCGCCACGCCTCGGTCTTCTCAGAAGGTGACGCCGACGATGAGTTGGAGGAACCCGCCTTCTCCACCGAGGATGACACCCCAAAGTCAGACCGGCCGTGGGGTAAGAAAGCTTCACAACCTGACGCGGTACCGACAGAGGCCTGTTTGGCTGAAGGCTGCAGCAACAAGAATGCTCAGAGGTCCACGGTAGGATCTGTGACATACTTTTTAATGGAATGTTTCATGATGACTTTATTTGCAAAGCATGTTCATCCTACCCAGTAGTGCCAACGGCAGACTGATATCTAAACTAATACACCTTTCTCACGCGGTGGACATGACAGAACGAAAACGAGGTCATATAGGAAAACAAAAAATATTTAGAAAATATTTATAGAATCAAATCCCAATTTTTCTCCCATACTATACTAATATTCTAAATATAAGATTGAATAATGAACATTAAAAGTAGTGTTATGCACAGAAACTATGTAACAATTCGTAGTAGCATAGAGATGCAAATAAAATCATGATAATGCAAATTATTTGACAGATATTTAACCATTCTCTTATAGGTTGATTTGTTAATTACCATTCTATCATTGGTTGAACTGCTAATCATGATGGACTGTCTTTTGTTTGCCACATTGCCATTGGCCTTGTTCTCTGACGATCTATCGTGTCGTCAGAAGGGTATATGGTTTCCATTGGATTGGTTGTCTAATAAATGCTGGTCATCAAGTCAGGTAGTCAATCGAAGCTATCATGGCCACTTGGTTGCTAAAGACTACGACACATTATCATATCTTTCCAGGAAGCTACTGGAGAGAACCGACTGCAATCGGTCACCTTGGCCTGGGATGGAGTTCAGATCTCCCCGGAGTTCCGAGCTCGGATGAGGTCCGCCACCATGGTTCTTCTCATCGTGGCTGCCTATGTGGTTTCCTGGGCTCCGTACTTTGCCGTGCTCATCCGAAGCAACGCGCTGGGGGACGAAGTCTCCACCGCTACCGACGGTCCATGGCAGCGGTTCGCCACCATGTTCTCTCTGCTGTCCACCTTCTCCAACCCGATCATCTACGCCTATCGGAACCCTCAGCTTCGAAATGGTTTCTTCCGACTGGTACGCAGACGAATACTGTAGACTTAAAGTTAACCGTTTATTCATGGGAAATCTTACATGTAGGTATAACATCAACAGGACAAGACATATAGACAGCAGTCCTCAGATGGCTAGGGCATGTAGAGAGAATGGATGAAGAATTCACTAGATAACTTTTACGTAGTCTGTGTAACACAAAGTCTGCTGTCCAGGACTGTAACTAGTACCTCTCCGCAGAAATGTCCGTGGTTTGGGGTCACTGTCCGCCAGGGCTTTTGTGAAGTACACGTGCCTACGTGGCACTAATAACTGCAATGTAACCCGATTTGCTCAAAACGCTATAAAACGTGGGGACAGAGCAAATGTGAACAACAATCTGCTCTTCTACATATACTAATGTATGGTCTGTAGCTTTGCCTGTTAAGCGCAGGGTGAAAATATATTTATACTACACTGAGATCTATATTTAAGAATTGTACTAGAGTCACCTATTGTCTGTCACTTCATCTTCTTGTGCCACGTCAGAGATTTGGCAAAGTAGTCGGCAAATCAAACGTACAGGGTAAAAACGAGCGGACAAGTTACGAGCACTCGTGCAGTTTGGAAAAAGAAACGGTATACACGACATCTGATTATACATGAATTATGTGAGTGATATCCACTGGGCGATTGTCGTACAATTTTTAGATTTCTGGGTTTGCAAGACTAGAGATCATACGATATCACATATTAAGTGATATTTCATTCCCTTGAGAACTGAGTTTTGAACGATAAACACTTGAAGTGGAACGACATTGGGCAGTGCACGAAATATGGTATTAATAATAATCTCCAAGCAGATTCCTCCGTGGCAAGACAGTAACATAAGCTGGGGAAGGACTTTAGCCGGCAGAGGAGTATAATTAAAATTATACTCCTTCCCCAGCTTATGTTACTGTTTTAATGCCACGGAGGAATCTGCTTGGAGATTAGTTAATAAAGCCTGCGTAACATTTTCAAACCGGCGCCCGGCCGGGCAGCTTTATACTCTCTTCACATTGCGCAAAAAGTCTGCGACGACAAATCTACTAGCCTCAATAGCAGGCTCTCTGGGCCTTAAGCTTATTGGGCTCATAATACAAGTTTGTTGGCCATTTCTTTTTGTACTGGATTGCTGATTGCCGGTCGTCGCGGATTTATTGGCCCCTCACCGTTCCAATGCAGGCTCCGAGGGGCCAATTGACATTTTCGGCAGTAATCCGTGTTCATTAATTTTGTACTTTAAACACGGTAGAAGATAAAGTGCACTTCACTGTTGATTGTGAAATGTATACCAATGATAGAAATATTCTATTTAATTACATAGAAAGTAGATTCCCTCATTTTAAACACATGTAGCGCTGACAAGTTTATATTCCTCATGCGTTTTGACAAACCAACCATACATGTAGCTAAACCCATACAGTCCTACATTTTCGCCATTTTCAAGAAGCGAGAAGAAGCCGAACTTCTGTATTAGACAAGATTTGTGATACGTATATGTGCATATATATATTGACTTGTTGTGACCTGTACTTAGCTCAGTTGGGCAAAACTGTACAATAAAGGTCTTCATTCATTCATTCATTCATTATCATAAATGTGTTTCCAGGCTATCATTCAAGCCTATGTTTTAGGGACAGTTTTCAGGAGAAAAATACGCGCGACCCTCTGTCGATCTTACAATCGGCCGACCTTCCTTCAATCGCGTAGTACGCCCGAAGATCGTCAACAATGTGAAGGGTTGTTAGGGAACAAATAGTATGATATAAAATACATCAAACTACACAAGATATAAAGAGAATAATGATGGGAATCTTTTGTGCATTCTGTCGATCTTTTTAATCGGCCGACCTTCCTTCAATCGCGTAGTACGCCCGAAGATCGTCAACAATGTGGAGGGGTGTTAGGAAACGTGTAAGTAGGGCGAAATAGCAAAATATTGTACTTCATTGTGTATTATTTGCTATCATGTTGTTAGGAGTAGTTAGTTTGGTTGTGTCTGTGCCACAACGCTGAGGTGTGAATCGCGATTAGCATCGTCTGGAAAGTAAGACTTGTGTTATTCCTCGGATGTTAGCATATTTCACACAGAACTCATAAGAACCATTAGCATGTCGTCCATGTGTTATTGTAATTCACACTGAAGCCATAGAACTCATTAGCAGTTAGACATTAGTTCTTCATCCTTTCATCTCTAGAACAACAAAGACAAATCAAAAGGTTTCTTCACTGTTATAATGTATATGGTAGATGTACGTCCTAGAGGGGGCCCGAGACACACGTCTCGAGATAAGGTGTCAGAAGAAGATGAATAAATTCAAGGCTTTTTGCTCAGAAGTTCAGTTGAATCCATGGTTGCGTCCAGGTGAGGCTGTCTGGAGAGCGAAGCCTTTGTGTGAGCAGAGAATGTCTTGTGTCCGTGTGGTCATTTCCCTCTAGCGTCGAACTCTTATAGCGGAATTCCCAAAGAACAGGGAGCTACCATCTTTACCCCACTTACAAACGAATAGTATGATATAAAAGATATCAAACTACACATGATATAAAGAGAATGCATTTTTCGTTTCCACAAATAGCCAGGGCGGGCCAGTCACAATTGGTATATAATTTCATGCATTGACGTCATCGTACGGTTGAGTGAGAGAGGACCCTCCGGTAATGGGACAGACAACGTTATCCCCTACTCTCCAAGCAGAGGTTTGGCTCCGGCTGTTTTTTAACATTTTTTTAGTCGTTTTTATCGGGCTTTCTATTTTGTCATTTTTTTTTTGTTGGGTCCGGCCTACACAGCAAGATATAAAATAAAATAGAAAGCCCGATAAAAACGACTAAAAAAACGTTTAAAAAAAACCGGATCCTAACCTCTGCTTGGAGAGTAGCTATCCCCCAGAGCAACGGGATCACTAGAAGGGATCAGATGTTTCGTGTGATTACACTGATTACACTGCAATCGACACAGGTGATGGTGGTAGGGGAAAACTTCAGTGGAAAGTGTCCTGGTTCTGTAGGTAATATATGTCAAATAAAAGATAATTCTATTTGCAACTTGACATTGACTCTGGACTTGGTACCAGTTGCAATATTCTGATACCCCGTCGACTACCATACACACAAGCTATAACCGGATGTAACATATTATATCGTGAAAACAAACTTCATATATATATTACTGGGTTGATCTTAGAAATAATTTTGCAATGTTTGTTTGTTTGTCAACTTATATCCTTAGCATCTTCATTTACTATTTGCGTGCACATGCGTGTGTGTGTATGTGTGTGCGTGTCTTTATTTGTGTGTATGTCTGTGTTTGTGTGCCTGTGTGTGTGTGTTTTTGTGTGCCTCTGTGTGTGTGTTTGTTCTGATAATGTGTCAAATATTCCCTATTCATTCAAATATATATATGTAGGAAAAAGATATCTGTGTGACTCTTCACAATGTTGTGAGGTTAGAGATAGATTCCGGAACGTTGCGTGATATACAGCAGGTGTTGGTCCTACAGCTGTCATGTCTGTTTGCCTCTGTGCCAGGTAACGATAGGTGTTTTGCGGTTTTGAGTTGTCTGTGTGCCTCGAGGCGTTCACATTATCGCGATCCTTTACTATCTGGAACGGCTAACAAGGCACGAGTTTCCTGTTGGCTTGAGGCAGAGTGGCGACAATCGTCAAATTGTAAGAAAACTCAAGACACAATGTTGCCAAGGTTGGCAGACACACGACATATTTTGCCTTGTCTTGTAAACGTGGCTCTTGTCTTGTGTTGGTGACGAAAGAGGCGTATCTTTCTTTCTTTCTTTCTTTCCCTCTCTCTCTCTCTCTTTCTTTCTTTCTTTCTTATGACATATAACTTGAGTAGGGGACTACGTTAATCCTGTCGTACTGAAATTAGATTTGTTCAGCCTCGCTAAGAGGAATCATTTATATCATTTTCTGTATCTAAATCAAGATCAATAACTCCTCTGGCGATGCTCCAAAGATGAACTGCACCCCCCTCTTTCTCTTTCTGTCTGTCTCACTCACTCAATCTCTCAGTCACTCAGTCACTCGCCCGCTTGCTCACTCACTCTCTCTCATTCACTCACTGTGTCTTCCCTCACACACACACACAATGTATTTGAATATTGCAATATTAATAGTAATAAGTGCATTTATTTGCAAATTCTTACATGGGGGCTAGGTGTAGCATACGACAGTACTTAAAAAAATGTGCATGCAGTACTTATCATTAATGATAATGTAGCTGCAAGCTGTATACTTACCAGCTGCCTAGTCCTGTTGCCGCCTAACTATTACTACTTTACAGGCACGGAGACTGGAAATGACAATGATGGCAGCTGCAGTTGCTTATGTTACTGTATATCTAGTCGAAGCCGGCTTAGGAGTGTGTTTCGGTACATGGCAAATGTACACCTCTTGGCCGGTATACCGAAAGTGCGAAAAGGAGCAAAAAGGAGCAAAAAGGAGCGAAAAGGAACGAAAAGGAACGAAAAGGAATGAACAGGAACGAAAAGGAAAGTACCGAAAGTGCGAAAAGGAACGAAAAGCAACGTAAAGAAACAAACATTTTTCCTTTTCGTTCCTTTTCGCACTTTCGGTACTTTCCTTTTCGTTTCCTTTCGTTCCCTTTCGTTTCTTTTCGTTCCTTTTCTTTCCTTTTCGTCCCTTTTCGTTCCTTTTCGAACTTTCGGTAGACCCCTCTTGGCTGACTACACTCCTTGACCAGTTTAATACTATCTTATGCCATCGTAGGATCTGCTTGGAAATTAGGCAACACCCCTTCACCTCGACTGATAACATACCGCCCTAGCTGTTACCGACAAAACGTGAACTGAATCTCGAGGCTCCCCAGATGAATAGATAAAAAAAATTTTCCTGTGGTCGTGACACATTGTAATCTCCTTGTTCTTTTTGTCTATAGAGCACAGAAGCGAACAACCCGAAAACTGCTTCTTTGCATGCAGGTCGGGCGGGCAACTAGCGGGAAATTACGCGAGAAATTGTATCACACAGAACAGCTTTAACCTGTTCATGTCACACTTCACTTGTTTATCCACTCTGAAGATCCCCACGTACATGATGTATGTATAGCCGGGATAAACAATAAACGGCTTTAGGGAGCTTCCGCCTTGCGTGTCATGTTAAGTCGAATAATGCTATAATCAAGACCGGAAGGCTCTGCATGTTTTTTTTAAATCCCATGTAGTGACATGAGATGACAAAAAATAGGGGTAAACCAACGAGACTTTCAAATAGACTTATACTAATTGATTACTCCTTAACACATCTACAAACAATCGGCTTTCCGATGCCTCATTATACTAATCCAATGTCTTATTTCAATATTATGACATTTACGCCGGTGTAGTCAGTACAGTAGACCGGGCAGATTGTCTGCGTTCTGCTTTCCGCTAGCTCGATGCGTTTGTTTTTGCAGACTGTAAAGGCTAGGTCCGTTTTATTGTCTGTTTGAGATGGCTACAAACAGCACCAATGACTCGTTCGGTCTCGCCAACTCCACTGCCTTTGACTGGGAGCCGTTCTACTACGCCGACCCGCCCTACCGCGAGCTGCAGATGGTTTGGCTGGCAGCCTGTACTGTTCTGGGGGTCTGTGGGAACATGGCGCTCCTGATCACCGTCTCGTGCGTACAGGAGCTGAGAACGCCCGGGAACGCCCTGCTCTGCGCTCTGGCCGTCGCCGACATCTTCCAACTTGTCACCAAAGTCCCCATGGCCGTGGTGTTCTTGCATGATGGCGAACCGCTGGCCTGTGGCGGCGTCTTCTTCATCATAGACACGGTGTACCTGACCATGGCTCAGTTTTCCATCAACGTCATTGCACCGATTTCCATCGATAGATACTGGTATGTATTTTCGAAAGATTTTTAAATGCGTCTTGATGATACATGTGCTTTCAGTTTTTTCCGTAAGCTTAGAAAGTATTAACCGATTACTTGAAGTCGAGTGCATTATGGCAGCACGCAATTAGGTGCAATCTAACCGATAGGAAAAGCTTGGTAAAGGGATGGGACTATGAAATTAATTCAGTCCATTCCAAGTCACCATGAGGGTTTTTAGGTGATATTTGTAATTAGTCTGAATTATTTTGATTAAAATAATATCTGAGCCACAATAATTAAATCATTTTCAAAACATTGACTAAGAAAATACTCATCTATTGCTATATAGAGAATAATTGAAATAACAGTTCGACAACAAGTTTTCACAGCTTTTGCAACTATCATTTTTTCTGTCATAAGATACCATTCAGGGCTGAATAAATGTGATAAATAAACTATTCTTTTACAGGGCCCAACTAGATCATTAGCATCATTTAAAGCGGTGCGGTCATGCTAAGGTCCTACTAACACGTTCCCACATCATGCAATGACACAACATCTGGCTCTTCGCAGGTACATCTGTTCACCTTTAAAGTACAGCGATACCATGACGTCAGCGCGAATCGCTCTCCTTATTGGACTGTCGTTTCTCCTCGCCATGGTAACGATGGTGCATCCTCTTCTAGAGGGGGGGAACGACTACTTTCACCCGCCATATATCCTTTGCAAGTATGTATTGCATATGATATAACTTGTCAGTACAAGTGACCTGGAACTAATGAATGCCAGTTTGCTATACTTCTTGTGATGATGATGATGATGATATATCTTGTGGAAAATTGACTACTGTACGGCTCCTAGTTTTGACACTTCTGTTTCCACCACATGTACAGTGTAACATGTTGTATATCACAGACGCTTTCCTCCTTTGTACTGTTGATATTTGTGTGCTCTATGTGATGTCTATAGAGTCATGTGTATGCCTGACTGACCGTTCCTGTTCCAGATACCTCGGGCCAGCTCGGAAGAGCAGACAAGCCATGATCAACGTGTGCATCTTGGTGCCCATGATCACCATGGTGTTTTGCTATTACAAGTAAGTTATGTGTCTTAAGTCATAATCACGGTACCGTCAGTTGTTCATTTGAACAATTCTTAGTCGTGACTCGTGAGTTTAACGTTTATATTCCTATGACTTACTAGTTTGCTTCTTTTTTTCCTGTAGAATCTGGGGTGAACTCAAACGACGTCAGAAACGGCACAACAAAATATCTCCCGTCACGCGCAAAAGGATTGGGTATCAGATCTCCCCGGAGTTCCGAGCTCGGATGAGGTCAGCCACCATGGTTCTTCTCATCGTGGCTGCCTATGTGGTTTCCTGGGCTCCGTACTTTGCCGCCGTCATCCGAAGCAACGCGCTGGGGGACGAAGTCTCCACCACTACCGACGGTCCATGGCAGCGGTTCGCCGTGCTGTTCTCTCTGCTGTCCACCTTCTCCAACCCCATCATCTACGCCTATCGGAACCCTCAGCTTCGAGAGGGTTTCTTCCGACTGGTACGCAGACGAATACTGTAGACCTAAAGCTAACCGTTTATTCATGGGAAATCTTACATGTAGGTATAACATTAATGGGACAAGACATATAGAGAGCAGTCCTCAGACGGCTAGGGCGTGTAGAGAGAATGGATGAGGGAAGAATTTACTAGATAGCTTTACATAGTCTGTGTAACATACTGACAGAGAGGAGTACAGCACTTAGGCAGGTAGGCAGGTATAACATAAACTCTGATGTCCATGGCTTTAACTGGTCCGTCTCCGCAGGAGGTCGGTTGGATGTTGTGGGAGGGGGGCTGCTATAATAGATATTCACTCAGGCCAGCTTTTATATACCAACCAAAAAGCAAGCGCCCCTACGGTAGGTCCAGGAAGAGATGGAGTGATAACATACAAGAGACATTGACAAAGTACAGACTGGGCAGACCAGATAGACTTGAGGAGGTGGGGTCGACCAAGATTGAGAGAAGACTGGACAAGACGATATGTTGTCTTTCAACTGACAGGCCCCAAGGGCTACCTGGGGAATTCGTTAAGATGTAACTAGTCTATTTGTGTGAAGACGTGTTAAATTGCTTTGAAATGCTGTTGTTGATACTATTATGTATATCTTCATGAGTGTTGTATTGGATGTAAATAAATCTTGTCAGATGATGAATGCGTGACAACACTATGAATCATTCACTCTCACAGCAATGAGATGTGTATAATTCACGTTTGGGACCTCATCTGTTAGCAGCGACACCTACCTGTTGTACCCGAGACAGTCAGAATTGCACTATGGAAGGTGATAGACGGTCACCGAAACGTCAGCCTTGAATAAAACACTTAGTTTGAGTACAGATACTTTGCTATCCTGGTCAGATGCAGTTGTTGATTTTCCTAAAGGATCTGTAACGCCCTCTCTAGATCTAATTCCTTCATCTGTGACACGTAGCAGCATACCAGTAATTATGCTTTATGTAAGGCTGGAACAATGTAAGATCAGATAGATAAATTGTCTATCATTAAGCGGCAAAAGTAGGTTGACACTTAATTCATCCATAGCCTCGAGCTCGTCCCCTTTACTGGGTAAACAACATGTATTCTGTACTCTGCATACGATGTAGAAACGACTTTCCTACATAAGTATCACATCGGAATATATCACAAAAGCATATTAGTGTGATATTTTTCTGTAACTGTGGGGCCTACAGACAAGCCAAGGCTTGACGGAATAACACTCACTGCCGTCTTGTAGACCCGCATAAATACCCTCTCTTTTTGTCAGTCATACTATAGTCATACCTATGATACCATCAAAATAGACATGGAAACTGTTCCACATGTACGACGAATATAGTTCGTGGTGTATTTCTATTGTTGCTATAACACATTGGTAAGATTTAATCTGTGCAAACTACTTGCAGGGACAATTTGTGAACATTTCCATATGTTCCTCACTCCATCTGTAAATATTAATGAAAAAATAAATAATCCAAAGACGGTATTTCTTACACTGTAGACACTGTGACTTTTAATGTTAAATGGTTCCAATGTGTGTGTGTTTATTGGTTTAGTTTGATTTGTAATAATAAGGTAGCAACATGATTAACAATCGTCAGGTGGCAAGACAAAATCAGACGGTCCATTTTTTTTAGCAACCGTCCGCTAGGGCTTTCACGTCGTAAACGTGCATACCTGCACGTAGGGCAATTGCGATGTCACCCAATTAGTTCAAAATGGATAAAATAGTAAAAGCGTTCGTTTAGAAAATTAGCTTTCGTGCAAGTTAGAAAAAGGAAAATTCCTCTAAAGAGTTTTAAATGCTTATTCTCTTCTGTTGCTTGGCAAAACATGTTCCGATGCAGACAGGACTGGGGATCATCCTTAAGTGATACTAGTACTTCATTCCCATAAGAACGTTTTATAGTACACACTTGAAATGGACGACATTGGGTAGTGCATGAGAATGGTATCAATATGGCCCCGTAACGTCACATTTCCAAACCGGGGCCCGACCGGGCAGCTTTAGGGAACGAAAAGTATGATATACGCATGCGTTGGACAGGTATGGATCTCACGTTTCTATTAGCGACGTCACAGTCGGTGTATCATTTCACGCATTGACGTCATCGTATAATTGAGTGAGAGAGGACCCTCCGGCAATGGAACAGACAACGCTATCCCCCTGAGCAACGGGATAAGATGTTTCGTGTGATAACACTGCAATCGACACAACCGATGGTTGGGGGGGGGGGGGTGTTAGTGGGCAACTTCAGAGGAGAGTTTCCTAGCTGTGGGGGTACTTTTTTTTTTCAAAAGAAAAAAATAATTCCATTGCCAACTGGACATTGACTCTGGGTTTGGTTCCAGTTATATTATATACAGCAGCAATATTCTGATAACCAGTTGACTACCTTGTCCTGGGTTGATCTTAGAAATATTCCCACCTGTATCCAGAAAAAACATTGCAGTAGTTATTTCTAAGATCAACTAGGTGGAAAAAATTTGGGTTAAAAGTGACTTGGATCTCTGGCGACCAACCCATTGAAACCCATACTATTTCCTCAAAAATGGGTTGATGTAAGGAAATCTAGGACAATGTCTGTGACTCTGCATGTGTATGTATGTATGTGTGTGTGTGTGTGTGTGTGTGTGTGTGTGTGTGTGTGTGTGTGTGTGTGTGTGTGTGTGTGTGTGTGTGTGTGTTCTACAGTGACCTACACTCTTCCCAACGACTTGAGATTAGAGAAGTATCCCAGAACGTTGGGTAATATACAGCAGGTGTTGGTTCGGCTGCCTTGCCTCTGTACCTGCTGTCATGCCTGTTTGCCTCTGTGCCTGGTACCGACAGGTGTTTTGCGGTTTACGACGGAGTGAGTTGTCTGTGTGCCTCGAGGCGTTCACATTATCGCGAATCCTTACAATCAGACATGCTATTAAACAAAGGACGGTTTTCTTGATGGCCCGAGGCAGAGTGGCGACAATCTTTAGACTCAAGACACAATAATTCTAAGGTCGGCAGACACATGACATATTTTATGGACAAAAAACATCAAAACGTGGCTGTTGCCTTGTATTGGTGACGAAAGAGGCGTATTTTTCTTTCTTTCTTTCTCTCTTTCTTTCTTTCTTTCTTCCTCTGTGATTAGTCGCACGGTGAAAATGTAACTTGAGTGGGGCACCTTTTTGATTCTGTCTTGCGGAAATTTGATTTTGCTCTGCCTCGCTAAGAGGAATCACTTTGTCAATTTCCGTATCTAAATGAAGATCGATAACTCCTCTGGCGATGCTCCAAAGATGAACACAATCCCCTTCTTTCTGTCTGTCTCACTCATTCAATCTCTCAGTCACTCACTCGTCCGCTTGCTCACTCAATCTCTCATTCACTCTGCCTTCCCTCACATACACACACACGCATACATACACACACGTACGTACGTACGTACGCACGCACACACACACACACACACACACACACACACACACAAACACACACACACACACACACACACACACACGGTGCTTGACCACGCCCCCCCCCCCCCCCCCTAGACCTGTAGGATGTTCGTTGCTGCGCCAGTGTTGTCTTACAATCATTATCCCCATCTCCCATTAGCTAGCCCTTTTCATAACCGGAGGCTATAGCTACTTGTCTTCTTAGAAATAAGTCTTCTTAAGTTGTCTGAACGATGTAACTGCTTGTTATAGTTGATCCAGAATCTAGTAACACTTCTGCACTTATGTTAAGACATAAGATCTTTGATGTGTCTTCTATGACAATACGCCAAGTAAACCACAAACTGCGAAATATATACTGCCACCATATATGTATTCAGGATAAATATATAACATCTCGTACTCTGACAAAAACGTATATAATGATAACAGACAAGTGTGTCATAAACAATGTTATACACATCAGATAATTTAGCCATTCACACATAGATTTCGGGGCGGGGACGTAATAGTTTTAAGACAATCGCTCCTTTTCTGCCACCATGAGACGTCAATTACCTCCGAAATGTATTAGTGAGGATTCACCGCGGATAAAGAAAACATTAGTAGTTGTCATATAGTACACAAATCTCTGTTCTGACTTCTTCAAAATGAAGTATAAATAAAACATTTGGAATTGATCTCCCTTCTAGATTTAGTGTCTATATTTAACTGTGAGTTTTAGTTAGGGATATCAGAACTAGGCAAGAGTTCTCTCCTGGTTCTCATGGCGGCCACCTGTCGGACGCACCCGGACAACACCTGCCGACACTCCCGCTCGAACCCCGACAGCGTGCCGCTCCCGTCGCCCCGCCGCATGTAGCTGTCCAGCACGGAGGTGTACAGTTTGGCATCCACGATCTTCAGCTCGGCGATGGCGGCGTAGTTTCTGACGGTCAGCTTGCCGAAAGGTTCGTGCATACAGGCCTCGGAGACGGACAGGGACCGGTCCGATCTTAGACGTGCCAGGATTCGGCCGTACGACTCGTGGATGGGCCTGACTTCGGAGATAGAGAGTTGATCCGGGCGGTCGTCATCAGTGCGGGTTGCCTTGGTATTTGGTTCACTTGTATCGTCCACTTCCTGCTTCCTCTTTCTACCTGTCTCAGTGCTGTCAGGGCTGGCTGAGCCGGACGGGCTGGACTCGGTACTCTCGAGTGGTGGTGACTTGACGGGAGGAGACCGGGACCGCAGGGCGGGAACGGCAGCCCCCGGTAGCTGCTTCAGCGCACCCTCGTTGCTACCAGGGGCGAACTTTGGACTGCGCTCGATGGTCTCGGCGATGGCGCCCACGACTCTGTGGTAGCGGTGCAGCATGAGCATGGAGATGTACAGGGCGACTCCCATGCGGCGGTGGCTGTTCATGATGAGACTCGAGGCCGGGTGGAACCTCTTGTCGCAGTCGTCACACAGGGACACCACCCTGTCGCTGTTGTAGTAGACACACACGGGGTCCAGGCAGATCCACGTCGCCTGAGCTCTGCAGTGAAGGCATCGCAAGGACCGTGCCTTGTTGTCCAAGTCGCCGATCTTTCTCATGACCCACTCGGCGCGAGTTCCACCGTAGTGCGCGGTGTCTAGGTTGCTGTTTCCCCTCTGCATGTTGACGATACAAAATAGGATGTTGTGCCGGACGTCCTCAATATGAGATCGCTATGGACAGTCTGTGAGCGCAAAATTGAGTAAACTCCCAGGTCGAGTTTTTCTGACAACGAGTGATGATCTGGGGACCAAAGCAGGCCGTGTCGTCTCCACGCTCGCAGATGTTTGAATGAAGGACAGAAGGTGTCGCCAGTCCGACCGGTCCTTGCTGTAACTATCTTGCGCAACTAACTACCTTAATAGCTATAGTCTGTAGCATTTAGCTGCGGTCCAAGTGCCAGCCTGAACCGCAGCTAAACGCAAGTGAAATCATCGACAACATTCCACCGTCGCACCTTCCTCTCGGCCACCTTGAACAAAACTCCGGAACTCATTACCACAACACAAAGTGACCATTAGGGACAGACAAAAGTTTAAGACTACCATCAACAGCCACTTCTACAACCTACGTCAGCGCCCTTATAATAAGGACAGCTGCTAAAGCTGAAGATTGGTGTCAACTGCATGCAGAAAAAAAAACAATAGAATGTTTTTCTGCTAAGGCCAAACTGTCTTAAACTTGTGGATGACATCCTTTTGAGACCCCAAAACTAATGCAAGAGGGCGAAACAAATCCAGCAGCAACTAGAGTTCGGAGACCTCATACCTCCATGAAATATTCTGATTATGCAAATGACTTTCACATTAGCATAATTTATGCTTGCTTATGTACACCTTTAACTAACGTACACAGGTCACAGTGTTGACAGACCAATCATTTACTACACGAAATAAGAAAAATCAGGACACTTTCAAATCAATTATGCAAATTAGGGACTTATTTGCATAATTAGTATCTGCTTAACTTCCGCCTGCCACAAACTACATATGTAACATGTATTTGAGTGATATACTGGAAAACACTGTAAATATACATTTTCCTCATTAAGTATGCAAATGAAGTCCAAATTTGCATAATTTTGATTTCATTATGTACATCTCTGCTACATGTACCTGCATACCAAATATCATGGAAATTCATCATTCCTATGTTCCGTTATGCTTCTTGGAAGATTTTGACAAAAATGCTCCTGCAGTTCCAGAGCAAGCTGCTAGGGGGCCCAAACATACACCACTTCTTCCTTACATCAAAAGCTATCTGCCACCAAGAAATCAAGACCATAGCATGTCCAGATAAAAAGATACAAAAAATTGAAGTTCTGCTGCAGTACCAAGGTCACACACTAGGGGGCCCAAAATCGACCTTGACCTTCGTCTTCCCAACCCCTACCCACATACCAAATATCATCGTAGTCCATTGAGAGGTTCTCAAGTTATGATGTCCACAAATATGCGGACACACACACAGACAGACACACAGATACACAGACACACAGACACACCAAAAACTATACCTCCATTTTTTCATGGAGGTAAAAAATGCTGCTAAAATTCCCAAACCACATGGATGCAAAGCTACTATTAATTAAATACAAATTGTACCACAGAACATAGTGTATCAAACAAGCAAATGTTTATTTGTGCATTCAATGTAGCTTGGTGATGATCAAAGAAGGTAGGTTGTCCTGTTCCTCTCCCTTCTCAGCGTTCAGAAGGAGCCCTACGGCATGACACACTTCAAGTCCACAATATGCATGTACTCCCCTCACGTTTGTTTCCTTGTTGTTCAAGGTCCAAGTAAGAGCCGGTCTCGACAGGACGTTTTTGAAATTTTCTGGGAGTCTGTCATAAATCGGTGCAAATCTAAAATTCCCCGGACTAATCCACAATTACAACCCAGTGTTGTTGTGTATATCGGTGCTGACATAGTGTAGCACAAACACATTCATCAGGTTTTGTGGTAAAACTCTACAGGCTTTATGACAAGTCCGCTTTTTTTGAGGACATTATGAGTATACACAATCGGTCAGTTCCGAGGGTCTCCTTGTTTCTTAAGAACAGCCAAAAGTCAAGGTCAAGGAGCGCGGATGTCATCCGTGAAATGGAATCAGTATGACCTAGCCGTATAATCGGCCCTTATCCAGCTCGAACAACGTGGTTGGTCTGCACGCAACATTTTACTCCTTCCTCACAAACAGGTCAACGTTCTACCGGGCGGGCGTGCCCTGGTTCCCTCGACAAGGACTTAGTAGAGTTGTCTGTAAGAACGCGCTAATTAAGAGAATGCAATTAAGTACGATAAGAGATTATGGCGTGCGGGTATGTATTTGCAACATCGATCCTAGCAAGATAGACATTGCCGTTTTTGTGCTTACCTTTCTTTTCTGCAGGCTCACAGAGTCACAGGTGATGTTCAAAACGGGAGCCATAAAAACTCGAAAAATGTACGCCATAAAGTGAATAGATCGGGCATGTAAGGATATATCACCCAAGGCAATGAGTGTACATGTGTATTATTTTTATAGTTCGGTAAGCGTCTTGTATGATACGATTGTTATTTCTTCCACATAATATACATTTACAAGAAACTAAGTACAGCGAAAATAGGTTTTGAAGGTCTTTGTAAAAACCTAATTAAGTAGTGATTAAGACATGGTTAAAAGCCAGCCAACCGTCAAATGCTTAAATGCATGGGTACGTTGGGTTGTTCTTATGTACTAGTATCTCTAGCTCTAGATCTGCGTATACGTATCTCTGTCCTTCATACTTTGTCGCGGATGTTGACTATCTTGTACTGTACTAAGTTACCGTTTTAAGTGCACATACATACATACATACATACATAATTCATCCGGTTTTACACCGGTGAGGCACAGTCCAAAGCACAAGTTTTCCAGTATGATCTGTCCTTCATGGCAGACACTAAACTAGACCCTGACAGTCCAATGTCTCTTTCTATCATTGTCTTTAAAGCCCCGGTCACAAAGCGCGTACGATTCCTTGCGATGGACTATTCCGCATATCGTACGATGAGCGCAGTACATCGCAAGAAAATCGTAAGCATCGCAAGCCATCGCAACGCATCGGATGGTGTTCAAAATTTTTCCAGCGTCGCACGATTTTTCACTTGTGTCTCTTCTGTATAGCCGTCTGACCGCTTTTGTGCTTCTTTAACCAACAAAATGTGGACATAGCTGTTAAATACCTTCCTATAATATCTTTAACTGTAAAAATGAATTTAAAAAGACCATGACAACAAGAGTATTAGAAGCAAAAGTTCAAATCAAGCGTGAGTACTGGTATGGTTATCTCGGCCTGCTTGCCGGCTCTACGTGTCAGGCTCTTTCGAAGATCGTATCATGATATGCTATCAACAAAAAGATGCCATCATAAAATCATATGATAAGCATTATATCATATATATTTCCGACTCATAGAGCCTGCCTTTATGTTCGAGTTGTCCCCATGGTTATTACGATTATGGTAAACTGACCCAAGACCGACGAGAGCTGAGATTTGATCTAATTATAAACTCACGTGCATGAAGTGATCAAACAATTGTCTGCATCACCTGTGCGGGGCGCGCTGTTCTCTTGTTGCGACTGTGGCAGTTGCGACTGAAATATTTCCCCTTTTCGTCAATATCGACAATATCAGGGAAAACTGAAACCATCACAACATGCTAAAAAATCATAAATCTATAACCTCATCAGTAGACAAAAATTGCCGTAATGAACTCTGCTATGGGGGCAAATAAAATCTTCGACGATAGCGAAATTTTGAACATGTTCAAAATCCATTTCAGCTCTATTTTTCGCCATACGACGCTCCCCGATTTACTATGATTCACTGCGATTGACACAGGCACGCTCTTATGACCTCATCGTACGATGCACTACGCGCTTTGTGACCACGGATTTATATACTTAAACCATTGCTTCCGATTTTCTTCCGACTTACGTCGCACTGCGCTTATCCTGCGCATCGGAAGGAATCGCAAGGAATCGTACGCGCTTTGTGACCGGGGCTTAAGGTAATGTATGGTCGGCCAACTCTGCACCTTCCTTCTGGCAGCCAGTCCATTAGTCTCCCTGCAGGCTCGTTCCCACGAACCACATGCCCTGCCAGGGCGAGCCGGCGCCGCCTCGCCACAGATGAAATGGCTGGGAGTGGGCCGTATAGTTGCTTGTTGGTCAAACAGTCTCTCCATGAAACATTATACACCTTTCTTAACATCTTCGTATAAGTACCATCCAATTTTTTGCTCTGGGCTGCTGTCCTAGTCCATGACTCACAACTATACAGTAGAATGGACTCAGTACATGCTTTAAACACTTTGGTTTTTGTGTGCTTACTGATGGGTGCTTTCCATATCTTTTGTAAGGAATGGAGAGAACTCCAGGCTTGAGCAATCCTACATTCCATATCTTTCTCAGAATTGGTATAGCCACCTATAGTAAGTACTTAAAGTGCACATTGTCTTCTAAATGACCAACACAGTCAAACCACACAATTGCTTTATTTTGCGACATACCGTCGTTTATTTCACATTCAGACAAACAGTACTGAGCACTGGGAATATGACACACATTCCCTTCACAGTAAAACGCCCCCTACCTATGACATATAGCACTGCAAGGACTTTGGACTTTTATTCTTCCGGACAAGACCTCTCAGACGAGGGACGGTCCCATCCTTCATACGCTCCACAGAGTTCTCCATAGTGCTGTATGTATATGGTATCTTTCTATTGATGAGTTTACAGCTATACATAAAACAGCTAACAAGGAAAAATCAAACAAGACATGTAGACAGAATATGTGACGGTCCTAGTCTCCACCAGACTGACTACTAGGGGTGGGTACCGCTACGTTGTACCGGTACAAAACCGTTTTTTCTTATTGTACCGGTCCGGGTGGTGGACCTATTGGAAAATGAACAGATTATATGATCAGGCATTCACAAATTTTTGGGCTTTCTGGTCGAGGAAAATAACAAGAGCGAAGAAGAGTAGAGTCTAAGGTCATTTCTACGAAGAATTCTACCAAGTTTTATAGTCAATCGTACAGAGGCAGTTAGCTTTGTAGGATTTTAAAACGCCAGTGGGAGTCGAATACTCCGCAAAACAGTTTCTTTGCAACGAAGTAGACCATTGTTTTGAGTATTGTCCATTCACAAGTTTTCACGTACTGAATCAGGTCCAGGTTCAGGTCCGGACCTGGACCTAATCCTCTGAACCTGAACCGGACCTGAATTTTCTGTACCGGTACCCAGCCCTACTGACTACGCTAATTTGCCAAGGGAGTTTTGCTACCGGGGTTTTTATTTTCACGCAGGGAAATGTTATTTTCTAATTAATTGACTCCCCAGGCCAATTTCTGAATGTTTTGCCAAATTCTGCGATCTGTACCCCCATAGGAAGGCCTAGAGGGGTCTACATGTGCCCGGCGATGGTTGACTATACACACAGCTACAGCAGAAAGTCCCACCCATGTATACAACACCGTGAAAACTTTGTGAACATTCTATTTCCGGAGAAAACCTCTCAGATGAGGTACGGTCTTCTCTTTCATGGGCTTCACAAGTTCTCCACAGTATCGTATGACATCGGTGATCTAATGTTGTAACGGGCAGACATCATGGGTAAGACTAAGAGAAATACTGAAAACTGATAGGCTATGTGACATTGCATTGAGCGTAACATACATAAAACCTACGGATGGCAAATTTCCTGGTTAGTCCTTATCTAATGATTTGATCTATTTTTTGTTTACTAGCTGATTACACAGTCGGACCGATGGCACATGAAATAGTTAAACACATTATCCCTGAGTATCTGTTGGCATAGAAAGACATAAGTGATAATGGTCTCGAATAAGTGATAAATCAGTCCTGTAAGTAATCCCGGACTTGGTGCATACCTACAGATATGTTTTTTAATGTAAGATATCACTATGATTAAAACTGAATTATTATTTTGTCGTGAACCACAAGGATTACTTACAGTATGTAAATTGATTAATGAGTTAACCCTGTAGATATTTCTCCAGCCAGTCCCTGACTTGGTGCACGTGATACCCGTGCGGCCCCGGCATGCCCTTGTACATGACCCTCCCGTCCAACAGGATGTAGAGCCGCTCAGGCCACGCCCCGTACTTCCGGTTGGCTTCGTCATCCATGGTGTCCACCAATAGCGGACCGGATATGTTGGTGTCGGCCTGGCGAGGAGTAAACAACAATAATAACAAAAATTATATCATTGGTAACAATGTTATTGCAATGTATCTTTTGGTTTTAACACAACCTAATTTGCATATAAATATAGGCGGCAGTTAAATCAAATATATAACAAGCAAGAGCTATCTAACACCCAAAAATCATGATCATACCTTGTTCAGAACACGAGATATCAAAATATCAAAAGTTCCACTACAGTACCAAGGGAAGACACTAGGAATCAAACTGAATGTCTGCCTCCTTTCCTCTAAAACTTAAAACTTACCAACATCTTCGCTGCTATCAGGCGCTCTTCAAGTGTTCGATGCTTTCTGAAATCACCAAGAGAAAAAAACTATAAGAAATGCAACCACAGCAAAAAATCTAGGCAAACATATAGTATATGACTTTTTTAATCATAACCTTAGCTTTTATGTCGATAAAATCAGTAACCAAATACGATTAAGGTAACCCTATCTATCCTTAGGAAGTATGGTGATTGTCAGCACATATGATCCACCTCACAGTTGATTAGCTAGGCCTGAAAGCCGGAAATTCACCTTCTTAGATGTAGATTTAATATCACACAATCCGTTTTGTTTGTTATGAATACCTGTCATTCGTTGGAGCCATCTGTAATCTCTTCATCTCGATTTTTGTTAAACCGATTTGAGTAAGATCCGCAAGGGTGAGTCCGAGCTTAGAATCAACCTATTAAGTAGAGCGTTCTTTAAGATTTCAGGGTTGGCTAAATTGGCATTTTGACTTTCCATTGTTTTCTCATTAATGAATTAAGAAAGAATGGAACTGTAACGAATATTGATAGATCGGCATGAAAGAATTCTAAATCAATATATAATTCTATATCAATATCTGCTAATGATCTGTAGTTATAAGAAAATGATTTTTTAATTAGATGAAAACAATTATTTTCTAATAACTACAGATCATTAGCAGATATCGATTGGCGCAAAGAAGAGCTTGTAGCTTTCATCATTATGCACATGAAGAACATAGTTTCATTGCAGTGGTATGTACCAAAGTCTTGTATTTTCTCATAGAAATAATAATGTTAGGGGCAATAAAACCTGATGACGTCATCCATATGGCCCAAGAAAATCAGATTTAGAATTCTTTCATGCCAATCTACGAGGGGCATTCAATAAGTAATGTCCCTGGCCCATTTCCCATAGCAGGAGATTAATGAAACTTGGCACAGTTATTAGTCTTTCTCTTCATAGGAACCACCCAGAGTTTTGCATTTCTCCCATCATTTGATGTAGCTCTGGACACCGTTCTTGTAGGACATCCCAGGTTGGTCCTCCGACAGATGCCTCATCAATGGCAGAAGAGGGACGACCAGGTCTGGGAGCTGTTTCCACAGACTTCCGGCCTTGTTTGAATTCAAAATGCCAGCGTTTTACAAGGTCATATGATGGGGCATCATCACCATAAGTTTTTTTTCATTTCATCAAAAGTCCCCTTTGGTGTGCGTCCTTTCAAATACAAAAACCGGATCACTGCGCGACACTCAACTTGCTCCATTTCACACCTGGTCCATTTCACACCTGACTCAGTTCAAACACCAGTAAATCAGTAACCACAATTAGTTCAGAGCTGTTTTTTGCAACATAATCCATAGAGATATGACTCATTACACATGCAAAATTTCATTTAGATCAGAGAACTGGAAGTGGGTCAGGGACATTACTTATTGAATGCCCCTCGTATCAATATTCGTTACAGTTCCATTCTTTCTTAATTCATTAATGAGAAAACAATGGAAAGTCAAAATGCTAATTTAGCCAACCCTGAAACCTTAAAGTGATATGAAACTTTTCTTTATCTTGTCGGTAAAATCCATTTGTATTACAGAAGCTATAAAGGCAGCATAGGCTGATTGTAGATATCTAACATAGAATACAGAACTCTCGTTACAATTTACATTTCATCAACAAGTGAAGCATCTAAATTAAGCTGATCAACGACCAATGGTGTTGGGATATGGCCTGTGTTTCAGTTCCATGGCTACATCACGTGAGGTATCCTTGTAACGGTAAGTTATAATCACCTGATCTTGATGTTGTTTCTGAAGGACCAACCGTCTGACGCATGCGCCTCGGCGATGTAGACCGTCAAGAAGTCGGCCCTGTCGGCGAATTCGGCCACCATGTCGTTAAACTTGGCCAAATGCGCCATGAATGGGGGTCAGGTGCAGCTGCCGAAGTTCACCACAAGGGGGCGCCCTGGGACAATTGGAGAAAGACGACGAGATATATAAAATATGCAATAATAAAGCCCAATGCAATAATAAACTCCACGTGCTCTCCGTCCCAAGGGCTATCTACCACTCAAAAACAGCGGTCGTAGTATGTCCAGAACTCGAGGTATCAAACCCGGAAGTTCAGCTGCAGTACCGTAAGCCGCTAGGGGGCCCAAAATCTGATCATTTTTACACACATACCAATATCAAGACAATACATCCAGGCCTTTGAGAGTTATATTGTTCATACACACACACACACACACACACACACACACACACACACACACACATACACATACACACACACACACACACAAAACACACACACACACACAACCAAACACACAAACACACACAAGCACACACACAAACACACACACACAAACACACACACACACACACTTTCCTCATTTATCATGCAAACGAAAAAAAAAGCTCACAGCTACGAGCAGGTGGCATGCCAAGCTACATACGACCCTCTACATACGACCCTCTTTCCCGGAGTTTAATACAAAGCACTAACTAGGTCACCAGCTCACCTTTCTTGGCGAAGTCCATCAGCCGTGCCTGTGTGAGTCCGTCCATGTGCAGGATTGGAGCGTCAGGAGCCTTCCCTCCCACCCTGGTCTCACACTGGAGATCGTTCACACGGCCTTCCCACAGGGTCCAGAACGAGGAGGACGTGAAGATCTGGAACAACATCACCATTTACAGCACCTTTTCGCCTTACTCAACATACAGTTTGTTAATTTGCTTGTTTATTCAATAAAGCTCAAATCGACCCGCAGTTCGCTTTTCATTGAGGTCATCAGGGAAGATGCTTCGTCTAGTCTACAACTGTCCATGGTGGAAACATACTACAAACAAACAGTTGTACGGGCCACTACCAAAAGTCTCTACAAAAGTGAAACAGTGTCGGCTGTGCCTTGCGGGTCACGTGGCTCGAGCCAACGAACCAGCTGGTAGACTCTTGTTGTGGTCCCCCGACACTAAGAGAAGAGTCGGCCGTCCAAGCTCAACTCTTAAGAAGCTCATTGAGGATGAAACAGGACTGGATGGGAAAGGTCTTCTCTCTGCGATGAAAGACAAGCAGTTCTGGAGGACTAACTTCGTTTGCTCCACCACTCAAGAGGAAGAAAGATGATGATGATGATGATGAGGGAAGAGGTAAGAGCCAGGCAAAATATGTATCAGACTCGGAGGTACAGTTGACATCATTTAAAGTCCTAATAAGTCTATACGCATATTTTACACATACATGGTACAAAAAACAACAGAGAGTGCTGATTAACATAATCTGATGGTTCATTGCGTTACCTCTCCTTTGTTCATATATCGAGATTTTTTTAGGAAACCACACACACCCATGCATCCGCGGATGTCATCCACTTAAGCAACATTTTGCGGCCTCGGCCTTTCGCAAAATCCATCGTGTATAATATGAATAGCGTTTTGTTTATCGTCCGCCTCCTAGGTTACATCTGCACTAAGATTGTGGCAGCTGTACACAGATTTTTCAATCCTATTCTATACTTTGGTACACACATATACCATTGGTGCACTGGCTATTGGAACTGAATTCTCTGTGTGCTCTTCTAATGTTAAGATGTCAGTTTCGTATGTGACGCGTCCTCTAACTAACCTACTTGTCTTACTTCGGAAAAAAAACAAGACACCGGGACGAACGGGTGTTTTCCCAGATGACCAGAGGTAGAAATACACTGGAATAAAACTGACCCTACGGCGTTTCCTCAAAAGTTACAGATATGATTTTTGAATGCATGAATCGTGTACCAGGGAGATGTTTAATTATGCCCTGTGGTTAAGCGATGAGGTTTAGTGCGTATCAAATCTCAGCATGTTCGGCTCAGCCAGCTGTTATTGTCGTATTTTCATCATTACCATCTTCAAGCTTGACCCTTGACTAAACAGATTGCTATCAAACCTTGCTTAAAGGTACCAGATAAAGCACGTCGCCAGTTGACCAATCAGTCAATAAAACACCATTGGAGCCATTTTGAAGAGTGTGCAAATATATATCCCATTGTATAGCTGGATCTGACCCGGATAAGTGGATATGGTAACAGGTTGTTTCGCAACAATGCCAGTTCGCAACCGTCATTTCGCAACAAGGCAAGTCTAGATCTTTTCGCAACAAGGTACAAGTCGTTTCGCAACATTTTAATGTTATTAATCTTGATAGCCTAATAGTATTAGAAATCGTATTCCTAACATAATTGTACTCCTTCCACGTAAAAATCTTACCGGGTACGAAAGGCAGAGGAACATGAGGCCGCATGGACCTGACAGCCCGATGGTTTTCATACACCGGGCGGTACAGTTTCATACGCGGCGTGCACGGGCAGGAGTATATATACGCTAGGAATACGATTTCTAATACTATCAGGCTATCAAGATTAATAACATTAAAATGTTAATAATTGTGAAACGACTTGTACTTTGTTGCGAAAAGACTTGTACCTTGTTGCGAAAAGACTTGCCTTGTTGCGAACTGACGGTTGCGACCTGACATTGTTGCGAAACAACCTGTAACCGTGGATATTACTTACCAGATCAATGTAGTCCTCCATCGCTAGGGAACTCTCCTCCATCTGAGCCTGCTTCGCCATATGGTTGTCCATTTTTCTCTTCAGAGGGGGAAACAGTACACCGACAACCGTAGTGACAATCCGCACTAGCGCGAAGAAAATGGCAAACCCCACAAAATGGAAGGCGAGAGCAACGCGTTGCATCGCCTTCATTTTGGGGATGAATGTTTTCATGTGTGCATATAACCTGTGTGGAAGAATTGATAATTATGTACGGGCGGATGGACAGGGCAGACTATTCCAAATTGTCTACGTGGGGGACAAAGCAAAGGGAATCAACATTTTTTTTGTACCACTGAATTCCCTGTGGCCTTTGTCAATGGGATTCGAGGCTCAAAGAGCCATCCATAGACTACTTCCCGATATGTTGGTAGGTGATCAGATGATCCGTACTATCTCTGAGGATTGATGACTTTGTGTAAATATCTCTTTCTCTCGTTGTAAACATCACATTATCATATATACTCATGTCGGCGGCCAGGAAGTCACGAAAAGTAGTAGGTAAGCTGAGTCTTTGAGCAGGTGTTTTGAGATTTGATTCCATTTATTAGCTGGGCCGTATAAATACATACAACTAGGGCTACCCCGTCTAGCCAAGGGCTATTCCAAAGGGGCTTTTTGTGGTATCCATGGTGACTGAACAGTATGCCATATGCTACTATATAGCAAGGAGGTAACATAATATCCTCTATAAATAACCTCATTGAATATAACCAAGAGGTTTCAATGCTAAGCACATAATGTAGTAGCATGACATATATATTTTTTTCCGCCGTGAGCACAGCCTTCATTTAGCTGGTAACACTGGTTGTTACTGTTGAAGCTGGTGTGTTACGCCGAAGGGCGGTTATACCGGCTATATTGATACAGATACAGATAACACTGCAGTAACATCATATCATTAGCTTACTGTAAAAACTATAATTTGTTACATGTCTGATCTTGCGTCTCAAAATGGCTGACGTATAGTACACAAGACAGCGACCCCTACACATCTTATACAGTATTGCAGGGACTTGGGACTAATCTAGCTCCGGACAAGGCCTCTCAGAAGAGGGACGGCCTTATCCTTCATACGCTCCACAAGTCGAATATCGCGGTAGAGTCCTAATGAGAGCGTCGTAAGGGCATATAGACAAAGAACCATCCTTCAATACTCAAAGACATCTACGGACACTTTTTGTCAGATATGTACAATGTAATTACAACCTTAAGACATACCTAGAGGTGAATTGAACGCAATTATGCAAACGCAGTGGATTTCATTTGGATGATGAAAAACACATAAAAACAAAAGAATTCAGGCCCCTGTGACATCTTATCCTTGTTGTTCTCAGTGTCAGGATTGCTTAACAATAAATGATTATGTATCTCAATTATCTGTTATTTCATTTGAGACCGGTAAGGTAGAGCTATGAGTAAAATCTGTAAGGCATTGATGTTTGTATATAGTATAGGACTTCAGGAAGAATAGTAACTAAGGCCCAATCTACACAGTGACACAGTTTTTACCGATATCTCTGGAGATGTCGGGAGGGATCTAGAACGTAGGGGGCCGGACACCCATGGCGCTTGCAGTCATAAACATATAGCGCGATTTTCCAAATGGCGTTATATGCTAATGAGCCTTCCCGAAGTCGGGAAGCATCTACACGCGCGCGAAGCTGTCGGGGACCCCTGCTAAGCTATCGGTAAGGTATCGTAAGGCATCATACGAATGGTCCGGACCTTTCGGGAGAAATTTTCCCGATATCGTAATGGCGATATAGTAGTTCCATCTAGACGATGAAAGAAAACTGTCGGCGAGAGGTTGTAGGCTCGCCGATATCGGGAAAAACTGTGTGTAGATAAGGTAAGGTAAACAAACCAACAAACAAACACACAGTGCACAATAAAACTTAACATTAGGAACATGAATTCATCACTGAATATCGATATGTTACTTGTGAATATAGAGTCTAAGACAATACTGCTTGATTAATTTGATATTAACTTATTTAATTGTTCCTAAGAAATTTCTCCAGCCAGTCCCTGACTTGGTGCACGTGATACCCGTGCGGTCCCGGCATGCCCTTGTACATGACCCTCCCGTCCAACAGGATGTAGAGCCGCTCAGGCCACGCCCCGTACTTCCGGTTGGCTACGTCATCCATATTGTCCACCAACAGCGGACCGGATATGTTGGAGTCGGCCTGGCGAGGAGTAAACAACAATAACAACAACAATTATAGCGTTAGCAACACAGAGAGTGAAATAGATGGCAACGACAAACTTCAAGATATTAAAAGAAAACACCGTAGATGACGGCCATCACTTCAACAACAGTGATAATGACGTCAACAACAACAACATTGCCATCAACATTGCCTCGCTACCTCCCTACATTATAATCCCTCACCTCATTATAATCTCTCACCTCCCTCCCTCTCTCGATTCATACACACAGACATACAAACATACATACCAACAATTTCGCCGCAGTCAAACGTTCCTCCAATATTTGATGTTTCCTGAAAACAATAATGAATAAAACAACAATAAAAGTAATGTTTACATTGGATCATTATCTACCCATTTTAAAACTTTTGGTATTTAATTCACTTTGGAATTAAGACAGGAAAAAGTGGCATTTCACGTTTGCTAGCAAATGTTGGCCTCTCGCGTTAATCGTCTTTGTCTGCAGAGTATCTCTAAGGCAAAGTAATCTGGATTATGCTTTACATTATGATGCGGTCATGGGGAGGTAAACCAAATCTACTTTTCATTTTGCTTATCCGGATAATACTGTAGACTAGAAGAATGACAGTGGTCGTGGATTATAAAGGACAAAATACGATATCACTATGGTAACGACAGTAACAAGTCATCTGCAT
This sequence comes from Branchiostoma floridae x Branchiostoma belcheri, assembly GCA_019207045.1. NCBI lineage: Eukaryota > Metazoa > Chordata > Leptocardii > Amphioxiformes > Branchiostomatidae > Branchiostoma > Branchiostoma floridae x Branchiostoma belcheri. The sequence goes on along the minus strand of CM033037.1, from coordinate 15,467,532 downwards.
TACTTTGTGTTATGTTAGTACTTTCCAAGCAGACACTTTTGAGGCGGTGACGTTAAAGGGGCATTCCACTTCACATGGAAGTGTTATTTTCCGATTGGTATTAATTTTAGAAAGTAATAAATGCTTACTACTTTACATTATACGATAAAGTACGCAATTCCTCCAAAAGCATTCAGTCTTCTACTAAACTCCCCAAGTACCTTCTAATTGAATTAATCCTATGGCTGAATACAATGCAAAACTTTTAGGTAAGGTTACCAAACTAATTTTAGGATAGCTAAGAAATCTCGTCTTGTTATTTTTTCTTTGCTATCTTATGAACAATTTACCTTCTTGGTGTGCTTAGCGATCCTCAATTATTCCGAAAATATGCACGATAAACAAAGTGTCTATGCATATAGGGAATGCATGGGTAGGGTCTGCATGGGTTTATTGAGTGTCATATTGTTTTACAAAACACACATAGCGCAATGTGAATTCCACAAAATTCGGCTGATTATGTATTCATTGACACATTATCTATTGGAAAACATCACCCCCTTCTGGAGAGGAATGCCCCTTTAACTTTATGCCATTCCAATGAAAAAGTGCTAAATTGTTCAATAAAAGCCTGACAGAATGGTTAAATAGAAAAGAACGGCCCTGGCTGTAGTATTATCGTATGGGGTGTATCTCTACATTAAGCTACATTTGTATGGAAAACAGTTGAATAAGTCGACCTGATCTTGATGTTGTTTCTGAAGGACCAGCCGTCTGACGCATGCGCCTCGGCGATGTAGACCGTCAGGAAGTCGGCCCTGTCGGCGAATTCGGCCACCATGTCGTTAAACTTGGCCAAATGCGCCATGAACGGGGGTCAGGTGCAGCTGCCGAAGTTCACCACAAGGGGGCGCCCTGGGACAATTGGAGAAACACAGCGAGGGATAAAAAAAAATACTAGTATGTACTTTCTACTCGGTAAATTTGCCAGTTATGCTAGGATCCTTCATCTTTCTTGACCAAGACAGACAACCGTGCTTATTCCATACCTATTTGGTAAAAACTTATCATCACCTTATCAACCAACTGGTAAACCGCCAAGTAATAAGAATGAATGAATGAATGAATGAATGAATGAATGAATGAATGAATGAATGAATGAATGAATGAATGAATGAATGAATGAAGACCTTTATTGCACATTTTTGCCCCACTGGGCTAAGTACAGGTCACACGGTAAGAATCACATATGTGTAACAATGGAAACAATCATACACATCTATATATGCAGATGTGCGTCTAATCTATTCTATGACATTCGACTTCCTCTCGCTTCTTGGTAATTGCATAAATGTAGCTAGCTGTATGGTTGGTTAGAGTTGGTTTATCAAAAGCTGTCAGGAATATAAATTTGTCTTTACTGTTCAAGTGTCTAAAGTGGGGATATTTACTTAACACATAGTCAAATAAAATGTTCCTATCGCTATCATACAAAGGACAATCCATAGTAAAATGTACTTCATCTTCTACTTTCCTTAAACTACAAAATTGGCATATTCTTTGCTCTAGATGAGTGTGGTTAAGTTAATCTACACTTCTTGTGAAATCCTGCTGTTGACAGATTCAGAAATCACTTTGTGTTCGATAACCTCTGTACCTGGTCTACTGCATGTAAGTGCGCCTCCTGCCAGGTTGTAAGGGCTCCGCACTCTGTGATGGAATATGTCGTCTATTATTAGTATATTAATCTGTATCCATTGTATTTTTATGTCGGGGCGAGGGCTAGTAAAGGTAACACCACCTGTTTTTTGGTAATTAGGATAAATAAGTTAACAAATACACACCTTTCTTAGCGAAGTCCATCAGCCGTGCTTGTGTGAGTCCGTCCATGTGCAGCAGCGGAGCGTCAGGAGCCTTCCCCCCCACCCTGGTCTCACACAGGAGATCTTTCATCACTTCGCTTTCCCACATGGTCCAGAAAGAGGTGGGCGTGAAGAGCTGGAACAACATAAACATTCATCAAGTTCTCAGTTCAATTTTAAAAAAAGTCTCAAAATCTCCTTCTCGTTTTTGGTACTGCTTTATTTTGGTAATTCTTTGCAAAATAGTCGGTATTAACGGCATGGTTAAGCCAAACATTTTGGAAACCATGTCTACGTAACATGTGTTGTACACTTATAGCCCGGTCTTGTTGTTGCTCAACATTAGTATTATTTATATATATATATATATATGCTTTTTTTTACAAGTCTGTCATTTGGGAGACTATGTAATCTAAGCCAGTGTCAACTGTGATTGTGAATCAATGTAAAGTGATAGGAAAGCTGAATCAGATATGATTGCAGGTTCTGGGGAGTCATGTTTCTTGTGCTGGGCTAGCTACAATATGGCCGCCGCAAGGCTGTCTACCATGATCTACCATGCTTTATAAATGCAAGATGTTGGCAAATACATCAGGTTAACAGTGTCTTTTTTTATTCGTTTCGCATACATTCTTGCAAAGGCCACTGTTGGCACCCAACCATGTTTATTATTCTGTAAAACCACTTGATTCCCACGGGCATGACCTTGCAACAAAAGGTGTACCGCAGCCCAAGGGTCCAATGTCCAACGTTACCGCTCACAATCGCTACAATTAACGAACATGCTGTTTGTGTCTTTGGTCGCAGTACTGCAGTACTAATGGGTTTTCAATTCATCGGATCTATTTCACTATACTTATTGTGTTTACTTAAGTTTGAATGTATCCAAAGACAACACAGCACGCACATAAACACCACACACACACAGCCACCCACCCTCCAACATTAATGTTTACCTACCAGATCGCTGTAGTCCTCCATTGCTAGGAAAGAGTCACACATCTGAGATCGTTTGGCTATATGGATGTCCATCTTTCTCTGCAGGGAGGGAGACAGAACACCCAGGACCGTTCGGACAGCCCGCGTGGTAACAAAGACCAGGAAAAAACTTACAAATCTGAGGGCGAGAGAAACGCCTTGTAGAGCCTTCATGTTGGATTATTTGTCATTATTTACTTTGTTGACCGGCTTGGTTTTATGTACATATATGACGGGTAAGGTATACAGATTATACCATGTTGCTTCAATGGAGGGGGGCTTTTTAAAGTTGTGTTCTTACTTTGTCAAGAACATGGGTGAAGGCTCATACTCACGTCTCTGGAAGGGTTACCTTTGAGAGATTATTTTGCCTTGCCAGCTTCTGATATCCTTTCTTTCACCCATTCTTGTACATATGACGAATACCAACTGTCTTCTTAATTTGGCCCCTACCACGTACCCATTGTCATTCAAGGCCGAGTTGATCAGATGCAATCAAGTGCAAATAATTCCTAGTCCTGGCACTAGACCGAACGCACCTCTGTGTTTTCACTTGTCTGACCACTACTGCGTGCAGGTTGAGGCAAAATCGCTAGGTGGGGTCGGAAACACGCCAGCTCGTAACATATGTAAATGTATTGTACGCGTTTTTTGGTTCAGAAACAAATAAAGATTGACTGAAAAAGATAAAGGTATGACTAGAATCAGGATGTTCTATGATTTTGTTCTCTCTATTTTTTGCCTTTCTCTTAACCACAATAAGTAAATTTTATGGATGGCATCCTCTTCAGACTGCAAAAATAGTGAGATAGGGCACAAAAAAAAAACGAACAAGATGGGTATAAAATGCAAGATGGCTATTTTTCAAAATAGACAACGTTGTAACAAGAACTACATTGTAACAAGTACACAGGGTACATTATACCACAGCCAATGTATTCATTCTTATATTTAATACATGTACTGGTGTAGTAAAAGTATTGGTGCATCCCCGTCTTGTAATTAGCTAGCCAGAGGGTACCGTATGTCCCCGGGTATAACCGCGTCGTGTGTAAACACGTCGACCGATGATGATGATTGGTGCCACTTTTACAACTATCCATCTAGTTTCACTTCTACAACTACAATCCTGGATACCTCCCAAGTGTCAGTTCTACAAATCAAATACAATTATTAATAAGCTAAAACACAACGTATCAGCTCATTTAGTAATTTTGCGTCATCGGACCAGCTCTTAAGTTTTTTTTAAGTCAGGCGAAAATTTATGAGCGCGTGGATGTCATTCATAAAATTTACTTTCTATAGCCTAATCTACTTTGAAACGTCTTGCACACTGTGCACACGTGCACCCTCAAACTCCTGCATTTGTAAACAAATGTGTAGCCAGGTGAGGTAAGCCAGCTTGGTGCCGACTGGCCGGACCGGTTTTGCAGGGCTGGAGACGCGCCAACAGAATCAGAAAACCGGTTCGTAGATCGGACGGACGCAACAGCCGCTTCAGGTGCTCCTTTCCACTGTTTCTCGTTCCGCAAACAGCGCTTCGGTGTGCTTTTTCCTTGAACACAGATCCTGCAAAGTTGAGATATGGAAAGAGGAGAGAAAGTCAGCTACCAGGGCTCCCGCGCCGAGTGGATCTTGAAGAGAGCGAACGACTTCGACGAAAAGGCGCGGTCGTTTTCGTGCGGCGGGTGCGGCGGGGTAGCGACGTGGGTCTGCCTGGACCCGGCCTGCATCGCCTATAACCAGTCCATGGCGCTGTGTCTGTGTGACGACTGTGACCATCGCTTCCACCCGGTGTCCAGCCCCGTCATGTGCCGACACCGCCGGCTCGCTGTGGTCCTGTACATCTCCTTGCTCATGCTGTACCGCTACCGTAAGATCGCCGAGGCCTTCACGAGCCAGAAGCAAGAAGAACAACAGGGACAGCCCGCTTTGGAAAGGCACGTCCACGACCTGACAAAACCTCAGCTAACGACAGAAGAGGATCTGAAGCTGAAGAAAGAACCAGACTCGCCACCGCCACAATAGGAGACTATGGCTATGCTTTTTTATAGCTTGTCTGACAATTTTAAAAACAAACAGTCAAAACATGGAGGCTAGCTGACCCCGACTTGAAGTTCCAGTAGAACGAGTCTGTGACAGAGTCGTCTGCGGAGGCCGGACAGAGCAGCCCTAACGCAACAGATTTCAACGTTTCAACCAAGGACTTTTTCTTCCCTATAGCACCACTAGAGTGCTTTTATTACAAGGGTTTGAACTCTGACAGTTGAATATTTCGTTGTGGCAGGATCAAGAATCAAGACACAGACATAACAGAAGAGAAAGGACTGACGACGTTTAAGAGCCGAATTTAGAAATGGCCATTCTTTATAATTGTTTAGGAAAGACACAATCCGTTCCAGCCACTTAGATATCATCATGATGTATGCTGCGGGAATTGATTCTAAATGAATTAGTCCCACCGGACAACAAAAAAACTCATGAGAATTCAAACCGGACCTTCTTTGTGTCAGTATACGTCTTTATGTAAATACGTGTTAAACAAATTGTATCTTTTGTATTTGGTATATATCACGTGCATGGTCGATCTTTGATGCCTCTTACTCATATCTTGTTGTCAGTACAAATCTAGTGTTTTGTGACTTGTACACTGTAGCGACTGTGATTCCTAATCTTACACGTAGAATGAGTGTGCTTTCAGGTGAGATTTTTCTGTAGTCATGGCTGAGGCTCTGATAATTCTACTTAAACGGCATGCCACGTTAGAATGTGATCATAAGATTAGAAGTGACACGTTTTTGGCGGTTACGTCTAATTTGCTCACTGTATTAGTGGGTGTTAAGAGCTTTGTTGTTGTTGTCTATCGTACCATAGGAAACCAATCCATCCCGTTCGACAAGGTGTTAGCCGCATGCCCTTTGCACTTTCTACATCATTGAGCTAAACAAGTCCTTGGCATTCCGAGTTAGCCTCCTTCCCAGATTTCTGTCAGTGTTGTCTTCCATTTGGGGGAGGGACCGCTGATTTGCGATTTTCAACATGGGCGAAGGTTCTTTAATTCAAAGACAGTAAGTTTCTGCACAGGAACAGCCTCTAATGACATTAGACCGCATATGTTTATGTTACAAATTAGAGCTATCCCCTTAGAAATAAAAGCCATCGCTGTAAGAAGTATACGAAGGAAGCTAATTCCGTGTAATTGTTTATCGTAAGGCAGGCTCACGACAATAAGGACATTCTTGGGCAGTCGTCTATGTATTGTACGCATTTCTAGTGACGAAAAAGACCTTGAAGACAATTGGTTTATGACAGCCTTTCTAAACACCATAGGAAAAGACATTGTTCTACGAATGTTACTGCGAATCAAATAGTTTTGTAACCGCATGTGGACAGAAGCAAATAGCTAAACATACCATGTGTTAAAACATGTATTTGACTAGGGACACTTTATTTCCCGTGTTTATACATACTTTTGTGTAACCGATATGCCGATATGGTTTGAGGCATATAACTGTCAGTATATACCCTAATAAATATTTTACAAAGTTTATAGAGATATGTTTCTGGTGATGATTTATTCGTAGTTTTATTTTTTTTAGATCAACAGGGAAAACTAAGTATATTATAATGTCTACCTTTATGCAGACAAAGAGTTGTCTTCAAACTAAAAGCATTTCGTTCCTAAGTCGGTTACAGAATCGCGATGTTTGAAACCCATCTGTTCACAGAAAAGACATAGTCAATAACATTTCTCGCACAATCGTTTCGATGTTCTTAAGTATGAAAAAGAAATCTGAGACAGACTTTATTTACATGGTCTTTTGAAGACGGATATACCACAGTAATGCCTGAACATCGAGATTACAAAATGTCGTCAGACCGGTTTTTAACAGTTTGACAACAGTTGGGTAATTGTACAATTGTGGGTCCACTTACCCGTAATTTAGGTCATTCAAGATTTAGTCCTTCTCTTGTTTGATTGTATAATACAGAAGTTATTGTGAACACTAAAGACTTTTCAAAGTCACACTTTGGTTGTCATCTTGAGGTATAAATGTGCGACCAAGATTCGGTGTTTATTTTGTGTGATGCTTTTCTCTTGTAAGATGGCATGAGGGAAGTCTTAAAAGTGACAAGACAATGCGGTAGGTCAGATTACCAGGTGTGCCGGGGGAAATGGGCCAGTAGAATGCAAATGTGGAGTAACCAAGCGTACTGGGTCATTAAGTGCCATTTGAAAGGTTAATACTTCTATAAGAAGGTTGTTGACATCCTGGATATATTTTACATTATTCATCATATTTTGAATCCACACAGGAGAATCATTGCTTTTGCTCCGTTTCAACCTCTTCTTTATCTTCGTCTTCTTCCAATTATACATATTAAGAAAGGTGAATGACCTGCACCATTCGACTGTCACTATGGTTACTGATGAACTAGCAGACCGCGTGGGGCCGCGTAGCACAGTGGTAGTGTATTCGGCCCGTGACCGAGGAGGGTCTGCATGGGGGGTCCTGACAACGCTTTACGCTAAATTCTGGACGGTCGACAACGCTTTACGTTAAATTCACGAGGCCGGCAACGTTTTACGCTAAATTCAGAAAGGCTAGCAACGGTTTACGCTAAATTCTGGAAGGCTGGCAACACTCGACAGAGGCGGGGCATGAGAAGATTGAAATTGCCGAAATTTTGACTCTCTAAAACACTACTTCCTGCATTTTGAGGGGAAATTTTCACTGGCAGACAAAAGCTAAGTTAAATTGCATATTTAATTAAAAATTCCCAGTGGTTCAGTGTAAGCTTTTGAGGGTGACGCCACCCAACATATTTTTGGCATGTCGAGTGCCGAAGGGGCGAGGCGTCGCTAGGGAATTCCGGTAAAATTTTGAAATCCTGACCCCCTGAAACGCAATTTACTAGGGAGTTTTTTTGGGCAACATTTTGCTGGCTAATATATAAAGCTAAGTTAAATGCCATTTCTATCAGCAAAAATGGTGGTTGAGGTTGACACGTCACATCCCCCAACAAATTTTCAGCATTGAGGGCCGAAGGAGCGAGGAGGCACAAGGGAATACCATGAAAATTTTGAAATCTTGACCCTCTAAAATGACATTTCTTGCATTTTGCTGGGCAAATTTTGCTGGCAGACTAAGCTAACTTTAATGACATTTCTATTAGCAAAAAAGGTTTTTGAAAGCGAGACCACGATATATGTTTTTACCAAGTTGATGACCGAAGGTGAAAAGAGTGGCAAGGGAGGTCCGGCGAAACTTTGAAATCCCGACCCTCGATAAAATGATATTTCCTGCAATTTGATTGTGCAAATTTTGCTGGTAGACTAGGCTTCTATTAGCAAAACAGCTCTTTGAGTTTTGACACATCCCCAACATATTTTCAGCATTTCGAGCGCCAAAGGCACGTGGCGTCGCAAGCGAGAACCATGAAAAGTTTGAAATCTTGACCCTCTTAAATGATATTTCCTGCATTTTGATGAGCAAATTTTACTGGCAGACTAAGCTAGCTAACTTCAATTACATTTCTATTTATAGCAAAAAAGGTTTTTGAGGGCAAGGCCCCCCGATACATATTTTTACCATGTCGATGACCGAAGGTGAAAGGAGGAGCAAGGGAGGCTCGAGAGAAATTTTGAAATCGTGATCCTCTGGATCGCAATTTCCTGTGTTTTGAGGGGCTAACTTTACTGGTAGACTACGCTTCAACTTACGAAATTTGGGAGGCTAGGCTACGATTTACGGGTATTTTTTAGGCTAAATTACGCTTTACGTGAAATTTTTAGGCTCGATTACGCTTTACGTGAAATACACTGGCAACGCTTTACGTGAAATTTCCCATCCTCACTACGAATTACGTGAAATAAAATAGCTTCCCTACGAATTACGGAAATTAAAGAGGCCTGCCTACGCCTTACGGAAAAGAGCATGCAGACCCTCACCGAGAGGTCGCCGGTTCGAATCCGCCTGCCGTGTTGCCGGTCTTGTGCCCTTGGGAAAGGCACTTTACACGACTTTCCTCACTTTACTCAAGTGAAAAATGAGTCGTCCCTCGGATAGGACGTTAAATGGAGGTCCCGTGTATGGGGAGAGCCATACCCTATGCTCGTTAAAGAACCCGCCACATGTGCGAACATCCACCCGAGCGGATCAAACCATTCCGGCCAAAATAGGGGTAGGGAATCTCCCGAGCAGCCCTCGTAACCCCTGCTTCGCCTATTGGGTCAGTTAGTCCTCACTCATAGTGAGCAATTGGGCTGGTCTCAATCATGATGTTTCTGACCTAGGGCGAAGAGTTGCTGTTACAGTTCCAATCATGTAACCCGTAACCTTGAGTGGCCTTCAGGCCTTGTTACGTGGTGACCATTGAGTAAAAAAAAAAAACCCACCATGGTGTTTGATTGCAGGATGTAGTAAGTGTCAGGACAGAGTTCAAGGGGTTGGTCGCCATATACATGAATGTGTTGGGATAATGATACAAAGAGCAGTAGCTTGTTAGTGTGGACCATGTAAATGTGAAGGTAAACCCAATGCCTTTGCTTTCAAATATTACCTTAGTTTACTGTGCATTTACGAATCTCGTCATTTATAACGTCGCCACAAATGACTACCCAAAATATAGTTGGTATAGTTAGCATTATAAGATTGGGTCTCGGCAACTTTGTAAGCTTTTCAACGCAACCAATGCCCTATGTGCGATAATATTCAATACAAGTCAAACACCTGTCAGGAAGGGGTAGGGTAGGTTGTTATACAGCAGTAGCCGCCAGATGGCGCTAAAGTGCTAATTTCTGATAACCTTGGTGCTGTACAGCTATCATTCAATAGGAGGCATCATATAACTCTTTAATGTTAATTCGTCGTAACTTCTCGATTTGTTACAAGTTGTTGCAATTGTCAGTATTAATGTGTTGGTCATTTTCATTTTTCATTGCTCAACTTAAGAATCTGTACCCTGAATCACCAACCAGAAGAATTAGACAAAAACACTGGAAGTAGATAGAAAATTGAATGCTTTATTTAGCAATGTGTCCCCACCCACAATTAATAAATAACAATTTCTCGAAAATAAATACGCTTAAGCATAGTACAACAAAGGGTGAAAGAGGCAACAATGCAGCGGTTAGATGTATAAAGAATGCTGTGATATTTACCTTAAGCTAGTATATACAGAAAAGAACACCATTTGCACATTTACATTAAAAAAACACCATTCTCTTTCGATTAAGAAGTGTACATTTATGTACAAGTATTAATTTCTCAACTGGATTACGTTGATAGAAAGACTTTTTGACCCCAGAGCATGTATAAACAATGTTGGTACCTAGATATTATAAGAGTAGACTAGTAATGCTCATACATTTGACAAAATCGACTCTTTTCGCCTCTTTCGTTTTGCCTTATAAAAACACAACAAAATTTAAACAAATCTTAAAATGTCAATCTTTTAAAATCGCAATAGTCGAGGCAATATTCCCACCTTTAATAGTAGTCTCATCATATTAGTAGAAAATATGTTCAAGTTTCTGTACTGTTCACAGCTTTTTGTTTACAAGAGCACAATGTTCTTCGAGCCTGGTCGCTTTTGCGAGAACAATATTCTTCTTTTTGTAAATATATTTTCCCCAGAAAGTTAAATTCCCATTGCAAGGTTTTAAAGTTGTATGCCGTACCAGGTTACACATGTATTGCATTGACGTATATATGATGTGAACACTGCTTTACCAATCCCCATTACACATGCCACTAAGAAACAGACAGAATTCACAGAAGATTGGATTATATAAGCCACGAAAACATGATATTATGGATAATAATGCCTAGGACCTTTTGTCCATGTCATGAAAAAAACGGACATTGATTGGCAAGAAGTCCCACACTCAGTAAAATTACCGCAAAATGACAATGTCAAGAAACAAGTCGTAAAATGTCCATTACAAAAAGAGTCATCTTCTCACTCTCGCATCAAAGTTGGTGTCTCCAGACCATGCCATCCATAAAATCATATTTGTGTAGCATTATTATTAATAAAAACAAACCTTCACCGCTCATTCATTAAAGATAATTACCCTGTCTCCATAACAAACCTGAATTATCATTACGGACACGTAATTTACATTGTTAGATTGTCAGATATAATACAAACAATATCTATCATAATTCATTTATATACTTTACTCCATTTGTTCCATTGCCTTTATCAACGACAATTCTTACATGGACAATTGCATACTTCATGTATGTGAATTCTATCAATAATTAAGAAATGCCTTAGCGGAGTAAATGCATTAAACTGGAGCGGTAGTGGTAAGAGTTATGTTTGAGGCACTGGTCAACAATTCTGACCTACCTATCTTAACAAGATATTCCTAATGCAGCGCCATATACTTCCACATATTGATAATTTACAAACGTACCTGCATGTAGGTGCCTTTGACAGCTAGTGAACACTCACGTTTTAAGGATACGCCCCATTTTCTTACTTATTTAAGATAAGTGCTTTTTTGTCTTATGTTTTACACTGGTGACATGACATGACGTCATATCCATTGCAAAGTGGTTTGTATCTATCAGAAATAGTCAATACGAAATATTCAGCTGGTAAACCTATCCCAGACGGGAGATGCGAAACTACGTATACAAAAGGAGTTATCAAAATATGAATACACGATAAAGCGTACCTAGAAGTTCCTTTCTACAAAATATGCTTCAACCAACATGGACGATAATTTAAATAGTGTTTAACACCTAGGTTCATGGATGGCATATGCACGCACAGCGATATATTTTTTCTTCAGGACAGTAATCTTTTTACAACCACGCACCAAATCACCAAAAAAAATCAAGAACTCGCAGTGAATCTTGACTAAAATCATTAGATTAGAATAGTCGACATAATTGGGTTCACAATTCGAAGTACGCATGCGCAGCGACATGTATTGTGGGTAATATACCAAAGTATCAAAGGTGAAGGGCTTCAACTTGTAAACAACTCTTGTTTTGACTTTCGACCATTGTCTCGAGTTGCATAACGGTTCAGGCATGTTTTGGACCTTCTTGTCTGACATTGTCCACAATGCATTTCGCTGCACATGCGTGCGTAGGATCTTGAACCTCCTTATTGCCGTTCTTTCTTCGCTGTGCATAAAAAAAACCCTATGTACCCTATCTAGTCACTATCAGCTACACAGAAAACTGGGAATCTCTCGCTGGCACAGTCCCTCCACGCGGATATTGTTATTCAGAAGCCACATCCCGTCGGGGGACAAGTTCCTACAGTCCCGAACATTCAGCCTCTCTAACCGCCCACACGTCTGCAGCAACAGCCCCATGCCCTGGTCCGTCAGGCGCGTGCATCCCTCCACGTTCAACGTCCTAAGCGATACGGTGTTGGACTCCGCTAGGTATCGCAGCGCCTTGTCGGTCAGGAGGAAGTTTCCGCTGACGTTTAGCTCCGCGATGCCCGGGCAGTTCTGCGATAACTGTTTGATGCCGCGATTACTGACGCTGAAACAGTGTGCCATGCTGATGTGGCGCAGCTTCGGACAACGCTTGGCAAGATGCTCGATCCCCTTATCCGTGATGCGGAAGCACCAGTCAATGTTGAGGTACTCCAGATTGGGGTTGTTGACGGCCAGGTATTTGAGCCCGCTGTCTGTGAGGTGCCAGCAGCCGTTCAGGTCCAGGTGCCGCAGGCGGGGGAAGCGGCACTTCATGCCGGTGTCTGTGATGAAACAGTGGCCCAGGTCCAGGTGCTCCAACAGTCGGCAGTACTGCGCAATGTAGGCGATTCCTGGAGGATACAGATAAGGACAAGGTGATTTGGTTTAAATCTTCGATGTAAGTCAGAATGACTGTGCACTTTTTTTAAAGTGCAATGAAAGAGATAGACATGCACAGAGAAAATTAGAGAAAAGACTGCATGTAATCTCTGTGAACTGAATCGTTATCATACCCATTTTGCAAGTGTGTAGAGTTTGTGATGGGAATGGAAATGCAATGTAGCCGTCTAAAGCAGTTACCATACCAACCGCTCTATTTAGACACATTTAGATAATCAGGTAGAGGTCAACTGCAACAAGTGTCAGCAGCTTTATTTAGACGGATTCGGGTTATCAGGATTAAAGGTCATTGGGATCCTACACGCAGGACGAAATTATTTATTTGCTCCGATCAAACATCTTCCAGATGTTTGCATACCATCACAGCTAATATGAAAGAGACTAAATCTATCAATAGAAATGGCAAAAAATCATGTTTTTTAAGGTACTAGGAGTATCTATTATCTCCAACCCCTCCCCGGCTGTTGGTATGATCCACAGACGACAGGGGTCAAACGGAAATTTGGACACTCAGATGTTCTTCCCGCCAAATTTGACAGATCATGCTTGTAGGAAAAAGATTTTTCCTCAGAGGAGCCCGCAGACGTGCTCCAAGGATATCTCGAAAGCAGAGGAAGGCACTTTGTAAGCCTTGGACGTTCTGATGATTCCTCCTTGGTAGAGCATAGCCGTGGCGACTCTTGTAGCTGGTCACAACGATATGGCGGGTTGTATAATGTATACCAGGCTCAGAAGAGGGGTGCTTGCGCAATACTAGCCACGGTTAAACACAGCATATTGAAGATGAATGGTGAGTTTACGAACACTTTCGTGTCTTTTATTTAATGAATTGCTCTCTGTCAACTCGTGACAGAACGGAAAGGAGGGAGTGAAACACCAACTTGTATGACCCTGAGGTCACAACCTTTTGCCCTGATTACCCAAATCAATCAAATACAGCCGTCGGCACTTGTTGCAGTTGACCTTTGCCTAATTATACACATGTGTCTAAAATATAGCAGATGGTAAATCTTTTATTTACCTATGTTGTTTTTTAACCTGTGCTGTTTGTCTACATGTCGCACAGCAGTACTGTTTTACCTGTAGTACCTGATTGACTGCAGTACTGAAGGTACTCGCTGGTGTCGCTTTATCCACCTCAGTCACTAGTTGTTTACTGTTTCGGTTTGTACGTCATGCACATTTTTCATGCAGTCATGTCATCATAAAACACCCGTCCAATGTTTGAATTTCGTAGGTGAGGAATTTTATCTGAGCCCCCCCCCCCCCCCCCCCCCAGAAGGACAATGGGCCTACGTAAGTAATATATCTCCTTTTTAATGTGTTCTGTTTATTTATTTGTAATAGAATGTATGCTATATTGCACAAGTGAAACAAATGAAGTAGCACCCTCTATCATTTTTTTGTCTGAATTAGAATCCACGTATCTTATCACAAGTGAACAAATGAGACAGCTCACTCTATCTCAAGTTTTCATCGTTAGTATAAAAAAATCATGTATTATCATACTAGCGAAAAATATAAGATCTTTCTAATTTTCTAAACTATCACCTCTGCCCTAATTATTGTGTTTTATTAAGTCGAAATTAAAAAGCATAAACACTCACCATTATCCGTGATTTGCGAGCTCCTAACGTTGAGATGTCTGAGCTGCGTACAGTACATGGCAAAGTGTTTAATGTCCAAGTCGATGACTATACCCCGGGAGGCGCTTGACCAGCCCACGTTGAAGCATTTCAGCCTCGTGCAGTAGGCTGGGATCGTTCGCATCCGGTGCGGATCGCGCCACAGCCCCTCACAGTCACTAATCGTCAGCTCCTCCAAGTTCACGCACTGCTTAGCCAATGAGACGACGCCCTGGCACGTGATCTCCGGGCACGCGTGGATGACAACGTTGCGCAGCTTCTTGCAGCCGTTGGCCACGTGAGCCAGTCCCCGGTCGGTGATTCGCCGACAGCCCGAGATGTTCAGCTGCGTCAGCTTACTGCAGTTCTTCCCGACATGCTCTAGATACCTGTCCGTCACCAGGTTCCAGCAGGCGCTCAGGTCTATTCTTTGCACGTTTCCCCTCCGTTGTAAGATGTTACAGAAGACGTCCTCTTGCTGCGTCGAGCTGAACGTTGTGGAGGAAAACTTTAAAGACGTCCACAAGCTCGAATCCTGGCAAAGCCCGCACCAGCGCTTGCACACCTGCGCTACGGGCGGCAGGTGCACCAGCGCCGGCTGGAGGAAGGAGAAGACCCGGAGGATGAGCTCGTCAGGGAGGCAGGAGAAAGGGTCCACCGGTTTCTCCTCGTCTGCCGTTGCCATGGTGATGACAGGAAGGACGTTGAAGCACTTGAGCTTTGTGCAGTACACTGGAACGGTCCGCATTGTCCTCATTCTTCGGGGGCCACGCCGATGCTAGACTTAAATCCCTCTCACCTGTAGAGACATGAGAAATACATGTCAATAGTTGTTGACTTTAAGGGTTGTAGTTTGAAGAAAAATACATGTCATTTTCACCTAACACCATGGCCTTATTTATCGGCTCTAAAACTGGTAAAGTTCAACTTTACAACACTTTACATAGCATGCTAGCAGCTTTACAAAATACTGACATGCTTTCACATTAAAAGAAATATGAACACAGCAAATATACATAGAAATTGTTCAATCAATCAATCAAGCCGAGTCTTTTGTTACATAAAACTTTTGAAACCTCAGACATGAAAGCTGTTCAATAGTATGTAGCATA
The DNA here is from genome assembly GCA_019207045.1 of Branchiostoma floridae x Branchiostoma belcheri. Lineage (NCBI taxonomy): Eukaryota > Metazoa > Chordata > Leptocardii > Amphioxiformes > Branchiostomatidae > Branchiostoma > Branchiostoma floridae x Branchiostoma belcheri. Next base: position 15,452,123 of record CM033037.1, on the reverse strand, counting down.
TTCCATAGTCCTAGACGATCAAACATCCTTAAGGTATTGAACTTTGAGTTCCGGCGAAGAGGGGGCTTAAATTCCATGGTGGTTATAGATATCGTGGCACTTGCAGTGGGCTGAGATAGATTATGGTGGTTTAAAGATGACCTGGTGACCTAATACATTCAACGTTACCTTCCAGGTTTTTGAAGGGATTGCATGACCAGACATGTGTTTTTAGGGTATAGTCTGCCTAGCTGTCGACTACAAGAGACGTTGTTGAAGGAACTAGGGCATTAATTCTAACGACTGTTTGTCTGTTTATATCCACAATTACGTACACATTCCTGCGTCCCTTTGTTGTAATGAAAGAGTTTTGTTTCTCCAGATCGTACAAATCACATCGAAACAAGTTTATTTTTTCCTGTATACATGGCAAGGTGGGGAAGCTTGAGCTGCCACTACTGCAACAATAAGAACCCAGTGTAGTAATCTTAAGCTTTGTTCAAACAAGTTGACAGTTCTGTAATAACCTTTGTATTCGAGCAAATAAGACGAATGACCGAGACGCGTTTCAGACTGGTTTCTGGACAAGAAAAGCTCGAGAAATGTAAATTCTAAAGGTCTGGGTGCCAAGCGTTCCGCAGGGCGAATACTGCCGCCATAGCACCGGAACCTAAGTTGAGTGTATCCCGGTGCTACCATTGGTCGAGGTAAGACGTCAATCATCATTTTAAGATGGTGGTCTATTGTCGCCTTTGTATGAGTACCGGGGCTGTGTTAACCGTGTTGACCTAACAAACAATTGGCACGTCTGGGACATAAATTGTATTTGCGCTAACGAGTCATTTGTGTCGCCTTCAAGCCATCGTGGCGTGTTTAAACCTCGACTCTTTTCTCTCAAGGACCTGAACTCCAGCCCAAAAATACACAGGCAAAACAGGATTCTTTTGAAACCCGGCAATGATAACAGTTTTGATAACACAACAGGACAAACTTGACGTGGGCGGAGAATATTAGAAATCTTCAGGCATTGTTCCGCGCCTTTTGAACTGCAATGCCGCGATCACTCTCAACAAACAGTGGTGTTGACGTACGGATTAGAACCTGCAGTAAATCATGACAACATTCCTTAGTGTGATCCCCTTAATGATCGAACCTCAAAGCCAAGGGGCGATTTTTCAGCTACTAATGGAGCGTTACCAAGTTGCACTTGTAAATACACATAAACTCGGCACACTGTGGCGAGAGCTTCTTGTTTTCTTATCTTTTTTGTTGGTGGGAAGAAAAAACCTTTGATACACCAAAGACTGCCGTTGGCAATGTTAACATCAAAACATTGTGGTTTGGACTTTTGAAATGGGATGTCTGGAAACGCTTGACTGAGTGCCAGTAATACTCATTACAAATGTGAGGTAGGTACCATGTTTGTACAGTACTACAGCATACAACTATGTCGTTTCACTCGTTTGTATCTAAAACACAATCGAATTCAAAGCAAAGGATATTGTATTCAGTAGCATTGACCAAGCAAGACTCAAACATGACTGTACAGTTGATACGACTCTAGTATTAGTGTGATAGTATCTAATGTTTACCCAGGAGTACATTAGTTATGTGTATAGATCGGTATCAAACTTTGTAATGGTCAGTCCATAATCCCAGACCTCTGAAGATAACGCCAGTGTGGACATTGCGTACATAATTAGATCTGATAGCAACAGACTGGTGGTAGTATCTATACACGACTTGTCCTGGTCTGTTATTCAATAAGCTAAAGGAATGAGGAGTTGGGAAGGGCAAACAATGCTATAGTTGTGAAGTTGTGCACATAGAATGTTCATGTAAAAACTGCAGATTATATCTGAAGCAACTGTGTTTCATTGATTGTTACAGGGTCGGATGTGGGGCATGTAAAGGCACAGGGTTGAGTGATTTACCGATAAGATAGGGCGTATATGGGAATGGGCATCAGCAGCAGTAAAAAGGTGCACTTGTCAAAGGTCTTACTCATCCTACTTTTACTATGCATGTGTAACTCTTCTCCTCTTACCCGTTGACAAATATATATATATGAAGCCCTGTTCATATTATATCTAGATATATTCGTGATGAATTGGATGGCTGATAAATCATCAAACGCGTCTCCAACAACAGTTCCCATTGATATAAATTACACACGTACGAGTATATGGTTCAACACAGTTGAATCGTTCAAACAATAGGCGATTCATTACTGCAAAACACGGGGATTTTGCTCCTACCATCCATCTTTTCTGATGTTACCGTCTTCAAAGGTCGCTAAAGATAGAGATTGTGTGCTTTCTGGTAGCGATGTTTGTGTTTTGCAGAGGTAAGTCTGGTGTTTTGTCGTAATGAATGGCGGGCATTTATATGAATTCGCCATAATCTGTGTGTTTACTGCTTTTAAGTCGTTTGCTCAACAGGAACTGAATTGATGCGTCATGGTTGCGATGGTTACCGAGGAACTTGTGGAGCGCATACAATGTATAATGAACAAGATGATAGGGATTTTACAATGACATGTTATAGACCGGAGGCACAGGTCCAGATTCTAAATTGCTGAAAATTGCTTTGAGATATTTTGATCATGCTTTATTTCTAGTTTATTTCAATTCAGTCATCCATTTTCTGGTGACGCTACATAAAGTCCCTCCAGATGACTCTGTCGCGCATGACAGACATTAGGTCTCTGGTATATCTGTCCAAAGGTATTATTTCTAAAGGTAAAGAAATCAAACAATTACATATGACACCAAATCAAACGATTACATGATGACACCAAAAGGGGAAACAACGATCATCGCACCAATGGCATGGGTTGTGGCACGTTAGCACCTGACTGGCATTTTAATTGAGCGAAACTTGTTCACTTTTCAACGGACCCGCGCGGCAACTTTGAGTTGCTCCGAAAGCACTTTGTAATCAGTCGGTAAATACGGGAGAAGAATCGAAAGAAAAAGTGCTCATTTATCGATACGACAAACAGCTTTTATATCCTCCCACTGGACCACAACTACCTGTCCGCCATTGCCTCCTACACTTCCGACAACATCGCAAGGCCGCCATGTTTGACCTCAAGGTCACATCTTTAAGGTCAACTTCGCGGGAGTTCTGACGAAGCGACCAAAATGTGGTGGTTAGTTTTACCTCCCACAGTGCACATTAAAATGTCGATATTCCATCATATCTAGGTTCCGGATTTCATACTTTGGCCTAGCAGGCTCTGGATGTATGTACGTGTTGTGATCCGTCAAATATTTGCATTGTACCGTATTATTGATGGCCCTGATCGAGGTGGACACAGTGAAAGGGTCCTCAGTACTCAAAATCAATCTTACTAAGTATAAGTGTTGCCGTTTAATATGTTCCAAACGAGTCGAGTGTACTCTTTTTTCTTGCTGTACTTTTCTAAACTTTAGAATCTTCAAGTATGCTGAATTGACCCGTCACTATTTGAGCGAAATGTTTCGTCTTGTACTAAAACGACATCGATCCTCAAAAATAATGTGCCTAAAGCACATAAGTTCGGTACAATATTCCATGGTTCCACAAAAATAAATCCCCAAACAGTGAGTGCAAATTGGCATTGGACCAACATAAACCCAATTATGGGGATCACTTTGTTTTCACACCGCCCAGTGTCAAGTTCTTCCACCTAGACAAGCACTTGGTTATAATATTTCTCTGTCTACACATAGCAAGTTGTTGGAGTGGGTATTAGTGCAGTTAGCAAGGACAGAGCGATCGAATTTTGCGGCTGTGTATGACACAACTTTGCCCCAAAAGCTTGTTACACAATACCCAGGCGGTAAGGTTACAGTGTAAACTTCCTAGCAGGGATTTCTATTAACGAGGGTGTTGTGGGCTTCCGTCGCAATGTTTTGGGTACAGCGGTCGGGACTTCACGGGCGTCAGGGGCACGCTTGTTCGGCGGGACCCTCGCCGGCGCCAGGGAACCCCGCGGCCGTTTGGTCGGTAAACTTGACTAGACATCGTTTGGCACTTACAGGGCGTTTGCACGTGGCCGCTATATCTTATATCTCTATAAATAGCCGTCAAGGCCATGTTGGTGGAATGGATAGATCCAAGATGGTGGCCGACCATTCGGAACGCTCAGACAAGAATTTAATGACCAAAATAAATTGATTTTCATAGCGAAATGCTTTCTAGTTATAAAGAGTGAAAAGGAGGAATTTTAGAAAGACGCCACATACCTAAAACGTCATTCACATGGAAACTTTCCATGAGTCTTTAACCCGCCAATATGGCGTGCGCGCTATTACGTCAGGGTCACGTGACCGCAAACGGTGTCAATGACCCTGGCAATCAACAGGTGGTTGACGGGACGAGCATAACCAAACAGAACAGAAGGCGGACACAAGAACCCTTGTTCTGGTGATTTTGTCACGGTCTTTAGGCGCAAAAAAACTATATGCTTTTGTATCAATTTTTTGCACATATATATGCACGTAGCATTTGCCCCTTGACTAGAATCCTTCGCAGATTTCTTGATCGGCGGCGATTATTTTTTTAACAGGTTCTCTCTTTTTGCGACAAAACTCCCTCTCCCGGCAAACTCATCTCCCAACAGACTCCCCTGCCATAAAAGAGAACCTTAGCCCCAAGTGTTAAAAATCGCGAGTCAACGCTCCTCAAAAATAAACGCCGACGCTCCAGAAGTCTGCGAAGGAGGCTACCCTTACACCTTAAGCTTGTAGGTCGCACACGTTTACAGCAATGTCGTAGATATTCCAATTGTACCATGGCCATACGTTTGGTGCAGAATGTAAAATCGGTGGTTATATACCATATGAACCATATTTATTCCATCATGCAGAATTTTAGTACTGCTAGCTGTTAAAGAAATCTGCAGTAAATAGAGAACATGATACGGGCAATTACAACAAAGCCTGGCTAATATATAACTACCCTATCCTAGAGACTGATTATATCGAGAATAGTCAAAATAACGTGATTGTCCTGTAACATGTAGAACAGATTAGCTTTGTGATCTTGCGGTTTAAAGACTAGTACTTGTGGCCATACACCAAACCCTGTGCAATTGTAGATCGATTAGGTTCACGCCTTCTATGTATCACATAAACTTGGCCCTAACCCCATGTGGCGCCTTCAATTACAATCAAACACAGATTGATTTATGACCTCAGTGATGACTCCTGAAACCTCAGCCTCTCTCTTTTTGCGACACAAACAGCGCAAATTAACGTTGTACAAGCACCTGACAATAGCCCAAGCCTCGCGCGACGACAGATGACGTTGAATACCAGATGACATTGCCCAAACATAAGACCTTACTCTTCTACAGCAACTTTGTAACGTATGATTTGAAAAGAACAAGAGAACACTAGTGTATCAAGACGATGCAACCAGACCTTAAGAAACCGCGACCTTCAGGGAAACGCGTTCAGAGCGATTCAAGCCGCTGGAAAATTGCCGCCTGTTTTGGCATCTACGCTCGAGAGGCTGGAGTGTTTCCGACACACACTCGACCTGTTTTTGGACGTCCAACGTTACCCAAACCCGCGGGGTAACCTGTGGTATCCAACACTCACGCAGATGATGATTAAAAGAAAAACATGAATCTTTAGTAACTTAAGTTGCAATTCACTACTCTCCCTGTGGGTCTAGTATGTGAACCGCTTTCCCTGTTTTTAAATTTCGGGCATATGTAATGCCTTAAAAGGCTTTAAAGGGCTTTACAGATGCCCAAATAAAGGCTTTAAATGTAGTTTGGGCAAATTACCCAAAACTACGAACAGGCAAAACAAGTGGTTTATTTTTAAACCAAATTGCAGCATTACACACTAATCGTCAACAATAATAAGGAAGATCCGTGACTTCGTGGGCCGAGCCACACCCGTCCTATGGTATGTTTGGGGTGGTAGGATTTTTAGCGAGACCTTGACAGAACCGAAAGTCGACAATGCGTCTTTTCCACCACACAACAGCTACAATTTGAACGGCAAAGTCACTCCTGTGTACCATTTTTTCTGTTCCGCTACGCTACATAAATAGAATATGGTTGTAAATCATTAGCTCAGAAACATCCCTCTACTGTGACTACATGAATAATACCAACAAATAAAGTGGCTTCGGGCTACCAGCCTAGTTAGTTACGCATCATCAAGTTGCTTGCTTCTAGGGGTCTTGCTAGAATAAGTGAACAAGTCCTACATGGATCATACATTTGTTTGCGTGATGAACAAGTACATGTGTTGCCTTGTAAGAAGATCAAATGTTTGAGTCATACCCCTAACAGCTTCCTTTGAAACTTCAACTTTGATTTATGCTCGTTACAATACAAAGGTGCAGTCTATATCTACTTGTATTACATGTTTAGCTACTAGTTGTAGTCAATGTACAACTATTAACAGACTGACCTTAACTCGGGCCACAAAGTTCAAGATCAAATGTCCAATCAGACAGCAGGGTCGGTACCATTCCCCAACGAACTCTTCCGTACTTCAGCTAGCTTTGCATAATTTAGATTAGGATCTAAAAATCTCGTTTAGATCGTCCAACACTAGCGCACAGCCGTGTATAACTAACTACTCCTACCAACACGCCCAGAAAAATCCAGCTCTTTAAAGAGCCGCAGTACAGCTCCTTTGAATGAGCAAGGATGACGTAATGCTAACCCTTTCCACCAACCAGAAATAAGTTCAATCACCCTGAAAGGCTCGAGACTATGGCGGCTGTCACCTCTCTCGCTCTCCCACCTCGGCAAAGGTAAAACGACTCCGCCAGAATTCATCGCTACTGTTGACGATAAATATTTGGCGAGATTGGTCGATGATATCACCGCCAAGCCAAAGACCTGTCGAGCGGGTTTATTCTCGATTGAGGGCTTTGGAATGTCGAAATTATGGCACCAGACACCAGCGCATACCTCCAATTAAGGTATTTTGCGTCTGCAAAGCCCAGGCATTTTTGGTAACAAACCACTAACTATTCGGAATGAAACCCGGTGTCAGAGACAAAGGCAGATGGTGTTCCTAAAAGTTTTGTTTTCGTAATGCATTGTACTTGAGAGTGTGTGTATCATAAACACGATTATCAAGGTGGCGGTATATACTTATTCTATAGAACACACGTCCTTGACTTTGTACCATATGGTTTTTATAAACATAAAAGGAACCTCTTCGGAACCTCTTTTCCATTCTATAGACATAGAAGCATTTGTGTTCAAATGTATAGAAACATGCACAGAAAGATTTACAAACACGATGCGTTAACTTTGGTTTCAAGTGTCTCACCAGAACATACCTCTGAGACAGAATATATATACCAGGGTAAGTTTCATGAGTTTGACCTGACCTGACCCGCTACACAGAAGACGCCTCTTAAAAACTCAGAACGGAGACGACTTAACGTACTTTTACCAGAAGAAACACACGTTATAAACATCTAAAACACGGAAGTGACTCTCTATTGGGTGTGGTTTGGTTTGGTTTGGTTTGGTTTGGTTTGGTTTAGAAAAGAGACATATCGAGGATATGAACAAAAAATACTCCATTTTCAAAGGTGAAGTAGGCAAGTATTTTTCTGCACCCGAATTCGAACACATAAAGACTAAATATTAACCCAAAATAGAAAACCGGTACTTTCATCCCCTTGAACAAACATTGGCCATATACCATTCCGAAACACCTCACCCAAAAATGACAGAGAACAGCACAAATTGCAACTACAGAACTCGTGGTGTAGCTCCCATGAATAAGAACCAGTGACACGAGACCGCCGAGACTGTATTGGGAAACAAAATCGCAAAAATGGCCCTTGTAGAAAAAGAGAGGCTTTTCCGGGGATCAGCGTCTGTACGGGTAGAGAGAACTTGTCATTGTGTCGCCTTTGTGGCCGTGTCAGTCCTCGATGCAGCCATAGCGAGTATTATGGGCTACTTGAGCGTCCGCCATTGTGCTCTGCAAGGCCGTTCTACTAGACTCCACAGTCCCTACCAGACTGACTACGCTGGCTATTATAGTGAGTTTTGCTAAAAGGAGTTGGCCGGCCGCACAGCTAAAAATGGACCTGGGCATGGACCGACCCCCCCCTCCCCCGGTCAATTTCTCGATTTTTACGATCCCCGTACCTCCATAAGAAGGCCTGGTGGAAAGTAGAAAGATTTGTCTGGAAATGTATACCGTCCATTATGTGATATTTGCAATAAGCTGGAAAATTATGAACACATGTTTGTAGAATGTATCAAACTGAGGATAATCAATCAGTCAATAATGTATTGTTGGAATGTAACAAATGTAATATTACTCTGCTGACAATCGCCAAGTACTCTATATTTGTGTCTTGGCTAAGATGGAAGGATGACGCTAGAAAATTACTACAAGACGATGTATACAATACTTTTTTGTTCTTCTGTTCCTTGTACATAGAATAAAGTGCCTTGGCGGACACGGAAAAGTTATTAAAAAAAAGAAGGCCTGGTGGAGGCTACTAGACTCCATGGCAGTTTCACTGCTGGTGTGTTCATATTGTCATTGTTTGCTCCTTGTTCTGATAGCTCCCCGTTTTACAGCATTTTGGGGACCCATTATAAAGCGACAGTATGAAATAAAAATAATACACAATCAGCTCCTGAAAAAGACGGCAATATTGAAAAGCCTGTCACAGCCTCTGCCTTAGAGGCTACGTGTAGGTTCCGCTCGCTGCCACATCGCTCGGCAATTATTTAGGAAGTTACGTGTTTCCACAGTGTTATACGATGGTTCTATTCAGGTGTTGTCAAGCTAACCGGCTTATAAATTACAGCAGCTGAGCCTGAAGAGAATGTGGATTATGAAGATTCACACTAAAAGGTTTTAAAAGTTCTAAAAGTTGCTGACTTTACACACCCCGCACGAATCTCTCATGCGTGTATTTTTGTTGTATCAATCCTTATACTTTGTCCATTGAAGATCCGACATTGAATACAATAAAGCTTTAAATCTCTACCTCGAATCCTTCATTTTTGTGCGACCTAAATAGTTATTACGTTGTCTGTTAAAAAGAGAACAGGAAATCTTGACTACATGAAAAATCAATTGAATTAAGCCTTTTCCAGATGCGTAATCAAACAGGTTACTGATAAAATATAGTAAGTGGCCGTAATACTTTTCAACGCAAACTTAGATGAAAAGGAAACCTCCACTTTTGTATGACTTTGCACAATGTACTCGTGACATATCGTCTACACGATCAGTCTGTCGGGCTTGAGATCGGATTTTGACGTGCAACAAAACACGACAAACAAAAGGACCAGCTAATCCACAAGATGTCTTCTCAGATCGGATTGGCAACCCTTCTACGTAATCTGCTTTTGTGTCGCCATCTTCTTTGTTTCACCAGGTAGCCTCCACTAGCAGGCTTCTCGATGTTTTTTCTTTTACATGGGGCAGTTTATGTTCTCAATATGTACCGCCTGTATTTCGAACGCAGAACTTTTCTTAGACAAGCAAATGTTGCAGAACACAGCCACCAAAACTTAGTGACAGTCATAAAACAGTACGTAATAAAAAAGCACACAAAAAATGACAGTGTTGAATTCGAAGTCACATCCACAGAGCCTGCTGTGAAGACTACAACCATCCTTGCTACCTGTCAGTTAGATAAGCTCCCCTTGTCATAGTGCAGTCAGCACATAAGCATAGCCGCCAGGACTCTTTGTGTCCTCCTTATCAAAATATCGATGTGCTCCACCAAGAATGAATGATAGAACACAACTTGATGAGGAAAGCGAAGAAGGGGCTTCTTCCTCCAAACACTTAGCTTCTTGTTACAAGCATAGGGGGTGGCTTCAAAAGTTCTGAGGGTTCTCTAAGCAAACGATTACTCCCTGACAATATGAGCCATTGTCAGTGATGAGGTCAAGGTGCTGTTTATGTTTGAAGTTTGGCTTAGCGAAAAAGATAACACAACTTGAAATTTTCTGTCCACACCATTCAGAGGCACTTGAACACGTTTGATCCTCCACACGAATTGTACTTTATCTGATGAGTAAATGCTGTTTAGCGTCCCTGTTTAAAGTATACCAGCGGTCTACCGATCTCTACGGTCGATTAATCATATGATTAGGTATCGATAAACTGTCAAAAAACAAAGCAGAATGTCATGAGAAGAGGAAAGGGCTCACGAACTTGTAGATAACAACAACTTTATCACCAACTTGACTGCGCGGAAAGGGGAACTGAAGCACTTAAAATGGCTAATTAAATACGTGACGCACGCTTCAAAAAAGCGAGGCTTTGTCCCTGGTGTTGGGGTTGTCTAAACGCACACCTTGCTTTTTACTAAGCGTAAAAAAATGTTATACTAGAGTAATTATGTTAAAATTATGAGATGTAGAATAATTTTGAAGATCCTCAAAAGTGAAAAATTCACGCCCACAGTAGCCATGGTACGCGTCATGATCAGACCCCCCTCAAGTCATTCAACAAGCAATTAGCTTTGTCGCTTGACATGTAATATTTACAATGTGTGGCAATCTAAGTACTATTTCCACAACAACGACAACAACAGGTTCAAAACAGCTACAATTGCCACTAACGTTAGTGAGAAATTAAGGGCGGAGATTTCACAGCAACTGTACCGATGAGTTCTCTATGTTGTCAGAGTCTTAAGCAAAAGATCTTTTAAGATCAGTGTGACATCCCGAGTTTCGAAATATCTTAAGATGTGCATTGAAGAAGCAAACTTCCTTTTGACAAAAATAAACAAGTCGGTGTGAGATTTTACTATACATATAGACATATAAACTGTACAGAAATATTCACTCTGTTGTCAGAGCAAATAGCATAAGATCGGCATGGTTGGGTAGATCCGAAATATCTTTAGATGCGCTCTGAAGAAACAAACTTCGTTGGGCAAAAATAAACACGATGTTGTGAGACGCCCCCCGCCCACCCACCTTCCATTGTGTCGAACAGGTGCGTGTAAGATATACCGGGCAAGGCGACGGGCCGATTGGAAGGACTCCGGGTGTGAAAAGCACACAAAACACCCGCCATATTTACCTAAAATACCCGCTCTGTATACCACTCCACGGCGACAAATTTCCCCGAGCTCCAATTTGTACAGCAGGACCGCAAACTTTCACTGGCCCTGGGGAGAAGCCTTAGAAGTGGAAGTCAGTCGCGTCCTGCTCACAAGGACGGTCCTGCTTGACTGCTTATGTTTCCGCTAAGTAAACCGACTGTTTTGAGACACATGACTTGACTACAAAAGAGTCATAACAGTGTGGAAAAGCATGATCTAATATAATGTTGTTTATGTTGTCGAGTTGTGCACCCAGAAAACGCTTAGTAATTGAATACAGGGGAAAGCACTGCACCTCCAAACACTCACCACAAAAACGTGTGAACAGACAAAGTCACTTGCTATAGTCCACGTGGAAGTTGGTGATGTACATGTTATTATTAGAACGTGTCCACCACGCGTTGGGTTGAAACGTTGTGCCGGTAGGGTGACCGGATAATACACGCGCGATATATTGACATTGCGCCACCGTGACGTAACGTAACACGGAGCTTTTAACATTCTTTCTATCGGTATGATATTGGGATATGGATGCCATATATTGATATTACATCCCCTTTTCATTAATTTGAAACGACGCAGTTCTATTTCGCAACACTAGTAGCACCTGTGCGAATATTATATACCGTTAAATGCACCTGTACTGTTATCAACATTTGAACAACTATTTGTTGACAGTGTTGATTAGCAACATGCTATGATTAAGAAAATATATCACAACGACTTTTACTATACAAGGCAAACCTTTGATAGCAAACCATATCTGCTCCTACACTATCAGTATCACAAAGAAGCAAGAAGTCGAATCCACTTAGTATACTAGTAGAATATATGATCCTTATGTTGGTTGACATTGTAAATATCATTTTGTTGCGACCTGTACTTGACTCAATGGGTATGTATATGTACAATAAATGTCTTCATTTTCATAACTGGGTTACGTTACATGATGCAACATTCGCATCATCATAAGTTGACCTACTTCTGTGCGGCTTCCGTTCAGGTTTGAACAAGAGCCGGACGGCAGGTAAAACAAATGTTGTCCTACGCGGCTGACCTGTGCACGACATTTCCGTGGGGTCAAGCCATGTATTGGTTTGGTCCGCTTGGTTGTCTACAAAAGCATGAATACGTTCTTTACGCTATGATAAACGAACAGAGTGGTTTTCAATCGGACCATAACTGGATGGGCAACAACGGTAGATATACATACCAGTAATGTCTGTTGGTGTGTAGTTTTAAGACTTCCACGCAGAAGTTTTCAGCTGTTAAAACAAGAGCGAGTGAGGCGGCTTCGCGTCGTCTGTACACAACCTCCCATTCCGACAAGCAACGTCACTGGAAATACCTGTCGTACGGCTTACATGCTCTCTACGGGGTGCAGACTCAACCTTTAGGGATTCCCCGTAGCAACGGGGCGGCTAGAGCGGGTCCCCAGGGCGTGGTGTTGCCGGTAGACTCGGGAGACCCCGCCGCAGACCAGTTTTGCTGCCCGGTGTTGTACAGACTTGTTGTTGCCCCTCCCCCTTCCCTCCCCTCGTCTCACCTGCTTCACAGGCGCACAGAGAGCATGCGCGAGCCGTGGAGTGCCCCTAACCCGCGGAGCATGCTGTCAACAATGGCACACTGGACACTTGTTCGGCCTGAAAACGATACGGCGGCGTAAGCACAAACCAGCGCCTGTTGTTCTCTCCCCCAGACAAAAAAATCAATCCTATTATTTAAAAGTCTTTCTGAGTCGCGACTCATGATAACAGGGCAACTTTTGTGCCTGGCGCCAAACTCAATAAACTTTTCAATTTGGAGAAGCGGGGTGAGTTATAGGTGAAAGTGAAGGGGCCGCCGGAATATATGCGGAGAAAATAAATTTAATCGGCTGGAAACCTGACTCCCGGGAGCGGAAACACTGCTGGGTACGGTTACGGGTTTGAATGGGGGAGAGGGGGTCGGACAATGTTGTGGCCGGGCTTGCCACGGGGTCTGGTGAGAGGGTGTTCTACCAAACGTAGGGCCACGGCCTGTAAGGCTAGACTCGGACTTGAATGCGAGTTGTTGTTTTACTCGGCGCTATTACCGGATGAGTGATGATACGTGCCACGACTTCAACCCGCCTATTGTGTCTGCCGCCAGCCGCACTGACGTCAGGTGCCCTGGTGTGTTCGTGTATGTGTGTGTGTACTCTGTCCTTCCTCCGAAAAATCCTCCCTTCCGCTTTCCAACTCCCGAAAAAAATGAAGTCTATAAATTCACCTGACAATCCCTGATCTTATTCTTTACAAGACGTCGGAAGGATTAAGGATAAGGAGGTATTGACGTTAAAAGTTTCCAAGCAACCGCCCCACAAAGCCTGGTGTCAAAGTCCAGTTCACATAGGTGAACACCAAGTGTACTCACCTTGTGTGTGCTCGTACTGTGTGCCGCTTGTAATGGCGGCGCCCCGGCAAGGTGTCGTCTGCGGGCACGTCTCACCCCTGTCCGTCCCTCACAACACGGCCGGTTCCACCTGTAACATCGCCACCGGCACGGGCACTGTTGTGGGCGTATATCAGTGGCAGAGATCAAGCGGTGTTTGTAACCATATCAGGCGATAATTAGGCGGGAATTCACTCGACCCCTCTCGCCGTGTCTTCACCTGGTGGCACGGCGGTAACAAGTGGTTGGTGGCTGGGCGGGTAGACGTCCTTATAGCGGCGCGGGCAAGTTGTCGGCGGGACTCCTGCCGGGCTGACGGCAGCGGGAGGGCCTACCGGTGCGACGCGCTCGGGTAAAATTGCGGGGAGTGTGTCCCGCGGACGTCAAAGACTACCGCCACTGCGCCTCGACATGCATAGTCATGTGTCAGCACACAATGTGGGGCAACCTGCGTGACGCGTCGCCGCCGACCAATCACCGCGGACAACACAAACAGCTATTTGAACTTGCCATCCTTGCGTCACTGTCAGAAACAAAGTTAATTAACCCCCACTTAGCGCCGGGCGGCCCTCCAGAGCGGTCGATCCGACACACAATCGTCCCCGGGAGGGGCAGAGGTGAACCTGTTTCAACACACCTGCTTGTAGCACCCCCCTCTCTCTCGAGGGGAAACAGCCAAGAGCCCTGCAGAAAATACAGTAAGGACAACATCATGAAACAAATCCCAAACTTTCTAAACTAAACGAGAAGGACAGAATTTGTCAAAAGTGCAAACATGATATTTTGAAACACTCACAGGCCTGCGTTGTGCACCTGTTGTGTAGACATATTTCTGTTATCAGTGAAGGTCAAGGCTTTAACGCACGAAGTAAATAGAGTCCGATGGCAAGACTAAAACAAATAGTACACATTTCATTTTGCCGTAGACGGTTAAGCCATATGCAAATATGAGTGAAATTGGCATACATTTCAACAGTGCCTGATAAAGGGAACTGTATCTCTAGTATTGTAAAATCAGTTGCACCACTTTTATTTCTTTTGTTCACTAGGTATCCACAAATGTGCAGCAATGTGCTTTGCTGTCTTGGCAAAGTTGAATGTTTAAAAACGGAAAATAATCGTCTACGTACTTAGTATATAGAAAATCCATATTACCCCTCGGTCTCTACAATGCGCCAAACATTTTTTTCATGCGAAGACTTTTGGATATTCGCATGTCCAAAACTCCTTCTTCAAATAAAACGTTTTGATAACTAACAAAGTAAACCATTCATCCATATCAAATTTATAAACGTTATATAATCATTATAATAGAGACACACATATACAATGAATTGACGGGTATTGTATATTTCCACCCGTTGTTATGCATGCAGGTATGTATAATAGAGTAGACGATTGTCACACTATGGAGTTTATTTATTTAACGCTAGAGTCACTTAAGACTGCCAGGTAGCACACCGGAATTCTTAGATATTACTGTCAAACCGGGCGACCATGTAAGGGCTCCGCTATCTGCAATATCACTCACTCTCGTGTATCTCATGTAATATAACATGTGTAAACATACTATTGGAAAAGTTTTAGGGACTCCTAATATATCAATATAAACCTACACATTCATTCACAGCATATAAACGCAGGAATCTAGGCGTGCCTGAATCCGCTACAAGCCGTAAAATCATAAAGTAAACGTATAGCGAACAGTTGGACAACTTCTCACAACTCTTATGTAGTTATTAATGATTTTTACTCTTCATATGCTACAGCGAAGTAGTAGGGATTGGTTATTTGTATATAGCTAACGTCAACGTATATGTTAAGTTTTCACATTCTACAGAAAGGATACCATATGCAGTAGTACTATTGCTTTGAAATTTTGAAAGTCTGTGTGTTATGTTTCACTTCGGTTGGCCCCTAGAAAAGTTCCCTTCTACCTGTGCCGTCGCACGTGCCGTTGCCACAGGTGAGAATGACACGGTGCGCGGTGTTTTGACGCCAGGTACGGTATTGTACGTGCTACCGAGACGTCGGCTCAGAATCTGTGTCGAACTCCGCTGGTTGACGTCATGACAGAATGCTTCCGTTTGGTGTAAGCATGCGCAGTCTTGTGTCACAGAACACGCTCCTTATTGAGTCAGTTTATGTCTCTGAGGTACGGGTTAGCATGAAGACAAGTAAACGTTTTGTCGGGTTTCCGATATTTTTTTTTTGGGGGGGGGGAGGGTCTCAGTACGCATAACATTTTGGTACCATGGTATTTTCATTCGTGCCTTTTCACTTATTCATGTATTTTTACAGAAAAGAAATGGTTTGTATATTAGAAAAAAAAGACAACGTCGTTACATCATCTAGCTCACAAACAAGGTCGCCAAAAGGGAAAAACAAACTGAACTCAGGAAGTGTTGTATAAAGATTTTTAGGTGTACACGATAACTTTTCACATTGTTTGCGATGGCATTACACTTGCCGTGCATGTATAATAGTGTTTTCTTCAGCTGCTGTCTTAACTAAAGTTGGAGTCATATTGAATTTTTTGTTATGATAAAATCTCAGAAGAAAAGGTCTACAGAAGCCCACACTTCCATTCTGGTGCAAAATGAAAAATCGTCTGTACTTTCATTGTTTTCACGCAGACTATTATATTTGTGGCACATCGATTAATTTTCAAGGCGTATAACGTCAGGTGTAGCCATTAACTCAGCGGGAAAGTTGGGTACACAAGGAGCGGTTTCTTTGTTCGAGAGGGGAGTTGTCTTGGGACGGAAGTTTCTCCTTAGTAGTTTTAGTCGTCTAGATTCTTATCTATACATTGCAAAGTTTGCCCCAATGATTAGCTGTGTTATCAACACTAGTCTTCGGCCTCCCTGTGGCGTATTGTTACAGACAACTTGTAATGTTCACCTTGTGTAATTAGAATCGAACAATAGTTTTGTATGAATGGATTGTTTCTGTCTGAGAATAAAGCAACAAAAAGTCGTGTCAGATTTTTTTTACATGTGTGTATTTTTACATTTTACCATGATCTTTTCATATCTATTTGTCGTGGTTGCGTATATGGACACCTGTGACCGTATGAATGAATGGGGACTATTTTGTGAAGAACTGCTACCTCGAGTATGTCAAAACTCCCTTCATGATTATCCAATTCATAGACAAGACACCAATTTGACCGAAGCTGGAGTCTCCATTGTGACCTTGCGGACGTTGGTGGTCCGAATATAGTCGCAAGGTCAAGTGAGCACTCCATGTCCCTCCTTCGATATAGCGGAAACCCTGTCGTGACCTCTCCTGACCTCGCTATGTTTGTTCCCTCTCCCCATACACACACCTATGGTGACGTCACGCCAAGAGGCTCACCTTTGACCCGTGGTGGGTTTACCTCGAACCATGTCACTTGGAACATAGCTCTGCATATCGCGACTAACCGCAATGACGCTTGTAGCGACGTGTTTGAAATAACGAGTCGTTCTGTTGACGGCATAATTTACTGAAAGGTGTTTCACTTCAACGATGCTTGTAGACACACAAAAAGTCAGGAGATACAAACAGTTAATCACTTAAAAATCTTCTATGGTAAGTAGAACACCTATTTAATGGAAATATTTGTCTTCCCGTGAAAATACGTTTTGTTCAAAGGCGCTGCAACAAGCTTAGAATGTGGTTTTGGATCGCACGCACGCGCCCACGAACACACACAAATACACACACACACTAACACACATACAGACACACGTACACAACTTTACACACACACACGAACACGGCGGTCCTTTGGCTTAGAAATGAATGGCACGCCTTCTTTCTTGTTCTTGCTATCTGTACTTTAGAAAAGGTGAAAAGAACGACAGAAAAAGGGTGCAGACACGGAAACAATAGCGAGTCCGTAGGATCGTGTTCTTCCCCTGCACGCATACATGCTTCTCTAAAGGAGTTTACGGAGAAGTAAGTAAAGTTACCGTGTGCGGGACCAAACGGATACCTGGGCATGACAGTCTCCACTCCCGCCCAATGAGCCGTTACCAACATGGTCGGAACAAGGTTACGGAAGAGAGAGCGCGGTGAACGCCGCGCGCTTTTCCACACGCCAAACCGTGAAGCAGACCTGTCTCTAGAAAGCACACCGAAGGCTTTTCTTAGCCGCCTTCATTCATCGAGTCTCCGGTACACACTGGGACCCTATGTCGGTGTTGGTACACACTGTCAATTAAAGATTCAGCTGTCTTGCACAGAGCAGACCTATTTCGGGCAAGGGTACGGTTACTTTCGACTTGGTTTACGACGAAAATTAAGGGTATCTGGGGGACAATCCTGCCTGTGCCGTATACAATGCAGAAAAATGTTACCTTGCACTCTTATCGGCATTTGGTTCTGTCATAGCTAGTTGAAATTCCTATACTACTAAACAATCGAATGTGGCCGCGCCTAAGGCTACACCGGCCCATTGACAGCGAAGCACGGTCTGCGGTGGTGGATTTTCACGCAGAACAATTGAAGCTCAGTCAACGGAACGTCCTTTGGCGTTGTAGCCACACTGTGGATGGGGTTTGACTTGATGACCTTTCTTGGTCCTTGTTGGGGACAAAAAAATATCTTAGATTCTGTTCTTGGTTTAGGGAGACACATAACAAAAAGGCTACACATAAACGTATTTTGCTGTGACGAACTGGGATCCTGATAATATGTTTCCTTCAGCAGTTTTTTTTTTCTTCCGTTTTTGAGGCTACCAACTTCAATTTGCTGAAGACTTTTGTAGCCTATATAGGAAAGTCGTGTAAAGTGCCTTTCCCAAGGGCACAAGACCGGTGACACGTCGGGGTTTGAACTCAGGACCTTCTGGACCTGAGTTCAAACGTGCTGACGATTGCGCCACGCGGCCCCACAGTTGCTGGTAACCAAAGTCATCAGCATATATGGAATAGAACAAGATGTTTGCGTATGATGCCACTGTCTACTCTGCATATTCACACAAACTCAGCCTAAAGCATATATCAAACAAAAATTCGATGTTTTCTGAATCTTGCAAAGTTTTAGTGTGTACAAGGGCGACTCTCTTCAATCACTAACTCGCACCATATGAAAGAAAGTCTGGAAGGAAACTTATCAACTCTAGTGTCATCACTGATGATCTGATATAAATCCTCAGAACATGCAAGAAGCTTTCATCGTACATGTAATGGGTGGAATAATGAAAATTGTTCGTCTGCTTTGAGGATTTGTTCCTGCAAATCCCGGACCCGTGGGAAATGATACTATCTGACACGATACTCCCCAAAAGCCTAGCCTCCATAGCAGGCTCTCTGGGCCTTTTCGTCTTTTTTTTTTTGTGTGCTCATAATACACTTTTTCTGGCAATTTCTGTTTGTATTGGTTTGCTTGTAGGGGCCGGCAGTACAAGCGACCCAGTACAAAAAGAAATGGCCAGCAAATGTGTATTATCTCATGAGCCAAAAAAGACAAAAATGGACCCAAAGAGCCTTCTATGGAGGCTACCCCGAGTGCCTCTCCGGTGATGTAATTATACAGCAGTTAGGCGGACCGCACAATAAACGGCATCATCTGGCCATCATTATTAGCGAGTAATCGCAGGGTTAATTGAAAGCCTGGCAGGCCCCACCGGTTGTAATTCGGCGCGTAATGCCTGTAATTCAGTGCTGATCGTACCTGCGGAGCCATGTGAGGTGCGACAAACGAGAGAAAATAGCTTCCTGTTGTGTCGCACTGGCGTGGTACGGTATCATTACAATGGTCTAGGTTTGGTCGTCTTGGGGATGATTTTAAGACTTCTTTGGTTTTGGAATGATTTAAGGCCTTTCATTACAATAGTCTAGTCTTGGACTTCTTGGAAGTTAAGGATAATTTCAGGACTTCTTTGGCCACAGTGGGGATGATTAAAGGACTTTCATTGCAATAGTCTAGTCCTGGACTACTTGGGTAGTTAAGTGATAATTCTAGGACTTCTTTGGTTTGGGAATGATTAAAGGACTTTCTTCAAAGAAGCAATGTACGTCAATCACCCTCTGGCCATGCAAGTGTATAGCACAGACTGTCTAAAGTTTGCACCGCACCCTTTCCGACAATTAGCTTCTCATATTGAAGAATGGATCAATGAAGACCTTTATCGTACATACATACCCACTGAGTTAAGTACAAGTCGCAACAAAAGATACATGAAATATATATACAATATCAACCAACACAAGAATCGTATTATACTACGTGAGTTTAACCCTTTCCAGTAGCATGCACGTCGTGTATACGACCAAAGCTGGGATTATAAAGTCTCGACTTTCTCTTCTGGCCACAAATTTAGGTCGCCAACCACTACACCATTACGCTATTCAAATCCAGGGTATGTTACGATCGTCCCTCCTAACATCTGCTTGGAGACTATAAGTCGGTTCTCACGGTTTAAAAGCCCCAGAATCCCACAAGTGTCACTCACGAACGTGCTAAACGACAATACGGTACATCCGGTAAGGCTGGGGTAGCACAGAGAGGAACCGGTACCTTCTGGTCCAAAATTTGGGCCGCCAACCAATACACCTACTGTGAGTCCAGAAAATGTTACGATCTTCCCTCCTAACATCTGCTTGGGGACTGTTCGGCGGTTCTCACGGTTTAAAAGCCACAGAATCGCACAAGTGCCACTCACGGACGTGCTAAACGACAACACGGTACATCCGGTAAGGCTGGGATAGCACAGAGAGGAACCGGTACCGGTCATGTTCCGAGAAGCGCTCTACAGAAACGACAACAGTATCTGTAGTCAAAATCCAACCTTCATGATCGCCAGTTTGTACCTTTCTTCAAGAATTAAAAGCTAGGCAGAATCGGCATGTTCTCTGTCGAATATCACTCTAGCTCATCTTTAAAACTTTTACGAAACTCTTTAACTAGAGTTTTCTCAAAAGTGCAGGATATGTTTAAGTACATGTAGAGGTGTACATAGCTTTTCTGTGTCCAGTGAAGGAAGTTTATTTGTTTATTTACATGTTACATGGAGCCGGAAGTGAGACCAACTGCTAAGGTTTAGGTTATACTCCAAGCAGATATTGGGAGCTAGACTCCAACAAGCCCTTGGGCAAAGATACAATGACATACACACAAAACATGTTTTTCACTGACATTGCTAACTTAACTGCATGTTTAACACATTTTTTTGCAACATGGTGGCATTGACGTTAGAAATGGCTTTCCAAATCTTAAGAGTGAAGTGTTAAGCCACCTTACAGTTCAAAGTCGGTCTAATGCTGTTGTTTGCATTGTAACGATTATAGAACGTAAAACGAAGTGCCCCTACTCTGGTTTGAAGGTGTGAAACGCTCGTGTATCCATAGCGACGGAGAAACAGTACAACATCAAACGGTCGGCAACTATAACAACACTGGCTTACCTGCAATCACTTTCCTTTACCCGGACTCAAAGGCCATTGAATTTGTGCCGTTGTTGACAGTTCACCTCCAGTCGTTCGGGTAAAACGTTAATATATCAAACAAAAGCCGCGCCAGTGGGGGAAAGACTTAACCTTAACCTGTGACGTAAGGCAGCTCTTTGCCTTAAGTCTCCCGTTAAGACAACGTGTTCCTCGAGTAGTTTTTTTTTACACTCTAAATAATCAAACCCGGCTATTTCTTGTGAATACATATAAACCATGTTTTACACTTACACACTCGCTGTATATTTGGTTGAGGTATGGATGGATAGATGGACCTTAGGTTTTTAAGCTTTGTGCGTAAAGTACATTAAAAGGTCAAATGCATGAAAGTAAACAATTAGTTCAAACTTGGTATATATACGCCAGCTAATTTAAACTGATCTCAGCTTGCACAAATAATATATTGCCTAATTATCCTTACAGGTACATGTATGGGGAGGCCTTACCGAGGAAGGTTGTGTTTTCACTAGTGTTAGTGACGTTAGTGTTTTACTTCAATTTTCTCATGTAAGTCTAATATTAACAAAAAAAAACGTGTGACATCCTAGCAGTTTCTACCTGTACTACAGCTCCCTATCAAATGACAGATTTCAAACATTTTTCTAAGAAGCTTCGCGGAGGTTGGTAGTCTTCCTATTCTGTCGTATGTCAATATAGAATGGTATATTTTCATTAGCCCCCACCAGGCCTTTCTACGAAGTTACGGGGATCGCAGAATTCGGCCCAAAATTCTGGAAATTGGTCAGGGGAGTCAGTCCACGCATAGGCTAACATTCCCTGATCCCCCGCCAAACCATCTGGTAGCAAAACTCCTCTGGCAATCATTCTCCCTATACGGTCACCGGCATCGGTATTTGTCGAGTTGTTTTCGGTTGTTTTCGGTATATTTCAAGTTGTTTTCGGTTGTTTTCGGTATTTAGTGAGACCTTCCCAGTGTAGTCAATCTGTTAAAGACTATATTCTGATGAAGTGACTACCTTATCTAGTTACAGTGACTTCATACAGCTCCACAGACCGTTGTCCTCCCATGGCCAGTCTATCACTCCCTCCCTTCACGCTGACTTACCCACAGAAGAGATGACCACTTCAGCGCCACACACAAGGCTAGGGGGTGACCTTGAAGGTTCTTCAGCACAAATACGCTGCTTCAGAGGGTCTGTAAGAGACATCTAATCCCCGAACGATTTATTCCCACGACTGTGAACAATGGAAGTTAGTTCTAGCGAGTCGTTTCGGAGTGCCGGAGGAACAAGAAGGGTAGGGAAGAACAACGAAACGCCTTTCACCGCGCCATGACTCAGAGTTGTCGCCTAGTCTACCACAGTCCTTGAGAGACTCTCCATCTTTTGTCGAATACGGCGACATTTTCCTTGATGTAATGCTTCTTTCAACATTTGGTAAACAAGTGCTTTGTTTGTTTTTTCTTGTGATTGTGCCAAGCGCTCAGCTGACTCTGCTGTTTGCGTTTGCGAGATTTTAAAAGTCAGAGAAGTACTTCCACTTGAGTGAAATGAAACTTTCATGTTTTCGCCTTCTAACAAAGGATGGAGTCCTGCAGGTTTAAAACATAAACATCGCGGTGCTTTAAGCGATTATCGTAGAACCATTTCATGTAGGGACCAGCCAAGCAAGCATACAGCTTACTTTAGAATTAGCCCTGTCGCCGCCTACAAAAACCAACTATATCTGTCTTAGGTGGATTAAAGCGTCACTTTAATCCCAACCTACACAGATTAGACCGACAAATCTCTTATCATAATATTGTATAGTAGATACTTGTCTTCATAATTCTGTCCAATGCATGTGTAACTTGCAATAATTGTCTTTGGTGATTGCATCTATGATACACCTTCCTATACTAAGCTCTAGGTCGAAAGTGTAACTTAAACTAAGCGAATAGCTTCATCTGTAAGTGTGTCAAAGGTGAAGCTCTTTTGATCAAGGAGCTTCTATCTCCTTGTCTTAACGCACTCAAATAATAAAAAGATTGTACAAAAAGAAATTTACATCCAAATGTACGTCAAACTCCAATAATCGCTTCATGGAGTTAGTTTGTTTGTTTGTTTATTCTTATTTATCCAGGGGTCGCCTGGCTAGCGTTATATTAGTCATTGGAAGGTGACGTTCTATATATAACCCAAAGCTTTCGGCTGTAAGAAAGGAATTTTTCAGAACCCTGATGATGACCACTTTGATCGACCACTCTGGCTACTCTATCGCGCCTACCGAATCCCAAGCAGTTGTAAAAGAGGAACTGAGTTGTAAAAGAGATCAGAGAAGAAAATGGACACGTGACCTGTAGAGATACATACTAACTTACATGCGCAATATATATATATCAGCTCCCTACAATAACATGAGATGGGACAGGGCATGTCTTAATTGAACTGTAGTTGTACATGTACATGTGCATGTGAATATTCAATAGAAAGTCGAGATATTTTGGCTCACACCATAACGTATATACCAGGAGACCAGCTGTCCTGAACCGAGACGACCCCGCATTCCTCATTACCTGTTTACACGAACATATTTTCTTCTAGTCTATGAAAAATGTTTGAATCACTGTTGAAAATAAGTTGTGCATGGATGGATTTAATTGCCATCAACTAGCTATTTGTTAAGTATCTTGGTAAACGTTTTGTTGGTGATTTGTTATACACTACAGGTCAAAACAAGCTACCCTGTCCTTGTCGTTGTTACCCTTACAAACCTAATGCCGTGGTGTTTTCAAAGCACTTGTTGTGACTAAACGCGCGGCATTGTGCGGTGGGGTGGGCGGGAGACGCGCACTTCAGGCCCGCTGAACCGCGACAGGGAGGTCCCGCCAAACACCTGTACCTCCACCTGCAACAGATGACATCAGGCCGGAGAAATGTCGCAGTTGTTAGGTCCGCTTGTTGTGACCATAATTACAGCATTGTTGGGTAATTTGTGGGTATACAGGAGCCACCCCACATGCCGCACTCGGGCTAGGCTAACTTCGTCTTTACCCTGGGAAAACGCAGACTCCTAACGAGGCACGCAAAGTTTACCGATCCGATCCCTACATTGTAACGACGCGCGCACGGAACACCCGCCGCCTAACACCCGCCGGCCCACGAACCAGCTGGCCCCAACTATCACTTGCCTCTTTCGAGAAGCGAGCGATAGTTGGGGACCGGCGTAAGTGGGGCCAGCTGGTAGTGGGGCGGGTGCATAGAGGCGGGAGGGCGCGCGTTAGGCAGGGGATCGGTAACTCTTATTTGCGAAGCTTCTCGAGCTGGTTTCCCAGGGTACTTCGTCTTATGGATGACGTCCAGTGAAGAACACAAATCAGATGTAAATGTGAGGAAAATGGTAATTTTGCGATAGTATGCTTATCTGTAAACGGGCACAGGCCACATAGATTGTCGTTCATAAAATCTCATGTAGCATAGCCATAGATTCCGTCATAAGATCGAATTTTCAGTTAGAAAGAACGCTGCAGTTTGGAAAGAATCTGCTAGGTAAGGTGCTTTATCTTAAAATAGTTGATGTTGATGATTTCTCAAAACATTCCTGGATACGGGTTTGAATGACGAATAACATTAGCAAGGACCACTTGCTTTTCAACATTCTTGCCTTGCTGTCGCTGACCTGTGTGCATCTCTGGATATCAATTAAGGTAGTATAGTGCATGCACTAGTGCCATTGATAGGTGGTATAATTGGTCAAAAGGCCAATCTACGTTCTACGTTTGACCTCAAGAAGATTAATTCATCTCTTGAACACGAGTTTGAACGAAGGTCGCTCGTGCTGGGTGACGTTACCCCCGGATTGTGCCCGACACTGTCCTACAACGCTCCGGCCCTTTAAAACAGGTGTTCACGCAGGTGTGAAAATAACACAATACTTTTCTTCTTGGACGAAAGCATCTAAACAAAGGCAATACTGGTTGTATGTTTGCAGTTTACAAGAAAGGTCAACCTTTTCTATTACTTTTGGTCGCTATGAGGCCAGGTCATCTCCCGAACCCGAGTTTGAACGAAGGTCGCTCGTGCAAAGTGCCGTCACCCCCGGAGTGTGCCTGACGGTGTCCTACATGCCGGACGGCCGACAGTGTCCACGCTTTGTCACACCTCATGGAACGGCTAGATCCACCTGGCTCTGGGCCAGATCGGAAGTACAGAAACAAAAACACCTAAGAAGACAATCTCCGTCCCTTTTCTTTTCTTTTCCTGAGACGGAGGTGTGATCACCCCTAACCAGGCATATCAGCTGCACTGCCGCTTTGTTCGCACTCTCTCCGGTAACCCCACGCGTGGCGCGCGGTACGTGCGGCAGGGACAACACCAAGAACATACAACTGTCCTGTAGCTGACTGAACACTTTGAACCTTCGGTCTTCGTTTATTACCTCCATGAAATGTCATGGAATGGAGGTTATATTTTCTGTTATGTGTCTCTGTCTGTGTAGATGATTACTCAAGAACGGCTGGATGGATTGGTTTCATACTTGTTGTGTTGGTGTGGTGTGATGAAAGCTCGAATCGATGAGATTTTGGGAGCCGTATCTGTCGTTATAATCGATGTAATAATATCAGAAATCACCCCTATATTTGAGATATATTGGTACAGGCATCGTGCTTTATGTGTTTGTTAATGGACTTAGCTCCAAGCAGATGGTGAGGTGACAGCTGTTTGTGGAACCCCAAGTTTTTTTAATATGATAATTAGTTTTATTTATGTCTGCTTAGGATATCATGGAGATGTGAAGCGTAAGTATAATTGTAAGAAGTTGAGGTACATTTAACGATAATGCTTAACAGGTATGGAATCGATAATCGTCTCACATACTGTACTGCTGATTTGAGTGACATGGTGATTAAAATGCCATTAGGTCCTCTCATCTGGGTTGGGTGTCAGAAGTTTTATGGGCGACACAGATGTTCAGATTTTGTTACGATAAGGGACAGTTGTTAGTTGTCTCTTTCGTAGCCAATGGTACTTGTTTTTTAGCAGACGGGGTTGGCGCCAAGTATTCATCTTACAGTTGGTGTAGGGCTGTCAGAGGAAAGTGTGCATCTTGTTTTTGTACCGTGTGAACAGCTGATGTTATGACATATTGGTGGAAAATCAAATCATCTGACTAAAGTTGGCCACATCCCTTCTTCTTTCTGAGTTTCCCAACTTCCTCCCACCACACAGCTCTGAGGCACATAGTCGAACCTCAATAATGCTGACAACCTTAGACATTTTAAATGCCAAACATCAAGCTTAAGGAACACCACGCTACTATATGCCGTCGACCTCTTAAACGCACATTACACAATTAAGTGCCACATTTTGATAATTACTAATCAGATGGACATCCTCTGTGTCATTAAATAAATACACCACTACTTTCCCATAACATTTATATTATATAACCATTACTCTCAAATACAACCGACTATAAACATACATACCATCCACAAAAAAGCAATAAATATTTCATGGAGGTATGAGGTCCCCGAACTCTAGTTGCATATGTTGTTTGTTATGTTTTGAAGGTTGTGCCCGGTCTTTCTTATGAATTCGTTGGTCTTACTGGAGTGGCTGTCCAAGTGTGACTGGAACCAAAGGCACTTCAAGGAGACGCCGTACTTATTTGAAAAGAAATCTTGTCTTGATAAATGCTGGTTTGATGACACAACTGGTACACCAAAAACGATTGTGGGAATGGAGTGCCCTAACATCTTGAAATCATGCCAAAGGGCAAGGAGAGCATTGCTTTTAAGAAATACATTCCGCACTGAGGGGCAAGTACATGTATGCATGTCTTTTAATATGCTCAAGTATAGCATCACTTTCTTGAAACTATTTCCAAGATGACAAAACTTTTATTACAAGCGAGTTGTGGTTCAGCCAATAAACTACGAAGTCCAGTTCAGAAAACGTCGCATTCAGAAAACCTTTCTGTCCTCCCTACTTCTACTTGTAGGTTAGGGACAGTTTGAAACACAGTGGCCCTTCCGGGCTGCCTATCTTTACCTTAAGTATAGTATGTATGTGCACAATTTTTAAGCCGATTACGGTTAACCCTACTACGCCCTAATAACTACAACAATAGACAAAAGTCGAACAGTGTTTCACTGTCTACTGGTTGTGCGTATTGGTATGGCTGGTTAACTGCAATCCGATTCTTGAATGAATCACCACTTTTGCTCATTGTTGTGGACATCTTCGAATTCAGATTCTTAGTCATATATGGCGTATACATGTGCCCGAATGGTGTACGACAGGTGAATCGCTTGTAACATGTCTGACAATCACATTGTGCACATTGTATTTTTACCTTCTTTAGTACTAGGAAAAGAAAACTGTAAGATCCTTATTGGTGCGTGGTTGCTTCTTGCAAAAGCCTGCGTAAAGAATCTACATATTAATCAAGATCGCACAGCGACCAATGATAAATCTCAAATCTCATGCCATAAATCTCAAGCTCGGTGTATAGAAGTGCATAGCTGTCTGTAAAGTTCAAATCAAGGCCTGAAAGACACTAGTATGGTTGCTGCTTCGACCAAAACCATTCTAAGGAGTCTGCTTGGAGGCATTGACGGTTTTGGGACATATCAACGAACGGCCTTCCCGTGGTCATGTTCCCATGTCCACGTCACTCGGAGACGCCCCACCGACAATCCCCCAGGAGAAAAACAACAGTTTCAAAAGGTTCAAACGGCCGCCATTCACGCCAAGCCATCTCCACTAAATGGACCAGAAGACAAACAGCACCGCAAATCGCACCCAGAATTGGTCAGAGTTTACACAGGTTTCTAAAGACTTTAAACGAAGACATTGTGGGTACAAAATACGAGCTTTGTTCACCTCTATACCAACACCAGTAAGCCGTGCTGCGGTACAGGAATATCTTTGTTTGGCGTGAAAGTGTCTTAAGAAGTTATCCGTTGATTCCTTAAGGAGTGATTGAGGCGTACCCTTTCCTTCAAGCGTCAGCGATCACAGGCGCCAGAGAGAACACCCCACAATAATCTGCATGTGTTTGCTGTTTTGTTCTTACAGACAGTTGCTGAATGGAAAATAAGAGAATCATAGTGTTCTGACGCACGCCAGTAGTGTATTATTGCGACGAATGGAGTTAATCTGTTATTCTGGGTCATATTTCGGTCATGCTTGGTTCGGACACAAAATACTCACTGTGCACCAAAATTAGAAGACGGAAATTTGTTAGACGTCTACAGTTTCGCGAGCAGAAAAGAGCCAATGAGACTGTGAGTACTGCGGTATGAAAAGTAACTGTTACGTACATTGTATGTACGCGCTAACCTGCCGGGGTTGTAGCTTTATATATACTAGTAATATCTTTGTGCGGTTTTCCATTCTATACATTTGTTGTTTTGCTCGGTGTTCCAACGTAGAGGCTGGTGAGCACTCAGACTTAAGCAACACTTTCACTCCCAAGCAAACACACACACGTTTCAGTTTCAAACCGTTCGAGACTTTCGCACGCGTACTGTCGAATATACAGGAATGGCCACGAAAAAGTTCGAATCTCGTCCCGAATGACCACAATAGCGCATATATGAATATCGCGTCGTAGTACATGCACATGTACATCTTCTGAAGTACGGAAATGTTCTTGCCCAATGGTTTTACCCAGATTTAAACAGAAGCTTGTTCACAACCACTTCTCTCACTACGCTAATTCCAGAGTAAACACATGCCCGCTCAGACGCCTTCTGGCCGTTTGGACCTCAACCTCGCCTCTACAAGGCTGCAGCCCTTCAAAACAGGTGTTCTGGCAGGTGTGAAAATAACACAAACCGTTTCTTCTAGGACGAAAAGCAGTGAAACAAAGGAAATACTAGTTGTATGTTTGCAGTTTACACGAAGAAACAGTGCCGATGTACCACTGCACCTGGCCATGCTGTAAGGCAGTTGTCCTCAGTCTCACCGTGTCAGGCATAGGGAAGCCCTCATTCAAGACCACAATCGCGACCGTGGCCCGTGAAAATACCATGATTATGTGGGCCTTCACAGCTGACACCTGGGTCATAGTTATTACTAGTACTTGCCTGAACCTAAAGGGCCTTCCGGTCCATGTAAATTCGCAATGTTACTGTTTATTATCTCTACTTCCGTTTCTATTTAGGCACAGGGTAAGCCTTCATTTTCCAGCTGGCTGACTTGTGTCGAGAAATGCTCGTTTCTGGCGGGATGTTCTGACCAGAGTGTGTAATTCACAGCCACAACCATGGTCGTGTAGCCATGAAACCGATACTTCGTCAATTTGTATACATGTAAGTTATCGTCAGAATGAGCGACAAACAGAATATTTGCCATCACCCTAATTGGCCAACGCAATGTTTGTATACTCCTTGAAATGAATGTTCAAATCAGTAAGTAATGAACGTAATTTTTACCTTGATTTATCAGAGAATGTTGCCACTACCTTTAGCAAACTATTTTCTCAATGGAGCCACCCACATAGCTAGTCAAAGAAACTCCCGAAATGTTGAACGAAATACACCTGCGAAAAGGACAGGTTGAGCAATGCTTTTAGCATACGGTTGGCATAGTCTAGCGATTGGCAACCGTTTGGAAAGTGAATCCCACTATTTCTCTTTTTTCCAGTCTCCTACCGTGCACGTTACTGGGAATGGTTACGGTGCAAAAAGACAGTGCTGTTGATCGCAGTCATTCCAGGGGGCGCTGTGAGCAATGGCGACTAAAACAGACCAATAACCGACAGTCAAAAGTAGGTCATAGAGTGAATCTTCTTATCTCAGCATCTTAGCACTCCGTTCTCACTTTTACAAGACATGACAGGTAGGTCTCCGCACTGACACTCACAGAGCAATCACACCTGAGCATATCTTCCGACACATTGTCCTCGTCTGACGGTGCAAAAAGATGGCAGGTAACATTAAGCAGTCGCAGGTGACGATCCCCAATAGGAATGTAGAACTAATGGCGGTGTCACCTCCTTACAAAACCAGCCGTTCCGACCCACAGATGAAGAAAACGAGCGATAATGTGTAACGTCGGTTTTTGATGAATGACCCCCGTATAAAGTGCAGACCACGCGCGCCTGTATTTGTTTATTTTGATGTAAAATTAATAGCGGCAGGACGTGGCGCTCTCGCCTTACCATATCGCCTTACTGACCAGGTATGTCGGTGACAGGATCGCCTGAAAGACTTCCAGCTAAGACGGGAGGAACAAGGGGAACCAACGACAGGTTGGACAATCCGCTGCATGAAACCCTATCAGTGAGAAACATAGCAGTAAATGAAGGAGGTGTCGGGAGACATTAAAGTTTTGACTGGCCGACAAAGGCGTCTATGGTGGGTATGTTGTGATGCAGTGGTCATTTATCATTTCAACACCAATTCTGTCAGTACAGTTATTCTGTAGTAAACACTGAGTTCCACATCGCAATTCACGACCGGCCGAAGTAATGCCTGTTATTTTGTGGTAGTATACGTGGCATAAGTATGATTTGCACCCATCTCTTTAACGTCAAAAATAAGTACGTTATATCGTAGGTTAGCAGTCTTCACTATGTTTTATATCTTCCAAAGAGAAAGAGGTACAATATACTCTGAACTCCATTTTCTCTTGTAAGCGATACGTACAGTGATCCCTTCCCTATCGAGCTTACCTACGTAAATGCTTCTACATTATGTTAAGAACTTAGCCCATAGGAAACGATGTACATAACTTATTAATCTGCACACTTTTTAATTCCAACCTTTCAAAAGCTTTCCATCAACAATGACAAACCATCTATATCTGCAGAATTCAATCACTTTCATGACCACCTACAGAGTACGAAATCAAGATAGTTTCACCCGTTTTCAGCCGTCCTATAAAGGTAAATAATATGGTTAGGAACGTAAATATTTCCATCTTCCTCTCATACCATGTTTCGCTGTTGTGACCCAAACAACCACACAGATCGGTTCCTCTTACACAGTACCTTCCAGATGTCCATTTCTTCCTCAATATCTGAACAAACTGGGTGGCATTCAACAGGTTAACGGGTAGCACTGCTGCCAGGTAGGTCGTCACTCGTCACTTCTGGGTGCCCTAAAACTCCTTGCTTGCCCAACACATGTCCAGGTCTTCTACGTCTCACAATATGGAGTGTTGACAACACACTGCTCATTGTCTTGCACTTTTCAGACCGTTATATCGGTGATATCGACAGTTGTTACAGCCCCCCCCCCCCCCACCCCTCTTGTGTTCTAGGTACTTAGGCTGTGATGGCATCTTTTACGGTTGAAAAACATGGATATAAAAATTGAAAGAAGAAAAAAAAGCCTGTTATGTATAGTTTTACCTGTTCTTTGACAAAAACGTGTCTCTTACATTGATCAGGGAGTGATAAGAAAGAATAGGGTGTGAGTGTCAGGTCAATTTAAAAAAAAAATGACATAAGTGTGAGATTTATAAGTATTTCTTAATCAACCTTTTGTATGCTTACTCGTGTATAAATCAATACAAATCCAACTATATTCTAGAGTAAATGTTGTTTCTTGCTACGCTAACGTATGTCAAGTGCAGCACACACATGTGATCTTGAACAAAGTAGTGTATTCATTGCAGATAATGGGAATCAAATACAGTATAAAGCACACCTCTCACTGTCTTAGTAAAGCTCTTTGTAAACAACACTACTGGTTTATACTCGCTTTGATGTGTATTAAGTGGTACGGTTTGTTTATGAGAAAGATTAGCTTTCATGTGATAGAGTTCTCTTGTTGTTGCAAATGAGACGAAATCCTATCATGATATCATTGAGAATACAGGTAACAGACGCTTTGCTTACTTACGTAAGTCTCCCAAGACAACATCTAAATACAAATGTTGCTGTCACTGAGAAATAAGTTCATAACAAGCAATAAGTCAGCTAAAACTAGCCAACACCTCACATCTGCTTGGAGATATCGCGAGCCGTGCATGGTGAAGTGTTTGATAAGGGATTCCGTCTACAGCGGCTGTTGGTTCAGACAGTTTATACACCTGCGACTTATAGTGTTGCCAGCGTACTCAACATGTCCTCCTTGGGACAGCCTATCAACACTGTTTATTCCTGCTGGCCTGTTTATTGTGATGTTAACTGTTTTCAAGTAAAGTTTTCAAGAAAGAAAGAAAGTTATAGCCACTTAACACCCCCCACCCCCACCCCGTTCGGTTGGTCTTATATGGTAAAGTCAAGATTACAAATCGAAATATGTAACATTGGTTTATATAGCATTAAAATGTAGTTCAAATTTACCTTCACATTTCAGGTTAACCAACCAACATGGCGAACAATACCTTCGTCAAAGTCACGTGGGTGCAAAGCGCTTTTGTTGGCAGTGGCGGCTACTTCGGATCCGGATGACGACAATGGATTTACCATTTACCCAGACTTCATACAAATCCTGCTATTGCGGTTACGGGAAGCTGTTGGAGAGAGGGTACTAGATAAGGGAAGGAAAAGTTGAATATGAACATTAACATACAAGGATTGATATATATTAATGCCCCAGAATAAAGTACAGGAAAGGGACATAAGTAAGAGCTGCCCTATGTATCTAGAGATCAGCATTTCCACGTTTGTTAATGGCGCCTCTGTGCGGACTGAGAAGGCATGTCAGCCATAGATGTTGTTTTCACCCTTCCTCTTTCTTTTGGTGTACCCCCCCCCCTCCCCCCTGTTCAGGTGGAATAGCCTAATAGCTGTGTGAATTAACCAATAAACAGACCTTACGTAATTATGTCTGTACGCTTGTTGAACGTTTATGTGCCTCCTAACATGTGTGCGAGATTTAGAAGTGGTGCGATTTTTTGTGTGACAAAATATAGACAAAACACAAAAACGGTTGTAAAATACGGCTGGTTTGACAAACAAATTCAGGTTTATCAGATACTGAACGGTAACACAAGCTAGACCTCCTTTTAGTTTACAACATTTTCCGTGCACGTCATAAATTCCGTGAGAAGCGTAATTGTTCAACAATTGGTCCGCGTAGAAATGGGTAACTAATTCATTTTACCGCAGGTCTCACGAACCCGTCCGTCCTACATTCCAAAGAACTAAAAATATCAATTCGCGACATTTACACACAAACGCGCCTGTATGAATATAGGACAGTTATCAGAAGACGTTGTTTAGACACAACACGGTGAACGAACATGTTGATACATGTTGATAATGTATTTAAGGTTTGGGTGGGAATCAAAACACCTGTTTTCCGGTTGTGGTCCCTGCTTGTGGGTTTACTTCATCTCAAAACTTCTTTTAGCTTTCCTAAACGAAGACAAAGACCCCACTAAGCTGTATGAGCGTTGTGGGCAGTCCGGTGCTGTTTGTATTATTGAGTTGCTCCCTTAGGAACATTGAATTTGGAGTTTGCACTTAGTGTTGCCTAGCTAATGCACTGGTCTTTATGAAATTATGGAAACACTTTGTGTTCCTCAGTCGTCCTGCCGTGCTGTTCAGGTACGTTGCTTTACGCTATGTAACACAAGGTTACTTGTTAACAACGCCTTCTTATGTAGAACACTCTTGCAGAAGACGTAAAAAAATATAATTTCGGAAGAAATCTGCAGTCTACATCAAGTTCTGTATGGAATTATATTACTTCTGTTGGATTTATCGCCGTGCGAACCTCTTTTATAATGCGGTCAAGAATTCTTTCAGGTGGACCAGTTTACGGTCAGTTGGGTGTTTCTACATGGGTTAATTTTCAGGACATCGAACTCATCATGTCCCATATTAAGTTCCCTAAGTGACAAAGCACGATAGACTATTGGCTAGGGACGTACCAGTAATGATCGTAATGGGGGATATGTTACATGTAAAAAGTGGGAAAATTGGCAAAAAAAATGTAGAATTGCACGGTGACAACGTTTTAACAAGACATGACATAGAGTTCACTTAGAAAGACTGTGAACAGAGTTCATTTCAAGAGCAATAAAGAGTTCACTTTCATCATTTCATCATGATACTTGAGACCCTGTCTGAACTTTCTATGTACCTCCCCTTAATTACATTTAATTAGGTTGTGTACTTAGTGCCGCCAAGCTTGTGCACCGGTCTGTATGAAGAACTGGAAACACTGTGTCCTCCCCAGTCGGCCTGCCATTTTGATCAGGTGCGTTGTCGATGCGTTACGCTATGTAACCTTCTATGGTACGAAGTAGTTGTTAGTACTAGGCACATGTTCGTGACCTTTTATAGGTTTTGGCGAAGGTTACACAAATATTTCCCGACAGACGAAATCCTAGCTTGTCCATATAACTTCTCTTTATTTCGTGTTTAACCAGAAACATACGATGATGTCACCATTACTTGTGTTTAACGTTTCAAGTAACCCTAGGCTTGCAGTTTTAGCTAGAAGGGAAACCCGGGGAAAACTGCTGTCGTTAGACGGTTGCAAACATGGTGACATCACAAACAACAATTGTTCATTTACAGTGTACTTATGCGATTACAGTATGATAACCTGTGACCGCTTTTTGTTAAACAATGTACCTCTCATTGCGTTTATTGCCGTGGGCCAATACATTAGAGATGAAAAGACCATACTTCGAGGGTGAATGAACGGAACCATGACTTGATCTTTTACAGTTGAACAAAGACGAAAGGAGTCAAGGACAGCCATGAGGGTTCGCGTGAGGGAACTCCTCCCGTTGATTCTGGTGCTGGCGTTCGTCGTTTACTATAAACTGCTTATACAATCGACGTTTTTGAATTGTACTAAAACAACCCTGCAGTCTGACTGGTTCCCGACGGACAGAAACAATGTCGTTTCCCCAACAGTAAGCGGAGATTTTATTCTACCCAATGGAAATGGAATAGAAGTTTCACCGACCAATGAAATGAGGCCTTCCGTTCGTGCCACAGCCTTCATATTATCCCAGATGAGAAGCGGCTCCTCATTCGTCGGCGAGATTTTCAACCAACATCCGGGATCTTTCTACCTGTTCGAGCCTCTGTGGGCCACGCAGTTTTACGACAATGGGACACACAACGTTCAGGAATGGCAATTCAAACTGCTCCGAGGAATAGCTAATTGTCAATTCGAGGGTCTAGAAGACATTATGGAATACTTCATGACTACTAAAACTGCCAAACGCTTCGGTGGTTTTCGGAAAAGCGCATCTTTGCGAAAACTGTGTGAAAACTACCCCAAGCGCAATCTTTTATACCGACATGACCATGATGTAGTCTTTTCTAAAAAGTGTCCTATTCCAAAGAAAAATCTTACCTCTGTTTTGAACGAGGCATGTACAAAATCAAAACTCAACGTCGCGAAGGTCATTCGTGTCAAGGACGTCAATATCTTTGAGCAAATCGTGAGAAACGGGTCGGAAATCGGACAGCACGTCAAAGTCATCCATCTTGTCCGGGATCCTCGCGCTGCGATCGCTTCTCGAATCAGAGTGTACAACTTACGTCAGCCTGCTCCGTTCTCAGACGAGTTTGTGGACGAAAAAAACGTAGAGGTTCGCTGTAAGCATATGGTGGAAAACGCACAGGTCCAAGATGGCGTCCCTGACTGGCTAGTCGGCCACTATGCCCTAATAAGGTATGAAGACGTTGCCATGGCACCGGCCGTCATGACGGAGAAACTGTATAATTTTATCGGTACTGATAGTGACAAGGCGGTCTTTGATTGGCTGGCGGAAAACACAAACGCCACGAAGCCGGATAAAAATGTGTATTCCCGGAAGAGGAACTCCAGGGACACTGTTGACGCCTGGAGACGGAATCTGAGCCTGTCCGCGGTGCTGAAGATTCAGAAGATTTGCCGGGACGCCCTGGAGATGTTCGGGTACAGAACCGTGCAGGGACAAGCGGAACTAACCAACCTGAGTCTGTCTCTGGTGGGAGACATGGACAACAACCTGGTGCAGATCTCGTGAGATTGAGATTGTCGTCATTGAGAAAGTCCACGAGCTAGTGTCTCTACTTTAACTCACCAACTTCACGATTCACATGTAGTGGTATAGTGTTCACGTACACAAATTCACATTTACGCACTTGTTCAAACCGTTGTTACAAGATATTTGTTAAAGCAAAGTTGATATTTAAAACAAGTAGTTCTTAAAACAAATGATTGTGACTGAACATTAGAGTCACGCTTGAAATATGTTTATACGCACGTTGAACACCATTGAGAAAATCCACGAGCCAGTATCTTTAATAGATACCCTGAGAAGAAATCACACGTAGCGTTGTAACGATCAGAAAATTCACACCCATATCCAGACTGCTGTCTCGATGTATTTGTGTTTGGTAAAATAAAATGTACATATGAGAAATGGTTATGATTGCACATTTGAAACACTTCATTAAAACCTGTAATGTCGTTATTATCACCTTTCATTATTTAGTTGTTCTTATTCTTATATGTATATTCTTTTTTTGTATGCATATGAGAGGAGATTGCCTCGATAGGCAGGTTTACTTTTTGTCTTATTCTCTAAGAATACATGTGAATAAAAAATGCATATAGTGCTTCCTAGAAAGTTGTGATCTGTAGGCTCGAGTGACTTACTTTACTGTTACTCAAAAGTTTCCCTCTAACTGGCACTTCATTTTTCATAAAAGTTTGCAGCAAAATTTTCTACTTTAAACTGAGATGTGCACTGAATTTACATCTTGGACAACGTTCTCACAAAATAAACAATAAGATACGCACACAAGTATTACTTTGAAAGTTGGGCTCTTTATTCTTCTTTCTTGTTCATTTGTGTTATGTATAGGCGATTGGGTCATTGTCAATCATACATTTAGCTCCCGGGTTTGAGTAGATAGTAAAGATATGTGTTTATTAGGCATCAGTACAGTATACTCGATATCATGCAAGGTAATATAAAGATTGGGTGGATGAATAACTGAACTTCATTTCTCGACGATCGGACGTGTCATGCATGTATGGCAATAAATCTAAACATTACTTTAAGGCTAATCTATCCTACATTTAGAGCTGCAAAATATCGTATAAATGGATTAGATGCATAATCTCATGATGGTTTGATTTTATAGAAATTTTAAACTTGAGGTAAGTGAAGAAACTGACGCAATTCAAGGGTCACTAAAATCTTAGGTCAGAATCATTTGTTTTAAGTATCAGCTTTCCTTTACCATATATCTTGTAACGTTGTAACGGTATGTACATGAATACTATAACAGTATGTGTGTATCGGGAAGATTGTAAGTTCTTCGAATTATCGAAGCAGAGACACTGGTTCGTGGACTTCCTCAATGACGACAATCTCAATCTCACGAGATCTGCACCAGGTTTTTCTCCATGTCTCCCACTAGAGACAGACTCAGGTTGGTTAGTTCCGCCTGTCCCTGCACGGTTCTGTACCCGAACATCTCCAGGGCGTCCCGGCAAATCTTCTGAATCTTCAGCACCGCGGACAGGCTCAGATTCCGTCTCCAGGCGTCAACAGTGTCCCTGGAGTTCCTATTCCGGGAATACACATTTTTATCCGGCTTCGTGGCGTTCGTGTTTTTCGCCAGCCAATTAGAGACAGCCTCGTCACCTTCGGTCCCAATGAAATAATACAGTTTCTCCGTCATGGCGGCCGGTGCCATGGCAACGTCTTCATACCTTATTAGGGCATAATGACCGAGCAGCCAGTCTGGGACGCCATCTTGGGTCTGCACGTTTTCTACCAGCTGCTTACAGAGATTTTCTGTTTTCGTCTCATCCACAAAGTCTTCTGCAAACGGAGTCGGTTCGTCTTTGTTGAAAATTCTGATCTGTGAAGCGGTCACCGCACGAGGATCCCGGATGAGGTGGAGAATTTTGACTTCCCGACCGGTTTCCGACCCATTTGTCACGATCTGTTCAAAGAAGTTGATGTCCCAGATCCGTATGATCTTCGCGACGTTTAGCTGCGACTTTTGACACGCCTCATTCAAAGCAGAAGCTACTGCATCTCTTGGAATGGGACAAACAGAGCTGGAGGTGTTGGGTGTTCCCCGTTTGGAATGAGAAAAGCTCTTACATAGTTTTGTCAAAGACGGGGTTCTTTGGACCACTGCAAAGGTTGGAGCTTTTAGGAAATAGTCCATGATGCCTTCAAGTTCATCGAATTCACAACTAGCTATTCCTTGGAGTAGTTTGAGCTGCCATTCTGGGACGTTATATGTCCCGTTGTCGTAGTACTGAGCTGCCCAAAGAGGTTCGAAAAGGTAGAAAGACCCCGGATGTTGGTTGAAGATCTCTCCGACGAATGAGGAGCCGCTTCTCATCTGGGTAAATATGAAGACGGCAGTAGGAATGGAAGGCCTCATTTCATTGGTGGGCGTCACTTCGTTCTCGTAATCATTGGATACTGCAAAATATTTGTTAGTCGTGGACTCGATACGTATACCTCCAGTTGTGCCTGCTGAAAATTCATGTGCTTGTAAGTACCCGGGCAGTGGGATTTTTGAAGTTTGAGCCCATAGGGCCCAATGTTCGCCTGACCAGATATATGCGATCACCGCCACTGTTAGGATGATGGGAAGAAGCTTGAAGATAGCCTTTAGAACCCTCATGACGTCACTCTAGTCTGCAACAACTCCAAACTGTAAAACATTAACCAGTATATGGATAAATGGGACACCCTGACGTCAGTGGCCATCTAGGTGTGTGCTGTGTTTCAAAGCGGCACACGGCGGTGGTTTGTATTGAACAACTTGTGCTGCCATATTTTCATATCGCTCTGAAAGAATGTATAGTATCTATGTCAATATTTGCATATAGATATACGTATATTATACATACACATATGGTCAATGTTGACAGAAGGAGACCATATATACACATATATAGGTCCTGTTTATGGCAAAATGGTATCGATCACCATACATATTTTATTTCTGAGACTTACGTGCATTGATAATGTCCATAGCTTTGCCAGAAGGTACGTATGGGGGTGTGCATATGGTTAATGACTTGCAGATACTAAGAATTAACTACAACTAAGCTTGCTAGCTGAAGGTATGGCAATAGTAGATAACAAAGACATAAAAGTCATCAAGGCTATTCGACAATTTAGACGTCAGAACAGGAATTATATGCTGCCGAATACATTCACACACCTCAATTAATTCTGCATACTTACAGTATGCGTTGGCATTTTTCATAGCATAGTTAAGATTCAACTCGAATTATTACAGGTATATTTAACTTTTGTTATGCATGATGCACTGTAATATGCGTGACGTCATCAGGCAGAAAATCATAAATAGCACATTAAGATTATAAACAATTGACAAACGAAGCAATCGTTTTACTTACCCTAAAAACTATGACCCACACTTACCATATGCTAGCGTTCGCACGCAAAAGCGTCT
This sequence comes from Branchiostoma floridae x Branchiostoma belcheri, assembly GCA_019207045.1. Taxonomy (NCBI): domain Eukaryota; kingdom Metazoa; phylum Chordata; class Leptocardii; order Amphioxiformes; family Branchiostomatidae; genus Branchiostoma; species Branchiostoma floridae x Branchiostoma belcheri. The sequence goes on along the minus strand of CM033037.1, from coordinate 15,412,909 downwards.
CCGTGGCACCTCGCTATTGACCAATGGCTGAGGGGGAGTGGCAATCACATTTCAGCCTAACAGGTACAACCCTTTTTTCCTTCCATCCTTGCTTGTCCTTCTAGTCTCGCAATGAATATTTAATTGTCATATACTTAAGCACAGATATTTTCGCCCTGAATTGTGGCTATCAATGGCTGATGAAGACTTTTTATTTGCATTGGTAGCATCAGATGACGTAGGCATACCTTGTGTATTGATTACGGAAGCATTTAATGTGTACGTGTACTGGTCTGTAGGCCGGGAAGGTCGGGGGTCATGAAACTCAAACATGCTAACATTTCATTCAGCCCGTCCCGTCGTATGATGTGTAATCTTATCTAACTGGGGCTAAATCTACGAATAAAGTCTGTACAAATAACAACTTTGCCCTCGAATAGTTCCGTACTGAAGTGGTCTGTTCCGATAGCAGCCACTTCAGCCTTCGATGCAACCGACGGGCAAGGTTGCTCATTAGCATATAGGATATGACGCCAACCAATGAAGAACTTCTCATACTGTTCTACTGGTCGTAAGATGCGACGTCATTGTAAGAGCAACAGATAGGGTTTACTGATGTCTCGGCTAGCCACAGGGGATTTGCTATATTGCAATTAGGAAATTGAATTCCAATTAACATTTATACATGGATACCTTGTACCGAATACTTTTCATGTCAGGAGACACATGCGGTTCTCAGGGATTAAAGTTTAGAATGTTTCTTGCTTTCTTATTTTCAACTCAGCAACATCTTCCCACAACATTCATCAAAATAAGCATATCTTGAGATAACGTTATGTTAGTTCCCATTAAGCAGTAAATATTAAAAACGCTGACATTATGTGTGCTCATATGTTACATCATATCCACCAGGTGTTACAATTCCCATCCCTACTGTATAAATTACACTGGTGCATCGTACATATCTCGTCAGTTAAAGAAGATAAATTATCGAAACGACACGCGAGGTTGTTAATCTTGGCAACATTATGAAGAACGCAGTTTTTGTGTTTGTTGGGGCGCTGTGCCTCGCCACCACCCAGGCGGCCATGCAAGGTTTGGACTGGGCAACTATTCAAGGTGAAGGGTCGCTCTTACTCGGAAAGTTACCGTATTTAGGTCTAGATCCTTCATAACTTCCAAGCTAATTCTGTATCATAAAAGCATAACATTGGGTCTGCAATACTAGTCCCTACCAGACTGACTACACTGGATGTTATAGGGATAATAATTTACCACTGGAGTTTTATTACCGGTATACCAGAGGAGCTGACCGGCCGCGTTCAGGTGGGGGTCATTAACCTTAGCGTAGATTAACTCAGCCTCTGGCCAATTGAATTAAAAGGGTGTGGAGATACTAGTACTCATGCTACTAGAGTTGGGTCGAATGACGAATTCAACACCTAATAGTCGCGTTGAGAGGGGCTTATACCCTTGCTCTTATAGCCTTGGCCATCGGGACCCGCAGAATTTTATCCTTATCGTGAAGTAGTGTGGGTATGCTTGTACCACAGAGTCACATTGACAACGGATATCTATTTTTCCTATGTGCTCCAGCCATACACGATGCAGCTGTGCAGGCGATGACTGAACAGTACTTCCAGGCGTTTAACGACATCGCCACCGCCGCCGGAGAGTTCACCTACGTCAACTCCACCTGCGCACGCGCGCTGCAGGGATCCTGCGGGCGGTGCGTCACAAGGAAATGCCAGCAATGGTAGGCAAATTATCTAATTTTTTAGCACAATCTCTAGTTCTTGGTTATAACATATGGTTATATAGCGAGAGGTCCGCACTCAAGGTTGCCGCTAGTAGTGAAATTGTTTTAGCGACGCATGACACGTGACCATGCGGAAACGTGACGTCACTAGTGGGTCAAAGGTGCCCGGTAGTCAGTATGATGTACTATTCCTGTGGGAGGAAGGTTAAGGTTCAGTTCAGTTGTGCCTTCTTATTTTGTATATTCTGTATTTTATATGTTGTTACTCAAATGTTATTGTACTGTACGTTGTTGATGTTATTTTTATGTGAGGGAGGGCAACTTGTAAATGTCGTTCGAACCTGTTCTTGGCCTCCCCATCACTTTGTGCTGAATTCAAATAAACAAATAAACCTTGATAATGTTACCTATCGATTTTAACACAGACTTGTATTTCCCAGGGCCATGACCTGCGGCCTGGCCCTGCCGGAGACCTCTGATCTGACCATGCTGGGCGGGGAGGCGGTCCAAGCTGACCTCAAAACACTGAAGAAGTTCATCTCAGAAGGCGAGCGTCTGGACACCGGTAGGTACATGTATACATCTCTGCACCAGATTTGGCATTACTGACCACATATACGCAGCCCAAGAGGGCATGTTTGAGACAGCATTTTAACCTATTCCAGACTTGTACGTAGCAGCCCTTTTCATGGACAATGTAAGAGAAATTTCATATCACTGCGACAGTATAGGGTGCAAACTTTGGCAAAAAAAGGTTTTGGTCCATTTTTAGGCCTGTGCAGACCCCTAATTGGAAGTGGTCAGCCCCTCAGTTGACGCCTTCAGAAACCAAGGTGGTGTAATTTTTTTAAAACTGTGGTAACTTCCGCCGGTCAGGATTTTTTAAATCAAACTTTTTGGACACTTGATAGCGGGCTGATGTGTCGAGTGCTTTATTATGACCTGAAATGATCATGGATCGATGAGATTATGACACCCGAAACTTGCCTATTTTTACATTATCGCCTATACTATAGCTATACAGATTTCCATTGGTGTTCTTTGCCCTGATATAGTACAAAGCACACTAATTAGCATCCCGTCCAATCAGGTGAGGCAATCCAGTGCGCCGTTGACGCAGGGTCCCTAGCACTCACCGCTGGCTCTTTGCTTGTCGGTAAGCGTGATGTCGGTGACGTCATCTGTGACACCGTTGGTGTGGTAGGCACGGCCGTGGACCTTGTGACCGGAGGTGATGTGATTTTTCTTCTATACAATTTTTTACTTATTTATTTTTATTTGCTTTGGGACAGATGCGGACAATGTGGCACTGCACTCACGTTAGTAATTTATTTTAACAGTGCCACATACAAAGTACAGACAGAAGGTAAAGGTAGTATTTTACCTCCCCGACCGAAGTCATGTACCCTTTTGTACAACCGGGTGAAGTGAGGAAGGTCGTATTAAGTGCCTTTCCCAAGGGCAAAACGTCGGGACACGGCAAGTAGCTAGCTCGGGACCTCTGATGAGGTTTCGAGCCCAACACCAGTTACGCTACACCCGACGCCACAATTCTGTACAATTGCTTTTAAGCGACTGAGTAACGTAAATTGAGGACTTTACAACAAGCATATCTGAATAAAAATAAGACTCATTTCAGTACCTTGAGCCGATATGAGGCACAATTTTGAAGCGTGTTTTCTGACTAAGAATTATGTCCTCTTCACGGTAGGAATCAGCGGTGCCATTCAGGGTGGAGTGGATCTTATTGGCGACGCCATCAACGCGATTGGAAACCTCTTTGGTAAGTTTTTTTTTCTCTCTTGACTTAACTAATTGGCCAGTTGCGTTGGATAAGAACGGTTAGTTTCAACGATTTTTAGAAATGAATTGTTCGTACTTAGTTTATTTTTGCTAACTTGTCATGCTGAGGGGAAACAGTCATGTCGAGTTAGTTACAAAGACGTTATCTGTTTATGATATTGTAAATGTCTTTAACCCACCAACATGGCGAGTGCTAAGTTACGTCATGATCACGTGAATGCTAATATGTAGGAAGGAGGAAGCGGGATCTGCAGTGTGACGTCCTCCAGCTGGAGCCCGAGGCGTCATGTGTGCAGCTGGCGCCGGAGTGCGGTGCGGACTGCCAGGGTACGTCATCATCTTGAATATTTTATACTTCCCATCTTTTTTAGTCTTATATTCATTTTCCAAGATCTAGTCAGAATCACTATGTTAGCAAACTCATACTTTGTAATCAATATACTAGGTGTTCAGTTTTGTTCTGCGTCTGTTCTACCGACTAGGAAATTTTCCAACCTGAGAACAATGTTTTCAGCGGCGTAGATTATGTTTCATACATTGTAATCACTTTGATAACATTCTTGTGACATTGCGTGATGTGCATGTATCTTGTCAGCGACGTCTGAAGCTCTAAGTCTTCTGTCCCTACAGGTTGCGCTAACATGGAGAAAATGGCCGCACGTTTCCACAAGGTCATGAAGAAGAACTCCTGGGCAATGCGCAAGTCCAACGCCTTCCTGACACGCGCCGTGATCTATGACACTGAGTCCGGTCAGATGGTCGCAGAGGTGATGGCAATGGGACAACGAATGAAGTGAGTCTACCTTATCACCTAATCAATATCCATGACTTTCTTTTAAGACATTCACATTTTTGCTATCTTATCGGATAGTGTCTATGAAAGAACTTTGCAGCCTACCTTAGCGTCTTTTGGACGGACTTAGTTATTGTGTGAAATACTTTCATTTTCGTGAGCCTACATTGTACACGTAGGTAATAGCTTTTCACAGAAAAAGCATAATAAAAAAAGACTTTCATCCGTCAGATTTTACCGGCAATCACTGCTGCAATGTTATCTAAAGGAGTATGAAAAACAAGTTGTCCATTGTCCATTACGTTGGTTAACTTTGGTTGACATGTCTGTTTTCCAGAGTGACCCTGTCAGGGCCAATGAACCCCGCTACCACCGGCAAACGCCTCGCCGCCGCCGTCCTGAAGAAGCTGCGTCAGTAGAACGTCACCACGTGACTAAGATGTTCTCAGGTGTAGTGCCTTACGCCATCTTGCCTAGTTCAGAACCAGGTGTACAATAACCAGCATGGTACCATGCGTGCTCTAACATCATGTCTACACTAACACCAATGTGGAAGAATAAATACAACCTAACCTATTAATTTGGACCTTTGTGTGTTTTTTTTTTTTCGTATGTTTGTTGGTTTGTTGGTTGATGGTTTGATTGTTGGTTGGTTGGTTGGTTGGTTGGTTGGTTGGTTGGTTGGTTGGTTGATTGGTTGGTTGGTTGGTTGGTTGGTTGGTTGGTTGGTTGGTTGTGGTTGGTTGGTCGGTTGGTAACTATTATTGAATGCATGTACATCACCATTCTTATTGCATCCATAGAAGACACTTTAAACTTTGTACCACAGTTTGTTAATTTTGTTTTTATCCAGACATGAACATAAGTGAATAGTCACACAATACGGAAACGCGTAGAGCAATAATATATTGGAAAGCGTCGAAAGATCTCGAAATGTCCGAAAGTCCTTAATCTTTATTCAATTGTATGGCAAAGAAACATCATTATGGCTGCATTACCGCTGCAACACCACTAAAGGGGCGTGCTCTATATCATCTACGCCTGTCCGCTGCTGTGTTGAGCTGGGCGTGCTGTACAGGCCTAGGTGCGCGGCACGTAGTGACTGGTGCCGTATGTTCCCATGTACCCGGCCCAGCCCTGCTCACTGTACGGCAGAACTCGGCTGCACTGGTCATTCTCCTCCTCAGTACAACCACACCTGGATATAGTACATGTAGTAGTAAAGATGTTTATTATGCGGAGGAAACAGTGAAGTACTGTGAAAACAAAAACTTTACCTAAATCAACTGGTGTGGGTTAGAACTGACCCCCAACTCTTTGCGATTCCTATGCTGTACAAATGTGTGAATTGGGACCTTCTAAATTTTAACACCTGTTCCGTAGTAAGACAATACCAATACCTAACAGCGACAAACATTTACCTCCTTGGTAAAATGATTCATATCTTGTAATATGAGCATATTTCATTAGACCTAAGTTTCAATTAATTTTAGTCGATGTTTCCCACATACCGTATCTTCACCCTGTATATCGTCATGGCACCCATGTGCACGTTGAATGGGTTGTAGTTCGTCTGTGACTGATAGGTGGCGCTGTCCTTGGTACCGTTCAGGCGGGCAGAGGCGCACTTCTCCTCCACCACGTGCTCGTACGCGTCATGGTCGAACCCGTAGTACTGGTCTGGGTGGAGAGATTGGAGGGCAAAACGGTCACAACTGAGAAAAAATATAGTATTTGTGTTTCCCTATTTCATACAATAAGTTTTGTAGAAAAATTCATATTCTTGATGCAACAAGACAAACCATTTATCATATGATGAACTTTATTGCACGACCTTTGCACATGGTACAAAGTATGGCAACGAATATTACACAAAGTACAAAGATAGGTATAAAGAATAAGTCTTAACATCCTAAATAACATTATAACATATCATAAAACATCTGCTCTTTCATATCCACTATAACTAAAAAGCGAAAAGAGGTTGAATTTATCCAATAAAAGGTTCATTCTGTATCTGTTAGCTGTATCTCTTTAACATGTCTTGTTGTCAACTGTAATTTGCCTAGTATGGCAATTCATTCGTTCGTTTAGATGTAAAGAAAGCATGTCACTGTTGTCGATCGCATTAAAGCAAATAAAACAGCATGAAATGCACGTGTATCTCTCACTGTCAGGGCTGAATCGCTGGACTTCGTTTTCCATCATGTCTTGGATACACTGTTCATCTTCAGGCAGGAGCACCTGTGTGAACAACGCGGATATATCTTTTAGCTTTACGCTGTAATAATGGCTTTGAAATTTATAAAGAGGCCTATCGAATCGATTAATCATAAACCACTGATAACCGATAAAGCTACAAGAGTTATAAAGAAAATTGGGATTGTGTTAATTGTTCTGGTACTCGCGTCTTGCGAGGTGCAGCACAACCATTTATTCATTTTGAAAATACATAACAGCAGCAACAGAAGTATAGTGATAACACTTTTTGCAATTGAGGTTATTCCTTTTCAAAACATTTGCACCATATTTACATGAGTGAAAAAAAACTGATAAGAAACTGTTAATCCTTTTCCCCCGTGAGAATAGAGAAACTGATTACGGTTGTTTTAGCCGGGTAGAACCAGTAGGTGGCGAACAGCACATCGATAGCCTGTGGGTCAGAGGCGTCCAGGGAAGGGGCCAGGGCACCTGGAGAAGTCAGGACAGATCTTGACAACATGTCCTCTTCCGTGGAGATTTTAGTCAACAACGTATAGTATTAAGCTATTTGAATAAATCATCACGTGTGCAATAGAGTACTCGAAGTGAAATGACTACTGCCGTCCGCCATGTTGGTGGGTTAAAGACGCATGTGAAGTCATTAGCATCCCTTCTGTCTGTTGATTGAAAACGTTTAGACATTATTCACCATTCATACTGGGCATTTCAAGTTGTTGTGGTGTCACTTGCAAACACCTTCTAAAGCCAAGCCTTTATTGCATAAGGGACACCTATTTGTAGACACTTTTTAAAGAATGCTTGTCTACTGTCTATAAAGGTTCATGTGACTGAATATTCGTTTTCACACGGACCTGTAGACAACAGTCTCTGCACACCTCCCTCGTCATGAGGACCCACGTGTCTCCGATGCCTTCTTTTCTCGCTCTTCTCGTTTTGTGTCGTTCCTCGCTTCCCTTTTGTACTCTAAAGGAGCAAATGGAAGTTAGCACAGCACAAAATACTCCGAGATATTTGTTGTTCCTTCGACTCTTCACATGGTAATTGCGTTGTAATCAACTGGTCATCTTTAAAATGCAGATAAAATATCCTATCAATCATAGCAAAGAATATTGAATTTTTATATATCCTTGCAAGAATAGACACACAAACATCAGATGTGGTTGTACAGCCGATGGTACCATACCTCAGTCCCACTCTTGTCCGTACCCTCTGTCTCAGATTCTCCCAACCACTCCTGGTACTGACCCCTGACCTCCGGATGCTGTTGGATGTACCGGAGTGCCATGGCGGTGGTGTTGACGGTTTGGTCGTGCTCCAGATGGAACCGGTCTCCTGTAGCGGAGTAGTGTTGTAAAATGCTCAACTTCCTGTGTTACTGTCAGCCAAGCAACTCAACGACAAGGTAACCGTTCCTGCTGATAGTCATTACTGTATGACCGGACGCCACAGAGTACTATGTACAATGGTCTACAATGTATGTGTGGACTGTTGTGCCTCACGTGAAATATCTCTATCGCTGTTATCAGCCATGGGTTTTGTTTGGCTCTATGTCCTTTGCAAACTGTGGGGTGAACGTAAGCATGGTACAAGGAAAAGCCATGGCTTTTGCAAGCGAAAGATAGATTCATAAACATAGAGGATAACATACAACACGTCAACTGGGCTAACGATTCAGTAAAACCTTACTGGAGTCATAGATGGTAACGCTAGGTGGCGCTGTGTTGCCGCTCATCATTGCTAGTTGGGAGTAGCCGCTTGTCTTGAACCGAACCTTGCAGAAGTCCGCCCGGCTTTGCTCGTGAACATTCGTGCCTATTCACAAAAAGAAAGAAAGGGAAGAACGCAGAAATGTTTTTGTTTGTGTGTCTTTGTGTGTGTGTGCGCGCGCGCGCGTGTGTGTGTGTGTGTGCCACGTTCAATATGAAAGTTTTGAAAATTGATATTACTTTTCTCAACAAACAAACTTTTTGCACCTTTCACAAAGTCAAACTCGCTGTTTTCTCCCTCGTACCCAGTGCAGTCGGCGACCCAATAGAGGAAGACATCGTTCCCATGACCCTCTACGCTGATGGCCAGTGGGGAGGCCTGTGCTCCGACCGTGTCCCGGATGTAAGGAACAACAAGCGGTTGTCCGTTTCTTCCGTCCAGAATTGTCGTCTGCAAGTAAGAAGTGTTTAATCTTATCTACAAAAGCAACATATCGATAAACAAGGCTTTTTACACTGCAGACAAGAAAAGTCTTTCAGCTTACTATCCCTGTCAATTGTTTTAAAAGTGTTCGAAGTTGTGAGTCAATCTTCATGAGACAGCAGGCTGGTGTCATATGGTCAATGCATACTTTTTATCGGAACACACTTTGAGCATTTCCTCATACATTATGATACTCGTCATTTTGTGAAGACTTTTCTAGATTGTGTCCTGTTACTGCTAGCAATCATAAAACTGTTACATTCGCAGTTTAGTGAAAACGCTCAACAAAGAGACCTCTCACATGTGACTGGTAGTAGATAGGGAAGCCCGGGCCGTGCTGGTAGTGAACCATGAAGTCTGGCACGTCGTCGTCGTTATAGAAACCTACAGCTGGCGTACTGGGACAAATATAATATAAGAAATAAAGATACTCGTACGCCTCCATTGTCTGCCTAGAGTCTCTGAGAACTGCGCTACCCTAGAATTAGAACATGTCATGCATACATTACAGGATAATATTTTCACTGTTAAAGACCAGACAGCCGATCCCCCCGATTAATTGATTTTATATGTGACATCATGCGCCTGATTGGACATTCATGTCTTAATGTGAGCGACCTTACAGCGTTTGTACGTCATCATAGTTAATGCTCGTGCTGTTCCTAATACAATGCTACTATTAGTTCATGGATCAGGTCGCCAAAAATAGCCATTAGGTACCAAACAAAGGGACAAAGGGTGACTTACTTTTTTGAAAAGGTTGATCCTATACTTCATTATGTTGGCACCTGGTACCACTACATGATAGCCATGTCAGATGCCCAGCGTTATAAGAATTATCACTTTTGTGATATATCTTTAGTACAATATAGACCATGAAGCACGCCTCGTGGAAAATTGTGCTGTACGTATACCTGTAAGACTCCGACATGGGGAATGACGCATCCCATAACGTCTCTCCCGTCTCTCCGTCCATGGCCACCACTGTGGAGTTGAACATGGCCATGACGATGTCAACTGTTCCGTCAGCGGTCAGGTCCACCAGTACCGGCGGCGTCATAACGCCTTTTTGCGGATCACTGTACAACACCTCTGCCTGGGAGGGACATGGAGAAGTTTCTTGATCAAATATCACAGAGGGCAGTTTCTCATTTCTATCCGAAATGTTTATAAACTAACGATTATCATGGATAGCACTTAACTACACTTAATTCTATTCCAATTTGAGAAGAAAATGGCGTTGAAAAAAACAGCAGAACGGCTTTCGATAAGTTGTGTACATATTTTGTTTATTACATATACAAACACTGTATTACTTTGTCCATGTTGCCTTCGCACAAGTCGTCCAACGAAATCCGCCACAAAGATCCCGGATGTGTCTCCCCTCCTGTTCCAAACAGCACGGTAAGGCGGCCATCTTGACGGGTGTACACCTACAGATAGGGAACGACATTCAGACCCACAGCACGTCTTTTGGTGGTGCTATTGATTGGCTTCCATATTCAGATATGTAGTTTTAATGTAGATACAAGCAAGCCACCATCTGATTGCCGCTGTCTCGGATCTGGACCAGCTAGAACCCCCCCCCCCCCCTAAAACAGCTGCTAGTAGATTACAACAAATCCCAAACTTAGGTTTAGGTACCTGAGGTGAATAGTAGGTCTCCCTTCGGTCCGGTACTTCTGCCCAGCGCAACACCTTCCCGTCCTTCCCGCTCAGGATCAACAGCCGGCCCGACAACCGGTACAGGCTGCCTGGAGAGAGCAACAGGGAAGACTCTAAAACGAGCTTGTACTAGCCCCATCACCATCTAAACGAGGCGCGAACTGTGCTGACCCACCAACATGGCGAACACTAACTTTTGTTCTAGTCACGTGGCTGCAACCGTGTTCTCGGAGCAGGCTCCCTCCATGACCAACACATCCGGGACCTCATTCCCGTCCATATTTGGTATGAACTTTCTCGTTTTAACTCTCCAACATGGTGGAATTTAACATTACGTAACCTTCTCGTGACTGCAAATACATAAATTATACAAATTCTCTAACCCACCAGGTTCTCGGAGCGGGTCCCCACCGTGAGCGGCCAGCACGTCCGGCACCCCGTCCCCGTCCATATCGGGCAGGAACTGTGCCGTGTACAGGTTCATCATGTCTACCTTCGCCTCCTGCGGGCCGAACTTCCACAGCACCCGCCCGTCCCTGCCGCTCACCGCCTGGAAGGCCTACACAAGAGAAAGAACCATACATAGACATACGTACCGTGGCCAACACCAACAACACAATATGGTTCAACATACCTATTTTGGGTAGCAGACACTTACTTTTTTGGGTCAGCGCTTACCTTTTGGGGGTCACAGACATTTGTTAGTTGTACTATTTCAACACGTTGTGTTCGGTTAAATCTACCCAACGATGAAGTAAGTTTGTTTTTTTCAAACGATGAACAACAATTGATATGAGGTGTATTTTTTCATTACCCCGGAGCGCCCCCCAGCGAGACAGTCCTTCACTCCATCTCCGCTGATGTCTTCGTTGCAGTTGACTCCAAAGATCTCGTGGTCTGAAATTCAAATAGACAGAAACGTTGTAGCAAATAGGTTAAAAGATTTTAAAAAATTTTAAACCTCCTTTGTTTTAAGGAAGGAAGGAATTGATTGATAACTACATAAATGCCTAATATAGCATCGAGAATCGTCTAGATAAATGATACCCGTGGTTCAGATACCTGCAAAGCTACGCCACAGCTCGTGACCGGTCGCCCCATCCAAGGCCAGGAGCCCGCCAAAACACGGGAACGAGCCGTTAAAGTACAGGTCACATACAACAGGCGGGATGTGGTATCCGTCCGCACCTACAATGGCATCAAGGCGTTATCTCTAGAAGTGTGTCATTTTGTTGCTGTACATGTGAGTTGTAAACGCAAGGATGAGATAGATATGTGCAAATAGCGGGGTAACTATGAAAGGATCAAGGTCGGTAAAACATGCTGGGGTGTTCTTCCTTTTTCTTCTTCTTCTGTCATTTTTGGTGACGCCTTAGTGACGAGCCTAATGGTATAGTACTGTGTGTAAGTACATGTCATCATCATGTACATGAGCTTGGCACAAGGATAATTAATGTCAGGGAAACATCCTGCGTTTTACCAAATATTTTCTTGTGTGCTCCATGCATTTCCTAAACAGTTTGTTGTTGGGCGCATCTCTTTGGGTGTTATTTTAAAGAGTTGGAATGACATTTCCTTCTATTGGCACTCGCGCATGTAGGCTGCATTTATTTCAAATAAGTTAAACCTTATTCTATGTTTACTTCTCACCTGTGCCGAAGCCGGTGACCACGTCGAGCACGCCGTCTCCGTTGACGTGCAGCAGCCTGATGGCGGACTCCGTCAGCAGCTGGGGGAAGGTGGAGGTCCACACGTCCTGCACGGACAGCCGGGAGCAGCCCATTGGGGCGGCCGGCTAGCGGTGGGCAGGAATCAGTGAGCAGTAGGAGTCAAGAGCAGGAGGTTTGAGTCATGTAATGAGTGAGTAGTGAGTCAATGCTTCCAAATGCGAGAAACATCTTGATATATGTAAATCCTTGCTCTGTCTGTGAAAACCCATGAAAGAGTGTCTTGACATTACAATCATGTCCTAAAGAGAGTAAAAATGTTACTCAATACGGTATACAAACATCGATTTGGAATTTTGGTATAGACGGAGGCTAAAAGCATGTATGAATATTCTATTTCACTCTTGCTTTTACTATGAGTCTTTTGACACACAAAAATCCCAACCCACCTTCCACGCCGTATCTGCGCCTGTCGTCACGTGATCGCATGCGTCATGACTTTCCATCATTCGAACTATCGCTATCACCATGGTAACCATCGCCATCAGTAGGAACACAAACATCACCACTAACAGGCACATATGGCGTCTATTCTCGCTCTGGCGACTTGACCATGGTCGTCTGCAGCTGGTCCTGCCTCTCTGGCCACTGTGGGAAGTGTTGGTCATAATTGAAGACTCATTCCCTAATCCTCAGATAAGAGCACACACACGCACACAGACACAGACACGCACACACGAAGACACACACATACAGGCACGTACACACACACACACACATGCACGCACGCACACACATGCACGCACGCGCACACAAAGACACACAAACACAGACAGACACGAACGCACACAAAGACACACACAGACATAAGCACACACAGACACACACATAGAGTGAGATACACACAAACCAACGCATGTACATACAATAGCTCACACTCAGCGGAGAAAGAAAGTGAGAGAGATGGGGGCGAGAGAGAGAGGGGTAATCAGAGAGGCATATATATGTGTCTGTATTTCATAGCCATTACAACCTATATCTGGTTAGTAAACCTTTACTGTGTCTCACCCAGGGCTTTAGCCAGCGTCCGTTTTTCCGTCAATTGACGGAAATTTGCTGCGTGTGACGGAAAAAAATTTCAACCAATCCGTCAACCTTGACGGAAAAAAAATCGTTGATTGAAGCAAGAAGGCCAAGTTGAAAAGAGGGAAGCTACGGCTTGGGGACGCCCGGACAGCCCATTGTCGGAAAGCCACACACTGTTTGTTTTGCTATTGTCATGATTGTTGACGATTGTGTGTCGGCACCCTTTCGCATACGATAATCTCATTAAAAACCCGTTTTTCAAGGTCTCATTCCAAGAAAAGTGCATTCTACAAACTTTGTTTGGAATCTTGACACTCATCAAAACCTAACTTGTACGCTAGCGTGCCGGGGCTGGCCGTACAAATTATTTTCGCTCGCCCAGCCGCGCCGCTTGCGACAACGCAAGGTGCCAGTCGCAGCTAAAAGAACCGGCACATCATGCTATCCACAAATAGTTTGATCAAAAACATAATCTTTAGGATCTAAAATGTTGCGAGGTTCTCTTCAGCGGGAATTTTGTTTTTGTTTTGACGAGAAAACGCTAATTTTGCAGCGACACAGATGAGATACCCACGCCACGTTGTTGTTGGCACACTTCCGGGTTAATTGAACGCCAAAATTCCCCCAAATGCACCATAAATCCGTATATGAATGCATGTTTTCTCAAAAGAGTCTTTCAGTAATTGTGTTCTTAATTAGAAAATTGTCGTGTAATAGAAAAATATAGCGTTCTCCTGCCTTTACAAATGTAACAATTTCAAACAAATAAAATATTTGAACGCTGGTGCGCGCGGTGCATCGTGGGTCGGTATCCATAGCTTTACGCTCTTTACCAATCAGAGCGCGGGATCTGAGGAGAAGCCCCTCAGATGTTACGATCAACCAATCAACAGTGCGTATTGAGAATATGTAATGTTAGATTTGCATACCCCACGAGTTGATTTTAGCGCCGTGTTTTTGCGGGGAAAACGCAAAGAAACGATGGTTTACTGTTCACATTATTACAAAACGTCAGCGTGGTGTCATATTTTCTCCCAATGACATCATTTATATCGGACGAGGTAGACATTTTTGCAGTCAATGACGGAAATTTTTACGCGATGACGGAAAAAAAAAAGATTCTTGACAGGAATTTTCCGTCAATGGGAATTGGCTGACGGAAAAAAATCTCGAGCTGGCTAAAGCCCTGGTCTCACCTATCAGGCTGAATGAGCGGTATCCACGTATCTGCAGCCTTCCCGTCCACGGTTTCCATCTCATCGTCTTCATCCGAACAATCATTTTCTGGTCGCCACATTTTATCCTCCATGACAACCGCACAGTCCTGTTCACAGAGAAGTCACAGAACGGCGTTCAAATGAAATGGAGGTTTAGATTTCAAGACAAAACGCTAAAGAGACCAACCGCGCAATTTCAGCTGCTGAATTGATACGATCGCTTGCTTGGACATACACCTTTTTCCCTCTGAAACAAGCTATTGAAACAAGTCGTAATGACGTCAAAGTACTTAAGAGGCCATTGCAGGGCAGTACTTTGTTTGGCGTCTTACTGATTCTTTTTTGTGGAGTTTGTTCTTTCAGTTCAGTCGGATTCAGTACATCAGATATCCAAGTACATGTTCGTTGTTCAATATTACGATTTCGCTACAACATAATCAAGAAAACGGCAAAGTTTCAGTTAACGGCTCAAAATAAGTACCTTGTCGCCAGGCTTTTCGTACTTTGCTTGAATCGACAAAAAATAATTAGACTGACTGATCACATCTTTCTTTCCACGTATGCCCATCTGACATAAACTGTCTTTGCGTTGCCTCTGTCAATCTATTAAAACGTCCTTACTTTTGAATGACTTTATGACCTTTTCAACACTGAAGCCCTTCCGATCAGGGTGTGTTTACACAATCCCTAACAATGCCGACCCTACTGTTGCGTTCCCATCACGAGATGTGATGTGTTTACATTACGGACAGGCACGTTTGCTTGTCGCAGGTGCTGAGAACTCTGTCGTCCCCAAAAAATAGAGCGTAAGAAATATTGCTATATACGATGTAACGAGCCAGGTTTAAGCAAACCCCACCCAGAAATTTCAATCACTTATAAATATGTCTGTTAAAGGTCATCAATCAAACGTTAATGATTAACCAAAGCTATAGTAGCGTATTAGTCTTTGATCCAGAAAAACAACATGGCGGCAGGGTCATGGAAGTGTTGTTACTTTGCCTTTGTCCTTCTTGAAGCCGCAGTTTCCACATGTGAGTTCCGATATCTGTTATGTAGGACTCATAAGACTTTAATGAGAAGTTGTTGTTCATATACGTAACAGAATGGTTTGCGTGATTTTTTTTTCAAATTTTAGACAGGATTGTAAAGGGAAGAGGAAGTACATGATCATGTGTAAACACAGGAACTCAAACACAGTTGAAGCACTTCGGTGTCATAGTGCGGCCAGCTTTGGGTTGAGCACCCCCTTTCCGCTATAGTCTGCGACCGTTGAGTGGCCGATTTGACCACTGAACGAACGAGATAAATAGCATTTATGTGTTTGTATCTGTTTTGTTGTCTTTTATGTCATACTTGCATCGTATAGAAATTATGAATTTAAGAGTCATATGCACACAAGTCCTGTTTTGGTCGCTGTACGGTGGCTTAGGTCAACTTAGGGGGTTTCTTACTTCACTTTCTACAAATTTACGCCAAATTCAACATTGTCTATCAGGGATATGAAGGCCAAATACGTTCAGAATATCAAAGGAACTAATCTAAGAACAACAAGGAAGTGGCTGGCGTTACAATTCGTCTTATTGACTTTGTTTGGCTTCTAGGTCCGTTAGGGGCCAGCCACGACATGTGTGCGATCAATGTGCCAAGCGTCACTGTGACATATATGTATAGATTAAAATTTTTGTCGCATAAATACCGATCTTGAATATAAATAAAACATGATAGTATCAGGCAACGTTGCGAACGCCGAAAGAGTATCTCTTGAATAGTCTAACACCAAGGTTGTACGGTTACATGGTTGCCACCAGCCATCCGAAGTTGAGCTAAGAATCATTGCGGAAGTAGCAATCAACATCAAAGTGTGGGTTCAAGTCCCGCACTAGCTCACTAGGGGTCCAGAACTAAAGGCAACCGTGTCGAATAAGTATGGTTTAAATTAACTATAGGTCCGTTGTAAATGTAAAATCAGAATATAGATCTCTACATCCGTACAAGGAAGGTACAAGGTCATACATAGATTAGACGACTATGACTGTCGTTGTTTGGCGATGCACCGTTATTACTGACGATGCTATTAACAGTTACCCTTGTTTTCAGTTTTATGTATTTTATCAGCTATGAAATACAGCCATAGGCACCGTGTATAATATCTTTGGTGTAATGAGCAGTGTATTCTTTGTAAGTTATATAATTCTCTGTTTATATGAATTTCAGATGGAGTAGACGTGGCCATCCTGAACCAGTACCCGCTGATCCCGCACCTGCCGTCAGACGGGCAAACTTTCCTGACCTGTACTACAGACGGAACGTTTGAGGGAAGAAACCACCCTAATGACTATTACTTCAAGGTGGAATATTCACCAGGCGGGACAAGTTTCACAACAGACCGGACAACCGACGACACCGTCACTGGGAAGGTCACAACAACAGTCGATCCGCCATCTTTTGTCAACAACATATACAGAACGGAAATCATCGGGGTTTTCTCCTGTAGTGGAACTAAAGACGGCGTCACCAGGAAGGTGTCTACTGTCAAGATTCTTAACACAGGTGGGCGATCGATTCCTCTTTTTACTGATCTACATCGTGACAATTAACAAATACTAATATAGCATGGGGAAAGCTGTAATATATATATATATGTATATATATATATATATATATATATATATATATATATAAAGATATATATATATATATATATATATATATATATATATATATATATATATATATATATATATATATATATATATATATATATATATATATATATATATATATATATATATATATATATATATATACCGACACAGCATATATATATATATATATATATATATATACAGTCAAACCTGTATTAGCGGCCACCTTTGCATAACGGCCACCTGCCCATAGTGGCCACTTTTTGTCGGTCCCTTGGATTCGTAATGATTAAGAAATAGGCTTAGCGGCCACCTGCCCAACGCGGCCACGGCCACACGATTTCCGGTCCCGCAGGTACAAAAACACTGCCGATTACGGCCACGCGGACCGCTGATCTATGTTTCGGCACGCGTTCGGCCATATACAGCGGCCGTAACGTCACCCTACGCCGGATTTAAAACCTCTTTGATTTATTTTCAAAACAAAACTTCGTAATCTGGCGCTACCCATACCTGCTGACAAACGAGGTCATATATTAAAGGTTAATAGACGACACCAATATTACGGAGGTAAATTGTGCTAAAGTTACGCTCTAATACACTATCGCTTAGGTTAATTTACATCACAAAAACTTTCTAAATAAGTTGTTACAAAGACAAAATGATATGAACTTAAGACTATGGTGGATGTTATTCTTACATTTATTAAGAGATAAGTCTAAAATGACGAGACTTTTTTTGTGAGTACCACATTAGCATAATGGGCGAACCTGACGTGTGAACACACGGATGGCGAAGTATCAAAGGATACAAGACGAAAGATCAAAGAAATATGACGATATCGGTCTCTTCAGACAATATCAACTGTAGGACATTTAAAACTTTTTATAGCTTTTGTTTTCTTAATACATATAATGTAAAAAAATCATTGCGGTACATGTACAGTACTGTATTATGTGAATAAAGATCAGTGGGTACTAAAACCATATGTAACTTATTGCTTGTGGTCAATTAATTAGTATATTCTCTATAGTGGCCACCTCTCTATAGTGGCCAATTTTGACCAGTCCCTTGATTGGCCGCTATAGACAGGTTTGACTGTATATATATGCATACTATACACATACAGTCAAACCTGTCACACGTCAGGTTCGCCCATTATGCTAATGTGGTACTCACAAAAAAAGTCTCGTCATTTTAGACTTATCTCTTAATAAATGTAAGAATAACATCCACCATAGTCTGAAGTTCATATCATTTTGTCTTTGTAACAACTTATTTAGAAAGTTTTTGTGATGTAAATTAACCTAAGCGATAGTGTATTAGAGCGTAACTTTAGCACAATTTACCTCCGTAATATTGGTGTCGTCTATTGACCTTTAATATATGACCTCGTTTGTCAGCAGGTATGGGTAGCGCCAGATTACGAAGTTTTGTTTTGAAAATAAATCAAAGAGGTTTTAAATCCGGCGTAGGGTGACGATACGGCCGCTGTATATGGCCGAACGCGTGCCGAAACATAGATCAGCGGTCCGCGTGGCCGTAATCGGCAGTGTTTTTGTACCTGCGGGACCGGAAATCGTGTGGCCGTGGCCGCGTTGGGCAGGTGGCCGCTAAGCCTATTTCTTAATCATTACGAATCCAAGGGACCGACAAAAAGTGGCCACTATGGGCAGGTGGCCGTTATGCAAAGGTGGCCGCTAATACAGGTTTGACTGTATAGCATTAAGAAGAGGTCATCATCCAACCAAAAGTTTGATAAGCACTGAGGTAGATTAGTATTGCATAATGACGAAACTCTTGATGAAGATGGAGTGGTTTTATCCCACTGGACTGTATGAATCTGTAGTTAAGTATTTTTTCAGCCATCCGACGTGATTTCTGAATGAAATGGGTCAACAATCATTGTAAAACTATCCATTTATTGGTACTTTGATATGTAATAGGGTCACGAGCTCGCATTCTTTTGATTCCGGATTTTCTGTAAAAGAATGACGTCAAAATCACCATGTGTTGCTGCTGACTATATACATTTGTAGATCGGCATTTTTGAAACCATTATATGCACACATGTATCTCTTTGAAAGTTAAAACGTACTTTTGTGGGCGATTTAATGGGTAAATATAGCACAGATATGTGAATTGTCTTATGTTGACATGTCCTTCAGCCTGCATTAAGCCGCTGTCCTACACCCATCGCGCAACTGTGGGGGAAACTCTGTCTATAAAGGTGCGCACGACTACGTGGTGCTCAGCAAGTACCATTCGGCTGAGTAAGGCTGGTGGGTCAACTGTGGCAACAACATCTGCTTCTGTACAAGACGCTGAGTACAGCTTGGAAATTCCGATCACGTCGCGACAAGATGATGGAATATACAGCATTGCTGCCGGCAGTACGACGTCCGGCTGGCTCCTTAGCTTCATCAGAGTGATAGTCGCAGGTGAGTATTCATTTGTTTGTAGAATATTTATTAATAATTCGCGCGTATCAACAACCAAACAATCGTGTTGGCTTACAATAGCATTGTACGTACCGGGAGTGTTGATTTCCTATTTCGTCATATGAGCTTCACTACCATAATTCTTGTATTTCAGATTGTCCATCGAACAGTACCGGTCCTGGTTGTTCCACTCCATGCCTGTGCTACCATGGAGGTTGGTGTGACGAAATCGGAGCCTGTGTCTGTCCACCGGGGTTTACTGGGGATAACTGTGAATTAGGTACACTGTTTATATACCATTATTAGATTAAAGATGGCGGCGGAGGTGGTCACGCCGATTCCACGCTCCTGCTGAGATAAGTTTAAAAGTGTCCTTACCGAGCAGATCTACAATATTTTTCAACCAAAAGACTCTGTAGATATATTTCCATCAACTCTGATTTATATCGGGTTGCCTTTTTCCCTTATTCTTGATATTTTGACGAATTTACGATTTTCCGTGAAACCCAAGCCAACCCAAGCTAACTTCGGACGCCATGATGACCGACCCAAGCGCTCACGAGGATTTGTACTCCGTACTTGGTGTATCTTCTTCGGCAACTCCTGATGACCTTGTGGAAGCGTACAAAAAGGAGGTCAAGCTGTACGAGAACGCGTCTAAACTCGGCAGAAGTAAGCAAGCGTCCAAAGAAGCTTTGACAAGACACAAGGAGGTAAGCAGATCGTTCAGTATACTATCCGACGTGTCCAGAAGACAACGGTATGACAACAGCGGCTCTGTAGCTGTCCCTACCAAAATCACAAAGAAATCACGCAAACAGTCAGCAGACTACTGCATTAACCAGAATGAGCAAAGTGTCACGATATTTTTACCCCCGAACCTTGCAACCTCTTGGCTCTCCAAGTGTGAAGAACATCACTCAACCCGAGCAACGAGAAAGGCACCGGTAAAAAACCGGGTAGTAAAGGGCAAGGTCCCTGACAACGGCCACCAGATCAAAACCGTGTTCAAAGATACCCAATCTCAAGACATCGTAGGTTCTGTCAGTATCACGGTCTATGAATCTACAAACAAGATTCTAGTTCAGGGTTCCGCTTATCTGTTGTGGTTCACGGAAGTATTCCCTGTTCTAAAAGAGGCAATTGACACTGCGTGTACCGACAAAATCAAGGCTCAATCATCCTTGACAGAATCGGAAGAACCCAGTCTAGTTGTATCGTTGGACACAGCAGATAGCCCCCCCTTGTGTCCAGTATGTGAACAACCTATGATGGCTGACGTTTGCGCCTCGTGTGAAACTGTGCCTAAAGTGGTGCTAGACTGCAACAGTAATGATTTGCGTCCTGTTGAACTTGAGGAAACGGTAGAAGACACAAGTACTCCTCATAGCCATATCACGGCTAACAAGTCCACTCCTGTCATCCCTGCCGACTACTCTATTCTTCAGGAAAATGTGAACAAACTGGAATGTTGTCTTGTTGAGTCAATCTCAGTTCAAAAAAACTCTGAGACCTCAATCCTGCAAAGACTGTCTTTACTGGAGGACAGGCTGAAAGCCCGTGAACAAAACCATGTCTGTGACGGACTATCTGCCCTTGAGAAAAGGAAACTCTTAGAAGATGTTGCGCGTTTGGAAAGTGTCAAATGTGAACTCGAGAATCAAGTTCAATCACTTAAACGCAAATACGACGAGCTGTCAAGCGCTATGCAGAAGGTTCAATTGTCGGGTCCACGCGGTCAGACAAAATCGACGGAGACGCAAACCACCCAGGAGGCCTCAGATCGCGCCGACAAATTACTGTATGAACTGTCTAATCATATCAGCGTCAGCAACAGATTTCAAGTTCTAGATGAGGACAACAATAAGAACAGCCCCGACAATACATTTTCAAACCCTGGTGCAAAACGCCGTCGCCAAGCACACAAAACAGGCGCGATCATGTCTCCCGTTCAGGACAAAGCGGAATACAGGATCTCTGAATCAACAATCACACAGCATCAGCATTGTAAAGACATGCCGCCGGATGTGTTAATCTTGGGTGACTCCAATACAAAGCCAATCAAGCCAGACGTCATGTATCCAGACAAACGTGTAACAAAAGAGATAACCTACAACATAACACAAGCTATAGACCACATCCAACAATCAACCATGCCCGCCCCCAAAGTTATCCTGTTTAATGTCGGAACAAACGATGTCAGAGATAAGCGGGATCCAATGGCTGTTACTGAGAGTTTTCGAAAACTCATTCAGACTTCCCGCGATAAGTTCCCACACACTCCCCTAGTTTTCTCCACCATTCCCCCCAGACGTGACTCTAAGCTACAAGAAATTGGCGAACAGGTGAACTCTTTCCTGAACGTCGTAGCTGAAGAGACAAGCTACGTACACGTTACGGACAACAGCAACCTGTCGAACATGGGGAAGGTCAAGGAAGCTCTGTATTGCCCAGATGGCTACCACTTGAACAGGTTCGGTACCCGTGTGATGGTTTCCAACATCAAAAGAGTAGTTAATCCCATCATAGGTCTGGGTAACTACACCAGCAAGGGCACACGGGAAAACTCCCAGTCAACCCAGGGTCAACGTGCTGTGCCTCCAAGATTCACCCAGCACCCTGCAAATGGTCAGAGGCAACCCCCACGTGCTCCCAGGGCCGGAGAATTCTCGCCAACTGAAGGTCAAGGTCTTCTCCCATGTGCACCTGCAACAAGCCAACGCTCAGCTGTACTGTCCGGGTGTGCTCCCGGAACCCCACCAACCAGTTCGTCCTCGGGACAACCAGATGGCCCACCTCGTGGTACCCCATCCCCGACACCGCCCGGTCGTCCTGCCGTGTTCGGCGCACCTGCAAGAGACGCCCGCCCAATGCCAAGTCAGCGACCGGGACCATGGAGGAGCCCGCCTCCCATCTTCAACTACCCGCCTGCGCCATGGGGCTTTCCAGTTCCACCTCCGAACAATCCTACTATGGCAAATGCACCTTCCCGCGTGGCCCCGCCGCCTTGGCCCTGGCACCCAGCGCTGATGTGGCCGCCGATGGTGTGGTAGGACAAGCATAGATTACTTAGTACCTTGTTGTAGTGTCTTATAATGGTGAAAATATACTACAGCTGTAAGTTAGCATGGAACCAATGTATAATCAGTTGTAGTCCTTTGTTTACCATTTCTAGAATCCGTAGAATTTTGTGAGTGACCATTTAAAGATGTACGCATTTAGTTAGACCCCACTTTAGTTAAATATATCTCTTACATGTTGTTAGATATTGAGTGCTCGGTTAAGGACACCGCTTTACTTATACTCACTGTTTTCTCTATTCGCAATGAAAGCGTTTAACGGTGGGGGAAGCAAGAGCTTCGGCTTTTGGAATATCCATGGCCTAGGCTCAAAATTAGAAGACACAGAATTTTTGGCAAACATTAACAAATTTGACTTCTTTTCGCTTTTAGAGACATGGTCCACAAATAACACTAAAATAGACGTCCCAAACTACAGCCACTTCCATTTACACCGAACAAAAAGTAGACGCGCAAGACGCACTTCTGGAGGCATAATCTTTTTCTACAGAAACGCATACAAAAATCATGTAAGGAAACTTCCGTCTAAGTCCTCTGATATACTTTGGGTGAGAATAGATCGCGAAATATTAGGATTACCAAAAGACTTATTCATCTGCTCTGTTTATATAAGCCCGAGCTCTTCCACCACACACAAAAACTCTGATAACCATATATTAGACATTCTGGAAAACGAGATTTCTCAATACAGCACACAGGGATTCTTACTTCTCGGGGGGGATTTAAACGCTCGTCTTGGTAATCTACGAGATTACGTAGACTGCGACATTGAAGATGACAAGAATCAATTTGTAAATTCAAAACACCACTCAGATCGACAGCATATGGATAAAGCGCCACCAAACAAATTTGGCAGATTAATCTGTGACCTGTGCATCCAAGCTAACCTGTCCATATTAAACGGTAGGATAGCTGGCGATCTACAGGGAAAGCTCACCTGTCATCAACCGAAAGGCAGTAGCACCGTAGATTATATCATTTCTAGTCAGGCCTTCTTAAAACACATTTTAATGTTTCGTGTAAATCCATTAACCATATTCTCCGACCATTGCATGCTGTCAGTATTCATCCACTCAAAATCTGCCCATCACAATGTACTAGAAAATCGTAGAACCACTAATGTAAAACCATCGCCAAATCGATTTAACTGGAACGAAAAATCAGCTCACAGTTTTCTGCATTCTCTAAGTCAACCCAACATCTTACAAAGATTACAAACCATTTCACTCGAAAACATTACTGATGCGACCGCTCCAGCCCAAATAGAAAACATTGTCTCCAAATTTAGCTCATTACTAAGAGATGTTGGTCACAATTGTTTGAGTTTGAAAGGACAAAGAAAACATCCACGGAAAAGACAAAACAAAAGATGGTTCGATAAAACCTGCATACAAATGAAACGTGAAATAAAAAACCTGGCTACATTGCTTGAAAAACATCCATCTAACCCAGAAATAAGAGGAAGGTTCTTTAAAACAAGAAAAGACTACAAAAAGCTGGTAAAAAAGAAAAAAACGTGACTTTCACCAACAGATAATGAACCAACTATCTTCACTCAGAGAAAGAAACCCGACTGCGTTCTGGAACTTATTGAATAAGTTGAAATCTGAGAAAGTGTCTGGAAGTAGCCAAATATCAGAGGAGGACTGGTTACAGCACTTTAGTAACCTGGACAAACATTTAACAAATGGTTTCTGTAACATAGACGCTTCAACCACTGAAACCGTAGACACTTCATCCCCTTCAAATACAATCCCAATGGAGAGCTCCATATTAGACTCCCTTATAACAGAGAAAGAATTGGACACCGCTATATCAAATCTAAAAAACAAAAAATCTAGCAGTGGTGACATGATTAATAATGAAATGTTTAAATGTGGAAAACATATCCTAAAGAAACCACTTCTACATCTTTTCAATTCCTGTCTACAAAATAGTTACTTCCCTAAAGAATGGTCACTAAGTCATATTGTACCCATTCATAAATCCGGGGACACTTCTGTCCCAGACAACTATCGAGGAATATCCATTATTAGTTGTCTGGGAAAACTATTCTCATCTATTCTGAATACCCGTCTAGTTAGTTATGCAGAACATTACAGCCTTTTCAAACCACAACAGGCCGGTTTTAGAAAAAACTTTAGAACAACTGACAACCTTTTCGTATTATCCACCTTAGTTAGCAAATATCTGAGCAAAAACGCACGAATTTATGCCTGTTTTGTAGATTTTAGCAAGGCGTTTGACTCGGTTTGGAGAGAAGGCCTTCTACTGAAATTAAACAAACTTGGATTAGGAGGGAAATTTCTACTCACTATAAAAGACATGTATTCCAAAACAACAAATTGTGTTAAAACTAGCCACGGCCTTACCGAAACTTTTGTAACTAACTGTGGGGTTCGACAAGGCTGTAATCTTAGTCCAACTTTGTTTAATTTATTCATAAGTGATTTACCAGATGTGTTTAATGACCATTCCTGTAACCCTCCTATATTGCACGATAAGAAAGTGTCATGTTTATTATATGCAGATGACCTGGTACTTTTGTCTGAATCTCAACAGGGTCTGCAAACTTCTCTAAGTAGATTAGAAAATTATTGTGAATCATGGAAGTTGAATGTTAATCTAAAGAAAACTAAAGTCATTGTATTTACGAAAGGTGGCCGCCTACCAAAAGACTGCCTTTTTCTATATAAAAGACATGTAGTAGAAATTGTTACAAATTATTGCTACCTGGGCATTGTTGTAAACTCAGCTGGCACGTTCAAGGCAAATAACAAATATCTGCACAGCAAAGGCCTGAGAGCCCTCTATGGAATCAACCAATCCCTTGGCAAAGCCGACGCTTCTATATCCGTAAGAAGCAAGCTATTTGACACATGCGTGAAACCTATTTTGTTGTATGGTTCGGAAATATGGGGTTCATTCAAAACTCCAAAATCATCACCAATTGAAGCTATTCATTTAAAATTTTGTAAACAATCATTGAATGTCCCCAGATCCGCATGTAACCTGGCCGTAATGGCAGAACTTGGAAGACACCCTCTAAAACTAGAAGCATCCCTTAACGCCATCAAACAGTATATTAGAGTACGCCAGAACGTGCCAGCTGATAGTCTATCAGCAGATGCTCTTTTGTGTCAACGTAAACTGGACACATTAGGCGCTAAATGCTGGGCTTCTGGAGTCCGCAAGACGCTAGAGGAATGTGGTTTTGGCTATGTCTGGCACTCTCCCATATCATCTGTCCTAAATCCATCACAAATAATTCCATCCATCGACCAACGTTTAAAAGATATGTACCTTCAATCTTTCGTAACAGCAATGCGCAGCAACAACAATTACGAACATACAGATTACTTAAAACTACTTACAACGACGAGAAATACTTAAAGATTGCAAACATTCGGCACAGAACAGCCATCACAAAGCTCCGTATTAGTTCACATAGACTCCACATTGAAAAAGGCCGACATAACCACATTCCTCTGGAAGAAAGAATCTGCCAATACTGTAACTTGAATAAGATAGAGGATGAGTGCCACTTTATTGTTGAATGTACTTTATACAACAACGAAAGAAACGTCCTTTTTGAAAATATACAACTTATGTTCCCAAATTTCCGATACTTGAATACCACGGAAAAATTTATATTTCTCATGCAATTAGATAAGCCATATATTATTGATTCCATTTGTCCTTATTTTTATAACTGTTTTAAGAAGCGAGAAGAAGTTGAACTTGTACATACTTGAATGTATTAGCATATGTAGAGATGATAAGACACCTTTTTTGTCAAAATTGTACCTTATCACTAGCGCTACGACCTGTACTTAGCTTGTTTGAGCACAAATGTACAATAAAGGTCATTCATTCATTCATTCATCATTAATGTAATGGGTAGATTTGTGATATTGTCATTTTCATTATCACATTTCAGTCTTATAGAGCCTTTTACTGAGTATTTAAGCATGCAAAAGATGAGGTTATAAAGTTAGTTAAATGCTTTTTATAGCGCCTTTCTCAGTCATATACTTTTGTTCCAGCCTGTACCAGTCCTGATAAGTACGGCCAGTCGTGCCAGTGGTCCTGTAATGACGGCAATCCTGTAAGGACCTGTCGGAAGTCCCTCATCTGTCTGCCGGACCCTTACGGCTGTGAGTGCGCTAACGGCTACAAGGGATTCGTCTGTGATACGGGTAGGTTGAAATTTAGAAATTTCTA
The DNA here is from genome assembly GCA_019207045.1 of Branchiostoma floridae x Branchiostoma belcheri. NCBI lineage: Eukaryota > Metazoa > Chordata > Leptocardii > Amphioxiformes > Branchiostomatidae > Branchiostoma > Branchiostoma floridae x Branchiostoma belcheri. The sequence goes on along the minus strand of CM033037.1, from coordinate 15,386,134 downwards.
TCCTTCACACAAACGTTAGCGGGATAAAGAAAACCAAGTAAGAAATGATAAGTCGCATATTGTGTTTAAGAAATGAACATCGCTTTTGCCTCTCCCTAGCCTGTGATACAAACGAATACGGCCCCGGATGTACCAACCAGTGTAACTGCGCAAACGGAGGGACTTGTGACGTCAACAAGGGATGTCTTTGTACCGGAGACTGGAGAGGGCCAACCTGTCAGGAGAAGAGTAGGTTTTTTTACACTCTTATCACTAAGTTCTTATTGCCATTGTCAAGACTGATACAGTCTCTGAAATAGTTTACAAAAGACCAGCAGTAGTTTAGACATTGTCGCGTGTCATATAGTGCATTGTAAATTATATAATGTTCAAATAGTGATTACCTCCATGAAATGTCATGGAGGTTATATTTACCTCCACTCCATGAAATGTCATGGAGGTTATATTTTACCCTGCGTTTGTGTGTCTGTTTGTCTGTCTGTCAACAAGAACGGCTGGGTGGATTGGTTTCATACTTGGTGTGTTGGTAGGGTGTGACAAAAGCTGGAAGTGATTGGATTTTGGGCCGCCTAGCGGCTTCCCTTGGTACTGCAGTGTAACTTCCGGTTTTGCTATCTCATGTTCTGAACAAGGTATGGTCACAATTTTAAGGTGTTAGATAGCTCTTGTGCTCAGGAATAAGTGACATAAGTTTGGGCCCCCTAGCGACTAGGTTTGGGATAGCAGGGGCATTTTTGTCAAAAACTTCTGAAGTGGATAACTCAAGAAGGGAACAACGGATTTTCATGATTTTTGGTATGTAGGTACCTTAGACAATGTTGTACAGAATTAAGTACTAATTATGCAAAATCAGAGTACATTTGCATAATTAATGAGAATACAATATCATAGCAGTTTTTTCAATGTATCTCTTGTCCCGGACATGATATGGTCTTGACATTTGTGTGGTAGATAGCATGCAGTGTCATGCTAAAGTGGAGCAAGTTTCAGCTCCCTAACATTTAATTCGGAACTGCAGGGGCGTTTTTGTCAAGACATTCCAAAGAGGATAACTGCAGAAAGGATTGACGAATCGACATCATTTCAGGCATGCAGGTAACTTAGGCAAAGATGTTTATAATGAGATACATGTTATGCAAATGAGTACTTAATTTGCATAATTAATGAGGAAATTGTACAATTTCATTGTTTTCAATAACTGGACTTCAATAAATGTAACACATGTTAATTATGATAGGTGGAATATAATCAGATATCAAACATGGTAATGGAGAACTTATTTGCATAATTTATCTAAGACTTGCAAAACCTCTTTTAAATATAATCAATGATTGGCATTTTATTATTGTGACATGTGTACATTACTCTGATGAACAACACCATGCAATAATTATGTTAATGTTAGTTAATTGTATAAAATTTACAAAAGCTCTAAATATTCATGGAGGTATGAGGTCGCCGAACTCTAGTACAATTTCATTGTTTTCAATAACTGAACTTAAGTAAATGTAACACATGTAAATTATGATAGGTGAGAGATAAGCAGATACCAAATATGCAAATGAGGAACTGATTTGCATAATATATACAGAAATAGCAAATCCACATAATGACTAATATTGGGAATTTCATAATTGTGACATGAGTACGTTAGTAAATAATGAACATCGCCATACATAAATTATGTAAATGGTAGTCATTTGCATGAAATTTACAAAAGCTCTAAATTTTCATGGAGGTATGAGGTCGCCGAACTCTAGTTTACCCTGCGTTTGTGTGTGTGTCTCTCTGTCTGTCTGTCTGTCAACAAGATAACTCAAGAACAGCTAGATGGATTAGTTTCATATTTGGTGTGTTGGTGGGGTGTGACGAAAGCTGGAAGTGATTAGATTTTGGGCCCCCTAGCGACTTTCCTTGGTACTGCAGCGCCACTTCCGGTTTTGCTATCTCGTGTTCTGAACAAGATATGGTCCCAATTTTTGAGTGTTGAATAGCTCTTGTGCTCAGGAATAAGTGACATAAGTTTGGGCCCCCTAGCGTCTGGTTTTGGGATAGCAGGGGCATTTTTGTCAGAAACTTCTGAAGTGGATAACTCAAGAAGGAAACAATGGATTTTCATGATTTTTGGTATGTAGGTACCTTAGACAATGTTATACAAGATAAAATACAAATTATGCAAAATTAGATTACATTTGCATAATTAATGAGCTTATTCTATCATAGCAGTTTTTTAATGTATCTCTTGTACCGGACATGATATGGTTTTGATATTTGGGTGGTAGATAGCTTCCAACGTCATGGCAAAGTGGGGCAAGTTTCAGCCCCCTAACAATTAATTGTGGAACTGCAGGGGTGTTTTTGTCAAGACACTCCAAAGAGGATAACTATAGAAAGGAATGATGGATTGCCATCATTTTTGTCATGCAGGTAGCTTAGGCAAAGATGTTCATAATAATATGCATGTTATGCAAATGAGGACTTAATTTGCATAATTAATGAGGAAATTGTACAATTCCATTGTTTTCAATAGCTGAACTTAAGTAAATGTAACACATGTAATTTATGATAGGTGAGAGATAAGCAGATACCAAATATGCAAATGAGGAACTGATTTGCATAATATATACAGAAATAGCAAATCCACATGATGACTAATATTGGGAATTTCATAATTGTGACATGTGTACGTTAGTCAATAATGAACATCGCCATACATAAATTATGTAAATGGTAGTCATTTGCATGAAATTTACAAAAGCTCTAATTTTTCATGGAGGTATGAGGTCGCCGAACTCTAGTTACATTTTGAAACAGATTATCACCTTACATAGATTACAGAAAATGTAATGATAATACTATGTACATGTATGTACGTGTGTTGACATGAAAACATGTCAACACACACATGAATGATTTTTCTCTTTCGTAGAATTCCGTATCTCCTTAGACCCATCCTCAGTCCACATCACTGCTGCAGACCAGACCACCGCTACTGTCACCTGCAGCTGTCATCCATGGACAACAGACGACTGTCAGCAGATGGTAGCAAGTGTTCCTGGGAACGAGGCCTCTCTGGTATCAGAATCCAACTGGAACGGTCGTCGGGCTGTGTGGACCTTTACCCCGCCCCAGCGGCTTGGTCAGATGCAGCTCGAATGCTCAGTTACATACAAAGGAATGTACTATGTATATCATGGAGCTGTTGACATTACAGGTAAGTATAGTGTATAGAAAAAAAAACCATTTTTATATAGGCCCTGACTGGACTTTGTATCATTCTTAATCGTGTTTCCTTATTAATTGTTGTTTATAGCCTCATACAATTGTGGTCTTCATTCCAGGTATGGCTCCAACCATAATCTTCAATCCACGTAATGCGGAGGTCAACTTTGGACAGAGCGTCATTTTGACTTGTGGGGCGACCGGAGATCCGGAGCCAATAAGGGATGACTTCACGTTGACCAAGTCTGACAACAGCGTTGCCCATCAAGCTTCAAGCGTCGATTCTAATGCTACTGCTGTATTCAGCACATTTCAGTTACTAGAGGTTACCCATGATGTAGACGGCCAGTACGTATGCCATGTGAATACAATAGTTGGGCATGTCAGCTCCCAGTCCATCACAGTTACTGTGAAAGGTAAGAGAACACTTAGTTGCTGTAAGGTAGCCGATACATCAAACTCCTACTACATAACCGACTCCCAGTAAATGAATTTTGTGCTACACCATGTGGCAATTTTTAGATATGTAATTTTCATGGAAATGAAGTGAATCGATACGCTGCCTGAAAAAAAAACTAGAGCAATTTTATTCATGCTTGTACATGTAGATTGCAATTAGGGAAGCTTTCAGCCTGACTAAAATCTATACATTTTGTATATTGATGTTTTTCTTCAGACCAACCTGTCCCCTTGAATCAGCCTAGCCTATCAGACGTTGGGCGTGACAACATTCAGGTGAACGCAATCACCAACAGTCAGTCATTTAGCGGAGACGGGCCGATAGAGAAGGTAACCGTGCGGTACAGAGAGCTACCTGATGGACAGTGGGAACAAGTGGACGCTCCTTCAGGCCAATCACGGATCGATCTAACTGGTCTGACACAGGACACGGAGTACAACATCACAGTTGTGTTGACGAGACCAGGACCCGGGGGGACTGGAGGCGATGGTCCTAGTATCGTCATCAGAACAAAAGTGCCAAGTAAGATAAGAAAACAATTATTGAATGAAAGAAAATTAACTTTTACAGTAACTTTGTTATTTACAAGTTAAGCTAGTTCTTTACAAGTGCCTTATGCATACGATATCTATTGTTTATTAATATGTTCCGCTTGATGTCCTCGCAGGCCAACCACTGAGCGTCGTGGCCGGTGCCGCTGGGGGTTCAGCTGCTTTAGTTTTGTTGATACTCGTCGTCGTGGTTTTATATTTCTTTCGCAGGTTGGTTTCACTTGTTCGTTCTTCAATATGTCTGATTTTTGCTTAATTGTGTAGATGCACTCTAATTGGTGGTCAGCACTTTGGAATGAATTTATGAATAGATTAAACACTAAACAACTTGTACTTATCAAAAAGGTAACATTCATTGTACATTTGCATCGTCTTGAACAGACGGCAGAAGAAACGACCGCGATCCCCTCCGCCAGCAAGGAACGTGCTATTAAACGTAACCGAAAGCACCGAAGCGTCATTTGTTGAAGGTAATTCGCCAAACAATTCAGTCATTTAAATGCCTAATCTAGATAACAATGGACTTATTTGTATGCTTATGTAAAATCTCATGGTATAGATGATTCAAAAGTACGCCTCTCCTTTTTTAAAGGGCCAACCGCTGTGTTTTATTTTCCAGAACAAAGCAACAATATGATTAGGCAAGCTGACATGTCTGAAAATGTTGCAGCTGGACCTATAGCAATCCATCATACAAAACAACTTGCAATTGGTGTGGAAAATAGTGAGGTACGAAGTCAGATATATAGCTTTTAGCTTATAATATCAGAGTACGTAAACTTTGAGCATATTTCTCTCACCACATCAAATACTATTCAACAATTCTACACACTATCTTTTGATAACCATTGTTTCTATAATCTGACCAGACCTTTTCTTGGAAACGTATAGTCGCAGATAACTGTAAATCCGAATATGTTTCCAAGCTTTGAATATATCATAGTACTAGTATCCTTTATTAAAAAATACAACCGATGTTATAAATTAAATTAAATTCAACACTATATTCATTTGCCTTCTTCAAAACAGCAATCTCATCACATTCGTATGAAGAGGACGACAATGAAAGACCGCGAGTTGACATTGACTAAGTTTAGTTGAAAGTCATTTTATGTGCCTATCTGTATTTAATGCGTCTTTCCATGCACAACAGCCCATTCCCCTGAAGATAATGGCGGTTAACCACCGCGAGTTGAGTTGGAACGACATTTCTCTCACCAACAAGCTGCTTGGATCAGGAAATTTTGGAGAGGTTCGCAAGGGAACTATCAACCTGGAAGGTGAAAGGGTACCTTCGGCCATCAAGATTCTAAAACGTGAGCATATCACATTATTTGTAATTGTATGGTTGATATCAACTTTCTCCGATTGATGTAGTAATTCAACATTGTTAATACTGTGGTGTAGGAGGTGCAGATGAGGCCAGCAGACAGGACTTTCAGCAGGAAGTGGACATCATGCACCATGTTGGCTACCATCCTAACATCATCAACCTCCTGGGAACCTGTGACCACCAAGGTGAGCCTTTGGGCGGGCTACATAGATTCTATCGTAACCACCAAACGAAATACATTTTATCAATGATCTCCCAGGTTGACTTGTCTGGCGTCCGGACATCCATCTGGATATATCTGAAATTCAGAAAGTTGTCATTGAACCGAAAATTGTGATATATTTATCTTCAGGTCAACAGTACATGGCTCTAGAAATGGCCGCGAATGGCGATCTGAAGAATTACCTGCGAAAGTCCCGTGTTCTGGAAGTGAAAGATCCCGCCTACGCCAACACCCGTCAGACTGTCAGCACGGTGTCTACCCTGTCACCGGTCCAGCTCCTGCGTATCGCGTGTGACGTAGCAACTGGGATGGATCATCTGTCTTCTAAGGACGTATGTTAGAGTATTCTCTTATATAGTTTGACAGTATAAGTTCTAAATTATTTAAAAGATGTATGTGTAGACGATACTATACTATACTGTAACATAATAATATCACTTAGCCATTGTCCTGCCAACATTCCTTAGAGTTTGCCAATTTAACCAAGTTTTACCAAGCTGTCCGATTCTGCACAAACAACTATGACAGGGATTCTAGTGTTACCAAAATGAAAACAGATTTGCAGTGGATGTCACTTGAAGACAGAAGGAAAATGTCCAGACTTTCCATGATGTAGAAAATGGCCAATAAACTGGTGGACGTACCAACGGATAAGTATCTAATACCAGCTCAAAAAAAGAACAAGAAACAGTCATGCCTTCAAATACCAGAGTTACCAACCTAGGATTGATGTGTTCAAAAATTCGTACTTTCCCAGAACTATCGTAGAGTGGAACTTGTTATCACCAAGTACAGTAGGGGCATCTTCTCTCGGTAGTTTTATAGAACGCTTGCAGATAGATGTGCAAAAGTTAGGGGTAACGAGTCGTTCGGTGTAATATAACCAGCTGCTGCCGCGCCGCGTGCCTGCAAAGCTGGTGTGTTACGCCGAACGGCGGTTATACCGGCTATAAAGATACAGATACAGATTAACCTCCCACATCTGATTGCTTCATCAGATCAGTAAAATCTAACTTTTTCTACATGCTGTAAATGCAGATTGACTTTCCCATTTGTTGCGCTTTGCTGTGGTATGCCACATCTAGGTGAGAAATAGCCCAAGCCCATAGAAATATTGGACCAACAATCAGACATGAAGTATGTACATATGGACAATTGCCGTGTGTAGCTAGCCTGAGTGAGTACCACCCTCCGTAGTTGACCAACCACGGTTAGCAAGCGAAGGGAATGAGCCAGCGGTCACAACGGAGGATGGAACTCAGGCTAGTGCAGGATGTAGTGGTTTAAAACGTACATAGATATGACAGTATCTCTGTTGACAGGTGATTCACCGTGACCTGGCGGCCAGGAATGTTCTCCTCACAGACAGTCTCATCGCCAAGGTGGCCGACTTCGGCCTGTCCCGTGGGGAGGGCATCTATGAACAAACATCTAAAGTAAGTTTAGAGTTCAAGTTCCGACCCGGCAAACTTGGTATCATTATAAAGGTTGCGTAGTGAGGAATCGAAGGGTGAAAACCGCAAAATATTCGGATACTTCCTTCTCGAGTTATTCTTGAGTATAGGCGCTCTGTTTAGGCGCAACCGCTAGCTCCATTTTTGAAGCACCTCCTGTCACGGCAGCGGGTAGGGTGATGACTTAAGACTGCGATTGTAGCTTAGAGTTCAAGTTCCGACCCGGCAAACTTGGTACCCTTGGAAAGGTTGCGTAGTGAGGCATCGAAGGGTGAAAACCGCAAAATATTCGGATACTTCCTTCTCGAGTTATTCTTGAGTATAGGCGCTCTGTTTAGGCGCAACCGCTAGCTCCTTTTTGAAGCACCACCTTTCACGGCAGCGGGTAGGGTGATGACTTAAGACTGCGATTGTAGCTTAGAGTTCAAGTTCCGGCCCGGCAAACTTGGTATCATTGAAAAGGTTGCGTAGTGAGGCATCCAAGGGTGAAAACCGCAAAATATTCGGATACTTCCTTCTCGAGTTATTCTTGAGTATAGGCGCTCTGTTTAGGCGCAACCGCTAGCTACATTTTGAAGCACCACCTTTCACGGCAGCGGGTAGGGTGATGACTTAAGACTGCGATTGTAGCTTAGAGTTCAAGTTCCGACCCGGCAAATTTGGTATCCTTGGAAAGGTTGCGTAGTGAGGAATCGAAGGGTGAAAACCGCAAAATATTCGGATACTTCCTTCTCGAGTTATTCTTGAGTATAGGCGCTCTGTTTAGGCGCAACCGCTAGCTCCTTTTTGAAGCACAGCTCGTCACGGCAGCGGGTAGGGTGATGACTTAAGACTGCGATTGTAGCTTAGAGTTCAAGTTTCGGCCCGGCAAACTTGGTATCATTGGAAAGGTTGCGTAGTGAGGAATCGAAGGGTGAAAACCGCAAAGTAATCGGATACTTCCTTCTCGAGTTATTCTTGAGTATAGGCGCTCTGTTTAGGCGCAACCGCTAGCTCCTTTTTGAAGCACCGCCTGTCACGGCAGCGGGTAGGGTGATGACTTCAGACTGCGATTGTAGCTTAGAGTTCAAGTTCCGGCCCGGCAAACTTGGTATCTTTATAAAGGTTGCGTAGTGAGGCATTGAAGGGTGAAAACTGCAAAATAATCGGATACTTCCTTCTCGAGTCTTTTTTAATATAGGCGCTCTGTTTAGGCGCAACCACTAGCTCCTTTTTGAAGCACAGCTCGTCACGGCAGCGGGTAGGGTGATGACTTAAGACTGCGATTGTAGCTTAGAGTTCAAGTTCCGGCCCGGCAAACCTGGTATCATTGGAAAGGTTTCGTAGTGAGGCAACGAAGGGTGAAAACCGCAAAATATTCGGATACTTCCTTCTCGAGTTATTCTTGAGTATAGGCGCTCTGTTTAGGCGCAACCGCTAGCTCCTTTTTGAAGCACGACCTTTCACCGCAGCGGGTAGGGTGATGACTTAAGACTGCGATTGTAGCTTAGAGTTCAAGTTCCGGCCCGGCAAACTTGGTATCATTAGAAAGGTTGCGTAGTGAGGAATCGAAGGGTGAAAACCGCAAAATATTCGGATACTTCCTTCTCGAGTTATTCTTGAGTATAAGCGCTCTGTTTAGGCGCAACCGCTAGCTCCTTTTTGAAGCACCGCTCGTCACGGCAGCGGGTAGGGTGATGACTTAAGACTGCGATTGTAGCTTAGAGTTCACGTTCCGGCCCGGCAAACTTGGTATCCTTGGAAAGGTTGCGTAGTGAGGCATCGAAGGGTGAAAACCGCAAAATATTCGGATACTTCCTTCTCGAGTTATTCTTGAGTATAGGCGCTCTGTTTAGGCGCAACCGCTAGCTTCCTTTTTGGAAGTACCGCCTGTCACGGCAGCGGGTAGGGTGATGACTTAAGACTGCGATTGTAGCTTAGAGTTCAAGTTCCGGCCCGGCAAACTTGGTATCATTGGAAAGGTTGCGTAGTGAAGAATCGAAGGGTGAAAACCGCAAAATATTCGGATACTTCCTTCTCGAGTTATTCTTAAGTATAGGCGCTCTGTTTAGGCGCAACCGCTAGCTCCTTTTTGAAGCACCGCCTGTCACGGCAGCGGGTAGGGTGATGACTTAAGACTGCGATTGTAGCTTAGAGTTCAAGTTCCGACCCGGCAAACTTGGTACCCTTGGAAAGGTTGCGTAGTGAGGAATCGAAGGGTGAAAACCGCAAAATATTCGGATACTTCCTTCTCGAGTTATTCTTGAGTATAGGCGCTCTGTGTAGGCGCAACCGCTAGCTCCTTTTTGAAGCACAGCTCGTCACGGCAGCGGGTAGGGTGATGACTTAAGACTGCGATTGTAGCTTAGAGTTCAAGTTCAAGCCCGGCAAACATAATATCATTAAAAAGGTTGCGTAGTGAGGAATCGAAGGGTGAAAACCGCAAAATATTCGGATACTTCCTTCTCGAGTTATTCTTGAGTATAGGCGCTCTGTTTAGGCGCAACCGCTAGCTACATTTTTAAGCACCACCTTTCACGGCAGCTGGTAGGGTGATGACTTAAGACTGCGATTGTAGCTTAGAGTTCAAGTTCCGGCCCGGCAAACTTGGTACCCTTGGAAAGGTTGCGTAGTGAGGCATCGAAGGGTGAAAACCGCAAAATATTCGGATACTTCCTTCTCGAGTTATTCTTGAGTATATGCGCTCTGATTAGGCGCAATCGCTAGCTCCTTTTTGAAGCACCGCCTGTCACGGCAGCGGGTAGGGTGATGACTTAAGACTTCGATTGTAGCTTAGAGTTCAAGTTCCGGCCCGGCAAACTTGGTATCATTATAAAGGTTGCGTAGTGAGGAATCGAAGGGTGAAAACCGCAAAATATTCGGATACTTCCTTCTCGAGTTATTCTTGAGTATAGGCGCTCTGTTTAGGCGCAACCGCTAGCTCCTTTTTGAAGCACCACCTTTCACGGCAGCGGGTAGGGTGATGACTTAAGACTTCGATTGTAGCTTAGAGTTCAAGTTCCGGCCCGGCAAACTTGGTATCATTATAAAGGTTGCGTAGTGAGGAATCGAAGGGTGAAAACCGCAAAATATTCGGATACTTCCTTCTCGAGTTATTCTTGAGTATAGGCGCTCTGTTTAGGCGCAACCGCTAGCTCCTTTTTGAAGCACCACCTTTCACGGCAGCGGGTAGGGTGATGACTTAAGACTGCGATTGTAGCTTAGAGTTCAAGTTCCGACCCGGCAAACTTAGTTGGAAAGGTTGCGTAGTGAGGCATCGAAGGGTGAAAACCGCAAAATATTCGGATACTTCCTTCTCGAGTTATTCTTGAGTATAGGCGCTCTGTTTAGGCGCAACCGCTAGCTCCTTTTTGAAGCACAGTTCGTCACGGCAGCGGGTAGGGTGATGACTTAAGACTGCGATTGTAGCTTAGAGTTCAAGTTCCGGCCCGGCAAACTTGGTATCATTGGAAAGGTTGCGTAGTGAGGAATCGAAGGGTGAAAACCGCAAAATATTCGGATACTTCCTTCTCGAGTTATTCTTGAGTATAGGCGCTCTGTTTAGGCGCAACCGCTAGCTCCTTTTTAAAACACCGCCTGTCACGGCAGCGGGTAGGGTGATGACTTAAGACTTCGATTGTAGCTTAGAGTTCAAGTTCCGACCCGGCAAACTTGGTACCCTTGGAAAGGTTAGGTAGTGAGGAATCGAAGGGTGAAAACCGCAAAATATTCGGATACTTCCTTCTCGAGTTATTCTTGAGTATAGGCGCTCTGTTTAGGCGCAACCGCTAGCTCCTTTTTGAAGCACCGCCTGTCACGTCAGCGGGTAGGGTGATGACTTAAGACTTCGATTGTAGCTTAGAGTTCAAGTTCCGGCCCGGCAAACTTGGTATCGTTGGAAAGGTTGCGTAGTGAGGAATCGAAGGGTGAAAACCGCAAAATATTCGGATATTTCCTTCTCGAGTTATTCTTGAGTATAGGCGCTCTGTTTAGGCGCAACCGCTAGCTCCTTTTTGAAGCACAGCTCGTCACGGCAGCGGGTAGGGTGATGACTTAAGACTGCGATTGTAGCTTAGAGTTCAAGTTCCGGCCCGGCAAACTTGGTATCATTGGAAAGGTTGCGTAGTGAGACATCGAAGGGTGAAAACCGCAAAATATTCGGATACTTCCTTCTCGAGTTATTCTTGAGTACAGGCGCTCTGTTTAGGCGCAACCGCTAGCTCCTTTTTAAAGCACCGCCTGTCACGGCAGCGGGTAGGGTGATGACTTAAGACTTCGATTGTAGCTTAGAGTTCAAGTTCCGACCCGGCAAACTTGGTACCTTTGGAAAGGTTAGGTAGTGAGGAATCGAAGGGTGAAAACCGCAAAATATTCGGATACTTCCTTCTCGAGTTATTCTTGAGTATAGGCGCTCTGTTTAGGCGCAACCGCTAGCTCCTTTTTGAAGCACCGCCTGTCACGGCAGCGGGTAGGGTGATGACTTAAGACTGCGATTGTAGCTTAGAGTTCAAGTTCCGGCCCGGCAAACTTGGTATCATTATAAAGGTTGCGTAGTGAGAAATCGAAGGGTGAAAACCGCAAAGTAATCGGATACTTCCTTCTCGAGTTATTCTTGAGTATAGGCGCTCTGTTTAGGCGCAACCGCTAGCTCCTTTTTGAAGCACCTCCTGTCACGTCAGCGGGTAGGGTGATGACTTAAGACTTCGATTGTAGCTTAGAGTTCAAGTTCCGGCCCGGCAAACTTGGTATCATTGGAAAGGTTGCGTAGTGAGAAATCGAAGGGTGAAAACCGCAAAATATTCGGATACTTCCTTCTCGAGTTATTCTTGAGTATAGGCGCTCTGTTTAGGCGCAATCGCTAGCTCCTTTTTGAAGCACCGCCTGTCACGGCAGCGGGTAGGGTGATGACTTAAGACTTCGATTGTAGCTTAGAGTTCAAGTTCCGGCCCGGCAAACTTGGTATCATTGGAAAGGTTGCGTAGTGAGGAATCGAAGGGTGAAAACCGCAAAATATTCGGATACTTCCTTCTCGAGTTATTCTTGAGTATAGGCGCTCTGTTTAGGCGCAACCGCTAGCTCCTTTTTGAAGCACCGCCTGCCACGGCAGCGGGTAGGGTGATGACTAAAGACTTCGATTGTAGCTTAGAGTTCAAGTTCCGGCCCGGCAAACTTGGTATTCTTGGAAAGGTTGCGTAGTGAGGAATCGAAGGGTGAAAACCGCAAAATATTCGGATACTTCCTTCTCGAGTTATTCTTGAGTATAGGCGCTCTGTTTAGGCGCAACCGCTAGCTTCCTTTTGGAAGTACCGCCTGTCACGGCAGCGGGTAGGGTGATGACTTAAGACTGCGATTGTAGCTTAGAGTTCAAGTTCCGGCCCGGCAAACTTGGTATCATTGGAAAGGTTGCGTAGTGAAGAATCGAAGGGTGAAAACCGCAAAATATTCGGATACTTCCTTCTCGAGTTATTCTTAAGTATAGGCGCTCTGTTTAGGCGAAACCGCTAGCTCCTTTTTGAAGCACCGCCTGTCACGGCAGCGGGTAGGGTGATTTTTGTTTGTTTGTTTTATTTGGATCTCCATTAGCGATACCACCGAAGTGGTACCGCTATTCTTCCTGGAGTCCGACACTTATAGATATATACAATAAAAACGGACTTAGTTAACTAAACTTATACAATTGATAAACAGAAAGGTAACAAAATTAACTGAGGTAACTTAAAGTAAACGTGAGAGGTCAGAGGTCAAATTAAAGCGTCAGAAATATCGTTTGGGATTTGTATGTAGAAAATAAATATGAATAATGATTAACAAACCATAATTGACTTGAATGAACTAAAAGAGCAACAGGAAGTAAGTACAGAATAAAGTAGTCGTGATGGTAAGAAAAATATAACGTGATAAACTGTCCGTAACTGAAAATAATATCAATAATAACAACATAAACCATGACTAATGTATTTACAAAAGGAACAGAATAAATACTACTGAAAAAAATACATGAATAGAAAAGCACCAGGTTGTCTTTTCTTGTACCCTAAACATAATTAACAACATAAACTGTCTTGTCACCTTGCTACCACCATGTGCTCAGTGGTCCTGTATAGCTTTGTATACCCCAATTTTTTATCCTGTTTTGAACTCTGCATAGTTTGTAGATGTGATGTTTCTCGGTAGTGTGTTATATGTCTTAGTGCATCTGTACTGGAAGGTCCTGGTGAGTGCTTTTGTTCTGGGTTTAGGTAAGGTGAACCCCCTTTATGTGATAGTCTTGTGTTGTGGTTATGAGAGATGATGGTTGTTCTGACCTTGTCATATATTCCTTGCGGTTCCTTAACTGACAGCATTTTATGAAAGCACAGATAGTACTGGTGAATAATCTCTCTTTAACTGTTTGCCATCCTAGCCTGGAAAGTAGGTCGTCAGAGCTGGTAAAAAGTGTAGAGTTGGTAGCAAGTCTGGCTGCACGGTTTTTGCATGGTTTGCAGTTTATCTAATTGTGTCTGTGTTGTCGAAGAAAGGATAGGAGCACAATAATCTAGATGTGACAAAACCAGCGACTGTATCACAGCTTTTAATATGTCACCTGGAAAGAAGTTTTTGTATTTCCTTAACGATGCTAGAGTGCCAGCCATTTTAGTCCTGGTTTTGTGTACATGTTGGGCCCAGGAGAGATGCTGGTCAACTGTGAAGCCAAGCACGTCAGCTTGTCTTACTTGTGTGATGTTCCTACCACCCACACTTAGCCTTAATTCTGGGTTGTGCTTAAGTTTTTGGTGACTACCTATAAGCATAGATTTGGTTTTCCCCACATTAAGAACCAGTCTGTGATTTCCACCCATCTCCAAATACGTGTGAGTACAGGTTGAATGATATTTTCTACTTCAGCAACACTAGGCGCTGCAGCAAATGGGGTGGTGTCGTCAGCATATAAAACCATGTCAGTATTAGTATTCGTTGTTATGGTAGGGAGGTCGTTGGTGTAAAGGCAAAATAGCAAGGGCCCAAGACAGCTCCCTTGTGGCACTCCACACCTGATTTCTCTATATGGCGAGAAGTCCCCATTTATAAACACAGCCTGTTCCCTTCCTCTGAGGTAACTCTCTACCCAGCTGACTGCTAGCTCATTGAAACCATAGCATTTCAACTTAGCCAGCAGGATATCGTGATTGACTATATCGAAGGCTGCACTAAAGTCTAGCAGTACAGCTCCAACTATGTTTCCTTTATCAATTTCAGTCAGCCACTGGTCAGTCATTTGTATTAGAGCACTTGAGGTGGAATGATGCTTCCTGTAAGCATGTTGGCATTCTGAAATGATGTCATTTTGGAGGAGATAGTTTTGAAACTGCTTCTGAACTATTTTCTCCACTAGCTTACTGATAGCTGGGAGGAGACTTATTGGTCTACTGTTAGGCCCATTTAATGGTGCTGACTTGTCTTTGATCAACGGAATTATTTTAGCCATTTTCCACTGTGAAGGAAATAGTCCCTGTGTTAGGGAACAGTTTATTATGTGGCAAAGAGGACTGGCTATGTGATGACTTAAGACTTCGATTGTAGCTTAGAGTTCAAGTTCCGGCCCGGCAAACTTGGTATCATTATAAAGATTGCGTAGTGAGGAATCGAAGGGTGAAAACCGCAAAATATTCGGATACTTTCTTCTCGAGTTATTCTTGAGTATAGGCGCTCTGTTTAGGCGCAACCGCTAGCTCCATTTCTGAAGCACCTCCTGTCACGGCAGCGGGTAGGGTGATGACTTAAGACTGCGATTGTAGCTTAGAGTTCAAGTTCCGACCCGGCAAACTTGGTATCCTTGGAAAGATTGCGTAGTGAGGCATCGAAGGGTGAAAACCGCAAAATATTCGGATACTTCCTTCTCGAGTTATTCTTGAGTATAGGCGCTCTGTTTAGGCGCAACCGCTAGCTCCTTTTTGAAGCACAGCTCGTCACGGCAGCGGGTAGGGTGATGACTTAAGACTGCGATTGTAGCTTAGAGTTCAAGTTCAAGCCCGGCAAACATAATATCATTAAAAGGTTGCGTAGTGAGGAATCGAAGGGTGAAAACCGCAAAATATTCGGATACTTCCTTCTCGAGTTATTCTTGAGTATAGGCGCTCTGTTTAGGCGCAACCGCTAGCTACATTTTTAAGCACCACCTTTCACGGCAGCTGGTAGGGTGATGACTTAAGACTGCGATTGTAGCTTAGAGTTCAAGTTCCGGCCCGGCAAACTTGGTACCCTTGGAAAGGTTGCGTAGTGAGGCATCGAAGGGTGAAAACCGCAAAATATTCGGATACTTCCTTCTCGAGTTATTCTTGAGTATATGCGCTCTGTTTAGGCGCAATCGCTAGCTCCTTTTTGAAGCACCGCCTGTCACGGCAGCGGGTAGGGTGATGACTTAAGACTTCGATTGTAGCTTAGAGTTCAAGTTCCGGCCCGGCAAACTTGGTATCATTAAAGGTTGCGTAGTGAGGAATCGAAGGGTGAAAACCGCAAAATATTCGGATACTTCCTTCTCGAGTTATTCTTGAGTATAGGCGCTCTGTTTAGGCGCAACCGCTAGCTCCTTTTTGAAGCACCACCTTTCACGGCAGCGGGTAGGGTGATGACTTAATTAAGACTTCGATTGTAGCTTAGAGTTCAAGTTCCGGCCCGGCAAACTTGGTATCATTATAAAGGTTGCGTAGTGAGGAATCGAAGGGTGAAAACCGCAAAATATTCGGATACTTCCTTCTCGAGTTATTCTTGAGTATAGGCGCTCTGTTTAGGCGCAACCGCTAGCTCCTTTTTGAAGCACCACCTTTCACGGCAGCGGGTAGGGTGATGACTTAAGACTGCGATTGTAGCTTAGAGTTCAAGTTCCGACCCGGCAAACTTGGTTGGAAAGGTTGCGTAGTGAGGCATCGAAGGGTGAAAACCGCAAAATATTCGGATACTTCGAATTCCTTATCGAGTTATTCTTGAGTATAGGCGCTCTGTTTAGGCGCAACCGCTAGCTCCTTTTTGAAGCACAGTTCGTCACGGCAGCGGGTAGGGTGATGACTTAAGACTGCGATTGTAGCTTAGAGTTCAAGTTCCGGCCCGGCAAACTTGGTATCATTGGAAAGGTTGCGTAGTGAGGAATCGAAGGGTGAAAACCGCAAAATATTCGGATACTTCCTTCTCGAGTTATTCTTGAGTATAGGCGCTCTGTTTAGGCGCAACCGCTAGCTCCTTTTTAAAACACCGCCTGTCACGGCAGCGGGTAGGGTGATGACTTAAGACTTCGATTGTAGCTTAGAGTTCAAGTTCCGACCCGGCAAACTTGGTACCCTTGGAAAGGTTAGGTAGTGAGGAATCGAAGGGTGAAAACCGCAAAATATTCGGATACTTCCTTCTCGAGTTATTTTTGAGTATAGGCGCTCTGTTTAGGCGCAACCGCTAGCTCCTTTTTGAAGCACCGCCTGTCACGGCAGCAGGTAGGGTGATGACTTAAGACTTCGATTGTAGCTTAGAGTTCAAGTTCCGGCCCGGCAAACTTGGTATCGTTATAAAGGTTGCGTAGTGAGGAATCGAAGGGTGAAAACCGCAAAATATTCGGATACTTCCTTCTCGAGTTATTCTTGAGTATAGGCGCTCTGTTTAGGCGCAACCGCTAGCTCCTTTTTGAAGCACCGCCTGCCACGGCAGCGGGTAGGGTGATGACTAAAGACTTCGATTGTAGCTTAGAGTTCAAGTTCCGGCCCGGCAAACTTGGTATCTTGGAAAGGTTGCGTAGTGAGGAATCGAAGGGTGAAAACCGCAAAATATTCGGATACTTCCTTCTCGAGTTATTCTTGAGTATAGGCGCTCTGTTTAGGCGCAACCGCTAGCTCCTTTTTGAAGCACCGCCTGTCACGGCAGCGGGTAGGGTGATGACTTAAGACTTCGATTGTAGCTTAGAGTTCAAGTTCCGGCCCGGCAAACTTGGTATCGTTATAAAGGTTGCGTAGTGAGGAATCGAAGGGTGAAAACCGCAAAATATTCGGATACTTCCTTCTCGAGTTATTCTTGAGTATAGGCGCTCTGTTTAGGCGCAACCGCTAGCTCCTTTTTGAAGCACAGCTCGTCACGGCAGCGGGTAGGGTGATGACTTAAGACTGCGATTGTAGCTTAGAGTTCAAGTTCCGGCCCGGCAAACTTGGTATCATTGGAAAGGTTGCGTAGTGAGACATCGAAGGGTGAAAACCGCAAAATATTCGGATACTTCCTTCTCGAGTTATTCTTGAGTATAGGCGCTCTGTTTAGGCGCAACCGCTAGCTCCTTTTTAAAGCACCGCCTGTCACGGCAGCGGGTAGGGTGATGACTTAAGACTTCGATTGTAGCTTAGAGTTCAAGTTCCGACCCGGCAAACTTGGTACCCTTGGAAAGGTTAGGTAGTGAGGAATCGAAGGGTGAAAACCGCAAAATATTCGGATACTTCCTTCTCGAGTTATTCTTGAGTATAGGCGCTCTGTTTAGGCGCAACCGCTAGCTCCTTTTTGAAGCACCGCCTGTCACGGCAGCGGGTAGGGTGATGACTAAAGACTGCGATTGTAGCTTAGAGTTCAAGTTCCGGCCCGGCAAACTTGGTATCATTATAAAGGTTGCGTAGTGAGAAATCGAAGGGTGAAAACCGCAAAGTAATCGGATACTTCCTTCTCGAGTTATTCTTGAGTATAGGCGCTCTGTTTAGGCGCAACCGCTAGCTCCTTTTTGAAGCACCTCCTGTCACGTCAGCGGGTAGGGTGATGACTTAAGACTTCGATTGTAGCTTAGAGTTCAAGTTCCGGCCCGGCAAACTTGGTATCATTGGAAAGGTTGCGTAGTGAGGAATCGAAGGGTGAAAACCGCAAAATATTCGGATACTTCCTTCTCGAGTTATTCTTGAGTATAGGCGCTCTGTTTAGGCGCAACCGCTAGCTCCTTTTTGAAGCACCGCCTGCCACGGCAGCGGGTAGGGTGATGACTAAAGACTTCGATTGTAGCTTAGAGTTCAAGTTCCGGCCCGGCAAACTTGGTATCTTGGAAAGGTTGCGTAGTGAGGAATCGAAGGGTGAAAACCGCAAAATATTCGGATACTTCCTTCTCGAGTTATTCTTGAGTATAGGCGCTCTGTTTAGGCGCAACCGCTAGCTCCTTTTTGAAGCACCGCCTGTCACGGCAGCGGGTAGGGTGATGACTTAAGACTTCGATTGTAGCTTAGAGTTCAAGTTCCGGCCCGGCAAACTTGGTATCATTGGAAAGGTTGCGTAGTGAGGAATCGAAGGGTGAAAACCGCAAAATATTCGGATACTTCCTTCTCGAGTTATTCTTGAGTATAGGCGCTCTGTTTAGGCGCAACCGCTAGCTCCTTTTTGAAGCACCGCCTGCCACGGCAGCGGGTAGGGTGATGACTTAAGACTTCGATTGTAGCTTAGAGTTCAAGTTCCGGCCCGGCAAACTTGGTATTCTTGGAAAGGTTGCGTAGTGAGGAATCGAAGGGTGAAAACCGCAAAATATTCGGATACTTCCTTCTCGAGTTATTCTTGAGTATAGGCGCTCTGTTTAGGCGCAACCGCTAGCTCCTTTTTGAAGCACCGCCTGTCACGGCAGCGGGTAGGGTGATGACTTAAGACTTCGATTGTAGCTTAGAGTTCAAGTTCCGGCCCGGCAAACTTGGTATCGTTATAAAGGTTGCGTAGTGAGGAATCGAAGGGTGAAAACCGCAAAATATTCGGATACTTCCTTCTCGAGTTATTCTTGAGTATAGGCGCTCTGTTTAGGCGCAACCGCTAGCTCCTTTTTGAAGCACAGCTCGTCACGGCAGCGGGTAGGGTGATGACTTAAGACTGCGATTGTAGCTTAGAGTTCAAGTTCCGGCCCGGCAAACTTGGTATCATTGGAAAGGTTGCGTAGTGAGACATCGAAGGGTGAAAACCGCAAAATATTCGGATACTTCCTTCTCGAGTTATTCTTGAGTATAGGCGCTCTGTTTAGGCGCAACCGCTAGCTCCTTTTTAAAGCACCGCCTGTCACGGCAGTGGGTAGGGTGATGACTTAAGACTTCGATTGTAGCTTAGAGTTCAAGTTCCGACCCGGCAAACTTGGTACCCTTGGAAAGGTTAGGTAGTGAGGAATCGAAGGGTGAAAACCGCAAAATATTCGGATACTTCCTTCTCGAGTTATTCTTGAGTATAGGCGCTCTGTTTAGGCGCAACCGCTAGCTCCTTTTTGAAGCACCGCCTGTCACGGCAGCGGGTAGGGTGATGACTTAAGACTGCGATTGTAGCTTAGAGTTCAAGTTCCGGCCCGGCAAACTTGGTATCATTATAAAGGTTGCGTAGTGAGACATCGAAGGGTGAAAACCGCAAAGTAATCGGATACTTCCTTCTCGAGTTATTCTTGAGTATAGGCGCTCTGTTTAGGCGCAACCGCTAGCTCCTTTTTGAAGCACCTCCTGTCACGGCAGCGGGTAGGGTGATGACTTAAGACTGCGATTGTAGCTTAGAGTTCAAGTTCCGACCCGGCAAACTTGGTATCATTGGAAAGGTTGCGTAGTGAGGAATCGAAGGGTGAAAACCGCAAAATATTCGGATACTTCCTTCTCGAGTTATTCTTGAGTATAGGCGCTCTGTTTAGGCGCAATCGCTAGCTCCTTTTTGAAGCACCGCCTGTCACGGCAGCGGGTAGGGTGATGACTTAAGACTTCGATTGTAGCTTAGAGTTCAAGTTCCGGCCCGGCAAACTTGGTATCGTTATAAAGGTTGCGTAGTGAGGAATCGAAGGGTGAAAACCGCAAAATATTCGGATATTTCCTTCTCGAGTTATTCTTGAGTATAGGCGCTCTGTTTAGGCGCAACCGCTAGCTCCTTTTTGAAGCACCGCTTGTCACGGCAGCGGGTAGGGTGATGACTAAAGACTTCGATTGTAGCTTAGAGTTCAAGTTCCGGCCCGGCAAACTTGGTATCGTTATAAAGGTTGCGTAGTGAGGAATCGAAGGGTGAAAACCGCAAAATATTCGGATACTTCCTTCTCGAGTTATTCTTGAGTATAGGCGCTCTGTTTAGGCGCAACCGCTAGCTCCTTTTTGAAGCACAGCTCGTCACGGCAGCGGGTAGGGTGATGACTTAAGACTGCGATTGTAGCTTAGAGTTCAAGTTCCGGCCCGGCAAACTTGGTATCATTGGAAAGGTTGCGTAGTGAGACATCGAAGGGTGAAAACCGCAAAATATTCGGATACTTCCTTCTCGAGTTATTCTTGAGTATAGGCGCTCTGTTTAGGCGCAACCGCTAGCTCCTTTTTAAAGCACCGCCTGTCACGGCAGCGGGTAGGGTGATGACTTAAGACTTCGATTGTAGCTTAGAGTTCAAGTTCCGACCCGGCAAACTTGGTACCCTTGGAAAGGTTGGTAGTGAGGAATCGAAGGGTGAAAACCGCAAAATATTCGGATACTTCCTTCTCGAGTTATTCTTGAGTATAGGCGCTCTGTTTAGGCGCAACCGCTAGCTCCTTTTTGAAGCACCGCCTGTCACGGCAGCGGGTAGGGTGATGACTTAAGACTGCGATTGTAGCTTAGAGTTCAAGTTCCGGCCCGGCAAACTTGGTATCATTATAAAGGTTGCGTAGTGAGAAATCGAAGGGTGAAAACCGCAAAGTAATCGGATACTTCCTTCTCGAGTTATTCTTGAGTATAGGCGCTCTGTTTAGGCGCAACCGCTAGCTCCTTTTTGAAGCACCTCCTGTCACGGCAGCGGGTAGGGTGATGACTTAAGACTTCGATTGTAGCTTAGAGTTCAAGTTCCGGCCCGGCAAACTTGGTATCATTGGAAAGGTTGCGTAGTGAGGAATCGAAGGGTGAAAACCGCAAAATATTCGGATACTTCCTTCTCGAGTTATTCTTGAGTATAGGCGCTCTGTTTAGGCGCAACCGCTAGCTCCTTTTTGAAGCACCGCCTGTCAGGCAGCGGGTAGGGTGATGACTTAAGACTGCGATTGTAGCTTAGAGTTCAAGTTCCGGCCCGGCAAACTTGGTATCTTGGAAAGGTTGCGTAGTGAGGAATCGAAGGGTGAAAACCGCAAAATATTCGGATACTTCCTTCTCGAGTTATTCTTGAGTATAGGCGCTCTGTTTAGGCGCAACCGCTAGCTCCTTTTTGAAGCACCGCCTGTCACGGCAGCGGGTAGGGTGATGACTTAAGACTTCGATTGTAGCTTAGAGTTCAAGTTCCGGCCCGGCAAACTTGGTATCATTGGAAAGGTTGCGTAGTGAGGAATCGAAGGGTGAAAACCGCAAAATATTCGGATACTTCCTTCTCGAGTTATTCTTGAGTATAGGCGCTCTGTTTAGGCGCAACCGCTAGCTCCTTTTTGAAGCACCGCCTGTCACGGCAGCGGGTAGGGTGATGACTAAGACTTCGATTGTAGCTTAGAGTTCAAGTTCCGGCCCGGCAAACTTGGTATCTTGGAAAGGTTGCGTAGTGAGGAATCGAAGGGTGAAAACCGCAAAATATTCGGATACTTCCTTCTCGAGTTATTCTTGAGTATAGGCGCTCTGTTTAGGCGCAACCGCTAGCTCCTTTTTGAAGCACCGCCTGTCACGGCAGCGGGTAGGGTGATGACTTAAGACTTCGATTGTAGCTTAGAGTTCAAGTTCCGGCCCGGCAAACTTGGTATCGTTATAAAGGTTGCGTAGTGAGGAATCGAAGGGTGAAAACCGCAAAATATTCGGATACTTCCTTCTCGAGTTATTCTTGAGTATAGGCGCTCTGTTTAGGCGCAACCGCTAGCTCCTTTTTGAAGCACAGCTCGTCACGGCAGCGGGTAGGGTGATGACTTAAGACTGCGATTGTAGCTTAGAGTTCAAGTTCCGGCCCGGCAAACTTGGTATCATTGGAAAGGTTGCGTAGTGAGACATCGAAGGGTGAAAACCGCAAAATATTCGGATACTTCCTTCTCGAGTTATTCTTGAGTATAGGCGCTCTGTTTAGGCGCAACCGCTAGCTCCTTTTGAAGCACCGCCTGTCACGGCAGCGGGTAGGGTGATGACTTAAGACTGCGATTGTAGCTTAGAGTTCAAGTTCCGACCCGGCAAACTTGGTATCCTTGGAAAGGTTGCGTAGTGAGGAATCGAAGGGTGAAAACCGCAAAATATTCGGATACTTCCTTCTCGAGTTATTCTTGAGTATAGGCGCTCTGTTTAGGCGCAACCGCTAGCTCCTTTTTGAAGCACCGCCTGTCACGGCAGCGGGTAGGGTGATGACTTAAGACTGCGATTGTAGCTTAGAGTTCAAGTTCCGGCCCGGCAAACTTGGTATCATTATAAAGGTTGCGTAGTGAGGACATCGAAGGGTGAAAACCGCAAAATAATCGGATACTTCCTTCTCGAGTTATTCTTGAGTATAGGCGCTCTGTTTAGGCGCAACCGCTAGCTCCTTTTTGAAGCACCTCCTGTCACGGCAGCGGGTAGGGTGATGACTTAAGACTGCGATTGTAGCTTAGAGTTCAAGTTCCGACCCGGCAAACTTGGTATCATTGGAAAGGTTGCGTAGTGAGGAATCGAAGGGTGAAAACCGCAAAATATTCGGATACTTCCTTCTCGAGTTATTCTTGAGTATAGGCGCTCTGTTTAGGCGCAACCGCTAGCTCCTTTTTGAAGCACCGCCTGTCACGGCAGCGGGTAGGGTGATGACTTAAGACTGCGATTGTAGCTTAGAGTTCAAGTTCCGGCCCGGCAAACTTGGTATCGTTATAAAGGTTGCGTAGTGAGGAATCGAAGGGTGAAAACCGCAAAATATTCGGATACTTCCTTCTCGAGTTATTCTTGAGTATAGGCGCTCTGTTTAGGCGCAACCGCTAGCTCCTTTTTGAAGCACCGCTTGTCACGGCAGCGGGTAGGGTGATGACTTAAGACTTCGATTGTAGCTTAGAGTTCAAGTTCCGGCCCGGCAAACTTGGTATCTTGGAAAGGTTGCGTAGTGAGGAATCGAAGGGTGAAAACCGCAAAATATTCGGATACTTCCTTCTCGAGTTATTCTTGAGTATAGGCGCTCTGTTTAGGCGCAACCGCTAGCTCCTTTTTGAAGCACCGCCTGTCACGGCAGCGGGTAGGGTGATGACTTAAGACTTCGATTGTAGCTTAGAGTTCAAGTTCCGGCCCGGCAAACTTGGTATCGTTATAAAGGTTGCGTAGTGAGGAATCGAAGGGTGAAAACCGCAAAATATTCGGATACTTCCTTCTCGAGTTATTCTTGAGTATAGGCGCTCTGTTTAGGCGCAACCGCTAGCTCCTTTTTGAAGCACAGCTCGTCACGGCAGCGGGTAGGGTGATGACTTAAGACTGCGATTGTAGCTTAGAGTTCAAGTTCCGGCCCGGCAAACTTGGTATCATTATAAAGGTTGCGTAGTGAGAAATCGAAGGGTGAAAACCGCAAACTATTCGGATACTTCCTTCTCGAGTTATTCTTGAGTATAGGCGCTCTGTTTAGGCGCAACCGCTAGCTCCTTTTTGAAGCACCTCCTGTCACGGCAGCGGGTAGGGTGATGACTTAAGACTGCGATTGTAGCTTAGAGTTCAAGTTCCGGCCCGGCAAACTTGGTATCTTGGAAAGGTTGCGTAGTGAGGAATCGAAGGGTGAAAACCGCAAAATATTCGGATACTTCCTTCTCGAGTTATTCTTGAGTATAGGCGCTCTGTTTAGGCGCAACCGCTAGCTCCTTTTTGAAGCACAGCTCGTCACGGCAGCGGGTAGGGTGATGACTTAAGACTGCGATTGTAGCTTAGAGTTCAAGTTCCGGCCCGGCAAACTTGGTATCATTATAAAGGTTGCGTAGTGAGAAATCGAAGGGTGAAAACCGCAAAATATTCGGATACTTCCTTCTCGAGTTATTCTTGAGTATAGGCGCTCTGTTTAGGCGCAACCGCTAGCTCCTTTTTGAAGCACCTCCTGTCACGGCAGCGGGTAGGGTGATGACTTAAGACTTCGATTGTAGCTTAGAGTTCAAGTTCCGGCCCGGCAAACTTGGTATCATTGGAAAGGTTGCGTAGTGAAATCGAAGGGTGAAAACCGCAAAATATTCGGATACTTCCTTCTCGAGTTATTCTTGAGTATAGGCGCTCTGTTTAGGCGCAACCGCTAGCTCCTTTTTGAAGCACCGCCTGTCACGGCAGCGGGTAGGGTGATGACTTAAGACTTCGATTGTAGCTTAGAGTTCAAGTTCCGGCCCGGCAAACTTGGTATCATTGGAAAGGTTGCGTAGTGAGGAATCGAAGGGTGAAAACCGCAAAATATTCGGATACTTCCTTCTCGAGTTATTCTTGAGTATAGGCGCTCTGTTTAGGCGCAACCGCTAGCTCCTTTTTGAAGCACCGCCTGTCACGGCAGCGGGTAGGGTGATGACTTAAGACTTCGATTGTAGCTTAGAGTTCAAGTTCCGGCCCGGCAAACTTGGTATCATTGGAAAGGTTGCGTAGTGAGAATCGAAGGGTGAAAACCGCAAAATATTCGGATACTTCCTTCTCGAGTTATTCTTGAGTATAGGCGCTCTGTTTAGGCGCAACCGCTAGCTCCTTTTTGAAGCACCGCCTGTCACGGCAGCGGGTAGGGTGATGACTTAAGACTGCGATTGTAGCTTAGAGTTCAAGTTCCGGCCCGGCAAACTTGGTATCATTATAAAGGTTGCGTAGTGAGGAATCGAAGGGTGAAAACCGCAAAATATTCGGATACTTCCTTCTCGAGTTATTCTTGAGTATAGGCGCTCTGTTTAGGCGCAACCGCTAGCTCCTTTTTGA
The DNA here is from genome assembly GCA_019207045.1 of Branchiostoma floridae x Branchiostoma belcheri. Lineage (NCBI taxonomy): Eukaryota > Metazoa > Chordata > Leptocardii > Amphioxiformes > Branchiostomatidae > Branchiostoma > Branchiostoma floridae x Branchiostoma belcheri. The sequence continues at coordinate 15,361,143 of CM033037.1, read as the reverse complement.
AGCACAGCTCGTCACGGCAGCGGGTAGGGTGATGACTTAAGACTTCGATTGTAGCTTAGAGTTCAAGTTCCGGCCCGGCAAACTTGGTATCATTGGAAAGGTTGCGTAGTGAGAATCGAAGGGTGAAAACCGCAAAATATTCGGATACTTCCTTCTCGAGTTTTTTGAGTATAGGCGCTCTGTTTAGGCGCAACCGCTAGCTCCTTTTTGAAGCACCGCCTGTCACGGCAGCGGGTAGGGTGATGACTTAAGACTGCGATTGTAGCTTAGAGTTCAAGTTCCGGCCCGGCAAACTTGGTATCATTGGAAAGGTTGCGTAGTGAGGAATCGAAGGGTGAAAACCGCAAAATATTCGGATACTTCCTTCTCGAGTTATTCTTGAGTATAGGCGCTCTGTTTAGGCGCAACCGCTAGCTCCTTTTTGAAGCACCGCCTGTCACGGCAGCGGGTAGGGTGATGACTTAAGACTGCGATTGTAGCTTAGAGTTCAAGTTCCGGCCCGGCAAACTTGGTATCATTGGAAAGGTTGCGTAGTGAGGAATCGAAGGGTGAAAACCGCAAAATATTCGGATACTTCCTTCTCGAGTTATTCTTGAGTATAGGCGCTCTGTTTAGGCGCAACCGCTAGCTCCTTTTTGAAGCACGCCTGTCACGGCAGCGGGTAGGGTGATGACTTAAGACTGCGATTGTAGCTTAGAGTTCAAGTTCCGGCCCGGCAAACTTGGTATCATTGGAAAGGTTGCGTAGTGAGGAATCGAAGGGTGAAAACCGCAAAATATTCGGATACTTCCTTCTCGAGTTATTCTTGAGTATAGGCGCTCTGTTTAGGCGCAACCGCTAGCTCCTTTTTGAAGCACCGCCGTCACGGCAGCGGGTAGGGTGATGACTTAAGACTGCGATTGTAGCTTAGAGTTCAAGTTCCGGCCCGGCAAACTTGGTATCATTGGAAAGGTTGCGTAGTGAGACATCGAAGGGTGAAAACCGCAAAATATTCGGATACTTCCTTCTCGAGTTATTCTTGAGTATAGGCGCTCTGTTTAGGCGCAACCGCTAGCTCCTTTTTGAAGCACCGCCTGTCACGGCAGCGGGTAGGGTGATGACTTAAGACTTCGATTGTAGCTTAGAGTTCAAGTTCCGGCCCGGCAAACTTGGTATCGTTGGAAAGGTTGCGTAGTGAGGAATCGAAGGGTGAAAACCGCAAAATATTCGGATACTTCCTTCTCGAGTTATTCTTGAGTATAGGCGCTCTGTTTAGGCGCAACCGCTAGCTCCTTTTTGAAGCACCGCCTGTCACGGCAGCGGGTAGGGTGATGACTTAAGACTGCGATTGTAGCTTAGAGTTCAAGTTCCGGCCCGGCAAACTTGGTATCATTATAAAGGTTGCGTAGTGAGGAATCGAAGGGTGAAAACCGCAAAATATTCGGATACTTCCTTCTCGAGTTATTCTTGAGTATAGGCGCTCTGTTTAGGCGCAACCGCTAGCTCCTTTTTGAAGCACCGCTTGTCACGGCAGCGGGTAGGGTGATGACTTAAGACTGCGATTGTAGCTTAGCGATCAAGTTCCGGCCCGGCAAACTTGGTATCATTTTAAAGGTTGCGTAGTGAGGAATCGAAGGGTGAAAACCGCAAACTATTCGGATACTTCCTTCTCGAGTTATTCTTGAGTATAGGCGCTCTGTTTAGGCGCAACCGCTAGCTCCTTTTTGAAGCACCGCCTGTCACGGCAGCGGGTAGGGTGATAACTTAAGACTGCGATTGTAGCTTAGAGTTCAAGTTCCGGCCCGGCAAACTTGGTATCATTATAAAGGTTGCGTAGTGAGGCAACGAAGGGTGAAAACCGCAAAATAATCGGATACTTCCTTCTCGAGTCTTTTTTAATATAGGCGCTCTGTTTAGGCGCAACCGCTAGCTCCTTTTTGAAGCACAGCTCGTCACGGCAGCGGGTAGGGTGATGACTTAAGACTTCGATTGTAGCTTAGAGTTCAAGTTCCGGCCCGGCAAACTTGGTATCATTATAAAGGTTGCGTAGTGAGAAATCGAAGGGTGAAAACCGCAAAATATTCGGATACTTCCTTCTCGAGTTATTCTTGAGTATAGGCGCTCTGTTTAGGCGCAACCGCTAGCTCCTTCTTGAAGTACCGCCTGTCACGGCAGCGGGTAGGGTGATGACTTAAGACTGCGATTGTAGCTTAGAGTTCAAGTTCCGGCCCGGCAAACTTGGTATCCTTGGAAAGGTTGCGTAGTGAGGCATCGAAGGGTGAAAACCGCAAAATATTCGGATACTTCCTTCTCGAGTTATTCTTGAGTATAGGCGCTCTGTTTAGGCGCAATCGCTAGCTCCTTTTTGAAGCACCGCCTGTCACGGCAGCGGGTAGGGTGATGACTTAAGACTTCGATTGTAGCTTAGAGTTCAAGTTCCGACCCGGCAAACTTGGTATCCTTGGAAAGGTTGAATTTGCGTAGTGAGGAATCGAAGGGTGAAAACCGCAAAATATTCGGATACTTCCTTCTCGAGTTATTCTTGAGTATAGGCGCTCTGTTTAGGCGCAACCGCTAGCTCCTTTTTGAAGCACTGCCTTTCACGGCAGCGGGTAGGGTGATGACTTAAGACTGCGATTGTAGCTTAGAGTTCAAGTTCCGGCCCGGCAAACTTGGTATCATTGGAAAGGTTGCGTAGTGAGGAATCGAAGGGTGAAAACCGCAAAGTAATCGGATACTTCCTTCTCGAATTATTCTTGAGTATAGGCGCTCTGTTTAGGCGCAACCGCTAGCTCCTTTTTGAAGCACCGCCTGTCACGGCAGCGGGTAGGGTGATGACTTAAGACTTCGATTGTAGCTTAGAGTTCAAGTTCCGGCCCGGCAAACTTGGTATCGTTATAAAGGTTGCGTAGTGAGGAATCGAAGGGTGAAAACCGCAAAATATTCGGATACTTCCTTCTCGAGTTATTCTTGAGTATAGGCGCTCTGTTTAGGCGCAACCGCTAGCTCCATTTTTGAAGCACCTCCTGTCACGGCAGCGGGTAGGGTGATGACTTAAGATTGCGATTGTAGCTTAGAGTTCAAGTTCCGGCTCGGCAAACTTGGTATCATTATAAAGGTTGCGTAGTGAGGAATCGAAGGGTGAAAACCGCAAAATATTCGGATACTTCCTTCTCGAGTTATTCTTGAGTATAGGCGCTCTGTTTAGGCGCAACCGCTAGCTCCATTTTTGAAGCACCTCCTGTCACGGCAGCGGGTAGGGTGATGACTTAAGACTGCGATTGTATACCGGTACAACAATCTGATAACTTAGGCCTTAAACATCCTTGTTATTTAGAACATTCAACGAGCTTTATCGGGGACAGAGACATCATACATAGGTTTTAGATGGCAATAGTAGATATGGTACTACACAGTAAATAATAACTTTTCGTTTTCTTCATTACAGAAGGCCGTTCCTTTCCGTTCCACCGCGCTAGAGGCACTGAGCAGGAGGATCTACACAACGCAGAGTGACGTGTACGTTTCCACCTATTTGGTATTCATTTTAATTCAATCAACTGGCTTCTACTACATCTTGTTCATTGACGTTGATCAGTAAGAGCTTTTAACAATTATGAACATAATGGTTTAAGATATTTCCAATTTGCTTTCGTCACAGGTGGTCGTTCGGAATTCTGCTCTGGGAAATCGTAACCTTAGGTAAGCAAAACAAAGAATGACTGAGTGTGGCAGTATTAGTATATCAACATTTTATCAGCATTGACATATCACTTAATGTCCAGCGGTCTCACGTCATCAGTAACAGCACCGAATGTGTATAACGACATTGTACATATTTGAGGTAGTAATTAGAACTTTTGCTCTTGAAGGAGGAACCCCGTACAGTGGGATGAAATCAAGAACCCTTCTTAGGAGCCTTCGCGAAGGATACAGGCTGCCCAAACCAAGAAACTGCGAGGAAGACCTGTATGTGTATTCCTTGTGTTTTTTTGCCTACCCATAAAACTTTCCAATTGCTCATCCCTCTATTTGTGTTTCTCGTTAAAATCTTTTATCAGTGTGACAATCAGAATACATTTAAAACATAAGACCCCAATGGTATAGTACTACTGTATATAATCTCAGGTTGGAAAATCACCTTTTAACACTTTACTGACTGGCATTACTGACTGGTTCAATTTCACACTACAGCTAGGTTTTGCTGATATCAATGCGGTCCCAAACGTAACAAGACTGGCAATAAAAATATTATTGCCATGACGACGATTGAGAGTACAACAATACAGCTCAAATCAGAAATAGACTGGAACTTCCCTGTCGCGCTATCCCTGGCACAATATACTATCCCACCTGTAACATAAACCTACAGCCAGCAGAAATGTACTATCCCCGGTACAGCACAATGGTCTGCCAGTAACCTAAACCACCTACAGCTGAGCACTACAGAAGTATTTCCTGTCTGCCTGTGGCGTATGGCTTGAACAAGATCTAGAAAAGAAAATGTATCCTTCATAACATAACATAACTAGAGTTCGGCGACCTCATACCTCCATGAAAATTTAGAGCTTTTGTAAATTTTATGCAATTGACTAATACATTAACATAATTTATGCGTGGTGTTGTTCATTATTGACTAACGTACACATCTCACAAGTATAAAATTCCAATCATTAGACATAAAGCGGCTTTGCAATTTTTACTTAAATTGTGCAAATAAGTTCCTCATTACCATATTTGGTATCTGCTTATATTCCATCTATCATAATTAATAAGTGTTACATTTATTGAAGTCCAGTTATTGCTAATAATGGTATTATACAATTTCCTCATTGGTTATGCAAATAAGGTCCTCATTTGCATAACATGTATATCATTATGAACACCTTTGCCTAAGCTACCTGCACCCCTAAAATGATGCCAATCCGTCAATCCTTTCTGCAGTTATCCTCTTTGGAATGTATTGACAAAAACGCCCCTGCAGTTCCGAAATTACATATCAGGGGGCTGAAATCTGCCCCACTTTGTCATGACACTGCAAGCTATTTACCACCTAAATGTCAAGACTATATTATGTCCGGGACAAGAGATACATTGAAAAAACTGCTATGATAGAATATTCTCATTAATTATGCAAATGTACTCATATTTTGCATAATTAGTATCTTATCTTGTACAACATTGTCTAAGGTACCTACATACCAAAAATCATGAAAATCCATTGTTCCCTTCTTGAGTTATCCTCTTCAGAAGATTTTGACAAAAATGCCCCTGCTATCCCAAACCTAGTCGGTAGGGGGCCAAAACTTACGTCACAAAACTTAAGCACAAGAGCTATCTAACACTCAAAAATCGTGACCATAGCGTGTTCAGAACACGAGATAGCAAAACCGGAAGTTGCGCTGCAGTACCAAGGGAAGCCGCTAGGGGGCCCAAAATCTAATCACTTCCAGCTTTCATCGCACCCCACCAACACACCAAGTATGAAACTAATCCATCCAGCCGTTCTTGAGTTATCTTGTTGACAGACAGACAGACAGACACACACACACACACAAACGCTGGGTAAAATATAACCTCCATGACATTTCATGGAGGTAACAACCAAGACAACGTGATCCATTGTGCAGATTTTCCCTGTCTACCACTAGTTTCAAAGGACAAATTCCTCCATGAAGCCAGTGTGACCTACATTCCACCATTGCATACCAGAGATACATCTGGAACAGATTTGGGGGGGGGGGCTTGCATACCCAGCATACTGCATTCCTGTGGAAAAATTCCTGTGCAATTCCTAGAATTTTTGCACACTGAATGCAATATATACCACTTGACGACTCCCCTGAGGCGTCGTCAAAATATGAAGAATATGCGATCGCAAACGTAAAATATTGTCATATACATGAATATAGAATTTTTTATATACAGACATTTTCCTTTTAGCAGGATTGCAACACTACTAGCGAGAGAAGATATATATCCCAGGCCCTGTATGTACTGAAATATTGCCCATGCCCAGGTACCAGATGATGCTGCTGTGCTGGCAGCGCGATCCTGAGGACAGACCCACGTTCTCTGACCTGGTGGAGCAGCTGAGGGGCTTGATGGAGGACAAGAGCGTGAGTAGAGATGTTGTATTCTTCACAAACATTATATTTACGCCACTAGTAGCTATGGAACTGTTGAAGTATTACTCATGGCTATTTCTATAAATTATGACAAACCATATTCCAATCCGTACCCACAGACCAAACATAAAAGTCTGAATATACACTTCAGATTGTCAGGTTTTCCTTTGACATGTCGACAGAGATTAATATTGGTTTATATCTCAGATTTTCACACGCCTTTACCATACAAAGATTTTTGAAAAACAAAGTTTTCACTTCGCGTGACATATTTCAGAGCTACGTCAACACTGAGAACGATGACGACTTTGAGTATGAAGTCGTGGACTCTGATGAGGATGATGATGCTGATGACCAGGCATTCACAGGGTAGCAAGAACAGGTCGACTTCTGCCTACATGCCAATCGATTTGCCGTGCCTTTCAGCAGTTATACAGTATTTTCTCACTACGGCGTGCTTTCTTATATCTCACCGATTGCCACATTGTTTCACAATGTCGGTTATCATAACGTATAGTTTTGTCGCACATGTTGAGTGCCGATTTATATCACTCACGTAGAAACATATTTATGTTCAAATACTAATAAGCAATACGTTTGTATTTGTATGATAACAACTGTTTCTAAAAATTGCATGTATGCCTTACAGCGCATCTTGTTGTCTGTATCAGTTGGAGGGAATGGTTGGAAATATTCTGTTTCATAGGAAGCAAATCTTCTGTGCATATACTAACATAACAATTGTTCTTTTGAGTTAATTTTTCAACAGTCCATTTTTATATATGTTACATTATATTGTATTATGTATGTTGAGTATGACTATCACTAGAATCACAAACGTGCTAGCCTACATTCAAAGTGCAATTTTTTCAACGATCGATTTGTACAAAGGTTTTAGTTGTACACGGCCTTGTTTGGATAAATATTCATAAAATAGGTACCTAGATAGAAGATCAATTACACATTATCTTTCACTTAGTTTAAAACACCTTTTTATTTGGTTTAAAACACATTATCTTTCACTTGGTTTAAAACACATTATCTTTCACTTGGTTTGAAACACATTATCTTTCACTTGGTTTAAAACACATTATCTTTCACTTGGTTTGAAACACATTATCTTTCACTTGGTTTAAAACACATTATCTTTCACTTGGTTTAAAACACGTTAAACCTTAACTTGTTAAGTATGTAGAATAAAGTGGCAACGGTATAATTTTTACTCAACATCTACAACTCTCATGTTGTGTATTGTCCGCTGCATTAGTACGTGACATTAGCACTACATGGAACTATAAAACCTTACCCCCATGTCTCAACCGTCTGCAAATATTTCACCTCCAAACCAGGGAAATACCCCCCCCCCCCCTTCGGTGACAATGAAATGAATCCTTAAAGGGATATTATGACATAACAAGGTTTTAGAAGCTTTTAGGCGGCATTCGACATTTTTTCAGCTTCGAACAGATAGTCACGTGACCTAAGAAACAAGAATTAGAGAGGTCACGTGACATGCGTCTACGTATCAGAGCGGCATGATCACAATGATCACAACCTCTCAACTTGTTCAAGGTACGTTAAGATGTATCAGCTTCTTGGTTCTTCTTGTTGCGTGTTTTGCATTCAAAAACCCCGAACCCCACCGTGCCTAGCGCCAGTACAGCCATGTAGATGTACAGTTTGACGTCCATGCACAGAGCTGCGCTGTAGGCAAACACCAGCATGCTGCCGATACTCTCCGCCATTTTGGCGTTGGCAAAGACGGCCTCCTGGTTGCTAGGAAACATGGTGCCAAGCACAGCTGAAAGTAAAGTAAGATAATTCAAGTATGTACCTACGTGTTATCAACGAATAAAAAATCATCAAAATGAGATTTGTAGTAATAGAAAATAAAGGATATTCGCCATTTTGCGCCCTTTTGCGTCATTTTCTAAATTGCAAATTGTTTTGTGTATTTTTAAAACTACCTCAATTTCAGGTGACAAATCGGCGCCGATTTGCAATTTTCCGCAATACGTTGTTGTCCAGTGAGATAACGGCTCTATACACCTTTCTTACGCGGCGGCCATGATAGATCGAAGATGAGGTCAATGAGGCAAACAGACAAAACTTATTTCTAAAATCAGCTCCCATTTAGATTTCCCCTGAACCACACAAATTTCCACAATATAAGATCAAATAATAAATATTATAACTATTGTTATGCACCGGAAGATGTAGTAATTTAGAGTAGCATAGACTGATCCCATAGTCCCTTAAGAGATGCAAAATAAAAAGATAATAATGCAAATATTTGACGGACATGCAGCCATTCTCTTATTGGCCACTTTCCTAATTGCTAGGCTATCATTGCTTGAACTGCTAATTATGATGGACAGTCTTTTGTTTGCCTCATTGGACTCGTTTTAGATCTATCATGGCCGCCGCGTGAGAAAGGTGTATGAAGACAGGAGATGCCTACCAAACAGCTGGATGCGCCAAACCGTCCGGACCACGGCCCATCCTCCAGACACGGCAAGGATCATGCCGAGAGAGTCCTCATCCGGTTGCCATAGCAACATGTAGATGAGGAGAACGGCGTTGGCGACCACGGCGGCGAGGATGAGGCTCCTGGCACCCGCGTAAGCAGTCAGATGTCCAATGAGCGGGGAGAAGACAGTGCTGGACAAACTGCAGCAGATCATGACGTAACCAACCATCTGTACTCCTAGGGCACAGCTGACGTACGACTGAAACAATGACGTCAGGATATATATATGAGTCCCTTTGACATGCTGAGTGACATTGGTACGGCTTTTGCCTTCTTTAGAACGAGCGCATCATCACATTAAACCTTCAAAACGCTTGAGTCATAAAATGTGTAAAAGGCCAAAGTACACATATTGCAAAGGATCATGTACATCGTGAGGGGAGTAAAGAAAACGGGTCCGTTAACTGTCATTTAAAGAAGACCGAGTGCCATATCTTTGGAGTCTCAGCTTGGCCCATCGCCAAGGCCATAGTCCTTCATTCAATAAAGACCTTTTTACGAAACACGGAGTGAGGGTTAACTACGTTACCCTGAGTTTCTCATTTTCCCAAGCATACAAATGAATGCGCGTAAAATATAAGTATTATACAATATAAAAGCATTTTCTGACCTTGGTGATATCTCCTGATACAAGGGCCCCGGCCATGCCAATAATCACCAGCAAAGGCACCAGGAGGACGTAGTTAATGTCCTTAAACACGTGTACTGTACGAAGTACCTGTTGGGACACCTGGATTCGCCCAGCAGACGATAGTTCCTTACTGTTAGCATTCTTATCGAGACATAGTGCTGCAACCGACACTGCTAAGAGGTTGCACACAAGAAAAACCCCAAAAAGTATGTAACGTGCTAGCACATGTTCCTTGTCGTCTGCTGGAAACCCTGCTAACTTGTAGGGCGCGCTTGAGTTGGTGACGTAATGAGAAGTGTAGTTAGCTTTGGGGCGAATGCCGCAATCCATCGCACCGCAGAACTCCCCCTTTCCAATGTCCTGTGTTCCCGCAGAGAACACCAATGAAGAGATAAGATTGCCGATGATCCCAGACAGATCATTGAGCAAATAGAAGATGCCGTTGAACTTGGCGATGTCACCCTCTAGACTGTCATGTTGTAATAGTTCAGCATATTCCTGAGCAGAGCTTGTCAAATAGGTGTTCTGAGCCGTCCAGAGCGGACCGGAAATGGCCCCAAGCAAAACTGAAGATGGCATCAGAGTGTACCAGGACGGATAGAAGTTGGAGCCCGTGTACAAAACATGTCCGAAAAAACAGACGACGATTGTCCATTTGCACGATCCGACCTTGTGAATGAAAAATGGCGCGTACAGGCAGGACAGCACCATACTGGCGTACACACAGCTGAGCGACACCACGCCGAGCCCGGCCTCGCTGTTCAGCGTGCTCTGGAGGCTCTGCAGGCCCCGGAACGCCGTGAAGTTCAGCAGAAAAGCCGAGGATAACACGAGGAGGTTTTTCCATATTCTCTTGGTGAACGACCACTGGTGAGCTGATTCTTCCTTCAACAACTTTGTCCTCGGTGTGGTTTTCTCCATGATGCCCTCCTTAAGCAAAGCACAATAGATACCAGGTTAGACTATAGGGATCAGACTGTGCGTGCGGTTATAATTAGGACTAGGGAAAATGTTTATTTTATTCATTAAATATGCAACAGAACATTACACAGACCTATAGCCGTATAGGCAGCACAAGCTGATTACACAGGTCTACAAATAACATTTCATAAATGGTACAAGACAATATACATTATATTTTAAAAGAAACACGAGATAATACTAGTACTAGGTACATACAGAAGCTTCAGAGTGAAAAACATTCTACGGGAGGTCAGAGGTCTAAGTTTTAGGTAATGACAAACAAATTTCATTAAAGCTAAGTAAATGCAAGTAAGTAAGGCTGTTTTGAGTCGGAATTTACAAATAGCATTTACGTAGGCTACAGGGGGCTAGGAGGAGAAATGTTGTGTCACCTATTAAGGCCCTGAAATGATCAGGGTCCGTAGTGAGACTCTTCTTTTTAGATTTCAACCGTTGAAAACTGAAATGCATAAGAACACTGGTTTCGCCAACACACATATTCTAATTATGCAGATCATGATACATCGTACGTAAAAGACACCGAAATGAGGAGAACACGTTAAAAACGATTCTACAAAAATATCATCACTCAAATGTCAGATCAAAGTTTTATGTGCTTTGCCAGCGCTAGCGGTCGACCAAAAAGCCTAGGTTTGGTCAGGTAACATGATCTGAAACACTACATTTTGTCTTGGCTCCCAATGTCCTGTCTCTCCACTGCCCGTACAACCGGTTTACCTAGTGTGTATGCAACAGCACCTCCTGGGAGTTCATTGTTTACGCCGATAAACAGTGAAACAGATTTATAAATGGTTCCGACGTTTTGTCGTACCGTGTTTGGGGACAACTTCTCGTTTTTTAAACATTTTACAGAGATTATAGATTAAAGTAAAAACTTTAAGGTCCCCATAGCCTTTTTAGGCCTCATAGGCAATGGTTTTTTCTGGGATATGGTATCGGAAGACAGAACCCATCCCTCTCCTTCCACTACCTTTTACATCCCCAACCGAATCCAGGTACCCATTTTTACACTGGGTGGAGTCAGGGAAGTCGTGAGAATGCCTTTCCAAAGGACTAGCCAGTAGTGCCAGTAATCGAACTCGTGACAGTTCGGTCTCACCAGCATAAGTGTAGCCACTCAATCATCCGTCCCCACAAGATTACATAATGTTCAATGTCAGAAAAAATATGAATGGGGTGATTTCGTATTTCCATGTACCCATGCATGCCCATTTTGTTCACTCTCCTTTGAACTCACGGCGTTAATCATGTACATGTTCTACGTAATCCAAACTACTTTTCCCATTTGTCTGCTGGCTACGCCCTCTACCCTCTTATTCAAAAATGATGCGTTTCCACTTATTATAAATAAAAACAGCGTAATTCGGTCGTAGTACAAATGATACCATCATCGTTCGAGAGCGTATCTTAAACCCCCCGCAAACTGAAACCCCCCACCTCACCTTGAATAATGGTTTTCCGTCGTTCTGTTGCTGTCCGGTCTGAATCTATAAAAGCAGCCACTGGACCCTAGACACGAAAAAACATAATACCTGTTCAACCGGTTGAAAAATTCCTTTTATCTACGAAACCATACCCTATTGCTCTCTATGCATTCTTTTGCGGACTTCTTTTTGTGCAGCGGGTTAGCAAGAAGAATTCATCAGTTAAAAGTGTATTGCACGCCATAAAATGTACAGAGAGTCTGCTTTATGGAGGCTATAAATCGCTATGGTTCTTCGGTACCCCAATAACTAACAGACCAAAATTCGTACAAATACATCGACACGATATTGAGCTATGCTGCGGACACACAATAAATCTAAACGGAACCAAAAGAAGTACCTGCAGTCGGAACCAAGCTCCTTCGATTTCCCGGAGCCTAAAATTTGCATTGCTATTGATGATAAAAATTTGAAGATACTGCAGAGATTCATGCATCTCGCAGGTCTTAGCCTCCTTCGCATACTTAGCAGCGGCATTAAATTGGGCATTGATTTGGGGGAGGGGGTGGTCGACTCACGATTTTCAACATGGGCTAAGGTCTTTGTAATCTGGGAAAGGGGATTTCACTGCAAACCAGCTTTCCAACAAGAGTTCGTAGACCTCAGGCCTGCATGAAATGTATTAGGTGTCTGTAGACCTATTGTGTATTTTTTTTCCTTTTCGTCCCTGGTTGCGTATTTTTACCGTGTTGGTTGTGCACCATGCAAAAGTCTGAAATTCCATTTTCAGAATGTGTAAGGTTGGGCATGGATGAACATTAATTATTTTGGATTTCTTAAGCATGTAACCAACCACAGTACCTTAAAGTTATTGAGACGACTTTTCCTACCTTTTTTGGTCTCAGAGTCAGATGGCCCATGTAGTTGTTCTGTCACATATGATATATTCAGTACTGATATCTTCCTATTTCAATGTACTGACCTAATGCAGCTGCTAAATCTCCTTATTGTACCAATGATATTCATTAAAGATTTATTTCTGGAGTGTTATATCACTTGACACTGGAAGGTTATTTGCATAATTTGAAAAATTATATTTTTACAGTAGTTCCATAGACAATATGAATAGTGGTAGGCCCCATCCAGCAGCATTAGGGTGGTATGATATTTTGTTCAATCCGTCCAACTAAAACCTAAATCTCCTGAAGTACCTAAGCCAAATTTTACAGCAGAATTTACTACTCAAAATGTCCTTGTCAATCCCATTCATAAATGGCAAGCTGCTGGCAACTTTAAAAAGTTCAGAAAGCTGTCGTAGTCAGAGTGAACACCCAGCAAACATCCCCCCAAATCAATGAGCAGCTGCTTAGAGGAGGAAACAATTTCATCATATTTTTGCAGTGACAAAATGCAACAAACGATACCAAATTTAAAACAAAACAAAGCCTCTACCACTTAACCTTGCCCGTACTATAGATTTAGCAGGCCCAAAAATCAAGCAAATATGACTAGCCCCAAACTACAAATTACCTGCATACAATACGGAAATGGCATCCCCAAAGAAACAACAAGAAACAGGAAAAATCATACACATACCTTTGTCTTACACTCAAGCTCTATACATTTCTCCTCCACTTTAGAAAGTTGTATCTTCTGCTGATTGCCAAACAGGGTAAAGGAACTTGTACCAGAACATTAAACCCAGTACTACACAGCTCTCAAAACACCACAAACTCGGACTAAGAAGCAAACTCAAACTGTACCTAACAAATACAGCAACAGATACTAGACTAAGTATATCATCTGGCAGGTCAGACACTGTTGATACAAAGTAACCTGATACATTGAAGGTGGCCCAGGCCAGATGATGGTTCTAGGTGTAAACTTAAAGACCTCTCAATCAACCAAAACAGATGATGGTTCTACCCAACCCAACCGTCAGCAACCAAGCAGATATTGGGGGGATGCCCCAACCACACCGAAACAGGGTCAACCTATACAGTATCAAGTTCAAGCACTAGGAGGCCCAAAATCAAACCTCACCACCAGGACACCACCAACAACTCACGTACCAAATAGCAACACAATGGCACCTTGCGTTCTGGAGATACAGCGCACGCCCCGTGCCCGCACAAAAGGTAACCTAAAATGTCAAGTTCAAGCACCAAAGGCGCCAAAATCAAAATTGAGAATTATTCACCCATCGCCGACACATGTGCCAAATATCATCGCGCCAGCACCAACCGTTCAGAAGATATAACTCCGGAAATACCCCTCCCGGACACAAAATTCGACCTGCCGGGTCAAGTTCAAACGCGGCAAGGCCCAAAGTCAATCCTAGGCAACAGGCAACAACCCCCCACCCATGCACCAAAAATCGTTGCAATCGCGCGTATCGTTCCGGACACACAGCGCCAAAAGTGCCCCCAAAACACCAAAAATGCCACCTGCAATGTCAAGTTCAAACGCCAAGAGGCCCAAAATCAAACCTGAGTGTCAGGCCACCACCCCCAACCCACGTACCAAAAATCGTCGTGCTCGCACCATCCGTTCTCGAGATACAGCGCCCTAAATCCCCAGCTTTTCCCACGCCCGTGAAAACCATACCTGCATACATGCAGGTAATGAAAGAGAACCTTATATGCCTATCACGAATCAGCGCTACCCCAAAAAACGCCGCCGCCATAGAAGTCTGCGAACGAGGCTAGAATCTCTAATGTGCGAAATGGGAGGGGGGTATATCAATGCCCCTCTAAGAAGTCTACCTCGGCCACAGAAAGTAAATCTTATTGATGGCATAATCGGCAGACTTCAAGAATAATGAGATAGGGCGGGGGAAATAGTTAAACAAAAACAAGATGGCAAAATTTTGAAAATAGACACCAAGCGTTGTAGATCTAACAAGAATTGAAGTGACAAAACATGGTAACACTGCCAACAAGTCATCCATTCCTGCATTCAAGGAGTGAACTAGTGTACTACAAGTGAAACTAGCGTGTTAAACTGGTATCACTTACATATCAAGTTGGCAACTGCACTCATGGCTTCCATACTGGTGCCACTTTTACAACTATCACTAGTTTCACTTCTATAACTACAGTCATACCGACGTCGCTAGTGTCACCTGTACAAGTAAAATCATTAGGCGGCAATATATTTTCCCATTTTGGTACTTTCCCGTCATCTCCAGAGAATCTTCTTTTTTTCTAAAATCAGGCGAAAATGAATGAGTGCGGTGATGCTATCCATAAGATTTATTTGCTGAGACCTTACAAAGTAAATGTGGGTGCGGTGGGTCAAGGGTTAGTACAGGACCGTTCCATTGCACCTGGACAACAGAGGAATGTTCAACACGAACCGTGACCCATTGATGTGTCTATACGCCCGAGCGACATTTTGTTTACATTCCAAGAGGAAGTTGAAAGGGTACCGCATTCTGCTGGTACCAAAAAATTGTCTGCACTCTGCAAATAGGAAATCTAGTTCACCTTTATCTGTGGGGTAACCTATGTATCCGTTGTTTGTAAAAACTGGGTATTTTTCGGACGGACGGTGATTTCAAATTGCATATCTTTTTGAATACCCTGTTTTTTAAAATAACCGTTACGGATATAGGTTACCACACGGATAAGGGTGAACTAGCGTTATTTACTACTTCAAGCCACGGAAACCATCTAGAATGACCACGGTCGTCTTACGTCTTTGTAAGGCATTAGAGTGAAAGATTTCCCCCATACGGTGATAAGATTTGGGCTAATTTTGGGGAGGTCAAAACGATTTAGGTGTTCATTGTGTGAATCACGTTGGAAATGAAACTGCCAATTGAAAACAACAATACTCTTAAAATTTCTACACATTATACGCTATAAATCATAGCCCCAACGGTACTGTATGACACCATATGTCTCTACTACTAATAATACTAATACTATATACGTATATAAAGCTACCCTTGGTAGGTACTAGTGTCACTTTACAGTAGGGATTGATTAATACAACTACAAAAAATGTTGCGCATCTTATCCGTAGTCGTTCTTAAGCTTGACGGTAACTGTGTCGGTAGTAAAGGACCTGTGGGGTTCATAGCCATCACGTTTCGTTCAAAAAATGTGTCCTGTCTGACATGCATAAATTCCAAAGTTCACTTCAGTTCACTTCTCCCCCTGAGAAGGAACTCAAGCTTCAGTTCACTTCGCGCTGTGAGTCACGGTAACGACCCATGGAACTGGAATTTGTGAACACCAGGAGGTGAAACAGAACTTCTGTTGCTTACTTTCTGCTTGGTGTAGTGACAACATGGACACAAATATTTACTGATGGGCATAACTTCCTCAACTCTTTTGTGTGACAGAATTAGATTTCCAATTCTTTCACCGTCAGATTAGTTTGTTTGCTGAACATCGAGTGGACAGTGTTTGTTCATAAAACAGGTTCCCTATCTAAGGTTTGATGATTTAGTACACTAGTCGATTTGGGCAGACAATATCGCCACTACACACCTGAAGTGCTATATAGCTATTCATAGCCCGGTGACTTGTGGTCCTATTTGTAAATGATTAACTTACAATCAGCAGACCGTTTGTAAAGTTTGAGCCCAGCAGTTAACAAACAACTAGACTAAGATGGCGGATTTCGGTCGGTACTTCCTTGTCGGAGTGCTTTTTAGAACAGCCGTTCTCTATACAGGTAAGAATACCAACCTTGCACATGAATGACTAAAATGATAGGGACTCAAACACATATATGCCGTGCTGTACTGGTCATGTGGCAGCTGTAACGCTCAGTTTTCTTGAGGCCAGTGAATGTTCAGCTAACTTGGGGAATCGCTACCTACTTGTGACTATATCAGGCCATCGAAACGGCCAGTGTGAAATTGCCTTGAAGTTGTATATTCCTTTGTGTACAAGTACGATCAGCAATCGATACACCTGATAGGTGGCAGTATAATGATTTACTAACTATATACATGTATATCTAGTCAGTCGTCTGTTAAGTCATGTGCGAATAAATACGCTTACCGGTCCCTTTAAGAATAATGTGTGTGCAATTAAGTGGATGTATAAAGCATGGCATTTCTGCACGCTTAGATTTATTTTTCGTGGCAACTACATTGAGCGCATGAGCACAAAATTAGTTCAGGGCGACAAAAAATCTAGTTTCGAAACAGGAAGTGTTATACAGTTGACATTCTACCCAAAGGATCAAGGGCCCAGAGTTCATGAAAATGATGTGAAATGGGAAAAACAGGAAGTGCTGACGTAAGATATTTGTACATTTATTTATACCATTTATGTATTTAGCCTTGCTGTACATGTTCCATTATTTTGGCTGTGCAAACTTTTCTCATCCTCTTGCCAGCCAGCATGCCTGGAAATTCCTGATGATTCACAAAGGCAGGGATTGTTAGTCATTCACATGGGACAGTTGGAGACATTATCATTATGATTGTGTACATATTCTGTAGATGTGTTAATACAGCTGTTTCTGGTAGAGATACACATCTATCATAGACCAATTCTTTTACAGATCCTCGTATCACTCACCCTTACTCGATCAATCACTTATCCAATCATTTTTACACTCACTCACTCACTCACTCAGCCACTCACTTTTGTTCTTGAACATATATGCCGACTACCTGGATACAGTGCAGAAATAAAGCCAAATTCCAGCTAAATGACAATGGCGAAAGAAATGATGCCTTTATTTTCAGATGGAGTAGACGTGGCCATCCTGAACCAGTACCCGCTGACCCCGCACCTGCAGCCAGGAACCAACGCCGTGGTGGACGGGGAAACTTTCCTGACCTGCATCACAGACGGAACGGTTGAGGGAGGGGGGCATTCTGATGACTATTACTTCAAGGTGGAATATTCACCAGGCGGGACAAGTTTCACAACAGACCGGACAACCGACGACACCGTCACAGGGAAGGTCACAACAACAGTCAAACCACCATATTTCGACCTCAATAGATACAGAACGGAAATCATCGGGGTTTTCTCCTGTAATGGAACTGAAGACGACGTCACAATGAAGGTGTCTACTGTCAAAATTCTTAACTCAGGTGGGAGTTACGTGACAGTTTTCGATATATTCATTACAATGTGCAAACTTAGATGTTATAAACGAAGAAGGTGTTACATGCGACAGAGGAAAATGATGATAGATTCTAGTATAGGTGTATACATGTATTGTATGTATATATGTATGCACATATAAGTAGGCAATGAGTTGGACCTTACATTGATCTATTATTGTTTTATTATTAAGACTAGTATTATGACATGTTTTGTTTTGTTAGTTTGTAATCTCCCTAAAATGGAGGCAATGTCTTACAGAGCGTGTGTTAATTTCGGCGGTATATCTCCAGAACGTTGCTTGCGATTGCAAATAAAGTTGGTACATGTGTTTGTATTGTTAACCTGACAATGAGGTTAGATTTAGTACGGCACCTTGGTAAGGCAGCTGGATTCCTTTTTTGGTATATCTGGCCCTGGATATGCTGTGGTCTGGACTTTTTGGTAGTGCATAAACTTTAATGTATCGTGGAAGTTTTGGCTACCAAGCACCATGCACTGGAACTGCAGGGCATTTTGGTCGCAATCTCTTCGCTAACATCTGGTTAGTTAGACCTTTGAATGATACACAATTGAAAAACAAAATATATTTCATAGAACTAAATATATTTCATGGAGGTATGAGGTCAGCGAACTCTTGCTTTTCGCGATTTGCTTCGTAGAGCAGCAGCGTAGTCAATATATGTACAAAGACATATTTCAACCATTTAATGTGATGCAGAACGCTAGATGACTGCTTGAATTTGTTTCAGAGAATACAAGCCCCTATACTTTTGCTTAGTTTCTTTGTGCTGATACTGTCTTTCAGCCTGCAGTAAGCCGCTGTCGTACACCCATCGTGCAATTGTGGGGCAAACGTTGACTATTAAGGTGCGAACGACAAACTGGTGCACGCCACAAAACATTCGGCTGAGTAAGGCTGGTGCATCGTCACCTGTGGTAACAACGCCAGCTCCTGACAAAAACACGGAGTACAGCTTGAATCTTACGATCACGTCGCGACAAGATGATGGAATATACAGCATTGATGTCGGCAGTGGGACGTCTGCTTGGTTACGTAGCTACATCAGAGTAATAGTAACAGGTAGGTTTTCATTTGATCATAGATGCACATTGCCGTATATTGCACGCTAAAATATTTTTTTCTATAAATTAGACAAAATGCTATTGAATTTTCTGTGTGATACTACATCTGATAAAATAGATGTAGACTTACGCCTAGTTTCTTATTTCCGCATATGAACTAATGACCACACTTTTATTCAAACGTGTATTTCAGATTGTCCATCCAACAGTACCGGTCCAGACTGCTCCTCCCCATGTCTGTGTTACCACGGAGGCTGGTGTGACGTCAGCGGGGCCTGCATCTGTCCACCGGGGTTCACTGGGGATAACTGTGAATTAGGTACACTCTTGTGATATAAGACTAAGGGACAAAATTGTGTATCAAAAAATTATCCATTCAATCATCAAGTAAGCTATTATCATTCGGTCCTAAATCCTCATGGATTGTTCTTGAATGATGACTGATACTAAGAAATAGATAAAAGGAGAAGAGTAGCATCAATTTACTCATACAAATCCATCTTTGTTGCTTTGGTCATCCCAGCCTGTGACACCCCTGATAAGTACGGCCAGTCGTGCCAGTGGTCCTGCAATGTCAATGACGTCAATCCTGTAAGGACCTGTCGGAAGTCCCTCATCTGCCTGCCGGATCCTTACGGCTGTGAGTGCGCTAACGGCTACAAGGGGTTCGACTGTGATACAGGTAACTCGTGTTGCTCTCTTTACTAAAAGTTATACTTTCAATAATGTAAGGAATAAATGGAATTCGACATGACAAATATCCCTTTCCACTTCTCCTCAGCCTGTGATACCGGTGAATACGGTCCCGGATGTACCAGCCAGTGTAACTGTGAGAACGGAGGGACTTGTGACGTCAACAAGGGATGTCTGTGTACGGGAGACTGGAGAGGACCAACCTGTCAGGAGAATAGTAAGTTACTTTTGTTATTATGAGTTTTGATATTGCTTTGCACATCACGGTAGTGACCAGATTTCGATTTTTTTTGTTTCCTTCTTAATCATTCATTTATAGTTCATCCCGAATGGCAAGAAGTATTGTACCTACGCCTCTTGTATATTATTTCATGATTTCGGATAATGACATTTTCAGTTACAAACTATCAGTGCTATTAAGGTTCCAGATCGGAGTTCAAATCTGACCGGAGTTGGCGGAAGGGTGGTGTAATGGGCCGGAAGTGCGCTGTTGTCTCCCTGACTTATGCTCCTTATTGCTTGGTGATCGTTATAGCTGAGCATAGATTTGTCGTATTTCCTGAAAGGCCCGTGGGTATTATTTCTGCAAAAAACGAGATTGCAAAAAAAAAAGTTATCACATGGATTTTTTTTAATTTTCATTTTTTTCACAAACATGAAGAAGTTAGCTTCTCTATCACGTAAGCCGTTATCTTGGGAAAGTTCTTTTTTTTTCTAAGCAGTTTATTGGATTCATCTATCATGGTTTAGTGGAAGGTAGCGTGATTCAGACACAATTTTCAATTGAAGGAATGAACTATTCATATTAAAAGATGTCATTCTATGTCTGGTCAAAATCCAGTCCCTCAAGTTGGAGCAACGAAATTCTATACTAGGTTAATTACAGCAGATTCACTTGCTACATGCAAAGTCACGCACAACATAGCATATGTAAATGACCATTTCTTTCTGATTTCAGAATTCCGTATCTCCGTAGACCCTCCCTCTGTCCACATCACTGCTGCATCCCAGACCACTACTACTGTCACCTGCAGCTGTCATCCATGGACAACAGACGACTGTGGTGATCATGAGATGACAGCTAGTGCTCCTGTAGCTGGGAACGGGGTAACGCTGACGTCACAATCCGAGAACCATCGTCAGGCTGTGTGGACCTTTACCCCACCTGTACGTCTTGGCCTGATACAGCTTCAATGCTCTGTTAACGGCATGGACTACATTGCAGACATTGAAGTTACAGGTATTTTCTATTCAATGTATTTGATATATTTCATTTTATTCAGGTAAATCATAATCTGTTGAACATGCAATCATTATCTTGTACTATCTCCAGGTGCGGCACCATCTATAGCTTTTAATCCTCGTGACGTCGACGATGTCAATCTTGGACAGAGTGTCACCGTGACTTGTGGAGCAAACGGCGACCCAGAGCCAATCAAGGATGACTTCACATTGACCAATCCTGACAACAGCGTTATCCATCAAGCCTCAAGTGCTGATACTAACGCTACTGCTGTATTCAGCACATTTCAGTTAAGCGAGGTTACCCATGCTGTTGACGGCCAGTACGTATGTCGTGTGCAGACCATAGCTGGGGATGTCAGCTCTCAGCCCATCACTATTGCTGTCAAAGGTAAGAGATCACACAATCACTTTTTGAAAATATATGTTGTCGGGTAGCCAACACAAACAACACACAGTACATAACTTGTGTGGTGATGCACCATGTGGCAATTTTTCAGATATATCATTTTCATATACCTGGAGCGAAATCAATATCACCTAACCTAATTAATGATTTCGTTTTATTTAAAAGGGAAGTTATGAATTATAAAGTATTCATAAGTTTTAAAAGTTGTAAATTGATGTTTTCCTTCAGACCAACCTGTCCCCTTGAACCAGCCAACTATGTCTGACGTTGGTAGTGACTACATTCAGGTAAATGTAATCACCAGCAGTGAGTCATTTAGCGGAGATGGGCCGATAGAAGGGATAACCGTGCGGTACAGGGAGTTACCTGATGGACAGTGGGAACAAGTGGACGCTCCTTCTGGCCAATCACGAGTCGATTTAACTGGTCTGACACAGGACACGGAGTACAACATCACAGTTGTGTTGACGAGACCAGGACCTGGGGGGACTGGAGGCGATGGTCCTAGTATCGTCATCAAGACAAAAGTGCCAGGTAGGTGCTTTAGATGAGACATAGATATACCACATACTTAGGGCACGGAAGGTATTGTTTACATGCTGCATCATCTCTTAACTCTACTCTATACTGTAAGGTTCTATATTTTACATCTCTGAATATAGTCTTTTTTTATCAATGACTTAAAGATCAAATCTATCCATGGAGGAAAATGTTGTACCAAGACAAGGGATATTTGACTCTAGACAAAGGGAAACTTTACAATGGTGATGCTTTCTCCGTCTCACTTAAAAGTTGAATGTTTATATGTTGGAGGTGTCATCGAAAGTAACCTCCAATAGATTTGCTCCTTGCAATACTTCTTACATCTCCTCTTACACTATCTCTTACAGTTGATGGAGGCTGGTCAGGTTGGTGGGACTGGTCCCCCTGTAGTGCATCCTGTGGTGAGGGGAACAGAACCAGGACCAGAACATGTAACAACCCCAGTCCTGCTTATGGCGGACAGGAGTGTGACGGAGCAGCGAGTGAGACACAGGCATGTCCGGATCAACCCGCTTGCTCAACAGGTAAGGAGGTGGTGCATGGGCATATTTGCATATACAGTAGAAACAATGATGCTACGATGGCATGTTAACAGTATTCAATTGATAGAATTTTCATTAAGCAGTGACTACTTTTTAAAGATAAACGCAAGTACCTCCAAATTTTCGATGGCTTTTTGGAGGTACGTGTGTTTACCTTGAATGAGCAGTCACTGCTTGATGAAAATTCTATTAACTGTGTATATACGTGACTAATGAATCTCTTCAACGATGAATAGTCAATATTGTAAACAACACTCATCAAGTATCTCGTCGACGTTTCAGGTCCATCGTTGGGTCTCATCGCCGGTGCGGCAGGAGGAAGTGCTGCTCTGATTCTCGTGTTGGTCGCAGTCGCCATCTTCATCTTCTGGCGCAGGTATGTACATGTAATACATTATTGCACCGGCGAATCAACGCACATGGCGTCATGGGCCCCTCATAAATGTTTGGTAGCATAAACATACTCCTTAGCTACGTATACGTTTCAAGAAGTGCTACCCACAACAAACAAGAACTTTAAGCTAATCTCAACGCTATTTCCCGCTAAGTTCCTTCTATGTATTCAAAACATTGTTTGTTTTACCGTTTATCATGAAAATTATACAAGTCATCATGACTTGGAATTCACCACAGTTATTAATTTCGATATCCTGATGTTTGATGCTTTTCCAACCATGCCATCACATTTATTTCAGACGTCGTGGAAAAGAAAGCTCCAGGGCACCACCACCAAGTGTGCCGATATCACAGCTGCCAACTAGGCGGCCTAAGGAAGAATCAGAAGAAGGTAATACTACTGTATATAAATAGCCATGCAATTGAACATGTTACTCTAGGGCATCTTTAAACTTTGAAAATAGGTTATGTGTTTTTCAAAATTAACATTGTCCAGTTAATCTGGTTTCGTTTTGACAGCTTTTATATCATTCAGTTATGTGTTGAACTTTGCAAGTTGTGGCAAATTTCCATTAGTCGATGCAGTGGACATACGGAACCCGAACCCCACGGTAGCAGAAGTCTCCCCCACCGCCGCTGCCGCCGCCCCTCCCCGGCCCGTCACGTATGGACCTGTCCCGCTGGACCAGCTCGTAGCCTATGTCAAGAAACAGCATGCAAACTCTGACGCAGGGTTCAAGGCAGAGTACAAGGTGAGAGAATGTTTAACATTTGTTTACACATAGCAACCATTGGTTAATTTTGTCATGAGTCTTTCTTTTTCCAATGACTTATGAGGTCGTAATCTAGGTTACCATATGAATGATATAGCATTTTTTGTTATACTGCCCTACATATCAACAATACAGAATTAATTTTTTCGGCAATCTGCAGAACCTGCTAGGCAATACTCTTGACTTCAATAGTTTATCCGAATCAGCCCGCGTCATCCATCTACTATGGGGTTCACCTTTCCTGTCACATTCTACAAACTGCAGTATCTTACAGTTAACCCAGTCATATATTGTACATACCAAACGTTTTGCAACTACTTTGTAACCTGACTTATATGTAAATAGCTGTGAACTGTTTGTTTTGATATTGTCATTTTATTTGTTCTTGTCAGTTATCCGTTCTTGAGAGGTGATGTGAATATTAGCGTACTGCTATCTGTCCTGTTTTGTTCTTTGATGTTGAATAAATAATGATATAGCAGTAAAGACGATGTATGATACCGTTCTTGCAGGCTCTCCGTGACGGCCAGCTGCACCCATGGGACGTGGCTAGGCAGGTGTACAACAAGAAGAAGAACAGATACGGAAACATCGTCACATGTAAGTTTATATTCCACAACTTCCAAGATAAACATTTCAGATACATCGTCAAATACATTAACCATAACTTTTGTTCCGAAGAATGAAATAAGAGGTCTATATCTAATTTTGACTAACCATGGTGCTTCTACGCTACATATTTGTTTTACTTTACTGTGCTTGGATAGTATGTAGGATATGGCCAACCCTTCAAAGGGCAGTGAGATATTAAAAACTAGCATACAGGATCATGATATTTTATGTTAATGTGGGAATGAAATACCTTTATTGTACATTCATCCTTTGCAGGGTACATGTTGTCCATCGTATTACTTAACAAATACTTAGAACAAAAACATGTTGTATTCTCATATCTTCATTCAGACGACCACTCCAGAGTTGTGATGGGATGTGACCCGACTTCAGACTATATCAACGCCAGCTACATCAAGGTAACATAATTACTGGCGATGGCTAGGGCGTGTGTTTCTAAGCTATGAACACTTTCCGTTAGACCTACTAAGCTAAGTTATCCTTAAAAGAAACCTCTAATGCTTCTCATATGTAGATACAATACCTCAAAACATAGCCTATTAAGTACTTACTAAAAACATCATCTTTCTGTTCAGGGGTATAAGAAAGACAAGATGTACATCGCTGCTCAAGGTAAGTGAAAGAATATTCTATTTTTTTGTCCAAAAATATCCCTAATCTAATGACTAAATACAACATTGCAACAAAAAGCTAACTATGTATGTACATGCCGTGTGCTGTCTAAAATCTGATATCTGTTATGATATCAGATTTTGTATGACATCTGAATATATATTCCATTTCTATCCCCAATGCAGGCCCTAACAAGGCCACCATTGCCGACCTGTGGCGTATGACATGGCAGGAGAAGTCACCCTGTATCGTCATGGTTACCAACCTGATGGAGAACAATAAGGTATACTATGAATATTTTCTACACGATTTAGTAATACGTAAATATCAAGTAAAGTGCTTACCAACAATGACCTGTCATTTCATTTTGAAAAGGATTTTGTCGAAAACTTGTTGCATTACTTTGTGTACGGAAATAACGTATACATTCGTTCTGTTAATTATCATCAAAGATAAACTTTCATTCGAAAAAAGGGTATAACCTCCATATTCCCTGAAGGCATAAGCCGTGATGATTTGGCGGAATCATAATTTTATCTTGATCTATAAAAACTTGCATACTTTATATTTTGCTGTTTATCACCGGCCACCAATAGGTGAAATGTGAACGCTACTGGCCGGACAACACACAGACCCAGCAATACGGTGACTTCGGTGTAACCTGTATGAGGGAGGACATCTACGCGGACTTTACCATCAGGAAATTCCACCTTTTCCAGGTTTTTCCTTGTTTTTTCTCAGTTTTCTGTAATAGCCAATCAGCGCTTATTGCATGAGAAGCTAACGCCTACCATATTGTTATTTTCTTTCACTACAATCAAAATGCACATTGAAATATATTTCACCTTGAAATGTTGTGTGTTACACCAGCGTTTCATTGCCACAACGTTTTGAGTTTCTCCTTTGTCTATACAGTAAAGATAATTGCCAAAAAATAACGTAGTTTGAATGTCACCTCACTGTGTCTCTCTAATTGCAGGGTGATAACCCGAAGATCTTCCACGAGCTGTACCAGTACCAGTTCACGGTGTGGCCTGACCATGGAGTGCCGACTTACGCCTCACCACTGATGGCTCTGAGGAACAGGGTGAAGGAACATGTCACACCGGAGTCCGGACCTATTATTGTGCACTGCAGGTGAGATAAGAGATCATCAGTGTTCAAAATTGTACTGGTATTGCCGTGATATTACAGAAATGTTTAACACTGGCGTGGTCCACTACGTTGTATTCAGGGCATTGCTGGTAAGATCTTGAACTTTGACAGTATTGATTAACGTTGGTTGTTTATTTCCACACATTCGTGCCTTTGCAAACACTTTTGTGACCGAATATCGACCGCATTTTACTGCAGTGCTGGTGTTGGTCGCACGGGGACGTTCATCATGCTGGACATGATGATGGAGATGTTCAAAGATGAGGAGCAGGTGGACATCTTCAACAACGTCAACCAGCTGAGGGAACAGCGGATTAACATGGTGCAGACCTCGGTACGATTGTAACTTTTTACTTCAACAAGCCAGTCTTAATTGCAGGTTTATGGACTTGTAGCAAACATCCCACTTGGACAATTTATTGACTACATGTGCATGTACATACGGTTGTATCGATGGTTTTAAAAGACACAGCCAAGAAATTGTAAAAATACAGGTTTTGTACAAAACTTGCACAGAATCAGTGGCGGTACACGCTGAGGACTTGTATCAAAGAAAATACAACGTATCCCACTTTGAATGGCGTACTTTGGCGAAGTTCCTGTGAGATATCCACTTTACATATAATATTTTCATTGTCACAGGTATTTCTCTTATCTCGATAAGAAAGTGATTCATGAATTTTCATTAAGTGCAACCGTTGATTGCATTGTTATTTGGCAATATATTTGAATGAACTGACACACACACCACATCTGTACTCCCAGGACCAGTACATCTTCATCTATGACGCCCTGCTGGAGGCCATAGTGTGCGGCGACACTGCCGTGCCATCAGACCAGTTCAGGAACAAGTTCCAGATACTGAGGAAGCAGCCTCGCGGTGGGGGCCCGTCCGAGCTGATGATTCAATTCATAGTAGGTTCATCTTTGTATTTCAGCAGATGGAGAGATGAAACATCCTGTAATTTTGTATACATTGGATTGTGAAAATAAATGAATAAATCTAAGTCTCATAAAAGGTACAGTACTTTTCTAGTAATTCTGTAGGAAAAAAGCTTTCCTTTTTAAGGAATAAAATTGCGGGGTACGGTGCACGTGACGACACGTTCTGCTCACAAGAGCAAATGCGTACATGTAATTAAAGTCTTTCTCTCTCTCTCCCTCTCCATCTATCTGTCCCTCTTTCCGTATCTCCCTCCCCCCTCTCTCTCTCTCATTCCGTTGATGTATCTAAAGATAGAGAGAAATTCTCATAATTGGTCTTGATTTGTTCCTTTAGGCTCTTCGCTCCCTCACTCCTATCGTCAACCCCAAGGAATGCCGGGATGGCCGCGCAGCTGAGAACAGGAACAAGAACCGCCACTCTGAAGACCTCCCATGTAAGATAACTTGCTACGTCGTAGTATTACCGCCTAAATGTCGTGTGACAATTGGTGGAACGGTTTACATTGTAATGGTTACTTATTTTAGTTATTCATCACGTCTGAAGTGACATAGGCTGCAGAGTTGTCAAGGGTTAATTATGATTAAACATACATGTACTCAGTACAAGTTACCCAAGCAACTGGATACGTTTTATGACACCTGACTGTAACATACCATCCAATTGCTTGAGTAACTCTGTATTGGGTATCTCATTACCTGGATATCTCACCTTTATCCACAAACTTACATGTATTTCTCAGCTGACCGAGCTCGACCTTTCCTGATGTCCCCTGGTGACGAGACCGGTACAAACTACATCAACGCAGCCTTCATCAATGTGAGTTTGCGTTATAGTTTCATATGATGGCACTTTTAAATTTTGGTCAGAGTTATTTTTTCACTTATTCAGGATCCAATATTTTGGACAGTACGAATATATCAGACAAGTGTTTACTGGAAGGTAGATTACACCAAGGAGTATCTCCTTAGCCTCCTTATTTGTAGGTTAAGTCTTCGTAGTCTGATTATCAATGGTTGAACTTTGACTTGTTAACTAAGTAACTCTAAGACCGCAAAATACCTTATCATAAACAGACATGCATGTGTACAAGTAATATATCATATGAAACATATTCTGATTAAAAAATGCATGAAACTTGGCGTTTCCCAGGGCTACAAGCAGCGTGACGTCTACATCGCCACCCAGGCCCCCCTCCCCAACACCGTTCTGGACATGTGGCGCCTGGTGTATGACTACAGAATCTCGTCTGTCGTCATGCTGAACGACATGGACGACCCGGTAAGTAGGCAATCACATAATCAGAGCGTTAAAGGGTATCATTTTATACCCGCTTATACGTACAACAGACCAACAGATCCACCGCACTTCCTTGGGTCCTGGGGCTTTCACAAATTCTTGTATACAAAGAGCGACAATCCTATGCTCTATGACGATTTTTTGCCGATCATTTTGATCAATTCAACTGGTTCTTGAGTTTCTCTACGATCACCATAGGACTACATAGTCCTAATCCAGTAACCCAGTGCTAATGATTAGTTCGTTGATGATTAGTTCAAAAGTTGATTAGTTACAAAGTCGTTCGTGTGTCATTATAATACAGATATTGTTTTGGTTTTTATTTGTTGCCGATATTGTTGTTTACTTGCTTGTACCCAGACCTGTCCCCAGTACTGGCCCGACCCTAAGCAGTCCGTCCAGCACGGCGTGTTCCTCATCCAGCATGTGGGGGAGACTGTGGACGGAAATCTCATCACCAGGACTCTCAGGGTTCAGAACACGCTCAAGGTACCTAGTCTCGTAACCACTGACGATAGGGATACGGATATTTTAGTAATAAAACCATCCTGGCAGAATTGCAACTTCTTTTATAATGACCTACACGATAACGACATTTATCATTTCATACCATGGACCTAAGGCGTTTTGAAGACTAGAAGTTACCATGTTTGCGTACCGCGCCTTCTTTGCATCATAAATCTTTATTCCTTTGTGTTTGTTAGGAGTGTCGTGGCTAAGAAATGCTTTTTAAACTACTTTGGACTGTGAAATGACTACCAAATCTTGCTGTTGTAGTAAGGTATCTAGGGTCTATGTATAGGTATAAAATACAGAATGAAGAGGTTGCTATTGTTATTTGACTAACGTTTCAAGCCCGGTCTCATTTAATCATTTGCATTACAAAGTATGAAATTTAATTCATCGTCACCAATATGCTCCATCCAGGACAATGAAGCTGCACGCATGGTGAAGATATTCCAGCTGACCGGGTGGCCGCGTGACGAGAAGACCCCGCCCTCCCCGTGCCAGGCCGCCATGATCACTCTGCTGAGTGAGGTGGAGAGGTGGCAGCAGCAGACTGGGAACGAGCCTATCGTCGTGCACTGCATGTACGTAAAACTGTGTTTACCTTTAGGTGCTAGTACCTTATACGTGCCGCACAGGGATGACCCTGTAGCTCAACTGGTAGTAGCCTAACGGTTGAGCTCCTGGTCTTTAGGAAGATGTAGATTGGGGGTCCTGTTCGAGGCCTCAACCACATTGAAGGGTTAGTAACCTCTCATGTATATACTATGGTCCATGATACTGAAATAGCAAGGACATTTGCTATCTTATATGACACTAGGCACTACAATCATACATATTGCACAACAGATTTATATGGCAGTATAGTGTTATGTTTTAACCCAAGAACTGCATGTGTGTATTTCGGGAAAAAGTAATATCATCATCACCTGTATCCCTGTCATCCTGGATGCCTGTGATAAGCATATAATCATAATATAGTCATCATTTGTTGATGAACAGTGCCTGTGTGTAACTGTTGCTGCATTGTCTGTGTACCCCAGTGACGGTGTGGAGCGGAGCGGAGTGTTCTGTACCATGGGGGTGGCCTGTGAGCGAGTGAAGGTGGAGCAGGTAGTGGACGTCTTCCAGGCGGTCAAGACTGTCCGGGCCTGCCGTCCGTCCATGGTCAACGATGTGGTCAGTTTTTTTTTTCTTCTTCCTATCTGTCTCTATTGTCTTCTTCCTATTGCCTATTCTAACACCCTGCTGACACAAATGCTATTTCTCCCTTTTTGTCTACCATTCGTAACATAAGATTAAAGCAGTGTCAACGACTAACATAATAATGAAGCACTTTGGCTCTTTCTCGCTAGGTGGCGTACGACTGCTGTCATGAACTGGTGATTGAGTACCTGAAGGGTTTTGACACCTACGCCAACTTTGGTTAGAAGACGGACTCTCTGTCTAAACTGAAAACAAAGCACCAGGAAAACATTTTGATTTCTGCTATTTTGCCGGCTTTGGAGCTTTCGTAGTACCTTTAGGCATCATTATGATCATGGTTATGAATATGAGATTTAGTGAAAAGATTTCAGACATTTCATTGACTATAAAGTACCTGAACCAACTTCAGACAGTTACAATGTAACTGTGAGTTTCTAAATAACATCAGCAATCATCTACCTGATATCATTAAGCCTTGCCTGTTGCAGTTTGTGAATTATGTTGCAAATAGATATTACAAGTGCTAAATTTTAGCTCATGGTTTAAGTAAAACGTCAAAGTCATGATATTGTAGGGGACTGACATTTTCATGTTACTTATCTTTGTCAATAACGCGTTATCGTGCGTGTAATGATAGATAGTTTGTTCTTGATGATGATTTCACCGATAACCTACACTGTATTATAGACGGGTTAAGCTTTGGCTTGTTTTGGATGCCTTTTTTCAGAATTTTCTCGAAAAAAAAGAAAACCTGACAAAGTAGAGAACCCGACAAAAACTGTTTCACTGACGAAAAACTACTTTTTGGCGTATCTTATTACCTGGATGTCTAACCTTCATCAACATACCGAACAAAAACTGCTGAACATTTGTCCAAAACAAGCCTGGGTATAACTTGAAATTGTAAAGGAAAGAAGTTGTACAATTACAGCAATATTCAACATGCTGTACACTACAATTTTATTGTACAAGCAATCGTATTCTTAATGATTTGAAAAGATTTAGTGATAAACATACTAGTGCTTTTCTTCTGAATCGTAAAATCCCATTAGTTTTACAAAGCATGTCAGAGGCTTGTTATGCATTCACGCAAATCAATCTTGCCAAAATGTTCTCTTTAGTCACTCGTAATATAAGGCTTTTGCTTATCTGCTTCAAAATAAACAAGGACGACTCCTTAAACAGACCGTGTTCATTGAATGATTGTCTACTTCACATGCCCAGGCACATTTACCTACACCTCTGTAACATAGTTCTGTCCAAGACTGTCTAAAACAACAGAAGCATCAACCCAAAAAATTAAACATTCCACAATCTGCATTAATTCACAAGATTGGTAAAAGCTTCATCAGTTGCAATTGATTTACAATTGTTTTCTTCACTAGTTCTAAGTTATACTGCACCGTTACGCAATCCATACACCTTATGATATTTTCAAAGGACATGGGATATATTGATTGACAAATATATACAATCATCGCTCCAACGTCTTCCTGTTTCACAAGGGAAGAATTTACAGCAAATGTTAACTTAATTTACTCTCCAAGCAGAGGTTGAGTCGCGTAGATATACATATGTAGTAGTAGTCGGAAAAATTACACCGACTACTACTATATCTACGCGACTCAACCTCTGCTTGGAGAGTAAACTTAACTACCTCTATTGGTTGAATACGAAGAAAACATGTCACATTTGACTTAACAAAGAAGGAAATCTCATAAATGTTGCCATTCTTTAGTTTGAATGATCGCAGTTTCTTGTCCGACTCAGACGTCACTCACTGCTGTGGGTCACGTGATCATCAAATTTGGTGCTTATATGACGTAATCACCCAGCCTATCACGAGTTATGTTTGTCACAAAACTGGTTGGGTAAGTCCCGGAGGTCATGCTATAATAGAAAAGTTAAATTCAATGGATTATAGGATTGACAGATTTTCAAAACAACCTGAAAGGTGGCACTGAGAAGTAAACAGGACGTTTGCAACTGAGGAACTTGTTATAAAGAGAGTATACACAACTCAGAATGGAATGTGTGACAAGTTGACAGGTATACAGGTCTAACGCCCCCGCCACCCACAACCATCTATAGTTCCTCATGTGTTCAATGGTTTGTTCAAAGTTCAAACTATTACTACACATGTAGTACTTTACTTGTTGAAAAACTAGATGAGCTGCACTGACGATGAAGAGAGACGTTCAAACTGAGTACCTTTAGCATAATTTTCTCAACCTCCTTGGCATAATGCAGCATATGGCGATCCATCAACCCCTTCGGGTTATTCTTCTTCAAATTAAAAAAAAATGGCCCCTGCAGTTTCAAAAAAGTTGCTAGGGCGTCCAAAACCACAGACAGACAGAAGAGGAAGAGCAAAAACAAAATATGTTTTTCTTATGTGTGTTTGCATAATGAGAATTACTGTACACTTTGCTTGTTGACCAAAGCCATCTTTCCGCATATGATAAAATTATGCTGTCAACATGCTGATAAACTTACCTGAGACGAAGGAGCATCGTGTGAGAGGGGGTCGTATGCTTTATATCGATTATAAACGACATTATTATTGAGAAATAGTTCTATCAGACAACAATCGACTTACACTGACATGTTTTAAGAATATATAAACCATATATATAATACCAAGAAATGAGAAGACTAGTGCTGTAGACGGTCATTTATGTACCTCCCCCTTCTGTAATGGAATGACCCATCTTTCATGATTGCACAATGAACCGTGAAACTTCACGCTGCAGTTTTTGTGCTACACCCGGAAGTAAACTATTCGTATTTTTGTTCTCCTCGTTCAAGACATTTTCAAGACATTCTTGAGCCTCAACTTGACGGGATTGTGACCATATCTTCAACATTTTAGTCTCAGGGGCTCAGGTAAGTCACAAGCCTTCCTTATCGCTTTACAAGGAGTTCGGAAGGTTTGTAGCTGTCAAAACATGACGTCCGACGCTATGGCCGACTTGTAAGTTCCAAGAAGCCATACTGTTCCGGACCCATATCCGTCCGATTATGTACGGTTTGAGTGCTATTTCTGTCAGTATTTTTGTCTTAGGTAAACCCTAGAATAATTGAGAGACTTTCCTTGAAGACTTGTGTAGATTAGCGAGGACACTGGCGTCGTAAAATGCAGGCCTAGCTCGAACAAGGAAGTAACGTGATAAACAGTGTATGACCCTTAAACTGTCAGTTATGATACTGATAGGACAACGTACAATGGGTCTGTGTTTAAACTTTTAGATACTCTGTAGGTTTACCATGTCTAACGTAGGTAACTGTGTTTGAGAGGAAAGTTTTTAGCTTTCTGTCATGGTGTTTGTCATGTTCGGTGTTCGTGGAGGGGGGGGGGGGGGCGGTGAAGTGAAACTTATGAATTATTCATGACCACAGGGAAGTAGGGTAAGGAAAGGGTGCGCCAGGCTTTTCCGAGTAAGCGAGGAAAGTTTGCACAGAGCACGAAGCAACATGTCACATAAGTTTTTGATTGACTCTATAAATGGAAACAAGAGATTAAAAGAAAGCAGAATAGAATAGAATATCATGTGCAGCGAGAAAGTAAGGAACTCTCGTATGTATGAATGACTAAGATACCTGTTGTGCTGTATGGCTGTGCTGACGAGACTGGGGTACTACACGGGAAAGCACGCCACATTTCCGTTAGCTGATAGATATCTTCGCTCACAATTGTTGGAGGAAATACAGAGAGACTGTGACAGGAAAGATATCCGTGTTTAAAATTGATATCAGTTTTGTTGGCCTTCAGATTAAGATGCAAAATAATGCATAATGCACTATAATGTGAGCCTAGCACATACCAAAGCATCAGGTACATTAACGTAATCATCTGCAAGAATATTTCTTTCTTTTTGTGACGACACGAAGCTATTTCCG
This sequence comes from Branchiostoma floridae x Branchiostoma belcheri, assembly GCA_019207045.1. NCBI lineage: Eukaryota > Metazoa > Chordata > Leptocardii > Amphioxiformes > Branchiostomatidae > Branchiostoma > Branchiostoma floridae x Branchiostoma belcheri. The sequence goes on along the minus strand of CM033037.1, from coordinate 15,327,448 downwards.
TTCCCTATAATGTAGGCAACGTATAAATTGTCCGACAAACTGCTCTTTTTTCCGTCGGAATGTGGGGACTGTTGCGGTATTTTTCCAAGTTCGTGCAAAGAATGTAAATAACCACAATCAATTTGTAACGGACTGCCGACATTTCTAACTTGACACAAGGCAGGCTGTATGCCGGTGAGAAGTGTAGCTTGGCTTTCCTGACTTTACCCACGCTTTCATATGTGAAATTGTTGAATAGTGAGGTGAGGTGAGGTTACAATTTGCGAGTTCTGTGTTCTTCTATTAGCGTAAGTAATATCTAATACAGTGTGGTTAATTTTACCATGCATTTCCCCCGATTTCCGGTCACTACCTCACGACAGTCATCATGAGCAGGATCTTTATTTTCTGCCCTATTTCATTGTACTACTAACAATGAACTGACTAACTGTGAGAAGCCCAGGCATGTTGGGTCACGTAATGTTGGAGGAGGGTGATATACCATGCATGAACTATATAACTGCGTAAACACCTGACTGGTTGACCGCGCTTCAGTCCAGGAAGTAACCTACAAAACTTCTCGGAAATGGTGGTATAGTTTGGGCTTGCCTGTCTGCGTGCCTGTCTGTGTTTGTGTGCACGCATTTGTGTACGTGCGTGCGTGCGTGTGGGTGTGTCTGTCTGTCTGTCTGTGTCTGTATGTGAATGTGTGTGTGTGCGTGTGTGTATGTCTGTCAGTGTGTGTCTGTGTGTATGTACCTGTCTGCGTGTGTGTATGTGTGTGTTTCTGTGTGTGTCTGTCAGCCTGTTTTTAATCTGATGGATATATCAAAATTGATATTGCAAAGTTTTAAGCTCCAACGTAACTATGGTACTCTATTCTATACGCAACTATTCAAGGAAAAACGTAACATTTTGATTTTTTTTCATATCTAACGTCATTTATCCTAGTACACTAGTCTAATAACCCAACAATTCGGTAAAGCCGAGGAGAAACATCACATGACTGCATTTCTGCACACCGTACTCACAAAACGAAATCTTGTTCCTCCAAGATTGACCACAGCTTGTAAACTTTGCGAAATTCAGGTTCCTTCCTTGATCGATTATTGTATGTTTTTCTTTAAGCGCTGCAGAAAGAGTGAGGCCAGCAGCGTGCGGACAGCACAACCATGTTTCACTTTATCCTGTTTGCCTTGTTGTTTCATCAGACGATATGCCAAATCAGTAAGTTCCTTTTTTTATCATGTACGCATTCTATAATAAAAAAAAAACTTTAAACAAGTTTATGTGCAAGTTCATATCAAATGGCTTATTTCAGGTAAAAGGTGGAAACATAGGTGACAAACATGTGACAATGGATAATGATTAACATTATTGTAAAAAGAGACTCGAATACTAGCGTATATATGTAAGCAGATTATACCAACCATTTCCATCTCCAATGAGAGAAATGATATAATTTGTCAACATACCTTGGCTTATATAATAATTGGACAACTTAAGCTTGTGGTTGTAGGCATTCAATTACTTTATTTCGCACGATTTCGATGGTAGAATTTTAAGCCCCGTATTCTTTGTGGTTTGTTTTCCCTTAGCTGATTGGGACAGCCTGTTCGGAAGCTATTCCAATCAACTACTTCCAAACAATGACGACCTGACGCTCCAAGGTGTGTCCCTTGAAGAGTGTGCCAGAAGGTGTGTCGAGGAGCCCGCCTTTGTCTGTCGGTCCTTCGAGTTCACAACTTCGACTTCTCCCCGAATTTGTCATCTTAGTAGAGAAAACAGAGCTTCTACAGGGACAAGTCTACGCAGTGCACCTGGGGTTTCCTATTACGAAAAGACGGGTGAGTGAAGATGTTATTATTTTACAAAACGATGTGAATTTCACTAAATGAGAATCCAAAGGGAGGCGCATCCTTGTCGCTAGTTAGAATCTATAACACTCGAATCAAATATTCAAAAGTAATTGAAAACGCGTTCGTGTCGTAAGATGCAGGGTGCTATACTACCTTAATCAACAGTATGGAGTTAAACATCAGCATCAAAGAGCGCATTAAACACGCTGTATATCATCAAAACTAAATTCCTTTATTCCTTTATTAAGATACCCTTTAGCCCGCAGGGCTAGTCTACCAGGGTTCGAACATATACACCACAAACATGCATATATATATATATACATAACAGATAAAAACAGATAACAGATAAATCCCTATGCTTCTAGTTTTTATCGCGTCCAAAAAGGCAATTGACAACGTATGTGACCAAGGATGTGACTTTCTTCTTTATTTGTGCTCAATGAATGAAATGACTTAGTTTTCTTCAAGGAAATATACAAATGAAAGCAAAAACATGTTTGGAGTAACATTTTGTTCCTTCCCCAGAAACCGTGGTGGATACCGTCCTCATCAACCAGTACCCGCTGGTGCCGTACCCGACTACCGGGCGGACGTGGTGGACATGTCGGAGCGTGCAAGCCATTGATGGAGGACCACAGCATGCTAGATACTACTTTAAATTGGAGTACGTTTACACCGTAGATAATAACAATGAATATTTTACGGCGACACGAGCCACAAACACAGGGGTAGGGTTTGTACGAGTTGTCGTACCAAACAATAGCGGAGTGTCTAATCTGCCGATCGGAGTCTTTTCTTGCTCAGGAAAACAAGGTGACCGACTCTCCAAGGTGTCTACGGTCAAGATGTCTGCACAAGGTAACACTCAGATGGATATCATGATATGTACTAGTAGATTGATACGATGATACCGTATTGCCTTATGTTTTACTTTATGGTTGATAGATATTTCTCTCTCTCTCTCTCTCTCTCTCTCTCTCTCTCTCTCTCTCTCTCTATATATATATATATATATATATATATATATATATATATATATATATATATGTATATATATCTTTATAGCACTCCTAAATACAATCCTATGAAAATGCTATTTTGATTCATCTTGTCTCATCACTGGACATATGTGTAGTCGAAAAACATTATTTCACTTATTTTACGTCAAATATTTTTAATTCTAGCTCCCTTAAAGCCCACATCAACGACCCTGACAGTGAACTTTGGGGATCCCATTATACTGATGACGTCAGAGACCGGTGGAAGTGGTGACGTTGTCTGGGAGAAACGCAGTGTATCTAACGTGCTGAATAACTGGCAAACGGCTGGGACCAGCTTAGACGTGACGTCACAGGCACAGGTGTCAGATGAGGGGAACTACGTGTTCTACAGACGGAATGAACAAGACGGAGCATTGGTCGGAATCACACGTGTTATTGTCAGGGGTGAGTACACAGATCTGTATTGGTTGCAATAATATTACCCTTTGAATTCCTTGACATGAAATTAACAAAATTCATGTCAACAAAAAGGTATTTATCTAAACAGTTTCAAAGGGGTAAATAGATAATGAGATCCGAGTAATTATTTTTGAAATATCCCCTTTCAAGAAAATTAATGTGAGAATAGTTTGAACAAGACCATAACGATTTCAGACTGAGTTGCGTTTATGTGACAACAAGACGCATTGATTTACACCATGTTAGGTATCTACATGATCCTAAATACAAAGTGATCAGTTAATTATATGTTAACATTTTCCAAAACGTTGAAGAATGATGGACTCGGTGTGGACCCTACTGATTTTATATGATGTATTTTTAACGACCAGAATGTCCTGCTAGCAAGTTTGGAGTGCCGTCTTGCTCCTACGACTGTCCAGTCTGTTATCATGGCGGCTGGTGCGATGACGTCAGCGGGGAATGCGTGTGTCCTCCAGGGTTCATGGGAAAAAACTGTGAAATAGGTAAGGCGGGAAAAGATACATTTTTCGTGGCAAAGTGATGAAATTTGAATTTGTAATATTCTCCATGTTTTAACAACGTATTAGACAGCTTCTTTCACTACCTAAATGTTGTATATTTCAGTAGGTTTGATAAGGCAAGTGTCATTTATAAGTTCTCTAAGAAGAAAATATCAACATCACGTAAAACGTTTTTGTTTTATTCATGCAATGCAAACTGCACTCTTTGTCATCAACTTGTCTTTTTCTTCGCCCAGGGTGCAATCGTATTAACTACGGACAAAGCTGTCAGTGGGACTGTAACAACGCCGACATCAACGGTGACAATGATGACCCGGACTGCCGGCGGGTGATGTTGTGTCTCCCTGATCCTTACGGCTGTTCCTGTGCCCGGGGGTGGAAGGGACTAGACTGTCAAACACGTGGGTAGTGTTTGTTTTCTGTAGACGTTTAGATAGTCTATAGCTGAGCAATCAACAGATTGTATGAAATTATAGTTTAAAGGACAAGAGCCCGTGCAGATTAATTTTTGTGCGTAGACCATCTTTAATGTATTGTGTTTTCACTTTGATGAAATAATCTCTATGTATATGTTGTAGATGCATATATATGCATAAATCCACACGTTGTTCACGTTGGATGCACACGCAATCTTTCGACCAATCAAGTAACCAATCAATTAATCAACCAACCAGCCAAGCAACTAACAAGCAACCATCAGAAAAGAAAAGCTGCCAGAAACCGTTACCGAAACCGTTTTCCTTCCTAATATCTATATTGTGCATTTTTTTCTTATTCTGCAGAGTGTGCAGCTGGTGAATACGGTGCTGGCTGCACACAGCGGTGTGACTGTAAGAACGGTGGAACCTGTGACGCAATAAAGGGGTGTGTCTGTGTGGGGGACTGGACTGGACCAACGTGTGAGGACAAAAGTAAGTTACATACGTCTACGTTCCCAGCTCACTGCTGTGTAATAAGGCCCAGTAGCTCTTTGCCATACCAAAACGGTTGATTACTTGTCATAAGGTCATATGCACTTTTGACCACTTACTCTAGTGACGTTTATTCTCAGGCGGGTTCACGTGTTCCGAAGTAACTGGGCAAGTCATCTTGAAGAATGTCTTAGGTTATCACAAATCTCTTATGAATGATCAACTGTTTAAAAATTTATGTATTTACAACTTGCATTTGCAGAGTTCAGGCTCGTGGTCGACCCGCCTTCCCTACACATCACAAACGCCACCGCCTCTGCAGACGTCACGGTCACGTGTTCCTGCCATCCCTGGGGAGAGAACGACTGTCCTGTACTGACTGTCCAGCGCACGGATAATGGGGAGGCACTTCAAAATACGCGCAGCTTTCCAGACGAGGACAACAGCCGCTGGAAAGCCTTTAGGTTTACCCCGCAGCAGAAGTTAACCACACTGAGGTTTAGCTGCAGCGCTGGGTCTGGGTATCAAGACACTGTGGGGTTTAGTGTTACAGGTAAGAAAAGTACCAGAATTGTTTGACTTGGAAAATAACATTCATCTTGATATTTCGTCATTGGTCGATGAGATAAGAAAACGCTTGATGACACGAGTGAGTGAGTGAGTGAGTGAGTGAGTGAGTGAGTGAGTGAGTGAGTGAGTGAGTGAGTGAGTGAGTGAGTGAGTGAGTGAGTGAGCGAATGAGTGAGTGAGTGAGTAGGTGAGTGAATGAGTGAGTGAGTGAGAGTGAGTGAATGAGTGAGTGAGTGAGTGAGTGAGTGAGAGTGAGTGAATGAGTGAGTAAGTGAGAGATGGGATCGTAACGCCATATGTCTTATTATTTCAGGAATGTCACCAAGAGTGGCCCGATTCGGCACCACCGCCAGCGCTACAAACGCCGGGTCTATCGAGCTAAACGCGGGCACAAATGCGACGTTTGTGTGTGAGACCAGGGGAGACCCGCTGCCACAGGCCGCAAATGTCACCTTCATGTTTAGCAGTCGCAAACTCGGCCTGTCAACAGAGATGTCTACAGGAGGAACCACAATCCATCGCAGTTTGCTACGCAACGTTTCCACAGCTGATGCCGGGCAGTCCAGCTGTAGGGTCATGACAGTAGCGGGGCAGGACAACAGGGAGGTGTCAGTTATTGTAAAAGGTTAGTGTATCATTCTTTCGTCTGTAAGATCGTCTGTATTGCCCTGTTATTGGGTGGGCCGACTGCTCTCTCATCGCAGCCAGGGGCTGAAATACGAGGAGCTCACAATAGGCGTGGCTAAATCGCGAGTGACTTGTCACTCAGGTCACCTCAATACGACAGTAATTGCCCCAGGTGCAATTATGTTAGGTGGCAATGATAAAGGCCCAAACAATACATATATCACGCAATGTGCATCATGTCATGTGCATCCTTTCTTCACCGGATGGTAACGTCAGAGGATAATCAGAACGTCATTCTAGAAAAACAATGCAGGACACTTTTCTTTGCTGACCAGATTTTAAAGTTTTCCCTTTGGTTCTATTTCCAGTCCCACCGACCACAACAGTACCCCCACCCGTCCGCCCTACAAGCCCAACAGAACTGACCGTCGACATACAACTCAGCAAACTGGATTTGACGGGAGACGGGGAGATTATCGCTAAAGATATCGAGTACAAACTAGCCAACGAATCGGCATGGCAAACACTGACAAATGCTGAAGAAGGAGAAGTAAGGATAAGGAATCTGTCACCCAACACAACCTACAACGTACGGCTGGTTCTGAGCCGGCCGGGGGAGGGGGGCAGGGGGAGACCTGGACCTGCTACTACCGTGTCAACTCTAACAAGTATGGCAGGTACGACAGTCGTCATTTTACATCAGCTCACATGATCGACCAGATAAAAGACTACTTTTTGGTACCCAGTTAGATTCCTCACAACACCAGTTGCAATGGCAACACATTTCAAGATTGCAACTGTATGCATGTACCACTGAATATGGGGATGGTTTATTCAGATTGATTTACGTGCTTGCCAGATGATTGGCAGAATATGCACGGAGAATACCATCGGTATCAATGTTAACATCATCATTTTAACAAGGATTTTTATTTCGATGAAAATTGATCATATTTCACTCTTGAAATTAACCTTCAAACCATTCAGTCTATCCCAATTGTTGAATTTTGACGATTGTAAAATTCTACATTGGTCTCGCGAATGGCAACCGCTGGAAGACCAAACGCATGCCTTTGAAAATATGCCCCAATGCCCAATGCATAAGCTTTGTTTGTTCTTTACCATTTGTGTAACGATACGATGTACCCGCCCGAACCCAGCAGCCGCCCAGTCTTCAGCCGGGGCAGTAGCTGGAGGAGTCATTGCCGCCTTGCTGCTGCTAGTGCTACTGGCGGGGGTTGGGTTTTTCCTTTGGAGGTAAGTGGCATTAAGTGTCAAGGCAGAAAATATTTTGAACCTACATGTTCTTTCAAAACACTGTTGTAGTTTTCTGTTTTCATTTTCACATCTGCCAAAATGACCATGGACCTCTCTAGAATCAATCATCATAACGTTTTTCTAATATCTATTTAATATGTAGGAGGAAAGGATCACCATCTCCGCGGCTCGGCAAAGTGAAGAAGACACCAACAACCAAAGCAAGACCCCCAGGTAAGTCTATAGTGCATGATATTTACTGATATAGAAGCCGTTTTGTACCATATAGCCAAAGGTGCCGGTGGCATGGACACTGTAAGCCTGGTAGCTATAGGCCATTGTATTACGGCCTTGTCATTCTTGTGCTGGTCTTTGACACAGATCGTACACAGCCTCTGCCAGGCTTCCTGGAGCTTGCTGCAAAGGGTTCAGTCAACGTTTTCGGGACATCTGTCCATCATTCCCTTCATACCGTCCGACTCCTGTCTATCCTCCAAAAACCATACCTATCTCACCACTCCGAAGCTTTCAATACAGTTTAAAGCCCCAGATCGTCCTTGTTATTTACCGCTCCCTCCTCACCCGTGAACTCCTAAGCCTCTTCCACCAAAAGAACCCATACATGCCTGGCTCCCCACCCTTTCAAAGTTTCTCAACCTTATGATGCCTTAAGTTAGATGACCGATTCTTTCTATTAAATGACCGTAAGAATCATACAACTTCTCATATTATGCATCAAGCAATTGATAACTTGTAAAGAAATTGGTCTTGAAATTGTTTTTTTTTTCGTTTGCCGTGTACATTGTGTATTTGATTTCTCACTATGGTACATGAACTATTTCTTCCCATTGCAGTGCATTACCCATTAATCCCTATTGTTATTCCAGTAAGTCCTTATCCTTTACGGAACATGATCACTCATTTGTATCTCGACCCCCACCCTACCTCGTTGTTTACAGAGCCGGCGGAGGAGCCGCCACCACAAGTTAATATCTATGACGAAATCCCCGGTCCCCCTGGTAAGCTACTGGGTACTGCAACCACTGGCCTTGGTGCTGAAGTAGTTTGGTGGTAGCTTGTAGCCTTTCGTTGTTCACTCTTCCCGGGTGTTAAATGTAGCCTGGAATCCAGCCGTATTGTGCTTTGGTCGCTCCCCTGAGGTACGCTTCCTGCCAATACGACTGGCCTTCGTTACCATTCGAACGATTGGCATTTGAATATTCGCAAAGATTTTCTGCGAGATTTCTGTTTGGCTGATTCAATCGCTCGTTCGAACAGGCGTTCTATCATCATCAACGACCCATCTTCTTCGAGACTATTGGAACGATCTGATAAATCAAACTCTTGCCACACTCGGTTGGCAATAGCGCTATTCAAACATCCTTTCCGTTGAGAAAAGCCTCTAAGGTCTTTGTTTGCCCGTTTTAGTGAAGAAATTCCGGGTAATTTGCTGGGTAGTTCAGGCATTATGAACGTCTGACGCGGTGGTCATGTTGATGATAATGGAACGGCTGTTCGAACGAGCGCTTGAACCATCCATAATTCAGCCAATCAGAAATATCGCATAAAATCTCTGCGAATATTCAAATGCCGATCGTTCGAATGGTAACGAAGGCCAGTCGCAGGAAGCGTACCTCAGGGGAGCGACCAAAGCACAATACGGCTGGATTCCAGGCTAGTTAAATGTGCATATGAAGCAAAGGCTAGGTGGTGTAACTGGCAGTATAGCATGGTGGTGCTAATGGATTGTCAGTGCTCCACAGACGTCTCGGTGTTTGCGATGCATGTTGGATCTTTCTTGTCTTTTTACAACCATTGACAGCCATCTTTCTCTCCAACCATTGGATTTCATTTCAAGCGTAGATACTGCAACAACTACATTTTGGTCGATAGAGTAGTCTTACTTTTTGACGCAATATTTGATCGGTTTCACACACAAAAGTTTTACCTGGAAAGCATTCAAGACGCGCTCTGTCTCGATAAAGTAGCCATTTGGATATAATCACATGGATGCCTTTTGCACATGCATTTATGCCCTCAAATACAGTTTTATAAGTGCTGAAATTACGTTAGTACTTAGATGATTCACAACATTTTCTCGCCCAGACCCTCCCCCTAGACCTGACCTGGCGCTGGAGGATGGGGAGTTACTAGAGGAGAACCCGTACCGGGTGCAGATAGACGCCCTGCCGGACTATGTCCACCAGCTTGGGCCTGATGGCATCAAGAAAGAGTTTTCGGTAAGCTCTCGTTACATACTAAGTATATAGTGTCACATATTGAGGATAGATCAAATGTTTGTTTTTACAGATTGTACGATCGATTTTTAACGTTCAACAACGTTCAACGTTCAGGGTCGTTCGGTGTAACGGGTCGTTCGGTGTAATATAACCAGCTGCTGCCGCGCCGCGTGCCTGCGAAGCTGGTGTGTTACGCCGAACGGCGGTTATACCGGCTATATAGATACAGATACAGAAATGACGATACACAAAGTTGATCATCTCTGATGTGCGTAAGGTGTTACATTTTGCTGAATCTACAATTCTAAAAGGAATAGTTGTTATCAAGGTCGGAACACTTTAGATTTCGATGTTTTTAAATCAGGCTTAACCAAATGTGGTTCGCCACAAGTGCTTGATTGTCCGATTTTTTTTCTCTCATTTTCTCAGACCATCAGCGATCACCGTCACCCATATGCTGTGTCTAAAAAGCCAGGAAACGTGGCAAAGAACCGGTACAAGAACATCGTATCCTGTAAGTATTCTTCTCAAAACAAAGCTCATCGTCTTGCCTGCTCCCCAATCCATTGCCACTCTGATAACTTGTTTTTCTGATAATATCGAACTTCTATAAGAAAATATGGCACATCTAGGCTTGTATTGCTCTCTATATCTTAAGACTATTGTAGTACTTCTGTTTGTTTTACTGATTTTCTATTACAGTTCAATCCTATATACATTCCATTCCTATCGATATATATATACGTATCTGTTAGCAATTCTAGCAATCCACTCTGTGTATAGGGTATCTTTTTGTACCTCGTTTTCTGAGTTTCCTTTTTTCACTTTATCTACATTGTTGTTGCAGACGACCACTCGCGTGTTGTTCTTCAGGACCAACCCACCCGGCCCAACTCAGACTACATCAACGCCAGCTACATAGATGTAAGTTCGACAACAGTCACTGTGTTGCTTGTCTGGACGCTCATGTACTGTTAACTCGGTTACTTTGCTTCCATAACCCATGTTTTTGAGAAACTGTTCCAGGCTCAAACTTTCTATACGCACTTTCTTAAGTTCAAATGAGAATAAGTTTTCTATCTTTTAACGATATAAAGTTACATTTTCATTTTACCATGTTCTCCGTGGGAGAAAGTACTCACAGGCAAAGACATGGGAATGGAGGTAGCAGTTGATAGCGTTGATATTGTTCCCTTGTCTCTCCCACCAGGGTTACGACAAAGTGAAGGCGTTTATCGCGTGCCAGGGCCCGAAGCAGGACACCAGCCGGGACATGTGGCGGATGGTCTGGCAGGAGAGGAGCGCCTGCGTCGTCATGGTAACCAACCTCGTGGAGAATGGAAGGGTAAGCTAACGAAACAACTAGATGTTGCTTTCATCCCCCTTTTTTTCATCCTCTCTTTCCCTCCCTCTCTCGTTTCCTCTCTCTCTCTCTCTCTCTCTCTCTCTCTCTCTCTCTCTCTCTCTCTCTCTGTCTCCAAGAAGGAAAAGAGGAAAGAAATTCTTAATGCCAATGTTACCAGCTGTTTAAATTGGTGTATTGCATACTGATTTTAACGCGTTCTTTGCTAGGTCTTTGAGGCAAATAGGTTTTGATTTTGAGTAAGTGTAAAGGATCGAGGAGGGCGTACACGGTACATGAGCAGAAGTATGAATTGATATGTAAAGGAGGTGAGGACAAATTTTAGATAGAGTTTTTGATAGTTTGTCTACATATTTGATGTTACTCCTGTGCGCACCATGCAGGCAAAGTGTGAGCGGTACTGGCCAGAAGAGAACAATGAGTACGAGAACAACGTGCAGACGTACGGGGACATCACTGTCACGGCGGAGAAGGTCAGCAGCATGGCGGACTACGCGCTCAGGCTGCTGCACGTACAGAAGGTATAAGGTGTTCAGAGTGCAATATGTCGAGACTTCGTCTTTCGTTTTTATTTGCTACAAGTAATATACAGTAGTAGCAAAACATAACTGTTTTATTTCCTTTTCAAAGCGGATTTGTTCAATACAAGACCATTGATGGTGGAAATTGATTGATGGTTAAAAAAATTTGCAAGATGATAGGTATGAAAATTGTTCTTTTAAGTTTGAATATACAGGAGAGAACAGTTGTCATAGTATATAAGAGTCCATAGTTTGGCAACGAAAGAAGCTGTTGCTGAATATGGACTTTGAGACCGAATATCTGGCTAGCTATCAAACTTGTCTTTAGTTATTTGAGGCGTAAATTGTTTGCAACTTTATTGTTGCAATTATTTGGTCTTCGTGTGTGTGGAAACGGAAAAAAAGATGTAAATGTCAAAACGTTCGAAATAGCAAAAGGTTGTTGACAGTTGTACATTCATTTCTAGGCTGGCGTGGACGAGGTACGAGAGGTGCTACACTTCCAGTACACGAGCTGGCCTGACTACGGGGTGCCCAAACATCCTACATCAACCATCAACTTCGTCAAGAGGGTCAAGGCGTCCATTCCTCGCGGGGCTGGACCGACCATCGTACACTGCAGGTAGGTTAATGGAAAACAGCCTGCCCTTGTCAATGGTTTAAATGCAAAAGCCATGTAATTTCTGGCGGAAATGTTGTACGGGGGTCAGTGTTACTAGCTAGATACATGTACATATAGATGTTTTGAAACAGGAAAAACAGAATGAGAACACATACTACTACTACATTTGCACTGTCAGTCAGTCTATACAGACCATGACTCTGCCCAAAAGAACTAAATGACAATGAAGACTACAGGACTGAAAACACTTAGAAAGTTCTTAATTTTGTGTTTGTAGTGCACCTGTCCGACTGTCGAAATTGGTGGTAAGTGTTTAAAGAGTTACATTACTAGCTGTTCTTTTAACTCTGGTTATTCGTTTGCGTCAGATAATGTTGAAAAGTAGAAATAAGTCATAGTACGTCTATATTCATTTTCCCCATCCTCCCAACCACAGCGCGGGTGTGGGGAGGTCCGGTACCTTTATCACCATCGCCGCCATGTTGGACATGATTGATGAAGAGGGCGCCATCAATGTGCACGACTTCGTAGATGCCATGCGCGAGAACAGGATGACCATGGTCCAGACTCCGGTAGGTGGCGCTTGTCGTGCGTAGTGCAACCTATGAACAAGAGTCTGAAAACTCAAACCTGCTTGAAATATTTTGTTTTGTGATGGTGCGCATGGTGTGTTGTGGGGGTTGATATGGTTTGACGTTTGGCAAAATTATTCCATCATTGTTCTTAAGTTATATATCTACCTATGGTAAACAGTCAGATCCAAAACTACACCTTTCTGGTGTCCTCACCATTTCATTTTTATTTCCTATTGTTACACCTGCACCTGGCACATACATTGTATCTCAATGTGTATATAATGGTTCACACCATACAGAGGTGACAGCGATGGTCACAGTTGCTCTTTTTTGCTCCTTGGAAGATTTTGACCAGAATGCCCCAGCAGTTCTAGAGCAAGCTGCTAGAGGGCCCAAACATACAACACTTCTTCCTTACACCACAAGCTATACATACATACATACATAATTCATCCGGTTTTACACCGGTGAGGTACAGTCCGAAGCACAAGATTTCCAGAATGATCTGTCCTTCATGGCTGACACTAAACTTGACCCTGACAGTCCAATGTCTCTTTCTATCATTGTCTTTAAGGTAATGTACGGTCGGCCAACTCTGCGCCTTCCTTCTGGTAGCCAGTCCATTAGTCTCCCTGCAGGCTCGTTCCCACGAACCACGTGCCCTGCCAGGGCGAGTCGGCGCTGCCTCACCACAGATGAAATGGCTGGGAGTGGGCCGTATAGTTGCTTGTTGGTTAAACAGTCTCTCCATGAAACATTATACACCTTTCTCAACATTTTCGTATAAGTACCATCCAATTTTTTGCTCTGTGCTGCTGTCATAGTCCATGACTCACAACTATACAGTAGAATGGACTCAGTACATGCTTTAAACACTTTGGTTTTTGTGTGCTTACTGATGGGTGCTTTCCATATCTTTTGTAAGGAATGGAGAGAACTCCAGGCTTGAGCAATCCTACATTCCATATCCTTCTCAGAATTGGTATAGCCACCTAAGTACTTAAAGTCTACTACACGCTCGATTTCAGAACCGTCGGAAGTAGTTAGTTGCTGGGAAGATGATGGGTTTATATGCATGTATTTTGTTTTTGACGGGTTCAAATATAAGCCGATGGCCTGACATGCCACTTCTACTTTGTCTAACAGGATTTGTGCAAAAAGTAATGAGTTTTCCAAAAGGGCAATGTCGTCTGCAAAATCGATATCGGCGAGGACTTCTGCAGGGTAGCGACTACTACGCCGACGACGGAGTGTAAAACCATCAGTGTCTGAAATCGAGCACCTTAACGCGTAGTCTAGACATATAATGAACAAAAATGGAGCAAGAGGGTCCCCCTGCAGTACACCAGTATCAATGCTAAACATGTCAGTTTCTCCATCTGGAGTGATAACAACTGCGGATGTATCTCTGTACATAACTGCTATAGCATTAACAATGTCTTTTGGAACCCCATATGCCTCTAAGATCTTAAACATTTTACTACGGTTAATACAATCGAATGCTTTGCGAAAGTCGATAAATACTACGACAAGCTCTTTGTCAAAATTCTTTAGCTCTTCGACAATGCGACGCAGCGCAAGTATGTGTGAAGTAGTAGATCGACTTTGTCGAAAACCATTCTGATTAGGGCGTAGAATTTTATCAATAATAGGTCGGATCCTGTTAAGCAGGCAGCGGTTATACACCTTACATGCAGTTTGTGATAAGGAGATACCTCTATAATTGTTCACAGATCTAAGGTCCCCTTTCTTTGGAATTGGAACAATTCCGGATACTCCCCATTCCTTTGGACGGTTTCCATTGTAGGTGCCATTGCAGAACTGGAGTAGGACTCTCCTTACTTTGGGCATAGTCCAGAATTCCAGGGGTAGACCATCGAGGCCAGAGGCCTTTCCATGTTTCATCTGTTGTACAGCCATGTCCACTTCTTCTTGAGAGAATTCTCCACTTTTGAATTCCAAGTTGACCCACAAGCTATGTGCCACCAAAAATCAAGACCATAGCATATCCATGTCAAAAGATACAAAAATCCAAGTTCTGTTGCAGTACCAAGGTCACACACCAGGGGATCCAAAATTGACTTTGACCTTCGTCTTCCAAACACCTAGCCTGGGTACCATCCGGAAAGTAGTTCGCTCTGGCGTTCATTATTTACTATATACAGTCGCTTCTAGCTCTGACATTCATTATACACTATATACAGTCGCTTCTCTGTGTTTCCGTCTGGGAACGCGGACCATCTAAACGTCTGGAATCGTCCAAATTTTGGACGCAGGCGCTGATTGGTCCCCAAATATGAGCGAATTATGGAATGGGTTCAAGCATTCGTCCGAACAGGCGTTCCAACACCGGACAAGCTCTCCGTCTGCGGGAGGACCTGTTGTCATCGAACGAGCGCTCTAGAATCTATTCCTTGATTCGCTCATTAACTGACGTTAGCACCAGACAGTTTGAATGCGCACGTCTCCAGACGGATAGCAGAAGCGAACATAGGAGCGAACTACTATCCGGATGGTACCCAGGCTACCAAACACCTACCCAAATACCAAATATCATTACAATCCATCAACAGGTTCTAAAGTTATGCTGACCACAAATATGTGGAAACACAAACAGACACACACACAGACACACCAAAAACTGTACCTCCATTTTTCATGGAGGTAAATCACACGTTCTGTTCTGGAGATATAGCACTGGAAACGACCCTTCCACACACTCCCATCCTACTGAAAACTCAAAACACATGTTACAGCTGCTAGCTGTCCCCAAGGAGGTTGAGACAGAGGGAATGAGGCCAGATCACTCCATATCAGGAAAAGGGGTGTAAATATTTTTTTTAAAACGAACCACAAAACAACAGCAAACTTCTAATCTACTTAATAGCACAATAGGTCACACACTCTATTCCCATAGCAAAGGAAATCGCAATCCATCCAGAGGTTCTAGAGATATCGGTCCGGAATCACAAAGATCCCTACCAGAAACAGTACATGCTTTTTTCAAGCATGTAAAAATAGCGTGTCACATTGATTAGCTTTACTACTTGTAAATTCTTAAGGTATCAAATTAAGGCTGTTTAATAATACACCAGGCAGTAAATACACAGGTGCTCCGGCTTTCGGGATTCTTGCCGTTATATTCTGTATGACCCCCCCCCCCTCTCCATACAACAAAAGACAAGAACAGATAAATCAGACATATGATATCAACTTGTACTTTCTTTGCCATTCTACCATGATTATTTGGTTCGCTATAGGGACAAATGATCCATTTACAATTTGTTCTTGGTCTATAAAGGAATATAACTGAGTAATGTTTTTTTTTTTGTGGACAGATCTTTTACCATTGCTCACATTGTTGTTGTTATTGTTGTTGTTGTTGTTTACGTTCTTCTCTGTTGTGTAAACAGGAGCAGTACGTGTTTATCTACACGGCACTGCTGGAAGCCACACAGTGCGGCAACACCACCATTCCTACAGACGAGTTCCGTGATAGGTTCAGCACTCTCAGCCGCAAGAACCCCAAATCTGGTCTGAACGCTTTTCAAGAGGAGTTCAAGGTAATACATGGATAATTTCAATACAACTTTCCAATAGAAGCCCTTTTTGTCGGTAGATACAGCTGTGTACGAAATGCAATGCAAAATTTTGGTACAAAGTCATGTCATGTACTTCCTAAGTTTTCATTTTTAAATGAAAACTTAGGAAGTACATAGAAAATAGAAAAAATAGAAAATAGAAAATAGACTGGTTTTATGTCATTTTTTTCTTGGTTGTGTTCCAGATGATACCTTAATTATGAATCATATTTCCATATCAATTTTTTGTTGTTCCACTAGAGACTGGCTCGGGTCTGCGCACCCCTGACGCCAGACAAGACCAGGTCGGCGCTGGCACCGATGAACAAGGACAAAAACCGCTTCTCGTCGGTCCTTGCCAGTACGTCAGCTATCATTATGCTGGTAGCAGTGATTGCAAATCAACATAGCGTTACTTATAACCATACAACCCCCCTGGATTAGTTTGTAAACTGACTTTCGATATTATCTATGACAGGAAAAAGCAAAGGGCTTTATTAAGTATAATTGTGCAACCGCATAGGTCCCATTTCATCTGTAAACGTGTGTTATTTGGTTCTAATGCAACAAGCGATAGCAAACCTCAGGAAATCACAAGTAATAACACTGGAGACAAGCATAGTTATAATGCATAGTTACATGTATTAATATGGACATACAATCTTTATTGACAACGACAAAAGTACAGCGACTTTCGTAAGGTCTACATGAATAACAACTACTTACAGTACAACTAAACACATATATATGGATATCTATAGGTATGGATGAATCAACGTAAAGGGTCTAGCATGTCATTTACACTATATCATCTGCCTGTAGGTGACAGTAACCGCCCCATGCTGACCCCCCGGCCCGGCGACCCACCAGGCACCGACTACATCAACGCAGACTTCCTGGATGTACGTAACCATACACCTTCATAATCTTTTACGACACCTCAGGGGCGGATCGTTTAGGCTAACGTCACATTTCCACAAAGGGCCCGGCAGTTATTTCTTTTGGAGGGGGGGGGGGGGGGGGTAGTACGACATAAAAGACATCAAAAACACAAAACGACCGAAAATAATTCGGTAATTGTGTAGTTTGCGGTTCCGAGCGTTGTATTTTGAGGCCGATAGCCCGGTTGCGCGTCGGTCGACGTTTTAGGTATCCGATGTCACGGTCACCTCTCGCTCGTTATTTTACGTTGCAACGTCGCTGTTTGAAAACCGACATCGCTTTTTTGAAACCCGACGTCGAAACCCGACGTCGAAGCTCTTTCGAAATCCGACGTCGGTTTTGAAAATACACGTCGCTTTCGAAAACTGACGTCGGTTCTCAAAAACCACATCGCTTTGAACACCGACGTCGGTTTTGAAAAACCACATCGCTTTGAAAACCGACGTCGATTCTAAAAAACAACATCGCTTTGAAAACCGACGTCGGTTTTGAAAAACTACATCGCTTTGAAAACCGACGTCGGTTTTGAAAAACTACATCGCTTTGAAAACCGACGTCGGTTTTGAAAAACTACATCGAGGATTAACTCCAGGGGGAGGGGCATTTTACACCTTTCATTCACACCAACCAAACACAGATGTGTATTTGTTATCAAACCCACCATGGATCGACTAGTTAGGCATATTGCCTGCCCTTACGCCCCAAACAGAGATTCGGCTCCGAGCAGTTGGGAAAAATTTGAGACTTTATCATATGCCTCTTTCTTGTCCCGCCCTTGTTGGGGAGGGCGGACGAAAGACGCGGCACATAACAATGCCGCAATTTTGCTCCCAAACCTCTGCAAGGAGCTTCCGACTAGTTTTGACGTCGGGCCTTCTTTTTTGTTTAAACTTTCTCTTTAAACACTTG
Source organism: Branchiostoma floridae x Branchiostoma belcheri (assembly GCA_019207045.1). Lineage (NCBI taxonomy): Eukaryota > Metazoa > Chordata > Leptocardii > Amphioxiformes > Branchiostomatidae > Branchiostoma > Branchiostoma floridae x Branchiostoma belcheri. The sequence continues at coordinate 15,309,505 of CM033037.1, read as the reverse complement.
GTTTGGCGACATAGCAAAATAAAATTAAAAAAAAAGAACAACGTTAAAACCAGTCCTTTTGCGTGGGGAGTACATATCACCGTGAACTAAGCTATATTTACCTTACACTCCTACAGGGCAAAAATTCTACATAGATGTGTATTACACTATGTGTATTATACTGTATCTCTCCAAGCAGAGGTTGCGCTTCGGCTGTTTTTCATGTGTTTTAGGCCTTTTTGTGGGGCTTTCAATTTTGTACAGGAGCCTTCATGTTCGCCGGCCAAAGAGACGTGAAGAAAACAATACACAATAGAAAGCCCAGCAAAGAGACCCAACTGAACACGTCAAAAACTGCCGAAAACACCATTGCTTGGAGAGTACACTAACATGTCTAGACCTGTCAGTTGGCGGTGGTTGGAAGAACATTACTTACCTATAATGTCTCTTATCACGTCAAGGAAATATTGCTTTCACTAATCTAAGAGAATCGTTGCTGACTCACTTTGTATCAACTTATCTGGCGAAATCAGGTTGCTGTACATGTGCGAGCTTTGTGTGTGTGGTGCCTGTTGATGCGTTCATACTCTTCACACACACAATGAAAACACCAACACATGTGTTAGGATGGGGGCGAGTGCGTGCACACCGCAGGAATACTTTTATTTGCCAAAGGTACAATCGTAACGAAAGCGGAAGGTCAAAGATCAAATTGAACACCGAAACATCAATATCCAAAAGGGATCGTCAAACCAATTCCAAAGACATACGATTTTTCGTGATCACGTAAACCAAATTGTTAAACATTAGCATACATAGCTGCTTATGTTGTTTGCCAGCCACGAAAGCACGAAGGCCGAAAAAGGGACGTTCGCCGACCTGATTTCGAATCCCCCCCCCCCCCCCATTCCCATCTATTACAAAACAGCAGACGACCTGCTTTTAATAACGCCAAATTCCAATCAGCAGACGACCTGCTTTGGAAAACGCCCCCTTGCCTATCAGCAGATGACCTGCTTTCTATAACGCCCCCTTGCCCATAAGCAGACGACCTGCTTTCGAATACGCCCCCCTTGCCCATCAGCAGACGACCTGCTTTGGAAAACGCCCCCCTTGCCCATCAGCAGACGACCTGCTTTCGAATACACTCCCCTTGCCCATCAGCAGACGACCTGCTTTGGAAAACGCCCCCCTTGCCCATCAGCAGACGACCTGCTTTTGAAAACGGCCCCCTTGCCCAGGAGCAGATGACCTGATTTCCATAACGCCCCTTTTTTCCATTAGCAGACGACCTGCTTTCGAATACGCCACCCTTTTCCCATCAGCAGACGACCTGCTTTGGAAAACGCCCCCCTTGCCCATCAGCAGACGACCTGCTTTTGAAAACGGCCCCCTTGCCCAGGAGCAGATGACCTGATTTCCATAACGCCCCTTTTTTCCATTAGCAGACGACCTGCTTTGGAAAACGCCCCCCCTTGCACATCAGCAGACGACCTGCTTTCGAATACGCCCCCTTGCCCATCAGCAGACGACTTGCTTTCGAATACGCCCCCCTTTTCCCATCAGCAGACGACCTGCTTTGGAAAATGCCCCCCCTTGCCCATCAGCAGACGACCTGCTTTCGAATACGCCCCTCTTGCCCATCAGCAGACGACCTGCTTTCGAATACGACCCCTTGCCCATCAGCAGACGACCTGCTTTTGAATACGCCCCCCTTGCCCATAAGCAGACGACCTGCTTTCGAATACGCCCCCCTTGCCCATCAGCAGACGACCTGCTTTTGATAACGCCCCCCTTGCCCATCAGTAGACGACCTGCTTTCGATAACACACACCCCCATTCCCATAAGCAGACGACCTGCTTTCGAATACGCCCCCCTTTTCCCATCAGCAGACGACCTGCTTTGGAAAATGCCCCCCCTTGCCCATCAGCAGACGACCTGCTTTCGAATACGCCCCTCTTGCCCATCAGCAGACGACCTGCTTTGGAAAATGCCCCCCCTTGCCCATCAGCAGACGACCTGCTTTCGAATACGCCCCTCTTGCCCATCAGCAGACGACCTGCTTTCGAATACGCCCCCCTTGCCCTTAAGCAGACGACCTGCTTTCGAATACGCCCCCCTTGCCAATCAGCAGACGACCTGCTTTGGAAAATGCCCCCCCTTGCCCATCAGCAGACGACCTGCTTTCGAATACGCCCCTCTTGCCCATCAGCAGACGACCTGCTTTCGAATACGCCCCCCTTGCCCATCAGCAGACGACCTGCTTTCGAATACGCCCCCCTTGCCCATAAGCAGACGACCTGCTTTCGAATACGCCCCCCTTGCCCATCAGCAGACGACCTGCTTTTGATAACGCCCCGCTTGCCCATCAGCAGACGACCTGCTTTCGATAACACACACCCCCATTCCCATAAGCAGACGACCTGCTTTCGAATACGCCCCCCTTGCCCTTCAGCAGACGACCTGCTTTGGAAAACGCCCCCCTTGCCCATCAGCAGACGACCTGCTTTCGAATACGCCCCCCTTGCCCATCAGCAGACGACCTGCTTTCGAATACGCCCCCCTTGCCCATCAGCAGACGACCTGCTTTCGAATACGCCCCCCTTGCCTATAAGCAGACGACCTGCTTTCGAATACGCCCCCCTTGCCCATCAGCAGACGACCTGCTTTTGATAACGCCCCCCTTGCCCATCAGCAGACGACCTGCTTTCGATAACACACACCCCCATTCCCATAAGCAGACGACCTGCTTTCGAATACACCCCCCTTGCCCTTCAGCAGACGACCTGCTTTGGAAAACGCCCCCTTGCCCATCAGCAGACGACCTGCTTTCGAATACGCCCCCCTTGCCCATAAGCAGACGACCTGCTTTCGAATACGCCCCCCTTGCCCCTCAGCAGACGACCTGCTTTGGAAAATGCCCCCCCTTGCCCATCAGCAGACGACCTGCTTTCGATAACACACACCCCCATTCCCATCAGCAGACGACCTGCTTTCGAATACGCCCCTCTTGCCCATCAGCAGACGACCTGCTTTCGAATACGCCCCCCTTGCCCATCAGCAGACGACCTGCTTTCGAATACGCCCCCCTTGCCCATAAGCAGACGACCTGCTTTCGAATACGCCCCCCTTGCCCATCAGCAGACGACCTGCTTTTGATAACGCCCCGCTTGCCCATCAGCAGACGACCTGCTTTCGATAACACACACCCCCATTCCCATAAGCAGACGACCTGCTTTCGAATACGCCCCCCTTGCCCTTCAGCAGACGACCTGCTTTGGAAAACGCCCCCCTTGCCCATCAGCAGACGACCTGCTTTCGAATACGCCCCCCTTGCCCATAAGCAGACGACCTGCTTTCGAATACGCCCCCCTTGCCCATAAGCAGACGACCTGCTTTCGAATACGCCCCCCTTGCCCATAAGCAGACGACCTGCTTTCGAATACACCCCCCTTGCCCTTCAGCAGACGACCTGCTTTCGAATACGCCCCTCTTGCCCATCAGCAGACGACCTGCTTTCGAATACGCCCCCCTTGCCCATCAGCAGACGACTTGCTTTCGAATACGCCCCCCTTGCCCTTCAGCAGACGACCTGCTTTGGAAAACGCCCCCCTTGCCCATCAGCAGACGACCTGCTTTCGAATACGCCTCCCTTGCCCATCAGCAGACGACCTGCTTTCGATAACACACACCCCCATTCCCATAAGCAGACGACCTGCTTTCGAATACGCCCCCCTTTTCCCATCAGCAGACGACCTGCTTTGGAAAACGTCCCCCCTTGCCCATCAGCAGACGACCTGCTTTCGAATACGCCCCTCTTGCCCATAAGCAGACGACCTGCTTTCGAATACGCCCCCCTTTTCCCATCAGCAGACGACCTGCTTTGGAAAACGTCCCCCCTTGCCCATCAGCAGACGACCTGCTTTCGAATACGCCCCTCTTGCCCATAAGCAGACGACCTGCTTTCGAATACGCCCCCCTTTTCCCATCAGCAGACGACCTGCTTTGGAAAACGCCCCCCCTTGCCCATCAGCAGACGACCTGCTTTTGAAAACGGCCCCTTTGCCCAGGAGCAGATGACCTGATTTCCATAACGCCCCTTTTTTCCATTAGCAGACGACCTGCTTTAGAATACACCCCCTCTTCCCAGCCGCAGACGACCTGCTTTGGAAAACGCCCCCTTTCCCATCAGCAGACGACCTGCTTTCGATTACGCCCCCTTTGCCCATCAGCAGACGACCTGCTTTGGATAACGCCCCTCTTGTCCAACAGCAGACGACCTGCTTTGGAAAATGCCCCCCATGTGCATTAGCAGACGAATTGTTTTCAATATCGCCTCTCTTGTCCATCAGCAGACGACCTGCTTTCGATAACGCCCCTCTTGTCCATCAGCAGACGACCTGCTTTCAAATACGCCCCCCCCCCTTGCCCATCAGCAGACGACCTGCTTTCGAATTCGCCCCCTTGTGCATTAGCAGACGACCTGCTTTCGAATACGCCCCCTTGTGCATCAGCAGACGACCTGCTTTCGAATACGCCCCCCTTGTGCATCAGCAGACGACCTGCTTACAATTCTATACAAATACGCCCCCCTTGCCCATCAGCAGACGACCTGCTTTCGAATACACCCCCCTTGTCCACCAGCAGACGACCTGCTTTCAAATACACTGCTTTCAAATACACTCCCTTCGCTCATGGTTTACAAAACATCAGATGACTTGCTTTTGAATACACCCCCTTGCCATTTACTTACAAACAGCAGACAATCCGTTTTTGAATACGCACCCCCTTGCCCTTCAGCAGACAACCTGCTTTCGAATACAACTCCATTGACAATCATTTACAAAACAGCAGACGACCTGCTGTCGAATATGCCCCCCTTCCCTATAATTTAAAATAGCAGACGACCTGCTTTTGATTTTGTTCACCTTCATCATCATTTACCAAACAGGAGACCATCTGCTTTCAAGTTCTCTCCCCTCACCATCATTTACAAAACGCATATCAACCTGTTCACTCTTTTTTCAGTGCCTGTTTCCCACGTACCCTTCTTAGCCAAGCCTCAGTCCGGCCCAGGTCCTTACACACTCCCGCAGAGCATGTTATCCAGCCTTCCGCGGAACCCCATCGTGCTGGATAAAGTCACAAAAAGTAAAAAAGAACATTCACAACTTCTCGGATCGTCCAAACCTTCCGTGGAATCCCTTTGCGCCAGTTAATGTCACAGCATTGTCAAGAAAGAACGTACGTGACTTGTCGGATCATCCAGCTTTCTGCGGAACCCCTTCGCGCTGGATGTCATCACATTGTATCACGAGAGAAACGTACACAAATTTTCGGATTGTCCAGCTTTCCGCGAAAACCCTTCGCGCTGGGTAAAGTCACACCAAGCTAAAATACAACTACACACTTTCCGAATCATTCAGCTTTCTGCGGAACCCCGTCGCACTGAATGATAATCCCATACTAAAAAGAAAATACCAGCTTTCCGCGGTGTCTCGTCGTGCTATTCACCAAGGCGTCAGACTACACGAAACAAAACAGGGTTACTCGATTATTACTGAACAAACCAGCGTCCCGTGGTACCCCATCACACTGGAGAACGATATCTCAAAAGTAACAAGAAAAAAGGAGGGGGGAGAACCTGCTGAAAAGAGAACAACCGAAAATGACTCACAGTCCAATTTCCTTGAGCTGGGGCTGGGCGGTGTCGCGGACTGGAGTGCTAGCCGACCCTGATCCTCCTACTGTTGTCCCTTGTAGCATTGCGCCATAAAGCCGCCTCTTCGGGTTCCCTGGTATCTTAAAATATTTTTATTAAAATATCTTCATTAAAAAAACGTGGTTCACAACAAAAACATCATAGCCTAACAGGTTCCCTGGTGCATCTTGACCCCTCTTTGCATGCCACCGACGGGTCCCATGGCCACACATCTGGCAAGGTTGATGGTGGCTTGTCCCGGAGCTGCATCAGACCTGTATGAACAACACGTGAACCATGAGACAGTGGGGAGGAACGGGTGCCCGGCAACAGGTCCGGTCCCAGACAAACACAAGTCTAAATACATACGAAACTTGCACACCGCCCAGTCCCAGCACATGCGAGCGAGCCGCGTTATGTGCACGTGGGGATTAGCACGCGCACATTCACAATTGCAACTTCCCCTGCGCCTTACAGTTACACATTCAGGCACATGCAAATCAAACCCCAAACTAATGCAAATACTCGCAGAACCCCAAACACAACCGCGACGTTCCATCTAGGACTGCAAAAGAAATTTTACCTCGCCAAAACAGAAAATGACACCCAAATCGTACCAACTGCAGCATTCAAAGCTCAGAGACGGTGGCTGAACACTAGGCCAAACTCTCTCAGAGGAGCAACATCTAGTCCTGAAAGACAAAGAAATCCCGGGGTCGCCATCTTGCCTCATAGACCATGCCATCGTTGTCCTCTGTTTCTGCCTGAAATATTACCGAAAATAAAAGACATCAAAATCTGGAAACTTTCGTTCTGCTCCACACCTCAGCAATAAATGCCAGCATCCATATCTTTCCCTGATGGAGTATTACGGTAGATTGGCGAGACAAAAGATTTCAAAGAGAACCGCCATCTTGTTTCTGCACAAAGATCTATCTCATGTAGCTCCGATTCGGCTTAAAACATTCACAAAATCAAGAAATCACACAAGAATCACACAGCTCCAAAATGGGACAAAACGTCAGCATGAACTAAAGGCGTCCTTAACTCACCCCGGCCAGGATTAAGTTAAGCGGATTAAATGCTGAAAGAAAAAATCATATAATGCAGCCAGCTCTGTTCCCTGGGTCTTTCCTCCCCAAAGAGGAAAAAATCCCCTAGAACACTAACAATAAAAAACACAAGGGTTACAAAAGGTGTGGCTGGCCACCAAAAATTCAGTCGTACTCGATGGCATCCAACACAGCAAACATAGCTCTATACCTCCTGCAAAGCAGACACAATATTCAGTACACGAGGAAAACTGTCAAAATGTCTCGTCGTCCGCAAGGAAGCATAACACCAAATCTTCCGGGGAAGCAAAGGTCCCCCGTACGCGAGACCGCTAAGCCCTCGAGCTCCCTTTGGCATCCAAAACCGTCCTCGGTGGTGACGAGTTTTCTGCTTTCGCGGTGGTCAGGAGGAGTTAGGGGGAGACAGCGGGAGCTCTACGCAGACGGAGGACTGAGATGTGTATGCATCTCTTCGTAACGTGGGGTCAAAGTCAACTTCCAAGGACCAATGACCAATCAAGTTAAATAGCCTTAAAATTCGTCCTTAAAATTAACATCATTCATAGAATAGTTGAAAGTGCGTTCAAGTTTGCCTTCCTTCCACATTCAAGGTCATTTACATAACAGACGGTGAGGCCCTCTTTCCTTTTCAAGATTACTTACAAAATTGTAGAAGATGGTCATGGTGCATTTGAATTAGCCTCCCCTCCCCATTCAAGATCATTTACAAAAACAGTAGACCATGCGTTTCAAATTTGCCCCCGTTCCTATTAAAGATCATTTACAAAATAGCAGACGACTCTTTCCAATTCGCCTCCTTACCCTACACATCAGTTGCAATCAAATACTGTATTGATTTTTCATAATGTGTTTCTGTTTGTTGGGAAGATCAGTGCACGATAGTGCAGAGACTGCCATTAATTGATTCTTTTTAAATTCAAGGCAAAACAGTAGTACTCATCTGTGCGTTCCTCCTCAACTTGAATCACATTTCCATCATGATCTTCACTCTCGTCTTCCGTACCTACATTTAATATGATAAATAAGTGCATCAAATTACATGTGTTGTGTTAGTATTTGTTATAAATATGATTTTATTCATGATTGTAAATGAAGCATGTTATTACATTATGTCATCCAAGTCATGTCTCGCTGGTTACGGCTGACCCACAAAAAGACAAACCCCCTACTGGAGATACATGTAGGCGGTAGGCCTCTGACTCTGAGTTTTTGTTGAATTATGGAGGCAAGTTCTGACAGATGCTAAAGGCACCTGAAGGCACCAAGCCAACACGAAGGTTGGCAAAGCCAACCTGCGAGCAAACAAGTGATGGGTAGGAAAGGCCTTTTGAAATATTGACATTTTCTGCAAAATTTTGTGATGCTTGCGGAGTGCTATATTGAAATGATCTACTGTAAATACTAAAACTCTCGCTGTGGTTTTATGTTCGTGGTTTTCACAATGGCCACTTCACTACTAACATTTTGCTTCCGTCTCGTACTCGCGCTGCTCCCTCTCTCCCCATGAACATACTATACGACATTGTCACAGTACATGTATTAATAATGATGATGACGTATCAATCATGATGATAAAATGTTTGAGGTACTCGTTGCAGTAATAACACATGACTACTTACAAGTTACATCAGACACAATTTGTTTGAGTTCGCATTCACTCATTTCTCCACATGACTTACTGTATAACACTATAGCAGAAAAGTAATACTGTACTACACTGTCTACACAGACATTGTACTCAGATGGTAAATGGTTAGATCGGTGAAAGTGCTAGTAATCCTATTACAGGGGCTCAGCAGTAATGAAATAGTCTCTACCAGGCTCCGGATCGCTGGAAAATCGTAGAAATGGAACAAATAGAGAGGAATATAACCGGCCAGGGATCCTAGGATCACGAGCTGTTCCCTGGCCGGTTATATTCCTCTCTATTTGTTCCATTTCTATGATTTTCCAGCGATCCGGAGTCTGGTAGAGACTAGTAATGAAAGAGGAAGAAAGTCAAATCTAAAGACTGCTCTGTCCATTTTGTAGCATCCTTGCTCAGGGTTCTCCCCAGAATTTTTTAGTATAGTGGAGGGGCTGGCAAAAATAACCCGCACCAACGCGCTGCACTTTCATGAAAATGGGTTCATTTTGCAATGACAGAGGGTGTCAAATACTACAAGTATAATATACTGTTGTTATTCCTTTGTTGTGAAGTGGCAAAACTACTATTGTTTTGACCATTGCTCATTCACAAGTTTTTGCAGACAATGCTGACTGGAAAAGTGATGCCACTTGGTAAAAAAATCTGTGAATTGTCATTAACCTTAGCAAAACTAGCAAAGAAAATAGGGAAGAAACACACTAAATTTGAAAAATAGTATAGTGGAGCTGGCTGAGAGTATAGTGGAGGGCCTCCCTTATTCCACTCTCTGGGGAGAACCCTGCTTGCTAGAAACAGGCAGCTGGTTTCAAACTGGCATTTTGTAGTGGTGCTGAAATACCAAGTATGTGACTACAATACAGTAAGTGTAAATGCATTTAACCTTTTCGTGGGATGTAAAGTTCGTGGGATGGTGCTATCGCGAATTCAAAACCACCAAACTCAGGGAACATAAAAACACTTCATTTTCCTGCTACCATGAAATTTAATCCCCGCAAACTAAAATGCATTTAAAGTACTAGTACATGTATGACAGATGTCAGTGGGACAATCACTTTCAATCTTAAAAAAAATAAAGGTCTACTACGCAGTTTTTTGCGCTCAAATTTGAAATATTCTAGAACTAAGAAATCTCAGATTTACTACTACTTTTTGACACTTTTTGACACTTTTGTGTCATTATTTCACGTTTGCAACGTAGAGAATTAGCCTACAAACATTTCGTCCTATGCGCGCTGTAACTTGTTGACCCCCCTAGTTAGGCACTGGTGAGAATTCAAACAAGAATCAATCATCAACGGTTATTGGTCGGGAATCTCCGGTGAGTTCCGGGTGCGTGACGTCATGACTCGCTTGTGAAACAAAATCTCCGGGTAGGCTCGGGCAGACTCGGGACTACTCGGGTTTCGTCGGTGAAGAAACAAAATGGCTGAAACCCAGCGCGGGCATGCAGATTCCCAGGTTTTCAAAAGCGCTCGCACGGGGAAAATATCGACTCCTGACATGCCTTGAATAGTGTTCCGTAACGTGGTAGGCTTGATTCAACTAACTATATAAAGAAATGACCGAAAAATGGATTTTTTGTTTTCAGTTTGAAGCGCAAATAACTGCCTAGTAGACCTTTAATTACATAACAATACCTATTCAAAAGATTTCCAGGGATCTGCATTTCCGAGGGGTGCTTACCTAGTAAGCATTTGCACAAACCTTATGAAACTCGTACAAATCTTACGTGATACGGACGAATCGCTATGCAAAAATGCACGAATCTTATGAAAACCGCAGTAATCACTACAGAGTATCCGAAAATGAACACACCTTATGTGATTCGCACAAATTACTACTAGTATGTGACATACACGAATCTTACATAATAAGCACGAACCTTACGAAAATCGGCCGACCACTGCCGGGGTCGCTTGACTGATGGAGCAGGATATTCAAGATGGCGGGCTCGATCTTCGGAGAAGGCAAAATATGATCTGACACGTCGCAATGAAGCTTAAGTGTAGCTCACAGGCTATCAAATATGTCTTTGAGATAGCGCATTGTCCATTCCATGGTTTGGGATAAAAATATCATGGGTAGAAATACTAGAAACACTCAGAAACATACCTTCTCCAACATAGCGGTCAGGTGGTTTGCATAAGGTTTGTGCATATCACAGAAGATCTGTGCGTATCACATGAGGTTCGCACATTTTCGCATAGTGATTCATGCGTATCACATAAGATTCGTACGAATTTCATCAGCTAAGGCACCCAGGTGTTACCACCATCGTACAAAATGCACATCAGTGTTTTTTTAGCCCAAATGCCGGCTATACAATAGCCATATTCAACTTTTAAAGTTGTGTATTCATTGATAGACTGTTTTTGTAGAAAGATTCATACCCATATGTATTTCGCTAAAGCCTATACTTGTGTAGCCTCCTTTGTGTGTTGTGCAGGATAGATGTATAGCGTACAGACTCAATACTTCAGAGTCTTCCGGATCAGCTTTGTTAACAAACACACCACAAAAATCAGATGACAACAGTGAATAATGTTCTATTCCCCCGCTCAAAATGTACTTGCAGTACAGCATGGCTTTTGTTAGCATGTTAAAACTCCAAATTGCACCATACCATAGTTTCATCATTTTGGACACGTAGAAAGAGAGTGCATCACTAGTAACACCATCACCAAACTGAAAGCGTCAGGCAACAGGGGTCGTGGTAGACCGAGAAAAACTTATTAGATGGATTGTGTTAGGAGGGACATGAAGGTGTGCAGTCTCACAGGGCCGGGGTTGACCCACTGGACAGAGCAGCTCAGCCGCATGGAAGAGCAGTGTGAAGACTAACTGACTGCTGCCTACCCCTGCTGCCCTGCATCAGGGAACAGAGCAGCAGTATAATCAAACAATGGATAGTGAGTGAAATTAAAAATACCGCCCAAACTGAAAACACCCTGTCTGGTATTACACTCATCAGGTACCCATTTTTTTTCTCGTAAGGCCACAGCAAGTAAATTTTATGGATGACATCTTCTGCAGACTGCGGAAAAAAAACAAGATAGGTGGAAAAAAAAAACTACATTTTCAAAAATTGGCACCATTCAGTTTCAGTTCAGTGATGTAGGTTGTAACAAGAACTAAAGGGACAAACTATGGTATCAGAGCTAGCAAGGCATTAGGGCTGTGTACCTAAACAAATTACAGGTACAGGTACAGGTACACGGGTTTAGGTACAGGTCCGGACCTGCACCTGTACATAAAAAAGTTTAACCAAGTATATGCAAGTTAACATGTACCTAACTCAGTAACTGTCTTACGGTAGTGATAAATTGTCATCTTTGTACTTGGAATTACATGTTTGAATCTCAAAACAATTTCTTCTGCAAGTTTTCTTAAGTTTCAACTGCAAGATTATCACCATTGTCATTGTTGATTCAGGATTTACTTGTCTATCAGTCTTAAAAAGTAGTGTTTGATAGTGATTTAGTTTGTTTAGGTACAGGTACAGTACACAGATGTTTAGGTCCGGACCTGTACTTAAACATTTTTTTACGTACAATACAGGTACGGGTATTTAGGTACACAGCCCTACAAGAAATTCATTCCTGTATTCAAGACAAGAACTGGTGTGATAAAAGTGACACTAGTGTGGTAGACTGGCATCACCAACAAAGTTGGTAACCACACTCATGGATTCCATATTGGTGTCACTTTTACAACTATCCAATAAGTCCTGGGCACCTCGCATGTGTCACTTCTACAAGTACAATTATTATTAGGCTACAACACAGCATATGGGTACTAGTACTTAACAGTTAGGTCCAGGTTCAGGTCTGGACCTGGTCATCACCTGTATTCTGTACCAGTACCCACCCCTAGCCAGGACCAAAGTCAAGAGCATTCAAACTTTACCTCATGGGTGGCAAAAATCTCTTAAACACTGCCAACTGCATTTCACATCACTGCCAACATCTGGGCATAGATGTTGGGACAGCCTTACACAACAACATGAAGTACCACAGGACAGGTCACACCCTTAATATAGTGTTGGGTCGCAGCTGTACATTGTGGTAAGTTTTGTTTCTAAGCTCTAGAATCTTACCTTGTTTCTACTAGCCTTGTTGGTAAAAGAAAAACCAAACCGGGTGGTCCACACCTTAGCAGCTAATCCAAAAAGTAAAGTCTAGATGCCAGGCCTGACTTTCATCTTTATGGCCTATGCAAATTAGGAGGGTCACACATTCCTTCTCAAGAATAGAGGATGAATGTCATTTTGTAGTATAGTGCAGACGAAACCTATTTCCTTATTTCACACACCTAAGTGCTGTAGAAAAATTCATATTCCTAATGCAAAAAGACAAACCACGGGCAAGAATTTGCAATAAACAACAATTTATCTTCACTATGAGTATGACAGAAAAGCCAGGAGAAGTTGAATGACTATGTATCCAACTTCATTTTGTATCAGTGAGCTGAATCTTTTCAACAAGTCTTGTACTGACCTGTTCTTAGCCCGGTGTGGCAAAAATGTGCAATAAAGGTCTTCATTCATCAATAATAATTTCAACCGCACGACTCGGGGCCTGTTGTAGAATTTCCTTGGGCGTTTAGGGGACATGTTGGCTCTAGGCTAGAGTAGAGGAGTTGGTCTGTTGGCTGTTGTATTTGTAGCAGTTTTGCGGTTTTACACTTCAACGAAGTTCAAGTATTCTTTTTTATATCTATGACGCAGGGTTGTTGTCAGCACCTTTCCTTCGGTCCTTTGAAGGAATTTTGCAGCTGGGGACTGGAAAAGTTTTCCCCATTCCGTCCCCTGGGACAGACAAAATTGATATGTAAAGATATAAAAAAACTAAAACCCATGTGTTCTTCTTCACCAAAACAGGTGCCATTGAGCAGCTTAGTCTACAAGCAAAATGCAGGAAATAGTGTTTCAGAGGGTCTGGATTTAAAAATTTTCTGGGACCCAGACCCCCTAGAAATGACGCGCAACGTCACGCCATGCCTTTGGTGCTTGATAGGATTCCCATTAAAATCAAGGGGACTGAAAATGATTTCAGGCTGGCTACAACCCTACTAAGACGTTATATCTGTATACTGTAAATGCAAAAATGTTCGCGGTGGATTAATGTTCGCTGTTTTCCTGGTGACCACTTCACCTTGAACTTAAAACCACCGCGAACATTTTTCTATAATGGTATTAGACTGTGTCCTTTTTCCCGCTACCTCGAAATTAAATCCCGACAAACTTAAATGCATTTACAGTATTTCAGTATCTCAAATCATTCACAGCTAGGTGGTTCTGTCAAATTGATAGAAAGTGTGTAACAGTGCGTGTATGATGAAAGACTGAGAATTCAAAATCCATTCTTTTCAAAATGATGGTAAATCTGGTCAATGATGGGTAAGATAAAACCACCTAGATCAGACCAAGAAGGTTAAAATACCTCCTTGATAAAAAAAATAATGTTTTGGCCATGGGAACCAGCCAAGGCTGTGCTAATTACCTTATGCAAAGTCAGGCATACAGCTGTGAACTACCCCAGCCAAAGCTTCCTTTGTTTAACACTTTCTTTGATGCTGGGTGGTAATGAGATTATGAGATTATAATCTAAATCCCTCTAGGCTTCATGTAAATGAGCTTGTCTCTTGCACAACTACAAAAACGTACAAGTAGGTATTCCAACGCTACCGCGAAAACGTCCTGCCGCATGGCGATCGGTAAATTTCTTACCATCTTCCCACGATCGCGGCACAAAAACTATTCACTCCTAGAGGCATATTTACCCATAAAAATAAAGCATATAAGTTTCTCTTTCGTGTGATATGTTTGTTTGGTCTGTTAAATGTCCAAAACGCCAAAAATTTGCCGAGGAAAACGGCGCGCCGTGCGCCGCTCGGCCGGGGTTTGAAAACACGGGCCCGAAACCTCCCCCCTCCCCCAGCTCGCGACGCTGCGTTCACGGCGCTTGCGCATCGCCGTCTTAGACCGCAGCAGAATGAAAGTAGTGTCATTGTAAAGAGCAGATTACGAGCTTTAAAATGATACCGGTGACAGTTGTCAACTTTTATTTTTTGCCGGTAAAAATTCCACTTGAAGTGATTGATCGATGTTTAATTGTAAAAATCTCCGCAAAAATTTTATTTTTGCCGGTTGTCACCCCTGTCCAAATGACGACAAAAAAATAGGCTACGTTTTGATGTGATCGGCATGTCTATTGCATGCACGCCGGCGGATCGCGGAGCTTGTTTTCCTGGCGAGGTCGGCCCGCGCGCGCCGTGTTTGGCCGGCCACGCGATCCTGACGCGCCGAAGTTCGGCCGCGCGCCTCTTACAAATAGAAGTTATGTGACTGAAGCGGCACAAACAGATCCTTTTCGACGCTGTAGAGCAGGAATTTCCAGGTAAAATACTTTGATGAATTTTTAGTGTCTGTAAATTGTAGGTTTGTTTTGGGATTGGGTACTTTTGTGTCCTCAAGGAAGAAAATGTTTTCTTTGTTTTTGTTTGTTTTGACCATTTTTTTTGTCTATAGACAATGCTAGCAATGCAAAATCATGTCTTTATCCATGTTTTTAAGTCATAAGACAATGTAAAACATCACAGTTTTAGATTTGTTAATCATTCTATTTCTTTCTTTCTTGTTATGTGAAATTGGCCTTGTGAATAATAAATTTTCTTGCCTTGTTCCAAGTTCAAAATACCATGGTGTATTTTTTTACTTGTTGAACTTGAGGCAACCGTGGCCCCCGGTTAGGGGTCAGCCGGGGAACCTATGCTCAAATTTTTCAAAATAAATAATTAATGGTATTTTGAATATCGTTAGTATTTGTGTGAATCATTTCTTGCCTTGTTCCAAGTCCAAAATACCACAGAGTATTTTTTTACTTGTTGAACTTGAGGCAACCGTGGCCCCCGGTTAGGGGTCAGCCGGGGAACCTATGCCCAATTTTTTTTTAAAAATTGAAATAAATAACGACATTTTCAATATGATTATTTGTGCGAATCATTTCTTGCCTTGTTCCAAGTCCAAAATACCATGGTGTATTTTTTTTACTTGTTGAACTTGAGGCAACCGTGGCCCCCGGTTAGGGGTCAGCCGGGGAACCTATGCCCAATTTTTTTTCAAAATAGGAAATCAATGGTATTTTCAATGTCATTGTTATTCGTCAAATCATTTCTTGCCTCGTTCCGAGTCCAAAATACCAAGTGTATTTTTTCACTTGTGTGGCCACCAGGTGTTCTAAGGTCAGCCGGGGAAGCTATGCCCAATTAAAAAAGATACTTATGGCATTTTAATTTTCATTGTGAAGTAAGTTTGTTCCAACCAGATTGTTCAGGCTAGTGCTCTTTGTGCCATGTGGCATTTTGTTTGACTTTGCACGTCTGGATTATTTTGTTAAGTAAAGATCATAAATCTGCAGTACTTTCCTGCAATATTATATTCTTGTCTCTACAGTTTGGTAATGGCAACCTCCAAGACAAGCCCACTTGGTACCCAGGTTCAGTCGTAGAAGATGGTGTAGAAGCAAATTGACACTCACTGACACTTACCTTCTTCCATCCGGTTTTGGGAATTTATCTAATCTTAATCTATTTTAACTTCAAATCTTCTTAATGTATTATATAGTATTCAGTTACATGCATGTGTCAGTCTGATTCTTTCTTTATAACCACTTTATTACGTCATACAAAAGAACTGTAACTACAAATCACCATAGTGATGGTGTGGTACTTGGGTAGGACGTCTTCGCCGCAGATAGATGACCATCATCATTCATCACCATGGTAGACACAATAATAAAACTAAAAATTTAATTGATTATTAGGAGGAATATTCTATCTAATCCCAGATGTGGCTGATAAAAGACTAGCAGAGAAAAAACTTGAAGAATGTAGGTTGTAGTACCAATAAGTAGAGCAAGATGCGCATGTATTGGATGGTGTAGGACAAATGTAAAGTTGACAAGTTAACTAGTTGTGCTGCCAATTTAACTAAATAAAAGTTTGTTAAGAAAGCACAGAACAGTTAGTGCCACAGAAAATGATAAGTAGGCCTGTTTTTTTGTGCAAAACTTTGTGTACTTTCTATGATACAGGTGATAATTACTGATTATAAGAATTATCGGGAAGTAACACATCCAAATTCCAAGAAATCTATGTACATTTACAGAAAATAGCCTGTACGTGACCTTGAAAAATGTTTACCTTGTGATGATAAGTTCAGTGTTTACATTGTCTATCTATCATTATTTTATCTCTTCTTCTTATAGTACTAACATCTATCATGTATTGTGCAAGTGTGAACTTATGCTAATGATGCAGTGTAACATTGTGCCTCATCAAATAATGCGAGATGTTCATGCAATCTTACCTTTGACCTTGACCAAGTTGACCTTCTTATTAAAGAAGTTACCATTGTTGACATTCTGTGGATGTGACATTCTTTGGTAATAGGTAATAACATAATGCTGTACATTGTAAAAGTATATTAAGTATGGTACTTGGTCTAGTACAGTGCACTGTATAGTATACTCACCCGCAAAATACCATAGAACGCAACAAAAAATGTGTGTATATATACCCAAATTTACTCATTTTCTTATGAATTACAGATAACATGACTGTTATTGTGTGAAAGAACACCAGTTAGTGCTGTTTTATGTGAAATATTGGAAGACATGGTCATTCCTGTCAAGAGATACAAGTGTGTAAACTTTGGAGGAATTTTCCTTCCCCAGGGGTCAAAGGTCACGATGCCACCTGAGTAATTTGTTGCAAAATGCATACTTTGACCCTGTGTAAAAACATAATAAAAAGATATTAATGTCTGGAATCCTGTAGAATATTTCTATGTAGTGCATATTACAAGTAAATAAGATAAAATAAGCTTTTCAGCCTTCACTTACCTTTTATCACCCCTTAAAAAAGCTATTTTGTTAATTTTCGTAATTTATCGCGCGGCCAGCCATTTCGGAGGGCAGATTTTGGAAACTTCAAGGAGCCATATCTCAGCAACCGCTTAAGATATTTGCTTCATTTAAAAAGCATTTTACTTCTCTTTATTAGCTCTTTCAGAAACAGTAAAAACTAACATTGTATTGTGTTTTTGAAATTTTGGTTGGAATACCTAGTACAAGTATGAATTTGTCCCCAAGGGTCTGTGGACAAACAGTTTCACTTTGAGCTAGTTTGAACATCTCATTCAATCTTCAAACAAAAAGTTTAAAACAAACACTGAGTCTGTACATGTCTGAATTTTAACAGGTGTAAGTTACTCGTAGAAGTAGAGAAGTAGAGCAGAGAGCCATTCATTTTGTCAAAACAAGGAGGTTAAAAAAAGTGATTTTTTAACCTCCTTGGTCAAAACAATAATTTTACAACATAACAGCTTGGACTTACCAAGGAGGTTATACCATGTGAATTCTTCCACCACTACTTCATCAAGTTCATGCTGTGGTCAAGAAGTTCAGGTCCATGTGTGCAGTCCGCTCTGCCATCTACAAATAAAGCAAAATTGAGAAACAGGTACTTATATAAACCACCTTTAATCAAGGTGGTTAAAAATCTTTGTAACCTCATCAAACAGTCCTTGCTTTAATCAATGATACAACAGTTTATAATTTGTGACTCTGGAGAAATTATTAGTCATGGTCTATATTTGTTCATGTTATACATATACTTATCCCATTCCCCCTTATTATGATGGACGTCTGTTATCCCAAGTGCACGAGTGCCACAGTGACTGAGCAAGGCAATATCATACTCTCCAAGCAGAGGTTAGGCTTCGGTTGTTTTTTAAAACGTTTTGTTAGTTGTTTTTATCGGGCTTTCTCTTTTGAATGGTATCTTGTATTGTCAAAATCTAACAATACAAGATACAATAAAAATAGAAAGCCCGATAAAAACAACTAAAAAAACGTTTAAAAAAAAACAGCCGGAGCCTAACCTTTACTTGGAGATAGAGTAGGTCCTCAGACAACAGCTCCCCGGGGGTCCTCGTGCGCGGCGGGCAATCGTCTTGCCCGCCAAACCAGCTGGCGCTGGCTGGGGCCGGGTACAAATATTTGTTGACAGGCGAAGAGCAACTTATATAACGCCCTTGCTTAAAAACTTACTGTGTTGTGACACTTGATTGCCATTAAAATAACATCAAATCGCGCGTTGTACCCACCTTCTGTATCAAAATCTGTTGTTGTTTCCGTATGAGTGACTATGAGATCTCTCTCCAACTTGGGTCCAAGGCCGGGTTGAACTTGCTCTCTCAAACAAGCTGCCATCGGACGGTCCACTCCTATCTCTACTGATAAATAGGAACAGGGCTATCTTTAGAGAACCTAGCTAGACAAGACATGAGTTTTTGAGGTACTTTCAAGAGGAATAATAAGATCATTCACTTGATCTCTCACACAGCTGACCCACTCGCGAGTTCGTGTAATCCGCGCTCGCATCATGTGATTGGAAGGGCCTATATAAAAGAAAGGGGATGAGAAAACAATCCCTCAAAATATCCTTCACAGTAAGATGTAAGGTGTAAATGATCTAAATGATCATACCTGTAATTGCACTTATGATCAAATATAAGATTGATTGCTATTATTTCCTGACAACATAATGATAACGTTAAGTTTATTGAAGAATAATATTGAAGATGAATGGTTTCTTCCTTAGGGGGAACGAGATCGGCAGCTCTCGATCCCGGGTTAAAGTAGGTCATTCATACCATAACGTCCTTGCTTTATATGGTTTATAGGCCATGTACAGTAGCCTCTATCAGGCTCCGCTGATCGGTGTTCTAATAGTAGAAATTGGACAAATAGAGTCAAAAGTACGCAAGGGGAGTCCTCCGGCCAGAGGAGTTATATCCTCATCGTGCTATGGCCGGTCCCGTCTAATCTCCAAGCAGATCCTACGGTGCCATAAGATAATTTTAAAGCTGACCAAGGAGTGTAGTCGGCCAAGGGAGTCAAACGGAAGTTTGATACTATACATTACGCACCGTGGATCTGGTTCGAGATTAGGTCCCCTCGCGTACTATTGACCATATTTGTCAACTACATGCATTAGACCACCGATCCGCAGAGCCGGGTAGAGGTAATAATAATTATAGGGTTGCTGGCATCAACGTGCGCACTGTAAATCGTACAAAGCAGCTTCAAAATGAGCAAATAAGATTTCCGTAGACCACGCATTAACATCATGGGTGATATTCTCTGTTTTATAGCCCTCACTGATGCCGTGCGAATAAAAAACGTTTGCCCTCCTAAAAAAGTTGCCTTCATTATTTGCGTATTGATACCAGTAAGCTTATAACATAGAAGGTTTTAAAAGACCTGTAAAACAGCATATGCTATGAAAAAATATTTAGAACTAAACAATTTTGATGTACGCTCCGCAATCAGCTAAATTAAAAGTAGCGCCCACCCCCTGGAAATAGAGAAGGGGCGGTACAAGAAGTTACCTGCTTGCGCTCTTTGTGAAAGAACTTGTATTTACTAGTCCTGCACGTCAAACATTGTGAAAGACGAAACACAACTTATTTCAAACTGTTCTTTCTACTATCACGAAAGAAAAGGAATTTTGAAAAAGGCCACTAAACTCCTACCAGATTCGCCTGTGTTTTACAGACTAAAAGAAAACTAACTTCCTCCTAACATCACAGAACCCATACATTATAGAAAAGGTGTGGTCCTCCGTCTTCCACTGTCTCAGGAAAGGAGTAAAACCCAACAAGTTACAGTTTAGAGTTAGCTTTTACTAGCGTTAGACTCTAGAGTAGACCTATTCCATACTGTTCTACACTATTTGTTTGTTTGTCCCTTTCATGCTACACATGTGTACCTGCAATTAGCCATCGGACAAGAATTTGCAATAAACTATTATCATTATAATAATATGTTTATTGTAAGTTCTTGCCCGAGAGCTAGTTGCAAGTGACACAAATGACGTATACAGACAATGTTAAACAATATAGTAAGCAACTATATTGAATAAGTCTATATTCTAACGCTAAAATGTATCTTATTGGATTGGGTTTGACGTCAGTTTTGAGACAGCAGAAGACGTATGGACATCGCCTCAATAGCAGGCTCTCTTAGGCCTTTTTTTTAATATACACTTTTGCTGGCCATTTCTTTTTGTACTGGGTCGCTGATTGCTGGCCTTATCTGACTGCCGTTCTTAATCAGCGACCCAGCACAAAAAGAAATGGCCAACAAACGTGTATTATGAGCAAAAAAAGACCTCAGAGAGCCTGCTAGGGAGGCTAAAATGAACCCACCTAAAATATGTGGGTTTTGTTTTCTTTCTGTCTATAAGCGTAGAAAGATTAGGATGGAATTTAGTGACTTCTAGATCTTTGAACAGCTTCTTTTCTTTGT
Source organism: Branchiostoma floridae x Branchiostoma belcheri (assembly GCA_019207045.1). Taxonomy (NCBI): domain Eukaryota; kingdom Metazoa; phylum Chordata; class Leptocardii; order Amphioxiformes; family Branchiostomatidae; genus Branchiostoma; species Branchiostoma floridae x Branchiostoma belcheri. The sequence continues at coordinate 15,288,729 of CM033037.1, read as the reverse complement.
TGATCGTAGAAGGGACATGTCGAAATAAAATGTGTTTCGTCTTCTACCATATACAACATATAGTATTTACAAGTCATTTCGCACACATTTAACTTCTTTGCCCTTATTCTATTTCAAGGAGGTGGGCACTAATTCTAACAGCGTAGATCGGATTCATCTAGTTCTAGATATTTTTCATAGTATATGCTATCTTATAAGACTTATAAAACCTTAACTTACCCGAATCTAAACTCAAATTATGACAGAAGGTTTGGGTATACTTGTGAACGGATAAGGGATTTCAGACTGTACATAGCTTTACGTGCTTTGGGTGACAGTTTTTTTTTTTTTTTTGCTAGGGATCTGCCTGAAAAAGTTATATTCAGGCCTAAATAGTAATAGGAATGAACCATTTCCAACTTTTCTTGCCCAAATGAGAATGTTTGTTTCGGGAAGGAACGGCCGTATTTGTGAAGATAGTGACTTTTGTTTTCTTTAAGTTAACATCAAGTTTCCATTTTATACAAAAGTTTCTTATCATTATCATCTCAGTGGTATAGAAGGTTGAACATATTACCAAACATATTGAATACCGTTACATTAGATTCTTCATTTCTTTTTTCAAATTTTCGTCTTTGACCTGTTGGTAAATATACCAAAGATTAGATTCCATCATAACTCCACTCACCTGCAGCTGATTGCAGTGCTGTCGCCTGCATGGCCGCTGAGGTCACTGACGTCATCAACTGTCGGACAACCGGATGTTTCGTACTCTCCAAGCGGAGGTTGGGCTATTTTGTGACGTTTTCTTAGTTGTTTTTATCGGGCTTTGTATTCTGTCATGTTTTTTGCAAGTCCGCAAGCCAAATAGGTTTTGACCATACATAGATACAATACAAAATAGAAAGCCCGATAAAAACGACTAAAAAACGTTTAAAAAATGAACCAGCAGGAGCCTAACCTCTGCCTGGAGAGTAAAATTTTGACCCTCATCCGTTACCAGGGTTACATCCTCTCGCTGTCGGGTCCAGCAGTGGTGGCCAATCCGCTACTCGTCCGCTCCTCCCGGCTTCCAGCCTACTTCCTCTCTCCTAAAACATGAAGCAGCTTCCCCGGCTATTCTGCGCACTGCATCCTCCCTAGCTCTTCCTCTTATTAATCTCAGCACTGTCAATAACTTCCAAGCTGACTAGGCTGGGATGCCTCTACAGTCTATACCCCACTTCTTGCGGGAATAACCAGGCCTGACATCCTTTCTCTTTACAACACTGTACATAGCAGGTCCTGGTACTGTACTAGCTCTCTTTTCTCTCGTGTACTTCTTCACATCTTTTCCTCCCACGGCACAGTAAGCTCAATCAGTATGATATTCTTTCTCTCCTCTGACCAGAAAATGGACGTTGACATTAGTAAGTGTTTTCCAAAGTATGTATTCTTATCTACGTCATATATTTGCTCTTTTTGCAGCTGCTTTGTACGATCTAAAGCACGGTTGATATTGATGCGCGCGCGGATGTTATCCATATAATAAAACTAGAGTTCCACGAAATCATACCTTTGCCAAATGAACCAGGTTTGTTATGTAGATAATGTCTTTAGACATAAATATGCTACTCATTACATATAATTTAATTGTTATTTGATAAAGTCACACAAACTCTTATCAACTAGGTTCGGCAACCTCATACCTCCATGAAATTTTAAGTGCTTCTGTAAATGTTATGCGCATGACTTACTAGGGGGCCCAAAATCTAATCATCTAGTCTTGGTGCGGACAATACCAGCCAGTACTGACGTAATATCATAAATATCAAAGATTCAAAGATCTCAGGCAAGAAACAGTCCCTTGAGACTTGCAAAATCTAACAGGCGTCAGGGCAACCCTACAGAGGTGGAGTAGAGATACAATTTTTTAATGTGGGAATCTCATACTCTTTATTTATACGCCTCTCGGAGTCTGTTTACTTTAACTTCCTCTTCCTCCCTCACTCCCACTTTGTATGATAGGGGTCAGGTATGTGGTAGGGGTGAGAACAATGAAGGTCATGTTCGATAATGGACCCCTAGTGGCTTCCCAAGGTACTGCAGCAAAACTTCAATTTTTATATCTCATTTTATGGACATGCGGTGGTCGTGATATCTGAGAGGTAGATAGCTCTTTGGGCAGACAGTAAGCGCTAATCTCCAAGCAGATTCCTCCGGTGGCATAAAACAGTAACATAAGCTGGGGAAGGACTTCAGCCGACAGAGAGGTAAAATTGGCCACCGCGGTGGCCAATTTTACCCCTCTGTCGGCTGAAGTCCTTCCCCAGCTTATGTTACTGTTTTATGCCACCGGAGGAATCTGCTTGGAGATTAAGTAAGCGCTATAAGATTGGCCCTAGCGTCATATATCACCGATACATATAACATAACTAAGAATGTAAACCTGCGGTAAAGGATTACGCTGTTGATGATATACCTGATTGTTACAAGATGACAAATGTTCACTGTAAGGCACTGTAACACGCACCGCAAAGTTGACAGACTAATGTATCATTGATGTCAGAAGATTCTACGAATCAAGAGATGATTTCAATGTCCTTTATGGTAAAAAAAAAACCCAGTTCAGAAATGTGCCATGTTTCACCTCTTGACTTCTTTTGATTCTCCTAATCTTTCTCCGATTTATCTGGTCACCTGAAATTTCATCGAATATATTGTCAAGGTGTTAAAGCTTGATGCGAATAAAAGATATTTCCACTTTTGAATCTAGTCTACCGGCAAAATTTGCCCCTAAAAATTGCAGGAAATTGGGATTCAGGGGGACCAGATTTCAAAATTTCTAAAGTCCCCCTTGGGACGGCTCCCGCCTTCGGCGCTGAACATGGTGGAAATATGCTGCCGGAGCGTCGTTTACAAGCAAAATGTGCCCCTGAAATGCAGAAAATGAAAAGTTTCAAAGGGTCCAGATTTTAAAAGTTTATCCGCCCTTCAGACGGCTTGCGCTTTCGGTGCTCACGTAGTGAAAATATATTTGGGCGGTATGTCTTTGCCCTCAAATGTTTTTTTTTCTCTAGAAATTTCATAAGATTTAGCTTGATCTGTGAGCAAAATCTGTCTCTCAAAATGCAGGAAATGGCGTTTCAGATGGTGCAAATTTCAAAAACTCCCCGAAACTACCTTGCGACGGCTCGTACCTTCGGCGCTTGAAATGGTGAAAATACATGTATATTTGTATCGGAAAACTGATCCTAATTGCAGCCGCCATATACTCATATGTCTAAGAAATACAGTGCAAGCTAAACATAATGCATAATTCGAACATACTAAACCAAAACGTGTCGGTAGAGCAACCAACAGCATCATACGAAGTTCCCGACTTAGAATATGTTCTCTACAAAATACTACTCCGTGTTCCCAGAAGCTCCGTCAACACCGCGGTATGGGGAGAACTAGGAGCTTTCCCATTATACATTGACACCCAGACTCATCTGATAAAATATTGGCTCAGGCTGCAGAACATGTCTAATGACAGACTAGAACTGTGAAAAAATCACGATGTAGCTGTCGAAGGACACAAAGCTTGAGCTGCACATGTTCAAGATATGCTAAGGCGACATAGATTCCGAAATATTTGGCTCAACCCTACCGTTGACGCAAATATATTGGAAACACATTCAAAGAACGCATGAAGGACACATTCCTCTTTGAATGGAAACAAAAAAATAAAAAAGAACAATAAACTCAAAGCGTATTCTAAAATAAAATCTCAGTTCGTTATAGAAACTACCTCTTATCTATTCAAAACAAATATTTTGTGAACAGCATTACCAAACTGAGAATAAGTGCACACTGCCTCGAAATCGATAAAGGTCGTCAACATAATATACCAACATATCAGAGACTATGTCCTTCATGTCAAGATGACACTAGCATTGAAGATGATTATCATTTCATTATGACCTACATACAATGAAGAGAGACAGATGTTAATGCGATCAATCACATGTAAGTCCAATGTATGTCTACCACACACATGCGATGACACCTTCAATATACTTTTATCATGTCATGACTCCATATCTATCCACCTAGGTCAATACAATTATCACGCTATGCAACAAAGAAACGGTACCATTCATAAATAACGTTTGACAAATATTATGTTGATAATAGCATAGAAGTTCTCAATCTGATGTATGTTATAGTTCCCTTTATTCCCGCAGATTGCACTCAGTGTAGTTCATAGTATTGTAGTAACTGGAATTGTTGTGATATAACGTATATATTAGACTGTACATTTTGTTGTCTATACATTTCCTTACATTGTCACTGATACAACTATTGCACAATGAACCATCGTCCTAGTTTGTATTTTTGGGGCGTTACCCTAGTATTATATATATTAAGCTAAAACCATGTGTATTTTGTGTATCTTTAATAGAAATGCCACTAACCTTAGCTTAGTGTACCAGCAAAACTTGTCAATCAAAATACAGGAAATAGTCTTTCAGAGGGTCTAGATTAGACACGTGCTTGCCTCCGGGCCCTCCTAGTAGGGGGTTTGATTATACAACATTTCCGCCCCAACTAAAAATTGGCGCCGCCGCCTCTGCACCTATAGACTGTATTGCAGGTTCCTTTTTAATCTCCTTGGTGTCACTATCTCGTTGTCCCGGGTTTCATTAGCCTCACAGAATCCCACACCTGGATGTTAGGTGGGTCAATTTAGTCAAGCAAAAGTAATAGGCTAAAAGTTGGCAAAATATGAAGTGCTATTTGTGTGATGAAGACTAGTATCTGATCTGTATCTGTATCTATATAGCCGATATAACCGCCCTTCGGCGTAACACACCAGCTTCGCAGGCACGCGGCGCGGCAGCAGCTGGTTATATTACACTGAACGACTCATCACACCTAACTTTTGCACATCTATATGCAAGTGTTCTCTGAAACTATCCAGAGAAGACGCCCCTACTGTGCTTGGTGATAACATATTCCACTCTACAATAGTTCTGGGGAAATAGGAATTTTTGAACACATCAATCCTAGGTTGGTAACTCTGGTACTTGAAAGCATGACTGTTTCTAGTTCGTTTTTGAGCTGGTGTTAGATACTTATCAGTCGGTACGTCCACCAGTTTATTGGTCATTTTGTACATCATACAAAGTCTGGACATTTTCCTCCTGTCTTCAAGTGATGTCCACTGCAGATCTGTTTTCATTTTGGTAACACTAGCATCTCTGCTGTAGTTGTTTGTACAGAATCTGGCAGCTTGGTTCTGTACCCTTTCCAGTTTATCTTTGTCTTTCTTTGTATACGGATCCCATACTGTTGCAGCATATTCAAGAATTATTTCCAGATCGGTGATATCGACTGTGTTGCCGTCGCCATTATTATGTTACCTTCACAGAAGGGAACATATCTGTTTTTGCTTTGTTTCTTCTTCTCCGCACAAATAAGGTCAACGACCTGGACCAGACAGGCTGTCACCATGGTAACCGGTAAAGTAGCAGACACCATGTGGTGTCCGGTTACATAATGTAGCAAATGTCAGATCTACAGGGGCTTGGGTCACTACATTTAGAAACGTGTTCAAATAAGAATGAACAAAACAGTTGCCAGTGTTAGACTACAACATGTGAAGGTAACATTCTGTATTTGCTTGCAAATATTACCTTTCTAGTTTTGATTCCTTTCGCTTAAATCTAAAAGTCGTTTTTCAGCATTCCAGAAATTCCAGAATACATATCTTTCTTAGTATCAGCAAGATGTAAACTAAGTAAGTACTCAACTCGGCACAAAAAGTTTGGAATATCAACTTCGATTGATCGTATTTCCGTTGTTTCTGCATCAATTTCATTGTATTACATATCAATAGAAAGCTTGTTTGCTTCTCTAGAGCTCTGCTTTATTTGGTCAATAGTTTGCCAAAGTGTAAGGAAGCAACAGACACTCACATATCAAGCTCACACACACACAACAACCTGATCTGATGCTCCTTGAGAAGTAATTTGAGACAAAGTGAGCCAGCAACTATTCGCCTAGATGAGGGTCTGCATGGGGGGATCTTGGTAACGATTAACGGTGAATTCAGGAGGCCCGGTAACGCTTAACGGTAAATTTAGGAGGCCCGGTAACGCTTAACGGTAAATTCAGAAGGAGTTTAATACAACGCATAACACTTACGTAACATTGACGTGCATTCCTATCCATACAGCGCTAGAGTAGTTGGGGTGAAAATGGGTGAAAATATCCGACTATTGACATTGTGAGAAAATATCCGACTATTGACATTGTGAGAAGCAAAAGGTACCCGGAACCTGGAGGAATGACAGGGACAATGTCCATGACAGGCAGATCCAGAGTTCCCGGCCCGGCACAGAGACGGCGGCAGCAAATTTCTCATGGAGGGATTGAACTATTGTTTCAGCACATGGAGCGCCGGAGGCGCGATGCATCCTAGGGGGGTCCGGGGGTATGCTCCCCCGGGAAAATTTCAAAATCAAGACCCTCTTAAATGCTATTTCCTGCATTTTTCGGCAAATTTTGCCGACCGACTAAGCTAGGTTGATTTTGACATTTTCATCTAATTACACATGGTTATAGCAAGGAGCTTTTACCTGATAAAAGCTCCTTGGTTATAGCTTTTGGCCTCCACCCCAAGAGCCCCCGACATATTTTACCATTTCGATTCGAGCTCGGAAGGCACGAGACGTTGTAATATAAGTCCGGAGAAATTTTAAAATCTGGACCGTCTGAAACGCCATTTACTGCCTTTTGAAGGACAGATTTTGCTGTAAGACGAAGCTAAATCAGATATAACATTTTCTTAGAGAGAAAAGTTTCTTTGTGCCGGAAAACTCACGCCCCTAACATATTTTCGCAATGTCGTCGTAAGCGCCAAAGGCGCAAGCCTTCGCAAGGGAGAAACCTCATTTTCTGCATTCTAGGAGTACTTTTTGCCCGAAACTAAGCTTGACACTGAAATCTGTATGAGTGGTAAAGTTTTTGAGGGCAACGCTTCCGCAACATATTTTACCCTGTTCAGAGCCGAGGGCCGGGAGGCTCGGAGAAATTTTGAAATATGGACCCTTTGAGACGCCATTTCCTGCATTCTCAGGGGTTCTATCTGGAATTAGACTTATTAGAATTAGAATTGTTTTCTTCATGTCTGTTTGGCTGGCGGACACGAAGTCAACTATACAGAATGTAAAACCCAACAAGAAGGCCCAGAAACACGTCAAAAACCGCAAAAACCTCTGATTGGGGAGAAATAGTAGCGCTGTAAGTAGCGATTCACATGTAGATTTTGGGGCCCGGAAGGAGGGTAAGGTATATATACATTTGTAGCTCAGCGGTGAAAGGGATCCCATAAGCAAATGGCTCTATGTTTATATGAGCTCTTACTGGCAATGTATTTAATGACATTAAAGAGATGAAATATATATATATTTTTTTTTAAATTGAAGGCTTAGATATCAAAGAGATTATTTCAGGTTAATACTTTTCTGCTTTATTTGAGCAATAGTTTGCCCAAATTAAGAGCAACAGCAGACAACACACACAAAGCTCGCACATGTACAGCAACCTGATGCCGCCAGATAAGTTGATACAAAGTGAGTCAGCAACGATTCTCTTAGATTAGTGAAAGCAAGGAGGTTATATAACCTCCTTGGTGAAAGCAATATTTCCTTGGCGTGATAAGAGACATTATAGGTAAGTAATGTTCTTCCAACCACCGCTAACTGACAGGTCTAGACATGTTACTGTACTCTCCAAGCAAAGGTGTTTTCGGCAGTTTTTGACGTGTTCAGTTGGGTCTCTTTGCTGGGCTTTCTATTGTGTATTGTTTTCTTCACGTCTGTTTGGCCGGCGAACATGAAGGCTCCTGTACAAAATTGAAAGCCCCACAAAAAGGCCTAAAACACATGAAAAACAGCCGAAGCGCAACCTCTGCTTGGAGAGATACAGTATAATACACATAGTGTAATACACATCTATGTAGAATTTTTGCCCTGTAGGAGTGTAAGGTAAATATAGCTTAGTTCACGGTGATATGTACTCCCCACGCAAAAGGACTGGTTTTAACGTTGTTCTTTTTTTTATTATTTTATTTTGCTATGTCGCCAAACCAAGTGTTTAAAGAGGAAGTTTAAACAAAAAAGAAGGCCCGACAAAACCGCCTGGAAAAAAAACGTCAAAACCAGTCGGAAGCTCCTTGCAGAGGTTTGGGAGCAAAATTGCGGCATTGTTATGTGCCGCGTCTTTCGTCCGCCCTCCCCAACAAGGGCGGGACAAGAAAGAGGCATATGATAAAGTCTCAAATTTTTCCCAACTGCTCGGAGCCGAATCTCTGTTTGGGGCGTAAGGGCAGGCAATATGCCTAACTAGTCGATCCATGGTGGGTTTGATAACAAATACACATCTGTGTTTGGTTGGTGTGAATGAAAGGTGTAAAAGGCCCCTCCCCTGGAGTTAATCCTCGATGTAGTTTTTCAAAACCGACGTCGGTTTTCAAAGCGATGTAGTTTTTCAAAACCGACGTCGGTTTTCAAAGCGATGTTGTTTTTTAGAATCGACGTCGGTTTTCAAAGCGATGTGGTTTTTCAAAACCGACGTCGGTGTTCAAAGCGATGTGGTTTTTGAGAACCGACGTCAGTTTTCGAAAGCGACGTGTATTTTCAAAACCGACGTCGGATTTCGAAAGAGCTTCGACGTCGGGTTTCGACGTCGGGTTTCAAAAAAGCGATGTCGGTTTTCAAACAGCGACGTTGCAACGTAAAATAACGAGCGAGAGGTGACCGTGACATCGGATACCTAAAACGTCGACCGACGCGCAACCGGGCTATCGGCCTCAAAATACAACGCTCGGAACCGCAAACTACACAATTACCAATAATTCAACAGCATGCCTTGTGCATTTTTTGGGCACAAACTTTAATTTTTCGTTTTTAAGAAGGATCAGAAAAGTTACCTATTGAAATTTGTGGAGAAACTTAACCATTTCTTAATTTTTTGGGGATGTGACGTTTGTACAAAAAGTGTTTTGTTGTAACTCAATATGATGTTACTTTTAATGACAGTTTCTTAACAACGTAAACGAAAATGTGTAATAACTATCATAATGCGTCTCTTCCAGGGCTACAAGCGGAAAGACGCGTTCCTCGTGACCCAATCACCGCTGCCCGACACCGTCACGGACTTCTGGCGCATGCTCAGTGATCACAGATCAGTCTCCGTAATCATGCTGAACCAACTCAACCCGAAGGACAAGGTGAGCAATTCCGGAAAAAAAAATATCCAACAGCTAGCCGCGGAGGTTCTAGGAAGTTATCCTTTCCTGCTTGCCATACAGTTTTCATATGAAGTTGTAAATTGAATATTTGCACGCACCTTTTAAGGGCATTACATGTAAGTACAAATACTCCATACGAGCGATCGCGATGATGTCACGGTGACGCAGTGGTAGACAAAAAGCAGGTGTTTGGCAAACGATTGATTTACATATTAACCGGTAATTTGATCTGCTGATTTGAATGTCAACATTTAATCCAATCTACTGACGTCCTGGTAGCCGAACACCCCGGATAAAAACAACAGCAGCGATCGCTCGTATTGAAACTAAGTACATAACGCGAAGTGAAGATGAAGTTTTTCTCCATTTTGACATCATATGACAGATCCTATGTAAAGAATTTAGAAGATACTCATCTGACAACGCTATTGATATCTATAATTTACTTTATATTTTCCTTCCGTTCAGAGCGTTGTTAAGTACTGGCCAGATGTGGGCTCAAAAACGTTCGGCGCTCTTGAGGTGGAGATGGTGTCGGAGAGGCAAGAAAAGAGCGCCATCGTGCGGCAGTTCAAGTTGTCAACGGACACAAAGGTGGGTCCAGTAGAGCAGGAAAGTAAAGATTTTTAGCGGGATTGTTCAAAGCAACGTCATTAGACCAATTCAATGCAATGAAAGCAAGAAATTGGAAATTATTATCGAAGCAGATAGAATGAACATTTGTTTTGAAAGCAGATAGCGACGTATGTACGTAGTTAATTGTTAATTTGTTTCCTTTTTTTGTAGTTCGATCACCAGTCGAACATTGTTCACCAGTTCGAGTTCACGGCTTGGCCGAGCGGTCGCTCAACTCCGACCTCTGTAGACGATTTGTTAGAACTGCTGGGATTGGTGGAGAAGTGGCAGCAGCAATCAGGAAACGGACCAATCACAGTGCATTGCATGTAAGTATCATGTTTAGTGCATTGCATGTACATGTAAATCTCATGCAAGAAACCAAGCATCCTCTGCTTTTTAATGACCGCTTAATACTTGGTTCGGAAGTAATAAACATCTTATGAGAGAACTTCAATTTTGCTTCTACTATCTTTTACTATTTATCTTTCAGCAATGGAGTAGGACGAAGTGGTGTGTTCTGCACAGCGCATGCGCTGTTAGACAGGCTTAAGACAGAGCAGGTTGTTGATGTGTTCCAAGCTGTGAAGACTCTGAGGAACCACCGACCTAACATGGTGGAGACAGAGGTTAGTAACTTGTTTGTGTGTGTGTGTGTGTGTGTGTGTGTGTGTGTGTGTGTGTGTGTGTGTGTGTGTGTGTGTGTGTGTGTGTATGCCCATGAGCACTTTTGTGCTTTTTACGTCAGATATTTCAAATGCTCCTTTTTTATTTGAATACATTTTTACTTACGTTGGTGTGACAGGGGATACATTCAGGAAGCTGTATATTAGTCTGGTATCCAGCCGTATTATAGCTCCCGAGTCTCGTCTATCCTCTCTGCAAATACATAGTATTGAAGAAAGGATAGAAGAATCGGGAGCGATGATATGGCTGGATATCAGGCTAGCTATATATAGCTAATCAATGTTTCTATTTCTCCCCAGGAGCAGTACCAATTCTGCTACCAGGTGGCGCTTGCGTACTTGGCCTCATTCGACACTTATGCAAACTTCAAGTGAGGTTTTCGTCTCCAAGATTTGGGCAGAGCTTCTTCAAAAACATTCCAGTTAAGTTTGTTCGGAAATGTTGCAAATAAATATATACAGGCTATTGAATCCAATTGCGATTGTTAGTTATTTCAATTTTGAAGTCAGTTTTCTTACTACTTATTATATTAAATCAGATATAAATCATGTTTGATATATTGTATCCGTAACTCTTTCCATATATAGCGGATACATTTTGAAGATATCGCTTCATTAGCATCTCAGTGTTCATTAGACGTATGGAATGTTTTCAGAAACTAGTTTCGACATGTTGATGTTGAAACATGTACATGATCTTCTCATTGATGACGTTTGGGTTGATTAATGAAATATTCGAAGAAGTTAGATAGTAGGTTAATCTTATTCTATTTCAGCATTATTTTAGGTGTTGCAATAGCGTATAACATTACATCAACGTCGTCTACAGGCATTTTGTATGTTGTTTTATTTTTTTTATTTATGTGGCATTTATGTGTTTTTCGTCTTATATTAAATGCTTACTCTCATATTCATATATCAGATTTATCTAGAAGATAAATCGTTTTATACGAGAGTATATTTTAAGCAAATAGTGCAACATATTGTTTGTATCATAAATTACTATTTTCGTAATGTTAATTCATGTACTACATATGTACTTATGGAATTATTTACATCATCGAGAGGGTTATAGTATATTAAGTATAACAAGTAAGCAGAGTCGAGTCTTATGTTGAGTCGTGTAAGACGATATTAATTCTGAAGTTAGCTGCTAGTTCATTTATTTCAACAAACGCACTACTTTATTATTTGATATTCATAAAGACGTCTTTTATTACTTTATTATTTCATATTCATAAAGATGGCTTGATGCTAGAATAACTTCTCCTGTCTTCTTTATTCATTTGTTGTTTGTTTTTGTTTTTATATGCGAGGTGGAATTTCCGCGCGCCGTGTTGAAATATTTCACTTAACAACTTTGTCGGGCACTCATTTTCGCCGTGTTAAATATTCAAACCTCTCATCCAGCATAGCCGGTACCGACTGTCACAGCTCTCGGAATATTCCTTTTCAAACTATAATGGGGGTGTCAAAACCTAATTTACACGTCTTTCATACGACCTCAAGTTCTTTCTTTGATGTCCATTGCAGAAACTGCTCTTATGTTTATCAAACTAGGAATACTATTCCATACTTTTGTACTGATTTAATAAAAAGAATATTTGATAAAACTAAGAACATGTCGTCTAGAATGGAACACTCCATCAAGTACATGATAGTGATTCTCGATGGTCTTGGAGGGTCACTCCTCCTAATGGTTCTGGAGGTAGAGAAAGAGCAAAACAACGTCTGGACGAAGCATTCGTTAGGATCAAACTGGGAAGTGATCCTGTTGACATATATTTCATCCGGTACAAGGTAAGAACTTACGTTCTTGTCGGTTTTGTCACATTTTAAAAACGTACTTCACATGAAGATCGCCCATCGCTGTTTTCAGTAATGCACGCGCGTCACTGGGACCGCTCATTTCGTTTTCCCGCAGTGACTTTATTCAGGATTAAACCTCGTCACTAGTTATAATGAATATGCAGATGATTTGCTACATGGTACGTTCACCAATTCTTCTGAAATGTGTTCATAGCGCAGTCTTGCTTTCCCTGGTGATACTCTGAACCTTAAAACGTATACAGATGAAATATTTTGTGATAAAACGATAGGTCTAGTACTTGTTTTTCTGGCAAAGAAATACCACAAAACATTACCCTTCGGCAAAAAAAACACGGAACATAGATATAGCCATCCATATTCCACATTATGGATTGGCTGAACAATATTAGCAAAAGTTTATTTTTAGTATAGCCACATTACTCATGGATTAGGTACACATCACGTACATGTTATGAGTTGCCTTCTCTTTCCCTCCTAGAGTTTAGACCAACCAATATAAGATGTCGACTTTTCTAGTCTTTGATATTTTCGCACCAACGTACGTCTAATAGTTCCGTTGTCATTTTGTTGTTCTCGTCAAGTCCCCTATCGTGTGTTTTGCCATGCGAAGTAACATTCTTGCTATTAATAACTTATACTTCCTTTATTGGAACACGGTTTCAATTACAGAAACAGACCTGGAACAAAATTGGATTTTCAGGGATTCGTCAATTTAGATTCCATATATTTCCACATTTTGCAAGTAAACATTTTATCTGTCATCTGAAAAACCTGAGTCAATGATATCGTTTGCAGAACAAGTTTTGAAAATAAACTGTTAATAGAATTTCTCTTTTTTTTTCCTTTAGACGATAAACGGCAAGAAACATGAGCATTTTGTACCAGCTGTTCGTCTGGCTGTGTCTCGTCTACTCACCAGGTGAAGTAGCCATTAAGCTAAAGAATTAGATTTTTCTCAAAATGCATTCCGTCTAAATATACGCTTCTTCTAGTTAGATTTATAGTACGATTTGATTTCATTTATCAATTAAGATTGCAAGACGGCACAATACAAGTGGGTCACAGGCAGAAATAGGCTAGTTATTACAGGCCAAAGATTCATGTGATGTGATCTATGACTTCTGTTTCGGAAAAAATCTAAGCGGTCACACTTGGATCGTTTCGAGAGATTCTGTACCCATACGACGATTAAAGAGGTTGATTTTGTTAGTGTGAGCGGGGTCTATAGACATGTCTACATGTACAACAGTACCGTGAATTTTTCAATATATGGTCAGTTTTTAATTGTGCCTTACTAGTATATTCATGCGCAAGTGCCGAAACAGGTGCCCCCAATACATCCAAATGCAATGTATAGTACGTAGTGATCAGACAATGGGTTAGGCGAGGTTACCGCGAAAAACCGCGAACATAAACCCACCACGAACATTTCTGCATTTACAGTAATCGTCACTTGAATACCTGCATTTTTATGTGATTACTGATGTCGTGACAGGTCTCTGCTCTCATCGCGGCAAACGGGCTATCACCTCATTCCGGGTGACCCTGCCAGGGTCAGGGCAGGCGGTGAATGAGGTAAACGCTGGGGTTGAGACCCACATCACCTGTGACGTCACCAGGGACCCCTCACCTGACGTCGACATCTACAAATACAGTGAAGCGGGTCAGAATCTGGGCTCTTTAAGTACCATATCCGATGGCAACAACTACCAAGCATTACCCAACTCTGACGTCACACAGCTGGGCATAAAGACCTACCGGTTCACCCCCGTCATGAATGGAACATTCCGCTGTGAGAACCACGGGGACGAGATGACTCTACAGCTGATCGTTAAACGTAAGTATATTTTTTGTTATGCCTTTTGTAGGTTAGATTTTTGTCTGATATAGGGTTAGTTAGGTAAGCTTAAGGTACTAGTATCCTACATTCATCAACACCATCGGTTGGCTGCGGCGCGGGCGACTGTGCGTGTCAACTAGTTCACACTTTGGTTTAACATAACAAATGACTAGGAATTTCTTCGACATGCCGAGGTTGTTGATTTTTTTTTAGATTATTTTTTTTTACTATTTTTTCACCAAATAGATACTGTTTTTAGTACTGTTTGAAATAATTGCAGACTTGCATTCTTAAGATTTCTCCCATTGATGTGGTCAGTACCTACTTCGTGTAATGTATTCACCATGCAGACCCACCTGTTCCGTTGGACCCGCCCACCACTGCCCAGGAGGAGCAGGGTGACGTCATCGTGTACCGCAGCACGGCGTACCGCGGAGACGGGCCTGTGGTCGCCATGGCCGTGCAGTACCGGCCATTCGGCGGCAACGTCGACGTCTGGAACACTACGGCGGAAGTGACGGAAGACAGCTACGTCATTTCCGGTCTGCCTGTCGGAAACAGGTACAACTCCTCGACAGACTTGATAGTAAAACATTCCTGTTTTATTTGTTAAAACTTTATCTGACATTATTAATTTCTTAACTTATAATTATTACTGAAATGTTCACCCTTGCTAAAATCAACACTCAAATTCTTGCCTACTTGAAATCAAGTGTTTTCATAGCTTCTTAATATTGGATTTCAACAAGTATCTTTTACCAGTATGTTCACCATCATGACCAATGTCAGATTTATTTTTTTTCTGGCCGTAATTCTACTGCTCGATACTGTTCCTGTTCATCAGACGTTCCCGTTTACATGTTTTCTTTTATATGTCATGTATCATGTTTTTTTCAGTTCCAGTGGTGCCGTTGATATAAGCCAGTTTGGTTGAGTGTGGCACCACTGTGTACTATATGTCCTTTTTGTTGTAATAAAAAACAGGTACAAGGTGCGCCTGGTGCTGGTGCGGCCGGGGGAAGGGGGGAGAGGAGCCCCCGGTCCTGACGTCACCGTAAGGATACAGTTCATCGAGGGCGACACCTTCAGTGGTACTTCATTCAATTGTCTTTGTTTCAATCATTATGATACAAGTTTTAATCATTATGATCAACTTTAATTTGAACTTTTTGCCGGGAGAGTTGACTTTCAACACCAGTCTTTCTCAGGCAAGGGTAAAATGACTGCACTTCTTTCGTCACTCCATCTTATGAGCACAAGACCCTACTCTCCAAGCAGGGTTTGGTGGGGAAGATTGTGACATTTTTATCATACGTCCCATTTTCTGTCCGCACTCTGGTGGGGAGTGCGCACATTCAATGGTGTATAGAATAAAAATGTCACAATCTTTTCGACCACGAGTACTTGACCCAGTTAGTAGATCAAATGTGTCTAGTAGCTTGTGACGCCCCCCGTCTCTGTTCAGGGACGTTTGTTTGATATTCGTATTCCTCAAAAGCAAACCTTGGACCATGTTCTACGCATGAAGGTTTTGAGGACTTTCATTTGATTCAAACTTTCTCCAACTCTTTACCGCTCACGGATATTTCAGGGTCGGTGATCGTCGGATCGCTCCTCGGAATCATTATATTGGCTGTACTGACGGTCGCCATCTTACACACGGTCTACAAAGCAAGGTTTGTGTGCGTTGTTGGTCCACCCTCTAGCTCTACACATCTATCATTAATCATGTACAATAATTACTAGATATAGGCATAAATTCTATTTTGTGACAATTAGTCCCGTTAGCGTATGTCACATCACTGTTGGCTTTACCAATTACTCAATATTTTCTCTTGAAGAAAATGGCTGACACTAAAGTTTACCTTTACCATGTACTTACGTAGACGCTAATGAAGATTAGTGGCACGTCTAAGTTTATTTGGTTTGTATTTTTTTAGGAAAGAGGAAAACATGTTCGCGCTTGCCACTTTTCAGTTGGAGAGGGGAGAGCTAACCTCCATTCCGAAAGGTAGTGTGGATTGTTAACAGTATTTTAGAGAACCAAATGAGCTTATATGAGAGAGAAATTAAAGAAAGGTAAATGAGAAATTAAAGGAAAGTATCATGAAATTAAACTGAAAAGAACACAAGAAACCTTGAAAAGATAACGAAACAGCATGGTCAAATGCTCCTTATGTGTTAGCCTCCTTTGCAGACTTTTGGAGAGGTGGCGTTAATTTTCTAGGGGAACGCTGGTTCGCAATTTTCAACATGGGCTAAGAGTCTGTATGCTGAGAAAGGGAGTCTGCAAAGGAGGCTACATGACATATAAGTTTTCCATTGTAAATTCTAGACCTTAGTATAATACCCACCCAGGCTTGGATCTAGCTGAACAAAGCTAACAACATCATCATAAGTCCACCGACTATTTTCCCCTGCAGAGATGACGGGAAAGCGGCTAGCCTACCTGCGGCTGCACACGGGGGAGTGGAAGAAAACCGGCACTTACCGGGTGGAGGCGGAGGAGCTGGACAAGTACATGGAGACCACTGGGTTCGACGGGCTCATCTGGCAGTTCGAGGTGACAAACGTTTCTTAAATGTATATAAACCTTCACTACTTATAAATACTAGTATAACCTTCAAGAAGGTTTTACTAGTATTTACCTTCATGAAAATGGAGATGCTGTTTTAGGTGTGTCTGTCTTTGTGTCTGCGTGCCTACGTGTGTGTGTGTGTGTGTGTGTGTGTGTGTGTGTGTGTGTGTGTGTGTGTGTGTGTGCGTGTCCTGGTTTTTGTCGTCCGCATAACTCAAGAACTTCCTTATGGATTATGAGGATATCTGGTATGTGGGTAGGTGTTGGGGAGACAAAGGTCATGGTCGATTCTGGGCCTCCTGGTGTATGAACTTGGTACTGCAGCAGAACTATTTTTGTATATTTTGACCTGAGCGTGCTATGGCTATGCTCTTTTTTAAGCCGACAGATACGACAGATACAGTGCTATTCTTCCAGTGAATAGCAGACTGAGGTAGACTACCTTAAGGCAGTATATTATGGTCCAAGAGGACTGCACAAAGACACACAAAAGGATATTTCATCAAGAGTAACTCTTTAATGAAACAACTCACGCACTTCTGAGCACACAAACGTGTAGAATAATACATCCCCCACTATCCCCAACTGCCCATGACTAGCAGTGTTGATACAGCGATAATACTGCAAATACTTGGTGGTAAACAAAAGTTTGGTGACACAAGAGGATGTGAGGATATTGTCACTACTAGCTTGAATTAGACATAGAGAGACTACTAGTAGTGCACTAGTAATTAAAAGTGCCAAGCACTATCAATCAAAAGTTACATTGACAACTCCATGTCTATAAGCAACGTTAAGTACAGAAAAGTGAAGAGTAAGTACGTGTAGTGGCTCATGAGGGTGCGACAATGTTGTCACTGAAATGTTTGAATCAAATATGTAGAAATATGCAACAGACAATACAATCTTCATTGGGCATGTGATATACAAATACACAACAATAGTGGTTCATTAATTCCTCAACTGTACATATAAAGCAAGGCGGTTATATGGAGACCTCCTTGACATAAGTAACAGTAGATATGGTACGGCTACATTAAGGTTCGGATAAAGGAATGTATATATACATACCGTACATACATATTTGACCTAAGAGAATATGTTCACATTGTCCCTGCTAGTATATATGGAATGTATACAGCATACATGTATGTAATTGGCACTAATCTTCATTAAGCATGCAATGTTCACATGCCCAACCCCAGGAATACATTGACATTTCTCATTCTCTATTTCAACAACAATTACAATTTGGTGCCTGTATATTGACAAAGCAGTATACCTTGGACACATATTCAAAAGGGAGGACGCATTGTAAAGTGCCAACATCAAAGAAGATATGTTGTTGCCAATATTGTGTAAACGTACTATTGAGTCTAATACATGGTCTTGATTTCATACTCCCAAACACCTGAAATTAATTGCAGAAAGCGCAGTGAGACGAACCCCGAAGATACACCGTGGCATCAGTCTTGTCGGAGGCTCGTTCGAATAAACTGTCATTCTGTCGACCTTTTTCTCTCATGGGATCCCTTAAAAGATGTCCATGTTTTTTTATCTATATATGATTTTTATATCTTTGGCTTAGAATGTCCGCCAAAGTTTTTTTCCACTTTTTCGTATCCGTACACCCTGGTAATGATATTCACGGTAGGAAACATTGACGATTGTAGAAAGAACAGTCCCGAAGATACACAATGGCATCAGTCCGTCGGGAACTCGTTCGTTCGTCTGTTTGGTTGTCTCTTTCTAGCGGTGTACGAGAGCCTCACCAGATAAATGAGGATTAGGGTATAGATGATATAGGAGACGATACACTCCATGACCCTCAGAACAGACGCGATGAAGGCCATCAGCAGCCGTTTTACGCTAGTGTACATCAGATCGAAGCCGACGTAGTGCATCACTAGTAACGCCCTTTTCACAGCGCCCCCTACAGTCTCTACAAGTTTTATCATCAGGATCCGGACATGACCGTATATGGAGATGATGCACTCCTTGAACTTGACAACATACGGGATGAAGGCCAACAGCAGCTGTTTTAGGCTGGTGTACACGAGATCGAAGATGGCGTAGTGCAACACTAACAACACCCTGGTCAAAGCGCCTCCTATCGACTCTGGGAGCCTGGTCATCAGGATCCGGATGGAGCCATAAAAAGAGACCACAAACTCCTGGATAACAGGCGGGATGAACCGCAGGAGCAGATGTTTGATATTTTTGGCCACGGCCTGAAACCTGTCGTACTGGAAACTTGACAATGTTCCATTCACAGCGTCTCCTGTCGACGCTGCTGCATTGGCCATCACCATCCGGGCGGATCCCACCATGGACACCATGGAATCCTTGAACATCATGACGTAAGGAACGATGGGCAGCAGCAGCTGTTTGATTTTATTGGCCACGAGCTGAAACTTGTCGGAGTGGATCCAGAGGAGTGCCCATGCCCTGTTCATTGCGCCTCCTGTCGACTCAGCTACACTGGTCATCAACATCCAGGTGCACCCGGAGATTGAGAGGATGAAATCCTTGACAGCGGACGGGATGAAGGGGAGAATCAGCTGTTTGATCTTGTCGTAGTGGGGCTGGAGAACAGCAAGCACGCTCTTCATGGCGCCTCCCAGCGATTCTGTCACGCTGGACATCAGGATCCGGAAAGAGACGAAGAACTCCGTCATGACGAACATGATGAGGGCCATCAGCAGTTGATGAGGCCGCTCCAACTCCTGCACAGGACCCAGCTGCTGTGCCTTGACTGCGGACTGAGAGGTAGCTCGTAGCGGTACGTCCAGCGCGTCAAAGAACAGGTCTTCAACTTCCATGTCCTCAGCTAGCCACGCAGGCGGGTTGGGGTTGTAGAATTCGTCGTACTCTACCATCCAGGGAGGCAAACCCGGTACATCGATGTATACCGATCCCTCTTCGGAATGGCGTGAGTTGGCGCCAATTTCATCTTCAGCACGCCGGAGAAACTTGTCTTCTTTTATCTTCAACAGGGGAAGCCCTGGGGCATCACAATATTCCTCATCTGTCTCCTCAGAGTGGCGTGAGTTGACGTCAACTACATCTCTAGCAGCGCGCTTCAGAAACTCTTCTTCTTTCACCTCCCACCAGGACAGCCCTGAAGCATCATCTTCATCTTTCTCCGCGGAACGGAGTGAGATGTCACCAGCTTCAATTTTAATTTTAGCAGCGCGCACACGGTGCAGAAACTCTGCCGACTCTGCGCGGTGCACGATGGTATACGTAGCGGCGGCAGGTTTCTCTCCACAGAAGTCACCCATACCCCGGATGGTGGAGAAGACGCCTGCATCCCCGAAGATCGAACTGGTGCTTCCGATGGCGCTAGGGCCGAACTTACCGGGAGGACGGCGGTCAGGCTGGCGGGGCCGGGGCTGTGGGGCCGCGGGGCGGTAGGACTGGGCTACCGTGGGCCAGCTCTGGCTTTCCGTCGGGAAGGAACGACGGGAATAGGCTGTAACACATCAGTTTCGCTTGGTCAGACTTTGCACAGAATACTGTCTTCAGTGTTGCACGTTGTGCGCTCAACAAAACATTGACATTCAGGGAAAAAATCAAAACCAATTTAGAACGACCAAAGTAATCCCGGGACCACTTCACTTAAAAGACTTTCAAGATTGAGATCGCGGTATAACGGTGCAAAATGTGTACAACAAGATTTCTCTCTGTGGATCAATCATTTATAAAGCAACTCACTATCAAAAATAGGGGAATTTCTTTCTATTGTTGTTCTAGAACACACATGTTTTCAAGAAAAGGCACGGATGACAAAACTCGCACAGTATACACTCATGTCACGTATAACAATACCAAGTATAGAAATGTATCCTTGAGTCTAGCTTTGCTACAGGTACATGTATATATATCATCTTCTTCGCACACAAAAAAATAAATTAAAAGGCATGGATTGCAAACTACAAACAGTATCTTTACACGTATAACGTAATACTAAGTCTAGAGATATATCTTTGAGTCAAGCTACAAGTCTATGTCTTCCTCTTCGCACAAAAAAAAGGAAAGGCATGGATTACAAACTACGCACAGTACATACACGATGTATAACAGTCTAACTTTACTACAGGTATAAGTATTTGTAACTTACCTGATGAGGGTCCGTCATACTTGTCGACCCACTCCTCCAACACAATGACCTCATATTCACCGTCCTCGCCGTACACAAACACATCGTTCCTAAAGTCGCGAAACGAGAGTTTGGGCAGCAGGATCGTCCTTGGCTCCCGCGGACGGTGTGTCTTCTTCTCGCTCTTCTTCTCTTCGTCCTCTGTGTCTTTAACATGTAGAGAAACGTCATGAATTATCTGACAACTTCTCTCGCCGTAAGGAACAAATCCAAACTGTAGTAATCATATACTATGAACTCTAGAGTTGAATCGATCATCAGTTTGTTTTGCGACCGAGAGATCAGAAAACGGTCTGGATAATGATGACGGAAATTGTCCTGATATGCTACCAAACTTGACACTAGTGATGCGGATTAAACAAAAATTCATGTACAGATTTCAAACATATGATTAGAAGGGTAGAAGAAGCCCAAGAGAGGAAACTTCAAAAGTGCCAGGAGTTAGTAACCAACTGCAGGGAAAGGGGGTGGAAAACAAGGAACTGCCCAGTGGAAGTCGGCTGCAGGGGGTTCATAGCTGAGTCTATGTGGAGAACCCTCGGGTTCCTCGGAGTGGTGGGAAAAAAGAGAAGGGACCTAACGCGGAAAATAACGGAGACGACACAAGAGGCGTCCTACTGGGTATGGAAACAGAGAGAAAGCAACTAACTCCTCGCCAGGCAGTGACTGGCCACCACTGCCGCCCCGCCGGCAAAGAGGTGTTCTGCGATAGAAAGGGGCGAAACACTGAAGACAGCCGGTTCGTAGCTGACGATGGCGAGGAGAGCAGGGACAACCCTCTGTATGATGTAAGTTTGCAATACCTGCAGTACTCACCTTCAGAGAAGAGGAGCCATAGCATTGTCGCCACGGCGGCGACGGATAAGACTGCCGTAGTTACCGGCTGATTGAAGCCCGGGCCTCTTAACGACATTTTCTTTACTCTTTTACTCGCAACTTAATACCAAAAAGCACGCTCGCTTTCTTGGCTTGGTCGACAAATGTGTCAACCAAAATGTAACCACAACGTCTGGTAAAATCCAGCACTTAGAGCACTTTTTCTCGCAGCAAGGCGCGAATCGTGTACATGAAACTACACGTCAGCGGTTGCTCTGAAGTTTTGTAACGTCATAGTCGCTTGAAAGAACGGAAACACTCTCATTCGTAACCGCGCATGCGCTAACGTTTATTACCTTTCTGACGGCATACCTGTCCTCAATAAAGATACAATGTAATTGTAAGACTGCTCTCTCGTGTAACGTTACTTAATAAGGCATAGAAGATCTACTGAAATGGCTTTCCATGTGATAAATCGTGACTGTCGCGTTATGGTTATGGTTATGGTTATGTAGTTGTTCGAGAACCTCTAACATATTCGAATTCAATATATTTGCATTATATACCGGGTAATAAGGCCCACCCTACTTGTTATTTACCTTTACTTGTACTATACATAGTAGTCTACTTATACAACAGGCTGTAGCATGATTTTACTGGATGTAAAGAGATGAACGAAGCGTAGTCTTCTGCAGAACACTTCTACACACTCCGATACTTCAGTACTAATCATAATTATTCACACTTCAGCGGACGTTCTGCCATTATTCCTCTATGGAGATATTGTTTTGGGTGTGCCTGTCTGTGTGTCTGCGTGAATGTGTCTGTCAGTGTGTTTGTGTGTCCGGATTTTTGTAGTCAGCATAACTCAAGAACCTCTTGGTGAATTACGATGATATTTGACATGTGGAAAGGTGTTGGGAAGGCAAAAGTCAAGTTCGATTTCGGGCCCCCTACTATGTGACCTTGGTACTGCAGCAGAACTTCCAGTTTTTTTATCTTCTGACCTGAACGTGCTATGGTTATGCTCTTTTTTAAGCCGACATATACTCAAGCGCTGTTCTATGAATAGCAGACTGAGTTAGATAACTTTAAGACAGTGCGTTATGGTCCAAGAGAGACAAAGACAAACAAAGGGGTATTTCATCAAGAGTAACTCTTTAATGAAACATAGTACAACTCACCCACTTCTGAGCACACAAAAGTGTGAAATAATCCCTCCGCCACTATCCTTAACTGTCCATGACTAGCAGGATTGATACAGCGATAATACAGCAAAGACTTGGTTAACACAATTTTTGGTGATATAACAGGATGCTATGTGAAGATGTTGTCACTATTAGCTTGAATTAGATACATATACAGACTATATAAATACAGATGTGTCAAGCACTAGTATTTAGAAGTAATTAAGAATTACATATTGATCATGACAACTCTCTGTCTATCAGTAACATTGGGCAGTACAGAAACTGTGTAGATTTGGTGGCTCATGAGGGTGTGACAATGTTGTCACTGAAATGTTTGAATTAGATATGTACATATAGGCACCAGGTAATACAATCTTCATTAAGCATGTGATATACACAAATACATATAGTGATTTATCTACCGGGTTCATAAATTCCCCAACTGTACATAAAGCAATGCGGTTATATGGAGACCTCCTTGACATAAGTAACAGTAAAGACATGGTAAGGCTACATGAAGGTTCTTATAAAGGAAAGTATATGTACATAACATAAACATATATATATTTGATCCAAGAGAATATGTTCACATTGTCCCTGCTAGTATATATGGAATGTACACAGCATACATGTATGTAATGGACACTAATCCTCATTAAGCATGCAATTTTCACATGCCCAACCCCAGGAATACATTGACATTTCTCATTCTCAATTTCAACAACAATTACAATTTGGTGCCTGTATATTGACAAAGCAGTATACCTTGGACAAATATTCAAAAGGGAGGACGCATTGTAGCAGGTAAAGTGACAACATCAAAGAAGATACAATGTTAATGCCCATACCGTGTAAACGTACAGTTGAGTCTAATACATACTCCCAAACACCTGAAATTGCAGAAAGCGCAGTGAGACGAACCCCGAAGATACACCGTGGCATCAGTCTTGTCGGAGGCTCGTTCGAATAAACTGTCATTCTGTCGAACTTTTTTTTTCTCATGGGATCCCTCAAAAGATGTCCATGTTTTTAATCTCTATATGATTTTTATATCTTTGGCTTAGAATGTCCGCCAAAGTTTCTCACTTTTTTTGTATCCGTACACCCTGGTAATGATATTCACTGTAGGAAACATTGACGATTGTAGAAAGAACAGTCCCGAAGATACACAACGGCATCAGTCCGTCGAGAACTCGTTCGTTCGTCTGTTTGGTTGTCTCTTCCTAGCAGTGTACGAGAGCCTCACCAGATATATGAGGATTATGGTATAGATGATATAGGAGACGATACACTCCATGACCCTGAGAACAGACGCGATGAAGGCCATCAGCAGCCGTTTTACGCTAGTGTACATCAGATCGAAGGTGACGTAGTGCATCACTAGTAACGCCCTTTTCACAGCGCCCCCTAAAGTTTCTACAAGTTTGATCATCAGGATCCGGACATGACCTTATATGGAGATGATGCACTCCTTGAACTTGACAACATACGGGATGAAGGCCAACAGCAGCTGTTTTAGGCTGGTGTACACGAGATCGAAGATGGCGTAGTGCAACACTGACAACACCCTGGTCAAAGCGCCTCCTATCGACTCTGGGAGCCTGGTCATCAGGATCCGGATGGAGCCATAAAAAGAGACCACAAACTCCTGGATAACGGGCGGGATGAACCGCAGGAGCAGATGTTTGATATTATTGGCCACGGCCTGAAACCTGTCGTACTGGAAACTTGACAATGCCCCATTCACAGCGTCTCCTGCCGACCTTGCTAAACTGGCCATCATCATCCGGGCGGATCCCACCATGGACACCATGGAAACCTTGAACATCATGACGTACGGAACGATGGGCTGCAGCAGCTGTTTGATTTTATTGGCCACGAGCTGAAACTTGTCGGAGTGGATCCAGAGAAGCGCCAATGCCCTGTTCACAGCGCCTCTTGCCAACTCTGCTACATTGGCCATCAACAGCCAGGTGCACCCGGAGATTGAGAGGATGAAATCCTTGACAACGGACGGGATGAAGGGGAGAATCAGCTGTTTGATCTTATCGTAGTGAGGCTGGAGAACAGCAAACACGCTCTGCGTGGCGCCTCCCAGCGATTCTGTCACGCTGGACATTAGGATCCGGAAGGAGGCGAAGAACTCCGTCATGACGAACATAATGAGGGCCATCAGCAGCTGATGAGGCCGCTCCAACTCTTGGACAGGACCGAGCTGATGTGCCTTGCCTGCGAACTGAGGGACGACTTGAAGCGGCACGTCCAGCGCGTCAACAAACAGGTCTTCATCTTCCATGTCTTCAGCTAGCCACGCAGGCGGGTTGGGGTTGTAGAATTCGTCGTATTCTACCATCCAGGGAGGCAAACCCGGCACATCGATGTATACCGATCCCTCTTTGGAATGGCGTGAGTTGGTGCTAATTTCATTTAATTCAGCACGCTTGAGAAACTCGTTTTCCTTTATCTTCAACAGGGGAAGCCCTGGGGCATCACAATATTCCTCATCTGTCTCCTCAGAGTGGCGTGAGTTGGCGTCAACTACATCTCTAGCAGCGCGCTTCAGAAACTCTTCTTCTTTCACCTCCCACCAAGACATCCCTGAAGCATCAGAGTATTCTTCATCTTTCTCCGCGGAATGGCGTGAGATGTCGCCAGCTTCAATTTTAATTTTAACAGCGCGCACACGGCGCAGAAACTCTGCCGACTCTGCGCGGTGCACGATGGTAGCGGCTGCAGGTTTCTCTCTATGGAAGTCGCCCATACCAGTGATGTCGGGAAAGAGGTCTCCATCCCCGAAGATCGAATAAGTGCTTCCAATGGCGCCAAGGCCGAACTTACCGGGAGGACGGCGGTCAGGCTGGCGGGAGCGGGGCTTTGGGGCCGCGGGGCGGTAGGACTGGGCTACCGTGGGCCAGCTCTGGCTTTCCGTCGGGAAGGAACGACGGGAATAGGCTGTAACACATCAGTTTCGCTTGGTCAGACTTTGCACAGAATACTGTCTTCAGCGTTGCAAGTTGTGCGCTCTAAACAAAACATTGACATTCAGGGAAAAAATCAAAACCAATTTAGAACGACCAAAGTAATCCCGGGACCATTTCACTTAAAAGACTTTCGAGAGTGAGATCGAGGTATAACGGTACAAAATGTGTACAACAAGATTTCTCTCTGTAGATTAATCATTTGTAAAGCAACGCACTATCAAAAAATAGGGGAATTTCTTTCTATAGTTGTTCTAGAACGCACATGTATTCAAGAAAAGGCATAGATGACAAAACTCGCACAGTATACACTCATGTCACGTATAACAATACCAAGTATAGAAATGTATCCTTGAGTCTAGCTTTGCTACAGGTATATATCATCTTTTTCGCACACAAAAAAAGAAATTAAAAGGCATGGATTGCGAACTACACACAGTATCTTCACATGTATAACGTAATACTAAGTCTAAAGATATATATTTGAGTCAAGCTTTGCTACAAGTCTATGTCTTCTTCTTTGCACACAAAAAAAGGAAAGGCATGGATTACAAACTACACACAGTATAAACAAATGTATGCCATTACCAAGTCTAGACTTATACCTTTGAGTCTAACTTCAGTATAGGTATAAGTACTTGTAACTTACCTGATGAGGGTCCGTCATACTTGTCGACCCACTCCTCCAACACAATGACCTCGTATTCACCGTCCTCGCCGTACATAAGCACATCGTTCCTAAAGTCGCGAAACGACAGTTTGGGCAGCAGGATCGTCCTTGGTTCCCGCGGGCGGTCTGTCTTCTTCTCGCTCTTCTTCTCTTCGCCCTCTGTGTCTTAAACATGTGGAGAAACGTCATTAATTTATCTGACAACTTCTCTCGCTGTAAGGAACAAATCCAAACTGTAGTAATTTTATACTATAGACTCTAGAGTTGAACCAATCATCAGTTTGTTTTGCGACCGCGTGAGCAAAAAGTGGTCTGTATAATGAAAACGGAAATTGTCCTGATATGCTACCAAACTCGACACTAGTGATGTGGATTAAACAAAAATTCATGTACAGATTTCAAACATATGATTATATCAGATACATATGGAATACCTGCAGTACTCACCTTCAGAGAAGAGGAGCCATAGCATTGTCGCCACGGCGGCGACGGATAAGACTGCCGTAGTAACTGGCTGGTTGAAGCCCGGGCCTCTTAACGGCATTTTCTTTACTCTTTTACTTGCAACTTAATACCAAAAAGCACGCTCGCTTTCTTGGCTTGGTCGACAAATGTGTCAACCAAAATGTAACCACAACGTCTGGTAAAATCCAGAACTTAGAGCACTTTTTCTCGCAGCAAGGCGCGAATCGTGTACATCAAACTACACGTCAGCGGTTGCTCTGAAGTTTTGTGACGTCATAGTCGCTTGAAAGAACGGAAACACTCTCATTCATAACCGCGCATGCGCTAACGTTATTACCTTTTTGATGACATTCTTGTCCTCAATAAAGATGTGCATGTACAATTATAAGACTTCTCACTCGGTCTGTCACGTATGACGGTCCTTCGTAAGACATAGAAGATCTACTGAAATGGCTTCCCATGTGTTGAAATGTGACTGTCACTTTATGCTATATACAGTTGTTCGAGAACATCTAACATATTCGAATTCAATACATGCGCATTGTATGCCAGGTGATAAGGCCCACTTTACTTGTTCTTTACTTGTGCTACACATAGTAGTCTACTTCTCCAGTAGGCTACAGATTTTACTGGATGTAAAGAGATTGAACGAAGCGTAGTCTTCTGCAGAATACTAGTACACACTCCGATACTTCAGTACTAACTATTTACACTTGAGCGGAGCTCGAGGTTCTCCAGACTTTGAGCCGGTATAAAGATAAGCCTCCTTAGAGAAACATACTAACCCTTGCCTCTCTCCTTTGATTCTTAGATACATATTAGATACATATACTATAGATACGACTACACTATCTTGTCTGAAGCCGCCTGAACATCCACTGTCTGTCTCTAATCCAGGCATTGCCAGACGAACTGATTTACAAGTGCAAAGTTGCCAGGCGGCCCGAGAACACGCCGAAAAACAGATACACAAACTCCATTCCGTGTAAGTACTGAGGATGCGAGAAGGCAATCTAACATAAAGTCGTTATTGACAGTGACGCTTAGCGTATAAATTCGTGAATTGCATACCTGGAGATGGTAGTAGAAGGGCTTTTATACCCTGAAATACGCGTTCTCTTATTTTCTAAACCTGCGCTTCAGACCTCTCACTTTCTGAAAAGAAGCACGATCAAATTCGCATCTAAAGAAAACATGTGTGATAGAGTCTAGGGAGCGAAGCAAGATAAAAGTATAAATATACCAAATGTTCTGGGTTTATATTTTGCAGACGACTACTCTCGTGTTGAACTACAGCCTCTGCCAGGCAAACCTACAGCTAACTCCGACTACATCAACGCCAGTTGGGTCAACGTACGTTCGGTTATTCACCTCTTCCTATAGCCTTCAGCACAGCATTTTCTCTATCAGAGCAAACACATCTCTTATGTTCCTACAATGTACTGAATACTTAAATTCTATGCCCCTGTCAGACAGCTGGGATCCCGGGAAATAATCTGCGAGCTGTAAGTGACATTTTCGGCACTAGCATGTCCTGCATTTTCTCTCCATCATAGATCACCCTTCCAATGTGATATAGACAGAGTTGACCACACTGAATAAATTTTATGGATGACGTCGACATCCTCTAGAAAGGCCAAAACTAATGTGCAAGGGGAAAAAATCCGGCAATACAATGCTGCTAAACCACAGGACTAAACATCCAGTCCATTCTTTCTCAGGCTTGGTTTGTCTTATGTTCAACTCCAGTAAGACTGTAAGAGACAATCGTCGCCATTGCCATTCTTGTTTAAAGAGGGAACAATGGCGCTGTGGTCCCGACCATGTGCCTAGATCCTCTGGCAAACATTTTCTTTGTTGAGAACAGGCGAAAATCAATGCCAAAACGACTGCTACAATGCTTTCGTCTTATCCCCAGGGTTACTCCAAGTCGAAAGCTTTCATCGCCACGCAGGGCCCATCAGCGGAGACTGTGGACGACTTCTGGCGGATGGTTTGGGATTACGGACCGAAGTACATCGTCATGTTATCTGACCTGATAGACAAGTCCAAGGTTAAATATCATAATTCACTATTAAATATCATAAAGAGTGAGTAGACTAATATTGGACTGAGCTGCTTGTAGCCTTTTACAGCTTTAACTTACATATCTGACGCTAGCATGCTGAAACTTCGCTGAAACAACGAATCATAACGACTTCCGTTGGAGATCGAACAATTTAATTTTTTTTTTCAAATACAGTCAAACCTGACCGAGCGACCACCTCTTCTCAGCCACCACCTGGCCATTTCGACCGCTTTTTCTCGGTCCCGATTTATTTTCCCATTGACGTAAGCATTAAGCTACCTTTTCTCAACGACCACCTGGCCAACGCGACCGCGACCGGCCCAAATTGGGACCCATAATGACCGCATCATTTTCAAAATTGAGGTTTTCATCGATTTTTTATGATAAATAGCGCGATTTTGTGCCGAAATCGGCCAGTTTGCGTCAGATTTTGGGGTTAAATTTACAGTTTACAGTGTGTGTGTGTTGTATTTGACATTAAAGACCTCGCTTCTTTGCGTGCGTGCAGTGTGCTTGCTATTTGCCATTAAACACAACGGAAACCATTTATACTTTGCATCGGGCATGTTTTGAGTCGATACTCTTCTCAGAGACCACCTGTCCAAATCGACCGCTTTTTCCCGGTCCCCGGGTGGTCGTCATGGGCAGGTTTGGCTGTATGCTAAATTTTGAGATGATTAGACTTTATCTTGAGAAGTTTTGACAAAAGTCTTAACATGCTTCGCAAGAATGTCGAGATACTTTGAAAGATGATTTAAAAAGATCTCAAGATGCTTGCAAAAGATCTCAAAAAGTTATGAATATGAAAAGATTTTTGACAATATCTCTAGATTTTTGTAAAAAATATAAATCAAAACTAATCATTAAACATGGAAAAATTCTAAAATTCTGTCGATTCTAATACGATCATAAAGTATTTCATAAATTAGTGTACTTTATAGTTACCAGTTTCTTTATCTCATTTCCTCGCGTATTAAGAAAAGTTCCATTTTAAGAAAAAATCTTTTGGGTGGAAAAAAAGGAGTAGATGTAGAATATTTGAGACTTGTTTCCAGACCGCATTGAATGTAAGAAAAAGTGTTTTCACTCAAGTAAAAGCTAAGATTGTCGCAGGCTCCGTGTGCGCAATACTGGCCGGATAGGGAGGCATCGCTTCGGTCTGGTGACCTGTTGGTGACCTTGAAGAAAAAGGACGTCATGGCGGACTACATCTTTCGTACATTCACTCTCCAAAAGGTAATAAACTGACTTTACTTTTTTCGCATAATCATAGTGATATCTTTTGTTGACATTTTTTCTTCCAAAATGACAAAGATTTCCAATATCGTGACTTAAAATATTTCGAGTTTTTCGTTTGTCTTGTTTCATACGGAAAATCTCTATGAAATCACAGACAGACCAAAAATTAAACCTCACCCTGAATTAGTAGCCTCATCCATTGACCCCATGACCTGACATGTCTGAACCTTCCTGTCACTCCCACAAGTCTGACCTTTGCGGTGACACTAACATCTCACTCACTTCCTGCCACTCTACTAACAGCTTATTCAAATAACCACGTACAGACACAAGAACATAATAAACGACCGAAAACCAAACCTTCAAACACAGAGGTGACAATTTTCCTATTATACCTGGTAATTGTATTCTGTAGTGGGGTCTGTGTAGTCCAACGGCTAGAGTGTTGGAGTCGGAATCAGAAGGTCGGGAGTTCGATAGTCGTCATGCCCTACTCTTAAGACCTTAGGAGAGGCACTTTACACGATATACCCACCAATAAAAAAAAAGGCCACTATGACGGTGGAGTGACGCCCAACGAGCCTCACAGCTAATCTGTCAAAAAGGGTGCCCAAAACACTTACGGAAATGGTGCGCCAGTGTGCCAAAATCTACACTATCACCACTAAGAGCCGTAATTTTTTTTTCTTATTTTGTATTCTGTAAACTCTGTGTTCAGGCCGGAGACGACGCATCCCAGTACGAGATCACGCACATCCAGTACACGGGATGGCCGCAGCATCGAGCCGGCACTCCTCCCCACAGCACCTCCCTCCTCAACATCATCAGGACCATCAAGCTGACTGACCCGGAGGAGATGGAGACCCCTATCGTCGTTCACTGCGGGTAAGTGAAAAGAACAGTACCGATAACGGTACGGTACAGTTTATGCAAAAGCCCAGAACTACAACATGTGGAACATATTCCTATTCACTTTGCGGGTATATCTGCTCACTTTTCATACTTTAAAGAATTTGAACTAGTCAAACTTTTAAAAGACGCCATCACGACTACGAACTCAGACACTGTGGATTGCAGCGCCTTAGAATGGCGAAACAATAAATTTCAAGCGAATGTAATAATAACTTTATTGCACAACAATTGTACGAGGTACAAATTATGGCATCTACATAACTACAGTGTTGAGGCTTAAGGCTTATCTAACTAATACAGGAGTTATACAAAGGGATATGACCTCATAAATCACTACTGTTCCCTGCCGTAGATCCGGCGTAGACCAGACCGGAGTTTTCATCGCCCTGTACGCCATGACAGACATGCTGGAGGAGGAGGCCGCCGTCAACATCCGGGAGTTCGTCGTGCAGATGCGGGAGTACAGGTGTCTCATGGTGTCGTGCGTGGTACGTAATACAGAAAAGAGAGCGGGAGAGAGAGCCAGAGACAAGCCGGGGCTAAAGAGGGAGAGAGATAGAGAAATAGAGGGAAATTCGAAAGAAAGACAAAAATTCAAAGAGAGAAAAGAAAGGGAGGAAGAAAGACATTAGAAGAGGAGAGAAGGTAAGAGAAGAAAAGAAAAGAGAAGGGAAGAAAAAGAAAAAGTTAGCAAAGGAGAAAGGGAAGTAGATGCAGCTCACCAGAATGATGGCAAAGGAAAATATGTTGTTTTCATTTTCTCTACATGACTAAGCACACCTTGGCCGATTTTCTGACAAACAGCAATTAACTTAATTCACTACGTTTACATGCCATCGTACAATGAAATTTGTTTCTGCCCTCAGGACCACTACCTGTACATCTACGGGTCCGTACTAGAAGCAGAGCGGTGTGGGAAGACTGTGACACGGACAGACCAGTTCTTAACCTACGCGGAGTCCAAACTGGGGCTGACCGGTTCCAAGCGAGGCGCCCTGTACTGCCAGGAGTTTGCGGTATGTCGATTATCAGTTATCAGCCCCAATCTCATGTCAGTGGACTTAATAATGTATGGTTTCTAGTTCATAAGATGTGCTGCGAATAGTGTGAGACTATAAAATGCGGGATAGTAAGAAATGGTTCATGTTTCCTGCTATTTCATCACAAAGCAATGTTTTGACCAAAATGTTTCATTAATTCAGCACTAATGTATAACGCGAATTTGCCTTTATCTGCTGGGTAACCTATATCCGTTGCAATTACAAATAGGGTATTTATGGCGATTATGTCGACGGAAGGTGGTTTCAAGTTGCATTTTTGCAAAATATTGCAGTTTGAAACCACTATGTGTGGTTTCGATATCCCTAAAACCCCCGTTTTTAAAAACAGCGGATTTGAGTTACTGTGAACTTTCGTTATTCCCAACAGAAGCTACAGACGCTGTGTCCCAACCCATCGCCGGAGAGAACAGCGACAGGGGCGCTCCCAGTGAATGAGGGCAAGAACAGGTTCTCTAACCTCCTACCGGGTACGTTTGCAAACCATGACTTCCGATGGCAGAGTATTGTGTATTTGTGTATGATACTAGGGCGCCGAGCCACGATAACACCTATGACGTTAGCATCTACTTGTTCGGGCGTGTGTATCACAACACATGATGATCATAACATTATGGTTATTATCAGACTGCAATCCTTTCACAAATTGAAACTGCCCACAGCTTCTATTTTTCAATGTGATTAACTTTTCGGGTTTATTATATATCCCTTATACAAATGAATAAGTGATAAACCATTATCATATAATTGCACATGATATTTGATAATAGCCATATACTCAAGAATGGAAAGTTTTCCATCAAGTTGAAGATAAACAAAGCGTCAAATTTAAAGCTAGAACAAATATTTAACATAAAATCAGACAGACGTGTTGTTTTCTTACAAAGTCCTCATAACCTCTTTGTTTTCGTATCCCATCTGTAGATGACAAAAGGCGGGTGACTCTGAGCACGCCTCTATCCGATACGGATAGTAACGACTACATCAATGCCGTCTATCTAGACGTGAGTTCTCATATTCTCCATTAATAGCTTTCTAAATGGAGTATATTTTAATAAACAGACAACAGTTTTCAGGTCTTACAAGCTATAGCGCAACGAGGCTTGGAACAGACCAAGACACTTCACGTGTCTTTTTTCTTCTGACTTTGACTTTTACAGTAGAAGCCGTTTGATTGCACTTGCGAGCATCTTTTGTGCAATTACCCGTGGGCGGTACAACAAAGCAAAGTTATCCAGCTGGACCGCACCACCGCGGGATTTTGGGGATTCCGTGCAAGTAAGAGAAGTTTGCGGTAATCCGTAGTGCAATTAACTGGCTCCTACATGTACTGCGTTTTTCTGCAAAAAAAAATTGCGGAAAAAAAACTTGTGGAAAAACTTTCTTTAGTCTGAGATTCCAAGCTTCCACCTTCCAGAGCTACAGGAGTCAGAAGGGGTACATCGTGACCCAGGCACCCCTGCCGAACACCGTGACTGACTTCTGGTGCATGATCAGTGATACTGGCAGCAACATCATCGTCATGCTGAATAGCATCAGCGAGGTAAAACTATGCCGTCTTTCATTTGTACCTTGATTTGTATCTATTGTATTTTTATGTCGGGACTAGGGCTAGTAGAGATGCCACCACCTGTTCCCTCGCCCCTTCCACTTGTGTGGAAAATTTTGATGAGCAAATAAACAAACTCAAGCATATCAGGAGATCTGGAAACCCGTGCGAGGGGAATAGCTTTATGCTTTTCCACTACTTGCATGTTTAGAAAATAAAGCAGTCTTCAAGATCTTCTAATTTTCACTACAAAAGGCAACAAATCTTAGACTGTTTGAAATTCGACTCTGGAATGTCTTTTATATATGAAGCTACTAGTGGTCACTAGTGTGTGTTGTCCGATCCAGTCCTGTCCGAGGTACTGGCCCGTCCACGCTTCGGCCACCTACGGACCGTTCAACGTGGAGGTGACCAACACGCAGATAGCCCCACACGTCACGGAGAGAGAGTTCCAACTCACCAACACTGTGAGTACCCAGTTTACATTTCTTCAGTGATGATATGCTATCCGTGAGTGTGTGTCTTAAGACTTTTAGAATTGACACCTCTGGGGCTGGAGTGAATTGAATACTGAAAATGTCCTTACGACACATGCTATATATGGATGATGACATTTCTGTCCACACTGATTCCCAGTTCAATCATAAGAAGACGTCAGTCCGACAGTTCCAGCTCACAAACTACACGGATGACGGCGACTCCGCCCCGCTTACAGCGCCTGAGTACCTGCACCAGCTCTGGGCCGAGGTACACAAATGGTTCAAGCAGTCCAGCATGGACGGCCCAATCACAGTGCACTGCGAGTAAGTCAACATTCTATTCATCTATGAAAATTGGAGGTATAGTTTTTGGTGTGTCTGTTTGTCTGTGTTTCCGGGTATTTGTGGTCAGCATATGCATGGCTCTAGAACCTCTGGATGCATTACGATGATATTTGGTATGTGGGTAGGGGTTGGGAAGACAAAGGTCAAGGTCGATTTTGGGCCCCCTGGTATGAGACCTTCGTACTACAGCACAACTGCAATATTTTTGTATATTTTGACGTGGACATGCTATGGTGGCAGATAGCCTGTGATGTAAGGAAGAAGTGATGTATGTTTGGGACCCCTAGCAGCCTCTTTCCAGTAGTGTTGACGTTTAAAAGTTTCGATCTAGCTATGTGACTTGCCAAATGGCCATCACCTATGACCTTCTTTAGTACGACTGACCCGTTCCTTTTGACTTTTGTGATGAGTCATAAAAGCCTGTAACTGTCTGTTTTCCCACGATATGTTTATTTGTCAACACTGACACCATAGAACAGACATGTGAAGGAATAGACATTATTAAAGAGTATCATTGTTTGTTTGTTAGGAGTGGAGCAGGTTTGTCTGGTGTCTTCTGTACCGTTGATATGACCCTGGATAGATCAGAAGTGGAGCGGGCCATTGACGTGTTCCAAGCCGTGAGGATGCTGCGACATCACCGACCAGAGATGGTCTGCACGGAGGTAATGTCTAAGGGCGCGGTCACATAGGTCGTGCGATCGTCGTACGATTTTTAAGAAGGCTGACAGAACAAACCACCGACATGGATCTAAGACAGCCTTTTGTGTTGCATGACAGCTGTACTCTGAAGACCCAAAAGCACCTATTAAACTACAGTCAAACCTGCCCAAGACGACCACCCGGGGGACCGGAAAAAAACGGTCGATTTGGACAGGTAGTTAACAACCGTACGACGATCGCATGACCTTTGTGACCGTGCCCTAAACTCACCATAATTATATCTTTGATATTGAGTAGCTCATCGTTCATGGTTGTTGATATATAGGAGAAAACGAATATTCAAATTTTCCTGACGTAACTGTGAGATACGTTGTTTCTAGGACCAATACAAGCTGTGCTACCAGGTGGTACAGAAGCATCTGCAGACCACAATAACCACCACAGACTAACATCATCCATGGACAACACTAACAGCATTGCATGGATCACCGTCATTCTCAGCAGAACGTTTACTTTTAACATTTAGGCCACACCAATTTAATTTCTTGGTTCACGGATTTTTTCATAAAAAATATGGAGCGAGAGGGCGAAATAAAAATAAAAATTGTAAAATGGTTGGGGTTAAGGTAACGGCTAATTCAAAACATAAAGAAAAAAGTTTTCAGCTTGAAAAAAAGTACAAAAACACTATTTTTGTACAGTAACAGCACCTGTACCCACACTTTAAGGAGCTTATAATATAAAGGCCAATTTGCTACACCAGAAAGTTGGTGAATGGTTTCATTAATGGTGAAAATTTGCTGAGTGGTAATTTTCATTTTTATTTTCTTTCCCAAAAAATAGGAGCGAGCGAATCCGTGAACCAAGAAATTAAATCGGTGTGGCCTTAACAAAGACTACATTTAATTTGTAACTATAGATCTGTCAAATGAAATGTAAAAGACACATCTAATTAAAGATAATAACTAAATATTTTGGTAAGATGAAGCCACCTTCTACAATACAAACAGAAACATTATGTTTAATAGACATGTTGTTTTATCTTTATACATGTGGCAAAAACAATTTAACAATGTTTATAAAAACATAGAACACACTGATTTCGTGAGCACATATGTAATGCATGAAAAAAGTGCTATTTGTTTATAACTGCTTGAAGCGAAGGAAAAAGGATGGGCATGTATAAACATATTCTTATCACAATATACAGAAAGGTGAAGAAACAAGTTAATGACAGTGATGACACAGGAAGATGTATAAAATATTCACTATGTGCAACTGCATGCAAGAAAAGAATGTGTCAATAACAATGTGAACAAACAGAGTATCTATGCAACTAAGGCCTTTAATAAAACATTGCATAAAATTTTGAACATGGGACACAAGACATTTGCTGCTTATTCCACCTTCTTCCTGTTAACAATTGATAGGCTGGTTAACTTCAATTATAATGCAACTGGTTCTAGCAAGCACAACTACTGTTGCTATCAAACTAATGAAAGCGCCATGTAACGTTATATCAAGGCATGCAAGATATCTGACTCACTTTTACACAATATACATCAAAACTGGGATGTCAGCTAACATTTCCTCTGTTGTTTTTATCCTCCTTTAGGGTGACATTTCCCTTCATAAGTCTCTCCCACACATCATTTGGGTCATCTGTAGGGCGCGGTAACGTCCGAGCGATCTCTCCAATCAGAGTTACAGAATCGTGCGTGATCAGGTGCTGTTCAACCTTCGCATCAATCATCTTTCTCTCTACGTTAGCCCGGCTCCTCTTCAAAAACTCTTCCTGCAGAAGCGCCCCCTGTCTCTTCACACAGGACCTGCAGGTGCTTGGGTTGTGCACCTTTGCCTTTGCTCCCCTTTTCATGTCTAACATCATGGTGTCGACCCTTACTCTGTCCACTAAACCCTGTGGAACTGAACTGTGAGTCTCAGTACTGTCTGACTCCCACCAATGTTCCCTGCTTTCTGAAGGGTGTATATTTGACATTTTAGATGTTTCTCCTACCAAATCAGTAGAAGAATGCACATTATTAGTGTCCTGTGGAGGTGCAATTTTCACTACTGCCTTATGAACACCTGACAACCTACATTCTCTTCCTTCAGGTAACTTTTGCTTTCTTTTGCGCCTTCTTCTGTCTGTTTTGGTTCCTTCCTGAATGCCTTCTTCTTTCCTCATGCGTCTTTTCGTCTGAGAGGCAGTACTGGATCTTGTCTTGTGACTTCTGTGCATTTTGCCTGCGGTACATTTTACTGTGTCTTGCTTCCCATGATGACTTCCCTCTGTCCCTTTAGCATCTAAAGAGAGAAAAAAATCTGACAATTGATATGAAGTAATGCGGAAGTATCTTTCAGTTCACCATTAGAATAAAAGTGTTAACACCAAGCAGATACTACAGCTTTTGGCTGTGATAAATTTGTACCAGAAAAGTGACCATAAAATGTCCAAACTCAAAAATGCCAAAAACATTTTCCAGATTAACATTGTATGCTTTTGCTCTTAGAGAAAAACAATACAGGCAAGGTCTTTTACCTGGTTTAGCTTTTTCTTTCAGCAACTGTAGCTTCCTTGAACAGAATGCCAGTTCTGGTGTGACGTCAATGTCTTCTTCATCCAGTCTTGTAGTCTGCTGCTGGGCGGAACTGCTAGCCAGCGCTTCTGTGTCTAACAAGGCTGTGTTGTTCTGTTTAACCACTTGACATGCTCGGTGCAGGAAGTTTGACATAGCTTCAGATTCTGGAATAATCAGACAACAGGGTACAAATTTAGTCAATGCAATACACATAAGGTACCATTTTAATCACTGATAATCGTTTAAATATTAACTATCTAGAAAGTTGAGGGAAAACTGTCAATTTAAAGTGTTTAGTAACACTTTCCACAACTAATCCTTTGATACATTTATTCTGGTATTGATTCACTTCTAAAAACTAACACCAGCTTGTTTAAAATAACATTTCAAAAGTAACATCATTGATGAACTAACAGGAACAGACCTGTCATAAAAAAAGAAACTTTACTGTTGGTCTGAATACTACATAAAAACCTACTTACCCTTTATGGCAGACAGAGATTCTGTTGCTGAACTCTGACCTCCTGAGGACTCAAACTCATCACTTGAGTAACCATGGTAACCATCTCCATGGTGATCACTGGTCTCATCCTCCAGCTCCTCTTTCACTGAGGCTGACTCCACAGAACTTCTGTCTGACCTACAAGAGATTAAAAACCATTGAGATATATCAGTCTGCTACACAGGGCTGTCACATAATAATAGGGTAACAACATGGTCTGCTACACCTGTTACAGATTAAAAAGAAAACTGATTGCATTGAACAATAGGATCATTATGTCTATATTATCAGTCAAAACATCACTGAACAAACTATTATTAAGTATTAATTGGAATGTTCTATAAAAGCTTTCATTGAAAAAAGTAGCAAAACTTTGCATTATAGTGTATATAAACTCATGAGGGAGGGTTCACATGAGGAGACATCTGGGTACTGGGTGAAGAGAGGAAGAAATTGGGAGGCTGGCATAAGGGACTAAGTGTAGGTTTCTCATACACACGCATATGCACACACACACACACCTTACATCCTCCTCAGTAACTGATGTGGCACTAGTGGTGATAAAATCCTCTGAGTAGCTGCCATCTCTGTCCACAGCCGAGTCTTCTGGCAACTCTGAGGAAATATCTGGAAAAAAAGTCCATTAATTACCCTGACGTTTCAGTGAAGGGAGTTGTCTTAATTTGTTCCTAAATGCTATCCAGGGTTGTAGCCAGCACCCGTCCTTCCGTCCTTTGACGGAATTTGGCAGCTGGGGACGGACAAAAATTTTGCCCATTCCGTCCTCTGTGATGGTCAAACATTGGCATGAAAATTAAATCCAGAGATCTCCAGAAATTCAGCACAGATACCATTGAACCAAACTGAGTCTACTCTTCCAGCAAAATTTGCCCCTCAATATGCAGGAAATACCATTTCACAGTGCATTTACAACATTTCACCGTCGCACAGAACTCTTGACAGGATATCCTTTCAAAATCCAGGAGACGGAAAAAAAAATTCAGGCTGGCTATAACACTGAATTGCTATCCATCAAACAAGTCACTTACTCTCTATTAAAATCTCCCATACAATTCTACCTTGTGAGTGAGTAGTTCCAGCAGTTGTGCTACTGTGCGACCATTTCTCCACGATTCTCCCACTGCTGCTGAGCGAGCTACGCGAAGAGCTCTCTCCGATGGACGACACGCTGTACACCTGGAGGTGTCTGTCATTCTCCGAGGTCGATGACATTCTATCAGGTGATTGTGTAACATTTTCTGACCAATGCTCCTGGGACTCTGAAAGAAAGGGATTGAAATAGTTGTATCAGACCAGTCACTACTAGACAATAAGATTTCTAAACTGATGGCAAATTCTTCTTTGCCATTTTTGGCAACTTGTAGAAGACCAGGTTGCTATTCAATACATTACTATTGCACCAGGCTAACTCAATCGACTACCGGTATACAGGCTTTTTGCGCCATGTTTCATAACACTATAATTAACAGCTTAAAGCTTTAAAACATGCCAAGATGCTATTGCTT
Source organism: Branchiostoma floridae x Branchiostoma belcheri (assembly GCA_019207045.1). Lineage (NCBI taxonomy): Eukaryota > Metazoa > Chordata > Leptocardii > Amphioxiformes > Branchiostomatidae > Branchiostoma > Branchiostoma floridae x Branchiostoma belcheri. The sequence goes on along the minus strand of CM033037.1, from coordinate 15,248,717 downwards.
AATGCAAATACCCACTTACATGGTCAAAGTGGGATTCAACTTGTTATCACTATGATGTCAATTAAAAGCGTGTATGCTGGTCATTTCTAAAACAAGTGCTTTTAAAAAAGCTGGCATTTTGCCAAGGTTTGCGTGTGTGAATGTTTTTTTTCTAGTTATTAGAATGTCATATAAATAGAACAGAATAAAAAACCTGATATGGGCGCATGGAGAGATTCACAAATATGCAAATGAGTTATGTCCTGGAATATGAAAATGTAGTATGCAGTATGCAGTTTTTTTCGAGAAAATCAGTTTGTTCTTGTGTAATTCTGTGATATAGATGTTGTATGGGCATTTTATGGAAAGTTAGAAAGAAACATATACGCAGAGTATCGCACGTTTCACGGTTCGTTCATTCAAACATCCCAACTGCGGAAAAATGCAGTAGAACAGGTGCAAAGGTGAGTTTTAATGTTCTGTACAAAAGTATTGTTCATTAGTATTTTAAGGCCATACCAATTCAATTTGTTGGTTCTCGGATTTTTTCAGAAAAAAGTTGAAGCGACAGGGCGAAAAAAAAAAAAACTTGCAACAACTCTGGGTTCAGTCAGGTCCAAAGTTTCAGGTTCGTAATTCCAGACTTGAACCAATGGTATATAATGATAATAATTGTAATCTGGTGTATACATGTATGTGTGGTAGATCCAGTTACACTTACATGCAAAATTTGCATTTTGTCATACACTTAACGTGGAATTTTAGCAATACAAATGGAAAATTATGTGCAATCAGTATTGCTTAAGTATTCACAGTAACATTGCTGTAATAATGCTTAGTAATAAAGACAAAAACATAGAGTATTTCAACACACACAACTTTTAAAAACCTTTAAGAAGGTTGAAAAACTTTTTCAGCATAGTATAATGTCTAATGTAGCAACAAGAACAATAAATTGACTTAATTTCACCCCAAAGAATAGATAGTGCCTGAAACATCATTGTATTCTCTTTGTGAAAGCTGCAGTTTGAATAAAAATCGCTTGAGGGCGTTAGTGTACTCATTCCATATTAATGAAGCCATTTCCAAATATGGCAGCATTGGCCAAGCCATTTCCAAATATGGCAGCATTGGCCAAGCCATTTCCAAATATGGCAGCTGCCATTTTGTTTGTCCTACTGCAACATTTTCGTCTTTTTCAAGCACAAATTTAACGATCTATGGGTGGTTTTCGATGATTTACAACATAAAGGAGAACATAAGCAGGTGATAGTTATTTTGCAAGTCCAGTACTAGTTTCAGAAGTTCTTTTATTTTCAACTGAACCAAAGTTTGTTTCAAGTCCAGCAACTTGCGTTACCGTAACGTTACAGGGATTTTTTTTTATTTTTTTGAAATTGGGAAAAATAGAAGCGGCGATTCCGAGAACCAACAAATTAAATTGGTATGGCCTAATGAATGTAAAAATTAGCATTTTAATGGATGTAAAAAAGAAAAAAAAAGTTGAAAAAATACCTCCCCGGATTCGAACCGGGTGCATTAGTTTAGAATGCGGGTGCATTAGTTTAGAATTTTACCACTGCGCTAATGCGACCATGTTGAAGAAATGCTCGTTTTAGAAGGTATACAAATGTTTGGCATGAATTGAACAGGTCCGTTCATCTCAACATCACAACGGCGACTGCTCTGGCCTCAGAGCATTTTGCCGCGAAGGCGGCAAAATGCAAAAAATGTCTACATGTATTGTTGGTAAAGACTAACTACACTGATAGTCCTCTTGAAAGTCTGTCTCATTTGATTTCTTAATGTTAATCTAGTAACATTACTAAGCAATATTATCATTAAGTATCTTAATTTGACTTCTAAAATTTAAAGTCCAGTCTCTTCAAACCCACCTGATGTGTGAGTTCTTGAAAGTGAGTCATCATAGTCAAGGTTAGCTTCTTTTCTACCCCCTTCTTCAACAGAAGCTTGTGCTTGACTGTCGGTTGCCTCTGTAAAGGTGTCATCTTCATAGGGGGACGACATTGTCTGCTACACCTGTATCACAGTCTGCTTACTAGTAACACCTTACGCGGTTTAGAAAGTATATTTCTGGCATTATCGGCGAAGTTTTCAGGATTGAGAGAATGCAGAAACACTCATGACATAACTTAACGGTATAAATTACACAGATACTTGATTTTAACAGCGCAGGAAAAATATAATCAGAGGTAAAAAGGTAAGTTCCAATTTCCCACCATATTCGTTGCCGATGATAAATGTGTCCCATCATGCCTCAGAAGGAATATACCACTAGTCACAAAAGGGTATAAACGGGCACCAATATTTTTTACTTACATTCAAAAACAAAACACAAAGATACAAATTTATTAAAATATAACCTTTGATTTTGTTATAAATGTATTGAATTAGTAAAAAGTGGCAATTATGAATCTATTGAAATAGTATAAACAGAAAAACACCCCTTACTCAAAGTAATGGACCAGTTCAGTTCCCTATGACCTTTCAGAGAGACGCAGTGCGGCGAGGCTGACAGATTTTTGTGAAGTCGTCAGTATTTTCGGCGATTTCGTCATTTTCTAGCATATTCCTACCGCATATCTACCCGGCTTTGGTACGTATAGAATATATAGAGTTGTTGGTGAAAATTTTAGGGTAAACTTAACTTCAAATGTGACACTGTTGCACGAAAATTTGTGTGTTGTTTTCGATTTCCATTTTGCGCAAAACAACATCGCGTGATGCCAGTCATACTAGTCAGTTCGCTCACAAGAAAGCAGTTGAGTGACGCAAGAATCAACCTATATTTAATACTCGTGAGCTTTTTATGTTTTTGTGAGTTACTGTGATTTACATGTAGCTTTCCTTAAAGCCCTAGAATCGTAGAGCTTATAATCGGACATGCTACGGTTAAATTATTTGAGGAAATTGTAGAAAACCTTTGTTTGAAAACATAGCTCTCCATGTACTGATAGATCTAGTATAAGAGATGACAAATTTTGTCCAACAAACCTATAACGTTCTAGCCTGGGTACCATAATCGGAAAGTAGTTCGCTCAGGCGTTCATCATATACTATATACAGTCGCTTCTAGCTCTGACATTCATCATACACTATATACAGTCGCTTCTCTGTGTTTCCATCTGGAAACTCGGACCATCTTAACGTCTGGAATAGTCCAAATTTTGGACACAGAAGCTGATTGGTCCCCACATATGTGCGAATTATGGAATGGGCTCAAGTGCTCGCTTGAACAGGCGTTCCAACACCGGACAAGCCCTCCCTCCGCTTGGGGTAGGGCCTGTTGTTATCGAATGAGTGCTCTAGGACCTATTCCTTGATTCGCCCATTACTAGTAACTGACGTTAGCACCAAAAGGTTTGAATGTGCAAGTCTCCAGATGGATAGCAGAAGCGAACGTAGGAGCGAACTACTATCCGGATGGTACCCAGGCTAATAACGTATAATTGTTCTTGAGGATGATATAGAAATTTTCTTGCGGCCGTCAATTTTTTTTCAGTTCTCTTTTATTTATGGCCTTACTTATATCCACATTTGATGTAACGTTACGTAATTTTGTAAGTTGTGTCGTGGAAAGCCAAATTATTAAGTGGAGGAAGTTTAAGCTATGTGAATTCTAACTTCTAAGACTAACTCACATGTAACCCACCTTGACATGGTGCACCCAGCTTGTATTGCTACCAGGACTCACCAGCGAGATTGTGATGTTGCATGTTTAGGTGTTGTGCTGTGCCTGCTACACTAACAGAGATGGGACGGCGCAAGTCTAAGAGGAAGCCAGAGGCCAGAAAGAAGCAGGACCCACTGGAGACCCAGTTCACATGTCCGTTCTGTAACCACGAAAAGGCATGCGAAGTCAAGATGTAAGATACTGCAAGAATTTGTATGTTTACAGTGTGTCCGTACACACCGCTGTTCTTGAAGTAGGGTAGCTATGGTTACCCCACTTCAAGATTCAACAATATCAATCTGACTATTATCTGAGTATCAATTCTGGGATGTCCTCTCATGTCACCTACATACCTGTCCATTTAAGTGAAATGTTATAATATAGAAACCTGATCGTAACAGCAAAAATTTCAGATGGACTGTTCCTAGTAGGTAGAGGACATCTTCAGAATAAGTTTTCTCCATATGCTATGTGTGCGCACCTGTTTGAGCTTCTTCTATATGAAGATGTATATTTTACATGTTTGGTGTTGAAACAGTTACCAGTGCAAGATTACAGAGAATTCAAACTGCTGGCTATAATTTGCTTGTGTTGACCTTATCAATAATCTTCATCAAGATTATTGATAACCAATGTGCTCCGTAATTTCCAAAGCTAATATACAATTTTGTACCTTGAAGTTGAAGGCTTATGAACATGAGGTGCACACACAAATAGTATATTTTTTTAATTACGTTTTCAAGCATCTCTTCTATACAAAGTGTTTATTTCATATTTCTTCTGTTCTCTGATGTGTTCTTCTCCCTTCCTTATGTGTTGTTATCCATCTTTCTCCTTGCAACTAACTTCATATACTTGTACAATGTCCACTTTTACATCTGAAACCTGCCTTTCCCTTTGTCATAAATTCTCTCTTTTGCTCCCTTTTCTTCCACTATACTTTGCTTTTCATTCAATATATTCCCTTTCATTGGTGATAACTTTGCTGGCCTGTCTGTTTTGTACCCACTGCTGGACTAAATATTGTGCCATTTTGTACGAACTACCACTGTGCTGTTCCATCTGTTGTGTTCTGTACTATTTTCCTGCCCCTATGCTTTCGTGCTCAACTCTCTCCTACCTTGCTTTTCACCCATTGTGCTGTCCCATTGCTGTCATACACCTCAATTCTACTCCTTTGCTGTACCTCTGCTGTTCTTCGCCACTACCTGTGCCAAGTTAGAACATGGGTCGCCGACGTAAAAGTAGCAAACCTCCGCCCAAGAAAAAGATGACAGAGCCGTTACAGATTGTGTTTCCCTGTCCCTTCTGTAACCATGAGAAATCCTGTGAGGTCAACCTGTAAGAGATCATTTGATTTTATTGCTTTTTTATGGCTTTGTTGACTTTGAAATTTCATTTTGTGTTTGAAATCAAAAGCCATTGCCTTGAAAATTTTATTTTCTGTAACAACATGTAATTTTTTGTAATCTTTTATCAATTACTTGTATGCCCTCATTTGCTAAGCTCATAGCATTCAGTTTCAAATCTTTGATTTTCTGATTCTTTTGATTCTTGACCTAGATTGTTGTGTACAAAAACACAATACCTAAGAATCAGCAAAGTTTGATCTTGGGATCTTGTACATTCCATTACATGTCCCATCCAGATTGTTAAGCAATGCCTATGAACAGGATAATTTTTCCAGCATCAAGTGGACTAAGAATGTGCTGATCTGTTTTGTTTCCCCAGGGATCGAACTCGGAACGTTGGCACGGTGACATGTCGAGTCTGCCTGGAGGATTTCCAGACTCCAATTAACTGTATCCTTTCTGAGAAGATCTGCCAAAGATATGTTCATTCATTAAATCCTGGCTCTAGTAAAAGTTACATAATGATTTGTTTTCCATTCCAGGGATTAGAGTCTTTGATAAGTTTGAATGGTACATCCGTTTGTGTCTGTCTATCCAAAATCCAAGTCAACTCACAAGTACTGTCCGTGCTATAAAAAGCAAACTTTCAAGTCTGAGTGCATGCAAGGAAAACCCTCAAATCAATTTTCTAGGCATATTCACTGATGAAGAGGCTACTTCCTGTGCCATGATTGAAGATATATGTCCATTATGCAAGACTTAGATTGAAGAAATTGCCATGTAAGCATTGTGAGTTAATAGAATGTTACACAATCAGTGATACTTTGAAAGGCATAAACACGTTGTATGTACCTCAAAATTTCAATGTGACAAGGCATTGAGAATTTGGAGGTAGATGTTTATATGTATATAATCTGGACTAGATACACTCATGAGGGGAAGTGGCAAGAGAGACGCTCATCCATTGTGAACGACGGAAGAACCAAGATTCTATTAACTGTATTTATTCATACCATTGAACCTCTTCAATGTGTAACATTTTTGTGGATTCCTTGACTTCTCTTCCCCAGACTTATCAGAAGCAGTGGACGTCTACAGTGATTGGATAGATGCCTGTGAATCAGCCAATCAGTAGAAGCAACAAAAATTATGAGCTTGCATTACAAGCTGAAATGTGATTGGACAGTTGCACAGTGATATAGCCAATGAACATAAGGCTTTTGGTTTGATACAGAGAATGTGATTGGATGAGTCCACTACAGAGTACTAATACATGATTGTGGATTGTGTGAAAAACAAAAATGGTTGTTCACTGTTGTAATATTAATTATTCTCAAATTCTCAATCCAATTTTGATACATGATGTAGATGTTTTATGTTCAAAATTGCACTGTCTGTAGCCATAAGCAGGCCAGTATGTATTTTCATCAAGAATAACTCAAGTCAACTGCTCATTCTGATGCAAGCTCTACATAAAATGTTAGGTATAGGTTATGATAGAGAGACGTTAGAAGCTGTATGTAGAATTGAACCATTTTGGATAAGATTTTTTGTGAAAGTTGCTTGTAAAATGTCTGCAATTGGTTTTGCAACAAAACAAAATGTGAGTCTTGTAAAGGGTAACAAGAAAGTCCATGAAAAATTGTGGCTGCTGAACAAGTGTCAATGTTTTCTACAATGTTACATACCTTCATATGTACAGTTAGTGAAGGCAAATTTTGTTTAGCTTTTGTGAATTGTTCCAGCCTGAAAAATTTTGCCATGGCACCTTTTTAAATAAAAGGTTACAAAGTCTTTGAAACAATATGAGGTCCATAAAGGAAACAATTTATTTAGATACATTTTCCATCTATATCTACATCTTGTGCAAGTAGATTAGCCTGGAAGAATGTTCCATCTCTTATTCCATGTACATCAGTGTGAAAAGTAAATACACCATACTGATAAACTCCAAGTTCTCTTTGTCCCTTTGTACGCTGTTGTGGATGATGTGACTGTAAGTTATCCATATTTCTTGTTAGACGGATGTTTTGCGCGGTTGGGTAGAGTAGCCATTGTTAGAAGGAGCTGAGAGCTTTGATTTCTCAGAACGAATGTTCTAATCATGCAAGGAATTTGAAACATCTTTTAGGATATCATACATGTACTTCTTGTGTACAGTAGGCTGAAGAGATGCTGTATGACCCTACTAGTAGTTAGTTAATATTGAACTTGATACGTTAAACCATTTACATTTCTTGAGAAAAGAAAAAAAACAGAGCAGTTGATAAAGAACTCAATGTAGCGTTTGGAATCCAACTTAAACACCTTTTTGTCAGAGTTCTTAGCAATTTGTCAGAAATTTTCTATTTTATACGAGCGTCGCATACCGGTTCTTTTGAAAAGTGCAGCTAACGACGACATTACATCATCGCTACCTTTAACCTTCCGTGGAACCAATCCTGTCACATGATCAAAAATCAGCTGTACGTACGTGGGCGGGGTGATTCTGCTGTGCTCTTACACGTTTTCTTCCTGCTTTGCCTCTCCAAAACATTCCACTCACCAAGAACCACGACATCGGCACGAGCAGTCATTGTTTCAGCTCACTGATCTCTTGTGACGACCAGCGGCCGTGGATCGCGCCCCGCCGACCAAAACGACCACCTGTCTTCAATTCCAGGGTCAGGTTTCGGATCCCGTGGTAGTCAGAGTCGCTTGTTGGTTTCCTAAGTAGGACTAAGTCTACACACACACACGTAGGCATATTATTCCAGGCTACCGGCGAAGTGCTGGACTCTGACCACGCGCGAGGCGGGCGACAATGCCGGTGGCAGTGGCAATGTTCAGCGGCAAGTGGAAATACGGGAGCGGCGACAACCACGAAGCCTTCATGTCGGCAATAGGTGAGGGAGCCCCTGTATTTTACAACCCTACTTCCTGGTGGGACACTGCAGCTAATATGATACGCTAATATCAAACTGAAGATAACCCCTAACCTGGAAATATTCTAGTTGTTACGCAAATCAATTCATAGGACATAAAACCTGCTCTTCAACAAGATCTCTTCAGTGTCACTGACGAAAGATAACGGATGATATCTGAAACGGCCGACTGTTTTTCATATCCAGTTTCTTGAGTAGTAGCTATTTGGCGTATCTTAAGACCTGGATATCCAACCAATCTTCATCGATGTGTCTAGTTGTTATGATCATACAGAAACGGTATGAATCAACTAGTACTGTGGTAAAGTCTGATTGATAACCCAGTGAATATTTCCAGGAAACTCGCGTACAAGCGGATGAGTCACCAGCTCTACGTGTTTTCAACTGTTCTGTCTCTTACTGCCTGTCTACCTCCGCGTTGAAGCTCCATAAGTTCTATTTGCACTGTTTCACTAAAAGTTTACATTAGTCTTGTAAAGTGATCTTTGATAGCGCCGCTATCATGGCACGAAATAAACTGTCAACAACATTTATAAACAGCACTCTGGTAACTGTTGACAAAACACAATAAAACAACAGTGCAGGATTAGAGATTGGATAAGACAGTACTAGGGCATCTCGTGGAAAAACAGCTATTTCCAAAGGGTGACTGTACATTTTTTGTGTTCAACAAAACTGTAAATTTGTACTGAATAGCAAGTAGCACGTTGTAACAGCACTGAGCACTTAAAATCAATCCCTGTAAGCAAACGTTCGATCGCTGGACTGCACTTTGAACTTGATTGTCGTGTGCAACTGTACCTGTGTCGAAAGGTTAATCTTTGCACAGTGGAGCATTCACTCCCACATGCCTCGTCATGAGTTCGCTGTGAGAGCAATACAAGCACACGTTGTTTTTAAGCTCCCTGCTCATATTAACTATGCTATGTTATTGTTGAGACTGTTTGAACAATCTGGCCGTACGTAAAACGTCTGTAGGCGTCTAGACACACGCCGACAAGGAAGGAAGTTTGGTCCCAAAAGGCGCTTTCTGGTTCTTGTCTCACTGTATTACATCGGCAACATTAGCGACCTTAAACCCTATAAAGCCCATAGCGCCAAAAATTATGGTAAGGCCGCAGCGTTTCTTTAGACTAAAATTCCTGGGCTGAATACTTCTGTAGTTATATTTCATCATACCGCACCGACCTCGTATACAATAGTGATCATGTTGTTACATTTGTACTGCAGACATTGTCAAAACATCCCCGCTTTGTTAACGTGCTATGCATATTTTATAACAGTAGCTTTCCCTCGTGCACACACCCCCTTCCCTAGCACACAGTCAGTTCAGAGGTGGTTTGAGGTCGAGCGATGTGATATCTAGGGTACAAAGGCAAAAGTCTCGTCAAATAAATATGTTGTAATATTTAATGCATCGATTATTTAAAACAACAGCAGTTCAATAATTATAATACTATGATACAGAATAAAACAAAGACGAAGCTTTAACTTGTTTAAGCAACGATGAAAAAAACAAGTGCAGGAATTTTGAAAATAGATCAAATACGATACATATAAAACGTCTTGTGTTCAGTTTTATCATCTCGAGTATCGTCATACCCGGGTATTTGTGTGCTCTGTAACCCTATAGATCACCCCACCACACCCTCTACTGTATCACCCCCTGCCTGTCATTGTTACACTTGTTTGTGAGGTGCTTACAGGTGAAGTCACCGTTACGTTATGTTGCGTTCTCTTCTTCACGCTCCACTAAACCGCGCGAAAATAGCATGGTGGGAGAAGCTCATTGTCTCTGCTTCAGAGAAAACACCAGACAACTAGAGGGAGAAGGTTTTAAAAAGCTTTCTGAAGCTTATTGCTAACATTGTGATACACGTACGTACGTGCCAAACGTCCAGAACAATCTGAATATTAGTATAATACCTGCGGTCGTATTCCAACAACAAAGTCGTATGACACATAGAATGCTCGCCTTTTCTTCACTTGCGTGCTGTGGCTCGTCGAAAACAAATGTTACATAGAGCATTACTAGTCGCATTAGTAGGCAATTACCATTATGTTGATTATCATCACTCAAGGATGACTGGAGAAAGCTTAAATCATATTACCCTACGATGTGCAGCGACAGCCTTTTTTCATTGTCTGAATAAGAATTACACGAGTCATTGTGAAAATGGTGGCTACAATTTCGTCGTCAGAGAAAAGAATTCTTATCACGTCGGCTTGTTAAATGTCGCTTGTTAAATTTCAAAACAAGACTCGTGCAGAGGAGACTTAAGAGGGTACGGTATGTAGAAGTCATACCAAAATTTTGAGGTAGCTTATCGGCATTTCTTCACACGCAAGTATCCCTGATATATTGTGTGTGGGCTAAAAAAAGATGCGTCTAACATGTGGTATCTAAATCTTATTTCAGATATCGATTGATGAATATACATATTTTATAATTGCCAGTTTTAAATCCCCCTATGATGTCCAAGCTCAGTTGTTTGTGTCTGACTCTGTAGATGTAGATTGTAGTACTTAGCACACAGTGGCTTCCATAGGTGTGGTACATATAATAGCACATGGTAAATTGGATCTCTCTGGCACATAACACCGACAGATCCCCTGGGAAATACGGCATGAAAGTACAGAGCCGATTTAATACTGTGGAATGGCGTGCCGGGCTGAAGCATGGGAGTTACCGTGTGGCGTCTCTTCCTTTGAAAAATGAAAAATAAAGTTAGTCGTTGCACTTTCTGTTGCTTTTTTTTTTTCAAATTAACGGTTCTAGCTGTTATCTCGAAAATTCGCCGTGAGTAATTTTAACACTGGGGGAGGATTCCGTGTAAAGGAATTCGATATTGGGAGATCATGGAGATATTATTATATTGGAAGGAAAATGGGTCGGTCGAGCTTGGTATTTTGTAATTGGAATAAAAACAGCATCCGTATCATTGCAAACGGGAATATAGAATGATGCTAATATAGATTTGATGAACCACTGATTGAAAGTTGCTGTCATTTCAACTCAAGTTCTTTCTTTGCCCTGGACTTGTACCTTCCGACAAAGTATGATTCTAAAACGTGAGACAACTGTTCCAAATTCAGTAACATCAGATCTAGAAACCATTAATACAGTTACCAAGGCCTAATAATTGTCATCTGTGGGCAGCCAATCAGCGCCGACCATTGTGCAGACGATAATGGCTGTCTCCATGGAGATCAAACGACATTACGGCAGAACAAGGCTGGTCGTTATTAGATAACACCGTACTACTGGTGTTCCCGGGAATATAATTTGTCTGTGGATATAATCACATAGAAAGCCAGCCCTAGATTCACAATAATCCAGTTGTCTGGAAAGTTAGACAAAATAAGCATACGGTAGAACAGTCGGGGATTGGCTAACGTTATTTGTAAAAATAAAATAGATAAAATGACCTTGAATTTGAGAAATGACTTTCACAAGATATTCTTAGCTTAATACATTAAGAATGATCAATAATCAAAAATGAACAATTGATGTCAAGTTTTCTTTCTTCGTAAAATGCCTGCTTGTTTTTGACCATACCTTGCAGAATTATGACGTCATGATCATGGTGAAGGCTGAGATGAGAATGTTCATCTATAATTGATTGACGTGCCCTTTGACCTGGCCTGTATCCCCTCAGGAGTTCCAAAGGAACTTCACCAGTTCGCGTCAGAGACGGTGTTCTACATTGAATGCCGGGAAGAGGGCGGGGTCATCACCTGGGCAACGACGCCAGAGTATCTTGGCGCCAAACACGGAACCGTGACGAACGTCTTCCGGATTGGTGAGGAGATAGAGGAGGACACTGGAGACGGCAAGAAGAAAAAGGTCCATCACTTCTTCTTGTCTGGTCTTTATTTCTTCTCCTTAATTTTGTGTGATATTGAGAAACATCTATGGGGATATTGAACGACAGACTTTTCATCATCCAGTACGTAATGTCGTTTATCTATTTTATTCTTTAGCTTCTGTTGTTGTTTTATCTTAAAAGAACCCAAATCATGTCACTTCTGGTCAACAATAATTTTTTATCACTCTTTACTACTTCGATGAATGTTAACGTTAGACATCCAAGTAATAAGATGTGGCAAACAACAATTACTGAAGCTTAAGTGACACTGGTGAAAGATAACAGTCGTTACATAAAAAGGTCTGACCGTTTCCAAAATCATATCCAGTTGCTTGAGTAATTGCTATATTTGGCACGTATTTACATTTTTTGTCGATACTTGGAGAGGCATTATAATTATCCTGCGTTTATCAGTAAGAAAGCTAAAACTAAACTCACTATCAGTTTGTTGATTTCCATGTACACTTACGTTCACCTGTACTTATATCACATTTTCTTGAATATAAACGTATTTAAGTTAAAACCACCCCTTTCTGGTAGTCAGGACTTACGCGACAAAGCTAGTAGACAGAGTTCTCCTTTACTGACCCCCCCCCCCCTCCAACTTGAACAGTGTGTGTATACCTGGGACGGTGACAAGCTGGTCTCCACCTATCCAGACTGGGACGGCAAGGGGTTAAAGGTCACCATGTCCAGGGCACTCGAAGGGGATTCCACCAGCACGGTATTGAAGGATTTATCATTACCTAAACCATACTTACAATCTGGGTTTTGAAGTAAATTTTGATAATACATTCATCGGGTTTGTCATTAACATTTGTCTATATCTCCCATTATATCATAGACTAATGACACACTTTACAATTACAATCTTTGTGTTTCCGACAATTAGAACTGATGGACCTCTGTACATTTGACTAATGTCATTTGACTTATGCCTATTGTCCTTGCTTTGAACATAGGTAATGTCGGCGGGTGACGTCACGTGTACCGTGGTTTACCTCAGATGTTAGTGACGTCACGTGTACCGTGGTTTACCTCAGATGTTAGTGACGTCATCTGCTTGTCAGTGGAAACACGGAGAAACGAACTTATTAACGTACAATATTCATGGTGTCGGTAAATCTGCTGGTCAGTTTTCAGCTTTTGTATTAATTTATCAAGACCGAGTGAGATAAAGGTACCATGCTTTTATCATAAGTTGTGGGTCTAGAGATTTATAATTATGTGATTAGAAGCTAACGTCTTGGTAAAAAAAAATGATGGACTTTATTTCCTACCGGGTTAAACGTTGGGTACAACGCACGGAAACTGGTGACGTAGCTTCGGTCTTCCTCAGGATTATTGACCAAATCACTTAGGTCACGTGGCCTATCGCCTCACGTGACACATGGCAACAATTAATGGGTAAAAGGTGCTTGTAAACCTGTATCGCCCCCCGCCTTGGCATGTCGCAGTTTGACATGCAAGTTGTAAACTTCAATCATGTTACGTACAACACAGATGAACATTAGTCTTGATCAGTAGATTTCTGTCTGCAATATTTCGGGCAGGATGCTCATAGATGATAGGCAGCTGACATGATATGACGTCAAGACGTCGGCACAGTCATGAATCGTGTACGCGTTGTTGTTGACAATTAGTCAATTAATGTAGGAGGGAAATGAAAAAAGGGTTTTGGAACCTTGACACACAGTGAACACTTGCTTATTTCCTTGTTGCTTAGGAAGAATACCGGTGGAAGATACGAGAATGTGATTCTCAAAAGATTTTCTTTTACATAAAAGATGTGCTTTTGTTTCCTTCAAATTTTCATGCATTAAGATGGAAAAAATATGAGGCAGAAATATATATCCACATTCCATTTCCTTTTAGATTATTTGACTGAAAGATCATGTCCAATTTTCTCGGATTTAAAGAATACAACTAAGAGTTCAAATTCCGGGTGTATAGGGATGTACTCACAGTTTTTAAGTTGGACAGGGAGTATTCTACACAGTTTTAAAGGAAGTGTGCAGTAATAATAATCATGTGGAAAGCATGTCGTTGGTGCGGTATGCGTACGGAATAAAATGCTTTTATCAAAACTCATGTTTCCTGTCTATTTCATTGTTGTCTTTTCAAAAATGAATGAGTATAGCATTGTTTCAGTTTAGAATGATCATGCTTAAGATCGTTGCTATATTGCTAGTTGCATCCATGTTATAGTTGTGATGAAATGGTCGTAACGTATTGCGCTAGAGGTTTGCAATATGAATAGTGTAATTTCGTATACAAATACGTATACGTTCTTCGTATCAATGTATCTCCGTTTGTTTTATCAAATCAAACCCATTTTTGGAAACTTGAGATAGGGCACCGTGAGTTCGAGCGCATGAAAAAGGGTCTCAAGTTAGCAATAATTGTGTAAACCCCGGTACCTGTCCTTGGTGCTGAACGCCATCCAAGATAAGGTAATAGCGGCCTCCAGCGGTCTATGTATAAACTGCAGGTAACTAGAAGGCAAGATATTCGACGAAAATGCAGGATATTTCCCTCCCACTAATAAAGGAGGCATGAAACTACGTCTTTAATTATGCAGAGTAGGTGCTAAGTAGTACAACACATATTTCTTTGAATATGCCTTTCGTCAAGCTGCTTATATCCCCAATACGAAGTCCCTATCGTTCACTACAAAAGAAAAATGAAGTTTTTGCATATGCCCCTGACATGCGCCTATCGAAATAAGCTCCCCTCTGCTATATTACTTTTGTTTAACGTGATACATTCACTCACATCGGTCATCAATACAATTATTTCCAGTTATATGATCTATTTCACATGTACAACATATTATCTAAAGCACATAATGCTTCAATGTTGAGTCCTTTTCCTAACGAATTTCAAGCGCTTTGTACAACAAAGATCACAACGCATATAGCATGTAGGCAACGTTAGGATGTTTCTGTGTGTACCAGACCAGACTTGACAGAAGGAAAAGAAAAAAGAGGAATCAGATTAGGGGAATAAGCAGAAGTTTGGGGTAGAAAATTATAATGTTTTCAGAGTGTAGGATAGACTTTTACTCCATATAAGATGATGAACAGTTGACTGAATACTCAAACTATCGTAGGCATTCAAGCGGATGTCCACATATATCCTTAAAATAGTCATTACATACAAAAAGTGATGTACACATGAATGTAGGGGGCGCTTCGACGGACGGCCACGGAGTTACATGGGCTCCTCGTGCAGCGCCCAAAAATCGATCATTTTCACGTCAACTTGTATTATTGAAAGGCTTAGATCTAATTCTAAATGTGCGAAAACATGTTTGGATCTGCCTGGGAAAATTGTCACTGGCATCGAGCCCAATGTCTTTCTTATTTTCCAATTTTATAATTTGAAACTGTATACCCTATGAGAGCCCAATCTGCAGTACCGCTCCCGATCGCGTCCTGAAAAGTGGCTTAGACGACCGCCAAATTGCCAAATTTCGGTCTTTTCGGGAATGGGGAAATTGTGAAAGGCTCGCAAAGGGGTATAGATTCTTAACGTTTATTTTACTTTGTTTTCGACAATGTGGCAATCTGAAATGAAAAATGACAAATCTGAAGAGATTTCACAAACCAAACAATGGGATATTGGGTAAAAAAATGACTTATTTCCTTCCCATTTTAAAATTTTTATCAATAGAAGTGGTCGAGTGTACATGTCCTGCAGATTGTTAGTTTGTGAAGGGCAAACACACCCAACTTTAGATCCTGTCTTGTGAAACAATAAAACGGAAACAAACTCAATTTGGAATTTGTTTGTTTGTGTTCCAATAGATGCAATTTTCTGTCAAAATGATGTAAGTTATGTGGATTACTTGTAGCTGCAATATAACCTTGAGCGTAGGGGGAGCCGTTTGTTGGAATCTGGGCTGAAATAAAAGATTACAGTATCAAAAATGTGGAAGTCTTCGTCGTCTTCTAAAAACTACAACCACCTGCTGATGAAAGAACAGTGATAACGGATGTAGTGTTCATTATCAAATGTATTCATTAATGTCATAACCTTTATGTTACATGACAGAAACTGGTTACAACTGAGTTTCAGAAAAGTAAGCACAGTACTAGGTCATTTTCATAATTTATTGACTTGAAGTTGGAGCTCTCCCTATAGATGCTAGTATTTATCAAATGATGTTAGATGCAGTTCCATGTAAGACACATTTATAGATGTTATGATGTACTGGTGTAATTTTGTACAATCGATTGGCTGTTGCTATTGGAATGTTGAATGTCTGTTATTCAGGAAAACCACAAGTAAAACTCTCCGGGTCCTTCTCTATAGCAAGTGCATATACTTCTCTTATTTTATTGTTTCTTCTCCTGAAACAGCAAAGCAATATTTCTAATCACTGATCTGACATTACGATCAGTTGTTCATAAATTGGTTGGTCATAAAAATGGGGACACCATGAACCTCAAATTTCTACGGTCTGAAAAACTTAAGCAAGACAACAACAACAACAACACACATGTATCTATAAAGAAAGTACTTTACATTTCTCCTGTACGATTCATACCATAATTCTATATTACCTTTATCTCTTTTGAGCCAATTCTAATTCAACGTTTGATGTCAAGATTGGATATCATTTGTAGTCCAGCCAAAGTACAAACAATGCAACTAACCATAGTACATAGTAGAAGCATTTGTTTCAAGGTAGGAAACGACATTATTGAGATGCTTCATGTCTTTATAATGAAAGAAGACTCGACGAATTTTACTTGTGGTTTATCAACCTCTCTTAAAAATCGATAAGTTTTTCAACTTATCGATTAGCAGCAGCCAATCTATTGCAAAGACTACACAAATACACCATAACATGCGTTTATGTGTCTTACTTAAATTGCCTCGGACGTTGTTTGATAAAAGGTAGCATCTTTAAATGGAAAGCCAAATTCACATGGATGAATTATGATAATGAACAACATTGCAGCCACTTTAGCCAGTTCCTGTCATATAAAATAACATTATTGCTTTCCGCCATTTTGGGTCAAAAACAGTCTATTGCATTTTGCTGAATATAATCATACAGTCAACACTTTGTTGAAATTCCCCTACCATGTCATCCTTTTACGCTACATTTATTCTGTGTTTCCTGGAGCATTTGCAAATCATTCATTTCACCTTTGGAAACCAAGTAGCACACAAAGCCACCTGGCTTGATTTAGTAGATCGTATCCAAAAACGATATCCACGAACTATGTCAGAATACCTGATATACAGAACATGGTATGATAAACCAAACACCATTGATCCAAAGAGGTAGGTTGTATAATTTCAGGCTGCAGGCGACGATGTAAGAAACTAATTAACTTCTAGATAAGTACAAGTATTGTTCTTTCAGCACAGAGCCCATCAAATGTCCGGCGCTCGAGGTAAAATTGCACAAGACCACACAACTTACATTTTGAAAGGATAATTTGATCTATTGATAAACAAAGAAAGAGAAACATTGTTGCATTTGTTCCATCCTTCCTTGTTTCAGAAAATAGAAGTGAAATTTGAATGTGGTATAGCCCTTCAGAAAACGAAAACAGTATTTACAGGACCTTTCTGTTGGTAGATTTTAAGACACGTGTAATGTTTTATCTATTATCCCATTTTTGTTAAACATTATAAATTTCGTCATTCTTGATTTTAGATGGTCCTATCATCGTCAGTCAAGTTAAATAAGCCTGAAAAAATTCAAACCCTTTACGAGCCTTTCGCCATTTCCCCATTCGCGAAAAGACCGAAATTTGGCAATTTGGCGGTCGTCTAAGCCACTTTTCAGGGCGCGGCCGGGAGCGGTGCTGCAGCTTGGGCTCTCATAGGGTATAAAGTCCCGACCTTTATGATGTGAGAAGTACATGAAAATAGGCATCAAGTTGGTGAAAACCTTTCAAGATATGTCCAAATATCCCCACACACGTCTAGAATGGCATTAAAGACACAAGTTGACATAAGAAGGGTCGATTTTAGGCACCGCAATAGGAGTCCCTGTAACACCATGTCCGCCTGTCGAAGCGCCACCTACATTCCATGTATATATCATATCTTGTGCGTGATGAGTATTTTAAGGATATATGTGGACATTTTCCGAATTCATTTGAAAGCTTTCACCTTTTACTCGACTGTTGGTATGTTTGTATGGGATTAAAGACAGCCAAAGAATCCCGGCCGTCGCTCGAAAAACATTACAATCTTTCACCTCAACATCTGCTTGGAGACCGTAATCGATGTCTTAAACGCATGAATGCGTTCCGTAAAGATCCGTATCTTGATCACGAAGAGTCTCTCATTTCCATATCTGGCCATTTCAACAAATGGGAAACGAAATTGGTTCTGATGAGAGTTTCACTTCAATTCTTTCCTGCCCTTGCTTGTTCTTGGCATTGAGGCTTACCGACTATCTACATATTACAAATCTATTAGGAATGAACCATTTCACTACTGCATTTGGTCATTTGGATACAATTATCTTCAGGACGGTCTGTACGTACAAGTTGTTGAATAGGGAACTTTATTGTCAAACATTCCATACATTTCTGTTGCTACAGAGTCGAATATTCCTGAACAAGTGTATCATTAATATACATACTATTTACCATTGTCATATCCCTGTAAACTTCAATTCAAATAGTTTCATGGTCTATCTAAATGTTTTGAGTTGCATATTAGACATTTTGAAGATGAAATTCTTGCCTGTGTAACTTTAAGCCATAAAATCACAATCCCCTTTTCTATTCCAATATATTCTCTACACACTTCACCATACTCTTTGTATCAAAATCCTGCAGTGTTGAAAACAGTTCCTCAAATTCAAGACCTATGTTCTGGTTCTATTTTGTTCGGTTAGAATAAAGACAAAAACATGTTCATTAGTCCAAAATTTTATTTTCCTTGTACATACTTAGGTCGAAGAAATTTAAGCAAGTTACATAATGTGTTAGACTGGAACCCTCAGGGCAAAAGACGGAGGAGAAGACCCCGACTGTCCTGGAGAAGAGGTGTGAAGAAAGACCTTGACCACGCATGGCATGAGGCGAAGAAGACTGTCGATGACCGAAGGAGGTGGAGACGACTTACCGAGGCCCTATGCTCCCGAAGGGGCAAAGAGGGTTAAGTCAAGTAAGTCAACATCATGTGTAATACAGCTGCCACGCCATAATTAAACAAATCTACAAAACAGCTGAAGGGAACAATAGTAAATCACTTATCTATCAGTAATAAAGTATAGTTCTGAACCTAAGTCCTGGGATGACTTATACTTGGAAGACAATACAAAATTTCCACCATAGAGACTGCAGTGTCTGGAGGATTTTAAGAAAAATTGTTCTCTACTCTGGTCAAATACTGTTCAGTCTTAAATTTCTGCTGCAACACAATGATCCTATACAAAAGAGCTATTAATGTTATCAATATACTCATTGGAAGGAGGAGGCAAGAATGACATCACAAAAGGTTGACTGATCATCTATCAAACAGGCTATGATTCTTATGAAGGACAGTAAGGAATGTAGAGTCATGAAAACAACATGTTTGTATCTGTAACTGTTCTGATTAACTTATGTAGTATAGATACAGCAGTTTTTCTAGTCCATCAGTTCTGATGAAAACATGGGGAAAATCATAGAGAAAAGTTAATCAAGTTTTCATTCTATCTAACGTTACATGTAAATCTGTAAGATTTAACAAGGGAAAGTAACAAAAACTTCAATGATATGTTAATATAAAGTACCCAGTATCCTGGTACATTCAGAACATAATGAATCTAAGACATACCATTCCAATACATATGTTATCAAACATGCATGAAGATGGATACTTTTTAACTTCAAATTCTAGCTTAAAAAGGCACAGACTTTTATCTCGACTTATTTCCCCACAAAATAAAAAAAATCATCAACTCTTTACACATTCTTATCCAGTTGTAGATGTAGACAAGTTATGTTTACGTATATCTCGTCATCATCACGTTTGAGGAAAACAAAGATCTACTATTCTGAATATATCAAACCACTAATGATATCTCGGATGTTGGGTAGCCACTTCCTTCATGTAGACTGAACTTGAACTTCTGCAACAGTCCCCACTGCGGGAAGAAGATGTCAGCACAGCCATGGGTTCACCTGGACTGAAGCTTGGCGGTCAGCACTGTTAACACAAGCTTAAGTCTAGAATATAATCATGAGTTATTGTTCAGAAGGAGACTAGAGTCGAGAGCCGATTTATGCCGAGCAAATGCTAGAATATGTCCCCTAACTTGATGATCATGATGGAAAGAAGGTACTGCAAACCTGAGAACTACATGACTCATACTTATTAAATTCAAACAAACTTTACTCAGCAAAACTTCCTTAACGTTACTTACTTGATAAGGTCTCCTAAACCAAAGCTACTCATCCTCACTTACTGAGACGGTTTCGCTGTTACTTGCAGAGCAGCACCTCGGAGACAACGTCAAAGACTCAACCGAGGACGTTACAACGTCCTTGCATGATAAACAAACGAAGGTTAAGTCAAAGTTCACCAAGTTGGATGATTTCTGATCTTCGAACCTACAATTAACACCTGATAATAGATATAACGCCGCTGTATGTCAGTTATCTCAATCATCCGCACGTGTCAATGAGGCCCCCTGGCGATTTATTTCATATTTGCCGCTACCGATGCGGCGTTACGTGCAGTGATATTTTTGGCCGTTAGACGACGCTTTTGAGCCATGTGAATAAGCTGTATACTACTGTACATACAAGGCTAATTGCTCACTGGCTAGCTATGTTTAAAGTAAAACAATTTCATTGAGGCTTTGAGAAATGCCAAACAAGTAATACGATAGATTGATTAACAAGTCATTTGAGTGTTTGAATACCGCGGATATAGCAGTTGAGTGGTAGCCTGGACTCCATCCAGCCTTATTTAGGTTTCTTTGGTCCCTTCCGACTGTCGCTATCTCGCCAACAATACTTGTTGAGTGGAGTGATGCAATGATGCTGCAATACTTCACTGAGCCGTTAGACACCTCTTTTGTACCGTGCTGTGTGACTTGCTGTGGACAACAGCTTGTTCTTGAAAAGACCCAAATGGCATCACCTAATTTGCCTTTAATAATAAAACGTTCTTGATCAGGGTAAACTGTCAACCTGCACGATGAAGCACTTCAATTCAACTTTTATTGTTCAAGAAGGTCAAGAAAACACACAAAGAAGACACATATGCAGAGGTTTAGACATTTGATCAGTATTTTCCATACATATTGTGTCATCCTTACCCACTAGTACTTCATTCATGTTCTACCCTGCCTGGCTAAATTAAATGAAACACGTACAGCGGGCCGGGTAAACTACTAGTACAGTACTCGCCTCCCGGCATATATTCCTTCCCGACATAAGAACCATTAGTTCCCGGTACCGGTTGAAAATCGCGAATCGCCCTCCCTTGTCACAACCCCGGTATCCTCCAACAACTTTCATCAATGCCTGTCGGAGAGGCCGGTACAGGAGGCTTACAAACACCCATGCAAACAGCCACAACAATAGACTTCATGTGCGTACGTGCAGAGACCGTCAAAATCATGACTTATCTCTTACGGTAACGTTACCTGTCTTTCAGAAATAGATAATGATTGCACAAAATGTTAGCCTGTTTTACACATTATAACATCACATCTAAAATGTTCCTCCGCCATTTCATAATATCACTGTTTTCCCGGTTTCAATTGAAACCGCTTACGATTTCCGGTAAATTCTCTTCAATGTGACGTCACGATATTTCACTTCCTGCGGACGAAATTGAGAAAAAAATCATCAGTACGAATTATAGTTACTCAAGCAAATAGATATGATTTCAGAACTTGAACTTGGAACTTGATCAGTACAATAAAGGGTGGTGGCCACATTAACTTAAGCCCCTAATTAGGGTCTTTAATTAGTTAAACAGCTTTGTCTGCGCATCGACTGAACCAATAGAATGATACCTCAAAACGAAATAAAATGAATACGATAAGACACTTGTACTGACCGCCATGACATTGTGGCCGTCCATCCAGCGCGTGATGGTCAGCGGCGTGCCGGTCCCGTCCCAGTCTTTGAACACAGACACCAGCTGATCATTGTTCCAGAAATACACCACCTGCCAGGTAAAGCAGAGGTAGAAAAAAAGGCTCAAAATTCCTGTCGATTTGATTAGAAAGAAGGAGGATACTTTAAAAAGGAGTAAACCCACCATGTACCAGAAAAGGTCCTCCGAAGTCAAGTGGACTTTCTCTGGTAGAATGTCTAACTGCTTTGGCACATCGTTCCTTCTATTTCCGCAGCTGTCTGCATTTATTCAACCCCAATAACATCAAGACTTGTCTTTCAAAGAAGGGGTTAACGTTATTTTAGCAGCAATAATGTGAAATTTTAAAAGGTGCATTAAAACACCGAACCTTTCTCTTCTTCCCATCTCCCGTGTCCTCGTAGAATTCGTTGCCGAGCTTGAAGTGGTTGGTGGTCGTCCTGCCATTGGCTGTTGTGGACCACGTGATCCAATCGTCATTATGTTCCTTGACGTCGACCTTGGGCTCGAACCCTTTGGAACGAGTGCGCAAGCTTGGCGGGGTACCTGAACATAAGTTGCATACATCATAAAGCCATTATGACGTAATCTGTCAATCATGAAATTTATCTGCAGCTGGCAAAGAAAATCAGTAGAAGCAAGGGGCTTTTAGCGTTGATAAAACTCATTGGTAGAAGGGGTACATCTGCCATGTGATTTTGGCTAATAATGTCGTACTGTAGAAACATGTTATAACGTTACTTTATCTTTGATACCCTGTAATATTGTTCCCATTTCGCTACATTTCAAGATTAACAGATTAGGGGTTAATTCTATGGTGATCCCCAGGTACGGATTAGTTTTTAAAAAACAGTGACTTTATTAAGAGAGACAGATTATGCCTATACTATAAGCCTCGTGGGCTCGACTGGAAGATCCTACTTCATCCAGAGTCTTACCTTATAACGTTACTACATGACGCAAAAATAGCTATCCCGGTGGACGCTCCCTTCTCAGAAACCATACTCGGGTGTATACTATTACCACTAAACGTAGGTATATGGTATATATACACATTTGCAAATAACTGCACGTAGTCCTGAACCGTCCTCTTATTTAGCTAGACAAGGGCAGACTACCGGCTCTCCATTTGGGAACACACTGGTGCTACGTGTGCGTAGTGTCATTGCATCCTGATCTTCAAGCAGATGTGTGGCGTGGCTTCGACTGTTTTCGTCTCTGATTGTTTTTCACTGGACCACAACTCGCCCAGCCAATTTCTCCTGCCGCCCTAGCCCTATTAGCCGTCAGAAAACTAAAATACAACCAGTACGCGTTGAGGTACCAAAAAAGTTCATAATCAGCGGAGACTACCAACCCTTCCTTCCGTGCGTCTCCCGACAAATGTAATCAAGGAGCTTTTATCAGAGCTCCTTGATGTAATGCAATGTTCTCATGCCACAAAACTTATCGCTTGAAACATGTAACGTTACGTACAATACGAGCAAAAGACGTCGAAAACAGCCCTCGTACGATCTAGCCTAGCCCTCGATAAATCTTTCATGTAGTTTAATCATTAAAATGTAGTTTAATCATTAAACTACTAGTATACTGTGAAAATAAGTAGTCAGTTTGATTAGCTCCTTAAGCTTTAAACCTCGATGAAAAAAGATCACATGAGATACATTGTAATACAACAGGAAGATGGTTCGGTGGGGACGGTTCGTTATTGTCGTAGAATTTGTCTTCCTCACAACGCCCTTCCTCCTATTAAAATCACAATGGACAGGAATAACCGGTTCTGTCTCATATAAACTATGCTTGGTTACAATGGAATTTATGAAACTTTTGCAGCATTTGAGACAAAGCTTGCTACACCTTGAGAGAGAACTCCACATAGTATTTCCCACAGTAAGAGCGATATAAACACCAGACCCAACAACACACCAGGCCTTGCTTTCTCAGAACGAAGGCGACAAAGCTGGGCGTGTTGTCGGGTGTCGGACTGACCCAAAGCCGCCATGAACGCCTCCAGGTTCTGGCTGTGTTGGTGCCTCCAGGTCCCGCTGAAGTCCACAGCAGACGCCGCCATCTCGAGCTCCGAGTCAGGGGAAAACGTCGAGCTTTGTCAGTAAAACCAACACAGGAGCACGTAGACAAACCTTCCTTATGTGTTTTTATTGTTGTCAGTTTCAGGTCGCGGGGTCAGTGTTTACGTGCGCGAACTTTGGACGACTGCTGGGACAGTATAGTCACGTGACACACCACGCCCACTTTCGAGGCTAACCCTGTAAAAGTTCTGTCCTTTAATTGAGCTAGTCTTCAATTCATCAACAGTTTGGAATCGATGTACTAGAATATAAAATAATAAGATTGTATTCCAGACATGGATACTCTTGTGATCTGTCTGCCTTTAACTTCAAGTACACTCCTTCATTGTTGTTCTTGTTGTGCATTTATCTAACATTCACCTTGAATTGACCTAACGGCCACGTTTTATGGAGGTCAAGGGGGCATGTTCAAAGTACGACGTGTTCAGAATGCGATGATCAACCACCAGAT
The DNA here is from genome assembly GCA_019207045.1 of Branchiostoma floridae x Branchiostoma belcheri. Taxonomy (NCBI): domain Eukaryota; kingdom Metazoa; phylum Chordata; class Leptocardii; order Amphioxiformes; family Branchiostomatidae; genus Branchiostoma; species Branchiostoma floridae x Branchiostoma belcheri. Next base: position 15,224,281 of record CM033037.1, on the reverse strand, counting down.
GCCATATCTCGGCGTCCCCCTCTATGTCAGTGATGGAATACTGCAGTGTAGTAACCCCGACCCGAATTTACACACAATCACGCGTACGTACATCACAAGTTGGACCAAATCCAGAAGACTTGGCAACAAAAGTACGAGATCGATATGGGCAAAAGTGACAAGGACAAACCTGAAATCGTAAACCCACCAAGCGCTAGCAGTCGCAGTTTCAAACAGCAGTTTCAAATGCAGCAAATAAAACCTCCGTCACTCAAAAGCAATGAAACGGTTTATTTTGTCATTATAGGGTCTCTACAGTTTGATCTAAGTTATACATGTTAATTACATGCATGTACGTCGAAATATTATTTTATTTACATGAATCATTCATCATAATGTTACACGATATTCACAACATCAAATCCATTTATAAAACTTTGATATTTGATATGTTTAATGTTTTACGTGTGTCACATGTGCGCCAAAATGTATCATGTACGCGCAGATAAATACTGTTACACTGTGTCATTTGTTTCATGACAGACCAAGCTTATCACAACACGGCAAACAGTTGTGTGCCTGTGGGTATGATGAAATATTTCACTGAATTAATATATATACGACTCTGTCTTGTAATGTTGGCACTCAGATAACTAGGTCTTTCATTTCCTATGTACTTTATTAAGAAAGCCCAGTAATAACGATGTCCGCAGCATGTCTATCATAAAAAGACTTATCCAACATTTGCGATTTCCGTCTTGTCTGTATGAAAATCTTAACCATGTGAAGTTCACAGCTTTATAATCGGTGTAACTATACATATATTGTATATGCCAACGTAGCTGGTCACATCGTGCTTAAACTTTTAGTTAAAGTTGGAATGATGGAAACGACAAATTTATGATTTCATATCAAGTGGCACAGCTCAAAAAAGAAATGCCTACGTTAGTTCAAAGTTTGTCTTCTATCTAACACCCTGCATTCGATTTTCCCGCCAGTTTCGAGCGTTTCCATCCTTCTGCGTCCTTGTTTGACATGATCGCTCATCTGTTGACTGTTGAAAGGCCAGGCCCAGACAGTCATTATATGTGATCTTTGAACATGACCCTTGACCCTGTTTGACGTCATGACTGATGGTGAAGTGGACCAGGTGTCAGCACCTCACGTACACTCTGTATGTTACACGTGACGTCACCTGCGGTCATAGTCTGCGAAGGGCAAGATGTGCGTGAATTGGTGGTGTTACTGATGTGTGTGAAAAAGAAGAGTGAATTCGAACTAATAGAACTGTAAAGTTATAATAATGATAATAATACCGGGTGTATTTTGCAGTCAGTAGATAACCAAAGTGTGAGTAATGAGGCATCTATATTACTTAAGAAATGCACCTGAAATAGTTACAACTACACGATATTAGTTATGTAGTTAGTGATTAGGCATTAATAGCCACAGGCTGACTGTATCTGCATTCGAATGAAAGTTCTTATGTTTCGGTTATCAACATTGTAAAGATTTAACCATAGAAAGAGTATTTCAGTACACAACGTAACGCGCTTTATACCAACAAGCTTCCATTAGTCCTCTGAGCCTTCTCAAGTTGACATGACCGTACTGAATGACTGATCGAAAACTTGTTAGGTTAAGCGATTTACTTTGTGTGCGGAAGTAGAGGTTGTAATTCTGTACTGTAGAGAGATGTTGCAGTAACGTTACCCACCAAGTGTAACGTGTCTCCTTGTAGTCGTCTGGATATGGTGACCTTTAACCCCTTGCCGTCCCAGTCCTGATAGCTGGACACCAGTCTGTCTTCCTCCCATCTGTACAGCACCTAGAGAACACGGATATTATGCTCATTGTACCTCACCTGTTCATTGTCCCTCGGCTTAAGTTTTCATACGTTAGCAAACTAAATGTATTACAGTGATCACATATGGAACACTCTAACTCTAGAAAGAAATACTAGTACACTACAGCTAAGGGCATTTTAAAAAACAAGGACGTTGTGATTAATTTTTTTTGTACTATTCTATTCTATAGTGCTTACTGTAGTGTACGACGACCACATGACTTCTGCAAAGGCTTAGATGTTGGGAACATGCAGTCAAATTTGTACGGCTGAAACCACCTGTACATAAGGACCACATGGCCAATGTGATCATAAAGGTTTAAATTAGTGTTCCTTGGATAAAGTTTCCTATTGACACGGACATTTAGAATCCTCTCTATATTGCCAATCTGTCCACTGAGTGGTCGTCTTGGGCAGTTTTGAACGTGCCTATCATTATTTTACGGACTTCGCGGGTGTCTTTCAGTAGCTGCGTTGAGGACTGCAATATAATAGAGGAGTCACCTTCTTTTTCCCGCTAAGATGCTCCTCTTCGAACTCTTCTTCCAACCGGAAGCTGCTCACTGCCTTCTGGGTACCTGTCGTACCTGTCCATGTGATGACGTCACCATCTTGCGTCACTTCCGCCACTGTTATCACGTTTAGCGCATCATCAACGCATTCGTCTGGTATCCCTATGGGGACAGAAATAAAAAAAGAAATCTCATAGCTAGAGCACCGTAATATGTCTAACACACTATATTGTTTCAGTGGTCATTATGAATTTTTCGCTAACTGTCTATGCGAGACCAACTCCGAACCCAGGCCAAGCCAACAACCTTCCCATCCTGCTAGTCTCCAGTTACGTACATCATCTTTCGCCTCACATCCTGTCATTTTACAATACTGAAATAACTACGGACACGCACCGGGCAAACTGTCACACAAACCGAAGACAATACCGCAAACCGGTCTGTCGTTGTAAAACGAGGTTGACCTTATCGGTTCAAACAGGATTTGCCATTTAGGCGACTCCACACACAATAGCACACCAGGCTCTGCCATTTATCACCATGTCACGAATGTTGGTATATCTTTGTGAGCATAAACGGATAACCATCTACCCTCTCAAAAATGTCGAAATCACTTCAAATTGAAAGCACGTCGTGAAGAGAGGACAGCTGATAATATTTCCTCAATACTCTCTTAGCAACTGTTGCTTTTTTTATTGCCCCGCTTGCTCAGATCTTCTAACAGTGGCGTCCAACTGGACATTACACGTAACAGAGGGTGATGCTATCGAGAAGTAGACATCAGCAATCATCAACCTCTGTCAACCTCTGCTTGGAGAGTATAGTTAACAACAAAGAACGTTTGCAACTATCCCGTCAAGCCACGCATTGCCGCGGATTGTGGGCTGATTCAGTCATGAACTCTGCAACAATATCCCTGCCAAGTAGTGTTTGTTCCATGGCTGAATGATGTATAGGCTTGGATACATTACGAGCTTTGCCCGTTGGAGGAAAAAATTCTCAAAAAATCAGCATGAATAGCTTCTGCATGAAATTTACGTCTTCGTGAAAACAAGGACAACGTCCTTGGTGAAAAATACACTAGAAGTCGCTTAATTGCACGGCTAATTTGCCAGTGAATTTCGTGCAATTATCCGGCTGGTGCAATAATGCGTTATCTAGCTGGACTGCACCGGTTTGGGATTCTGGGATTCCGTGCAGTTAAGAGAAGTGTGCGTTAATCCGATGTGCAATTAACTGGCTTCCACTGTAGTAGGATTTCAATTTGGAATGGAGTTCAGTTTTAGTGATAGGTTTCCTTTCCTACTTTCTCTATTTCTTTCTCCTTGCTTTATCTGCTGATTTGCTGTTTCCTCACCGTGAGCTCACCCGGGCTACAAAAAAATCTAATCAAACGGCAGAGCACAAAAAGCCATCGGAAAACAGTACACAACCACGTGCACATGACCTTCACCATGGAAACCGCTGAGGATGGAATCGAACCGCTGACACGAACTGCTTTCCGAGAAACCAGCGATCGGGCTGGGCTCGAGACCCCAAACAAATCATTCAATATTATGAATATACTGTGCCTCTGTGTTTACAGCTTTTGCCTAGCCTCCATAGCAGGCTTTCTGGAGCCTTTTTATCGGCTCATAATACACTTTTGCTGGCCATTTCTTTTTGGACTGGGTCGATTGTACTACGTTCAGTACAAAAAGAAATGGCCAGCAAAAGTGTATTATGGGGAAAAAATGAAAGGCACAAAGAACCTGCCATGGAGGTTAGCTTTTGTCCCTTTCCAGTATAGATTACTGCCTCTTGCAGATACCATAAATGCAGAAATGTTCGCGGTGGATTAATGTTCGCGGTTTTCGCGGTGACCACTTAACCGCGAACTTAAAACCACCGCGAACATTTTTCCATTATGTATTAGACTGCAGTCCATGGTGTTACCGCAAACTTAAATCCACCGCGAAAAGTCATTTTCCCGCTACCGCGAAATTAAATCCCCGCGAAATTAAATGCATTTACAGTAACACCCAAGCCTCCCGCTTAGCGATGAATTATGGCTGGGTTATTATTTAAGTGCCCTTTCACGTCGTTGTGTTTGTACACCAGTCGGGCTCAGTGTTGTGTTAACTGTGCGCCAGGGAGTCGTTGTTGTTGTTTTTACAGACAAACTCTAGCTCTGCAAAGTGCTTTCGATATCCTACTAGGCCACCTCGGTCGTCACTATGGAGAATCTAAGTCCGTAAATGCAAGACCATAAAATGGCACAGTTCACCATATTGACTTTTGTGTACATATTAGTCGTTCATCTGTCGTTTTGTTGCCAGTTCTGGTGCCTTTTTCAGGGTGCGTTTTGTAATTTTCTTGTGTTTACCATTGACTTGTGCTCTCGGCTGTAAGCTAAGCTAATCTGCTTTTTAGTGTTTCCTCGGAATCCATAGAGATATGTGTGCGTATGTGATGTGACTGCCATTAATAACACATTGTCATACATATATAAATAATTTTCACATTGTTCCTCACAAAACAAGAAGTGAATGTTACCGTATCTTTATGCAGGACTATGCGAAAACGGATCGGGAAGAAAAAGGTTATTAGAACATTTCCTTTTGTAACTATTTGGTGTACCTTTCTGTAGCATATTTTCGTTTGAAATACTAATTCTTTAAGCTTTAAGTCCCTTGAGCTGTTCATGACAAGAGCACGAACTTTGTCCTAATCCAGCTCATACAGTTTTATGTAAATAGCATTCGCATTTCGCAACCCTTTTGAACACTAGGTAATGGATAAGTTGACATTTTAATGGCCCAACTTGAATGTCACATCTGGTGCACACCGTTCGGGTTTTCGAATGCTATTCAACATAATCCAGCAAACACAAAGACACACAGATACAATCTTACCAATAAAATACGATGCTTTCGGGGAAACATTACTCTTCTAAAAAAACTACATCGCTGTAAAAACACGAAATGAAATTTCTACATGTTGGGAAGAGGAAGAAGTTGCACAAGATTGGTAGACATTACAGCCCATTAATTAGGACGGACGCCAGGCACACATTAAGAACGAAGACCCAACAAACCCTGCAGTCAAAACTGAGTGTACCTTGCAATACGCTCTTGACTCACAGTCTGCTCTTGACTTGTTGTAAGAAAAACACTCAAAAACATGGTTAAGACCTCCCGGCCTCCTCCAAACACTCACCGATCTTTCTGAGGAACTCCCGGTAGTTGTCGTGTCTGCTCAGCCGCCAGGTACCGTTAAACTCCGCCAGATCAAACGGCATGGCTCGGATATCCCCTCACCTGCCTGTCTCACCTGCCGAGCACCTGGTAGATACACCTGTCGAGCACACCTGGTAGACAAGCACCCGTGGTGGCAGGTGCAAAAGGACCCAGCTCTTATCTTGACAACTCACGTACCATGAAAGGAGAGCTGGGGGTCTCATCTGAACTTTGAACCGTTACGTACGTTGTTTGCTTAGGATCAGGTCACATTCGAGTGCGATTGGGTTTACTAACGTTATAACGTTACAGCACACTGGGGTTATTGTTGGGGGTCTAAACTCGTTAAAGACGAACTGAGCTTGTACAATTCATGATCATGACATGAATAAGTAAGTAAATAAGCTACTTACGTGACCAAATCATTACGATACGTTATAAGCCCCTTGAGTTATTCTCTTTCAATCTAAATCTGAAGCAAAATCTGACCTTGAAGTTCAAAAAGCCACTAGGAGGGCCAAATTAACATTTAATCTGCCCCAAGAGCTACATGCCGCTTAAAAGTCACCACCATTATAAGTATGTCCAATTTCTCTCCAGTTTCACTAACGAACGGCATCGTATGGTGTCTGAAACGGCTGACCGTTTCCAAAATCATATCCAGTTGCTTCTATCATTAACTGCTTTTTGTCGTATCTTATTGTACTTGGATGTCCAACCTTCATCGACGTAGCATATCTAGAACACAAGAAATAAAAAACCTATTCTATATAAAGGTATGCTTCAGTACCTTTGAAAGCTGTTAGGTGGCTCCAAATCTGATCAGACATTATATAGGTATCATGTCATCATTTTGACACACAGACGCTCCCCAAAACATAGCCTTCTTCGCAATCGTAATGATACTATCATAAGTTCAGAAGATTAAAAAAAAAACACAGACACCATTCTGTCAAGTCATTGCTGTAATTTATTGAATGTACAGGGTTTTGGTATTTGAAACGAACATACATACATGTATGTAATAAACAATAACTGATAATAAATCTCTTGATAAAACCAGAGTAAAACACCTACAAACACATAATTTTGGTTTAAGACATACTTATATATGGAATTATGATAATTGATTATATTTACACACACAAACGTACGTTATCATTTTCACATTTATGTTCAGACACTTCCATTTCTTATAGAGACACAATTTACAAACGGACTGATCGGTGCTGTATATAGAATAAAAATTAGTATGTGAAACTCAAAAACTAGCAAAAAGCTATCCTCAATATAGCAAGGATAGGCTACACTCAAGCAATGAAACAAGGCGTACATTCCCCTACCCACCCACCAAACACCAAGGAGGCGATGTTACTGTATGATCAACTCTCACACTACTACGTCATGGCTAACAGTAAATAGTTGTTTGTTACCACCTCTGTGTTCACGCTTTGCTTGTTGCAAATGCACAGTTCAGATGTTGTTGCTTTATTTCCATTGTTTTTCCATCCAGACCTTGATTGTTTGGAAACCAGTTGCACAATAGGTTTGATAACGAGTAGTGCTTTGTTATTTGCAACTATCAACAAAATCTATACAGTACTTAGATAAATCCCCTTAAACCGAGATTTTTGGAGTTGTGGTTTTATGCCATAAGGCCACACCAATTTAATTTCTTGGTTCACGGATTAGCTCGCTCCTATTTTTTGGGAAAAAAAATAAAAATAAAAATTACCACTCAGCAAATTTTCGCCATTAATGAAACTATTCACCAACTTTCTGGTGTAGCAAATTGGCCTTTATATTATAAGCTCCTTAATATGTGGGTATTATTATTGCAGTTATATTTTTCATTCATGAAGAATGGGACAAACCTAAAAACTGACACTACTTTTGTAATTTTCAATGAACAGGTGCTGTTATTGTACAGTAATAGTGTTTTTGTACCACTTTCAAGCTAAAAACTTTTTATTCTTCATGTTTTGGATTAGCCCTTACCTTTACCTTAACAATTTTACAATTTTTATTTTTATTTTGCCCTCTCGTTCCATATTTTTTTATGAAAAAATCCGTGAACCAAGAAATTAAATTGGTGTGGCCTTAGCTCAGAACAAAATCACAATAAACAAACAACTCCCACTTTTCTGATGTGAACATTGTGAGTTACTTCTGCAAAATGGTTTGACAAAGTGTCAAGTCGTTACAAGGGCAGATATGAACACACTACAGATATAGGACGTCTGAAAAGTGAAAAAAAAGACATCAACAAAAACCACACTACACACACATTCACTAGCTGCCTATAACTACTCTCTAATAAGTACACTAAAACTTAAGTTAGATGCAATGACAAGCAAACACAGCCAATGCAACCCTCCGTTTCAAAACACAACCAGCACTTAAAATTCACTTAACGTGGCTAAAATCAAGGAATTCTGAGTAATAATTGGTCCCTTATAAATGTAAAATCAAGCTAAGATTATGACTATTCTGGACTTTTACATTTTGTGCACCTTAATACAATCAAATGCTAAATCAAGATATATCCATTTGAGTAAGAAAATGCCTTTCACTTATCATAATAACTTTCAGGTGCACTGGGCCTCATATTAAGCACTACAGCATTACTGTACAAACTTACTTGGTGCCCCCCATACTTTGGTCACTGGTTAATTGTGCACAAGCATCACCATGTTAGAAAACCCCTTATGAGCCTCACAAGATCCAGACCAAAGTCATCTCTCCAACCAAACATCCAACCTAAGAATTTACATTTTTGCCTTCAAATAACAATAATTTAAAATCAAGTTTTAGAATGGTCCACTAAAAGATTACAACACGTCACCTGTAGTGAACTATTGTCAGTTGCAACACTATTGTTTTTCTCCTTTACAACATGACTTATGTATAATTAAGTACAATTAAGTGTCCTACACCTTAATTTTCCAAATTTGTGATTTTTTTTCTATACAAAAATAGACAATATTGTTTTTGTCATTTACATCAGTTTTTTGTTGTTGTATAAAACAATGGCCTATAATCATGCCATTATCAGATACATACAGATACATACCTTATTGTATGTAATGTTTCATATGTATACAACAGTATAGTTTACTCCCCCAAAGTGTTATCAATGTTACGAGTGCATAGATTCCTGCATAGTCTGCAGTCATTGTCTACTCTAGGCCTTAACTTACAAACTCCCAGTAGAAAATCTTCAGAAATATCTGTTTAGTTACAGGTACAGAAATTTGTTTGTACTTTGATAACCAGGGAGGTACCCAGGCTTAATAACTGGGATTTGGATGAGCAGAATCTGAGAGATTTGCTGTCACGAGCCGATTCTGACATTATGCCCTTATAAGGAGAATGGTAACCATGGAAACCAGGAGTCACCCCCTCTAGAAGTCTTATCATTGGTTGCTGTACTTGTTTCTGTGAAAATCACTTCCTGTACATGTGAATTCAAACATTTCAGAGCTAGTTTGAAAGTGTCATGTATAAATTGTATCTAATGTGCTCTACATTCTTACATGTACATACCATACACCTGTCTTATAGATGGATCCTTTTTGTTGACATAATTATTGCTTTGTATCATATTTCTTCTTTTTAAGCTGCTGGGACAAATCCTGGGTTTGCTGACAGAGACTTAAAAGTTACTATGATTTTACATTTTGTAAAAAAGTTTCACTTTCTGTGTAGAAGTTCTATTTTGGAACCTTGCAATTTTGGGTACTGACATAATAATGTCATCTATCTATCTATCAGTAAAAGGAGTATTTTTTTACAAATTTTCAGGTTTCATACAAATCATTAAACTTTGTTTTTCATTTCAGTTTCAATAGAAATTTGATTAAAAATCTTTTCCTAAAATTCTGTATCATTTGCAAACCTTAAGACTGACATTTGTACCGACGAGCAGCTTAAAAATGTACAAACAAGCCCCAGAAGTCATGCTTCCACTTTGTCTTAAGACATGCACAGACAACACTGGATCAAAGTGTAACTTCTCCTTACTGACCACCTAAAATATACAGAAGTTTCGGATCAAAATCTTACTTACAAAGTATGGGATTGGCCGGCTGAAATACACTCTCCCGAGTTGTTGTTATTGTTGTTGACAGGGAGAGTGTATTTCAACCATTCTTACCCCAACCTTACACTACCTAAGGCATCGGTTTGGAATTATTCTTGCTGTTTTACACAATTGTAATAATTATACATCCCCTTTCCCACTATTTCCAATTTACCCTCAAAGCTTGTGCTCAATTCTTCAGTCATCTTTCTTCCAAAATAGTGCAGTTAACCACCCAGGATGCATTGCTTTACCCACAACCCCCTTTGTCGATGATGATGATGACATCTAATGGTGGAGAGAGGCTCTAGTAGTATGTATGCGTTGGCTTGAGCGGCTATGAAGGAAGAAAAAAAATCATGTCAGAAAAATACTATTCATCAAATATCCTAGTCCCTATATTCAGACGTGCAATTACATGTATTTCATGCTGTACTCAGTCAAATTGAGCTTCAAACAATAAAATTAGTAGTTATGTGCTACTACATCTCTGCAGTCCAAACATTTTTGAACAGATAAATTCCTGTTAGGTTCTAGATAAAACCAGACAAACTCATCAGAAAAGGTGGGAACAAAATAAGTACATATGTTTGTAACAAAACACAACAAGCAACTCCTGAAAACGGGTTAATCTCAATGGAAACGGAGAGAAACAAAGACACGTGTCTACCAAAGAAAAGTGGTAAACTTCAGTCCAAATGGTCTGTAAGAACAGAGAGAACAGCACAAGAAGGGGTTTTCATTGAAAACTGGGTGGAACCAAATGACATTTGCGGATTATTTCCTCACACAACACCACAAAAGCAACACAGCAAGTCACGAAACAAGTCACAGTCAAACTGCACAACACACCACACACAAACACAAAGCCGTATATTTCAACAAGGGACACTGAAGATTCGCAGGCATTTGAGAAATTCTTTTGGATTTCCTTCAACCAAAACCCTCAGAGGAAGTGGTTTCCTCTTGGTTAGAAGGTGTGCACCATTCATGGTTTGTATGCTGACTTTTTCCTGATCATTTGTAGTTAGAGAACACTGAACAACCACAACACAACAAGTCAAAACAGTGTTAGAATGAACACACATCTGTGGCAGTGTTCTGACTGAAGTTTTGGAAACTGTGGGTGTTTTGCTGACTCTGCTTTTAGGCATGTGAAGGTCTGGTTGGAAAGGGCGTTCCTAGGATGATGTGCCCTATGGCCTAGGAATTGAAACCACCATCCTGCAAGGCTGTAGGTAGTGGTAAGTGTCCTTCTGTTGCATCAAAAGTATTGATCAAGTCAGAACACACGTAACACAGATCAACGGGGAAGGCAAAAACATGCAGCTTTCCCTGTTTAAGACCCCCCTGGGATGACCCCTGTACTTCACAGCAAACAGCAAGCAACGGTGCAACACTGGGGGGAGGGGGTGTAAGCTGCCCCCTCCCTGAGCACTGCGGATGGTATGGCCCACAGTCCCATCATCCCCCAGTGCCAGCATCTACACACAGACTTACTGCGTTAGTGCTTCGGGTGTTATATTTGATGACGGGCGAGCCACGGAAATCAGCGGCAGTTATATCGGACAGCTTATTGTTCCCCCGGGACAATTCGGCCACTTTGATTTCGTCCGTTTTCTCCATGGACTTGTGGATTCGGTCTCGGTCTTTTCGCCGGTGATGTATGATGGGTTGGGATGAAGCAAGACGGAGAGAGCTAGAGGGGGGACAGGGTGAGGAGGGAGGGAAGACACAGTGTTAATGATGTACCCTTACACCTAGACCTGTCACCCTTCACACCCCTGATGGGAATGGACTGTCCCAAACAGCATCCTTTACATTACATGGCACAGTCCATTCCTTTTCCAGGAGGGGGGACAGGAGCAACAGGTCCAGACAATAGGGGAATGCATTAGGTGTTGAGAGGCATACCATGTGCCACTACTGCTGGGAAGCCATACACTACTGTATAATGGCCAGACATGCACAGCCTTGCACGGGCTACAGGCAAAGAGTGGCTACACTCAGACAAGGACGGATTACAAACATATGAAGTAAAGCTTGTGTGAACCACTCCCTCTACAGGTACATGCAACAGTCAACATAAAACACTTCCCTTGTATATGAAGGTAACTCTCTTGATGGGTATTAGCACTGTACATTTTCTATCAAAAACACAAACACATGCACACTAGCCCATTCACTCCTGTACGATAATTCATTCCAGTTACACTCTTGATAGACAAGGCAAAAGTTCTGGTAATGCCCTCTGCACTTCTAGGGGTGGTTGGTTGCAGTGCATGCAGTAATATGTTACCAATACTTCTTTGTAGGATTAGTTCGCTCAAAATATCTACGGTATTCCTTTCTCGCAAACAAAGGAAGAGAGTAGCTTTTCACAGAATGCGAGTTACGAAAGCAAGAAGAATACGAGCGTGAGGTTTCAGACGGAAGCAGGGAATATTCAGACAAGTGCACATAACCAACTCTGGAAGGGGAGGAGGGGAAGAAAACAGAAGAAGGAAAGAAAAACAATATGATGACATGGCAGAAATATCTACAAAGAAAAAAGACTACGCAGAAATAAGAACAAGAGACAAGTACACAAAGTAAATGAGACATTTGCAAGTACAGACTGCTATTTTCAGGCTGCAATAGACTATAGCACTGTCACTTTCAAATCCCTGATTTTGAGCTCATTTGAAATTTCTTTAAATCAAGCCACAACAATGGACCCTTCCAGCCGAACGCGATATCGAACAAATAGAACCCCCTATTCTATTTCGAATACTCGGTCAAAAACAGCCCTAGTGGGAAAGGAATGGGCAAAGAAAAATGCTATGCCTTTTTTGTTGAAGACTATACCGACCGAGTATTATTGTTTTGGGAAGGGTAGGCGCTACATAGCATTACTTTCTTCCTCGACAGGATGCGCATGTAAGGCAATGTACGTAGAAGAGACGGGACTCTGCACTAGCGGACTTTGTAGTAGTGTCTTATATTTGACACGTGGTACAAGCTCCCTCTCCGTTAGTGAGCTGCTTTCTTCTTAATTTGTTTTTTCTCCAAAGCATGTATGCACATGCCATGCATGCAACAAACGCAGTAGAAACCCTGTCACAGATATACGTACCCAGATTTACACCTGCATCTACCGCATATCAGAAACCGGGCACTCCTGCCCACCAACAAGGTAATATTATGGAGCACCTCCCGCTTACGCTTTGACTGAAATTATATCACCCTTACCGCAACTATATGCGCCCCCTCCTCAAATGACTGTACCTAGTGGATGTAGCATTCCACAAAGAATGCATAGCATTTTTCTTCCGCCTGTTCTGAGAGGATTTTAAGGCCACAAATTGAAAACCGAAGTCAGCCGGTATTCTCAGCTTGATAGCGGCGGCGGCCATGTTTTTGCAACTCGCACCGTTTTTGACCGAGGTTTTGAAATAGAACCCGAGATCGAACAGGGGGCGGGGCTTATGGTGTTCGGCTGGAAGGGCCCATTCATTTCCTTGACTCCTGAATATTCTAATGTAAGGAACAAGATGCAAACATAGGACTGGAAGGAAAAATCACATCCGACAAGTCATGTAGCCTAATACTTTCCTCTTAGACTCTTCCTGTATTATCTCCCTATAGCACATAATTTGTCTTAAATCCAAGAAGCAACGAATCAAATTGGTGTGACTTAAAAAGGTCAATCTAAGAAACATTCATCTGGTTAGCCTCCTTAGCTGGCTGTATGAGACAGGCTTTTGGGGGGCTTTTCCGAAGCCATATGAGCTCTATTGCACTCTGTCTCAGGCAGTCGTGCCTCTACAAGGCAATATAACGTATATGCCATCAAAAGAAGCATATCATAAGCCCCCAAAAGCTTGAATTTTAAGCCTGATATCAGTGATAAGAAGGCTAGTATCTGGTGTTTTCTGGTACCTTTTTAACGCTGCGGTGGCGGTACTGGCCGTGCTCCTTGTTGTTCGCTTGATGACGGAGGAACTGGAGCTGACTTTGGAAGACTTGAGGGGGGACATGACACCTTGGCTGTTATTGGACGATATCCTGGAGGAAAGGAAAACACTGCTATCAGGCATAGAAGTCAGAAATACAGTCAAACCTGCTCAGGAAGACCACCCAGGGGACCGATAAAAATCTGGTCTACATGGATGGAATTCATAATACTTGTGTCAATGGGAAAAACTAAATGAGGACCCTCGAAACTGTGGTCACATTGGCTGTGGAACCATATGTAGAGGTGGTCACTTGTACAGGTTTGACTGAGAAAAAAACTGTAACATTTTGCTGCAGTGCCAAAGAAAAGGCTGCCAGGGGGCCAAAAATGTAATCATTTCTTCGCAATATATAGACTTAAAAACACAGCAATTCCTCCATAGATTCTCAAGTAATACTATTCTCAAACAAGCAAATGTGATATGATAAGGGATAGTTCATTTCATCACATGATATGTCTCTAACAAGGGGAAAACCATTACATAACATGATGTGGTACATCAAAGGAATAAGATGAAGAATACTTCAGTACCTAAAGGGTTGAGATGATGACCTAGAATGCATTTTGGCGTCGTCCAGTCTGCATGCAAGAGCACAGGATGGAGAAAAGAAATAAAGACCATTAACAATGCAAAACAGCATATAAAGGACAATATTTACTACTGCAACATGCACAGCAGAAAACCACAGGTGGAGATACAAACAAGCTTGTTAATGGGAATGTCAGAAATGGTTAGGGAAAAATGCTGAGTAATTGTTATCCAGTGAAACAAAAATTAAAAGTTTACAGGGTTTTGAGCTCACTCTGAGTATGTCACATCCAAGTTCTTCAAAACAGAAATAAGTAAATCTGACTTGCTAATGCTTCCGTGAGTTGAGAACAATCTAACATGGAGTGGCATATTTTGAAGCATCTCATTGGTCAGAAATGGACCAAACACAATGGCTCATCTCCCAAGTGGTCAAGAAGGGACCAATCACATGGAGACAGCCTTACTGCCTTCAACAATGGCACCAAACTTTGTGTGAAATCTAAACCACCAAAGAGTCTTTCAACCTTGATTTCAGATCCACATCTACACTACAAAGTAGCAAAGGAAAACACAAAGCAATACTAGTTAACGTGTAGTTGCTGGCTCTATAGGAAGGGGATGGTACTGACTTGATGGCGCCTGTGCTTGCGGATCGCGGGTGTTTGCGGGCTTTGATCGCCCGCAGTTTGTCGCCTTGAGTCATGGACAGGCTGCTCCGTGTGACGGGTGGCACATACTCCTGGAAGGTACGAGACAAAGATTAGCACATAGAATAACAGCAATTCACATTTTCCATGCACTGAAGCAACTTTTCCTGGCTTTCCTGAATAAAAAATTCTCACATTTCCTGTTGCAGTCCTTGAACAATTACAAAACTTGTCTGAACTCTGCAGTGTCAGAATGGTATGGTGATCAACTATAAGTATAACAGCAGTACAGATGTGAAAAACACAGAACAACCAAACCATCTTGCCTTGTACAGATATTACAACAAACTAAGAGAGTAACCTACCCATGGCTGACACACTACCACATGTAAAATTTGCGACGGAAATTGGTAACACTGGAAACCTTATGTATTTCACTCCTCTTTCTTATGCCACAAGAACTGTGTTGTTGTCTTTTATTTATTTGTTTCTTACTTTAAATAGTGTAGTTAAGCCAGATAAAGGCCAATTAACTGAAAAATATCTTGCAAAACGTTTACTAAGTGAAAAGAAGCTCCCTACCTCCTCATAGTCTGCGTAGTCATTGTTCTGGTAGGCACGGTCGGTGTCCTGGATGGAGATGTCATCGACACCAGACAGGATGCGGGACACGGTCGCCCTGTCCTTCAGCTTGTTCTCCTTCTGTTTGGCGCGGAAGATGTCTCCCTGGACCCACATCTTGGCTTGTTGTCTGGAGAAAGAGTAAAGGAAACCATTAGAATACAACACACAACTATTTACCTCCAACTCAAGTGTTATTTGCGACAGTTAATCATCTAATTTCCATTAAAACTTGGTGATTCTTTTTCATCTAGATCAAATATACATGTACAGTATGTGACTGAGCTGATAAAGTGAATAATCAAGAAGTCAATGGAATGAAAACATGTAGGTTCAGAGAAAAATAGTTAATCTGATGCAATTTTGACCAAAGAGGATAAAAAAGAGACTCGGGAACCATGACAGGATTGGCTACTAGGCTATAAACTGTATGTGCATCACATTTTCAGTTCATGCTTGTACTTTCTTATTTGAAATTCACTTCGGCATAGTAGTGTTCTTATTGATTATCGTATCTATCTTAATGTCAACATGAAAAACAAATATCCTTCTTCAAAAATGAAAAGTGTTCTTGTTGATTACAGTATTTATTAATATCAATATAAAAACAAATAAGTTCTCCAACAATAAGAAGAGAATACTCACTCCTCCAGCCAGTGCTGCTGGGGCCCGATGATGGACCCAGGACGACATATTCTGATGTAGGAGATGCACTCCCCCGCCGTGAAGCGGAAGTGCTTCATCATGTAACAGCCAATCAGTGTGCCCGTCCGACCTAGACCAGCTGTAGGGGGGAGAAAACATTGAGGTCAACATCCTACAGTTTGGCTAGGAGACAGGTCATTTTGTTTATGACACAGCAAACTTCCTACTACCAAGTTACCAAAAAGACACTGGAATGAGTCTTAATTCTGCGGAAACAAGTGCAAAGGACCGTGCAACTTGGACAGTCCTGACAGAGAGGAGCAAGGGACCAGTTACTGGCCTAAGCACTTAGGCAGCCATAGCAACCTCTTTGCATAATATAGTAGAGTAGATTCATCCCTCAAGCTACCATGACATCTTGCACACTGCAAGATGGACGACTGCAGTGTGCAAGATGTCACGGTAGCTTGAGGGATGAATCTACTCTACTATAACCTCTTTGCATAATGATTGACCAGAGCTTTGACTTTGACATTGTTTGGATCCACAATTAGCTTTACACTTTTGTTAGCCGTTCTCCCTGTGGTCCTTTACAAAGAGTACATCAATACAATATCTATTGACAGATAGGGAAGCTACAGGACAATCAAACTAAAATACATAGGAAACATAACCATACTGCAGAAATAAAGGAAAAATAAAAGTTCATTCATTAACTATCCTGTGGCGTGATGTATTCCATTAATGAGATATACAGTAAAGAGAGCATTTAGAAGAAGCTTGAAGAAGCGACAAGCTGATGACAGTTTATCATGTTCTTTAAGTTCTTAAATATGTCCTCCCAAACTTAAAAAGTTCCATAGTTTGTGCTATAAACATACCTTTACAGTGGACAGCTATAGCTCCCTCTGCGTTTTCGCAGATCTGAATGAATCTCCTAACTATGCTATCGCTCGGCGTGCTGCCGTCCACGAAGAACAGGTCGTAGTGATCGAAGCCTGCGTCTGTGAACCGGCGAGCGTCGTAGATCTTCTTGTTGAGGCGGATGATCGTGGTGACATTGTGCTTCCGGAAGTACGGGAAGTATGCTTCCGGCGCATGAAGAGGGTAGCCTAGGGGGATTAGAGGAAATACATTGTATGTGTCACTTAAATATACCAGACATGTAAAAGATTATTCTCTTGTAGTACTACAGAGTCTACACAAGAAATTTGGCAAGGTACTAATTCAGGCTGCACTATACTGCAGTACCTTACACATCAGACAGGAGGCATTGCTAGGCAAGGACTTACCATTTTCTATTTTGCTCTTGGGATGGGGACCTGAGAATGCTAGGAACTTGTTGGGCACTATCCAGTTGAAATCTCCGTTTTCTACTTTCTGTAAGAAAAAAACAATGCATACAGATTATCATCTTTCATGCTTAAAACAGTGGTTAAAACAAACTACATTATCATTATTCTGGCTCTAGTATTTCTAACCGTTCTAATCATTGACATCATCATAACTAGAGTAAATCAAGGCAGGTGTCTAACAATCTACAAAGTTTGTCTAAAAAATATCTTGCATTTGACAAAACATGTTGCATTTCAGTGTTGGAACGCTTACCTCATAATGTTCATATTCGTCCACATCAAAGGTCTCAAAGTTGATGAATCCGTTTTGTAGAGCCTGCAAAACAAAACAAATGGTTAAGAACACGAATTTTCAAGGTTGGAGCCATCTTGCCACAAGCAACAGTTTTACAGAGATTAACAATGATAACAAAAAGTACAAGAATAGAAAAAAAGGGAAATATCACAAACTCAAAAAAACAATTAGTTAGATAAGGTAGAGCAAGGAAAAGGACAATAAAGACAAAGGTGTGATATGAAAAAACACTTTATGAGAAATAAATGACATTCACTACAATAAAAGGAAGCATAAATATGTCAAACTGTTAAAGGTTTAAACTGAACTCCAAAATGGCCAGGAAAATTGCTCTCTTTTTGAAAGCCATCTCAATTTTCTGGCTGTTTTTCTTTTAACAACAGAGAACAATAGATGACAGCATGAGCACAGCAGACAGGGAAAAGGCAAGCACTCTTCCTGGGCCACCCCTCACTGTAACATGGACTCTTCCTTAGTCTGACAGAAAGATGAGTCGTACCATGTTACAGCGGGGGTGATCAGGGTGCCCTACCTTGTCGATTCCATGCAGACAGTCTAACACAGTTACTTTAAATGTACATGGTCCAAATGACGCATCCCTGTGGGGGGAACACCACAAAGATCAGAACATGTTTTAGTAAAACGGGGGAGGGGGTCCAGAGATCTCACACTCAACTTGGCCTCTCTAGTCCTTGGCTGCCTCCTAGCAAAGTAACTTTGGAAAAGTTCCAAATGGCTTTTAAAAGGTTTGCTGGGAAAACATTGGATGTGTTCTCCTAACAAAACGAAAAACATGACGACTGTACTCAAAAGCGTTTCTCAGTTTAACTATAGATTGGGACAGAACAAAGGGGACGTCCTTCTGCGTCACCATGTAAATTTGCTTGGCTTGTGGTTTGTGGGGCTTGTCAATCGAAAGATTACCGTACTGGAAACAAAATGTGTTTAATCATCTAATGTTAGACATTACAATCCGTCACTGTCAAGTATTTGAACTAATTGCAACCACCACAGTCGTAATTTGATTTCATTTAGGTCGGGCAATTTTTAAAAAAAACTTTAAAGGAATGTTTTGTTTTAGAAATGGTGTTGCTGAAAAAATGAGAAACTCTTTTATTATCTGAGTTTCTACTTGTCAAATAGGAAGTCTCTGTAGAGATCTCTGGTTCCCCCCTCTCCCTTGTGACAGACAGAACAGTTCCTACCCGGTACATTCCGTGGAGCGCATCAATGAGGTTGAGATTGTATGTACAAGCACCAAAGGACGCATCCCTGTAAGTACACAAGTAGCGTTTCATAGTTGTCACACATCAAATACGTCTGGCTAAATATTCTAACCATATAGGGTTTTTTGTCAAAGTTAGCACAAAAATTTCCTGACAATTGCACAGTTGGACACCAAATATTGGAGCTGTATACCCTATAATTTTTTTTTACAGTGACCACATCTCTGCACTTAGATAATTTTGTAGATTCCCTGTGAAAAGTGAATGTACTATTTTTAGGCTATGTGCAATTTCCGAATAATGAATTTTGAACCATGTTTATGTAAACCCAAAAATACAATGCCTATAGACAAGAGGTTAGTGGACACACTGATGAATAAAAATGCTAACAACATTATATTTCCTAACAACCTTGTGTTCTAAATGAAGTCTTAATTTGATTATAATAGGAGAGATGTTCAAGGGCACAGCAAATATTACAGAAATCCTCTTAATGTCCAGAGTGACACATGGACATGTCAGTTTGTGTGTTCCCTTCTGTGCACTTCACTGTTAGCTGTAACAGATGGCGGAGTGTACACTGGGGTCTATCTACGGAGCTCCGGGTCAATACACCATCCATCAAACTACACTGTGGGCTGAGGGGGTGTTTCCTACATAACCCACCTATAATGTACTGGTACTCTACTGGGCTATAAAATATTAAAGGCTTGTTTCCTGGCTAGGTGTTCAACCAACAAAGATTTCACAATAAAAAAGACAATACTGTCAAGTATAAGCAAAACATTTTCATAAACAACACATAATTTTACATTTATTTCATGATTACCAACCATACTGAGGACATGGGATCACTGAGAAGAAGGAAAATATCATGCATTAACTTGCAAATGTGGACTCAGTACTGCACTTACTGACACACATATTTAGGACTGTACCACTCACCTGAAGGGTAGGAAAGGGGGGTTGTTTCCGCTGACGAGAGGTCTGTAGGCCTCCTCGGGAGTCATCTTCAAGTAGATGATCTGTACATGACAAAGGTATGTTTGTTAAAAACCAAAGTCAAACTGGAGTCAACGCCAACATTTTGCATTATCAATATCCTCTAGATCTCTACTTTCTCTTTTTCAAAGTTAGTAATAATACTTTTACATTTACATCAAGGCCACTTAATATTTATTTCAAGAATCATAATGAACATGCAAAATAACAATAGTCAACTTGTGATGTGAGATCAAATAGACAGGCATTGACTCTGCAATGCCATGGATCAGTTTTCTTTCCATTACAGGAGATCAATTTTATCAGTTGTCAAAATGTTCAAAAGCACTCAAGGTTCTGAAGGACTGATAGCAAGGCAAGGACGTCCTTTCTTCTAACCCAAGGCTTAGATATTTCTCCACAAAGCACAAGGAACAAAAGCAGGTGAACCAAAACGTCCACCAGTCAACCCTGGTACTGTGGCGTGTCAGTTACATGTGAATTGGATGTGCAGTATTTTCAGTAAGATACCTTTGTCAATACAGCCCAATCTTTCAATAAACAAAACTAACTTGAAAACTAAATTTGCAAACACCACTAGTTGCCACAATGTAGCAACCATTTCTTTATTTTCTCAACAGTTTTGTTGGACTGGACCATAACGCAAGTTCACTTTTATCCGAGGTATGGCCTATATCCATTGTTTAAAAAAACAGCATATACGGATAATATAAGTTGACGGACTGTGGATTTAAATTGCAATCCATGTATTTTCAAAATATTACAGTTTAAAACCACGGTCGGTGGATGTCTAAATACCCTGTTTTAAAAAACAACGGATATAGGTTACCCCACCAATAAAGGTGAACTAGCGTTACCTGACCTAGCCAGGGCCTTCACTATAGAACATGCTATGATCAGTGTTTCTATTATTAGCAACCCCTGCGTTTTAATCCCTACACCACAAAGGGGCTCATATCACTCTCCTAACTGCAAAGTGACCAACTCTTTCACAATCCGTGAGCACTTAGCAAAACAAACCGCGCCGCTTCCGTTTGCGCAGACCAACAGGGCGAAACGGGAGGCTGGATACTGTGACGTCTTGGTCGCCTGGGTAAACCTGATGGAATTCGGGTCGTTGTTGCCACGGCAACCCAACAATAACATGTTTGCCGTGTATTGACAGTTGTAAGATTCAAAATCTTAAATGGGTAAAGGAGGACATTAGGTCAGTTCAGCTTCCCACGATTCTTAGATAAATAAAAGAAGGGCAAAAAATTCACAGATCCATGCTCATTTTCATACCATCACCAGAGCAAGACTTACTGAGCACTGTAAAATATCTGCACTTTGACCAGTTCCAGTTTAAATTTAATTCAAGGTTTCATTAAACAAAAGAGTTCCATACTTCTAAATCATTTCAGTTAGTTGCTCAATCATGTCTTGTCTTAATTCTGAGCTACAGTGCTGATTTATTTAGACTAGACAGCGTGCAAAATACCCACTTGCACACTTGCACATTGCAACCACTTTTTGCTTGGTGCAACTCACTTCTAAACTCAGGTTGCACAGGGTGCAACTTAGATTTTGAGCCTCAGAACTGGATTTTGTTGTCAATGTACTTTGTACTTGATTTTTAGTTTGAAACAAACATGTTTATAAGTAACATGATAGTAAAGGGAATATTCATTGTACCTTTTTTTCAGACATTTTAGTGAAATGTGCAACTTGAAATTCAGTTATGCAACCTAGATTTTGCCCCAGGTTGCACGCTGTGCAACCCGGCTCAGAAAAGTATTTTGTACACTGCTAGAGAAATACTTCTAATGTTCTATGTCATGAGAGAGTTAGAATTCACAACTAAATGTATACATTTTCATTACTCTTGCTTCAACCACAGTTAGCCTTCACAACAAGTACTGAATAGGGTATTTAGGAAAATAAACAAAAACATTTCCTGTTTTCGACCACAAGAACATGAAGAAGAAAGGTTTTCCTGACTTGCAGGCCTTGCAGGAAACATGAGGTATTATTGTTGGCTATAATTTATATAGTTTAAATGGCTGAAACTGTAAGGTTCTAGTTGTTTAACATTTTAGAAAAACAAATGCGACACTTCTCTGTACAGACAATACAACTTACATTCAGGGCACTGACCTACAGTACAGTGGATCAACGTCATACCCCCGTCATACCCCCGTCAGGTCATTACACCCAACATTAGGTGTTTGAAACAAATTCAGGAAGAAGAATTACCACTAATTAGTGGCAAATCTAGTACCTCAATGGTAATCTGTCAGTGTTTTAATTTACTGGTACAACGAAAAAGGAGGTCCACACATTGTTTCAAATTGGTGGTTAAAACGATTCTGTACTACATGTACAGTAATAAAGCAAAATGGTGTATATTGGCACTGTTTATTTGTGTTATGAATTTGTGGTTGAAAAGTCACTGCAGAGAAATGTGAATATAAAACCACTGTGAAAGTAAATACGATTTACAGTATAGAGATGTTTTATCGTTAGTTAATCTTGAGCTATGTGTGTAATTGTAAAAAGCAAGCAAGAATTTGATGCAGCCAGACAAATATGCTGTATCACTATCAGTGGCCTGATGGACAGGTGAGATAATTGTTGGCTTGTTGCCTGGTGCCCTGAGGGTGGGGAGGGGGGTGTAAACTACAGCCACGCCTCCATGATAAGTGGATTATTATAAACACAGCCAATCATACAACAGCTTGGGACAAGCACTTATGTCAAACTAATCCAATAATGCTGCATTTGGGACTGAGAATTACAGCGACATACTTCTCACAGTAATATAGGTACCACGCATGGAATTACTCTGCCAATATTCTTAATACTCAGTAGCTGCACCATACTACCAGGGCTCGAAATACCCACTTGCCCACTTGAAAATGCAACCACATTTTGCTTTGCGCAACTTAATTTTAAAGCCAGATTGCACACTGAGCAACCTGAAATTTTGCCGTTGGAACATTGCTTTTTCCCCACCGACATGCATAAGCTTTTGTATTTATTCTTTTATAACATAAAACATATTACATAGTTACATATAACTGGAAGGAAAGATAATGGATAATAAGTAGCTGATTTGAAAAAAAAGTAACAATTTGAAAGTGGGGCAACCTGAAATGTTGATGGGAAACCTGGCTTTTGACTCAGGTTGCCACTTGGACAACCTGGCTGAAAAAAGTATTTCGGGCCCTGACTACACATGCGTCTTGTGTGTTCATACATTCTACCATCAATTCTTGATAGCTACGATCTGTTTTCCTGATTGTCCTAGATTCTGTAAAAACAATTAACAGTACTAAAGCTACATGTCAAGGACAATGGTAATATAATAACCCTGATTCTAATAGTTATCACCATCTGTTTGTCCCACCATAATTATGCTGGATTTTATCCCCATTTACCAATTTGCCATAACCCTGCTCAAATGTCAATTCAACGACCACTTTAAGATACCTCCCTTCTGTTTGAATAATTATATAAAGAAGCCTAACAAATTTTTGCTACCTATTCTGTTCTAAATATATTGCTTGGCGGTTATACGATATACGGGAGACTGTGCCCAGGTACGCCGGCTGTTTTCCGGCCATGAAAACTTAATGGACGTACCGTGTCAAGTGACAGGTCACATGACTGGTGGTGCTGTGGCAATATGTAGATATCACCTTTCACTACCTGGTTACCCTCTGTACTTTCTCAAATTCAACTCTATGGTGAAATTTTCATTTGAATTGTGAGATTACAAATTCAGCAGATATACGGTATAAGAAAAAATGCTCAGTTAAATCATTACCATAATGTTCACATAACACACTTAGTGAGTACAGGTAAAATATATTGATTGACTACAAGTGAAGTACAGTATGGGGCAGCCATAGCTCCTATTCTGCCATATAACGGAAAGTCACAAATGAATGGCTATCAAGGTGTTGCCATATCAAATCATGTACAACAACTGCTGAGTTTAGTAACAATATCATGGTGTCTGCTTTCTTATTGACCTTTGCTTTCTTATTCACCTTTGGTATTTTGTTAATTTAAAAGGATATTCATGCTTTTATTCTTAATCCTGACAGAAATACACTGGTACTGAAACAATATTTCAAACACTGCACGTGGTAGGCGGCAGTGGCATAGACAATTATTGGAATACTGTATTGAATGGTTCAGTGGTATACAACAAGCGGTTATTTTACTTTTATCACCTGACTATGTAGAACAGAGTCTGTAACGTGGCTGACATAAATACCCCAGGCTCTAATTCTGTCGGGTCACTGACTCTTCATAATCATCAACTGAAGCAGAAAAATGTCAACACTCAGAATCATCAAACAGACACTACAGTTACTTTCATGGCTCCAGGTACAATTACAATCCAAATCATATTTTAAAAATGTTATAATTTTTCAAATGCTGAATATAGGTGAAATGGTCATGTCTCAATGAGCACATCACCTACAGTTTTCCCATATATGTACAGGTACACTTCTCATCTTAACTGCAGTTTGAAAGGAGACAGCTAGGTGGATTCTAGTTCTTATCCCTGATTCTTTCTCAAAATCTAACCACTTAAAACTACATCAAGTTGATATGCAAGATAGTGCTCATTACATTTTCCTTTCAAAATGTTGACCCTAAAAAGAGACCATCGCCCAGGCCAGGGCTCTAGCCAGCGTCCGTTTTCCGTCAATTTTCCGGAAATTTGCTGCGTCTGACGGAAAAATTTTAAAACCAATCCGTCAACCTTGACGGACAAAAATCCTTGGTGGAGGCTACAGGCGGCTGGGGGACGCTGTCCACGGTCGGAAAAGCCACACACTGTTTGTTTTGCTATTGTTAATGTTATGATTGTTGACAATGTGTGTCAGTGCCCTTTCGCATACGATAATCTCATTAAAACCCGTTTTTCAAGGTGTCAATGGCAACATTTACTACTTTGTAGTGTCATTGGGAAAATAAATTTTCGCGGTTTTCACGACGATTGAAATTGGCTGACGGAAAAAAATTTTGAGCTGGCTAGAGCCCTGGCCCAGGCAATGTTCAAAAGCTCTTCTCCTCTGAGAAAAAAAACACCAGTCAACACTGATGTAGGTTACCATGGTGATGATATATTGGACAGGATCAGTTCAGAGTGAAAATTACTGTACCGGGTGTTGCTTCTCATATTCAACAGCTGAGGACCTCTCTCTTTTGTGTTAATGAGAGCTAGAACTTTCCTGTGGCCATGGTGGCAATGTACACATCACCATAACACTATGATTGGCACATACTGTATTCTGTTTTGAAGCAGGTGGTAGAGCCATGTGGTAACAACACATCAAAATTTGGGGAAATGCCAATACAAGTTAGCCTTGACCTAGCTTGCCTGGAATCTTTAAAAACATTCTGGCCCTGATTACAAATTTGGCAACTGTACCAAAATGCATACACTCAAGGCTCTGAGATAGAAACAGGACAATTTAGAAATAAAATGTACAGTGCTGCAGATTTTAAAAAATAATGTAGATCTTGTACCGAAATGCATTGAAAATTTTAAATACATGTTTTAACAGACAAACAACATTTCCTGTTCCCAATTGCCATTTATTTTGAATAGGTGCTTCTGAAATTTTTCTTCTTATTTCTTTGGTGCCTCACTGGCACAATGACAAAATGGACATTAATCATATTTCAATAATATCTCCATAAAATTTCAAAATTCCACGACTTGTCGGCTTGAAGAAAATCTCTTTACAAATTCCTTTGAATTAGAATTTTTGAAAAAAAAAGATCAAATACAAGTAGCACCACAGGAAGTGGAGCAAATAAAGCAAGCCAACTTTCCCAACTGTGTTATACCTCAATTGTCTGCAGTAATAGACTAGGAAGCGGCTATTGAAAGGTTTGAAATCCTCATGTATCATATGACATCACAATCTGCGTCAGAACAGGCTACTTAAGCCTGCCTATTTTCCCAGGAACAATAACTTTCAACATCGTTAGCGGGCGTTGTCGGCTGCCTGACATAACCTGACAGGTTTGTATGGTAACCAGAATGTCACTCAAGTTCTGACCTAGAAATTACACAATAGATGGATAATCTCTGGGTGTGTGTTTGGTGTCATATTTGGCAATGATACAAAAGTATGGGGTTTGCCACTCTAGTGCACTGCAAGAACTAGAATTCTAACTTTTTATACTAGTTGGGAAAAAATAAACTGTCAAGATATTGCAGGTAAGAAATTAAGCTTGCCACACCTGGACATACACACACTGTAACTAAAAATGGCAAAGAAAATAGCATTGCTACATCCCTTCCCCACCAAGTCCAAGTGCAAAAGCACAAAGGCCAAACATGGGATAATCCCCTTGACAGTCATTCTATTGGTTTGTGGTAAACCACTGATATGTACTATCATTATCACACTGATTACATAACATACTGTACATGTTTAACAGGATACCAAACAGCCTTGAGACTGTGTGGCATGTAATTTGTTATGTAAGTTAAGTATATTTTTTCTGAAAAAAAAAAGGTTCATTTTCCGTGCATCTGGCATTCCTAAACAGTTGCTTTGTCAACAATTGGTTTTTCATAACTTGACACAACTCGAATACACAACAGTGTTTTGTACTTGATCCACGGCCAGAACTCACTTTCACAGCTGTCAATCAAAAGACGTCCTTGACTTACTCTGAGTTTTGACATTAGAATGACATTCTGCCCCGAGAGCACATTCTGCATGACATCAAAGAAAACGGTCTGTTCAGTGGATCAATTTTTGCTGTCGACCCATTAAAAGGGTTCAAGAAAAAATTGAGACTAGAACCCATGTCCAAGAGTTCATGCCAGACCACACAGAAGACGGTCCAAGGCAGACGTGACTTATCCGAGCTATGTGACCTAAAGCCTATTTCTGGAAGTGTTCTCAGTTCTTGTTTACTTGTACTCACCGCGTAGGATCCTATCAGATACGCAGCGTTGGCTCGCTTTCGGGCGTCAAAACTCGTGTAGTGGACGATCTTCTTCTTTGCTAGTGAGAAAGACTGTAAAAACAAACAAAACATACCTGTTAGTGTTACATTTGCTTCTACCTAGCTTCATAACTGAAGCATATTAGGATTTGAGAGGCTTTTAAAACCATGATTTGGTTGCGCTCTGAGCAACCTGACAAAAATTTAGGATGCCCAATTTTAATTGGCTTCCACTTGCAGAAAAAGTCTCAAAATAATGATGAAGATTATCTGTTTTAGCAATCACGGAAAATTTAGCTATTAGACTGATTTTAAAACATGCTGAAAGCATAATGTTGACAATCATTATATCTGTTGAATATTGTGACACACCCTGTATCCATTGAAAACATTATCGTACCAACATAAAACTTAGTAAATACGTAATTCCTGTTGTAAACATTTTAGTAACTAAGTATAGACTTATCTTAGATCTATGAATGATCTATACAAAGGTCTTAGAAGATAATTGAATGCTTGCGACGCTGTATGCATAGCGTCAATCATAATGCTACGGATTTTGTAATGTATTTTAGCAATCTTCAGAAGTACAGTACCCTCTCACATGAATAGGATTAAAGGTCTGAAATGTTTTAGCCCATTCCTAGGCAACGGTTGCCATGTGAAGGGCGAGAGAATGTTATTCCACAGTAACCAGGATGTGGGGCAGTTTCAAGTAAATCTGTCATCTGTGTTGGGATTAATTTGATTCAGAAACTATTGAAAACAAACAGTTAAACACTCACATTTCACATAGATGACAAGGAAAAAGAACAAATCCTCCGCATTATCAAGTTAGGTTCACTACCACTCATAAGTTGAGGTGTCTGCAATGCAGCTTAATCTTACTTGTAATGCTTGTTTTTAGTATGTTTAAATATGACTGATTTCTCCAGTTGCCAGAGAAAGTTGACAAGGGAGGACATCTATCCCTGGGGTAGTAGCAAAACTACAAGAGGGTTGACATCATGTCCCATCAGTTTGTGTTGTAAAGTTATCCTGACAAAATATTTGCACAGCAACTGTTGAAGAGAAAGTGATCTGAACAGTTCGGACTCGACTTTCTATGGCGGGCGTTCGTCATCCCATGTGTGCGTGAATGGGCATATTTACACGTTACAGCACAGAGTGGCACGCATAAGGCCTTCTGAACCTGCCGCGACCCTATGTGCTTGTTTGTGAACTACTGGCAGGGACCTTTGGACTGGTGTGGGTACCTACCAGGAACAAACAATGGAGCTGTCACACACACCTGAGGCCCGTGCAAGGTCTCCCTGATCACCTACAGGGCTGTATTTGCACCTGCGAGTAACCCTACGACTCCGTTACTCTGTATCCCTGCATGTTTGCGGTCGTTTTTTTATAGGACATTGTGAATGCTGCGTAGCATACATGAACGGTAAACAAAGACACGTCACGGTTGTGTGACACAGAATGGTCACCCCTCGCTCCCCTCTGGCCTAACCTGTGGTCCCATTACAGCCCCTCTTGGCTTAATTATCCATTTTGATCACTTCCTTGATTCAATTACGCCATGTTGAAACACCTTTGTGACAGCCCGGGAAATCATCACTGTTTCCGCCATTTTATGTTGTGTGTCGGAATGTGTGTCGTGTTGGTACACACACACAACACATGCGCAGGTGCCGACTATTGTCTGTCACCCCTGGGCCTGCTCGATTTAGGACCCACAACCGGTTTGGAAGCTTGCCAAAGTAACTGGCAGCTGTAATAGACATTTAAATACATCAAATGTATCCTACTTTAAATCAACCAAATCAACCGTGGGAGTACTGGGTTCATTTCCTTTACGCATGAACTGGAAAAGGTAAAACTCAAATGGGTAGGATTTTATGGGTGTATTGCAGTAAGCAGAATGGCTCGTTGTCACCTGCCCAAGGCTATTCTGACAAGGTAACCAATAATTCTACCCTCACCAAACACCTACTTGACACCAATTTGACATACTCGGCACCCAATCAGAGTGTAACACCTCACTGATATACTTGAAAGTTACGTCAAAGATTTTGACTATTTCAACAATTGGACAAGTCCAACTCATTTATTTCTTTATTGTCAAGCAGTAAAACAATGTAGCTTGGTATGGTTTATGCATTTAACCCCTACTCGTCTTGATACGTGTGTAAGATTCTTTTGACTTGAGGTTTGATTGTCACGTGTGTGAGTAAGATTTTACACATTTAATTTCTAATTGGCCTCATCTAGACCCTAAAACACACACACATGTAACTTATAATACAACACATAACGTATCTGTACATGCAACTGTACATGTGTACTACACAAGGTTACATTTTCCTACCTTGAGTTTCTTGTTGAGTTTACAGCAGTATCTGTAAACCATAGCCAGATTGAGGGGCCCAAAGTCTGCATAGAAGCTACAAAATAAGACAAGGCCACATATTAAAATAAAATCTCCACATTGTAAACTCATTCACTTTCGTTGTGGTTTTGCTTTTCACAGTGGATGGAAAAACTTCAAAAAGGAGATTTTTGCCTTGTCTTTAATTTGCAGTTGAAACAGTTCCTTCACTACACTACAGAAGTCATTCAACTCCATGGGAGATAGTTATATACATGGTGTCATGGATTCATGGAAAGGTCACCATGAAACTATGAAAATAAAACCACAGAGAAACTTTCAAAATCTACAGCACACGTGACATAACAAAGCAGGCAAGAATGCCTGCAAACTAAATTGACACTATCGTGCAAGGATCCATTTGGATATCAAGAACCATGTGTGCCTTTCAATAAATTTTGGATTGCCAGGCAAACGGTTATTGAGGGAGCACACATAGAACTTAGGAGAAAGGCTGACTTACTTTTCATAAACCAGTTCGTCGTCTACACAGAAGTAGTGTGTGTTTGCTGTAGATCTGGGCTTGCCTCGTAGAGTAGCAAAGTACAGGCGATCTGGAGTGGACAAGAAAAGAAACGTGTTAGAAAGACTTCGAAAGCTAATCCCTGAAGTAAAGAGCCTAAAAATGCCGCTGAGGGATCAACATGGATAATCTCCAAGAGATATAAAATAATTTTGTCTGAGTGAAAAATACACATCGTTAAGATTCTGATGTTATAAAAATCAGACTAAATTAAGTTAAACAAACTGACATGTCATTGTCTGATAACTTTAGAAAGATTTTTATCGTAACAGGTTTAGATTGTAATGTGGCAAAATGACAATGTACATACTTCACTGAAAAGTTGTGATAATGTTATGATAATACTATATGTACATAATGTACAAAACATTGATACAATTTAATATTTCCATATAATCACTGAAAATATAACTGCGTGCGAATCTAAATGTTACGAATATGTTCAGATTGATTTCAATATAAAGCCAAAGACCATGTTACATTGATAAGACAAGCATATGTTAGATTGTTACAGACAGAAATGAAAACAAAACAGTTTTTCACATCTTTATGTCTCACACCTTGCTTATTTGACAACTACTGTAGATGACACCATGTCATCATTTCAATCAATTATAGCTGGACAAAGGACAATCTTCACACTAACTATACAACAAGTCTAAAAAGAGTGGTTAAAGAAGTGCAGTGGCCACGATTATGCCAAGGAAATACCAGTGGTTTTATGATTTCTTTTTCCTTGTACTCGAGATTGTAAAATTTTGTGATAGGATGCTACGCTAAGACAACACAAGAAAAACCCAGTTTTCAGAAAGTAGCACTAAAATTTCAAACCAACACCGATATCTTGAAGTTACATAAATATTTGCAACATTATTTTACGGTTTTGGGACCCAAGGAGCTGTGCATAAATGTGGGTTTGAAATGTTGTGAGTGGGCGGTGCGATTCCAAGTGAAGTTTTTGGTGTACCAAGTTATGTCAAACCGGTGGTGGTGTCAAAATTTATTCCACCAACTTCAGCCGTCCCGCAACAACATAAGACTAAAATTGTCTACTAAAAGGCTACTGTAGCAGCAAACTTAACATCTATAGAAGTTGTTTAGATCGTAAGATCTTACCTTTGATGAATTCTGACGCACAGACGAGCTCGTTTTCGTCTGCCATGGTGTCTTGGTAGCCGGGCTGGGGGATGTACTGACGGGGCCCAAGCTGATCAAGACCCGGAACAGAACTCGACTTCCACCGCTGTAACACCTGAACAGCAGCCGTGGTTAGCGATCGGATCCGTGCGTAGTCAACAGAGAAAGATATTCTTCCACTCCGGCGACAGCGGGGCTTGCGTTACCGTACGATTCGGTACTTAATCGTGGTTGCAAAGTTGACAAAATTTCACCCCAAGCTACAAATTCGCCATATTGTCTTTTTCGAATGAAAGGCAAACACACCAATTAGCATCATGTGACGCCTCTCGACCAATCCAAGCCTGAGTAACAAAATCCCACCGGTCCATGTAACCAATCATAAAACACAACACAGAACGGCCTTGGGATTCTCAATGATGATTTTGACGTCATACGCATTGACCAATGGGAGACGTCGTCTTGAAGGTTGCCATAGCAAACGCATCTTTGAACCAATCAGAGCTTTGTTGTGAAGTGCAAATAGAAACCAATACCGCGGGTTCTTTGAAGGTGTTTCAAAAACCATCTGGGCTCACCTGTCAGTGTGACAGCTAGCTCTTGTCACTTTTATACGATTCAAAAAGTCTTTAAAACCTATTCAATGATTATGGGAAATCATGCGACTGTTTCAGTAGCGACAATGGCCAAGTCAACGAGCATATCAGATCAGGTTTATCAGTGAGGTCTAAAGTTGCATGTTGCAGGTTGAAATGCTCTTTTAGTCTTTATCATACGCCTGCTCTTTATCAAGATGGTCACACTGACAGTCCTTGG
Source organism: Branchiostoma floridae x Branchiostoma belcheri (assembly GCA_019207045.1). Taxonomy (NCBI): domain Eukaryota; kingdom Metazoa; phylum Chordata; class Leptocardii; order Amphioxiformes; family Branchiostomatidae; genus Branchiostoma; species Branchiostoma floridae x Branchiostoma belcheri. The sequence continues at coordinate 15,192,458 of CM033037.1, read as the reverse complement.
CCTTTGTATCGGGTTAACCGTTGGTCGAGTTGCCTCATTTTGGATACTATTCTTCCCTAGCCTGGTATCCAGCCGTAATTATAGCTCCCGAGTCTCTTCTCTCCTCTTCGCAAATTACGAAAAAGAGGAGAGAAGAGACTCGGGAGCTATAATTACGGCTGGATACCAGGCTAATTCTTCCCCCAAAGTAGGATTTAATGAGGTTATTCAAGACTTTCGTGAACAGAAAATGTCCAACTATTTTTTGATAAATAGATCATCTGCTTGAGCTCTAGAGACGAGAGACTTGACACTGTCAAGCAGATGATCTATTTATCAAAAGTTAGTTGGACATTTTCTGTTCACGAAAGTCACAGGCAGTTTTTTAAACGTTGAATGAGTTTTGCCGCCCCGTTTTTCGGGAGCATGCAGCAAAACTCATTCTCCTGGCCAACTCCCTTCTGTATCCAGGCATAGAGAACCTCAGCCCATGTGGAAAATATAATCGCGAATCATCGCTTCCCTAATATCCAAGCAGATCCTACAGTAGCATAAGATATAATTTTAATACTAGTATGCTACCGTAGTATGCTACCGTTGGATCCGGATCTGCTTGGAGATTACGCCCCTCCCCAAAATAATAATGAACGAAGGAGGCTAGATTCAAGCCACATGCAGACTGCAAAGCTACGACGGAAGACAGCTGGATGCCACCATAGTCCTCGACCCTCAAGCGGAGGATGGGACAAGAAGGTGAAGTTTATTTGTGTGAAAACCGCTTGGCGATCTTCCGCACGCATTTGCAATTTCCCACCTGGACGCTAGGAAGCGCTCGTGAGAAGAGTAGTGTGCAACCCAAACCGTCCCTGCGTCAGGAATTGTTTTATCCATCGAGAAGGCTATGTTGTCATGGTTTAGGGTCTTAGCTATAGACAACATGATGAGAGATGATGATAAAGCTCATTACTTTGTGGATACGTAGGTCACAAATGAATGGAAAAAGACGACATAATGGAGGGTTGGATCAGTCTCCCATCATTTTTCATCGACTTTGGGAACGGGTACAACTCCTCGGCCTCTGTGAAAGTCTGCTTGACCAAGGAGGTTAAAAAACAAAATCCATCATACGTTTGTTGCAAAGCTACTGAATGGAACTGACGGAAGAATGAATGATACAAACTTGTGCGTACTTATTCTTATTAGCGTTTTGTATAAGACTGGTTTATTGATTGATGCTCTTTCAATCAAGAGGGTGAATTGTGCATGGTATTTTAGAATAGAATTGTATGCACAAATGGCCATAAGGCAGCTGTAACAATATATGCATCCTTACTGAAGTAGGTAACGTTACACAGTCGTCGACTTTTTCATTTCTTACATTACATCGCATAACTCGGCAATCGTTACCTTTGTAACATTATGTCTAGAACCAACTTGTTTTATTGTGAACTTAACAGCGATTGTACGAAATCTAAAATTTCACGAAAAACACTTTTTTCTGGCAGTGCATTATGTGTATGCTCGGGATGTATAGAGTTTGTAACGATACGTCTGTAACCCATATTCTTATGATATATTATCTGCCTTTTCCTTGAAACTTAACAAAATAGAAATAGATATCAGAAATAGAATAAAAGGTGCCTTATCCTCCTGGCCCGAACTTGACCTGTTCCTCCACGTGAAAGTAGCCGTCAGCTTGTCTCTTCTTCCGTAGTGAGCACAGCTGAAATCCCTCCACGGACTGACTGCCCAACTCCCGCTCCCGGAGCCCCTCGTACAGCGATGGTGAGATCCTCTGGATACCCTTACTCTTCAGCTTCCCCTGGTTGTTGTCCGTGATCTTCATCAAGGTCAGGTGGGGTAGGAAGGTGTTGTCGTCGGTCGGGTAGAGGTTCTTCTCCGCGAAACAGGCGCGCACTGTCTCCGCTATCTGCCTCAGCGTGGCCAGGTGATCGCCTTCTGCGACTTTTGCAAATACCGTGGTGTCAGCGAAAGTGCCCAGCCCCTCGAAGGGAATGACCACCTTGTTAAACTGGAGCAGAAACCGACCGGCTTCTCTCGGTGACGTGGCGGCTTTGGTGTTCTCCCCGGGCTTCTGAACGGGCTGTAGTAGCTGCGGGGTGATGCGCGCCTTGGCTTGTCTCAGCGCCTCCTTAGCCGCTTGTACTTGGCCCTCACGCAGGTGTAACATCAACAGGGTAACGTGGAGGTTCGACAGTGGGATGATGGCGGCCTCCAGGTTGGGCTCGTGAGCCAGAACAGCCTCCTGTATCTTCCGTACGCCTCGTCGGATTTCGTCACTCGTGACTCTGATCGCCACGGTGTAGTTGGGCAGGACGGCGGTTCCAGGTGGCACGACTTTGGCGCCCTTTTTGCCCATGTCCGTCTCTGACGTCTGCCTCCTGAGCCCACCACTCGCGGTCCTCATCTTCCCGAACTGCTCCGTAACTTTGTCGTCATCCTCCGTCCGCCCGTTAACCTCTCGTTCGTCAGCCATTGCTGTTCTGTTTCTTAGACAAATATATTCCTAGGCTGTTTACGTCGTTCAAGTAGCTAGGGGAGGAAGGTTGGAGGGCTTTTATGGGGGATATAGAAGCAACGCGAAGTTGCATTTCCTCCCGAATGCTGGGACTATGTATTGAGGTATACATACACAAGATACCGAAGTACCCAACAAGAGCTCTTCAGGAGAGGCAAAGTCAACAGCAACTTTATCTGATGCTATTGTTCCCGCGAGAAGAAACAGTCCAACAGTGGCCGGCCTGGCCGCCGTTGGGTCGTTTTGGTGCTGCACATCCTGAATGGTTTCATATATGTTTAGCATTGGATATCTCCTCTCCATAACGTGTCGTCTGAAAAACTGTGTCAGCTGCGCTCGTGTGGCGAGACAACTGAAGGGTCCATAGCGTAACCAATACGACATGAAATAGAGAATAAAGCAACACTAGGGGTCGGGCGGGCGACATTGTGAGCCATGATGGGTCATTGAGACACACCTTGTTTAGCAGCTCTATGTCGTATTTACTTACTAAATGTACATAAACAAACTGTTAGTCACTAGGATAGGAGGCGTCACAGATAAGGCATTGCCAAAAATTAGCGAAATATCCGGAAAGATCATTGGAGGATGGAACCGGCTGAAGAGTAAAGTTTGATAAGGCCACAGCAAGTAAATTTTATGGATGACATCCTCTGCAGACTGCAAAAATAGTGCGATAGGGCGAAAAAAAAACAAGATGGCTACATTTTCGAAAATAGGCACAAAACATGGTATCAGAGCCAACAGGGCATTCATTCCCGTATTCAAGACATGTACTGGTGTGCTAAAAGTGACACTAGTGTGGTAGACTGGCATCACCAACAAAGTTGGTAGCCACAATCGTGGCTTCCATATTGGTGTCACTTTTACAACTATCCAATAAGTTTCATTTCTACAGCTACAGTCCTGGGTACCTCGCAAGTGTCACTTCTACAAGTACAATTATTAGGCTACAATACAACATATTTGCTCATTTTGGTACTTTATCATGTTGACTATCCCTGCAGAAGAAAAAATTCTTGTTTTTTTTTTTCTGAAATCAGGCAAACATTAATGCGCGCGCTGATGTCATCCATAAAATTTACTAGCTATTAAATAGATGTAGCTACTAGACGAAGAACAGCAGGTGGTGTCTTAAACATGCATCAGACCCGGTGTAAAAGCAAACATATCCAAATGCTCACGTAACTTCTGTACCGAGTATCTCATTAAGTTATCTGGATATCTAACATTCGTCGACGTTCAATTACTAACGTTAGGATAAGAAGAAGGTCATTGACACAACAAAAAGCGCGGTGACTTTTGAATGGTTAACTATAAACTACAAAATAAAGGTAAACATGTCTACTAACTAAACGATATAGGATGAATAGGTGCAGCTAGATGTGATTGCCATCATCTTAAAACAATGTTTTATGTATTTTCCTTTCCCATCCTATCTTGTTGATTGATGCTAAACTATCTGTACATATACTACCACATACTGCTTGTGGTGTCCAGTTTCTTGAAACCTCTTAGGCCATCCTGACTTGATTTTATGGATGACATCCGCATTGATTTAATTTTCGCCTGTTCTCAGCAACAACACAAAAACTGTGGCTACATGTGACCCAACAGCATCCCTGGTCAAACAGAATTCTATGCCTGCCAGAGGATCTACTCGATCTTCATGGTTTGTTTTCAGTGCTGTTTTTTCTTTCTTTCTCCCTCGCGCATTAGTTTTGCACAGAGAGAGAGAGAGAGTAGGCCACCTTGTGCACATCAAAATACTTGAAACATCAGACATCTTTGAATTTATCACCTGATAATCTCACGAGGTGTATATGGTGTCGTCCTGGTCATTTGTAATAAACACTTGTTACAATACGCAAAGATATCCAACCCAATGGCACGGAATTGAGTCAGCTGATCCATAAATAGAAAGGCACAATCGATAACAAGAGCATGATACTTGATTCTCCATTATATTCATCTTCATTTCTGTCGTTATTACGTGAAAATATCCTTGCTTTGATATTTAGCAACATTTGTAGATCTAATTACCGCTTCGGCAGACCTTCGTACCTGCTCGGCGAGTAATCGTCAGCGTTCGGTAATTTCCGTGCAACGTCGGCTATTTCCGTGGATTAATCGGCGCCTGTCTCCTTTGGAAGGCGCAGTTTCCTTTACAGAAATCGCCGATTTCTAACAGGTAAGCAACATCATTGTAACATATCTTAAAGTGATTGGTACAGAAAGGTATACTTATGAAGATCAAGTTATATTTTGAGTTATAAATAGGGTAAATGTTCACGAAATGAGGGTTTTCCGCCCCGCAGTTTTGCCGGCCATGTCTGGCTAAACGCGTCGCCATGTTGGGCCTTTTGACGCGTTTGAGGTGGATTTTTGCTCGACAAATTCTATGATCGTAGATTCGTTCATTCAGTGATACCTTCTTTAATGATATAGAAAGATATTTTGGGTGCTTCTGAATGACGTTTTAGGGTTACAAGTGCGGCCAAACGCCCATTGTTACATATAATACACCAGTGCGACAACAAAGAATTTCTGCATGTTTGGATGGGGAGGGGGGCTTTTATTATAGTTTTAAAACAGATCGCTACAAAAAATTATTATATGCGCTTTTCGTTTTGAGGTTCATCACATGCTGTTGTATTCTTTTGTGACACAATCAGAGAAGGCATATGATGCCGTTACACCATTTTATCTTGCCAAAGACTTCTGTTGGGTGAATTTTTTGTTAGTCTAAACCCTTGCTGTTTTGTTCTGAATCTGAATCGTACATACGCGGTAATTTTGGCGACGCCTCAGGGGCGAGCCTAATGTTTATAGTGTGCGACCGTTTGACAGGAATTCTAGGAATTCCGCAGGCATGCGAGGAATTTTTCTACGGGTATTTTTTTCTACGGGTATTTTCTACGGGTATTCCCCAGGGAATTTGTTTTTGTGTGTGACTTTAGTCTGCTTTGGGTATGGCGTATAATAAGATGACCTGACCGATGTTATAAACCAGGATTTCATGTTTTAATACTCGTTTCACCATCAAGTATACAGCACATTACATTTTTTAACAAAATACCCGATATTATGTATCGTTAGGGTAGAATTGTGGGTCAGTTATATTTTTTGCTTGACCATTCGGCGTAATGATGTCGTGTATGTATGAGGATTGTTTTGTTTCGTTTGAAGGTTTTTATTTCATATCTTTCTGTTATTTCATTTTGTATGGTCGTGTGACGCTTGAATCCCTTTTTTCTTATTGCTGTGATGTTCATTTGGTTACCAAACCATCGCGACAAAGGGGTGTACTTGTCAGTCGATTCTTCCTGTAACCTGGGGGTTGTCATGCCTGCGTTCACCTGTGGGGACAGATTGTGAGAAAGGATTGATATGAATTATTTTTGCATTAGTGCTACTAACTTAGCAACTTTTGTATGTCTGGATCGGTAAAGTGTTGTTTTCTGTTAGTTACAGGCCGTCGGTAGTGATGTAAGGCATCAAAGTAATTCAGATATAATTTATAGCAAAAGTCATACATATTGATTTACAGTTCTTATATTGTCATGTCAAGTCAAAGTCCTTCCCGCTCCATGGTGCATAGGGCGGCGCCCATGTTCTTGGAGTAACCCTGGGCCAAACAAATGCAATTACTACAGTAGGGGGCCAGGACACTGGCTGTGGTGTGTGTTCAAATTACGTACTCTTTCCCGAATGCTGAGTGCTAAGCTGAGAAATTAGCACGACCATTTAACACGTCATACTATATTGGCCGGGGATCGAACTTACGACGTACCGAATGCATGGCGAAGACTTTTCCCACTCGTCTCATTGCACCGGCGATAACGCTTGTGCAGCCAGACAACAATACTCGTGATGCTAACGTGCTGTTACTTTGACCGATGAGGTCTATTTCTCTTATAACCAAAGGGCACAAAAGTGCATTATCATTTACCTTTTGGTGTAGCCCGAGTTTTGAATCATTAAAGAAGTTTCAGAAATAAAATGTACCACCGTGAATAAGAAATAATGACACAAAATATTCTTTCTCGGCTTGGCGTCGCATGATCGAAGGCACATCAAAATATCAATATACATGTCGGCTTAAAAGCCACAAGCGACGGCTATCGGGTCTAAAATGCAGTACACTGTTACGTCGGGTTGCGTAAACCAGTATACAGAATATTTCGTCCATCATACAAGTAAAACGGTTGCATTTGCAAGAGATATCCAACTTCTACGTGTGGAAGGGTGGTAAAGGTGATTGGAAAAGCATCCTGTATACAACGGCTATATCATCACCAGCCTGTAATAAGACAGAATGAAATAAGTCACATGTACGCTCACCGCTATTAAACTGCTTGGAGGACAATGGGTGATCAGATTACCGGTACCGTTTTGGCTACAGTCAGAGTGATAAGACGGCGGGCGATCGGAGGACGGATGGGAGTATGGCAGTTCCGGCAATCGTCGGTTAATTGACGACTCGTGCTCAGCAGTATTACTATAGAACTGTGGATACGTGCTTGACTGTACTAGTCCACAGACGATAAAGGGTGAGTGAAACGCAGAGAAAAAGATGATTGAGAACGGGGACCCCGGTAACAAATCGTATCTTTTACTTTAAGACCACGGGAAACAGATGAATATGACCACGAGAAACAGAAGCGTTTGTTGTTCGGCGGCGGCAAGGTGGCGAATGGAATTCCACAGAAGGGCCTCATGGAGCGCTGATATCTTTGGCCGATCAAAAACAAAAGGGTTGTGCCTGGTTGTGCCGTAAACAACATGTGGTATGAGTAACAAACTGCCAAGAAGTTTCCACGTTGAAAGATATTCTCTAAACAAAATCAAAAAACTCTGGCGAAACAAGGTCACAGATGAAGACTAATTCATACACAACAATACGCTGTAAAAATGCCAAAACTATAATGCCGTTAATATGGGACTCATATTTTATCTTGCCGAAACGTGATGTTGGCGGACTTTTTGAAGACCAAGGTCTCGGGCGGTTTGGGGTAAGATTTGGGCCCACGAGATTAAGGTTGGCAGTGTTACTCAACCCAAGCACACAGTCCCAAAATCCACCTGGTACGATTCACATCGTAACGCTCTCGGTTTATTTAGCTCTAGTCACTCTTAACAACTTGTGACGTATCTATTATACACATAATACATGCTATCATTAGCAAGGTACTCTCACCGAAATTGAGTCGCTTGTGCATGTTCACTGTCCAGTTGAAGCGCCGCGTCTAACTCGGCCGACCTTGTCCGCCGCGCCATCTCCGCCTGACTAGATAGTCAGTGATCGATCTTTAGTGGGAAGCAAACTGACGCTATTCTGAGGGCTGCCATTGGTTGGAAAATGTACTTGTGCAGTTCCTATTTGTCAATGTTTACAGACTGACGTCAGCACGGTGACCAATCCCAAGACGATGTCCAGAGGACGGCCAGGGACCGCCCGTTTTGTTTGTTTTAACTATCCAAGCGGGGACGATATAGTCACAGCTTTCAAAACGGGGATTGAAATGTAACCAAAAAGGATCTATTTTACGATGGGTATATTGCAACCTAACAACGCTAAAAGCAATAGCAGCGAATCAGAACATTATAACCCGGAACTTTTTCATGCCTACTGTAAATGCATTTAAGTTCGCGGGGATTTAATTTCGCGGTAGCGGGAAAATGGACTTTTCGCGGTGGTTTTAATTTCGCGGTAGCACCATGCACTGTAGTCTCTTACTGTTATGGAAAAATATTCGCGGTGGTTTTAAATTCGCGGTGAAGCGGCCGTCGCGAAAACCGCGAACATTAATCCACCGCGAACATTTCTGCATTTACAGTACCTTAAAAATTAGTACTAAGTTTTAACGGCTACAATGTTTCCTGTTTATTGACGAAGCGTAAAACAATAGATATATCTTGTACCGTCTTCTCTGAGGTGCGCTTATCGGGTAGTTTAGTTGATATTTTTGATCATGCATCATATACTGGGCGATGTTAAATTCAGTATCTCCGGTAACAGTCCTGGTTATATTGACCTCTTATTTTCTTTTTCCAAAATGTGACTAGACATTGCATCTCCGAGGTTTATACTACTCTAATTAGATACAAAAATAAAGGACTTTGCCCTTTCATCTTGTATGCAGATACACACCAACATGTGTTGTATCAATCACACACGAATATATTGCCATTTTAACAAAAAGAACTAGTCTATATTGTGACACGCTGTAACTATTGTGGGGAAATAAGATATACATAGTACATAGGTAGAATGATCTAGCAAGACCTCAAAATTAACCCAAACACGACTGCGTACTAGTTACCACTCGTACATTGCAATTGACCAGTATTTATTTTCTTTCTGAGTACCTATCGTAATACACAATGTATGGGTTACATGAGTTATTACCTCGTAAGCTACCATTTCTTAAGCTGGCTCTATCTCACTCCTATACAAGGGAAGAATGACACTTAAATACACAGACATGTCACTTGATGACAATGTTTTATTCACTTTAGAAGAACCAACATTCAATGCTATACCTGTGTCCGATTAAATGGTCATGTTTGAGAAATGGCTGTGTGTTGTCATATAAAAATATATTCTGTGTATAAAAATCACTATAAAAAACAAACACTCAATGCTACACTTGTGTATATATATATCTATTGTACAGTGGTCAAAGCTAACCTGTTCATTGTCGATAACATCTCTTTTTGTATGTCACCTGATATGCCCGGCGTGTGCTTAAACCTAAAACTTACGTCAGGTCTACGCGTGCGTATTATCAAGATTCTCAAACCCATTGCCGATAATAACAACAGCCTGGGTCACGACATTCACCAGACCTGAACGGTATTGTCTATTGATAGTGCCGGTACCACTTTGTATCGGTGGCATCTGCAACTGATTGGAGCAAGATGCCGCCGTGCAAATTAATGACGGGATCTTCTCTTTGTATCTAACTCGAAGCTCGGTATGTGGCCCAGACGTGCCAGGCGCTGTCTGTATGCGTCTAGTACCCGTGTCCCCAGACGGTCAAACCACTCGCGCATTGTGCGAAGAGATACGCAGGGTCACACCCGGAACACCCCCCCCCCTCAACCACTCTCGCATATAACAAGACTCGAGTCGTGCGTAGGAAATTGTCCTAGATCCATTCCGTGTAACAGATGATTTCATGTTGTGCAAGCAAGCATTTGTTGTGTCCGTTTTGGCGTAGAGGTTAAAGCAACTGTCAAACCCTAGTGGTATGAATATTGATACAGCGTTTCTTTACGTCCAGTTGCTAGAATAAGTGATCCAGTAGTCCCTAACTGTTGATAAAAATGGGGGTGTACCAACCAACGAATAAATTGACTAAGTTGGAGACGCCCACCATTCTCATACAAATAAAAACAATTAAAGAATTAACAGAAAGGGAAACAGCAAATTAAACAATGTTACTGAACATCTTTATTCAAAAGATAAACGAAGGAAATTCTAACGATCATGAAAGAAAGTCATAAAACGAACAAGACAATAATAAAGAGTTTTTTGTAACAAGAAAATGTACAAACAGCACTAGCATTACATCAAGGACATAAACATATACATACAGTAATCTCCTTTGTTACATTAAGAGAACAGGTTCTAAGATAAAAACTGTAGAGATGTTAAATCAAAACATGCGCGTTGAATTGATCAAAACAAAGCAAACATATGCGATCAATACTTTCATAAACCTGAAACAAACAAACTAAAAATGCAGGAAGATAATGCAAGATGTGGTCTACCAGGAACGGGTCGAACTTGGAACAGGACAGCTCGTCAGAAATTCCAACAGTTGCTCCAGTAGGGCAAAGGAAGATGAGGGGCAGCGACATAATTTTTTTGGCCGGTTTGTCTGTCAGCTGCTAGAACAGTTCGGAGATGCCAATCTGCTGCAGCAAAACGTTATCCACCAGCTCGAGCTCTATTTTAGACGGGTTGGGCTGTGTACTAGTAAGGAACTCTTCAGTTGAAAATGCCTACATGTACTCGAGAAATTGTTCTCCAAAAGAAGCCACGTCCTACTCCTTTGAGGTCAGGTTGGGGACTGGCATCCATGTGACCAGATCTGACATACATACACCCAAAAAACAATGGCATTGTGGTGCAAAAAAGTGTTGTAAAACTTTACAAGAATTTCAAACAATGCTGTGAGGAAAGGTGTGAGGCGCCATCACCACTGGGTCATGAATGAGAACTAGGAAAAGAATGTAGCCAGTCCGCTTGCTGGGAAAACAAACTGCATGTTTCTAATGACTAAAAATGTGTGTATTTTGCTTCGGAAAGATGGCCATGTTCTAAGTCAGTTAGATCCTGGGAGTGACCTGACTATGTGGATTTAGTACTGCTCCCCCACCCATATGGTCTTAGTTACAGGGAAGTCATCACGCGATGTCACCGCGTGACACGAGCGGCACCCAGTAAGGCCACAGTAAGTACATTTTGTGGGTGACATACTTGCAGACTCCAAATTTTATACGATAAAAAACAAGATGAGTAAAAAACAAGATGCCTAAATTTTCAAAATGGATATAAAAACCTTGTAACAACAATATTGTAGTGACAAACGATGGTCACCTATCACTTTGAGCCAACAAGTCTTTTATTCCTGAATTTCAAGCAGGCACAGTGCGCAAAGTGCCTTTATAATAGCCAACATGTAGGTAGCCTGGATACCATACCCCAACCTCAATATCTTTCGTGATACTTGAGATCGGCCTGGGGTTTGGATACCAGGCTAACATATAGGCTACCACAGTCACACAGGTGTTACCTCTACAACTACGAACCAAGTTTCACTTCTACAACTTCACTCATGACTACCTTAGGAGTGTCACTTCTACAAGTACAATCAAGGCTACAAAGAGGACATATTTTCTATTTCAGTATTTTCTCGACATTGAAACATGTCTTGAGGGGAAAGATGTCTTCCATAAAATCTACTTACTGTTACCTAATCTAAGGTGAGGTGAAAGGGTCAACACATGTTATTCAATTAAAAGAACCAATACATCTCCTCATTGGGTTAAGTTTGTGAAACTCGAGTAAGATCTTCAAAACTCCTCAAAGTTAAGGGATATGTTACGGTCACATTACCCTGAACCGGGCGGTCGGGCAGCTCTCGGGAACGAATTAAAAGTATTATATAAAGGGCTCAAAACACTAACTCAAACTCAAACTGTAAAGAAAATAAGTCATCAGTGTTCTCACCAGGCCTTTTCAGCATAGCGGGCCGATACGCTGTGGGCTGGAAAAATGACGCTGTAAAAAGCCCGCTACGCTGTATTTTCACCCAGCGTAGCGGCAAAAAAATGGGGGAAAACTGGAAAAATACCGTAGTAAAAATGCGAAAGCACGTGCCAAGCACGCGCCTCCGCTGTTTCAGCTCGAAGGGAGGTGTTTTATAGCACCCCGCGTACCGCTATCTCGCAGCCCCCACCCAGGACCGCCCCTTGCGCGGCGTGCGTTCTGTACTAGTATACTGTAAACAGAGAACCGGCACAAAACTTGTAAAAAGTTTCGGTTCAAGTCCGGTTAAAATCGGAACGGCAAGAAACGCTTCTTGGACTTGCACAAAAATAGCACTTGTATACATTCCCTTTTATGTTGCAGTATACTTGTAAATCATCTAAAACCTTCCAAAGATCGAGAAATTTGCGTTGAGAAATGACGAAAACATCGTGCGTGCATGCAGGCAGCTAGCGGTAATGGCGGCGAAAACATCGTAAAATCTCGCAAAAAATTCTCGCGAGATCTGATGCGTCTCTGTGACGTCAGGGGAAACTAGCGATCTCATTGGTTTAGGATAAACAACAGCAACGACCGCCATTTTTAGAGCAAATTTTACCGTATTTTACCCCGAAAATTTCTGCCGTTTTGGAGATTTTGCGGGCCCAAAACTCATATCAAAAGGAAGCAAAGGTATTCTTGTTGTTTTTACGTCCAACACCTCTTATGTGAACGCATTATTCGTCCGCCGATCGCGAACTTGAAAGTCGGCGGGGATTCCCCGTGCCGAGCACATGTTTCTGCGTGTTTTGTTCTGTTTACGATGAAAAAAAATACGATGGAAACAGAGACTGTCAAAGTTGTTTATCTAGAAAAAGTTGGTGGCAAACCGGACAATATTTATGAGTACTGTTGAGCTGAGTAAAAATTGTTGTTTATGAGTTTTTAGTTGTCTTTGATGCTTTGACTCAAAGTATCGTTACGTCAAACTGCTACAATTATCGTAGATATGCCCCTAAAAACTGATACAATAAGCCTTCTGAATAGCCTAAAATGCAAGAGCTTCCGGGGGCTTCGCCCCCCTGGGGCCCCCCACCGGGGCTCTGCCCCTGGACCCCGCCGGGGGCCTTCGGCGGCCCCCGAACCCCTGCCCCGACGCTGTGAAAAAATCCTGGTGAGAACACTGGTCATGACCATAATTTGTGATTGATAGACAGCTATATCTTTCGTTTTAGTTTCCGGCAACATTCCGACAGTATCTACCATTTGGGGGGTCTTTCACTCTAGTAACAAGAGGTCGAACTAAAAATTTTAGACTCATACCTTCTTCTAATACTCTCATCTTGTATCATTGGGTAGGTTTCGAACTCTGTTAATCTGAAACAGAGTTTGAACTCAATCGCAAATTTCAGCTGAAACTTTTCTTCATAGCTATAATAGTGATTTTGGGGCGCATGCGCAAAACAATTAATTAGCTGCTCCAACTTTCACCCATGACCTGTGACCTCTCAGTCTTCCTACGCTTCAATGGTGGCTGATGGTTCGATCTAAGCACCTCTGTCAAGTTTCATTTTATCGGAAGTTTATGCGGTTTTGACATGCCAAATTAAAACACGCACCGTTTGCTGTATAAGCACCTAGATAAGATTATAACCAGTGCGGGTGCTTGCCCTTCCGCGGCTTTATAAGAGCGCATCACGTTATTGTTGGGTGGAGCACTGATCAAATTTCGTACGCGTACGCTCCCAGGCTCAGCATGGCAGCTCTGTTTCAACAAACTGCCCACGGTATAGCACAGTAAACATGAATACACTCTTCATGCCGTGTAGGCTCAAATATCAAGATGTACTTGAGATACACAGCAGGACTGGTCCGACCATTTTAAAGCTAAGGGCACAACCCGCCGTACGTGCAACTGTGTGGTGTCTACGTGCCACAACTGGTGCTGGTAAACGGGCTGCTAACTTCAGCTCGGTCTTGCTGATGGGGCCTTGTGGACGGTTATAATTGTTACTTAATTCGAGGTAAGATATGGTCAGTGAGATGAGATCGGCCCTGTTGTGTTTTATAAGGTCACCTAATAGCGTTTGACGGTTCATTGCTTATGAAATCCTATACTGGTCTTCCCATAACTGTTGGTAGGCATAATTTGACAAGATGTTAATGTTTTGAAGGCATAATAGACTGAAGTAAGACAAGACGTCCTAGTCACAAAGAGGTTTGATTAGAGGATGTAGTGCTAAAAGATGACAAAACAGGACAGCCCACGATACAGAGCTAGTGATCCATTTTTTGACGAGCATTAAAGTTGGGTATCACCGTCCTACACATGGTTTAGCGGTTTCTGTGTTTGTTCAGGCCTAGTTGACAGATCAGAATACATGCGTTACTGATAACAAGAGCCACCCGTGAGAGAGGGCCACGAGGAAATAAGTACCACATGATCGCCTCCCCCTTCCACGGAGATGTAAACAAACCGCCACTGATTACTAGAAAAGAACCACTCACACTCACGGAACAGAGCAGAACCACCGCGACGATAATCACGCTCACGCAAATGCATGACATGTCTCTTTCTCCCTACATAACTTTAAACTAAGATGCCCCATCTCATGTTTTCCCTGTAGCGCCCAGCGTCCGTTAAGGGCCCCGGCCATCCACCCCACCAAGCGGCAAGCTTATACAAATCATCACATTCATCACACAATACGGCTAAGTAAAAGGAAGGCATACATGACATCTATACACCAGATATTTCTAAATACAATCCAAATCATATGAGTGACCAACTTACCTCCCCTTTTGTCAGTTGCTTTGTAACAAAAGATAATGTGCTGCATAGTTATTCTGCCATAGACGCACGGCAAAAGCCACCACGTAGGTCACATGGGAGGGCACCCCGTGGCTGGCATGGGCCCGACGAACACGTGTCCCGGCGGAAGAGGCGGTACCCTCCAGATTGACGTAAACCCGACCTCACTACCCTTCCGGGACACCAAAACGTTCATCGCTGGGTCACTGCACCAAAACGTGGACTTATGGGAAAAACTAGCAAAATTCTTGGGACAAGGGCCTGGAAGTCCTTGTTTGGATAAAGAATAAAGTTCAGGATAAGAAATTCTTCGCCCCGCGTTTGAGGGTAGCTTTAGAGGGCAGACGTAAAAGTCGGAACAGGTCATCGACCCGAATTGCCACCGAAGTGACAAGTACACCGAGTAGCACGGAACAAAACTAAGTCGGTATGAACAGTGGCTTCTGCATCATAATCACGCCCTACTCTCGCGGAGAGTATTCCAAAGTTGGAAGTCCCCGATGAAGGAGTGTCCGTTTGCGTTTTAATCACAGCTGGCACGTTTAAAGATCCACGAAACGCCAGATCTTTGACCCGTATTTCAACGTAACCGAGAAGTTTTTACCCGCAAGCACCAACCTACCGTAACTTGGTTGTATCTCCCTGTATGTCACAGAAGGTCGTTCAGCTCTTGATCTTTAAGCAGATGTTATAGAATGGCTTATTCATACACCTATGTCAACATTGCGGCGTTGGCCAGATACCTTGCTTCCTTGGAACCGATAAAATAAAATGGATTACCCGAAACCCAACACTTATCTGGCCAGGCGCAGATTATTGCACAATATCAATGTAACATGTAGCATGCTTGAAATAATCTTTCTAATTTCAACTTTGTTAATTGTTTTGATATTTCTCTATGGTAATATTTAACTTGTGCGAGGTTATATGCATCTTACAAACGAGACGTTTAAATAATGCCGTAATTGCGCGCGCGTTCAGCTAAGGTTGTCGTTTGTCTAAAGTACAAATCTGCGATGGAATTTTGCGGTCCCCCTGTAATTAGAATCTATAACATTGCAAATTACACTAATGGGGTAACGTTATATTTCATTGCTGCATATGATCTGAGCATTTCCACACCGCCATGGACCATGTTACGAAGCGGCATCCTTCCTGTTGGCCATGATCACCTTGGCGTACAGCCATGTGTACCTTTGGTCCGCTCAGAGAAGTCGCTATGGACGTAACAGTACAACATAAAAGCTCATATGATAACGGGGTTCACTCACACGCACAGACATAAGATTGTAGGGACTAATATGTCTTGCGTTCCTTTTATGCGCGTATCTATATCGATGTACTTA
Source organism: Branchiostoma floridae x Branchiostoma belcheri (assembly GCA_019207045.1). Lineage (NCBI taxonomy): Eukaryota > Metazoa > Chordata > Leptocardii > Amphioxiformes > Branchiostomatidae > Branchiostoma > Branchiostoma floridae x Branchiostoma belcheri. The sequence continues at coordinate 15,176,520 of CM033037.1, read as the reverse complement.
AGGCCATAAAGAGTGGTAACTGAGGCGTTGGGGGTGTTTTTGGTGTCATGAAAATATCATGTTTGGATAATGCATGGGTCTTTAGTTTTTTTAGGAAGTACCTTATTGCCTAAAGGTGATTTATGCAAATTAGCATGACGTCATGATGATGTCATAGAGAGCTATATGGCCACGCCCATTTGGGGGAAAAATGCCAGAAAAGTGTTTTGCCCCGCTTGTAATTCGACGATTGTTGTTGATACTTTACAGTAATGTATATAATGGTCATTTAAAAAGATCTGTGCGTGGATTTCGTCATATCGTGTAATGCTGATTTTTTATGAATTTTTTCCTCGAATTTTTATTACCCCTTATGCTACCAGCAATTGGGAGCACTAAATAGCACCCTTTCGAGGCGGCTGCGCGAGACATTCTACCTTACAGGGTATATTTCAAAATAAGATCCATTTTGACTAATTTTGATGAACAGTTTTTGGGGCGTGTCGCTCCGATAATCACATTGTGGTGGTAGTAGTGACACAATCCATTTTTATAGATCATAAAAAAATCAAAATGATATTTTGAGGTCAGATTTGTATTCGGCATGTGCTAAAACCTCTGTATACCAAGTTTTGTTCTTGTATCTTCAAGGAGAGGGAAAATATGGTGTTTTTGCATATTTAATTAGCTGACTCATATTTTATTACCCCTGGAACTCAATTATTCAGGATTATTTATCATTTATGAATTAGATATGTAAATTTCATGGCCATAGTTAAATTCAGCATGTTACAAAACCCCAGTATACCAAGTTTTTTCCTTGTATCTTGTATGACTGTGGAGATATTGTAATCTTGCATATTTAATTAGCTGACCCGGAGAAATTATGGCGTAATTTTTAGGCCGTTGATGGCCATAACTCTCTAACGGTATATCCGATTTTTTCGCAATAAAAACCATTCTATTTCTTTCACTAAGACCTATCCAATGATATCAAGTTTGAAAAGCTGTGAAGAGTTTGAAATTTTTGTGTAATTTGAGACAGCTACTTTGACCTTGAAATTTGGCCAACAAAAACAACATTTGATGGCAAAGTGTTCTATTTTTATAAAAATAGAAGTACCTATCTACTAACATTGATGGTTATTTTTCGGAAAGAAATCTTGCTCAGACATACCTCCTGGCTACCTTAAGGTGTACAGAAAAAGCACATACCTCAATGTTGCAGTTGTTTCCAATATCTTGGTATTTGTTGTCATCGGCAAATTACAGACGGTTTCACATGAACATTGTGATAGATTACAACAGACCGCATCTATGTATTTGATTCTACACAGGTGACAACATATTCACTTTAATACTATAGACCTTGCTACCAATCCATATACAACACCATCTAAACCACACCATTAACAACATCATACTACACAGCACATCAAGGACAACGTGACGCGACACTACGACGCTAGCACATACAGCCCGGAACATGACCATGACTTACCAATCATACAATTCCTCAATCATCTCTATCAAGATACCACATACATATAACAAAGACAAACGATATTACCGTCGCCATGGCAATGCTTTTTCATTGCCACGCTTTTTAAAATTTTAATTAACTTCCCCCCCCCCCCCCCCCCCCCCCCCCCAACAGATTGTAGCGGAAGAAAACAACAGCCGCTGGTCATCATGGCTATGCGGGGCCTGATGACCCCATGGGCACCCCACCCCCTCAAGGTCCCACCCCTCCGCAACAACAGAGCCTACCCCCTCCACCGACCCCCCCTCAGGGGCCAGGACCTCAGCAGGGCCAGCCAGGGGGGTACACCCCAGGAGGGTACACCCCAGAAAACATCAGTCTACTGCATAAGGTGGGTTTCACTCTTAAAATTACATGTATATGAAGCTGTAAAAATTGCGACTCATACTCATAAACATGGACTCATCCAACACTAACTTAGTAACTAGCTTTTTTCTCAGTAAATTGATACGTGAGCTTTTGCCACTATTTGACAACATTTTTTCCTGTCTATCCAGGCGCTAGACTCCATGCAGGAGAAAGGGATGACGGATGACCCTCGCTATGCCCAGCTCATGGCCATGGCCAAACGTGCCCAACAGGGGGGTGGCCCCCCTCCACCCAACATGGGCCCCCCTCCATCCGGACCAGGTATGGACGGCCCAGATCATCCAGGGGGTGAGCACAGATTCTCTTGTTCTATCACTCATTTTTGTCTGTTTGAGAATTATGTACGCATGAGGTAGTGAAACCACATTTTTATAACCCAAACAATAAGCAGTTCAGAAAGTCTTACTCTAATATATTTTTCTTGAAAAATCTTGTATATATCCACCACTTAAAAACTTGCAAAGCATTAATGGTTGTAAGTTGCCTGGGCATTTTTCATGAAAGAAAAAGAATTTGGTTCCGTCAGTGATTCTGTTATTAAAGTTGCTTGGAAAAGTTTCTAAGTTCTCTTTCCTTTTCAGGGTATGGCCCCAATCAGATTGAACCCCCTCCGTCATCAGGAGAAGGGCCACCACATCCCCCCTCCAGCCAGGGGGTACCCCCCGGGCCCCCGCGTCCCTCCCCCTTCAACTCATCCCAGATCCAGCAGCTGCGGGCACAGATCATGGCGTACAAGCTGCTGGCCCGTAACCAGTCGCTGCCAGAGTCCCTGAGTCTCGCCGTGCAGGGGAAGCGGTACCCCATGCCGGGGCAGTTCCAGAGGCCACAAGGTTTGTCTTTCTAAACAAAAGGTAGAAAGCAGGGCTCTAGCCAGCTCGACATTTTTTTCCGTCAGCCAATTCCCATTGTCGCGAAAACACTATTCCAGGAGTTAGAGAGACTGAACCGAGACCTTGAAAAACGGGTTTTAATGAGATTATCGTATGCGAAAGGGCACCGACACACATTGTCAACAATCATAACAATAGCAAAACAAACAGTGTGTGGCTTTTACGGCCGTGGACGGCGTCCCCGAGCAGCCTGTAGCTTCCACCAAGGAGCTTTTATCAGATTTTTGTCCGTCTCAGTTGACGGATTGGTTTTAAAATTTTTCCGTCGCAGCAAATTTCCGTCAATTGACGGAAAAACGGACGCTGGCTAGAGCCCTGGTAGAAAGTATCATAGACTGTAGCTATCATCAAAGTCCAAAACAATGGCATTAAACCAATTTGTAGAAGTATATGTTATTACAAAATCTGATGCCATTTTATGCTAAGAGAACTAAAATTGGAACATTCTTCCAAGTCATATTCATGTTTTGTTGTCTCCGAGGCCCATTAGTGCAGTACGGTTATTTTCTTATGACCAACAAAAGCTAGCTAGTTGAGTGGGGTAGATAATGAATATCCACAATGATAACATTTTCTTTGTATTGCACAGATTCTTTTTCCAACTGCATTTAGTTTAATGTGACAACTTTCTTATATTAGTCATGCTTGTGTCTTTGTGTCTTACATCTATGTCTTTCTTTGGGTGGCTGCTTTTCTTTTACGTTATGCATTTTTGTTGAACTTTTGTTCTTTATGCGTTCTTTCCATTATTCCCGCAAATCTTTAGGAATGGGCAGTCCCAACCCCATGCAGGGGGTTATGCCCCCCTCGGGTGGGCCTATGCAGGGGGGAGCGCCCGTCCCCCCTCCAGGTGGTGCTGTTCCAAATGTGGGTCCCTGGGGGCCGAAGGGTAGGTATTGCTACATCCCCTATAGTCATAATTCATACTTCCCCCATATAGATTCCTTACATCATGCTTAACCCTTACCCTCCTAGCACTTACTAGAGAATTAATAGGAGAAAGCAACGGAAAAGAGTTTTGGTAACGAAGACAAAATCTGGAATGATTTCTACCGGTAACTACTTCTCTTAAGGTCTTAATTCTTAAACCGTTTACATTTGTCCCAAGGGTACAAGTTAGTAAAGCAAGAAATAATCAAAGGACCATCTTGTCAGAGATTCATACGACTATTTTGTAGCGTCTGTTTTGTAACGACAGGTCAGAGGTCAAAACATGTCGCTCCAGCCAATGATATGTCTGGATTTCTCCCACAGGGCCGATGACCCCACAGCAACAGCCAATGAAAATGCAGCCGCCCCCTCAGCAGCGACAGCCGGTGCCGGGTCAGGGCGGCGCCCCCCAGCAGCCGTCGCCGGGATCGCAGGCATCACACGTGCCCACAGTCATGCAGCTGCCGCCGCGCCAGTCCCGCCTGGCACCCATGGGGAAACCTCAGGGCGTTGACCCCGTGGAGATTCTGAATGAACGAGAGCACAGGTGAGGGGTAGATTGCCTTATTTGCCTACAAGTAAGAATGTGCTAGTTCACCTTTAAAAAGCATTAACAGTCTGGAGGCGAAATCTTGAAAATAGGCATTTAGAACAGTAATAAAAAAAGGCAATGAAGTTTGAATCACTTTGGAAACGGATATTACACATCTTTAGTAAAGCTTGCAGGTTACACTACAGTTGAATAACTGTTTAGGGCTCGAAATACTTTATTTTTGTTTTCTGCAACCTGTGATTCATGATACCAAACATATGTTCTTTTAGCTGAGCTTACCAGTTATTTATATTTCTTTTTGCAATCTTCAATATTTTTCTGCACATCATAGGTGGGTATTTCGAATCCTGCTTTTGTTGACCAATCAGAGAACAATTACCAATCTCAGTGTTAACCGATTATTTCCTTGTAGGATCCAGCAGCGTATTTCCCACCGTATCCAGGACCTGTCCAACCTGCCAGGGAACATGTCCGAGGACTTACAGCTGCAGGCAACCATCGAACTCAAGGCACTGCGGCTGCTCAACTTCCAGAAACAGGTACAAACACCCCTAATGGAAAGTGGTTCCTCCCAGATGGCTAATGTTGTTGTTCTTTTTCTCCCTTTTCTTATCATTGTTCTATTCATTACCTTTTACTATTTGTGAATCTTATGTATATTGTATGGTTTCTATATGTGTTCCTGTGTGTCTAGTTGTTGTCCTGTTTTAATCACTTAAAAGTGTTGAAAGACCACAGGAATAATAGCTACAATATACTAGTATATTATGCTGATTGTGGAGTCATAGAACATTGAAAATCACATTGAAGATAAAAAATTCCATGAAATACAAGTTACTTTGTTCCAAATTCTCATTGTTAAGGGACTGATGGCCTGGGGAGTCATTCTTTGATATTTTGGTTTTCTTGTTTTATTACAAACAAAACATTTTGGTTTTTCCCGTGTAGTTGCGAACAGACGTTGTGAGCTGCATGCGCCGCGACACCACGCTGGAAACGGCGCTGAACTCCAAGGCGTACAAGCGCAGCAAGCGACAGGGCCTACGGGAGGCTCGCATCACGGAGAAACTGGAGAAACAACAGAAGATGGAACAGGAAAGGAAACGGCGGCAGAAACACCAGGTAGGGAAAACATTGCTTCTTCAATCATGCAAGATACCTGATCTGTTGCTTTTGAAATGTTTTAACATGAGCCAACTGTACAGTTTGAACAGTTTTATGTACTTTGTATTGTATAGTGTTCACAATACACTACTCTAGCAGTAGCACCATGGTCTTATGCAACATGTCTATATACTATAAGATTTTATATTATTCTTAATTCTAGCATTCCGCACCCACCTGCAGTTTATAGATACTTCTGAATGATAAGTGCTTTGGTTGCTATACTATAGCACTAATCTTGTAGTATTTTGTCTCTCACCCACTCACTCAACTCTATCAACTTTTTAAAACTGCATGTCTTGACAACCCTGTCTTCTGTCTGTCTTTTGAGCCAGTTGTACAGTTTGAACAGTTTTGCCTACATTGTATTTATAAATTGTTCATACACCACTGTAGCAGTCGTATGATACAAAGACTTCTGAATAATCAGAGCTATGATTCCAAATCCAATACTGAAACACTCAACCTTAAGTGTTTTGTGTCCATTGTTATTGACTTTTAAAACTGCATGTCTTGACAACCTTGTCTTCCGTCCCGCAGGAATACCTGAACTCCGTCATGCAGCACGTGAAGGACTTTAAGGAGTACCACCGCACCGTGTCCACCAAGACGTCCAAACTGTCCAAGGCCATCATGACCTACCACTCCAACACCGAGCGCGAGCAGAAGAAAGAACAGGAACGCATCGAGAAGGAGCGTATGCGCCGCCTCATGGTCAGTAACAATTTTCCTTCCCGGCTTTTATTTTAAGCAGTTGTGACCTCCTTGAAAACTGAGGTATAGTTTTGGGTTGGTTGGTTGGTTTGTCTTGTTGCATGTGCAAGTTTGTGTCTCACGGGTCCTGGTCTATGCTTGGCCTGGGTGGCTGGAATTGGTGAAACTGTAGAATTGAAGGATTGTAATGCTGGTTTGGCCTGGATCCAAAGTTGTTGCCGCAAGCTTGGCCTGGGTCCAAAGTCACTCTGGAATGCAGAAAACTGCGTAAAAACAGAATAAGGCAGAAATTGTGCAAAAACGAAAAAATTCTTTTTAAAGCTGTCACTCAGGTATGAGATCTTCAATTTCAACAAGAAGATATGAAAAGTGGACCCTGGGTAATTATCACTTAACTCTCATGTTGAGGGGGCATTATACTGGTTAGAGGTGAAAACAGGAAAACAAAAACAAACAACAATGGTGGCAGTGACAGTAGGTACAAAGTAAAAAATTGAAAGTTTTGAAAAATTGGACTTAAACAAAATTTTCGACTGAATTGCTATCCTTCAGCTATCTGATCAAATTGCTCTGGAGAGAAAACTCTTTGCATGTATGACATCAGCAATGTTTTGATTCAAGTTGCCCCCTCCCCATGTCTCCATAATTTCTCCATAATGTAATACCTCAGATGAACTTTCATACTAGAAGAAAAGACAACATATTTACATATTGACTCAGTTTGACTTAGCCGGTGCAATGGCCTAGTGGGTAGAGTGTTCGCCTTGCATTCGGAAGGTCGTGAGTTCGATCCCGGCCGAGTCATACCAAAGACTATAAAAATGGTACATGCTGCTTTCTCTGCTTAGCACTCAGCATTCGGGAAAGAGTATGGAAGTTGAACACACACCACTAACAGTGGACTAGCCCCCTGCTGTAGTGATTGCGTTGTATGTGGCCCAGGGCTAACAAAACAGAGATGGGCACCGCCCTATGCGCCAGAAATGGGCACTGCCCTTGGCACAGGAAGGGTTTAACTTTTTTTAACTCAGTTTGATATGAACCATGATCTCTCCTCCCCCTCCAACAGATGGAAGATGAAGAGGGGTACCGTAAGCTGATTGACAAGAAGAAGGACAAGCGTCTTGCTTACCTGCTGGCCCAGACAGATGAGTACATCAAGAACCTGACCCAGCTGGTCAGACAGCACAAGGAGGAGCTGGCCAAGAAGAAACGGGAAAAGAGCAAGAAGAAGAAGAAGAAGGTGAATTATCACAAGGAAGCTATACCTCATGAATACAGCCTTGTTCGAAGTTTACCTTCTGCAGTATTCCTGTGAATCACTAGAAGGCGCACACATCAAAAGAAATGCACTTACACTTTGATACTGCATTTTATTCGCTGTCATATTAATGTATGTATGCATGCTCATAAAATTGCAGCTATGCTAGGCCATGATTGAATCAGTTTGCTATATACATGTACAGTAGTGGCCAAAAATGTCTTGTGGTCATCATGAAAGTAACATTGAATGTACCAGATACCAAGATTCAGGTCAAGATTCAGTGTTTTTTGATAGAGAAAATAAGTAGTGTAAGTATTTAGAGACATGATATATTTGCTAAGTCTGCTAGTATCTTTTAATGTACCAGATACTAAGATTCAGGTCCTACTATTAACATTTACAAAGCATTGTTTTTTTGATAAAGAAAATAATTAGTGCAGGTATTTTGAGCCATGGTATATTTACTTAGCTTGCCCAGAGCACAGCCTTGGCTAAAGGAAAAGGTCTTGAACCCCGATGTGAATGTCTAGGCTGACCATGGATAATATTTTGAGTGTCAAGGTTGACCATGGCTAATATTTTGAGTGTCTAGGTTGACCATGGCTGATGTTTTGAGTGTCTAGGCTGACCATGGCTAATGTTTTGAGTGTCTAGGCTGACCATGGCTAATGTTTTGAGTGTTTTGGTTGACCATGGCTAATGTTTTGAGTGTCTAGGTTGACCATGGCTAATGTTTTGAGTGTCTAGGTTGCCCATTGCTTATACTTTGCCGCATGTCTCAATAGGAAAAGAAGGAAGGTGCTGAGGGGGAGGGGGATGTAGACGAGAGCAGCCAGTTCAGCGACCTGACCATCAACGTGATCGAGACAGCGACCGGGCGCGTCCTCAGCGGGGCCGAGGCTCCCAAAGCCAGCCAGCTGGAGGCATGGCTAGAAATGAACCCTGGGTAATTCTGACTTAACTCTCTTAATTCCAAAGTAGCCATGAGTTGCCTTTGGGCCAAGAGGTTCAGAGTTTGAATTTCAACTGTTCAGGCTCACCTGACATTCACTCTACTGGAAAATGTTGCAGTCCTTACGATTGGACATTAAGTCATAGTCTGCTGTTCAGTGTACTTCTAGTACTGAGGGAATTTCCCAATACAATGAACCTGTAAATACTGTATATGACATCTGTCTTATCTGTCAAAACCAGTGGAAGAGTAGCTCTTTGGTGAGATAAACTGGTATGAGATCACTGTCACTCTCTTTGTTTCTTACTACGTGTACTTGTAACCAACCTTTGAACTTGATTCCCACTTGTGTCAGTGAGTAAAGACTCATGCTTGTGTAAAGTCATGTAGAAGGAAAATATGCAACTGAAAAGGCACAGTATTTTGGTCCATGATTATTTACTCAATTTTGCACAGACTAGGCAGCCTAGGTACCATCCGGGTAGTGGTTCGCTCCTATTATAGGTTCGCTTCTGCTACCCATCTGGAGAACTGCACATTCAAACTGTTAACTTAAATGGTATTCAGTTAATGAATGAATGAATTAAGGAATTGGTTCTAGAGCACTCGTTCGATGACAACAGGCCCTTCCTCAAGCAGACAGTGTGCGTGTTTCGGGTGTTTGAACGCCTGTTTGAACGAGTGCTTGAACCCATTTGCTCATGTGTAGGGACCAATCAGCGCTCTCCTCCAAAATTTGGACAATTCCAGATGTTAACGTGGTCAAGGTTCCCAGACGCACTAGCAGAGAAGCGACAGTACATGTATATAGTGTGTGAAAAAAGTCAAAGAGAAAAGCGACTGTTTATATTGTATGATAGCTGCATGAGCAAACTACTTTCCATATCAGGGCTCGAAATTCATTTTTGGAATTAGGTGCACTGGTGCACCCAGCTTAAATAATTGGGTGCACCAAAAAATTTCGGGGTGCACCACTTAAATCTAAGTAATAACCTAATAATAAAACTTAGTTACAGGCTATCAAATCCTTAAACAAGTACCATTACAAACATTTTTATTATCTTTCTAACACTTAGATGTCAAGAATATGATGTATAGTAGTATACTTTGATATCTTTACATCCTTGTGTCAAAAAATACTTGGGTGCACCCTGTGCACCCACAGAAAACAATTGGGTGCACCCACAGAAAACAATTGGGTGCACATTTCCAATTTTGGGTGCACCTGGGTGCACATGCACCCAGTATTTCGAGCCCTGCATATGGTACCCAGACTACAGACTTGGTGCATCCCTCTCTCCTCATTATGTCCATCCTTACCTGACAGGTATGAAGTCGCACCCCGCGAGGATAGTGATAGCTCTGAAGATGACGACAGTGGGGATGAAAAGGTAAACAAACTTTCTAACAAGGTCCTCAACTCTCACCTGTAGCACAATCAATCTGTTTTGCAGACATAGGTCTTAAGATAGAAAACTGTTGGAAACAATGGTGTCTTGTTTATTATGGTTTCACTAGTGCGCCAACTTACTTGACAGAAATGCTGTAAAGTTATGTAAGTTTGTAGGTGAAAGAGCTTGGGGTTCTCTCAAACTGTAGAATAACAATGCTGTGCCACTACGCTTCTAGTTCATTACCACTGTGCTACTTTTCAAATAGAGGGTGTTTCTTCCCTTATATCTGCATTATTTGATAGAATTCATAAAAAATTGCAGCATAGCGCCCTCCTGAAGTCTTGCCGTACTCTAAATTTCTGGTGAGAACCCTGGAACTACATGTAGTTATGTAATAGAAGACAGAGCACATTGAAAACCGTGAATTTGAAGCCACTTTAAACCTTGCTCTTCTTATAGTGGCACTGATTTTTTGGGAAGCCTGTTTCAAGAATTTACATGAGACTAGTTAAGATGCTTCTTGTGCATCCCTTTGGAGATCAAGGTTGGATTGAGCCCCTGTGGGAATATTTCTCTCTTGTCCGTGTTTTGACAGATGTGGGAAAGATTTACCACAGACACATGGCAGCGGCCCAAGTGATGACGTGTGAAAGGTGTTGTGTGATACCGGTGCGTAATTGTTCTGTTTTTCACGATCGCAGGACGACGATAACGAAGACTCGCAGTCTTCCAGCAAGGATGCGAGCGAGAAGGACCGCAACACAGACGGATTGGATGAGGAGGACAAGAACAAGGATATTATCACGTAAGGACGGCTCTCTTTTCAAGTACACTAATCATTGCACGCTTTACATAGTAAAAATTGCTACTTTAGGAGTGTATATGTACATTTGGCCTGATCGCCCGCCGGGTGATCAAACCCGCGGTCGGGCTGTACCTCGGACAATACAGAATATCACGGAGGCAATACGGAGTATTGTATTCTATATGTATCTCGGGCAATACGGAATATTACAGAGGCAATACGGAGAATTGTATTCTATATGTATCTCGGGCAATACGGAATATTACGGAGGCAATATGGAGTATTGTATTCTATATGTATTGCGGGCAATACAGAATATTACGGAGGCAATACGGAGTATTGTATTCTATATGTATCTCGGGCAATACAGAATATTACGGAGGCAATACGGAGTATTGTATTCTATATGTATCTCGGGCAATACAGAATATTACGGGAGGCAATACGGAGTATTGTATTCTATATGTATCTCGGGCAATACAGAATATTACAGAGGCAATACGGAGTATTGTATTCTATATGTATCTCGGGCAATACGGAATATTACTGAGGCAGTATGGAGTACTAGTATTGTATTCTATATGTATCTCGGGCAATACGGAATATCACGGAGGCAATACGGAATATCACGGAGGCAATACGGAGTATTGTATTCTATATGTATCTCGGGCAATACGGAATATTACGGAGGCAATACGGAGTATTGTATTCTATGTGTATGTGTTTATCAAAAAGAATTGTCAGGTTTATTCATGAAGAGTTTTCAAAAGGATTACTTGGTGTGTAGATCTTCCAAAAGAATTGTCTTGGTGTGTTGCAGAAAAACTAGTCTTATGAGGGTGCTGAAACGCTCATTCACATGCAGTGACTGTGTTCTGTGTGTCACTCTCAGTGGTACATATACTGAAAATGTACTCAGAAGTGATACAATGATTGTTTTCCTTTGGAAGATTGTAGCGTCACTACTTTTAAAGGTGTGCTGCAAATTCCAAATGTTTTTTTTCATACCAACTCTCCTTCCTTTCTATGTGGAATCTTCAATACAAGGAGCTTTGCGTGAGTAAAGCACCTTTATGCATGTGTCTTTAGGACATTACTTGTTATTGGGACGTCCCATGCCATGCATATGTGACACCAAACCTACTAGTTTCTTCAGACTTAACTTTGCTGTTGTTGTTTTTTGTGAGCTTTACATAGAAAAAGAGTCTTCATTGGGTACTTTTCTTCATTGGGTACGTTCTTGTGAACTATACACAAATTTATTTCACAGTTATTTTGACCAGAAGATTACATTAATACAAGTGTTTGTCAGTTTACGTTTATGAAGTTTATACATCCAGATAAACAGTATTCAAATACAATTCAATCTCTATAACTGGATAAAAAACAGAGAATAACTTTTTATCCAGTTGTTTAGATTAAATTCTATTTGGATAATATTTGTCAGTTTGTTTGCAGAACAGCAAAGAGAGGCACATGTTTTTTTTAAGATGTTCATTCTCATTATTCCTGGACCAGCCTTGTCTTAGGCACAAGGAAGAAATTGTTAGTCTTTGAGGGAACTCCCAAAATCAAGAACTTCAATTCTAATGATTTTTCACCATTTCAAGCTAAGGTATTCCCCAGCACTTTGTTATAAGTTTCCAAATCTGGCAAAATGATCAGTAGTACTTATAAAAAGTGCAGAAAATATATGTTTCCACTTTATCAAATTTTGTTTCATTGTGACATACAAGTTCTGAAGTGCATTTAGCACATCAAAGCGTGCCCTATTTTTAAAATTTTTTATTCCATGATCGCATTTGAAGCCTACCCTATTTGTTGTACTGTACTTCACTTTGTCTTCTCGGTACTAAACTTTCATGGTCCAAGAAAATTTAACTTTTTCTCAAAACTAAGCTGTTCACTGTCATGGCAGAGGGGGGCAAAAGACGAATTATTTGTTGTCGACAATCATAACTTCACATTACAGTCGTTACTGGGAAAACAGTGAACTGAAAGAATGAGGAATTACAGTATTTAACTCCAAGATGGCACCATGACAGTTGTTCCTGTGTTGTTTACAGACAAGCTACCCTGGAAGTAGACGACGAGTACAGTAAGGGAGACACAGAGATGGACTACCAGACGTACTACTCCATGGCACACGCACAGAGGGAAAACGTTCGCGAGCAGCCCAGCCTCCTCGTCAATGGAAAACTCAAGGAGTATCAGGTAAGGTGTCTTCCAGAGGGATGTTAAGCCTTTGGTTTTGTGTTTAGGCTTTGTCCCATTGTGTATATCAAAACCAGAAGACTTGCTGCAGTATTGTGGAAAGCTGCCAGGGAGGCCAAAATCTGATTAATTCCAGCTTTTGTCACAACCTTCATCATCATCATCGGTCGACGTGATCACACATGTTCGCACATGTTTACACACGACGGGGTTATACCGCCCCTTACGGGGTGACATACCTTTTCGCTGGCTAATTACAAGACGGGGATGCGCCAGGTCTCCCGTCACAACCTTACCAACACACAACATAAAACCAGAGAATCTAACCATTCTTAATGACCAATAGCCGGTTCTTGAAATATAGCTTGAAGAATGGTTCCTGAAATATAGCTTTCTTGATAAAGGAAATGATGTTGAGATCTCTGTCCCCAGATTAAGGGCCTGGAGTGGCTGGTGTCCCTGTATAACAACAACCTGAACGGTATCTCTCTGTCCCCAGATTAAGGGCCTGGAGTGGCTGGTGTCCCTGTATAACAACAACCTGAACGGTATCTCTCTGTCCCCAGATTAAGGGCCTGGAGTGGCTGGTGTCCCTGTATAACAACAACCTGAACAGTATCTCTCTGTCCCCAGATTAAAGGATTGGAGTGGCTGGTGTCCCTGTATAACAACAACCTGAACGGTATCTCTCTGTCCCCAGATTAAGGGCCTGGAGTGGCTGGTGTCCCTGTATAACAACAACCTGAACGGTATCTCTCTGTCCCCAGATTAAGGGCCTGGAGTGGCTGGTGTCCCTGTATAACAACAACCTGAACGGTATCTCTCTGTCCCCAGATTAAGGGCCTGGAGTGGCTGGTGTCCCTGTATAACAACAACCTGAACAGTATCTCTCTGTCCCCAGATTAAGGGCCTGGAGTGGCTGGTGTCCCTGTATAACAACAACCTGAACGGTATCTCTCTGTCCCCAGATTAAGGGCCTGGAGTGGCTGGTGTCCCTGTATAACAACAACCTGAACGGTATCTCTCTGTCCCCAGATTAAGGGCCTGGAGTGGCTGGTGTCCCTGTATAACAACAACCTGAACAGTATCTCTCTGTCCCCAGATTAAGGGCCTGGAGTGGCTGGTGTCCCTGTATAACAACAACCTGAACAGTATCTCTCTGTCCCCAGATTAAAGGATTGGAGTGGCTGGTGTCCCTGTATAACAACAACCTGAACGGTATCTCTCTGTCCCCAGATTAAGGGCCTGGAGTGGCTGGTGTCCCTGTATAACAACAACCTGAACAGTATCTCTCTGTCCCCAGATTAAAGGATTGGAGTGGCTGGTGTCCCTGTATAACAACAACCTGAACGGTATCTCTCTGTCCCCAGATTAAAGGATTGGAGTGGCTGGTGTCCCTGTATAACAACAACCTGAACAGTATCTCTCTGTCCCCAGATTAAAGGATTGGAGTGGCTGGTGTCCCTGTATAACAACAACCTGAACGGTATCTCTCTGTCCCCAGATTAAGGGCCTGGCGTGGCTGGTGTCCCTGTATAACAACACCCTGAACGGTATCTCTCTGTCCCCAGATTAAAGGATTGGAGTGGCTGGTGTCCCTGTATAACAACAACCTGAACAGTATCTCTCTGTCCCCAGATTAAAGGATTGGAGTGGCTGGTGTCCCTGTATAACAACAACCTGAACAGTATCTCTCTGTCCCCAGATCAAGGGCCTGGAGTGGCTGGTGTCCCTGTATAACAACAACCTGAACGGTATCCTGGCCGATGAGATGGGCCTGGGAAAGACCATCCAGACCATCGCGCTCATCACGTACCTCATGGAGAAGAAACGCGTCAATGGCCCCTTCCTCATTATCGTTCCGCTCTCGTAAGTACCGCAGGGTTCTCTTCAGGGTTGGAAAAACATAAGTTTTCTTTCTGTTTTTGAGTTAGATTTGATTATTGAATGGTGTGCCACTAGTGCTGCTTTCAACCTGTCACTGGATTTAGAGTAAAAAGCCTCATGCCTGTTTTCAAGTATCTATATATCTGGGTCTTTATCTGGGCTTGTTATTAGAGTATCTATGTATCTGGGCATTTATATTAGAGTGTCCATTAATCTTGACCTTTGTATAAGAGTAGGTACATATCTGGCATCTTTTGAAATAAAATGTAAGTCGTTGCCCCATGGCAAAGGCAGAGAGTAGCGTCTGTAGTTCAAGATGTTAGGGAGCAGCTTGTTAACCTGTTTTATGTCTCGTTATTGTTTACCCGTTTCATGTTTTCTTGTTGTTTACCTGTTTTTTAGCACTCTGTCCAACTGGATGCTGGAGATGGACCGCTGGGCCCCGGCGATCGTGAAGATTGCGTACAAAGGCTCGCCCCAGATGCGGCGCCAGCTGATGTCACAGCTGCGAGGCGGAAAGTTCAACGTCCTCCTGACAACCTACGAGTATATCATGAAGGACAAGAACATCCTTGCAAAGGTGGGTCAGAGGTCACAGATGGGTCAGAGGTCAAAGGTGGGGTCAGAGCTCCTTGTAAACTGTTAAATGTTGCATTGAATCTTTCTTTTTCAGTACATGACTAACTATCAAGGTGCAGTGTATACTAAAGATCTTGTTTACCCCTTGCACTTGCTCACAGGGTCTTACAAATTTCATCTAAAATTTTAGTTCAGCTTGTAGCAACGGTACTAGTATGATGCAAGTCTACAGTTACCATTGGTCCTATGGAGCCCTTTCTAGATTGTAAATGAACACAATTTCTTTTCTTGCAGATCCGTTGGAAGTACATGATCATAGACGAGGGTCATCGGATGAAAAACCACCACTGCAAGCTGACACAAATCCTCAACACTCACTACATGGCTCCCCACCGTCTCATGTTAACAGGGACCCCCCTGCAGGTAAGAACTTCCCACCATATCATGTTGACAGTGACCCCCTGTGGATACTGTTAAAACTATGCTTTACAAAAACAGAGATCAGAGTATATAACTTTAGTGTAAATACTGTAAATGCATTTAAGTTTGCGTGGATTTAATTTCACGGTAGCGGGAAAATGGACTTTTCGCGGTGGTTTTAATTTCGCGGTAGCACCATGCACTGTAGTCTCTTACTGTTATGGAAAAATTTTCGTGGTGGTTTTAAATTCACGGTGAAGCGGCCGCCGCGAAAACCGCGAACATTAATCCACCGCGAACATTTCTGCATTTACAGTATTCTATCCAACATAAGCATTTCAACGTTTTATTTGTATTTATATGTTCCGAAGTGTAATGTCTATTTATTTTCTTTGTGACATGCTTTTATTTCCTTGTATGTAAATACTGGGCCCGATTGAAAAACAGTTTCTCTAAACTTAATAGGCTACCCAGGCGTTTGAAAATAAACAAACAAACAAACAAACAAATAGACAGATGCTGCCTTTAGGCCGTGCTCGAAATCCTTTTTTGCCAGGTTGCTCAAGCAGGTGAGTCAAAAGCCAGGTTACGCCATGTACATTCCAGGTTGCCCCACTTACAAGTTACTAGTATTCTTCAAATAAGCTACTTATCTATTGTCTTTTCTTTCCGTTACTACTTATGATTTATTTTATCAAGAAATAAATACAAAAGCTTATGCACGCAGGTGGGAGAAAAGCAGTGTTCCAACTGCAAAATTTCAGGTTGCACAGTGTGCAACCCGGGTTTAAGATTAAGTTATGCCAAGCAAAATGTGGTTGCGTTTTTAAGTGTGCAAGTGGGAATTTTGAGCACTGCTTTAGGACAGCCTACTTCTGATTCCTTTCCACTTGTGTCTTTCATGCTAAGATCTGAATGATAAGAAGATTTCTCCTGGTTTACAGAACAAGTTGCCGGAGCTGTGGGCCCTGTTGAACTTCCTCCTCCCTTCCATCTTCAAGTGTTGTGCCACCTTTGAACAGTGGTTCAATGCACCATTCGCTGCCACCGGTGACAAGGTACTGTAATTCCTGATTTTTTCAATGTACTTTTATGTGCACGGTTTACACAGTGACGACTGTAACGTGAACTTATCATTACCAATAACAAATAATTTGTCTTTGGGATGGTAACAAATAATTCGTTCACCGTGAGCATTTCGTTCCGAGAACTAGTTAAATTTTCTCAGACCGTGAAAGTTTGGTACCGAGAAGACAAAGTGAATTACAGTAACATTTTTGTTTGTGCTTTTTTACAACATGTAACGCTAGTTCACCTTTATCTGTGGGGTAACCTATGTCCATTAATTTTATGAACATGGCATCTAGGGATTTCAAGTCGATGGATGGCGGTTTTAAACTCCAATATTTTGAAAACATTGCAATTTAAAAACGCCGTGGATTGATATCCCTAAATACATTCTTTTAAAGCAATGGATATAGGTTCCCCCGCCGATACAGGTGAGCTAGTGTTACTAATCAAGTCCTTGTTTTAAAACAGATATTTTCTAGCAACTACTTACAACTGAAAGCAACTACTTTCAACTGAAACCAGTTACAGTTAAAACCTGTATTAGGGGCCACCTCTACAGAGGGCCACCTGTCCATAGTGGCCACTTTTTGTCTGTCCCTTGGGTATTTTAACTACAAGTTGCCACCTCTATACAGAGGCCACCTGTCTATAGTGGCCAAATTTGTCCGGTCCCTTGAGTGGCCGCTATAGACAGGTTTGACTGTATATGTTAAAAGACCACGCGTTAACCATTGCAAAGTTCTGGCTGAAAAGTGGATATAAACTGTTCTTTTCTCTTCCAGGTTGAGCTGAACGAGGAGGAGACAATCCTGATCATCCGCCGTCTCCACAAGGTGCTTCGGCCGTTCCTTCTGAGACGTCTCAAAAAGGAGGTAGAGTCTCAGCTACCTGAGAAGGTAAGACACAAGTCATCTCATGCACAAATTTTGTTTGAATCAAACTTTGAATGATTAAGTTATTAAGCTAGGGGACTGCCTTATACAAAAAAAATTTGGCATAGTCATCACTTTCATAACATAACCTGCAAGGATATACAGGGCTCGAAATACTGGGTGCATGTGCACCCAGGTGCACCCAAAATTGGAGCTGTGCACCCAATTATTTTCTGTGGGTGCACAGGGTGCACCCAAATATTTTCTTAGGTTTATGTCTGTAAAGATATCAAAGTATACTAGTATACATCATATTCTTGACATCTAAGTATTAGAAAGATAACAAAAATGTCTGTCATGGTACTTGTTTAAGAATTTGATAGCTTGTAACTAAGTTTTGCTATTAGGTTATTACTTACATTTAAGTGGTGCACCCAAAAGTTTTTTGGTGCACCCAATTTTTTAAGCTGGGTGCACCAGTGCACCTAATCCCAAAAATGAATGTTGAGCCCTGTTTGTTGTTCCAGGTTGAGTACGTGGTGAAGTGTGAGATGTCGGCGCTCCAGCGTCTGCTGTACAGCCACATGCAGTCCAAGGGCGTGCTGCTGACCGACGGGTCCGAGAAGGACAAGAAGGGGCGCGGCGGAACCAAGACTCTGATGAACACCATCATGCAGCTCCGCAAGATCTGCAACCATCCCTTCATGTTCCAACATATAGAGGTAAACCCCACTAACTTTGTAACTATGCCTTCATGTTCCAACATATAGAGGTAAACCCCACTAACTTTGTAACTATGCCTTCATGTTCCAACATATAGAGGTAAACATTCATGTTCCAACATATAGAGGTAAACCCCACTAAATCTGTAACCATCCCTTCATGTTCCAACATATAGAGGTAAATCTGTAACCATCCCTTCATGTTCCAACATATAGAGGTAAATCTGTAACCATCCCTTCATGTTCCAACATATAGAGGTAAATCTGTAACCTTCCCTTCATGTTCCAACATATAGAGGTAAATCTGTAACCCTCCCTTCATGTTCCAACATATAGAGGTAAACATTCATGTTCCAACATATAGAGGTAAATCTGTAGCCATCCCTTCATGTTCCAACATATAGAGGTAAATCTGTAACCCTCCCTTCATGTTCCAATATATAGAGGTAAATCTGTAACCATCCCTTCATGTTCCAACATATAGAGGTAAATCTGTAACCTTCCCTTCATGTTCCAACATATAGAGGTAAATCTGTAACCCTCCCTTCATGTTCCAACATATAGAGGTAAACATTCATGTTCCAACATATAGAGGTAAATCTATAACCATCCCTTCATGTTCCAACATATAGAGGTAAATCTGTAACCTTCCCTTCATGTTCCAACATATAGAGGTAAATCTGTAACCTTCCCTTCATGTTCCAACATATAGAGGTAAATCTGTAACCCTCCCTTCATGTTCCAACATATAGAGGTAAACATTCATGTTCCAACATATAGAGGTAAATCTATAACCATCCCTTCATGTTCCAACATATAGAGGTAAATCTGTAACCATCCCTTCATGTTCCAACATATAGAGGTAAATCTGTAGCCATCCCTTCATGTTCCAACATATAGAGGTAAATCTGTAACCTTCCCTTCATGTTCCAACATATAGAGGTAAACATTCATGTTCCAACATATAGAGGTAAATCTGTAGCCATCCCTTCATGTTCCAACATATAGAGGTAAATCTGTAACCATCCCTTCATATTCCAACATATAGAGGTAAATCTGTAACCATCCCTTCATGTTCCAACATATAGAGGTAAATCTGTAACCATCCCTTCATGTTCCAACATATAGAGGTAAATCTGTAGCCATCCCTTCATGTTCCAACATATAGAGGTAAATCTGTAACCATCCCTTCATGTTCCAACATATAGAGGTAAATCTGTAACCATCCCTTCATGTTCCAACATATAGAGGTAAATCTGTAACCATCCCTTCATGTTCCAACATATAGAGGTAAATCTGTAGCCATCCCTTCATGTTCCAACATATAGAGGTAAATCTGTAGCCATCCCTTCATGTTCCAACATATAGAGGTAAATCTGTAACCATCCCTTCATGTTCCAACATATAGAGGTAAATCTGTAACCTTCCCTTCATGTTCCAACATATAGAGGTAAATCTGTAACCCTCCCTTCATGTTCCAACATATAGAGGTAAACATTCATGTTCCAACATATAGAGGTAAATCTGTAGCCATCCCTTCATGTTCCAACATATAGAGGTAAATCTGTAACCCTCCCTTCATGTTCCAATATATAGAGGTAAATCTGTAACCATCCCTTCATGTTCCAACATATAGAGGTAAATCTGTAACCTTCCCTTCATGTTCCAACATATAGAGGTAAATCTGTAACCCTCCCTTCATGTTCCAACATATAGAGGTAAACATTCATGTTCCAACATATAGAGGTAAATCTATAACCATCCCTTCATGTTCCAACATATAGAGGTAAATCTGTAACCTTCCCTTCATGTTCCAACATATAGAGGTAAATCTGTAACCTTCCCTTCATGTTCCAACATATAGAGGTAAATCTGTAACCCTCCCTTCATGTTCCAACATATAGAGGTAAACATTCATGTTCCAACATATAGAGGTAAATCTATAACCATCCCTTCATGTTCCAACATATAGAGGTAAATCTGTAACCATCCCTTCATGTTCCAACATATAGAGGTAAATCTGTAGCCATCCCTTCATGTTCCAACATATAGAGGTAAATCTGTAACCTTCCCTTCATGTTCCAACATATAGAGGTAAACATTCATGTTCCAACATATAGAGGTAAATCTGTAGCCATCCCTTCATGTTCCAACATATAGAGGTAAATCTGTAACCATCCCTTCATATTCCAACATATAGAGGTAAATCTGTAACCATCCCTTCATGTTCCAACATATAGAGGTAAATCTGTAACCATCCCTTCATGTTCCAACATATAGAGGTAAATCTGTAGCCATCCCTTCATGTTCCAACATATAGAGGTAAATCTGTAACCATCCCTTCATGTTCCAACATATAGAGGTAAATCTGTAACCATCCCTTCATGTTCCAACATATAGAGGTAAATCTGTAACCATCCCTTCATGTTCCAACATATAGAGGTAAATCTGTAGCCATCCCTTCATGTTCCAACATATAGAGGTAAATCTGTAGCCATCCCTTCATGTTCCAACATATAGAGGTAAATCTGTAACCATCCCTTCATGTTCCAACATATAGAGGTAAATCTGTAACCATCCCTTCATGTTCCAACATATAGAGGTAAATCTGTAGCCATCCCTTCATGTTCCAACATATAGAGGTAAATCTGTAGCCATCCCTTCATGTTCCAACATATAGAGGTAAATCTGTAACCATCCCTTCATGTTCCAACATATAGAGGTAAATCTGTAACCATCCCTTCATGTTCCAACATATAGAGGTAAATCTGTAGCCATCCCTTCATGTTCCAACATATAGAGGTAAATCTGTAGCCATCCCTTCATGTTCCAACATATAGAGGTAAACATTCATGTTCCAACATATAGAGGTAACCCCCACTAAATCCCATGTTCCAACATATCGAGGTTAACTCCACTAAATCTGTAACCATCCCTTCATGTTCCAACATATAGAGGCTAGATACTGTAAATGCATTTAAGTTCGCGGGGATTTAATTTCGCGGAAGCAGGGAAAAGGACTGTTCACGGTGGTTTTAAGTTTGGGGTAGCACCATGCACCGTAGTCTCTACCTGCCATGGAAACCACTGCAAAAATTTCTGCATTTACAGTACTTAAGATTTAAATTGTAGACTTTGACTTATTTGAGTGTCTCAAGTGTAATCTTCCATCTGCATTGTAGTACATGTATCTTAATATCCAAGGTAGCTTATATACTTACAGATATACCTGATTCTCACACATTGATTTTTTCCCCCACAGGAAGCGTATGCAGAGCACATTGGATCATCCTCAAGCATCATCCAAGGGTGAGTCATAACTACTGTAAAGAGTTTGTTTGTTTGTTTTATTGGGATCTCCATTAGCGATACCACAGTACCGCTATTCTTCCTAGAGTCCTAAACATAATCAACAAAACTATACAATTGGTAAACAGAAAAGTAACAAAATCAACTGAGGTAACTTAAAGTGAACGTTAGAGATCAGAGGTCAAAATAGAATGTCAGAACTATCGTCTGGGGATTGAGAGTGATTGACCACACACATTAAAGCTATAGTTGTCTCCTGCATCCTCTCAGCAGACTAATGACTGTAGGTGAAAGTGAGCCTGATCATCCCCATGTAGATCATTTGGTAGATCCCAAAGTTGAAAGGTCACCAGTCACAATTCCTCGTGGCACATGCGCACCAGCCTAAAGTTTTTGAGCATTACATAGCATCTCGTAACAGAGTTTCTCAACAACTTTAGAAAGATTTTGATACACGAATGGTTACAGTCAAACTTGTCTAAGAAGACCACCCTGGGGACCGATGTAAAGTGGTCTTTTTAGACAAGTGGTCTTCTTATGCAAAGGAAGAAAAAACGACAAGATAGGACAGACACAATGATTTCCGTCAATGGTCTTTTATTATTCCACACACCTTCACATTTTTACATGATAAACAACACAGCATCACAGTTCCTGTATCATTTACATACCAGGTGAACTAGTTTTACATGCAATGTACTTGGATAACATTCATCACTTGTATCAAAGGTCAAATTGTATTTTCCTTCCAGCCCGGACCTGTACCGTTCTGGAGGGAAGTTCGAGCTTTTGGACCGTATCCTGCCGAAGCTGCACGCGACGAACCACCGCGTCCTCCTGTTCTGTCAGATGACCTCTCTCATGACCATCCTGGAGGACTACATGAACTACAAGGGTCAGTTACATACCTTCAATAGGGCTCGAAATACGTTTTTCTGGTGCAGGTAACATTGAAAATTACCGGACAAATTTTACCTGCACCACTCTGACTTTAGGAAGTACGAATCATGTTAGGAACCATTGCAATGTTTTCTTTCATACTTAGCAGTCAATGCAGCTAATAATGATTCATATACTCCTGATATGATATCTAATGTATAAAACCCAGTACATGGACCAGTGCAGGTTAGGTACAGGTAGACACCAGAAATACTTGCACATCTCCAATTTTACCTGCATATGCAGGTGGTATTTTGAGCCCTGTTCAACATTTATGGAACATTTTGCAAATTTTTTCTAGGATGTTGTTTATCTGTGCTTTGCACTGCATATTGATATAAATCAACATAGAAATTTTATTATTCTACTGCTAGCGTGTGCCATCTTCATCTTGCAGACAATTCATTTCTCTCACAACTGTTTTTTAAAAGATTGTCAACCAGAGAGTATATCCTTTTTGATTTGGGACATTTTCAGTAATTGTCCAACTCGGACAGAATCTGATTCTGAATTGTTTGATCAGTCTGTCACCAGTTTTGAGTAGAACTTTTAGCTGCAGTTCCTTTCCCTGCCACTAGGTTTGCGTTACCTGCTTGTCCAACCTGTCTTTCACTCAATTTGAGCAGAAGTTTTAGCTGCAGTTCCTTTCCCTCCCACTAGGTTCAACCAGTCTTTCACCCAATTTGAGCAGAAGTTTTAGCTGCAGTTCCTTTCCCTGCCACTAGGTTTGCGTTACCTGCTTGTTCAACCAGTCTTTCACCTAGTTTGGGCAGAAGTTTTAGCTGCAGTTCCTTTCCCTCACACTAGGTTCAACCAGTCCTTCACTCAATTTGAGCAGAAGTTTTAGCTGCAGTTCCTTTCCCTGCCGCTAGGTTTGCATTACCTGCTTGTTCAACCAGTCTTTCACCCAATTTGAGCAGAAGTTTTAGCTGCAGTTCCTTTCCCTCCCACTAGGTTCAACCAGTCTTTCACTCAATTTGAGCAGAAGTTTTAGCTGCAGTTCCTTTCCCTGCCGCTAGGTTTGCATTACCTGCTTGTTCAACCAGTCTTTCACTCAATTTGAGTAGAAGTTTTAGCTGCAGTTCCTTTCCCTCCCACTAGGTTCAACCAGTCTTTCACTCAATTTGAGCAGAAGTTTTAGCTGCAGTTCCTTTCCCTGCCGCTAGGTTTGCGTTACCTGCTTGTTCAACCAGTCTTTCACCCAATTTGAGCAGAAGTTTTAGCTGCAGTTCCTTTCCCTGCCGCTAGGTTTGCGTTACCTGCTTGTTCAACCAGTCTTTCACCTAGTTTGGGCAGAAGTTTTAGCTGCAGTTCCTTTCCCTCCTACTAGGTTCGCATTACCTGCTTGTTCAACCAGTCTTTCACCCAATTTGAGCAGAAGTTTTAGCTGCAGTTCCTTTCCCTGCCGCTAGGTTTGCGTTACCTGCTTGTTCAACCAGTCTTTCACTCAATTTGAGCAGAAGTTTTAGCTGCAGTTTCTTTCCCTCCCACTAGGTTCAACCAGTCTTTCACCCAATTTGAGCAGAAGTTTAAGCTGCAGTTCCTTTCCCTCCTACTAGGTTTGCGTTACCTGCTTGTTCAAACAGTCTTTCACCCAATTTGAGCAGAAGTTTTAGCTGCAGTTCCTTTCCCTGCCGCTAGGTTTGCGTTACCTGCGTCTGGACGGCACCACCAAGTCGGAGGACCGGTCCCAGCTGCTGCACCTGTTCAACGAGAAGGATTCTCCCTACTTCCTGTTCCTGCTGTCCACGCGCGCCGGCGGCCTCGGTCTCAACCTGCAGGCCGCCGACACCGTCGTCATCTTCGACAGCGACTGGAACCCACATCAGGTAGGGAGAATTTGAATATTGATCACTTGATGTGGTTAAGGATGGGTTGCAGTAGTGAGAATTCACATGTTCATCAGGGCTAAAGTATTTGATGATGATTTGGGAAAGGGAGAATTTGTAGTACTTGTACTGGACTGTCTTGTAGATCTTGTACTGAAGTAATGGGTTATTTTGGATACCCGTAACAAAAGTTTAGGTCAGGGATGAATTGTCACTGAAAGGGGTCTTTCCTAGTCTGTGTAACACAAACTCTGCGGTCCAGAGCTGTAACTGACCCCTTCTAGGAGGCCGGTCGGATGTTGGGCGGGTTGCTATAAGCAAGATTTAATCAGGCTAGGACTTCCCTAATTAAAAGTAACCAGTATTTTGAAGACTAATGATTGACATTTGTTTGTACACAGGATCTCCAGGCTCAGGATCGCGCCCACCGTATCGGACAGAAGTCGGAGGTGCGCGTGCTGAGACTCATGACCATCAACTCCGTAGAGGAGAAGATTCTCGCGGCGGCTCGCTTCAAGCTGAACGTTGACGAGAAGGTGATCCAGGCGGGCATGTTCGACCAGAAGTCGACCAGCTCGGAGCGGCGCCAGTTCCTGCAGGCCATCCTGGAGCACGATAACCTGGGAGAGGATGACGAGGACGAGGTACCGGATGATGAAACCATCAACCAGATGATCGCACGCGTGGAGGAGGAGTATGAGCTGTTCCAGGTATATTTTATTGTGTTTACTTGGTTAGACTGCAGTAGAACATATGCCCAAGGCTAACCCACTTAGCTGGATGCTATTACTACAAAGGGCTTGAACAGTAACCTTTTTGAAAGTTAGTTATATGACAGGACATTAGATTAAAAAAATAGATAAATATTTAAGTATTGAGCTGTCCACAAAACTACTAGACTATCTGCTCTCAAAGTACTGAGCTTTCCACAAAGCAGTACTAGAACACAGTGACAAATATCTAAAGTCATACCCCTTACAAAAAAAGAACATATTGTTTGCTTTGTTGTTGTCTATAGAAGATTTCTCCTTATGAAACAGTGGATAGCAAGCAAGTCCAAGTAATAAACACTGTAGTAACACTAAGTATAGGACATATTTTGTACAAAATACTTATTACTCAACTACAGAATATAAAGAATTTGATAGATACATGTTTCTGACTATAAACTCAGATACAGAAAATAGAAGATTAGATAGGTACATGTTTCTGACTATAATTATAAACTCAGATACAGAAAATAGAAGATTAGATAGGTACATGTTTCTGACTATAGACTTCTCATATACAGAATATAAAGCATTGGATGATGGGATGTATCTGTCTGTATCTGTCTGTAAATGTTTCAGATATGGAATATAAAGATTGGATAGGTTCAGGTATATGACTGTAAACTCTTCACATACAATATATGTTAGGTTGGGTAGGTACATGTATCTAACCACAACTCCTAATAAAGCACAGCTTAGCAAGCTATTCTAGGTAAGAACTTAAAGAAGCAACACTGTAGTACTATCTTCTTTTTAGGACATTGTGTGTACCAAATACATGGCACTCTAATCTGTATCTGTATCTATATAGCCGGTATAACCGCCGTTCGGCGTAACACACCAGCTTCGCAGGCACGCGGCGCGGCAGCAGCTGGTTATATTACAACGAACAACCTGTCACACCTAACTTTAGCACATCTATCTGCAAGTGTTCTTTAAAGCTATCCAGAGAAGATGCCCCTACTGTGCTTGGTGATAACAAATTCCACTCTACGATAGTTCTGGGAAAATTCGAATTTTTGAACACATCAATCCTAGGTTGGTAAGTACTAACTCTGGTACTTGAAGTCATGGCTGGATAATGTAGGATATAGAACTTAGAAGATTAGATAGGTACATGTGTCTAACCACTGTAAGTAACCACAAACTCCCATGTCTGTGCCAGCGCATGGATCTGGACCGGCGCAGGAACGAGGCGCGTGACCCGAACCGTAAGCCTCGGCTGATGGAGGAGGACGAGCTTCCCGCCTGGCTGGTGAAGGACGAGGCCGAGGTGGAGAGGCTCACCTACGAGGAGGAGGAGGAGAAGATCTTCGGCCGAGGCTCGCGTACGCGTAAGGAGGTGGACTACAGCGACGCACTCACGGAGAGGGAGTGGCTCAGGGTAAGGCTATGGGTGTAATATCATGACTACAATATATAGTTAGCATAGAAATAGACTTCATCCATTGTTGTAAGGAGGAGGAGAAGATCTTCGGCAGGGGCTCACGTACGCGTAAGGAGGTGGACTACAGCGACGCACTCACGGAGAGGGAGTGGCTCAGGGTAAGGCTATGGGTGTAATATCATGACTACAATATATAGTTAGCATAGAAATAGACTTCATCCATTGTTGTAAGGAGGAGGAGAAGATCTTCGGCCGAGGCTCGCGTACGCGTAAGGAGGTGGACTACAGCGATGCACTCACGGATAGGGAGTGGCTCGGGGTAAGGCTATGGGTGTAATATCATGACTACAATATATAGTTAGCATAGAAATAGACTTCATCCATTGTTGTAAGGAGGAGGAGAAGATCTTCGGCAGGGGCTCGCGTACGCGCAAGGAGGTGGACTACAGCGACGCGCTCACGGAGAGGCAGTGGCTCAGGGTAAGGGTGTAAGCTTTAACATGTGTGAAAGGGTTAACAGTATGGCCAGTATAGAGATCATCCATTGTTGTAAGGAGGAGGAGGAGAAGATCTTAGGCCGAGGCTCGCGTACGCGCAAGGAGGTGGACTACAGCAACGCACTCACGGAGAGGGAGTGGCTCAGGGTAAAGGTGTAAGCTTTAACATGTGTAAAAGGGTCAATGATGTGGTCAGTATCCATTGTTGTAAGGAGGAGGAGGAGAAGATCTTCGGCCGAGGCTCGCGTACGCGCTTTCACTCTTTGTTAGAAAGGAAACCATCGACAACTTCTTTTGATCACAAACCGACAGGCCCTAGTGAAAACATTAACTCCTTGGCAGAGGTAGTAACTTTTATCTTCCCTATGCTCCTGTAGGCTATTGAGGAAGGCAACCTGGACGAAATGGAGGAACGAAAGAAGCACAAGAAAACACGTAAGAGGAAGGTCCGTGTGGAGGAGATCGAAGAAGAGGGGGAGAAGAAGAAGAAGAAGCGAGGGCGGCCGCCAGCGGAGAAACTGACTCCGAACCCCCCAAAACTGACCAAACAGATGATGAAGCTGTACGACACGGTCATGTACCATGGGGACAGCGCCGGTCGCCAGCTCAGCGAACCGTTCTTCCGCCTGCCATCACGCCGCGACCTGTCGGACTACTACGAGATGATCAAGAAACCCATCGACCTCAAGAAGATCAGGGTCAGTATGATGTGTTCTAGTAGTAGAAGTAGTAGAACAGTTGTAGTTGTAGAACATCCTGATCCTGACTGTCCATCAAAATTAGCTGCTTTGCCAATCAGAAGAGAGTTACTGCAGGTCGTTGAAATTGTTGCACCTTTGCTTTTTGTCCAAGGATTTGACAACTACTGGATCAGTGTATTTAAGGTGTCTAAAAGTTGTGCTCACTTACATACATGTAGCATATTTGGACAATGCTTTACATTTTTTTTTATTTCTCATTTTAGGACCGAATCAAGAACCACAAGTACCGCTGCCTGGATGATCTGGAAAAGGACATCATCCAGATGTGTAAGAACGCACAGTTGTACAACGTAGAGGGATCACAGGTACGCTGGTTATTCCTAAACTAATTGTAGCTAGGTTTCTTCAACTTAAAGTAAGCTATATAAGTGGCTTGTGTGTGTATGAAAATTGGGAAACAACAAAATCTAAAGTTTAGACCCATGAGCCCAAAATCCTGATAAACCATTGCTGTATAGTAGATCTGGACCAGATCAGAGGGATTGGGATGAATCCTCACATTTGAATCCTAATAAGTTAATTAGCTGCATAATTTGCAAGAAGACAGTTAAAAGAGCATATGCTTCTATACTTAAACCCATCTTTTTGTTCATCTCATTGTCTTCCCATATGCCCAGTGTTTGAAGTAAGTGATTTGAAATATGTAATTGAAATGTGTAGATGCCAGTTTTGCAAGGAAGCAGCTATGAGCCATTGATTGATCATTGATTAGGTTTTTGTACTTTGCATTTTAAAGCCTATTTTAATGATTGACACTTGAGTGGCTCTTGTTCTTCAAGTAAGATTTCTAACCTGCGCCCCCCTCCCCACAGATCTATGAAGACTCCATCGTGCTCCAGTCGGTGTTCACCAATGCTCGCGAGCTGCTGGAGCAGTCAGGTGACCTGCCGTCGCCCGGGCAACCTGATGGGGAGGACAGTGAGGAGGAAGAGGAGGAGGAGGGGTCGGAGTCGGAATGTAAGTCCAGGGGGTGAACAGTGCATAAGGGGCTCCATATCCGAGGGGGGATACTGACGGGAGTCTCAGGTAGTAAGTAGGAGTTACATAGTTAGAAGGTAGGGGATGCGACTTTGTATGGGTGACCTTTTCACTGTTGTAGAGTGTGTAAGATAAGGGTCAAAGCACAATGATCAAGGTGGAAGCACAATGCATGTACAAATCTAATGATGGTACATGTCAAAGCCTTGATCTGAGTCCTATTTGAGTTGCTTACAGGTTATTTTAGTAAGATCATAAGGAGTGCAGTTTGAATGAGTGATGGGTGAGGGGGTGGTTCCAAGTTGGAGTTAGGATTGTATTATAGATTTGACCAAAAAATAATGTTTGAAAATGTGACATTTGTTGTCTCCACAGCTCGCTCATCACTCAAGATGAAGATCCGAGTAGGGAAGGGAGAAGGCAGAGGAAAGGTGAGCTGAACAGGTTTAGTAATACTTCTGCAATGACTGCACTGTACCTTGGTAACAAGTTA
Source organism: Branchiostoma floridae x Branchiostoma belcheri (assembly GCA_019207045.1). Taxonomy (NCBI): domain Eukaryota; kingdom Metazoa; phylum Chordata; class Leptocardii; order Amphioxiformes; family Branchiostomatidae; genus Branchiostoma; species Branchiostoma floridae x Branchiostoma belcheri. The sequence continues at coordinate 15,147,235 of CM033037.1, read as the reverse complement.
TGGTTGCCCAGAGCTACTAGAAATCTTCACACGCAATATACATGTATATACGATATTGTATAATGTATTTACAACAACTATCTGTACCAGATTGATACTATAATGTACTAACTGACATAGCTGCCAAACTTGTGAGACACCCAACTTTTACTGTAAAATGCTGCTGCAATCCATGTTGGATAGCTCTTGAGGCAGTCTTTTTGCCTAAATGAAGCTTGGCATCATTTTTATTGAAAACTAAAGTTTGCCCCTGTCATGTCCCACCAGTCCAAGGGTAAGAGCCCACGCAGGAAGCCAGGGCGACCAAAGAAAGCTGTTGTTAGCGACGACGATGACTCAGACACCAACGAGCAACAGCAGGCTCCCAGCGAGGAGGTCAGTGAGCTCTTATGAAACTACGCATTTGATTTTCATGTTCATATTTTGTATTCCACAACACAGAACTGTATTTAGTACATATTGTTGTAACCTGTAGATTATGCATGTTCTGATATCATCGTCATTCCCTGAAGATTGAACTTTTTCTAACTCAAGAAATTTGACTCAACGTAGTCAGCTCACATAGTGAAAGAAGACTAAGAGATCCAGTCACAAATTCCGGTCACAAATCCGAGTCATTTTTCTTGGGTTGGAGAAGTGTTTGGTTTTCTTATTATATAAAATGCCAGCTCATATGAACTTTCCTGCTAATAATCATCAATCCTTGTCCACAGGAGCAGACAGAGGGTGAGGAGGATGAGGGACAGTCACCGAGCTCATCTCACGCCTCGTCTCGCGTATCATCTCCTGCTCCCGGGCACAGCAGAAAGCGATGAGTCATCACACAATCTGATGATGTCAAGAAGAATTGAACAGCCAAGTCAAAAGCAAAGCAGCTTCACATGCTGTCAATTCATAAGATGTATAAAAACACAAGTACAAGCTTACCACATTAGGGAGGTAATAGAATAGTGTTAGAAATATTATTTATCAACACAAGAAGCACATAGTCACCACAATACCTTAGAATGTCCAAAAGACTAAAACAAAACATGTCGAAGAGATGAAAGACCATGTAATAGTTTAGTGTTGACTTCTAGTTGTGATGTCATGGCTTAACATTTCAGTTCAGTTACATTTACCTTAGGCCACACCAATTTAATTTCTTGGTTCACGGATTTTTTCATAAAAAATATGGAGCGAGAGGGCGAAATAAAAATAAAAATAAAAATTGTAAAATGGTTGGGGTAAAGGTAAGGCTAATCTAAACACTATTACTGTACAGTAACAGCACCTGTACCACAGCTTATGATATAAAGGCCAATTTGCTACACCAGAAAGTCAGTGAATGGTTTCATTAATGGTGAAAATTTGCTGAGTGGTAATTTTTATTTTTTTTTCCAAAAATTTGGAGCGAGCGAATCCGTGAACCACGAAATTAAATTGGTGTGGCCTTAACATTTACCTCACTGTAAATTTGATCTGGTTTAAGTTGTTCACCTTGCACTTCAAAAAGAACACTGTAACGTTACAATGTACACGTAATATGATTGATCATGAAGCTGTCGTCTGTCTCCATGTGATAGGAATATCAGAACACAATCATAACATGCTGGTTAGTTCTGTTTTACAAAGTGGCATACATCTCTGTGTAGGCAGCACCTATGCTGTATCAAATCTGTCTCACTGTGGAATCTGCTGTTGATGCACAAGTCAGATTTTATAAAGGTGATAGCAAGATTTGTAGGTCTGGCATGGCTCCTAAGGATATCCTTGTTAAGTAAGATATTGCACTTCACAAAGTTGTCAGTATGTTGACAGCAGAACAAGGATTTTGAATGTTTGGAAAGAGAAAAAGGTATCTCATGATATCTCCATACGATGAACATTTACACATGCATTTTGTCATGCATTATATTGGCAACTGGTTTGGTTCCTAGAACAATGGTCAAAGATGCAATTTAGGACTTAAAGTTAACTGAGGACATTAAAAGTTATAAACACTACTGCAACAAGTCACATTCAACAAATTTGATCAATGTATACACATTGACTTGTAGTTGTAGATTCTGGGTAGGGGGTTATTTGTTGTTATCATCTATATTGTAGGGATTTAGAGCATTTTTCTCGTAAGTATGTGCATATCTCTGTGAAGTCATTGTCATGAATAAAGAAAAAAGAAAACGGAAGTTTGTTATTGTGTCCAATTTTTTTAGGTACATGTATAAGAAGCAGGCAACAGACAGAGATACTAGCCTGGGTGCCAGCCTACATAGTTACTGCCATCCTCCTACGCAGGGACATCCAACAGCCAAACTGCCTGTCTGTACGAGGGCGTTCAAGAAGTAATGCCCCTGACCCATTTCCCAAAGGAGGAGATTAATGAAACTTGGTGCAGTTATTAGTCTTTCTCTTCATAGGAATCACCCAGAGTTATGCATTTCTACCATCGTTTGATGCAGCTCTGGACACCGTTTTTGTAGGGCATCCCAGGTTGGTCCTCCAACAGATGCCTCATCAATGGCAGAAGAGGGACGACCAGGTCTGGGAGCTGTTTCCACAGAGTTCCGGCCATGTTTGAATTCACAATGCCAGCGTTTTACAAGGTCATATGATGGGGAATCATCATAAGTTTCTTTTATTTCATCAAAAGTCTCATTTGGTATGCGTACTTTCAAATACAAAAACTGGATCAATGCGTCACACTCAACTGGCTCCATTTCACACCTGGTCCATTTCACACCTGACTCAGTTCAAACACCTTTAAATCAAAAACCAAAATTAGTACAGAGCTGTTTTTTGCCACATAACCCATAGAGATATGAATCATTACATATGCAAAATTTCATTTAGATCAGACAACTGGAAGTGGGTCAGGGACGGCACCCTTAGTTCCTGAACGTCCTGCGTATAAATATTAATGAGGTTACCCTTATACATGCGAGACAGCTTTTGAAAACGGAACACCTATTCTCTGATTGGCTGACAGCTGGTTTTGGGGGGACGTCCACAGGAACTAAGATTGACGTTTGAAAGAGCAGGGCACATTCAGACGAGCAGTTTGGCTGTTGCATGTCCCTGCGTAGGAGGATGAGTTACTGCTGGCTCAATACTTCTGCTGGCTAACCATGTGGAATAATGCAATTATTTTAAGGTTTTTGCTATGACTTAACTTAGGTACTGCTTAAAGGGGTTTGAAGTTAAGCTCCCCCTTCGAACCTTGCACGAGCTTTGCTGCAGCATTGAAGACACATAGGTGAAAGTGTTTGAAGTTTACAATGACGATCTAATATCAAACTGGACATTTTTCCTTACGTATGATACTATCTACTGATCCCTCTCATTGAAAGTTGTGCCCTCACAATACTTTACCGAGAACATTGCCTGCATACACATTGAAAACGTCTGATATAACCCATGCGTGGATGACCACATTTTCAAGACCATTTAGAGGACGCACGTGCAGTTTGTATTTAAACTGTTAGTGGGGGCTTTTGAGACGTGGGTGTAAACGAATTGACCATTGTGGGCACCCCGGTCAAGTCTGTCTACTCCGAGTGACACGAAATCTCACTGTCTAGGCTATAGTAGCCTCCTTCACCGGCCTCTCTGGGAAGCTTGGCAATTTTTTTTTTTTGGCGGGGGAGCGGGTTTTAGCTCGATTCGCGATTTTTAACCGGGAATATTATGCCGGGAAAGGAATATATGCCGGGAAAGGAATATACACCGGAAGCTTGTACGGGCTAGGCGAAATTGGCCTAAAACCCGCCCCCCCCCCCCCTCCCAAACAAAAAAAAATTGCCAAGCTTCCCAGAGAGGCCGGTGAAGGAGGCTAAGGCTATAGAGTGTTGTCCCTCTTAACCAGTAGGATACAGTTTGAGTCAAACGAACACACTGTAATACGGCCTTTTATCGCGGAGAAGAACTATAGACGTGGCAAGTCTTGTCCGAAACGCATTCCCGATTGAAGTGATTTGTGAAAGTGCGTTGTTGTTGCAGAACATTTATACTGGTCCTCCTTCGTGGCAAATTGCACTTTGTAATGCTTACATGGACAGTTAGTCACTTTCAGTCGGATAAGTCGACCTCTATTATACGAGATCCTGTCAGAAACGTTTTGATGCTTCATTATTAGATGTATCAAAGTCTGGAGATCAACGGTGAGAAGTCCACGTTTACCACAGAAAAGCTCTGTAAGAGCACAACTGTTCAGAACTTAATATCCCTACTTAAACCTTGCCATTCGGCCTTCGGAGCCTAATTTGATTTCTTGCATACGTCATTCTTTTCACTAGGTCATTATCATATTAGCTCAGGTATGCGTGCCCTTGTGGCCAATGGCTTAGATCTGACCGACACGTTTCTTAGCTATATTTGATTACCGATTCGTGTCCTCAGGCGACTCCTACTACTAGTTTCACCTACAAAAGCCAAGGGTCAGTCACCCCCCCCCAAAAGACAGGCGGCATACCGCTCCTTGTGGCTTGAATTACTTCAACCCGAAGCAAAGGAAAATGTTACAAATGTTCTCTTTCGTCGGACCGCTCCTTGTGGCTTGAATTACTTCAAACCCGAAGCGAAGGAAAGTGTTACAAATGTTCTCTTTCCTAGTAAACCCAAGTATGTTTAAAGTAGTTTTGTTGTCCAGAACAGAATTCAGAAGATTTTGTACTAGGAATTTTCAATCATCCAACTTGCCCTTGTATGTTTGTTCTAAACACAATAAAGATCACATAACCCCCAAATAACGCAAAGCAATTGCCGATGAAAAATCGCATTTTTTTCTCTAAAGGTACAGCAGACTTTGTGTCTGCACCATCTTTTAGATCTTGATGAGTCTTTTGTGCTATTTATCATCCTGGGAAGAAACTTTCCTTTTATAATATGTCGCAGACGCCTTGCATTGAAAGACGCTCGCACGTTACTTTCACTTGCCGTGACGGCCTGTGCCATGCCTTCTTAGAGCTTCCTCAGCACACCTGGTGACGTCACGAGTGCGTATCTGTGTACGTACCTGTCGCCGCAGGTGTAACCAGTGTGACCACGCCCAGCTCACTGCGTCTTCACAGACACAGTGCCATCCTGTGTCCGGCACCGGAGACTTAGCGCGATGTTCTTTGCACGCGTGCACTTAAAACAATTGCAACTGTCTGTAACGCTATACGATGGGAGAAGACAGGGCTCAACACAAGCTGTGGAAGCCCAGGCCTTCCTGACTGAAGGGTTATGATAGCAATATTCGGCAAAAATAGGATGGATAATTGGCCAAGAAAGTCACTCCGTGCGAAGGGTAATAGCGGGCAAATAATACCAGTACTTATGAGTTATGACTATGACTGTATGAGTGCTCAAACTCACTGGCAAATCATTTTCACTATATCCATGCAGTGTAGTTAGTCTGACAGAGACAAAAGATGTGGTGGAAATGGCGTAAGTCCGGGCCTAAGCTAGTTCGAAAAAAATAATTGGGAACAAATATTTAGAGAAAGAGACTAGATGCTGTGTGAAAACTGAAGGTGAGAGAGAAGTTTACCTTAGGATACCTGACACTTCGGCCGTACAGGTTTGGATGTTTGGTTTGTTATATAGGCTGACCGCATCACAATGGTTAGGGGAGAGGGGTAGACATAGACTGAGTTCCCTTACAGTTAAGCTGTATTGTCAGCGCAGAAAATTTGAGCACAAAGTCTTCGGAATTTCAGTCTCTAACGTCAAGTGTCGACAAACAAGTCCGCATTTCGAACGCATTTTGAAACAGCTGCAGGAAATTTTGCTGGAGTTGATAAAACACACGATTTCCGCGTCAGGTGTATTTTGGGAAGCGAAATGAGGAAATGACAGGAACCCCGGGCATTGTGTTCAGCAACAATTGTCGCTTTTTCCATTCCTTTGTTTCCTTATAAATGTGAAATACGCGAAATTTCTCACGAAAACCGAGGCTTTTTCTTAAGACAGAGCTGAGGGTTGTACTGTTTGAAGAACAACAAGCAATATACTCAGGAGTATCATTATTCAGAAAACCACTTCTAGAGAGTTGTAAAAACAACGCCTACACCTGACATTCCGTCTCATCGTAGTGTCGGCCAGTACAACCCACGACTTGGGACATCAACTCCCCGAGGCCTGTATTGAAATGGTGGATTTTCAGAAGCCCCTATTATTTCTGCTCCAGAAGTTTCACATTACTAGCACCATTGATAAAGAAACAACGGACTGTTAATGGAAACTTGGGCCTACATATAACTCATGCATTTTCAACAATACAGACATGTTTAATAGACTCATAGGAAACAGTCATACAAAGTATATAACAATATATGACGTGTAATGTTATAAATATTGGATTTAATAAATGACAAAGAGGCAGAATAAACGTTGCTATCTGCATGGTGTATGGTGTCTTCTGTAGAATATTACCTGTCGTTCTTACTTGCAAAAGAAGACGTTGGTCTTGAATCGTGGCTTTGCAGTGGATTTATGGTTGTTTGGGGGAGTATGGCAGTGGTTGTGACTTGTTGCCGGTTTGTTATGATGCCTTTTTAACCTGTTACTCACCCAAACAGTGCGACTAGTCACCATAGCTGACCCGGGGGCGCCCAGAAACCGCCAACATCGCGGGTCAGGTGTCAGGACCGGTATTTTTAGGTCCAGGCGATAGTATTGTGATAGGAATGCAGGTGAACGGATTCCTTGGCGCCTGGCCAGCTTCCAGCTTTTCATGTTCCCGCCACTTCACAGAGACACGGTTTCTATCCTTCTAGCGCCACATTAGATTTGGTGTTCTTCGAAGGGGGTTATACTCCCTGGAATTCTCCTTAACTGATCTCAAGTAAGACCTTAACAAAACAAAGAAGTCAAAAAGGGAACCCAAGTTGTGTCTAGTCGAGGTGAAATATGAATAACGTTTAATGAGACGAGAAGTACTCTCTGTTTTGGGTCAAGTTTCTCTACTCCAAGCATTGCTTGCTTGAAAGCCTGCTTGCATCTGAGAGAACCGTCCGTATGGACGCCCTTTCCTTGACTGGTGCCTCCAGACTTCGCACTTGGGGCGGCAAAATCCTCAGAACTAGCTCAAGGAGCGCAGACGACAATAGCTTCATACATGGTCTCAGTTACACTCAAGGCATTCAGAGACTTGGAGGAAAGCCAAGCGTCTCCTTAGATTCCCGCCACAGAACACCTGGCTTTCTGTGCCACTGCCCCCTCTCCTATAAACCCAATGGGTCAAGGGAAGGCCATGAACAAGCAATATCCGGGATTTGGGCGGTACTATTTAGGGAAGGGTTGTGCTAAATGCATGGCTAAAACCACCACGCTAGAGGCTTTGTTTATAAACACGTTTTGTATGACGTGACTTTGACGATGGGTTAGGGGAAGACAGACATGTCTATCGGGCAGGTAGGTATGTCCTCAGGCGTGTGATCCGCAAAATATGCAGGCGTGTTTGCTTTTAGCGGCCATTTGAATGATCATTGGTATGTCAATCATCATGTGAACATCTATTTCATAGCCTCCTATCAAGATATGCTCTAAGCAGATGTGTGGCATTCATTGATTTAAATGTCTTTTAATGAGTTTGAAAAAAACTTTTTCTGTCTTCCTTTCTTTCCTTTTTCTTCCTGTCTTTCTTTATTCTTTGCTTACTATCTTACTACATTTTTTGATGTCGCCAAGGAATGATGATAACTGATCACAATAATGATGAAATGAACGAATGAGTGATTGAGTGGCAGAAGGATGACACATTGCTCCATCTGCTATCTCATGAGATACAGTAAAGCGTAATGTTTCTTGATAGCCCTATCAAAGGTCAACAAGTACCCTTCTACCGCAAACAAACGCAATTACCTAAATCAAGCCCGCATCTTACGTGACAGCAGCAAATGTAACTGTTATGTATTTCAGCTAGTGATGATGTCACCTTTGTAAGCGACACCTACCAGACGTCACCCGATACTGCAGTCACATGCCTGTGTTTCCTTTGGCGAGGATCCAGTGGGTTTAGCGGATGATCAAACCAGTGGAGAGAAGCTTAAAGCTGCGTATGTCTATGTGTGTATGTGTATGTGTATGTGTGTGTGTGTGTGTGAGTGTGTGTGTGTGTGTGTGTGTGTGTGTGTGTGTGTGTGTGGCTGCATGTCTTGCGTGCAGTCTGTCTGTGTGTCTCGTGTGTCGTATGTGTGTATGTTTGTGTGTGACTTTGTGTGAATGTTCGTATTGGGTGTGCGCGTGCGTGCGTGCGTGGTGTGTGCGTTTGTGTTAGTATATTAGTGTGTGTGTGTGTGTGTGTGTGTGTGTGTGTGTGTGTACTGCCCTCTGAAGAAGGACACAGACTGTGTTATGAATATTCAAAGTAGCTTCGAGATGCCAGGTAGCTCGACTTAATTGACGGAAGTTGTGCATAATGACGGAATTCAATTTTTGTCCAGACTAACATTTACATATGTCCTTCTTCAGAGGGCAGTACACACACACACACACACACACACACACACATCATTGTCATGGGAGGTCTCCGCAATATCACATGGAACGTGAAAACCTAAACATAAGCCATATACATCTGCTTTGCTTATAAAATAGCACTGGTAGTAGACATGCATGTAAAACACGTAGTCATGTCCTGAAATGGTAGCGATTCGGAGATCGCCCTCTGATTGGTCAGCCTGGGGGTGTGTAGTGGGCGTCGTCTCTGTATGGGGTCCTTAAGACCCGAGTGTTGGAATGACCAGGATAAGTTCCGGTTATAAACGATCGCATGACGTCCTGTCGCTGGCCTCCCGCCAGAATCCGCTATTATGATCATTGCTAGCTGTTCCCGCGATTGCGTTTCGCCCCACCGGAGCCTCTGGTCGATCGATAGACAAACATAACATGCATAAGGATGATTAAGGCTTTAAGTCTGTCACATGGTGCCTCCAGTACGTCATTAACATTGAGAAATCGTAAACTTGACGGGAACAGCAAGTCTGTCATTTACTTGGGAAGAGGAATGCCAGCTGCTGCTCTTGGCTCGTCAATGGGGAAAATGTGGTGACGTGTAAGAGTATTTGTCTCTTTTGACAATTAAAAGAGGTCTCGAGCTCGTATTTGGGTATGTAAAATGGAACAAAGATTTGGATGTCTTTCTTGCAATTGGTCGGCGATGACTCTGGCTACGGTTATCAACGAGTTTGCCATTGATCATCACCGGTAGAGGGCGCTTTAAACACGTTAACCGTAAACTTTAGGTCTCAGCATTGGTAGCCAAACCTTATTTGGTGGGCCTGCGTCACATTTCCAAACCGGGGTCCGACCGGGCAGCTTTCGGGAGAGAAAAGTATAATATAAAAGACACCAAACTACACAAGACGTAAAGAGAATAGTCGTGTGTATAACTTGTCTATATTTTTTACGTAATACATTTTTTTTGTTTCCTCGACAGCCCGGCCGGGCACCGGTTTGGAAATATGACGTTAACCTTAGGACAAAGGACAATCATCCTGGCGATTATTAACACAACGTAACGACTTCATTTACATCATTTGTGTGTTTGATTAAAGTTTGCCATCGCATCAAAGCTCCCTTCAACAAAATTTCAAACAAAGTATCTAACTTTCGCGTAACCGCATCTATTCTGCTTGTATTACCGACCGAGGATATCCAATAGTCACACCAAATAAAGTCTTTGTGCTGTCTTTCAATGAGATGGCATCAGGTGGGGATTCCGTTACTCCTTATCATTCCCATTTCACTCAATACAGCTTTACTTAGAACTTTCCGGCTGTGATAAAGATCACATAGCCACACATGGTTTACCTTCTTCTTTCAGATACGATGAGATTGGAATACTTTTTTAGTTTCCCATCCCCGCGTGTATTAGCTTACGAACTAGTCTCTACCAGATTTCCGCCTGGCTGACCAGTAATAGGGGACTTAGGCCAAGCTAGGAATAAAAGTCTAGTAGGAGTTATTGGACTTGGAGTGAACTGACCGATAGCTGGATAGACTGCAAAAGAGTAAGTGAAAACCCATAGCAACTTATTTGTCCCTCATCATCATCGGTCGGCTATTTGGCCAAATTCTTCTCTTTTTTAACCCAGCTGACATGTCTGCCTGGAGACTACTTAATACAAACGACCATGTTCACACAAGACACAAGCATTCCACTCTACTTCTCTAAGGGTTGACAGGGTTATTCTGAGCGAGTGGGATGGCTGCGGGGTAAGTGTGAAGTCGGTGAAGGTCCCGCCTTCACTGACCCGGGATGTCTCCGGCGCGTGTTTCCCGCCATTTCGGCTATAAATAGACATAAGGGGGATCGCGTGTCGCATTAGAGAGCTAAAATTAGATCCACGCAAGACGATCGGATTGATCTTCTTGACTGAAATGGATACATTGGGCGGAAGTGTTTCTTGAAATGTTATCTAAAGTGACAGGAGGAGGGCGCGAAAATGTCGTCTTGCCTGACCTCCTTGTCGCCATGGTGACGGGTAAGATGCCTTTGCTAAAGGGGAAAGCTGTCATCAAGACTTGGTGTCAAATTTGGTGAAACTTAAAGGTAAGAAAACGTCTGGAAATAATCCAGGTCTTTAAGGAGATCTACTTGAACCGGTTCTGTGAAAAGACAAGGTTTGAAGAAGTTAATTGACTCCTTGCACAGTCGCGACATACAGGACCATACAGACGTTCCCGTTTCATCTTTTAAGGGAAACCAGATTGTCTTCTTCGAACCAGGAAAGTGTAGAAAGAGGGCCTCTTTGTTCGACTCAAATCACACAAAGTAAGAAGCTTTCAACAATTATCTCTTGCATACTTGGTCTGACTCAGACAAAACGCGGTTTTCCTTGAGCGGTTGTGTAGAGAAGCAACAATATTTAGTTCCCAAACACTCACCCTGTGCCTGCACGCACCACACCGAGTAAGAGGTTTTCTCTGCAAGTTGAATCAGCAAGAGCTGTCCTCTTACCATCACAACGCGCTTTCGTGAAATAAGATTTGTCTTCAAGTCTCGTCCCAGGTTGAGCCTGCCTGTTGGTGTCATTTTTATCTTGGCGTTCTTGTGGCCGATGCAGTGTATCGCGCGCACACACGCGCACGCATGCGAGCACACACATACGCACAGACACACGCAAGTACACAAAGGCGCACGCGCAAGTAACACACACACACACACATACACGCACGGGCACACACAAACACACACAAACACGTACACACACAAACACACACACACGCACGCACGTACACAAGCACATACACGCACACATTCACGCACGAACACACACACACGCACACACACACGCACAAACAGATATTGATATTAATTGACCACTATACAAGTGCCAGTCAGGGTTGGGCGCACCCGGAACGACTCTGACCTAGGACTTACATCCAGGATAGCGTCCTGAGAAGGTCTTTATTGTTTTGTCATTAAATATTGATAAAACACGCGCCAACACGTGCGTTCTGTGTTTTCAAACATTGCCGCCGCAAGGACAACAAATGTTTTAGCATTGTCCCGTGATCGGGGTCTCTTTGTTCTAAATAATATAATGATTACTTACACACTGTAGTCAAACGTGAGCTATACGCTTACAAATATTTCCTTCCAAGGACAACAGATATTATCCGCCGACTCCATGTCTCTCCCCATCCGGTATTAAACCCCAGTCATCACTCACATGCACTACCCATGCATACTTGTTTTACAAATATCCCTCTCAGTGGCTGTAATGTAACGTACATGTATAGTCATGTAGTCTTAAATGATTGATGACACATGCAATAAGCTTCAGATCTATGCCCTTACACACTCTAAACTCTTCCCAAACTCAGCTAATTCAAGGTAAGTCTAAGAGATCAAAACGACAAAATAACTTTCATGAACATATTTTTGTCAGCTTCCTTACACTTGATCGATGGCATGTCACTTGATGAACGCATGTGAATTTGAACTGTCCGTGTATGTGTGCGTCAATACTATGCACCATATCACCAGCACGCCCGTGTTCAGCATAAAATCATACTATAGCGTTAGACAGTTTTCTAAATTATACAGTTTGTGATGTTGAAATTGCCGCTACCCTTAGCGAGAGCTCTGACAGAAAAATAAAATGAATCGAAGCAAATCGGATTTGCACTTGTCAAGGATATTGCACTTGTACAGACGATAGAGTAGATATTACTCCGCCGCAAACTGCCCATCAGCGGTTTCTTCCCGCCAGATTTGCCTGCCGTTGCAGACGTCCTTTACGTGACAGGAATGGTTTTCCCGCCAATTTCCAGACAGACCGATGGCTGATATCGATTTTTCCATCCTTTCGGCAGCGTTTTGTGCGCGCGGCGGGATTTATATCTGCGTTGCACAACCATCCGAAACGTCTGCTTGTAGAAATATGTATTTTCTTCATGATTTTTTACAACCGATTTCGATTGGAAACTCCCAGAACAATTTTGAGCAAAAACTACTTCATTTCAAGAATGATATCATCGCGAGACCGTTATATAAAAGAGAAATGCAGACGACATCACGCCAAATATTGTGATTTTTTTCATAACGCCATGCGTTCCTTTGGGAATGCAAAGGTGATGAAAATTTAATGGCTCTTGAGCAGCTTTCCTTATTAGGACAATGTTATGAAACGGATCAATGGAGGGATCATGTTTTACGGTACGAAGCGCCTTTATTCATAACGTGATAAAGCAGGGGCGTGGTACAACAAAATATTCTGAATGCCTAGAAAAACCTTGAATCTCCAAATTTAACAAATGATGCAATTTTGGATGATTAAAGGGCTTGGAGAAAGCTTTTTTGTCTCAGACCCAGTCCCACCAGGCCTAACGTACTGCAGACGCAGAGGCGCCCCATAATGCGTTCGCTAGTTGCAAATCAAGCTTATCTCGCCATGCCCACTCGAGCTGGTCCATTCCTTGCTTTCCAGGGGCGTAGAAAGTGATTGTAGCTCCAACTTTGGAGCGTCTTCTGCAATCTGTTACCATGGTAACGGATAAGGTACAGCTATAATGTCAGTACCTAAAGAAAAGTCATTCCCGTGGCTAATTACCATTTCTAAAATCAATTTTTGGACAACTAACGTTCCCCGCTTAGTATAACAGAAAAGCGCGGGAAACCCAAGTAATGGTACTCTGGAAATCACCAGCGCGCATGCGCATCCGGGTTACTACTATCTACTAGTCCTGGAATTCCCTTTGACCTTGAGTAGAAACATGTAGGTTAGGGACAGATGGAGAAATATCTGGGTTATAGGGACAGGCGCTGTCCTAACCTTGAACATGTTGCTTCTCTACGGCAAAATTAAAGTCAATCCCTTTCTGGTGAGCATTTATAACATACACTTCTTTTGCAATAATTATTTCATGTAACGATTGTAAAACATAACTGTTACATATGGATTGTTGCACGTTTCCTTCACCAACTTTCGTCTGCCACTTATAAAACGATTTCGTAAAAATCGTAAAAAAACTCGAGCTCACTGTGACGCGCTTAGTTTTTGCTTATCAAAACCACCAATCTGTATAGATATGTGCAGGATGTTAACGTTATACGAGATATATAACCTCCTTGATGTGTACTAATCCACAAATCGTTAAACGGTAAGCACCTGATACGTCCGGCTACTTGTCGAGTGTTCAATATATACTACATGATCGCTGCCGTATTTCAGCTTATGGTAGCGTTTCAGACACGTTATATAGTCTGATTATAATTTCAAAGATGAATTGGATGTCGTGCTGGTGGCGTTCATTAAAAATCGTGGCGGGACGAATTGAGCCATCATTCCCCACAGAGCGTAGTACACGTACTGCGCGGGTCCCCGTTCACAAGTACAGACGTACGTGCTGACTGACACGTTTAGTCATGCAGAGGGGCTGCTGGGTTAGGTAGCACAGGCTCGGCGGAAAATTCCACACTTTGGAATCTCGTGACCAGACTACACACTTCAATCTTGTGACCAGGTAGGTATGTGTACGTTAATTAAAGATAGAAAATGACATACTCAGAGGTTTTTGAAAAAAAAATGCGTTAAGTTGACCAGATAAATGAAATAGAAATTTAACCAAAAAAAACTACACAACAGTACTAGTATTTTCTTTTAATTTTGTCTCTGACATGCAAATTACTCCATTTGCTGTCAACGCAAGCATCTTGAATTCAAATGAGGTGGGTATGTTATTTCAAATATTTTTTTTATGTGGATCTTTACAACTTGCTTAAAATTTGACCGATTGATTACGATTGATTGTATAGGAGTTTTTCTAAAAAAAAATGAATTGTCAATGTTAAGGAATGATACGTGCGAGACGCGTTTGGCACTTTGCCAAGCCGACGTGTGGCGCAGTGAGGTTCTGCGTGAGCTGCGCGCTCCGACCTTTTCGGGCTGCCGGCTCATCAATATTCACACCCGGCTGTCTGTGGAAGTTGGGGGGCTGTGAAACCGACAACGTACGCACCGGTTTTAGCCGGCGGCGACGTCGTCTCTCATCGGCGCGCTTTTACGTCAGACGTCACTCAGCGTCACGTGGAGTGTACAGTGCGTGCGTCGCATGTTGATACAAGTAGGGCGGGGTGGGGCATGGCAGAAGGAGATATACACCGTCTGGATACAGCTCCCAGCTCCACATTTATTCTACATCTGTATCCAGCTATAATATTTGCATAAATCATATCTATTCTGTTTTCAACGTTAACTTTACTTCAGCTTAACACATATCAAATCGAAAAGTCCTTGTTGCTAACCATCAAGAGGATGACATTTTTCATTTACGGATCAATACTTTTTGGTAATATTAGTATTTGCATAAAATCATTCACGAAAATGTATATGGAGGGCATCATCAGTTGTATCTTTAGATTTTCCTTAGCTTGTATGTGACGCATTTCCACAGCAGTGCGAGCTATGATGTAGGAGCGATTCGGGATAGAATCTAGTCTGTTGATACATAAATTTATGTTGTCCTCAAAGCACCAACTCTCTGGTTTATCGGTAAATAATAACCTTGACAGGCACAGAAAATGCAAACGATTTTACCCAGCCCAAATCAGACTACATGTATTAAGCCTAGACAGAAAAGAGAGCAGACAGCCATTCTATATTGTTAACAGCTTTACGTCCATGACATACAAACACACAGAGAATAGGCACTGCGCCATAGTAGAGATGGAAGCTATGTGAACGCCACTCACTCATCCGTCCAGTCCATGTGAGTATTGCTTGTATTGATTGACCCCGCAATACATAACATGACCCGAGATGACGTCAGAACGACGTAATGAAAAGATTTATATTACTGTGGAGTCTGGTTTATGTCTACACAACACATCATTAAAACGACCCCAGGCTACAAATACGTCAGAAATGAAAGCGTTATCGAACTCTGAGAAAACATGTTCTAGCCTTGTATAACCTCAACGACCGCAAATTCAGTCAAATGATAGGGGAAGTGGGTAAAGTGGTGATAAAAGACCGCACACACACGTACGCACGAACGTATACACGCATACACACACACACACATACACGCACGCACACACACACACATACACACAACCTGTACACGCACGCGCACGCACACACATGCACACAGGCGCGCACGCACACACCACTCACCCACGTTTACACACACGCACAGACACACGTATACACACGCACACACACACACTCATGGTCAGTCATTTCACCTTCCCTCTGCTTGGAGAGACCCACTATTTTACTGGTGCTAATCGGACCAGGGTCAGACGGCTGTCACCTTTGGAGCTATTTCTAGTCTTCACTATTTGGTGACATAAACGCTGGATTTATCGCCGCTCGCTCAAAGGAAAACTGTTGAGTGAGTTTTAGGACTGTGGAAATGGCCTGTATGCACGGACGAGTGAATCAGAATCATACTTATCTTTATTGCACGTTTATGCCCAATGCTTATTGAGTGTGCATAAACATATAATGATCCACAGTGAAAAGTAAGACACGCTTCATTGATATTCTCCGTAGCACCCAGTCTTTTCATCCATTCTTTCATTTTTCTGCAGTCGTTTATTGTCAAGATAGGGCACCCGGTCTAACTAAGCCATGAAACTCGGCCGCGATTAGCCGCGAGTGAGCGAGCGAGCGATTAGCCGCGAGTGAGCGTGGTCCAGTGGATTGGCTTGCGTCCCTAATGTTTGTGTACCCTTAGGGGTCAACTACATATGAGTATGGTCATTGTATCGAATGGTCATTACTAATTTTGAACTGTCACCTTCCAGCAAAAAGAAGGGCACCCGGTCCACCCCAACACTTCTTGGTCAGCGAAACTCTTATGCCACTGGTAAATCTGCCTGGAGATAAGTCTACACAAGTGTCACCAGAATGGTCGTCCGAGGCGACTCTGATCGCCGTGCTGACAGTGACACGTTATTTCCACGAGAGTGCAGCTGCACAAACACACCAGAACTGACATCTCGGACATCAGGGTCATCTCGGACTGTGGATTGTGCATTCAGCACCAAGGGCAGATGCCACATTAGCGTTTTACGTGGAGCCCTGTCACATGGCATTCGTGGTATAGCCATGCATGTGCCTTGCGAAATTCAACTGTCTTATTACGGAAAAGGCTGCCTTAGATCTTTGGTTTAGTCAAAGCATGCCTAAAAATACTGCGACATCAAAATATTTCGACGTTCTATGAAGATATGTGAATGCGCTATATGAGGTCCCTTCTAATTCTTCCTTCCTAGAAAATCTTTTCGTCTTTTGAAACAGAACAATATCATGACTTTAGGTCATTCATTTATAGAATCAATTTGGTATTACAGCATCACATAAACACTATAGCCTAAGCGTTGCAATAACCTTTTGGCAATGTTGTAACTAATAGTTTTAAATGCAACGTTGCCGTGGTATGCTCGCGCGCGCGACCAAGTATCAATATTAGAAAGTAAAATCCAGCGTGAGGCCTGTGCTGAAATGACGCATTTTATCATTTCAGCTTTGTGAGATAACAGTGAATGAACGTACGTGAATATCGACACCATCATAGAGAACCTACTGAGCTCTTGACCTCACGGAAACTTCGTAGCTAGTTCTGTGGAACCCATCAGTCAATAAAACTCCGTGTGGAACGTACTCTCCGGTCCGTTAATCCATTTTCCGATTCCCGTCACCCCCAGCGCGCCAACTCACGCACGTAGCCATGTAATTAGCATAAGCCCTCTATCAAGCACAGGGCGTTGAAATGTTAGCCTTTACCAGGCTCCGTGGATCGGTAGAATCATTATCCTCACCACATTTCGTGGTGAGGAAACGTACTCTTCTAGCCGGCTAACTCCCCTAGCGTACTATAGATTCTATTTGTCCAATTTCTACAATTAGACCACCGATCCACGAAGCCTGGTAGAGTCTATTGAAATGTGTCGATGAGCCTTTTTGTTAGCGCGGCGTTCCCATTGGACACCGTCCATGCCTGCAGTATGTACATGTACATGTACACGTACGTAAAGAAACAACACTGTTAGGTCATTCTGGAGCACATGTAACTTAACATCTTGTACAATAACAATTGTCAAATCCCATAGCTAGTTGATCACAGTCCAAGGCCTAGGTTTCGTTTAGAATCCGTTGTTACTATTCTCTATAGACAGTGAGGCAGCGTGGTTTGTTATACGTATTGTCGCATCTGCTTGGAAAGAAAGAAGATTTACAATGTCAATGTTGCCGATCGCAGTACGTTCAGCCCCCCATGTAGACGTCTAGTGTAGTCTAAAGATCAATACAAGATCCTGAGTGTCAAGATAAACTTAACATAGGATATAGTCTTACCGGTGTAATCGATACATCCTTAAGACAGGCAACTATGTGCGCAAATAACCCAGCCAATAATCAATGCCGGGATTAGAGACATGTCACTACTCCACCAACAAAGTCAATATTGAAAAAAAATCACTGGCATTGTGTGCAGAGGTCTAACAGTCCAACTATTGTTCTCCTTTCTAGCTACCAGAGCAAACAAACTACTAGTAAATCAAAGTTCAGTTCCATATTGAGGTATGCTCATTCTTACACTAGTTATCATAGAAGTTGTAAAATATCTGTGATAACCCCACACGATCCTATACACGTGCCATGTGTGACGTCTCAGGCATTGTTGGAGCATTTCTGTTGACTGGTCATGTAAGAATCAGACCTATCATTGAAATCTCCGTGTGTTTATGTAATCTGACATGGTTTTAATTTGACTAGTGATTATAGACACTACAAAAATCATTTGACAACTTGCAGGTTTAACCGTCCAACATGGCGTACATTACTTACGTCACAATCACGTGGGGTCAAAAAACTGTTCATAGCAATAAAGACACAGATTTTTATTTTACTTCTACTCAGTTTTGATCAAACTAATATCATTTCCTACCTGCAGATCTACATGTGACCATACTGAAGTTTCTGTACTATCAACAAACTTTTAGTATCGCCAAACTAGAGACCCTGCAGCGTTTATTCAGTGAGCCGGATTTTACCCGAAACGACCCCAGTAAAACATCCAAAAATAGCAGCGGCTGACGCTAAGGATCCTCAGCGGGGACGCTCTTCCCTCCGATCGTCAGATATGATTGACGTACGCAGCGGACGTCATTCCGGTAAAATAACAGTGCACCACACTGTTCCGCTATGTACAACGAAAATCTCAAGCAGCACAGTCCACACTGTAAAAGGGAACATGTTCGCGAAGATTTAATGTCGCGATAACATTAGGGGGAATGGGATGTTCTTGGTGGTTTTAAGTTCAAGGTTTAAACAAGGGGCTAGGCTGACAGAAGACAGGGCTAAAATATTCGCGGTGGTTTATGTTCGTAGTTTCCGGGTGAGCTGAGGTTTCATGTTCTAAACTCTGTCCACTTCCAACTGAGGTTTCCCTTATTTACGTCTATAAACTCATTGCATTTCCTGACAAAAATCAAAGATTTTATTGCATGAAGCCGGCCAACAAATACCTAAAATCAGTACCTTAAAATGCCTCTAAAAAAAGTACCGAAACACGATGCAGCCCTCAGTCATATCAAACATTCTGTCAACTAACTACTTGGTACTTGATCTATTACACAATATCTAAGCACCCTTGTGAAATAGGAAACACAGTGAAAATGTCGTCTGTACTTTTATTTCCCCCACAGAGAGGTAAATATAACCACATAAGCACCCTTGTGAATTAGGAAACACAGTGAAAACGCCGTCTGTACATATACTTTTATTTCCCCCACAGACAGGTAAATATAACCACATAAGCACCCTTGTGAATTAGAAAACACAGTGAAAATGTCGTCTGTACTTTTATTTCCCATACAGGGAGGTAAATATAACCACATCAATCTTTCCCACAATTCACGTTGCTGATACAGCTGGTGTCCCCATATAGGCTCATCAAAGCTAGTTTCTGTCAAACCTCTTGGCTCACTGACAATGAAAATGAATTAGCTAGCCAAGACGAGGGAGTACTTTCTCATAGGTTAGGTCGGTCAGTGCAGATTTCTCTCTTTCGAAACAATGGCCGACCAAGCCTCATAAAATATTTCCGATGTCTATTGCTTTGAGCCCACCTATAAGTCTGTTAGAGAGTGCTTAGGCTCAGGCTGTTTTTTAAAAACGTTTTTCCAGTCGTTTTAATTGGGCTTTCTATTTTGTACTCTTTCTTGATGTCTTTCTACTCTGTCTTGATATCAGGCCGCGAGACATCAAGAAAATAGAAAGCCCGACAAAAACGACTAAAAACGTCCGGAGCCTAACATCTGCTTGGAGGGTATACATCAAAGCCATTCCGGGAACATCCTGCGATGTCTGCCATGTACGTGTAGGTCGTTTGGCGGTGAAGGTCACGCTATATCAGTCTGGGGTCACGACCTTGGCGAGACGAGCGATCGGTTTAGAACTGTCAGCAAAACTGGTCTGGTAATCTCCAAGCAGATGTTGGGAGGGGAGATCAT
This sequence comes from Branchiostoma floridae x Branchiostoma belcheri, assembly GCA_019207045.1. Lineage (NCBI taxonomy): Eukaryota > Metazoa > Chordata > Leptocardii > Amphioxiformes > Branchiostomatidae > Branchiostoma > Branchiostoma floridae x Branchiostoma belcheri. Next base: position 15,127,299 of record CM033037.1, on the reverse strand, counting down.
AACGTTTTATGTTTGGCTCTCTGTAACTGCATGTAAAAAAAACCGGAGTAGCCAGCAAGAAATAAAGATTTGGATTTTCCTTTTTGCTTGGAGAGCCTCTGTGTGCACGTGGTGGGGTCGGGGTGGGCAATAGAATCGTTCAATAAAAGGAGCAAGAAGGAAAGAAGGATGGAAGGAAGGAAGGACGGGCGAATTGATGGATGGATGAAACTGAGGAGGACGAAGCATAAAGTTAAAAACAGAAAATGAAAGTGGTAAAAAGTATGGTTAATCATTAAAGATGAAAGGGATAGAAAGAAGAAAAAAAACTTATTCTCTTACATAAAAAACTGCGCCTTATCGGTATTACCTGTACTTAGCTTGTTAGATCATATAAAACGGACAATAATGGCCTTTACGTACTCATACATCCATTTATTCACTCACTCACTCACTCATTCATGCATTCATCTAATTGTCTCTTTTTCTCCCTCGCCAGACTGACGCCCAGCTACTCCCGACAACCCCGAGCGTTCCTAACGCGACATTCCATTGGCATAAGATAATCACAGGCTAAAATCTGGGTACAGTGGAAGCCAGTTAATTGCACATCGGATTAACGCACACTTCTGTTAACTGCACAGAATAGCTGAATTCCAAACCGGTGTGGTCCAGCTAGATAACTTCGCATTATTGCACCAGCCGGATAATTGCACCAAATTCACTGGCAAATAGGTCGTGCAATTAAGCGGCTTCTACTGTATTAAGAAGAAAGGGAGAGGATATACAAGTACTTATCTACCGAAATTGGGACAGGCTCTGCAGTAGTACACACAGGGAAGGCGTAGTGATCGATGAGTGAAGAATGGAGTTGATGAGAACGTAACATTATAGTGCTAAGGACGATTATGAATGACGAAAAAATGGTACAAAATTGGAAAACGTAAACTATTACGTAGTATAAACTTTCTCCTCGGCCCGGAATTTTCAAACGATTCCTTTTAGTTTTAAAGCACTGCATGCCCCGTCTATCCTACCTATCTATCTATGAGCTGCGTAAATCCGGGCATTCTTTCTCGCTGGCGCGGGTAATAGTCGCGATATCACTTGCAATAATTACTTGCCTTTCGTTTCAAACGCATACCTGTGCCGCCCCGTGCCCCTGGACAGGGGAAGGCGCGACAATCCTCCCCTCGGGCGAGACGTCCCCTTATGTCTGTACTACTGACACCGTTCCCACGAGGATAGGGTGCGCAGAAAATGGGCATGTCTGATCCAGTGTAATCCCATCAAAACACATAGGAGGCGTCACTTAAGCTTTCTGATAAGTTAGTCTATGTACAAGAAGATATATATCAGTGCTTTCCGAAAGCTGCAAAAGGAAAGATGATTCAAGAACCTGCGGCGAGAGCAAAGGTATATTTGTGGAAGTTTTGTTTGTTATTGATGTTCCTTAGCCTCCATAGCAGACTCTCAGCTGGGACTTTCTTCTTTTTTTTTTGCTCATAATTTTCGGCCCATACTGGCCGGCGGTACAAGCGGCCCAGTTGAAAAAGAAACGGCCAGCAAAAGTGTATTATATATGAGCACCAAAAAAAGACGAAAAAAGGCCCAGAGAGCCTGCTACGGAGGCTAGTTCTTCCTCATGTTGCGATGTTTTATTTTTTATCCACCTCTATTTTCTAATGAATCTCCAGTGGAGGGCGCACATAGACCAAAGTTAAATTTTGCAAGAGGGAGAAAAATTGCAGGTAATGTTTCCTTCCATTTAAGATTGAATCAAACAACAAACAACGGCACCGTGAATGCCATGGATGTTCGATTCATTGCGGTCATTACCATGGCAACTGGTGATCAACTTCCTTGCCCGCTAGGTGGCGCTATGGGCAGAGAGGATCATGGTGTCATGACAGATCGTTCATTCTGCCAAGTGTGACGGAAACATGTGAACGACTTGGGAATGACGGAAGATAACGCAAGAAAATCGTGCCGCACTAAGTAATCAGAAGTCGTGGACTGTTCCGATTCTGGACTTCCTCCAAGAACAATTTGAGTAGACGACCCTTCATCTGTTTGTTATATGTGATTAGGTTTATATATACTTTTCATGGTATTATATGCTTTTGTACTTATAAATATTTGAGCTGAGAAGCGACTGGTCTATTTACTAAAAGACCTCCGCTTCCCGATACACAGACTATACAAGGAAACTGGGGAATCCACGTTTCCTTCTTGGTCCGCCAAAACTTTGTCCCAGACACCTCCTGTCACCACTGCGGGATCTTGGACCTGATCCCTCCGCTAGCCACGTGATCCGCGGCCAATCACGTCACAAGTTCAAGCCGAGAGACGACGGACAGACGTTGGTCTGGGGAATCTCCCGGATGTGTGGGGTTTTAAGAAGTTACTGTTTCCTTAGTTTGTGAGCTGTTCTTAAGGAATCTTACCTTGGCATCTTGTCAAGAAGCGCGTCTTCCTTGGGCTCCAACAGGATATGTAAATATCAGGCTCTTACATTGGGCTGTGTTTTGATGACACTGCTTATCAGTCATATGTTATTGTTTGTTTGTTTTTTGTTTACGCATTGATTGAAAATGACTTTGAATTTCTTAAGTCATTCTCCCATGAGAGCTACCACGGGACAACTTTTCAGGCTTATGCTTGTTACAGTATCTTTTTTTTTTCAAATTGGGTATCATCAAAAGTTGATTTTTCGGCTACTTTTTGGCTACTGATCTTGACGTCCCTCAACAGGTGATGCGGTGAGTGACAAATATACGTCACTTCCTGTTCCGCTTAAGATTGACGTGAGGAGACTGTTGTGCCAACACTGCGCGTTGGTCGTCGGTGTCGTCCCATGTCCTGGTGTGACTACCTTTAGATAAAACCTCACGAATTCTGAGAATCGTGTATCTCAGCAACAATGATATCCTGTCGCTGCTTCTTCTAACAACGCTACAATGTTCCTTAGAACCGCCTCTAGATCTCTTGACAGAAGTCAAGAGATCTAGAGGTGGTTCTAAATAATATTCCCAATATGGCAATCAACTCTGAACTTTCGATAGTTTAGTCTGTAGATTGACGCAATTGGAATATTTGTCCGTATACATTTGGCACGGTGATGACGTGTTGTCGGGGTCACCCACACGGATGTGTAACATGGATGGCATTGTCCTTTTCTTTTACTTTATCCAAACAAACCATGTTTATGTCTATCACTTTCTCGTCTTGTCTTTGACAATCCCGTTTACATAAACTAAAAAAAGGTGTCAAAGGTGACTATAAATCAAAGCCTCCGCGCAAGAAATTACTATCCAATTCAGGGGGCGTCAGCCGTGTGTACCTTTATGTCAGCGGATGACGAATATCAGAGTATTGACATGGCCAGAAAGGTAGAAGAAAGTTTTACCTTTAATCATAAAATGGCCTCCAGATTTACCTTTAATCATAAAATGGCCTGCATCAATTAGTTGCGTGGTCTATCTATAAATGTTCTTCCAAGAATTCTCTTTCATAACAAAGCCGGCAGTCACTGACACGCGTACGTCATGTGTCCCCTACGTCACCAGTGTTTACCTCAACACCTGTCGTCTGCAAATGCCAGCGGGGTGGTTGTCATGGATACCAACATGGCGGCGGTGTCCAAGTCTTTGATGTGGTGAGAGATGAAAATAGAGTAACATAAAAAGGAGTCACGACATCTGCACTTATGACAGCTTGAAGTAAAAAAATCAATATTGTCTTACTGTAGTCTTAGTCATTTTTAGGATGTGTGCTCCACAGAAGGACAGTCAAGGACGTTATATGGCTTGGATGCGTGACACATACTGCTAAGTTCAAACACAGAAGTGAACAGTGTTGGCACCTTTCCTTAATGTTTAAGATAGCGTCACTCAAAGCCACCATCACAAACTTGAGCCATTCAATCAACAAGTCTTGAACTATAGTCACAACAAAATAAACCACAGCAGTCACAGCCGCGCCGTTTGGAAGAAGAGAGATTCTTTTGTTCATAGAACTTTTCCGGAAGAATGAATGGCGCATGTCCAGGTCGCTGACCCGGCTTTATTGGCAAACACGCTCGGCATGTCTCGCCAAGGTGCTACTTGTCACGTAGCGCACGGCCCCAGGACTGTAATAAATGTATGTATATATATATAGAAACACATACTTCCTTGTTCGTTTCATCGGATATGCCACATCCGTATTCAATCAATTCTGAAGCACGTTTCTGTCCTTCAACGTCTGACTTTCAATGTTAGTTTGTTCCGTAAGTTTACTTTGACTTGTTCAACAACAAATAAGAATTGTCACAGAAGTGCCCTGTTTGACGGGAAGTTAGGTCATACGGACCCCCACCACCAAAGGACAGCAGTGACGTGTCAAACCTTGGCTATGGACGAGTGTGAGTCGACTGAGCGAAAGGAAATACTCGTAAGAGTCAGGATAATAGTCAACAACGCCAAGGGCTTAGTCTGCACTTTCATGAAACTGTCATGATAATTTACTGATCGTACTTCCGCAGCGACAATCAGAAGTTACATGATGTGAGAAAACTTTGACAGAGGAACTTCCTTATTATATGATATTGTACAATCTTTCGGTTGAGATTGTTGAACAACAACTACCTAAACAATAACAAACTTTCGAATACAACAATGCTCACGTGTTATGGAACGTCGTACAATTATCTGTTTCAAAGGTTTGAATTTAAAGCACATAAGAACCATGCTTCCTGGTCCAGTTCGCTCCGGCATGTACATGTTTGGGCGCTTTCGATATATCATGATGACTTAACAGTGCGTCTGTAAGTAAAAGGGGGCATAGAAACTGTCCCATAAACGGTCACGTAACTGTCGTAAGCTTTGCGCTCTGTGTGGGTCTTGTCATTCCATACACGAATCCGATCAAGCAACAAAGGCAACCCAAGGATTCTTCAAGATCCTGCCCTTAGGGCGGTAAAAACGGCGCGAATTCCTGATCAGTGTGCCGGGTCGTCTTGTATGATCCATGGGTTCATTGCTCGTACGATCGTTTTCAGAATCCTTCAAGCAGATCCTATGGTAACATAATTATAAGACGGTATCATAAAGCTGGCCAAGGAGTTTAGCAGGCCAAGGAGTGACCTTGGCCGGCTAAACTCAGCTTTATGAATGAATAAAAGACCTGTATTGTACATTTATGCTCAAACAAGGTGATATCTTATGTAACAGCAGGATCTGCTTGGAAAGTCAAATTTTTTAAAAGATGCACCTCGTATATACGAAAGGTTTTAGGTGGCCAGGTTTCTCAACCTTGACTCGACTTGTAGGTTCCTTAAGCCCCGTTTACAATTCAAGAATTTAGCTCGGCCGAGTTGTCAGCGAGCTCTAAATTACGAGGAGGCATGACTCTGATGCCTACGAACAAATGGTAGAGTTTCTTCGTCGGCATCAGGGTCATACCTCCTCGTAATTTAGAGCTCGCTGACAACTCGGCCGAGCTAAATTCTTGATTTGTAAACGGGGCTTTAGCAGATCATCATACTTGGCCAATCACTGCTAATAGATACATTCAGCAAGTGGAAGAGTTTGTTTGACACTAGTAACTATGCTTTAGCGGTTCTACGTGTCGGTTTACTCTAAGTTAACCTTCTATGAAATCCCAAGTAAGTCACCATGAGTAATGCGGCTGCTAGGTAACATAGGTGTTCACGATTCTATCATAGGTCTTAATGATTGTAAGGCTAGTGTTTGCTCTCTGAAATCATCACGTTTTTTTATCAATCCACACTTAAGTTTTAAAACATATCAGCATGTTAAGTATTAAAATTACATGGCGGACCCTGAATATTTCGCCGATGTATACATGTTTTGTTACTTCTTCGTGGAATGTTGTCAAATGTCAGCCCTGGGGGAGACACGCCGACATTCCGAGAGTTGTCGACCGCCACGTCATTGTTGACTTCCCGGTGACTTCCCCAGGTACGTCCGTACGAGCACTTGGGGAAGTCTGGGGTCACGCGTGGGACAAGGTTACGAATAATCTCCAAGCAGAGGTTGATGGGGAGAATCGTGACCTTTTTCTTAAATGCCGTCTTTTTCTGGCAGCTTTTAAACCCCATCAACAGAAAAGCACGGCATATAAGAAAAAGATCACGATTTTCCCCGTCAACCTCTGCTTGGAGAGTAGGACAAGGTGTCCTTCGTATGTGGACAACTCGACACTACACTCAAATTTCATTGCTGGTTTTAAGCAATAGCCAATGACCTTCGTCTTCCACAACGTTTTGAAATCTTTTAACAAATCCCGCGGTTTTTGAGTGAGTGGTTTTGAACATGATAGCCCCCTGATAGAGTATGGTGTTACCTTGTTTTGTACGTTCTTTGTGTCGCCAATCCAAACATCTGCTTGGTTACTAGTATTAGTTTTTGCCAAGGTTAACAGAAGAGCTCGTTTGTTAAGACTTAAACGCCTGACAATAGATGGTTCACCGCGAGTAAATTCCAGTATGTTTTAAGGGGAAGTTGCAATTTCCTTACAATACAATGAAAGGGGAAACCTTAAGGGTATGGATAACAGAAAGACGATATTGAAATTATAGTTTCCTCCTCTGCTTTATACAGGAAACTGATCTTGAATTACAAATAAATGACAAACGATTGTTTTGTTTTGATTGAATGGGACTTCCCCAAAAAGTACCCGTTTTGAATGTTTCCCACCGTAGCAAAAGCAAGTTTTTCTGTTTTCATTACAATCAATCTTAAATTACAAATAAATGATAAACGATCATTTTGATTGAATGGGACTTCCCCAGAAAGTATCCATTGTGAATGTTCCCTACAACAAAACAAGCACGTTCCTCTATTTTCATGACAATCCATCTATTTCTGTTTTGGCCAGCTACCAATTTGCAGTTCTGTTCATTGCTGGCCACCCCCACCCTCTCGCCCAATGTTGTTCATCAGTTGTTGGAAGCCCGATACAGGTTCAAGTGTACTTCCATAAATATATTGGTTTTGATCTGTGTGTGTCTATGTTTGAAGAACAAGACATGTGAGCAGTCATCTTTCTTTGGGAGATGAGCTAAACTTAAGGGGCTGGGCCGAATTTGGCAACCGTGATACGAAGCTTCGAAGAGAAATACCATAAAGCTTGTCTACGCGTGTGACGTTATAAACACCCACTCACGTAACGTAGAATGGCTTCCGGACGACCTGTTACAGTTTTCCCGCCAAACCGAGCCCTGACCGGGAAATTGTGAATGGGTGAGCTTGGGGACATCTGGGGCATTTGTGTTGCGAATGAGTGAAGCAGGATAAAGGCAAACGTAAACAATAGTAGCACGCGGGCCTTCGCGCCAAGCTGACGCAATTCCCGCCGGTCTCTCTTGACATTGTTCTCCGGGGCAATGGCTCGGTCCTAGTCAGTTCATCTCCAAATATGGCTTCGACTGTGACTCAAAGTATCAGGCCATAGACCTACTTGTAGCGTTAAACAATCTTGAAAGATGAAGAAAAGCAGCTTCCTAGAGCTAATAATAGTGCGTAATATAAACTTATACAGAAGTGAATCTAAAACGATGCTGAAGTCGGGGTTGTACGACGAGTATCAACAAGGTGGTTAACTGTTACATGCTCCATTTTCAACGGAGGCCCGACTCAAGGCCATGATCATACATGAATATTTCATGTGTGAAAGTCGTCCATCAGTCTGGGGCAACGTTTTCCCGCCAAAATAACCAGCGGTTTTTCGGTTCCCGTCCCTCGGGACCCTCCCACCGCCGCACACCTGCCGTCTGCACGGAGCGCAACAATGGGGCGGGAAAATAACGAACCCCCCATCTGCCATGCGCGATTGTGTGCGGTAACAGCGACGTCAACTACGGCAATACCACAGATTGCGTTTTTGTCATTGATAAAAAGCATTCCTGTACTTATCTTCAACTAAATACTTAGCTGTATAGACTCATGTATACTATATATGTACACACTGCATCATTATGGACAGAAGGCAGTCAGGACGTTTATCATATGATATGAAAAGTCGAAAGTCATAATTTGTAAACAAACACACCTAATACCTATGAAGACAAAGCGTGAAAACAAAAATTACAACGTTTGCCAAACATAAACTAGTCCATACGAAATTGTAAAACTAAAAGCACGTTTTCGATCAGGATTCAGGATATCATAAAACTCAAATATTATTACTCTGCTCGACTGGCGGTTGAGAATCATAATTTAACGCGAGACTGGAAATTCTCTCATATGCAGCGCTCCGTAACCATTATGACCCGAACAATTATCCAGTCCTCGTCTTTTTCTCGTCCCTTCAGCTTCCATTGTGGAAAGCCAGACGGTCGGTGCCCTCCCTGCCCCGGCCAGACGGCCCTGCTGATTCCATCCATGTAGCCTCCATAGCAGGCTCTTCGGTGGGTGTTTTGATAGTTCCACTTTTGCTGATTATTAATGAATGAATGAATGAATGAAGACCTTTATTGTACATACATACCCACTGGGTTCAGTACAGGTCACAACAAATGATACAACATGATACTGTGGCCCTCAGCCTACGGACATGAACATGCAATAAAGAATTATCAAAGTGCTGTTCAGTTCTTATTACTTCCCTCGTTGTGAATGCTACAGCCCTTAAAATATTTGTGCGGGTATGCACGGCTTGTGAAAATAATAATCGGAACTTGTCTCTACCTGACAATGGAAGAGAAATGATTGGTTAACCGTCACGAGGACTGACTGTCCTTGTGTGACCTTGCCTATTCCTTTTTGCCGAAATCCGCGAATCCTCGCAGGAAGTCCGGGTGGAGGCTGAACATATAGCTGCAATCCTATCAGAACATAATCCGAGTGAAAAGCCACCGAGAAGCCTGACGACAAGGCTTTGATAAATGGCCTCCTCAGAAAGGGAGCCATTTTTTCTCTCACGGTATGACCGAGCCCAAGCTGTCCTCATGTTAGAGCACGTCCCGTGGCTCTCTGGTCGTTTTTCTTTCCCAAGGACACTGGGTTGACCGCTTCATTGTCCTTTGGACATTACTAAACAGTGGGATGCAGGATGCGAAATAAAATATCGCCGTCGATCTGCAGGATGTTAACTATACGATGATGAACAGGTAAATATTAGAGACAATTCAATCTCCAATTGGATCAACGTGATTCGGAGATTGCTTCCGGGTGTTAGGCCACAGCAAGTAAATTTTATGGATGACATCCTCTGCAGACTGCAAAAATAATGAGATAGGGCGAAAAAAAAAACAAGATGGGTAAAAAAAAACAAGATGGCGAGATTTCCAAAATAGACACCATAAATGTTAAAACAAGAGTTGAAGTGACAAAACAAGGTAGCACTGACAACAAACCATTCATTCCTGTATTCAAGAAGTGAACTAGTGTAGCAAAAGTGACGCTAGTGTAGTAGACTGGTATCACTTACCAACATGACCACTACACTCATGACTTCCATAGTGGTGCCACTTTTACAACTATCCAGCTGGTTTCACTTCTATAACTACAGTCATGGCTACCTGGCTAGTGTCACCTCTACAAGTGCAATCATTAGGCTACAACACAACATACATTCCCATTTTGGTACTTTCTCGTCATGTTGACCATCTCTGAAGAAGAAAAAGAAATCTTGTTTTTTTTTTCTGAAATCAGGCGAAAATTAATGAGCGCGCGGATGTCATCCATAAAATTTACTTGCTGTGGCCTTAGCTATAAAAGAATTAAACTGCCTCCATTGCTGCAATATACGTACCCTATAGATAGCCTAAATTATTCCAACCAATTATAAATAACTTAGAGGAACAAAGATCGCAGAGCTAGATGTGACGACAATAAACTCCCCCACATACATATACGGTCCTTCAAGATAGAACAAGTACATGCAATTTATATCAATAACGTTAGGTTGCCGCAAAAGAGCCATCACTCCTGTCGTGCTAGTCTTTATATAGAATTTCCATTACGTAATTCTAATAGCGCGCTAACCTACTTTCTTTACAGGTCAGTTGACCCTCCTGCCACTACCGCCTTCTCGGCGGACAAGCTCAAAGGAGGCTTGACAGATCGTGTGAAACACAAACTTTACATGTAACCCATAAAATGGCACTCTCACTATTTGTGTTGATCTTGACGCGTCGTCGTAAAAATGGCGGCACCTTGTGTATCGTCTTCAGGCTTCAGGCCTAGGAATTTATTCTTGGCGGGAAAACGGCGAGACTGTGCACGTAATTTATGAAACCACTCAGTGTCTCCCAAGGATTTCATCATACATTACATGCCGACGCTGTGTGGATTTTTGTTGGTTCTTCAAATACCGCTAAGCTACTAACAGCATTGCGTCAGAATATCTCACTATTGACTCTTACGCAACTGGAAATATTTAACAAATATAACGTTACATCCGGCACCCAACATTTCCAGCAAATTCTTTAAACATGTTACACCGGTTAACTCTGGAACCGACGAGACTGTTTGTACAATGCCTTGACTAAATGTTTAACTAATAGTAGGGAAATGAAATATTAGAGCAGCAACTTAAAATGCAAAGATGTTTGCAATGTAACGTTGCATAGCGGAAGGGACAAGGTACCACAGATGACTGTCCAGGGAGTCCAAAGTCAAAAGGTAGAAAAGCAGAGGTATGAATCAAACTAAAATTGAGTGTCCCAACACGTACACTCATCTGCAACTTGTGCAAGCCCGATTGCCCCACCTCGCGTCATCATGAGTACACCTGTCTGTACCCATTTGATTTATAATATTATGTCAACAAATGTAGACTGACACTTTTATTAATGGCTGAAAAGTAGGTGTCAAGTGGACTCGTATTGTGATGATCGCTACGTGAAAATTGTGATGTTTGGAGAGATACGAGAGGGGAGCAGGCGAGCGTCACCGAAAGCTACGTCATCGGCACGCGGGTTTGCCCCACCTTGCGTCATGCGGACGTGAAAGGCTGTGTCCACCAGGATATGACGTTACGTGCCGATAGGATGCATTACTGCAACCGACTATGGCGTATCGGCACCTACAAAAACTTTTGGCATCATTATCCCTAACTGTGTTTTAGTAACTATCTCCAAGCAGATGTAGTGGGTGTGGAGTTTCATATTCAACTGTTACGCACTAGTCGGCCAAGACGCTACACGTCTTCTAATTTCGAAAACGCAAAAATAGACATTATTCTGTATGTCACAGCGCTATATGAGAGTGGGATTGGGTTGCATTATGATGTATATGAATATGACAAGGGGAGGGGACAACTGCTGATAATGCGTCATATCACTAGCGCCCGTTATGCCAAGGTCACCCATGTTTTGAGTACGGAACAGCGTACCACCAGAGCTCGTTTTGGAAAATCTAACTTGGGGACCGGATAATCGCGATTATCCAGATAAGCCAGTGCTATTTGAGCCCGCCCGTTTCCAAGCGGCCACTGTAACCAAGGGTAGGGCATCCCGGTCAGATTTATACCATGTGACCCACCTGCGCATTGAGTGCTGGGAAGTCACATATGGTCCACAAATAGAGCTTACATTTGCCCAAAATATAGATGATAAAAATAACTAACGAGGATCCAAAATCTGTTGGATGTAGTATCAAAGGTCTGAATCTGAAAAGCAGCCGGGAAGAGAACTGGAAAGAATGTAGAAATGTCGTTTGACCTTGTTGTATTTCCGTCTCACTAAGCACTAAGGTCAGATTGCCTGTTGGGACCCAAAACTAACCTTCACGACATAGTGGCCTTGCTTCGATACAATACTACATGTAATATTAGTATGTAATTTCCTTGAACGTCATGGCCCCAAACGTTGTGCAAAGTGAAATAAAAAATTGCAAAGATATTTAGTTTCTCCTCACCTGTCTAACTAGTAACGTTAACGTTACATGTAACGTTACAATGTTATGTTTTAGTGATATTCTATTACGTCAAGCACTTCAATAAAAGTTTCAATTTTTACGTCAAAACCGTGCTATCATATAGCCTGAGTATCATCCGTATTCTACCCCGGTAGAAATAGGATGGTACCCAGGCTAGCTATCATAGGGATGTATTTGGAGACCGTTTCAGACATGCAAATTTGGAGATGACATTTAAAACTTGGCACTGGTACAACCAAAGGGGCCTCAACCTCCCGGGGTGACAATGTTCTAATGTCCGTGCTGGTAGTCAGACGCAATCCATCGTGACGTTTCTAAATACGCCAGCGAATGGGTTTCATGTGATCTCGTCTTACATCATTGGCGTCATGAGCCATAATTTGAGTTAAACCCATATAACGTTAACGTTATGATGTCAGCTTTAAGCCACCACCATGTACCGGTAAATAAATAAGTTTTAATTCCACGCCAATCTTATTTTATAATTCAACCCAACCGTTGAACAGGCCATAAGTTAAGTATAACACTGAACAGAGAACGTGGCAGTGTTTGTAAACAAACTTAATTACAATACACGCCCTTCGCATGTATGCACATTACATAACCGCACAATTGAACCTCACATGTCCCGAATCGTGACGTCATGCGTCACAACATGACCGGTACGAACCGGAACGAGTTGACGGCACAAGACGACAGCTACGTGCCTCCTTTTAATTATATTGAATTATATTTTGGGAAGTTGATTTAACATAGTTAGTTTGTATACATACAATGTATGCATATGGTTGGTAATAACGTAATCAACAATATGGCAGATAACTTATCGTTACGTATCGAGTCATGGTCAACATCACCACAGCCCCTTTAGTGAACGGAGAGGATATGTGAGGATGACGACATTAAAATGAACCAGTATTTTTTTTTTTTCATTTTCACGCAATCTAATCTATCTATCTATTGGAGAGCAGTAGTTAACAGAAATCCATGAATCGATGTTTTGGTTTGTTGTGATCAGTCTATTTAATATTACGTAATTCAGCCTCATTACTAAAAAAGTGGGTACCTACTGGCTGCAAATAATACACAATATGTTTTGCTACATTAACTTATTAAGGAAGATAACTTCGACATTATTTGAGCAATGAGGAGCTTGATCTGAGTGAGGGAATGTGACATTACTGGTACAGTTCCAGATCCAGAGAAAACTGCTGAATGGAAATTTCTACTGGTAACGTTACATGTGCACTTTTTGTTGAGTAGTTCAAAGTTATATAACATTTATGTTTATGTGTAATTTGGCGTTTAGCAACGATTTTGGTAGGGACGCTTGGTTTTGCGCGGTGATAGAATGTTTTAGTAAAACTTACATGATGTAAGTTGTAACAGTTTAAAGTTAAGATTGATTTCTGGGCGGGGGGCAACTTAAAGTTTGAATTTTGTCTGGCCCCTCCCAAATATCACGCCGCTCCAATGTCAACATTGGCAGCTTTCCTTCGCCAGACTGTTTAGATTTGCAGTACACGTGCCTGATCTTGTGACTTGGACGTGGTCTTGGCACATGTGAGCCCAGGCACACCTGCAGTGCAGGTACAGCTTGGTACAGTGACACATTTTGGAATTTGGACATGTCGACGAGACCTCCAGCTGCGTCCCCAAGTGACGAAATGCGATTGAAATAATTGACTTAGCCGTGACCTGTCTCTGATAAAGGGCGAGGAACATGATTTCGTCGTCTTCTACAAAATTTCTGACCGGGCGCCTGGAATGTCGCCCGAGGCACCACGCTACGTGTGCACTGGGCATTGTTAGCAATTATTCCATGTGTGATGAATGAGTGACACTCTAGATCATTAGGCGGGAAATACAGGTCATGAGACAAGATCGAACGGTTCACGTTCAGCACGAATCATTTCGTCGACAACAGATTGAATATTGAACTTTGCTTTATCGATCCTTTGTGAGCAGATGGCCGTTGGATTTTTAGATCATATTGCACGACGCTAAAAAGATTGGTCCTACAAATTACTAAGGACGACAGCTTTTGTATCAGTACGCGCACTATGTCTGGCACCTGGCCAAAAATTTAACCATTCAAAAAAATTCAGTAAAATTCACGTTAGACCAAGACACCCAGCAAAACTCAACATCCTACCAAAGATTGTGTATGTCTATTTAAAGTGCCTTTTTAGGATAAGTGGCAGGACATTTGATGGTGTTTTACAAATATTAGCTTGCGTAAATGAGTCCGCGGAAGGAAATTAGCGCAACCAGGTCGTGCAAGCCCAATGTTTACTACGGTTCCAACAGTTGCGCACCCTCCCCGACCGCCTAGATATTCTTTGCATTTCCTCTTGGATTTGGGACAAATACCCCAAAGAAACAGCCGGGAGTGTTTCCATATATAAATATTTTCAAACGGCTTAGGTAGCTATTCGTTCTAGCTGTGACGTATTTGGGTCGATGACAAAGTTTTACGTTTGCAACCGGTCTGCGCCAGCACCTGACTCGGGTATTTTAGGCCGTTACCACGTACGTAAGACGCGCGAAAGCTTCGGGCTCACAAAGGGGTTCCCGATCAGGCTGTACTCACGCCACCCACGCATATTCATTTTGTTTCAATGTTTGGTCCTAATTTCCAAACTATTAAACGTGAGAGACACATCACGCAGAATATAAAAAGGTTACATATACCAACAACGTATTAAAATGTTAGAGAAATAACGAAAATATGATGATGTAAACGTAATCAATGGAATGGTTAATGCGTTGTCCGAAGGACATTGTCCTGACGATAAATTCCCCAAATAATTTTGCCGAAAATAAGCTGAATATCCAAATTTCACAATCATTTTACAGTATTTGTGTTTAGGCAGATAACTTATGCCTTCATATTTGCCTAGATGAGGTGTACTGTGTAGAATTTATGTCTAAAACCCAACATAACGTTATGGGTGTGAAAATAGTGGGTAATATGTTCTTTTACCCCCTAAATCTGTGGAATCGTCCAAATTCTATGGAATTTATGTTCCGATGGAAAATCAGAAGGTTCCTGGTATTCGATTTAAACACATTTGAAAACGTTTCATGCCGCGATGGTGTATTTCTTGCCCATTTTCTCGGTGACATTGTGGGGAAATTTCCATTGTTTACCCCCATGCAGGTCCTCCCGCGGGAAGGCGCGTGACTAAGTCTGCGTGTGTGGGGCGGTTTCAGGGCGGCCCGACGGCCGGTTTCCCGCCAATCCCAGCACCACAACAAAAACGTCAGCGGCCCGCCAGTAGCCAGACATTACTACAACTGCAACGCCGGAGACGCACGTTTTTACGCACCGAGGAATTTTCCCGACTCCTTTTTATTATTCCTGAGGACCACAGCGATGAGACTAGGGGACTTGTTCGCGATAGCTGTGTGCTGTGGACTGTTGGTGTTGTCGAGAATACCGGGATCGAGAGCGGACGGTGAGTGGAAAGTGCCCGGGCGGGGACAGCGGAGGGCGCGCAAGCTCTCCCATCATGGCCGGCGTGGTGACAATGTGGCCTCTCACACGAACCGGATTTGCCCTAGAAACGGGGCTAGGATGTTCACCAACGCGAGGTGTAGCCTCTGTAGAGCCTTCTCGGGTTCTGTGGAGAATAAGTTTGAAGGATTTGCTTTCATTGTGAGGGCTTCGAGGCGTTCTAGTCGGGTTATACAAGATATCACGTCCGACTAAAACATTCAGCCACGCCGGTCACGAGTGCTGGGATGCCTGCCTGTCCGACAGAACTGGAATACGGGACGGAAAATTACCTTATACTCCCAGTATTAACACATAGACATCCTATCGTGTATATCATGACAATGTCATAATTTTTAAGTCTGTAACATCTTCGATGTAATAATGATGATTTTTTCCGTAAATTTTCATGTAGAGCGAAGAAGAAGCCGGCATGGCGGTGCCCCCCGTGGCTCAAAAATGTCACCTTGGGCTGCTCGGCATTTCTTGATCCTATTGTACTCCTTAATTGAATCGCCCTGAGAAATGTTCAAACTTAAACGTTTCGACTAAGGCTAAGAAGTTCCTGGTTAGAATTCTATAAGAAAGTAACTTCCACTTTCGTTGAAAGTGGAGGAATCACGAGATGCGTACGCGTGTGTACTAATAATATGCCCGCCCCCCTCCCCCAGCTCACTGCGGTTCATCCCAATTCACATGCCACAACGGACGGTGTATTCCCTCATCATGGAAATGCGACGAAGATGACGACTGTGGAGACAATTCTGACGAGACCGACTGCCGTGAGTATTACAGTGTGATTTTTGTTGAATATTAACAGGATTCTGTGTGTTATTTTCCCGATGTTTCGGGTGGTGGTCATGCCGTGTTGTGAACCGGCATGTGATGAAGGGTGTGGGCCTTCCCCAAAGCTTTTCCTTTATTCCACAAACGTTCCTTATTATTCTTGTAATAACAAAGAAAGAAACTCCATATTTTGCCGCATTACAAACCAAACCAATTAAGCTGTTTTAGCAGAGATTGTGGCGATGTTTCTCCAGGGCGCGGTCTCCATTCAGTGTGTACAAATCCCCAAGAGTACATGATTTATTCAATGTGCGCTCTGGAATTTCTGATGACTTCAGCCCCGCAACCTAAGTAGAACAGGGAAATCTTTGCTAAAACCATTATGTTGTCATCTTCTGATTTTTAAAAGTTGAAATGTAAATTATGTGACTCATTTTGGTACCGACTGGTGACCATTTGATGAATCGACGACGTGGGCTGGCTACATTTTGTTGGCAATCTGTCACTTCCCGCGCCGGCCGGCTTCCTGCCCAGACCCGATCTGTCCCTTGATTTTTCACATTTCCGTCAAATCAGGAAGTTTTGGTAGGTTTCTGGGAAGGGATCAGCGGTTCTGTTTCGGAAATACTCGAATTTCAAGAGCGGAATTTTACCGGGTCGCAAAATCTGGACCCATGTGACAACGTTTCTTTTGTTGGGAGGCACGTTGCTCGGCGCCGAATTGTGGCCAATTTCTGCCAAAGAAACCATCGCAGGATTTTTTCTTTCACCAGACAATGTTGAAACATGTATTGGAGAAACTTTCCATTGATGTCCCGTTGAAATTCCACCGCGTTTTAATATTTTGTCGATTTTTTGGTTGTAGTAGTAAAATGTCTTACTCACTGTGTACATTTGCTGCTACCGCGCCTAATGACAACATTGGGATGATTGACAGCCGGTGGGCGGGACTAGTGCACCATTTTGCGGCGCTGTGATTGGCTCAGACTGCCGCACCCGTGTCACATGACCAAATATTTGGTGACATCACAAGTGATTGATCATCACCTGTGTGATTGGTTTTCAGTAGGAATATCGCCCTCCCAACCAATGGGTGTGCCATAGGCAGTGCAATGCTTGGGTATTACACTCAAGTGCTGTGGTGAGACACGTTTTAAACAGCATTTCCATCATAATTATTGCCGCAAGTCTTTTGTAAAAAATTTCAAAGATATTGAGATTGTTTTTGTTTTAGAAAATTCTTTAATGAGCGTAAATTTATGGGCAGACACACGCCAGACATCAACCCCAGTGGGCCCCCAATATACGATCATGTTGGCCCAGTCGGGACTGACGTTTCCGAATTGGACGGTAGCCAAACGCGTCTGCAGTGACGGAAGAATTGAGCTGATCGCTTTGACGCATTGCCTGTAGGCGCCGCAGATATCCCCAGACCTTTGCCCGGATATTTCCATCAGCCCATGTGACTGTCATGACTTGATTTCGCAGCCAAATGCTAAATTTGGACCAACAAAGTCGAAGTGCCAGCAGTCTAGCAAAGCTGTACGAATCAGGCAATTGTTGTAGGTCATTACAAAATTAAGTCGTCAAGCGGAAATAGTAAAGTGGATTGATATAACAACATTGGCCTTGATGCACAGATACAACCGGTTGCAATGCATTAGAATTATTCCAACCATTTGAAGGTAGTGAAACCAAGGATATATTCGCACATGCCAGGCCCCTTCCAGACTCCTTAAATCATGGCATTTCCAGATTTGCAAAGCTTGAAATCTGGGGTGCGGTTGTTCAGGAGTTCAAATTCTTGGGTGGCAGATCCATGGAAGTGTAGAAACTGGAAAGTGAAGGGGGGGGAGGGGCAGGGATTTATTGGACTATTGTCCGTTGAAGCCATTACAACAAAAGAAGCACATTCCAGTTGTAAGTTGTGTAAACTGAAGCGGGGGTGGAGCATCCTGTCTCTGTGGCACTTCAGTGAACTTCCAGGAAAAATTCAGTGACAGACTGACAGTCTGTTTAATTAAAAAAACTTTGTGGCACCCACAAAAGGTTACAATCATGACCAACCACACCTGTGTTTTGAGCAGTTTTTGTTGGTACAACAGTGATTCCAAGATGAGAATTTTGCTTGCTATTTTTGCATTCATTTTTTTGTTGTTACTGGACTATTAGATGTTGGTAAAAGCAGTCAATATTGTGGCAACTCCAAAGGTTTCTAATAATTTCTAGAAGGCAATGTTGACAATTTGTGCTGCGATGTATTTCTGTTTCCCTACATTGCATCATACTGTTAGCAAGTTCAAAGATCAAGTACAATCTTTGACTTTCAAGGAGGCTAATCAAAGTGCTGTAGTGGCTTTATTGTTGTGATGATTGTTATATTTATAGTTAGGTTGGTAGTAATGCCTTACCGGCATAAACCTTTCAGACTTACACAGCAATGCTGGAAATCATATTGCATCAGGTTTAGGTGCAAACTCCAAAGTACATTTGTAAGCAATTTCCAAGACATGTAATAGCTCAGAGGTCTTGCATCATAGCTGTTGTTCTATAAACTTCGCGTGTTCTTCCTGGTATTTTTGTAAAGACACAAAAAAGGGTAATTAGTTTACTTTCCCCAAAGACAAGACAACAGGATAATCCAATTGTGCGGAACATGTCTTTTTAAGTTCCTGCACACATACACAATGTATAGATATACTGTATTGACTCCAATTTGCGGACAAGGGCTGAACTGACGTAGGTAGGATTGTTGAGTTGATTACAAGCTTAGGTGGGTAATTGTGTTTGGCGATTGGGGAGATTTGGGCAAGTAGTGGAAAGAATGGGGGCAGTGCAACCTGCGTCACAACGTTGCATGAAAAATCCGTTCTTAACCTAATAGCCTGCGCATGCCTATATTTAGAAAGAGGGATGGCCAACATATTTCTGGAGCATGCAAGCTGTGGTAGCAAGGATGGGCTAGCTCCTGTCATGTGATCAAAATATTTTGATGCCCCAGGTTAATTTCCAAGGAAAAGTTAAGATGGGGTCAGAGATGAACCGCGCCGAAAAGGAAACTTTGGTTAAGACAAGATTAAAGTATATATCTCACATCTTTCCCAGGTTAAAAATAAAGACTTTCATGTCACCGAAACTGCTTGGATCATAGATATTTGTTCTAGGTTTCTGTGGAGTTGAATTCCCTAAAGGGCAGAGGGCATGACTCACAGTCACATTGTAAAGTCACTCAGGGAAGACTGTGTTTGGGCTTTTTTGGTCATGCATGTCGGAGGGTGGCTGACTCATAGGCTACCTACCTGACCCAAATATTTAGCTAAATCCATTTCTATTGGCCATGACGCTTTCCCAGCTATAACTAACCTAAAGTCTCCTTGTTAATTATCATATTCAGATTTCTCAAGCTGAGCATGTCATCACATTAGCTAAACATTAGCTGAACAGTTCACCAACACCATCATGTGTTCCTTGGGAACAAGTCAGTCAGAACCATACTTGGTTGATGTCTATAACAAGATTGATCCGGTTTTCTACATTCTTGAGCTGCCAGGATTCCGTAGGTGGGCGAGGCACCTTAGAGGGACCATGGAATTTCTCTGTGTTGTGCCGTCATGGGAAAGTTTGAACTCTAGCTCTCTACCTATGCTACAAAAGAAGTCTCACATGCTGGAGAGGCATATATATATTTTCGTCACATTGTCAGTTTATTTTATAGTAGCATCACCACAGGACAGTATTGTTCTGTCTTCCCCAAAAACTCCTTATCCAAAAACAACAATAAAATATAGGACACCCGTTGGAAGCTTCCGTCTTTTTGTGCTTAGGTCAGGACGGAAATGACTTCCGACCACAAAAGCAAGGAAGACCAGTTGAGAGAAGCATACATATTTAATGCGGCAGCTTACCTGCTATGATCGTTACTAGTTAGGGCAATGTAAACCCCGTCAGAATGGTTTGTGACGTCATTGAAGGCCACAGTTGAATCGTCAGATTTTTTAATTATGTAAAACAGTAGGAGATATAGATAGCATCTTCTGAAAGTTTTAATCCGATTATCTTGGAATAGCCTGGGTAGTTGTGTAACTTGTGTATGTATATGATAAAATGCCCACGTCAGGTGTTTCTATTTATGTTTGCTTTGATTTGAGGTGAGAAAAAAGCTGACCTAGTTTCCAAATAAGTTGAATTATAGATAAGAATAGAAATATCAAAGCGGCTTCTCAAACAATCAGGTTAGTATAGGTTGCGGTCATACAGCAGTGTCCGGTTGTGTAGTCCTGTTTGTGTTTCGTTGTTTAGATTTGTTTGGCTGTGTTTCTGTGGCCCCAGAGAGTCAAGTAGGCCAGTCTGCAAGTTCAAAGTGCCGAGGTTGTGAGTAGAGCCAGGTGAAGAGGGTGGCAGGGTTACCAATGCGGAAACAGAGCAGAAATCCTCTTTAGAAGAAATGGGTAAATGGAAGGTAAAAATCAATGAATGAGAGGTTATGTGAGAAGTGGTTGAAAGACTGCACTGTTACCAGCATTGGGAGTTGTATAAGCAGTCTGAAGAGGAGGGGTGGTGACAGGTAATTGGAACAGTGTAAACAAAAGAGGTATCAACAGAGGTTGCTGGGGAGGTGGGGGCTTAATGGAATAGCCACAAACATGGGTGTAAAAGAGGCAATGCTTTTCAAAAGGTTGGAAACAAAGGAAGTCGTTGTGACTCGCTTTCAACTTGCCATGATAAGGTGTGTGAGAGGGCTTCTTGTTTCGCTTGGAAGGAAGCAGTTGGGAAGATGGCGTTTTTTTAATCTTTGCGATACGAGCAAATTGTGCAGGTTATTGTAAATGTACATTGACTCAAGTATGCGCTCTCAAACAAATTAAAGATAATGGTTATGGTAAATGGCACAGGAAGCGATTTGAAGTACAAGTGATATCGTAGCCAAGTCAACTTTACTGACAACTGAATAGAGAAATAATACAAACTGTTACCCATTGTACCTGTCATGACAGATAACACAGAAAGCGTCCTCGCGTGATAGGAGGCCACGCCCCATACTTACGTCCTTCCGATGGGGGGGTGGGGTGGTGTGCCATTGTTTAAAGTCAGTGAAGTCGGTGTCATTGCCCCTTAAGGCCTTCTAGCTGGCTTGTCAAGACAATTCCGGTTTCAAGGCTGTAAGAGTGTGTTGGCATGGTGGCTAAGACGTCATTGGTCCAGTTAATTTGTTGGCTGTGTGCTACTGGTAATTGGAAGTGCCTGATTTCCTCTCTTTGTTGACATCCATGTTCATTTAAGTGTGAAAAATTTTGTGTCAAAACTCCACCTCAGCAAAGATGCAAATGCATAATTTGAAACCACAGGCTAGTTGGGCAGCCCTGGCTGTGCGGACTGAACAGCCAAAACAATAGATGAATAAATAAATAAATAAACTCTTGAAAATCAGGAAGCAATTCAGAATACATCATCTACTTTTGATATTTCAAATTCTGGATATGGAAGGTGATATTAAAAGTCAAGCAGTCTTTGTTACCATGTCATTGTTAGTTATAGCATTAGGTGGTAAGGAGGACAGTTGAATTGGTCTGACAGGGCAGGTGCACTATAAACAAAGTCTGTTGTTTTATGCCTACCCACACATGCACCTGTTTTTGCACACTAACCTTGGCATGTCAAGGCTCAACAACAGCTGCCCTTGATCTTGGCTTGTTCTTGGCGAGTGTTAACCATCACTTTGCACCTGTTGGGTTCTCAGAAACTGTCCAGTCTCATTTTCCTCATGCAGGGCATTGCCCAAATTTGGACAGTATGGCTTCCTCCGGCATGATGACGGAAGTTTTGACATCAGGACATGGTTGTTTGAGATTTATATGAGATGATATCATAGTTTACATTGAAGGGCAACATGAAAAGGAAGAAAGACATTCATTTCAATGCCATAATCTTCCAATTGAGGTTTAATACTAGAATAAAACCAAGAACTGCCACCTTTTTCCTTCAAATGATATTTTTTTACCCTCTAGTTTTGGAGACACAGAAGGTTTCAAAAATACTACCGGTATGGAGTTGAAAAAAGGTAAAACTATTGCATCAGGATAACAGCAAAAAGTGTGGATTGACACAGACATCTGGACAGTACATGCAAGGGGGGTACAGAGAACAATACAAGTATGATCAAAGTAAAAAGCCGAGTGGTCAATCAATATTTTTCCAACAAACCCTCCATAATAAAAGGCCATTGACCTCACGCAATTGCTCTAGATGTGTCTATTAAAAGTGATACATTTCTCAGAATGAGAAGGGCTACTGTTTCAAAGGGGGAATGTTTGTATAACTCGCACGATAAATCACTCATGGAGTGATATATTTATAGGGACAGAAATGACATGGACAAGCAGTTACATGTAACCCAGGCTGGTGTTGACTTAGTGAAATATGACAACCACTCTGACATGAAATGGAAGGAAAACTATGCAATTTAATGGTTATTCACAGAATTGATTTATGCAAAAAAGAATTGATTTGATATGAAAGAAGTTGTGATTACATCTGCATGTAAATGTAATGATAAGAATGCTGGTCTTTTGGGACAGACACAACAATCAGGGGGATAGAGATGTCATTCATGTCAATTATTTCACATTGCTAGAAATATTTGAATAATTGGATTCGTTTGCCTTCGGGATTTTGCCATTTGGTAGAAAAATTGACCACGCCAATTTCTTTCATCAGTTCCAAATTTGTTCTGACTGAATTGCACATTATTTTTGTACATTATTTTTTGTGGAGGAGCATTGTGCATACATCCTTGTAGTAAAAGATGTGGAAGGTTTTCTAATGCCTTTTATCCAATGGAAAGTTTTAACACATTATACTAGGAATGAAACTTGACACCTTCTGAGCATGCTGGGAATGTTGGTAGGGCGATCAGCTGATTGTATGCCTCAGCTGCTTTTTTTTGGCCGCAGTGAGACAAAATACTTGTTACATTTTAATCTTCCTTTTCCATGCAGAGGAATAGGAGTTAAGTGAAGGAAAGACAGGAAACGCTACTGCATGGGAAGCAGGGCACGCCAAGTATCCCCTGTCAGATAACACCAGAAGTGCATTAAGCGCCCAGACACCCGATCTCACACGTCTTCAAGGGCACTATTTTTACTTTCCCCACTTTTACTGCCCAAGCAGTTCAAGTGTGCTTGTATCAAACCAGCCAGGTTTAATCCCCAAACCTGACTGAGATTTCGATGTTGTTTTAATTCGTATCTAACAATTGACTATAAGCCAGTGTTGATGGGTTGTCATGGTAAACCCTAACAAGATTGGCAGGTTGTGTGGTACCCTGTATGTAGGGAGGAGAGTCCTTAGGGTGGGAGTTACACATGGTCATTGTAACATGTGGCAGACACATCTGATACCCCTGATTGTGTGATGGTCCTGCCGATCACTGTGTCAGGCAAAAGCTTGTCATGCTAAAAGGTTTGGGAAGAGAGTGAGCCCTCAGGGTAAGCTTGGTTATGACATGCTGTAGTGGGTACTGTGCTACAGGTGCAGTTGTCTGGTGTCAGGTTTGCCAGGTGAAGAGGGGCAACATGGCACCAGGGAAGGGGTAGCTGGTGTCCGGACTTGGGTCAAGACTGGAGTTGATCGGAGTTTGCTTGACCCAAACTGACCACCATAGTTGGGAGACCCATGTTCTTGTAAAGTAAACACATGTGTAAATGGTAGAACCCTATAATTTTCAGATAAAAATATCATCAAAAGTAGGTCTTTCCTATAGAAAAATGTGCACAAATAGTACTCTTTCAATTCTCATTAGCCAAATGTGAATGTTCTAAAAAAACACAATTGTATCTTCAGGTAATGAAGCATGGTGGGGTCAAAGAACTCAAAAGAATGCATTCCTATGTTAGTGATTGGGAGGGTAAATTAGTGGGGGTGCAAGAAAATTACAGGTTGTGTCCAGCAGGTCATTTAGAGTAAAATGTGCTGTCATAAGATGGTGATAAGTGGAAATAGTAGCAATTCGGACTGGTTAATTGCTACAGAAGAGGATATGGGGTGGCAAGTTGTTAGAAACTTCCTCCTGATGAAAGGCCCATAGTTGTCTTTCCTTTTTTTTTAATCGGTGTGAGTCAGTGCCTTGTACGGCTTTACTCAGGGGCATGGATGAAAGTAGATCATCTTTTACGTCATTAAACGATGATTAAAGAACCAGTTCTCTTGAATGCATTGTCTTCATTGTAACTTAGGAAGCCCTAAGGTGATGTCACAGCCTTTCATGAGATTCTCTGCTATAACTTTATTGCAGGTAAAACCAGTGAAAGGAAGTTGGTTGGAGCTATGTGTCGTTCATCACAAATAAATTTATTGAATATGAATGGTGTGACGTTCAAGAATCAAGTGTGAAATCTTCTTAGAAGGTTTAGGCTAGAATTATTAGAAAGTCAAAATACCCTTTGCATCTAAGCAAGACTAGAAGAGCAATTTTTATAAGGAGTCTTGCCAACCCAAAGTGGGTCAACCTCTGGCCAAGTTGGCAAATGGGGAACAGAAATCGTAATATTCCTTGGTAGCTGTTCGCCATATGAAGCTTCCAAGAAGGTCCATTAACTGCCAAACCCTAAGGCTGAATTAACTTATGACTATCAGCAGATCCTGCATAGACCTATCAGTCGATCGCCTACAAAAATGACATCCTAGTTTGTAGCCAGATATATTGATTTCCAACACTTCTGTGTTCTGTAGGTATGATGCTAATACTGTAAGTCTGTTACATGGCTCAAGGTGAATGTAAAGTTTCAGCATTCTTGCCTCGGTGTTGCATCATACATACTAAGGTATGCAAATGGTCAACAAATGAATGTATGAGTTTTACTCATGACAAAGTCAAAAGATTTTTTTAACACATCTTGTATATCTCTGGGAAAAAAAGATGTATAACTTTTCTTGTCCAAGTCATTTTAGAAGGCTTTTATGTCGCCCAATTCTTGAAGGAGGTCAGTTGCCACGCCCCCTGAATGTATAGGAACCCACACAGACCTTTTTGTGTCACTCTAAATCTTATGGACATCAATCTTGTGGCATTTACTGTCATGGGTATGTTGTCACATCCTTCTGTAGCTGACAGACATAACACTGGGAACCTTTGTAGGGTTGAGCTCAGTCAATGGTCAAGAATTTACTGCCAATAGAAACTCAGGTCATTTTGTAAGAATTTGTTGAAAATTATTCACTTAAGAAAATGTTTGCATTACAAGGTAAAAGTACAACATTGTTCCAGTTGTTAAATTCACTACTGTAGATTTACAGTCCAGCTATGTGGCTATTTCCTAGTCTCTCCTTTTGCAGGGCTCGAAATACTTTTTTCTGCATATTGAAAATTACCTGCACCAGACAAGTTTTACCTGCACCACTTTGAATTTATGAAGTATAGATCATACTAAAATTGTTCAGAAACCATTGCTATTTTTTCTTTCATTTATGCAGCTTATTACTTAATAGGTGGTATTGGTAACGTTCAATGCAGCTAATAACAATCCATGTAAAAATAAAACCCAGTACATGGACCAGTGCAGGTTAGGTGCAGGTAGATACCAGAAATACCTGCACAGCTCCAATTTTACCTGCACAAACCTGCATATGCAGGTGGTATTTCGAGCCCTGCCTTTAGGGTTTGGTTTAGGGGGTGGGGTGGTAGGTCAGAAGGAAGAATGTCTGGAAACCATATTCCCAGTGCCCTGCCAGCCCAGCTCCTCTTACTTCTCAGTGTGGTTTGCATTTACATGAACATTGCTCTGGCATGCTGTTTAGGGGTCAATGTCTGTTCTGTGGATCGAAATCTGTTCTGTGAAGCTTAATCATTCATTTTTTCCTGTCACAGTTTGATTCGGATTCTCAAAATAAAACTTGTACCTTGTAGAGGCAAGGATGTTCCTTGAGTTAAGAAGTTGAGAAGACTTGATTTCTCATGGTAACCAAAATATTATGTCAAAGGATGAAGAATAAACTGGATTATCTAAAGATATTGAACACTTATGAAATAGAAGCGAGTGTTGCGCCTTTTTTTCTTGCAGTGTAGACCAAATTGCAGCTGGATCTTGTTTATACAGCACTTGGGGTGTTGCACATTCAACTGAAATATCAAATATCTTCATCACATGATGAGCACGTGAGGTTATTATTACAGGCTGTAGCTTCATTGAATCTTTCCCATAATATCTCTTCCTTGCTGTCTAAAATAACCTGTTTCATGCTTTGGTGGTTTTTGCCATTTTGATGACAGTGATATCTTTATTGCAGCCTCATGTTCAAAGTTTTTTACTTCGGCCCGATTAAAATCCGTTTCGATTGACGCAGCTCAGAAAGAATTCGAGGAAGCTGTATCCTGTATTTATAGTTGGGTGGAAGACGGTCCAGGATATTTCTGTATCTGGTGACCCCGACCCCAACGGCCATTCACCCCACCAAGGGTTGAAGAATATCGTCCTGTGGGCCTTATAGTTAGTTGTACCTGTTGTCCTGCAAGGGGTGTTTGCCAGATCAGAGAAAGATAAAATGCTTGGCAATTATGAATTTGTGAAACTAGAAGGGGAGCATTTAAGGACAGATCCTAGAGGTGAAGGATGGAAGGACTTGTCCAAAAAATAGGGAAAGGTTTCGTTAACCTCTCCCCTGCTCCCTCATACCCTGTGTAACTATTATTGTCATGGTAGCTATTAAATCTTTACTCTAGTGTGGGTAGCACCAGCTGACAACATTTTGCAAACAGTCAACCCTGGAGAAACTTGCTCTTAAAAGTTAAACTCAAAGTCTTTCCCGCTGTGCTGTGCCCTACTTCAGTATTTATACTGAGATGGCATAAAGTAAAGTCCTCATCTGGGGCAGAGGTTATTGACCTCACTGGTCCTCCAGCTGCTGCCTTCAACCAGTTATTACTGTGAATCGGGAAATATTCCCATTGGTTTTATGTTCGCTAACATGTTCTCTGTCATACATTGTATTGTTACAACTGCGAACTTAAAACACTGCAAATACCTCCTTTTACCATAAGGCCCACTTAACACAAGAAAAGTCCATGCAAACATAAAACCATTTACAGTAATACTTTGATACAATAGGTTTACAGGAAGAGCAGAAAGATTACGTTTCATAACATAACTTGTCACTACATAACAAACATCAATTAATTCCAGAATCATTTCCAGCCCTCTAACACACCACATGGCATGACCACTGCCCCTACCAATAGCCTGTGAATGGTTAGTAAAATGTGCAAATTTTACACAATTCACGTCCATCGTTCCAAACTTATGTGGCTTTTTCTTTTTCCTTGCAGCTGTGAGAACATGCTCAGACAGCGAGTTTACCTGTGACGACTCCAAGTGCATCCCATCGCGGTGGCAGTGTGACGGGGACAACGACTGTGCCGATGGCTCAGACGAAAAGCCAGACATTTGCAGTAAGTATCTTTTATTCCAGACTTGCAACTGATTGTACAATGTTTCTTTCAGTTGTCATCTTGAAATAAAATAATCATTTCCAGCTACCATTTGTATAGTTGGAACCAATGCTATCTGTCAAACAAATGCACTATTGTATCAAATATTTCAATTATTTATCTGCATGGCTCTCTAACCACTTTGAAGTATCGAAAAGACAGAAAGACACGATTGTCTTCTTGTACTGTCGTGTCCAGCTGTCACTTCTCGGCTGACCTGATATCAAAGTATGGCCTAGAGGCACCTGGTAGAATGGACACTGCACCTTGTCTATGCCTCTTTTCATCATCAATAGAAAGACCAGCACCTAGGCTATCCAACAATTACAACAGTCTGAGTCACAAGAGGACAGTGCCGACAGCTGCCACGTTCTAAGAAATTGGTTGTTTTAGTTGTAAACAATTTTGTTTGGTAATGAATGGTAACAATTTCCATTTGTACAAAGAAGCACTTATCCTGCCAAACAGTATCGATCCTCGCAAACGTGCGTGTACTCCACATGCTGTGTCAAACGTGTAGATTTAATTGATGCCTTTGTCAAGACAGTTTAACGAAGACAACAGAGGATTGGATGACCCCTCAGGAAGCCGAGAGATAGTTGGTTTGAGATGCTGTTAGTTGGAGGTTTGGGTCAGCTTGGGAGTAAGGGATGGGGATCCCCCACCCCCTCCCCTGTCTGTCGTGGGAACCAAGCTCACCCTCCTTCCCACCAGCCCAAGCCATTCCCGGCTGAAGGGCCTGAAGTGGCCGCTAGCCAAGTAAGGATCTGCCACTCAGTCGTGGAGCAGCGCCGGGTGACAGCGGCCTTTCCAAATAAGGGCATGGTCAACATAGTTTCGGAGGTGACAAATGTAGCAAGTTTGTGGGACCAGGGTTGGTTACATACTGGACATGTAGGACCTGCTATAGATCTGACCCACTTTGGTACCCTTCTAAATTAAACTGGCCTTTGATTCATTACAGACTAACTAGCTATCATTGGGATAAAGTCTGATCAACGCATTGTTAATTGTTACCGAATATTATTTGTTCTGCTTGAGTAAGAATTCAGCATAGATGCTTCTGACGTTGCATTTTATTTTTATGTGTTCCCCTTGTCTTGGTTGAAAACCAGGCTAATTGTTCTGAGAGCCAAGGAGTCATTGACCCCGGAGAAGACACTTGGCACTGATTAGTTTCTTCACTTAAGATAATGTACTCAAAGGAGGAGAAAGTCAGGAGCTGATTCAATAGTTCTTAGCTCTTCTGTATGTGATTGATGACAATGGATAGAGTTAATGGTGCCAGTAAGTAAGTTAGAGTTAATGATACATTACAAGTTTTTAGTATCTTTCTTGCTGCATGCCAAAATGATAATTCAAACATTGCGATTCAATTGTCAGGTATCTGAAATCTTTGGGAGAAAAAATTAAATTCATACATCAGTGCTAACATTGGCAGTATGTTTCTTCATAGTGGAGGTTTAGTTAACTGTTTAGACATGCAACATTTCCTCCTAGTGGAATTAGCCTGGATCTATAGCTGAGTCCTGACCTAATTTTGGCTGTGTGGTCTGGGATAGGATTTCAAGGAGCAGTTTGCACATGTTAGTGTCATGTCCTTCCCAGGAAAGGAAAAGTACAGAAAGCCCTGTCAGGCTGTATCAGTGCCCCCCCCCCCCCCCCCCCCCACTATTTATCTAGTGTCAGAGCTGTGTGGACTTGTCACTGATGCCCTGACAATTTTTAGAAACATGGAGACATTCCTGTCTGTGTAGAGACTAGGGAGGTGTGGATGCCCCGATATATCCCATCAAATATCTATGCCATCTGCAGTCTGGCACTCTACTGGAAGCAGAACTGTACTCCGAGTTGGGCCATCGCCAACATTTCTGTCTGAACATTGCAGATATTCTTGTTTAATAGGCAAAAACAGATGTCCCTTTGTTGTAGTGGGTAGTCTTCTGTTTGAAGAATTGGTCACATGCCCCCACCGCCTCTGCTGTTTGTCTTAAAGATGTGTCCACACTGTCTTGAGAAGGGAGCGGGGGTCAGGCCGTGCCACGGGACACTTCCGTCACACGCCAGTCACACAATGCCTCCGGCCGCGCTGTCGGAAGTGCTCTTTGTGTTGGATGCCGGCGTCCTTTCACTGTAAACTGCTGTGCAGCGTGGAAGCAGAGTACACACAACCGTATGGCTAATCCACCTGTCTGAATGCAAAGGCCTCTCCCTTATATCTAGTCCACCTTAGGATTTGGCATAAGCTTGCTGGTCACTAAGAATTGGAGTAAAAAGAAACAACTAATTTATGCACAACTTTTTTGTGGGTAGGAAGATGACGTACACAAAGATGTATCCATGGGCAACAAGATGACATTTCTACCATCTAATGCTTCTAATGCATCAAATGTCAACCGTCTTGTCCCTTGATTAGAGACAAATTCTTGCACAGCGGGAAACCAGTCTGCCTTATTGTGCCTGTAAGGGGTTTTTAGCACCCCAGCATTGTTCTTGTGTCGGCTTAGAAAGGCCGCCAGTAAAAAGAGAAAGGCTCCTATGTCACCAACCAGCCAGGTAAAAGGTGGGCCGCAGGGATTATCCAGGGCCAAGGGGGGGTGGACAGGTACTTTTTCCTGACCTCATTTGTAAACGTCAGGTGCCCTTTGTTCTGGTCCAGACTGGTTTGAAAGGGAGGGCGCAAGTCTCGGCGGACGCCTTGAAACCAAGCCAGGGCGGTCAGAAGGGGGGGATGCAGGAAGCTGCAACTTGTGCTGCGGATTTGTCACTAATTACCTGAGAATGTTGTGATATAAGGTCACTACAGCTAGGGTGGTCTTTTCGGAAGGAGGGGGTATTGTAAGTGGACATGTATCACTTCATAGCCCAATTCGGGAAGCCCTTGAGGTGTAAGTGACCAAGCTGAAAAGTTGCCTGCCCAGAGTCCCTTCTCGCATTACAAGCAGAGTTGTGGATGATAACCTTGATCGTGACCTCAGTTATGACCATCCGATCTCCGGCTTTTGAATCATTGAAAAGCCAGTACCTGTTTGGACTTGTTGTCTTACAATCAGAATGGTTTGTCACTGAACTATCATACAGATGAAGAAACAGCCTGAAACTATCAGATTCAGTTCATATTCGGTTGCCAAATTGTACATAAGAACGGTGCTTTCCTTTGTGGATAAATAAACTTGAAGATATCTAACACTCGCGTGACCCTAACATCACACTAGCCCTGCGATGAGGACAAGTAAAGCCACACAAATGCTTAAAGTGTATGAAGGAAAGGCCATGGTGAGAGTCAGTACATGATGGATATAACAGTATTGAACACTAGGTTGATCAATTCACAAATGTTCATGTACGTACCCAAATGTGATTAAGAAAAGACAAGTAACAATAAATTGAAACCAAGTTGTGTTATGTTTTTTATGCTACAAGGACAAAGAGAAGAGGTGTCTTCCTCACCAATGAGGTATCAGACATTAACTTTTAGGAGACTCCTGTAAAGTGTAAAGATAAGGAGAAAGCAGTATGCCAGCAGTTAGAGGTTGTAGCTCATTTGCATATGGCTCAGACAGTCTTGTTTGAGGCAGGGATTCCTGACTGGAAGAAACCATTACCAATCCAATAGGGGGGTTTCTGTGTCATGGTGTTTGAATAGAAAATTTTATTATTGGCTTGCAATTGGAGCAAGAGACTATGATAAGCTCATGGTGCTACATTCAAAATGCAGAAGTTACCCACTTTTACGAAGTAATTGTAAAAGTTTGATAAATATTGACCCTCTTTACTTCTGGCTTTACACTTGGGTTAAGTCGCCCAATTTTCGCAGGTGCTACTTAGGTTCAGTCGCTCCTGTCAGAATTTGATTGATGATGGGTGATTGTTGAAACATTTAACCTTCAAGAAAGTTGTCTGAAGGTCTGAAAAGAAAGCAAGGGGGACACATGTGCCCTCAACCTCACTTAAATCTATACACCAGACTGATCAGATGATTGTGAAGTCTTTCAACTGTTTCCAAGTCCTCTAGACAATCACATGGTTGTCAGGTCAGTGGTTTTGAAATAAGTCAAAGTGGACTTCTGATTTTAGTGATGTTTTAGGGAAGGTGTAAATAAGGTGTTACACTGGTACAGAGACTGTCAACTTTCCCCTTTTTGTTGTTAACTTGTTGTAAGTTGTTTTGAGAATTTTTTATTCTTGCACAAATTTGTTAGCCCGAAGTTATGATTCCAAAAGTGTAGAAATTTTAAAAGCGCAACTCCTAGGAAATTCAATCAGGTATTTGTGTACACCAGATTCTCCTTGCTAATTGAAATATGATTGTGAAGAGCAGATAGCAAACCAACTGCAGCCTTCCCACAGCACAACACTGGCCATGTGGAGGGGAAAGGCTACCCAGAACCTGCCTACTAATTGGTTTATCCTCAGCAATCTGCTCAAAGGAGGCACTTCAAAGCTTCCAGGGAAACTTAACACCACGTGGAGCGTCAAACAAACAGTGCTTTAGTGGCCTCGCCTTGGAACATATTATCTTAAACAGGAGCACCACTGTCAGTAGCCAGGGTCAAGGGAAATGTTAACCACTTTTGTATTTGGTCACTGGGGAGTCCAGCATAATGATGAAAAATTTGCCAACTTGTAAGTTAAAAGAAAGTTCTAACGAAATTTCAGGTGACCTGGAGTTGTAATGAAAGAATATAAGTATAACGAATTGCAGAGTCTCTTAAGCAAGAGGTTTGTTCCAAGGTGTGTCAAACAGTATCGCATGTCAGTGTGAGAGATCAAAGCACTGGCCTTGTCCCCCTCTTTCAGCGACTTTTAACCTACATCTTGTGTCAAGCCTTCGTCTAAGAGTCTTATGTCTTCAGGTGATATAGGACGTCCTTGTGGCAGGGATAATGTGTCAAAACTGTGTCCAACGTTTAGCAAGAGGCATACTTTTCCAAATCCATGGGTTTCCAACTTCCAAATCCATGGGTTTTGTTAGAAACACTGGCCATCATTGATCAGTACAATACACCCCTCGCCTTGGAGTCCTTCTCTTGAAATTTATCGCAGCAATTTGTACTGTAGCTACTAGACTCAATGAGAAGAAAATGTGGACACCTGACTTAACAGGAGGGATTTGCCATTTGTGATATTGTATAGCCCTAGGCATGGGTGGGCTTGGGGTGACAAATGCCATCACGTCAAATATGTCTCCGAGTCACAACAATGTAGGAATGTATGTGTGCAGGAACATTCATTTTTCTTTTCATGTAGGCAAGAGCTAGAAGAGGATACGGCTTTTCCACCGAATCATTTTATAGCTTCCTTTGTAGTACCCTTTACTTGAAGAAACAGTGAGTTCTTGTGTTGGATTGATTAACACATTACTCACAGTTGGCTAGCATTTCAGCCTTGAGTTAACTTGGGTCATTTCAAAGTTGAAAAGATATCAGGAATTCAGCATACCCAACATATGTTTGAAGTTTGATATCTCATTGTGTGGGGACAAAAATTAATGTTGAGTATCGCTTGAATAAAACTTGAAAATTTCCACATTTAGTAACAAATTGTATTGTTGGACCTAGAATATTTTCCCTAGAATTTTGGAGACAGCTTTGCACATATATGGCAATAAATTACAACTGTCTAAAATGTATTTAGTATACTGTAGTATATAGCCGTGTGTTCCATATTTTTGACAAGTGCTAAGGTCTCCAGGTTTCATATGACGAGCCCTTTCTTTATGTTAGAATAGACTATTGCTCTATGTTGTTCTTCATGGCTGGTTTGTTTAGCTCTGGACTCTTTGCCAGCTTCCTCTGCCAAGCTTAGTCATGGTTGTTGTTAGACAACACAGTAGTGGATAGCCAACAATCAAATATCTGTTCACCAGAGTTTGTCTTCGTCTACCGGGAAGCCCTCATGTTGGCTTCCTGTGTTCACAGAAATAAAGGGAAAGGTACAGCGCCTGGGTTAAACTGTTCCGTCTGTTCTTACTTGGTGATTCTGCAGGCTGTAGAATTTGCCAAGAGTTTTGGTAAGGATTGGAAGCCCACGTGGGTCCCCCTCCCCACACCTGTCTCCTTATACAGTAGGGCTTTGACTAAAAGTTTGAGCTGTCTGGTCCGGGCAGACACGGCCTATGCAAGGCTCAGCACAAAGGGCTGTGTGGGATGGGGGTGTTATGAAAGTGGATCGGCTGGAGGTTGGAAACATGGTAGACAGACCGCGACCCAAACAAACACGGAAGCCGGCACCGGTACTGGCAGGCTGACGTGGCCTGTTTCGCTTGATGACAGTTTTTAGTATTAACGAAGCATGGCTTAAGTGTCTATCTCACAAGTTCATATAAAGGAATAATGTGAAGTTTCAAGTAGTACAGGCATTTTTGGCAAGAAAAGCTCTTGCAGATGCCTGGCAGAAATCCAGAAATAACTAGTGGATCCTAGACACAACAGACATGATCTTAACCTCCCCTTTAGGGAGCCTTTGTAAGAGATGGTTTGCATCCCATGCTCTTCCATTCATTTCAGGCTCAGCTGAAATGACTTTTATTTATCACTGTCAATCTAAATGTAAGACTAAAGGTTTTCCCCTATAAAAGAATGGGTATAGCTCTGCAGTTCTCTTCCATACAGCACTGTGGTGTTGTTGGACAATGGTGATGATAAGTAAAGGACCATGACAACTGTGAAGGATTGGGAGTTGAAAGTTAACCCAGTTTTCTTGCCTTACAGACCAGCGGACCTGCCGGTCGGACCACTTCAGCTGCGAGGAGAATGGAGGCGGAATCTGCATCCCGCGGACGTGGGTGTGCGATCGGGACGCCGACTGCGAGAACGGCCGTGACGAGGAGGGCTGCGACCAGCTGACCTGTGACCCAACCGAGCACACGTGCGACAACGGGAAGTGCATCACGGTGCGCTGGGTGTGCGACCAGGACAACGACTGCGGCGACAACTCCGACGAGAAGAACTGCCCGACCCCGACCTGCTCCACCAATGAGTTCATGTGTAACAACTCCTACTGCATCCCCAGACGCTGGCTGTGCGATGGCGACTTCGACTGTTTGGATCTCTCCGACGAGAAGGTGAGCTTTTTCAGGCCCCAATTTAACCTTGTTTAAGTAAAGTAGTTGAAGAGTTATGGTTATGAAAGCTGAAGAGTTATGAATAGTTATGAAAGCTGACTTTAGTACTTACAAACGTTCAAAAGTCAACTTACAACATAGATACAAATGTATGATAGATTGCTGTGCTAGAATCTCTCACTTCAGCCAAAACTGACTTCACTGTTACCTTTCAGGACTGTCCCTCTGTTCCCCCTGGTACGGAGTGTTCTTCCCGCGAGTTCACCTGCAGTAACCGCGACTGTGTCCACATCTCCTGGAAGTGCGACGGCGACGAAGACTGTGCTGATGGTACGTTGCTTTTTAAGATCAATACTTTACTACCATTACTACTGACAAGGATAACTGTACATTTTGCATGAAGGGACAGAAATACAGCACTTGTTTGGCTCTATCTTACGGGAGTTCTGATTTCCCCCTCCTTCCCCAGGTTCTGATGAAGTTGACTGCGTTCGCCAGTGTTCGGAAGACGAATTCCAGTGTGACAACGGCCTCTGTATCGCCGGCCCGCTTCAGTGCGACGGAAAGAGAGATTGTGATGACGGCAGCGACGAGCGAAACGACTGCCAGCCAATCATCAGCTGCGATCCAACAAAAGAGTTCGAGTGCGTCAACTCGCAGACTGGCGTGCGGGAACAGTGCATCCCGTTCAGCAAGGTCTGCGACGGTAATGACGACTGTTCGGACGGCTCGGACGAGCCTGGCCAGCATGTTTGCAACGTGGACGAGTGTGCAGTGAACAACGGCAGCTGTATGGAAGGCTGCGTTAACACACCTCACTCCTACTACTGCACCTGTAATGATGGTGAGTGTTCTGGTACAATCATCAGCTACTAGACAGATGTCCTGTTGTCTGGATGTACCTTTTCACTTCAGGTTTGCATGCTTTTGTATGTACTGCACATGTAACAATCTAATGTGAAGGGAATGTTCTTCTCTCCAGGTTTTGACCTGCAGGATGATGGAAGGACGTGCAAGGACAAAGACGAGTGTGCCATCTTTGGGACCTGCAGCCAGCTTTGCGAGAACACCCACGGCGGGTACAAGTGCGAGTGCGTCGATGGATACACACTGGACCCACGCAACGGATACTGCAAGGCTGACGGTCAGTAAATCACAGATATAAAACATTTTACAACAATCATTTGAGTCTTTCTGAATCTTTGATGGTCCATCTATAAGATTGTTTGAGAAGATAGTATAACATTGGGATTATATTGGGACTAAAAACAAATTCCAACATTTCTTTTACAGGAGAAGAGGCAAAACTGATCTTTGCAAACCGCCGTGACCTGCGAATGATTGACATGGCGACTGGCGAGTACACGGAGCTGGTCAGCGACCTACGGAGTGCCATCGCCACGGATGTTGATGTTCCGAACAAGCGCGTTTACTGGACTGACGTCGCAAGAGAACAGATCTACAGGTAGGACAGATAACACTTGTTCAAGAACTCATAAATCTTAGATAAGTATAGAGGTATTTCGTGCCAACCAGCACTCAAGCTTGCTCAATATGTTAACCTATAGCTAGCTGTTGACCAGTGAAAGAAGAAAACGTAAATGAAAACCTTTGCATGTGGTTTCATTCTTGATGCCTTTTCCAAACAGCGCCCCAATTGAAGCTGACTCTAATGGAGAGCGGTCCAAGGTTCGCCTGGTGTCCGAGGGAATCCACACCCCTGACGGCGTGGCCATTGACTGGATCCATGCCAAAATGTACTGGACCGACACTGGCACCGACACCATCTCTGTGGCCACCCTGGATGGGAACATGCGCAAGACTCTGTTCGCAACAGACCTGGATGAACCAAGAGCACTGGCCCTGGATCCCACTGAAGGGTAGGTCATCTGTTTGTGATGAATCCATTTCAGACTCTTTTCCATAGTGGTAACTTTTAAAGATAAATCCATGACTACAGAAGGAGACATGGTGAAACTCGAGACAAAAGGAATACAAGGAGTAAAGAGATATTTTGAGAAAAGTTTGCAACAAGTTTTTTTGTTATTTCTCCAGGTTTATGTACTGGTCAGACTGGGGCCAGCCAGCCAAGATTGAGCGTGCGGGGATGAACGGCTTCTTCCGTGAAGTCCTGGTGCAGTCCAACATCGAGTGGCCAAACGGACTGACCCTTGACCTCCTGGGCAAGCGTATCTACTGGGTGGATGCCAAGCTGCACACGATAAGCTCTGTGACTACCACCGGTGCCGACCGCAGGACCATCATCCAGGACGACGTCCTGCTGGCTCATCCCTTCTCCATCACTGTGTTCCAGGTTTGTGTTCTCTATTTGCTGATGATAGGTATATTTTAGATCAGGGCTGTCTGTAAATTTTTCTGACCCTTTCATTGTTTGGAAGCCAATGCTGTTGATTTTCCTTGTAAAATCTGTCATTGTATGCTGATGAAAACACATTTTCATCAATTTTATGTACTGAAGTTCAGATTTTTTGGGGACGGCTGCACTCTGTCCCAACCAGTAAATTTCCGTCCTATGACAGATGGACGGGTCCAGGAGACAGCCCCTAGATAGTATACTTTTTCTCTATGTGAGAAAGGATAGATTTAAAGAAAAACTATTGCCATTTCAGGACACCTTGTTCTACACCGACTGGGAGTCTGAGTCCATCCACAGTTTGAACAAGTTCACCGGAGGCGACCACAAAGTTGTCGGCAGTGACCTGTACTCCCCCATGGACATAACAGTGTACCAGTCCAAGAGACAAGTATCAGGTAGGATATGGAATAGTCCACTAGAGTTATGGGGAGATGTCATTGCTTTTGAATTTTAGCCTAAAAATCCTCATTCATAAAAAAAAAAAAATGAACATGAGAAGTAACATATTTCTTCATTCACCTCAGGAACAAACTTTTGCGAGAACAACGGATACTGCTCGGACTTGTGTCTACCTGCCCCCCAGATCAACGAGCACTCAGCTAAATACACCTGCCTGTGTGAGGATGGGCGCGAGTTGATGGATGACCACCGTACATGCACAGGTCAGTAGGTTCTGTCATGTGGTCAAATTTCACAGAAGAGTCAGTTTTGACAGCATCTTTTATGGTCTGCACAACTTGTTGGTCCTCTATATGCAACTGTACAAAAACAGAGATCAGGTATCACAGTTAAGGTATCTAGTCACTAATATATTTGTTTGATGGTATGACTTTGCTGAAGCATGTAGGTTCTGTCATGTGGTTAAATTTGACACAAAAATCGGTTGTAACAGCATCTTTTAGAATCTGTACAACTTATTGTCCTGCACATACATGTATAGAGAACAGCAGAAATCAGGTATCATGGCTATATTAAGATATCTACTGGCTAGTATATTTTCTAGACATTTTGACCCATACTAAGCATGGCTGAAAAGGTATCTTGAATTCTGTGGACTTACGTTACCTCCCTGTATCCCCCTCCCAGGACGAGACCAGATCCCCATGCCGACAGGAGAAAGCCCGGCGGGCCAGACCGGCGGCAGCATGCAGCCCGGCCACGTGGCCGCCATTGTTATCGCCGTGCTTGTCGCTCTCGTCGTCCTGGTGGCCCTCATCGGCTTCTTCGCCTGGCGGTTCTTCCGGAGTACGAACATGAAGTCAATGAACTTTGATAACCCCGTGTACCGCAAGACAACAGAGGACCAGTTCAGTCTACAGAAGCATGCTCAGCCAACAGGACACTCCTATCCCCCCATAACCGCCCTCTCCACAGTAGAAGAACCATAACAACCGTATCTTAGCATCCTGTACAATGTTTATTATTTCCACATGCTGCAGAAATGTTTTTTGCAGTGCTAAATAATAATAGTTTTGCCTGAACTTCTTTGCAGGCCTAGGGGAGTTTTCCATCTCTGTTGCCATGGCAATGTGAGCTGCTACAGAACTTGTACAATGTGTTTGTTTTTTTGTTTCTAATTTAAAAGTTCTGTCTTGTGCGTGATGCTTTAGTAGCGCTAGCGATATTTCCATTATTTATGACGTACTCGTACCTACGTTTTTTGCTGTTTTGAGCAAAAAGTTAAAGATGTTCCCTGTCTTCCTTGGTTGTAGTGTAGAAGTTTTGGTGGCCACTGTAAATATCAAATGGAGCCAGGAAATGGCAGAGCGCATTTGGCACTCTTATTTTGTATTGTAGAGTGCCTTGGACATGGTGATATTTATGAATATCCAACATTTTGCAACATGCTTTCAAAACTAAGCCCGCAACTGAGATGGAAATATTCTTAACTGTGTAAAAGTGATAAATGTTAAAGAGAAAAAATTGTCTTTTGAATGATTTTGATGTAGGAGAGAAATTTCGTGCAGATAAAATAATTGATGAAGAAATGATTTTTGTGTATTGCCTTCAAACTCAAAAGAGAGAAAAGAAAAAAAGCTTACAAAAAAAGTACAAACTTCAGAAAAAGCGACATCAAAAAATTGTTTGTACAGAAATGCCAAGGCGGTGTTGGAGTCTGAAGAGAACTATATATTTATGCTTTGGTGTCTTTGTCGTCTTGACGACGCATGATGATGTTCAGAAGTGCTCCTGTAGACCTTGTGCCTGAGAAGGAGCAGCACAACTTGTACATACGTTTAAGAAGAAAAAAAAAGAACTTTCCGTTATTTTATTAACCGTTCCTTGTGCGAACTGGACTGGGGGTTCTCTGTAGGTTCTTCATTCCCCCTTGTGTACATGAGCCCGGGCAACAATGGGACGAACTATAGTCAGACAAGAGTAATGTTAGCTTACACAGGAGTACACAGCGTTGTACAAAGTGCGTTAGGTCATTCTTGGTGTGTGTTGATGGCTGAGTGTGCTCTGGTATTTTTATATTTTGCTTTTGGACCTCTAGATGATTGAACCAGCACTGTATTCATGGGTTACCTCTTGAAATGTTGACAAACATATATTTATTGTACTATGAGAAGACCGTTTGCTTGTGTTTAAGTTGAGATAGGGGACATACATCCTGCCAATTTTGTGCTCAGGTTATACTCAAACTTGAACAGCATGTCAAATAGTGTTTCCTGACATTTACATAGTTCATACCCACCAATCAGAAACTGCCACCAGGTCAGCTGACTGCCAGCCAATTGTAGCCTAAGTACATTAAATGAAATCTGTTCCTATGAAGCTGTGCATTGAAGTTGGCAGGAGATGGCCCAAACCATGTTGTATCATACACAGAGCAGTCTGTAGCATAGACTATATATAAATATATATATATTGCCCAGAAGGAGTGCATGCAGTTCATTAGGCCATAAGTTTGTCTTTGTATTTCCGCTGGTTATAAATATGCAGACAATGTACGGTTATACATATGTTTACTAGTTCATAGTGTCAATTCAAGCTATTTCCTACTTTCAGCCTCCTGACTTATTCACCCCCTAGTGTACAGTGGTGTAATCCATCAGTAGGAAGATATATTGCATTATTTGGAGAGTACCATTGTGCACATAGGGAGGGATAGGTTGTTGGCTAAATGTGTAACATTTCATCCCCACTGCCTTGTAAATAAATTGCACAGAGTAGATAGGAACCCATCTCTCCAAGAATGTCAACTTTGCACTTTTGATGACTTAAAATGAAAATCAACATTATATTGTGTCTATTAAATGACAAAAACTGGATAATCAAGCCAGGAATTATACTTTCTCAAATTATTTTTTTAATTTGAAAACTGGGCTAGAATGAGAGAGCTTGACTCTGAAAAGGTCCAGCTCTCCGGAAAAAAAGAGGTACAACAACATTATTTTATTTGCCATTCTTGGAGAGGTCGTGGTCGCTTTGGGGTAACAGAATTGTACAAAACAGCCCATGTAGTCTGTAGTAATCACTCGAACCTGCAGCCACTGTGTATTCTAATTATGTATGGGAGTAAAGTGTATTCAGTGGAAACTCTTTGTCTCTTGGTGTTCTTTTATATATATAAACTTGGAAGTTATGATAAATCTGCCAAACTCAGACTGAGGACTATGGCTATGCATGGAGATTAGATAAACAGTACAACGCAACTTTGCAAGGACTTCCGACAAAAGCACTGTCTTATATGTGGAGCCACTTGTGTCCATATTTTCTTTAGCAGTTCCATTCACACTTGTGTGACTTGAAGAGAATAGCCAGCTATGTTGAACGACACCCCTTGTTCTTAACTTGACCCAAGTCCTGGTGGATTTGTGAACCTTTGTATGAAAAGAGGTTCATTTGCTTTAAGGTCATTGCTTGACCCCATATTTTCAGTTGGTACAGTTCTTCCATATTTCATACAGGGGATGAACCTAAATTCAATGTCATATCACTCAAGAAATCGTCCCTCATCTCATAATCTCCATAAACCATTCTAACATTACAGCCTTTAACAGGCTCCACAAGTCGCTGAAAGAAAAGTAAAAATTGGACAAATAAGACAGAAAACACGCCAGAGGAGTACAGTTTGCGACCTACCAACACTCCTTGGCCAATTAAGTCTTACTTACTAGGCTTTTATTCCTAACTTGGTCAAAGTCCTCTATTCCAGATGGGAGTCTGGTAGAGACTAATCTCCAAGTAGATCCACGGTGGCGTAATGTAGTATCAAACCCACCGTAGCTCCGGTGCCCATTTGACTCCCTTTGGCCGGCTATACTCCTTGGCCAGCTTTGATACTATCTTATGGCACCGTAGGATCTGCTTGGAGACTAGGTAGAGACTACATGACAGTAAAAATG
Organism: Branchiostoma floridae x Branchiostoma belcheri; assembly: GCA_019207045.1. Lineage (NCBI taxonomy): Eukaryota > Metazoa > Chordata > Leptocardii > Amphioxiformes > Branchiostomatidae > Branchiostoma > Branchiostoma floridae x Branchiostoma belcheri. The sequence continues at coordinate 15,085,873 of CM033037.1, read as the reverse complement.
ACATTGAGTACGCCCTGGAAGTGACACGAGTGGGAGTGGGACCGGAAGTTGAGGATGAGTTTGATTAAATCCGTGAATATTTGGACTGTAGACAGGTGAACTCTGGGAACGCCCTTCTTTTGTTGTCTCCGTATTTCGCCTTGGGCAAGGATTTGTAAAAAGTGAATGTTCCAAAATGACATTGAAAGTTAGAAGATGGGTCTGACCCAGTGTCAAGTCCTACTGAATACAGCACGTGGGTATCCAGAGACTTTGGCGAGGCTTATGGAAATAATGTGTCCAGAAATGACGTTGGAATGTGGGTTGGCCCAATGCACAGGCAGTACAGACGACTGCCTGCCCGTCCATTGTACCGTACCGGCAAAGTGTAGCCATCGGGGAGGATTAGAGAAGAAAGTAAACCCATATCTAATGATTCAGAAAGGGCTGGGATGGGATCTGGAGAAGAATAGAATGATATTTGATTATTAAGATATGATGGAATTTCATGGAAACGACTAGGGGAGTGGATTTGATCCGATAAACACATGTATAATGTTCTGTTTTTTTCGCACCTCAATCATTGGAAGGTGGGTTAAGTGAATGTTTTAATGACTATGGGAGTACAAAAGGATGGGTGTGTGTGACCACATTCCTACACAAGTCAGGCGCACGTGCCGCTGTAGAAACTCCCCTATTGTAGTCACGAGGCTGTGTCATGGGGATAGTCATAGCCTGACTAAATCACGCTTCTAGTAGTCCATCCACTGGCCAGGCCAAATCAGTCCAAAAGTGCTAGTGAACCTGGGCCCGGCCGGGCTGTGTGTGGAGACGAAAAATAGAAATATATACAGGAATGATACCTACTACTATTCTCTTTACGCCTTGTGTAGTTTGGTGCCTTTTATATCATACTTTTCGTTCCCAAAAGCTGCCCAGTCGGGCCCCGGTCTGAAAATGTGACGTAGGCCTAGAGCTCGACACAGCGCACCTAACAATTATCCATTTTTCGCGCCACTGGAAAGCAAGCGATGTTCGTTGGATCCATGGAACGCCATTGTCTGTAAACATCACTTCACCTCAGCTGTAGCGTGGCTTATCTGACAGGGGCTAATAAAGTATTTATGAACCCCGTCACCTTACAAGGACACACATATTAGACACACGATGGCACGTGGCAACAAATGCCAACTCATTCTTGTAAAACAAATTGTTTTGTTGGTGCCCCATTCATTCATTAGGTATTTACATCGACATGCAGTTCGTTCTCCATTGAAGTCATTAGATGACAATACAATTGGGGAAAATACGTACTAGTATATATTCTTTTTTTCAGGAAGCTATAACGTTATATGGTAGATGGGGTTATGTATGTATATTTTCCTATCCGTTTACATTTCTACGTACCGGTGACAAAGAGCGTTGTGTCTTGAACAAAGGAATGAAATGTTGCTAAGACACAAACACAACTCAACCCGACCGGTCACGTGATAACCGTACCACCTATGTCCTAGCCTAGTAGTACAATATTTTCGTCCACGTTTAAACTGGATACGTATAGGGCCAACGGAAATGCATACCTGACCATCCCTGCATGATTATGAAGAGGGGTATTTTACTATGTACATCACTACATGTATAACATGCTAGACATCTGCATGGAGTGCATTACTCATCCAATCAACATTTTAATACTACTAGTATAACGATAGTACTAGTATTTGTCCTGTTGTGTATGTTACGACAGTTTTCTGTTGTCTATGACAGTTTTCTGTTGTCTATGACAGTTTTTTGTTGTCTATGACAGTTTTCAGACACCCCACCCTCATTCATGAACGTTTGGTGCAGGTGGGGCAGGTGTGTTATCAAATACACATCGCGTGAGGGACGGTTTAATTGTCTCGCCTTGGACGACCCCACCACACCAAGGGGCACGTGAGGACGGCTTTGTTGTGACCGGTACGAGTAAAGGCATCAATGGTAGAGATGTTGTTAGCGCGAACAAAAGCATCGCACGAAACGTACTGTTCACTGTTCACAACAAACGATTGGAAAATTACAACGAATGGAAACGCCCGTCATCATAACGTAACGGTCTGCTGCGCCTCTTATTGTGTTTGTGATATATTGAAGCTTCAACTTTCTGGCAGATAGCTTGAAGTGGATATTTGTCATTGTCGGCATTCAGGACATCTCAAGACTAGTCGACATCTATTTGTTTCTGTCACTTAGTCCTTTGTGTTTTGAAGGACAAATATCACTCACATTTCTACCTAGTTAAGTATCCACAATGGCGGGTTCGCTCCCAGTCAAAACAACGCATTTTCCACTTCGTCTTCTGTCCACTGAGTGCTTTAATGACGTATATCATTAGCGTTTCTGTCTGATTGACTTATGTCAACAAAGGACAGCCCAGTCAAAGTCCTGTCGTTCTCTTACACTTCACCTACAAATATAAAAGAACCACAAAATCCTGTACCTAGACTTTCAATAGAATTATATACCAAGGGGATATTTTTGCATCATTCATACAATAATTTGGTGTCGCGTTTGTTCTTTTTTCGTTTGTTTTGTTTTTGTTTTGCTTACCTGCTGTCAAAACATACTCAAACCTTATCAATGTAACCCCTTTTCTGCAACCAAGGGCCACCAAAGGCCTTCTTCAGACTACCTGTACCGTAGAACATTAAGTTAACGGTTCAGCGCATTATTATGCCGCTCTCCTTCAATACCAACAGCTAAATGCATGTTTTGTGGATGCGGTACATTTCACATGCCGAGTCCTATAGATGTAGCGTACATTTTTCAATGCATAGCAATGAAGGTTTTATATTAACAGCCTAGAGATAAAATCTAGGGGTCATCTGTGATAAATGGAACTCGACCTTTGATACGAGTGACTGGGAATGAGTTTTGCAGCTTTTCCGTTGACTTGTTACTCAACCGTTACCGATGCGTCGAGAAGTTATTTTTCCACATAGCTAGCCTCCATTAGCCCACGCAGTCTGGTATAGAGACTTAGCCTGAGTACCACGGTTAGCAAGCGAAAGCAGTGAGCCAGCAGTCACTACGGAGGATGCATGGTACTCAGGCTAAGTCTCTATACCAGACTGCGTGGGTTGCTGAAAAAAAATAGTAGAAATTGGCCGGAGAAGATAGCTAGCGATAGAGTTGATAACGTCACAACTTGAAACCCACTGTACTCCAATACACCCCCCCCCCTTCACCATAAAAAAAGTCATGTGCAGGTCAGGCAAACAGGTAAATGCCTGTCTGCCTGCTCATCTGTCGAATCGACAGGAGAATAAAAAAAAATCGTACTCCAATAACAGACCAGGCCCTGGTAAAATATTTCCCCTACTTTGGCCAGCTTCTACAATCTTTTAGTCCACCACGCAAACAAAATGTCTGGTAGAGACTCGGCATTGGCCACACGAGTATAGACTATAGTTTTTGAACTAGACTCTTACAAAAATAAAAGATTTGAGTCCTTGTTCTGTGTTTAAGTAATTACATTTTTGTCATGAGCATTTCCCCTCAGCGGGTCGGTAGTTCCTGCGAACCCTCACAGTGATTGAAGCGAGAAGGGGTTAGAGCGACCTAGGGTGGGGTGAGGGGCACAATTATGTGGTATTCGTATACTTGATGTAATCCTACAGACCATAATACATGTGCCAGTGAGCTGTATACGGAGGGACAAGCAATGTGAACAACTCACAACTGCAAGCAGCTAATCGTGATAACGAAATAGTCTCATTTGTTTTCAGAAGTGAGCATGGTTTCAAAACCGCAGAGACGAAATTACATGTACTGGTCGTGGAAGGGCAAATTCTCTTTGATCGTTGGTATGAAAGGACGTTTAACATCGTGGGGCTTTGATAGATGAAACAGGTGTCAAATCAAGTCGCCACGACGCGACAGGGTTAGACGTAGATTAGTCCTTTGTGGCATATGGACTTTCATCGCAGTTCACTGGGTGTAACAAGATAGGGTCTGTGCTGTTATTTTTGGTCGTAATATTTTGACAGCCATTGCTACATTAATTGGCATTATGGTTGAAAGAGTACATTTTAGTCCGGAGAAAGAAGAGTGTATACTGACGGGGATGTTTCATTTTTGTGAATTTTCTTTCTTTCACAACCCAGAATTCGCTGATATATATAACGAGTGAACATGTATATGTATAATGTGCTTAGTACTTAACTGTAGTTACAAAGTTACATATACATCTTCAAATTAAAACCCAGTAACTTCTATGTTTACCGGTCCAACATGGTGGAAACGCACATCTAACGTCAGCGCACATGGCCTGTTGGCCTATTCGCAATGAGAAGGTATGATTGAGAATAACAGCCGGCGGTCAGTACCGTGGACAGCGCCAAACCAATTTATGGATGCTAACATTTGAACTCTGTCTTATTTCCCTGTGGAAAATAATGGGAGAATGGTCACAGTTCATTTCTTTTCGTTACAATACAGGGAGTGAGTGTGACATGTTGATCACATAGCTGTAATGTAACCATTTTTTTCAGTCGGAGGTTTCTTAAATAGCTTAAATGACGTAAATAAATAGCTCAAAGCACAGTAACAAGACATACAAAACATGCCGATGCCATAAATGCGTTTGGAAATAAAGCTTTATGCCCCATAGGGAGAAGATATACATCGTTTTCTGAACCTATTTACCAAACTCTACTTCCACGCCAAGTTGGCTTGTCAGTGCAAAAAAGTAATCTACTAAAAGCCATTTTGGACGAGGGCCAATATCACACTAATGGGTCTGCTCTAGCCAATCACAAACCAGCATCTTCCCGCCATGGCTTGCCACGTGACTGAGCTGTTTTGACACGTGATATTTCTCGAGGGTTCGCTGACGTCATGTCTGACGTACGAGGATAGTCCATGAAAACATGTTTTTGACGGAAATGGTGTCAGAGGTGGTTTTGATAACGCTAGAGAGCGTCTGCTTTTGGAAAGTGATCGCTTATATTTCAGCTGTTAATTTTGTTTTGAGCATTTCGGTAGAAGTTATTGAGAAATAGTAGGAAAGAAACGCAGAAAGCTTTATTTCTCATTTCCTGATAGAATAGCCTTGTGCAAATTTCCAACATGACACAAAGATAGAAGAAGGAAAGAAAGATAGAAAGACGTGGAAATAAAACAACCAAAATGCCATGTTTCCATGTCAGTTGATAATGATGAATTGGATATCTAAGTCGGGTGTGAGTGAGCCAAGTTCCAAGCTAGTTCGGACTGATCATGCATGTTGTTCGCGTATCTCCATCCCACGTGGTTTTCACACGCAGAGCTCTTGATCGATCGGCTGTTTTGACGCACGCTTAAATCCTTGACGTCTTGAGGATGACGGCATAACGTCACTGATCTTCCCTTGATACTTTCATTAAAACCCAACAGGTAATCCATCTTCTTAGATCTGGGAGGTCGGTGAATTGAACTTTTGTGGCTTTGACGATACCGTTTTTAGTTCGAAACCTTCAGGATTTCCTGTGGCGCTTCTTAAGGCGCTGTGCGTCAAGGCGCAAGTGTACTTTACGTAACTTGCTAGACCGGAAATCTTCGGTCTGAAGATGATGGAAACATCTATTTCTTGCTGCTCAAACGTAAGCTTTGTATCTCCATTGATGCACCTTTGATTTTCATCCGAGACACGATAGAATATGTTCGGTGTTTCCGAGAAAAAAAAATCATCGGGTTGGTAGAATAAAGGATGTAGGGGAAGTCTTTTACACAATTAATTTGTATGTACTTCGTTTACATTTCGATGTCTCTCAGATACCTTCCTCAGAGCTTCTGACTACATGCAGCATCGAGTACACATATAGGCGGAAAGCAGAACTCCAGTCAGAAGCTCCGAGCGGAAGGTGTCTAAAAAACATCGAAACGTAAGAAAGTGAGTACAAATTGGTTTTGTAAAAGAATTCTCCTATGTTCGTCTGACCTAACGGGCACTATGACCAATCTGAGTGCAACATAATACAATAAAACACATTACAGAAAACGTCCCTGTTGTATTTGGTTGTCCCCACATCCACATACACCCCAGTAACATAATAAATCATCTGTGTTGTGATATTTACAATTAACCTAAAATGACGTGGTTATCCATCAAACAGCGATGCCGTACCCCAGGGCGCGAGTAGTCACGGGTTGACACAACTGATATTTCCTGAAAGGTCACGCGTGAGTCCTGTTCATCTCGGTCAGACAGCGTGCGTTGCGCAATTCCACCGTATCCTGCTACTTACTTTTGGCGACGGTCTTAAGACCGTATAACGCTAGTTCATCTTTATCCACGTAGTAACCTATATCCAATGGTTGAACTGAACGGTACGTTAGAGATATCAGGTCGACGGCGGCAGTGGTTCCAAATTGCAATACATGTATATTCAAAATATATATCACAGTTAACGTTTGAAATAACCGTCCGTCGACTTGTTGTTCCTAAATACTCTGATGTAAAAACAACGGATATAGGCTACCCTACGGATAAAGATGAACCAGCGTTAGATAAGATCCATGCTCTGATTGTTAACGACTTCCTGTAACGACTCACTCGTGTAGATTGTTTTTTGGACTTAATCATATTTGTCCATTGTAGTATAACGATATTGTCCTATAATCTAACACGGAGATTTCCACATTAAGGTGGCGTCAAGATGGCTCGTATCTTACATACCTCTTAACCTAAGTTGTTGACTTTGATGTGGGCTAAACCCCAAAATCATTGAGTGAAGTACTACTAGTATCATCTACGTATTGAGAAGAGAGCGATTTTGCAGCGCCATCGCACGAAAATCTGCTGAACTACAAACCATGAAATCAGTTACAACAGTCCCCTCTTCGTCGTGGGTCAAGATTGGTAGATAAGCAACATAAATGGACATGAAAATAGATATCGCGGAGTGAGCTGTGCCTAAACAAAAATAAAACAAACTAACCATTTGCGGACGTTCTTCTCTTTTCAAACGATATGTTTGGGAGGTTGAATTTTTGCAGTGTATGACGTAGAATGACAGTGTATATGACAGTGCTGGACGCCCCTCTATGCCTCCATGTGACGTAAAACAAAGATCTAAGCGTGGTTTCCATCGTACGTACGGATATCTACCTACTTGTTCGCCCACGCGGTGCTGGAACAGTTTGGGTCCTGTCCTCTGTGCAAATGCCACCGTTACGGCTCACCTGGTCCCTCAGGGTTCCCATGACACACCTGGTCGCACAGGTAAACAGACAGGTGTATCCACGGGGGACATGTGCTACAGGACACTGTGTACGTGTTCATGTTCTACAGGGCATGGTGTACGTAAACTCAGTAAAAAAAAGTACTGGTGTGAAGTACTGTTAGAACAATGACGTCAACTGTACTGTGATAATGTACAACAAAACCTTTAATCAAGACAAATCGTTTTCTGTTTTACTTTTTCTTCAAATAATAATGTCCTACAGGACATGGTGTACGTCAACACAGTAAACATAGTACTGGTGTGAAGTACTGTTAGTATATATGACTGTACTGTCATCATGTATACCAACAGAACCTTCAATCAAGACAAGTCGACGGTTTTCTGTTTGACTTTTTTGTCAAATGTCCTACAGAGCATTGTGCACGTAAACACAGTAAACATAGTACTGGTGTGGAGTACTGATAGAACAATGACGTCAACTGTACTGTGATCATGTATAACAGAACCTTTAATCAAGGTAAATCGTTTTCTGTTTGACTTTTTCTTCAAATAATCATGTCCTACAGGGCATGGTGTACGTAAGCACAGTAAACATGGTAGGGGTCTGAAGTACTGTTAGTATTTGTGTACTAACAGAACCTTCAATCAAGACAAGTCGTTTCTGTATGACTTTTTCTTCAAATAGTCTCAATGTGTGCATGGAAATGTCCTACAGGGCATATTGTCTGTAATCAGAATAATTATGGTGGGTCTGAAGTACTGTTAGAATTATGACGTTAACCGTACTGTCATCATGTATACTTTACTAGCAGAACCTTAAAAGACTTGAAAAGTCATTTTCTGATTGAGAGTGATTTGTCATGAAGCCAGACAACTTAGTGTTATCGTTGTCTCGGCGTCAGGACAAATCGGCACCAGGACGATTCGGCACCTTTCAAACATTATGTGTATGTATGCTATGCAATGTAACGAAAATCCATTAAAAATAGCTAAGGTGGTGAATCGTCCTGATCGGTTAGGGGCCGAATCGTCCTGGTGCCGAGTTGTCCGAAATCACGTTGTATGTGTTATCAGAGTTGAGGGAATCCGATTAGTCTTCAAGCAGACCCTACGGTGCCTAAAGAGATAGTATCAAAGCTGGCAAAGGAGTATAACCGGCTAAAGGGAGATAGCCGGCCAAATGGAGTCAAACGGGCACCTGGTGCCGCTATACTAAGTCCCTTGCCAGCTTTGATACTATTTCTAAGGCACCGTAGGGTCTGCTTGGAGACTAGAATCCGATCGCCCCCTCCCAGTTTCATCTCTTCCACCTGCCCAAATGTTGGCCTTGTTGGCGGATGCAGCTGGTTGGTTTTAGACTGACATCTTGCACGTCAAGGTGAACCGGAAGTATCAGTAGAGCAGAGACTGTAATCCCATATCACATGCCGTCTTCTTCTCCTAAACAACCTAAACAAGACTTATCGGATACGTTATCCTCGCTCAAGGACGTTACCATGACGACGAAGAAGGACTGTGAAGATGACGTCACCATCATCCGTTTGACGGATGTTGGCATTTTCTCTGGGCTGTCCTTGCCGATGTGTGTTCCGATAAGGGTAGGATGTCAATATTGATAGATAATAAAAAGTTGGGAGTCCCTGCGTTCGTGATTTGTTATTTGTTGATATTTATTGTTATGTCCGGTGTCACACCTTTCCGACTGAAACATCTACAAACATTAATTTTTTTGCACTGGGGCTTGTCAAGGTTTTCCGGATGAAAATTAATGATTTTAAGGTTTGGGATTATATCTCATTACTTGCCATAATCTTCTTCGATACTCGTTCGCCAAAAGATTTCTTTATTTCCGAAAACAAGACCAAATCAACGTGCTTGCGAATAGCATGTCTACAAGCAACACTTATATGGCATAACAAGTATTTCCTATGACACTGTCTATCGCATTAGTTACTGCCTTCCCAGTGCTATGTCTTGCACTATAGTACAACCATCGAACTTTGTCTTCAGTTGTTTAATGTAAGGTGCGCTCGCAGTTTGGAACAGCCACGATAACAATATTTGTTTACTGATTTATACTTAACTAAAGGGGCCCCTAGACACCGTCCGCCACGCTACTCTATAATACTACAACAAGAACACGTACAGTCTAGTTAATATTAACCGGTCCTTTCACTACCATCCTCCATTGACGGTTGAGGAAGCAACGTAGCCAATCAGAAGCGACGTTAATGTCAACACAAAGAGTATGATTAGCTAGAGCGTCGGTCACAATCCATTCATAGCAAGCAAACATCGAACCTAATTTTCCGGGCAAAGAGGGGCGTTGCTTAAATACATGCCTATTATACAGCAGGATGTGGTTTTTAGGAATCCATTTATCGCCTGGAACACCTGTTCTGTTCTGGGGTAATATGTCGGTCACGGCTACTCTAGACAGTTTTTCTTTGTTTGGTTCCTTTTGAGTTTAATTGTATGTAGGCGTGCTTCTCCTGACCCATACACCCCCAGACGCCCTTTGTCATAATTATGATCAAATCATTTCTTCACGTGCCCTATGAATGATTTCCACCCTCACCCCCCCCCCCTCTCTCTCTCTCTGTATCTCTCTCCCTCTGTTTCTCTCTCGCTCTCTGCATTTGCCTGTGTCTGTGTGTGCGCAGACATAAGTGTGCACGTGTGTCTGTGTGTGTGTATGCGCGCGTCTGTATGACAGTATGTGTGTGCGTGTGTGACAGTGTGTGTGAGCACATACATTACATCTGCTCGGTTTTATCACCATTTTCATGCACTACTCTTTGTCTAAAAGTTATTGATTCAACTTCGAATCACTTGATACACACAATACAACAATTCACAAAGAACAACATGTCAATACACTGGAATAAGTGTTGCTACTGTTGGGGAATGTGCAAGGATGCGAGAAAAAGTTGTCTTTATGTCAGTCACGCGTCGCCTGTACGGAGTTCTTTGTTCTTTGTTCACGTTTTAACGTTACCCAGGTGGGAGGAGGGTGTGTCTGTCATGCGCACCGACTGTATTGAATGGAACAAGTTGACGTCAGGAGAGAGAAAACATTTGAACAAGGGACGAGAAGTCTCTTTCTAGCGTCGTATCCGTCCTTGCTATAGCTACTGGGTCCTTCTGATGCTATGATAAGGATGGGGGTGGATACTAGGCTAGAGCACAGCAATGTGTGCCAATGTGTGTGTCACACTGTGTTTGTTTGTGTGTTTGTGTATTTTTGTCTGTGTGTGTGTGTGTGTGTGTGTGTGCGTGCGTGTGTATACTGATCGAATGAATGATAGTATGTTCACGTAAAAGGTAAAAGGTTTGGGCGTAGATTGTGTGTGTGTGTGTATATGTGTGTGTGGGGGGGCGGGGGGGGGGGGGGGCTTTGCGCAAAATATTAAGTCGTAGATTAAACGCCAGGGCTTCCCTTAACACTATGTAGCAGGCTTTTGTTATTTCGGAACTTTATTCATTTGGTAATATTAGGTGAGATGATTCCAGACGTGTCCAGTCTATTAGCAGCCCTTACTTGTAACGCCGGAGTCCATGAATGTTGACTTAATACGGTGTACTTCGCTGTTATTATGCCCACTGAGTGCACCACTGATCGATAAGACTTAAACTCATCCTCGGATATCTGTGTTTGTGGAGTATTTAACAGAAGGAAAATGTAAATCTGGTCGGGAGCTACAATATACAATAGCCGCATAGTCTGGCTGACAGTTTGTTTACTTGGTAAACTGACAGAACTGAACTCGACTTCCAAGAAACGGCGGTTTCAGTGCCACATTTGGCAATAACAAGGAAGGAGTGATGAAAAGAGAATGCCAGAGGCTCCTTAATGAAACAATGACTTGATAAGGAAGTTTTGTGAATAGACGATCAACAAAATGGAAGACGTGAGGGAACTATTCTCTCTTTTCCGCTCTCTGTTTGTGTCTGTGTGTGTGTGTGTGTGTACGTGTATATGTATGTACGTGCACATATAATTGTGAGATTCAGATTCAGCTTTATTTCTGACTGACTCGGTATGTGATATCCAATATGACATACAAAATACACATGAAATGCGCCATCAGTCACAGAATCGCTAGACAGTGATACAATTGACGTTAAAACACTGACATAAATACAACTTTTAAAATTCGACAGTGATCAGATTAAAATCTAGACATAATAGAATTAACAACCTTTTCTGATTAACTAGCATTGTGGTACAATAATCTTAGAGAACGGGGCGCAAATGACAGTTCATGTCTCTTGGTTTTACTTCTAGAAGCCCTAACGCAGACTGTACGAACTGTCCTGAGGTGAAGTAAAGAACTCCCGCACAGCAGAAAGCTACTGTCCCGCAGTATGGTTTGTATAGTTTTCAGCGTCGCTGCGTCCCGTCTGTTAGTGAGGGCAGAGAGTCAGATGGGATACTAACGTTAATTATTCTAAGACAACGCCTCTGCATGACTTCTAGCTTGTCTGACAGGTGTTTCGGGAGTGCGTGTGTTCGTGCGCGCTTCTCTACTAAACAGATGTCCCGCTTCATCTTGTTTATTGCACATACTTGTGGACGTTCTGTTCTTCGTCCAATTCCGTTTTTTCCGCAATGACATGACTGCCGTAATTGCGCATTTGAAAGACAAACTTACTGACAAAAGATCACAAAAATGATTTAAGGGCTAAGTACTGTTTTGCCCCCTTTGCCGTACCTTGGACAAAAAACCACAACCTTGTTTTGAACGCTGTGTGGGTTCTTTTGTGTGATGATCACTGTGTAGTCTTAAACACCACTCCCACATATACACCTTTCCGGTGTGACAAGTACCTGCGGTTTCACATCCGGTCGGCGGCGGCTTTGTTGTGCGCGTACCGACAGGTGAGGCCATGAATGGCTTCTCTGTGTTTCTCAGCACAATGGATTATCTAGTGCCTTCTTTTCCAGTTTATACTCCTGGAAAACAACGCGCGCAGGTGTCAGACTGTCACGGTGTGATAACACCAACTAAAACGTGAACTGTTCTTTACGTTAGAGGGTCACGGTCATTATGGGGATTTATCCATTACAGGTAACGAATACCCCCTAGCAGAAGTGAGGTGAACTGCAATGTGTCTAGCGTCACAAAAATATTAACCAGAGTTGTAACATTGAATAGGAGCTCCTTAGATATCTTAGGACACAACACTTGATTGTACGGATGGCATCCCTTGGACACGTCAAAATTGATGAGAGCGAACGTGAAGAAAGAGAAAATATGGCTCTTCTTATTGTTCTTAAACACAAGAGATGACGAGGGTTGTAAAATGATTGAATACACAGAGTATAATAGCCAAGAAATTCGTGGGTTTGTCACAAGGTTGGTTTATATCTTGTTTCAGATGTTTCAAAAGACAACATAACAAGAATGCTGAATATGAAGAAGCTCCCCAGGCGACCAATGTTATATTGCACCGGTAAGTATGCCGCACATCTTACACCATTTGGAACGGATAATCTATTTATTAGTAGTTGATTGAGCTTCTGGATAATCTATATAGTTAATTGAGCTTCTTTTAAGCTTCTTCATGTTTTAGGAAACAGGATTGAAAGTCAGATGCATATGGTAGTCCTTCAGAACGAGACAGGAAATGAACTTTTACATGTCAAATTCAAAGAGAACATATTTTTCATGACAAAAAAGCCCATTGTTTTCTTCGGAAATATCATAGATATCGTTATTATTAGTTTTAAGTTGCCCCCTTTTCGAAATCAAAGTCAAAGAAGCCCCAAAACTTCAAACCCCTTTCGAGCCTTTCGCAATTTCCCCATTCCCGAAAAGACAGAATTTTGGCAATTTGACGGTCGTCTAAGGCACTTTTCAGTCCGCGGTCGGGAGCGGTACTGCAGATAAGGCTCGGATAGGGTATGTGGTTCCGACTTGTAAAAGTGTTAAAATATACAAAGTGGTAGGCTTAAAGCTAGTGAACGCTTTCTCAAACATATCCAGATATCTTAACACACATTTTGAATGACCTTTAACACTTTCAAAATCACGAGTAGACATAAACAGGATCGTTCTGTAACAGGGGAGGTGGTGGCCGTGTCACGCCCATTGAAGCGCCGCCTATATTCTTGTAAGCGTCTCTTATCGTTCGTAATAAGTAGTTTGCGGCTTTAATCTCGAAACTGTGACCATTTAAAATGAATCATGGTAATATCTAACACATTTGAAAACAAAACTGGGTTATTGTGTAATATAAGATGTAACGTTTGTTCGCAAATTACCAATGTGGAAGTGGTACTATTCCTGTGAATTCTTACGTTTCGAGAGCAGCTAACGTTACACACGGATTTCAATTTGTGGAACAAAAAAGGCGAAGAGTAAATGTAGCGATGAGTAAATGCAGTGGTGTTTTAGTCTGTTTGTCAGTGAACAGGCTACATTTTTCCATATGCAGCTACTATGACACACTAGTCAGTTCAAAATACGATCTAAAATCAAACACCACACAGCCTCGCTGGCTCTGACGTTAAAGTTTTCACAAATGGTGTACACATGGTACATGGTTATTATGCAGCCACAAGCTCAGAGAAGGTAAGGGTAAAGTAGGTTCAAGATCGTAGTTCGCTCGCACCATGTTTTACTGACAAAATGACATGGAGTCTGATGGGCCATGTCAACGTGCATACGGACTATACGATCAATATTACTATAACGTTATATCAAACAATGTTAATCTGACCGTTTCAAAACCATATCCAGTTGCTTGAGTAACTATTTTTGGCGAATCTGATGATTGATTAACGTACTAGTAGACTTTAACGACCAATCGATGTGCAGCTACTATGACACTCGAGTCAATTTGCAGCATTTATTTCATTGATCGCTAGGGGTCGCTTTTAGATGATCAATGTAAAATCGTTAACGTTACTTTTGTGTAGTTCGTTTATAATTCGCTAAGTAGCACCATTGACACTCAGAGATAAGGCGTCTCGAATCGTGTAGTACTCTCTTCTTCTTCTTTGTGTTTAGGTCGCCACCATCATCTTGTTGATGTTTCTGCCACATTTATTTGTAGTGCTGGTACAGAAGGTTGTCTGTTGTAGTTTCAGGTATGGGGCAGTTACCATCTCTGCAGGAAGCAATTTCCACTCTGATACAGTTTGTGGGAAAAAGGACATCTGTCTGTTCTGTGTTCTCTCAGCAATCGGTTTCCACAAGGAGCTTTTATCAACTTGGTTTCCAGTACTGACATTACTACCTGCACCCATCTGCTTGGCTATGATTTCTACTGTGAAAAGTCTACTTTTGTAGAACTTGATAATGAAACAATATTGCGCAAAATCACTAACTTAGGTATAAAACAGAAATCGTAAGGAATATGTCACAATAACAAAAAAGCAGACAAAAGTCGTAAATGTATCTTTTATTCAATTCAAAAAGCGGAAGTCCATCCCCTATCACACCCCTGTTTTCTACTGCCTGTTCTGAAAAGGCCTGTATCTCGCTTACCAAGCGTAGCTAATTCCCATTTTGTGACAGGCAAAAGATGACATGGGCTTGTATGGGGTTTTAGGTTCCCATTCTATCATGTGCTTTTGTACTTGACTCTGAGGTGTAATCGACCATCAGGGATAAATCAGTTATACAGGTCCTTTAGTTGACTGTTCTGAGACATGTAGGGCCAAAAGTCTGGTAAATTACTAGTACTAGTAGGCTGAATATAGCATATCTTCAAAGCTATCTTGACACTTAGCTTTCCCTTCATCTAAGAAGTAACAGAATCCAGTTCAAAATAATTTCCCAGGAAAAGACACAGATCTAACGTTTCTTCAATAATGCTTGTGATGATTATAGCACCAAAACACACCTGTTCCGCCATACCTCCCATTGTACTTGGAGAATCTTGATAAATAATTGAATCAAATAGAGTCCATTCCAAGACACCATGCGGATGTTTGTTGCCATTGTTTAGAATTGATTTTAAAGTTTTGTAATTATATGTCTAGGACATTTGATACTTCAGAAATATTTTTAACACTGTTTCAACTTTATAAATATTTCCCTGGTCCTGTAAAACTTTGGAAATATTCATGGTGTGGAATTGGATACTTCTAATGGTTTCTAAATAATGATAACAGCATTCTACCATTATTTACCATTTTCTACCATTTTCTACCATTTTTTGTAAATGGTTCGGTGGGCTGGGAATATAGCAATTCACACATCCTTGCAAAGTATGGTTGGGTGCCATGCAACAATGGCCCACCACAAAGGATCTACCAGTACCCAGCAGTGAAATCTAAAAATATACAGATACAACAATAGGGCTTATTTTTATGGGGGCAATAAACTAATTTTACCATTTGGCCAGGTTTACCATTTTTTGTGAATATTTGTAAATGTGAAATAATCACAGAGAGGTTTCACAATTATTCTAAATAAAGATATTTTTGTACAGTTACTTTCAAAATGTTTCTAAAATATTCAAAGAAATTCAAATAAATGAGTATTTTCTTAGTCAATTTTTTGAAAATAATTTAATTATTGTGGCTCAGATATTCTTTTATTGAAAATAATTCAGACTAATTATAAATATCGCCTAAAAACCCTCATGGTGTCTTGGAATGGACTCTATAGCTTTCAATTTTCAAGCTACTAAAATCCTTTCACCTGGCTCCCTTAACAAAATGGTACCAGCTCTCCCATGAAAAATACAATTATAAAGAACTTGGGACAAGATTGCACTTTCTGCAAGCATCTTGTTGCCATAGTTACATCCGGAGTTTCCAGATGGTTGCCATAGTAACCTTGGTCTGGCCCTGCCCATCTTTGAATTGAAGCTCCAGTTCCTCAAGCAGATCCAACCTGGAAAACAACAACAGACACCAGCTCAGATGTTGCAGTTTTAATGTCCACTGCAAAGGAGCTTACATTATATTTTTGTCTTATATTCGATCCATATTTGTAATCACATATTGTGTTTTTACACAGTAGTTCATTGACTTTTTTGGTTAACATTGGAACAGTTAATGCTTGCCAATACTAGTCTCATGCAAATATCTGACCCTTTCACGAAATATCAAACTATCCAAGTTGAAGAATTATGAGAGGTGGGAGTCAATAAATTATGATGAATTAAAGCTAAGTCAAAATGGATACAGTGGATGTGTTTGTTCTCTAAAGTAAACTCACTTGTTGTTCAAGTCAGATGAGAGTTCCTCTTTCCCAATCTTCTGAGAGATCACCATGACAATCCCGTTGTCAGTGACGATCTCCCACAGTCGCAGCCACCAGGCTGGTGGAGACAGAACAACATGTCAACAACAACATGTCAACAATGTGGGAGCAACAAGTCAACAATTATATGCAGGAACAACATGTCAACAATGCAGGAACAACTTGTCAACAATACAGGAACACCATTTCAACAATGCAGGAACACCATTATAATCATACTTCTGTTCTCCAAAATATACATCAAGAAAATGTATACAACATTGTGCTGCACCAACCTACCAATAGTACCAGATTTGGCCTGGTAACATTTGAAAAATGTTCCTGTCCTTAATACAGTAGAGTCATTGTTATAATGCAAGGTTATTGATATTTTTACGAAAAATTTGAACAATTTCACACAATGTTACTTATGACTTGGGAACTCTGTGTCTTATTTATCCTGGTAGATCTCATCTTGAGGTTCTCTTGTTACATGATGGATGATATTGATTATCACATGATAAGACACAGTTATAAGCAGGCTGAGATAGCAACACTTCCTGATATTGAACTTGACATCCCCTGACCTTTAGGATTGTTGACCCTGTCCAGGAAGTCCAGCAGGACCAGGTCAGATTTCGGGATCTCGTTGGGCACCCAGGTCATCTGGACATGGAACAAGATAGGCTGTAGTTAGAACCATGAACATTACACAGTAGTTAAGTATGTAACAACGATGTTGTAGCCAACACCTAGGCCAGCATAGTTACAACCATAGACAGCACAGTCATCACCATAAACAGCATTGTCAGTACCAAGGACAGCATAGACAGTACCAAGGACAGCATCATCAGTACCAAGGACAGCATAGTCAGCACCAAGGACAGCATCATCAGTACCAAGGACAGCATAATCAGTACCAAAGACAGCATATCAGTACCATGGACAGCATATACATAGCTAGGACCATGGACAGCATAGCTAGGACCATGAACAGCATATTCAGTACCAACAGAAGTGTTGTTAAGCCAGTATCAAGAACAGCATAGTCATTACCATGGACAGCATAGTCAGTACAGTGGATTGTGAAGTCAGTAGCATTGAAAGTGAAGTTAGTATCAAGGAGATGTGAAGCATGGATCAAAAACATGAAGCCAATACCATGAACAGCATAGTCAGTACCACGGACAGCATAGTCAGTACCATGGACAGCATAGTCAGTACCATGGACAGCATAGTCGGTACCATGGACAGCATAGATAGCACCATAGATTAGCATAGTCAGTACCAAGTACAGCATAGTACCAAGGACAGAAGTCAGTATCATGGCTAGCATAGTCAGTAACATGGACAGCAAAGTCAGTACCATGGATAGCATTCGTAAGTATGATTGACAGTATAGTAGTTCCATGGTCAGTAGATGACCTTCTTACCTGTTTGAAGGTCAGCTTGTCCCTCTGCACGTCTGCTGGAATGCTGACAGTGAGGATATCCTCTGTCATTGATTTCTTCTCCGTCTCACTGTCTGTGACTCCGGGTTTTGACAAGTGGAACTCTCCAGTCTTTTGCAGCGCAATGGCCGCCTCCAGGAATCGACCACAGTAGTCAAGGCCAATCACCTGCGCCAACACACCTTTTGTTACCAGCAATATTTCCATAGGGTCTTAGGCCACACTGACTTAATTTTATGGATGACATCCTCTGTAGACCCCAGAACTAATGAGCGAGGGCAAAAATTGAAGAAAAAAAAATTCTGCTAAACCACAGCGCTAAAAATCCAGTCTGTTCTTTACAGGCTATTCGGTCACTTGTGATCTAAATTTTTTTAGGACATGCAAAAATCAATGCCTGCGGGTGCCATCCATAGAATTAAGCCAGTGTGCCCTAGGTAAAATGTTTCAAGAATTCAACTCTGGGAACCTTGACAAGTATTACTATTGTAGGAGGAAAATGAGCCCTTCTATAACCAGAAATAGACAATACTGATAACGTTGCCTGTATATACCAATTCAACATCCTAGCTTTAGGATATCCAAAGGGTTCTCAATCATAGTACCTGAGGTTACAGTGCAAAGTCTTAACATTGCTCTAGAATTTGTTTCAGTTTGTCACAACGTTCATTTTGAAACTGGGAGATGAAGACCAACCTCCTTGTAAGTTTTAGCCAGCTGGTACGTCACTCCTCCTGTCCCACATCCCAGCTGTACAATCTTCTGGAGTGGACAGCCGTAATGGTTTGCTTTCTCCACACAGAAATCTGCCAGCGCCTTGGAGTAGTTCTGGCCCCCATCCCCGTACTGCAGGGCCAACATGGCCGCCAGGGCCTCTTCTGTTTCCTGGTGGAACTGTCTGTTGGTGCTCGCCATCGGGACGACCTCCAGACCGACTGTTTCCGTCACAGTCAGGTCTTTTTCTGATTTCAGAGATAGATCATTATAGAATAACTCTGATCATTTCAAAATGAGGGGAGAGAGGGGAGACAAACATATGAAATGGTATTTGTAGCAGAACTGTAACAAAACACACTGCTGTTAGTCACTGGAGACCAGCTGGGAAAATGGTAGGGGTTGTCAAAGAACCTGAAACATGTCAGAGCTGGTTCCATGCATACACTTCTACAACTTCTGTGAGAAATTGATCAGTCTTTTAGATGACTCCGATGACACAATAAGAGCTTCTTCTGTCTGTAAAAAATAGAAAACAGACAATACATAAGACATGCTCACTGTATCAGCGATAAAACATGACATATGTTGAAACAAATACCTGTGCTCCCCGAGGAGAGTTATGAGTTTGTGATCTTGATTATGTACATCTGAAATCAGAATCCATCCTGGGAATGCACTGCACACAGATGAACATGTCCCCTGATAAAGTGAACTGTTTACCATTTTGTTTTATCTGGTGAACTGTTTAACAGTTTTTTTTATGATCCAGGTGTACACACTTAAATGGTTCAAACTATCCAACTGTAAGGGTAGGGTGCTAGTTGTTATGATGATACATATACTATGTAAAGCTTAGTTACAAACATACAAAGGAAAAATGTCTGTTGTCTGTTCCATCTTACCTTCCACCCCTGCTCCTAAAATGTACACATCCGTGTTGACCATGACTACGGGTGACTTCCCGGCGCCGGGCAGAGTCCGCGCCACACGGAAGCTGGCGTGTTGGTAGAAGTGGCGACGGAAGAACGAGCGAGAAAAGCGGGAGTTGTAAGTGCCATTAGAGGCCCAGGAACCACCCTGGAGTGAAAGTAATGTCATTCATTTTAGGAAACAAAATTCATGTGAATGCCTGATCATATAATCAGTTCATGTTCTAATCAGTCCAACATCCGGTCCACCAAATTTTTTATGCTGGAATCCATCCTGTTCATTCTTCAGAAAGTTTATCATCAGTTTCTGCAAGACTGCAGGCAGATTTGTGAAATGCAAGTCAGTCGTAAGAGTACTTTTATGTTGACAAATGTACTATTTGTTTTTAAGAATAAAGCTTGGAAAAAAAAGTCAGTCGTAAGAACTGACTCAGGTCCTAACTGTGATATGAACTTAAATTCTGAAGTACCTTTGACGTACTCTTTGGAAACATAACAATCCATCAATTAGTATTGGGTTCATTGCTTGCTTTTTTAGTAAAACTATTGTCCAAACTAGTGCCTAACACAAACATTTCATTGTCTACAGAAATTAAGGCAATGAAAGAGCAAAAACTCTTTTACCAACATGAGGCCATGGCGGCCATCACAGAAGGGGAAAGCGTAATCGTCATACAGGTGGTGTTGTCTGTAGCCAGGCAGGCAGTTGAAGTGGTCCTCCACCCACTCCCAGACGTTCCCAAACACGTCGTGGAAGCCAAGGTCATTTGGTCGATAGAGGTCGACTGGCTGAAAGAGATAATTTGGACAGAAAAAGATATCACGATAGTGGATATATCCATTTCTAATGGAGAGAGGGAAAAAGTTACATCTCTGTCATTCGATGGTGTATCGGAGTCTTACCGATGATGACCCAAAGGTCAGCCTAAAGTTGGCCTGGGGATCCTTGTGGAACACAGGGTCAGAGGTCACGCCCTTGCTGGGGTCGCCCAGTGCCCTGCCCTGGATCATGTTGAACTCTGCCTCCGTCAGCATGCGGAACTCCGGACCTTTCCAGGCGCAGAAGGCGCGAGCTTCGTGGTAGTTCACCACCACCGGCCAGTCCCAGGGCATCTCCATTACATCAAATATCACTCGCAGCCTGGGAGGAGGAGGAGAAAAGGTCCATTTAAGTTTTCACTTCTGCTTAAAAGGAGCAAACAATCAATTGTTCTTGGTAACGTTACCTCCCAATGGGAACACCCCTGCATTCTGACACACTATGTTATAGGTTTGGGGGTGTTGGAACATCAGGGTATCAGAGCATAACTGTAAACTACTGGTGTTTTCAAACGTTGAATTACCTGAAATCATGTTCACAGCCATTTCCATTTAGGTCCCCATTTTGTGGACCATTGTTGTTCTCAAGATGCTGCCTGATTTCTGGGTCAGTGTAGGTAGTGGAGAAGTGCTCTGGCAGGCAGTGGGAATAGGAAGAAAGGACAGCACCGCAGCTAGACTTACATCCTGGAAGTAGCATAAACAAATGTTGTAAAATAATATGATCAAATCAACGCTATTGATTCGAAGAAGAATATGTGGAATAACTGAATTTTTGGCCGCACCTGGACTTCATCTGCACAAAAGTTCCCTGTCCTTAGTAGAATTTTAGAAGTTGCAATTTTTTCTATTGAATGGAAAACTTGAAAGCTTTTAAAATTAACAAGCCAAGTCATGTATTTACTTCTTTTGCTCTAAGTGATCTTAGACAAGACTATTAAGTAGTTAAAGACATGTTTCAGAATTGAAAGAAATGAAATTCAGCAGAGAAATATTTGACACTCCCACCTTTGGTGCAAACCCAGAATATTGGATGCCGCATTTGACGAAAACATTGCCAGTTCCAGCCTGAAGACAATGAGAAATGTAATTCATAACATAAAATTACATGACATTATACTATAAGGATCATTGTAGCATTACTAATTGGAAGGTTATGGGCGTAAAAAATATCACTTAACAACTAAAAATACCACTGGAACCGCCATTCACAGCCCTGTTTAGTCATGAACCTGATACAGTCAAACCTGCCCAAGACGACCACCCGGGGGACCGGAAAAAAGCGGTCGATTTGGACAGGTGGTCGCTGAGAAGAGTATCGACACAAAACATGCCCGATGCAAAGTATAAATGGTTTCCGTTGTGTAGTGGCAAATAGCAAGCACACTGCATGCACACAAAGAAGCGAGGTCGATTGTAAATCTAGCCCCAAGCTTTTACCGAGCATTTATACGATACAGTGTTTTAAAGCTCAATATTTGTACACTAACGTTTTAAACAGTAAGGGAACTTTGATGCTGTCAGTGACCATACAAGCCTTTATGCGTCGTTCTTGATCGCCGTATCTGAAAGAACTACGGTGTACCTTTCGAATCGATGCCCGGTACGTCCCGACAGCGGGTGAATGTACAGTACAGTTGGACAAAAGCACTCACACAGATCTTTCTTAAAAGGGTATGAGCTACACAGATCTTTCTTAAAAAGCATGAGGCTATATACGTTTCAGCATTCATTCACTTTATAATGATATAGATTTAAAAAAAAAAAAAACTTCTGTTACAACTAAATTCGGATTTTCTTACAGCGAAATTTCCTGCCATATTACAGTAGACCGCCCCATTGACCCACCCATTGACCGCCGCCATCCTTATTCTAAACATAACTTCATAATAGCAGTCAAAATCCGATGCAAACTGGCCGATTTTGGCACAAAATCGCGCTAGTTATCATCAAAAATCGATGAAAACCTCAATTTTGAAAATGATGCGGTCGTTATGGGTCCCAATTTGGGCCGGTCGCGGTCGCGTTGGCCAGGTGGTCGTTGAGAAAAGGTCGCTTAATGCTTACGTCAATGGGGAAAAAAATCGGGACCGAGAAAAAACGGTCGAAATGGCCAGGTGGTCGCTGAGAAGAGGTGGTCGCTCGGGCAGGTTTGACTGTATTTGCAAAAGGGGCACAACTCAACAGCTCCCCCTGAAGGACAGAGGGGAATAGAAGGTCTCTGTTGCTGTCTTACATGTAGAGAGTATGCAAGAGAGTTTTACATTGTTGAGTTGGATCAGTGCCAGTATCTGCCCTTTGACCTACCTTCCTTTGTCCAATAGGAGGAGTTCTCGTACCCTCCTGCCTTCACAAACTGCAGAAACTCACGGTTGGTCACCTTGAACTTGGATGCCTCAAATGTTGGAACTCTGGAAAGGAATTCACTGGTAAAGCTAACAGAGACCTTATCATTTTTCAATCAAGTTCTCTTTTAGGGTAGCACATTCATTACAGAGCAAGCTGTAAGGAGAGCAGGTGAAGGTTGGTACCAAGAACAACTAATCTTAACTTCAGTACCAAGGACAGGGATGTTACAAAAGCTAAAATTTCAAGGCACATCAGGTAACATTACTTTTGTTGATATTACATATAGGTATGCATTTAGAATTCGGTGTAAATTATGCTTCAACCTCACAGTTACTGTACCATAAAAAAAATTTAAAAAATGAATTTAGAAATACACCTAAGGCCACGTTGATTTGATTATATGGATGACATCCGCGCTCGCACCAATTTTCGGCCATTTCCAAAAAAAAAAAAAAAAGTTTCCGACCACACAATAAATTGTGCAAAGCAGCTGTAAAATGAGCACAAATATTCCGTAGATTGAAAAAAAAGTATCAGAAAACAGATAACTAATGCCATATATAGAATGCCAAAATGAATCTAAAGTCAAAGAATAAGATGTGAAAGGACGGAAAGAAAAAAATCTATTGTTGGTTGGGGGAGGTACCAGTACAGAAAATTCAGGTCCAGGGGATCATGGTATACCATGTGTGTTTAGTCCTATGTTCAACCTTCCTGACCACTTTGATTTCATACTGAAGGCAACTTTTTTTTTTGGCCAAACTTTTTTTTTATTCGCTCGCTCGCATCAGTTCTGGAGTTCCCGGAGGATGTCATCCATATAATCAAATCAACATGGCCTAACTTCAGTACAAAGGACAGGGATGTCTAAGTTGTAAGCTAGAAGGCTAAAATAATCTATTGGCACATCAGATACCTTTGTTGATATTACAAGCTAGGATCACTTTTGAATATAGAAACACATTAGAAATTTGGTGTAAATCATGCTTTGACCTCACTGTTACTGTATGGTGAAGTTAGAAATCCATAGTTAGAATAGCAAACAGGATATGTCCTACCACATGTACTTACTTGAATGTTTGCTGTCCATACTCCATACACCAACCGTAAGAGGGAAAGTCCTCTGGTTTGCCAAAAGTCACCTCACCCCCCTCCACTTGAACAAGGGGGTTCTCTTGAATTGCAGTACCTTGCAGTGGGTGAGAGAAAATCGTAGACTGATTAGTAACACAGGTACAAACCAATACAATCAAGATCCATAATATGAAGATATCATCACATTACTTAAAACCTTGTTTGCTCAGGGATAGGCATTTGAGCTTTTGTTTACTACAGTTTATGTTTAACATTGGTTTAGAAGATGAAGAAATTAGTCCTTGACCTAAGCGATTTGCAGCTACCAGAGCCATACTAAAACAGACAATATGAAGCATACCATTCTATTCATGTCATGTACAATGTAACGTTAGTACCTGTGCTTCCTGGAGCATACTTCCACTTGGGCGGGGTGGTTACCATGGTGATGGGCATCTGCCTGATCAGCACGGAGGATGTCTCAATGTGGATTTTCTCGTGCTCAACACCCATCATCACCGCCCACTGTGGACAGGGCAGCTGCAGTTAGACTTCAACCTGATAAGTCCTTTCTCCTGCACAGAGCCTCCACCATGGCCCATACAATCCTATACAATATATGTTGGGGGATGCCTGTTCTGCTAAACCGAGTTTTCCCTTTGGTTACCCTGGGAGCCAGACAGGACCGGGTAGCTAGCGAGTTTTGTTCGGGGAGCCAAGGCAGCCAGCCCACCGATCTCACATTAGCGCTCCAGGGGAATTTAAGCCCGAAGGAGTTATCGCTACCCTCTCCTGGGAAAGGGCATGTGGACCTAATCGGGCTTTAAACTCCCCTGGGCGCTTGGCAGGCATGACTGTCTTGGGCTACCGATAAACTGTCCAAGCTGCCCGACCCGGATGGCCCCCAGGGTACCCTTTGGTGGGTGTGGCCTTTGACCAATGATATCAGCCAATCAGAGAATTGTCTTTACCCAAAGAGCACTTTTAGGTAAATTACCTCCTGTTTAGAGGCCAAAATTGGAAACCTCATCCTGATTTAGCAGGACATCCCCAAGGTATATTGTACAAATATTTAAAAAAAAGATCATGTCAAGATACAACAAGAGTTCGGAGACCTCATATCTCCATGAAATAGTCTGATTATGTTAATGACTTCCATATTTGCATAATCTATGCTTAGTTATGTACACCTGTAAATAACCTACGCTGGTCACTATGTTGATTGTCCAATCATTTACCATATTGATAAATTATGACACTTTTTGCTTTAATTATGCAAATTAAGGACTTATTTGCATAATTGGTATCTGATAACGTTCCACCTGCCACAAACTACATATATTGCATGTATTTGAGTTCTATAAAGGAAACACTGCAAATACAAATTTTCCTCATTAAATATGCAAATTAAGTGTCAGTTTGCATAATTTGCACTTCATGATGTGCATCTCTGTCAAAGCTACCTACATACCAAATATCATGTAAATTTGTCGATTTTGACAAAAATGTCCCTGCAGTTCCTGAGCAACCTGCTAGGGGGACCAAATATACACAACATATCCCTTATGTCACAAGCTATCTGCCATCCAAAAATCAAGACCATAGCACATCCAGTTCAAAAGATCAAAAAAATGAATTTCTGCTGCAGTACCAAGGTCACATACCAGGTGGCGCAAAATTGACCTTGACCTTTGTCTTCCCAAAACCTACCCACAAACCAAATATCATTGTAATCCATCCAGAGGTTCTTGAGTTAGGCTCACTACAAAAATCCGGACACACAGACAGACAGACACACAGACAGACAGACACACAGACACACCCAAAACTATATCTCCATTTTTCATGGAGATTCATGGAGATAATTAACCAACAATTTGATATCGACCTTGACCTCTGACCTACCCATGGGTTGTCCTGGGTGATTGGCAGCTGGAGGGGCGTGTCCTCGATTAGCTGACGGATGCGATTGCGGACCAGGCGGCGAAACTCCACTGCCTCTGCCAATGGGGGCCACTGGAACCTGCCTCCCATACGGTAGTTCTCCTGTAATACATGTCAACAAGAAATTGACTATCTGATTTCTAGCCATTCGTCGGGAACCAGCGGGTATTTAATTTTAGAAAGCAGATGTTGAATTGTTATGTACCTGAAAATATTGCCCCAAGTCGTCATGTTTCCTCACAACATCAAAAGTACATGTAACTCATGTAACAAAATCATACAAATGCATAAAATATAAAAGTTTTTAGAGTAATATAGGTCACACAAAGACAAACAAAAACCCCTGTTGTAGGTGACCTTCCTACCCGGACATAACAAAATGTAACCCATTGATAACTCTGATCTCACACAAATTGCAGACAGTTGAAACTATATAATTCTTGTCTCAACTTATGGCAAAGGAATTCCTGATTTGATTGTCTTTATACCCCCTTCACATTAGGTGAAAATTGATCGGACGACGAGTCTGCGAGCTCTAAATTACGAGGAGGCATGACCCTGCTGCCGACGAAGAAATGGCAGAGTTCCCCCCTCCCGTCAGGGTCATGCCTCCTCGTAATTTAGAGCTTGCAGACTCGTCGTCCGATCAATTTTCACCTAATGTGAGGGGGGTATTAAGACTCTGGTATTCAATTGAGGGATTGACCAACCAATGAAGGCCCTGATACTTTAAGATTGACGATATAATCTCACCGTGTCGTCCCAGGACATTTCGTCCACTCCGAGCTCGAACATCGTCTCAAAGTCCAGGTTGACTCTCTCTGTCATGAGCCCTGCCAGCATCAGCTTGTTCACATACACGGTGGCCGTGTGGGCGTAGTAGAAGATCAACGGCAGCCTCAGGCGGTCAGGACACTTGTAGAACGCATCTTCGTCTGGAAGCAGAAGTTAGAAAAATGTTCCTAGCTTCAAAACTGTACTGAAAACGCAGATTATGCTAAGGTATAAAATCACACTGACAGGTGAGTGGCAAGAAAAAGTGATAATGGTTCTTGGCAAACGCATTAACTCACCCTTAAGACCGACAAACAGGCTTTCATTCAAATCATAGCTGGCTTCAAAGTACTTCAGGATGTCGCTGGAATGATCATAGAGGATGAAAAATTACTGAGAAGGTAGTATTACTCCTCCCTGTTGATTAACTCCTAACCTGAATGTAAATTTGGTGACAAATTTTAGACTACTTCAGGGAGAAGGGTTAAGATGATACATATAAACTGAATTTTTTTACTAGTAAAGAATGTTTGTCATCTGATCAAGTAATTTTACTATGTCAATTGGCCTGAATGCCTTGAAAGTGGCATCTCTGTCGGCCAATATTATGGGACCAAAAGTGTATCACTTTAAATTACTATGTATATAATGTAATGGCTTAGATGCACAGCTTTTATGGTACATTCATCTTTGGTTGGATCGATTTTTTCCTAGCTAATCTAGCAGCCTGAGTCTGACTGGCTGGCCTCCTGGCAGTTAAATATTGTAACCAACATGCAAGCATGCAGTAATACAGTAGAGTCCATCTATTTGCATGATGGTTTGATGCATAAGTCGGGGATATTAAGTCATTTACACTACTACTCTGGTAACTGAAAGGTTCTAAAGTATATCAAAATATTTTTGAACTCTTATATATACTTACCCTTTACTACAGGAGGAGAGGTCCAGAGGGGTTGTGCCAGTGGTGCGGTACTTTCCCGTCAGCACATTGGTCATCGCCATTTCATCAACAAACTTTCTCCTCAACTAATGTCTTAAATAGAAAACTCGGGAACTGTTCGATACCCCCTAATGTATGAAGATAAGATAATAACGAATCAATCATCAAGTGATGGTAGACATGTACTACTCTCCAAGCAGAGGTTATATAATAAGTCGCGGAGATATACTGTAAATGCAGAAATGTTTGCGGTGGATTAATGTTCGCGGTTTTCACGGTGACCACTTTACCGCGAACATTTTTCTATTATGGTACTAGACTGCAGTCTATGGTGTTACCGCGAACTTAAATCCACCGCGAAAAGTCCTTTTACCGCTACCGCGAAATTAAATCCCCGCGAACTTAAATGCATTTACAGTAGTAGTACTGTAGTCGGAAAATTCCTGACTACTACTGTAACAGTAAGTAACTGTAGTCAGAAAATTCCTGACTACTACTATTAATATCTCCACGACTTAACCTCTGCTTGGAGAGTAGGTAGATACGACATAATCCAGGACCAAGAAAACCATTGGTAGAGATGAGATAATAATCAGGCCTTGGACCCACTGGACAGACATACAAGTTATGTAAGCCAAGCTTTTACCCTACTTGCCAGGTATTCATACGTTTTGTAGGTGTGTCTTCACGACTGGCTTTACCGGTTCTTTACGATGAACTGTATAAAGGGACCATGTCATATGGCCATTTTTTCAGGTCAACAAAGCGTAACTCAACTTTTCCCTGCTACCTAACTTAAGTCCTCTAAAATGTGCATACTTTCCACAGCAAATCACTTCCTTTTGCAATTGCCTTAGAGTCCTGGCTGATCTGTTCATGGGGAAAATGTTGTTGTAATGATATGATGATACTGCCCCTCCCCCCAAAAAGATCACATGCATAATACAGCAGCCTAAAACCAACAAATTATTAAGAGAACACTACATGCCACATATTTAAACTTATACAAAGACAGATCTAGATACATTTATGTAGGAAATCTGTGATTCAGGAGCAATTTGTCCTATATGGAATCATCATAATCTGACCATGATCTGCTAACAACAAAGAGTGACAATTAGTTGTTGCCAAATATGTGTAACACCCATTAACCTACTTTAACCTCCTTGCCTACAAGCAGACAGCAAGCAGACAAACAGTTGCACATATGACAGATAAGATGTAAAAGGATTCTAAACTCACCTGGCTGTTGATAACAAAGTAAACAGTGCAGGTCATGTAGAGCTGACAATGCTCAGGTCATATGAATACCAATTCCCCCCTACATTTCTGACATGCCATTGCATAATTACCTGCATGTATGCAGGTATGGTTTTGATGCTGGTGGGAACTTTTCGGTAGCCGGGGATGTAGGGCGCTGTATCTCGTGAACAGATGGTGCGAGCACGACGATTTTTGGTACGTGGGTTGGGGGTGGTAGCCTAACACTCAGGTTTGATTTTGGGCCTCCTGGCGTTTGAACTTGACATTGCAGGTGGCATTTTTGGTGTTTTTGGGGCACTTTTGGCGCTGTGTGTCCGGAACGATACGCGCGATTGCGACAATTTTTGGTGCATGGGTGGGGGGTTGTTGCCTGTTGCCTAGGATTGACTTTGGGCCTTGTCGCGTTTGAACTTGACCCGGCAGGTCGAATTTTGTGTCCGGGAGGGGTGTTTCCGGAGTTATATCTTCTGAACGGCTGGTGCTGGCGCGATGATATTTGGCACATGTGTCGGCGGTGGCTGAATAATGCTCAATTTTGATTTTGGCGCCCTTGGTGCTTGAACTTGACATTTTAGGTTACCTTTTGTGCGGGCACGGGGCGTGCGCTGTATCTCCGGAACGCAAGGTACCATTGTGTTGCTATTTGGTACGTGAGTTGTTTGTGGTGTCCTGGTGGTCAGGTTTGATTTTGGGCCTCCTAGTGCTTGAACTTGATACTGTATAGGTTGACCCTGTTTTTGTGTGGTTGGGGCATCCTCCCAATATCTGCTTGGTTTTAAAAACAGATTATGGTTGGGTGTAGAACCATCATCTGGCCTGGGCCACCTTCAATGTATCAGGTTACTTAGTGGCACTGACAGTTTGCCAGATGACGGGAGTGTACAAGATCTGTTGGTCAGGTATAATTGGAGTTTGCTTATTACTCTTTGTGGTGTTTCTAGAGCTGTATAGTACTGAGTTTTAAGTTTCGGTACAAGTTCCTTTACCCTGTTGGCAATCATGGTTGAACTTGAACTTAAACAGAAGAAGATGCAATTTTCTAATGTGGAGGAGAACTGTATAGTGTGTGGGCATAAGAGAAAGGTATGTGTATGATTTGTCCTGTGTTTCTTTTTGTTTCTTTGGTAATGCCATTTCCATACTGTATACAGGTAATTT
The DNA here is from genome assembly GCA_019207045.1 of Branchiostoma floridae x Branchiostoma belcheri. Taxonomy (NCBI): domain Eukaryota; kingdom Metazoa; phylum Chordata; class Leptocardii; order Amphioxiformes; family Branchiostomatidae; genus Branchiostoma; species Branchiostoma floridae x Branchiostoma belcheri. The sequence goes on along the minus strand of CM033037.1, from coordinate 15,056,065 downwards.
GTTGTTTTGGGCTAGTCATATTCGCTTGGTTTTTGGGCCTGCTTAATCTATGGTACAGGCAGGGTTAAGTGGTGGAGGCTTAGCTTTGTTCTGTTTTAAATTCAGTATCGTTTGTTGCATTTTGTCGCGGCAAATATATGATGAAATTCCCCTTCTAAGCAACTGCTCATTGGTTTGCGGGGATGTTTGCTGGGTGTTTGCTCTGACTACAACAGCTTCTGAACTTTTCAAAGCTTCCATTGCCAGCAGCTTGCCATCTATAAATGGGATTGACAAGGACATTTTTCATAGTAAATTATGCTGTTAAATTTGGCTTAGATACTACAGGAGATTTAGGTTTGGGTTGGATGGATTGAATGAAAATATCATACCACCCTGGGGACTAACTGTTGCTGCTGCATGGGGGCTACCACTATTCATATTGTCTAATGTCTATGGAACTACAGATAAAAGTATCATTGGTCAAATTATGCAAGTAACATTCCGATGTCAAGTGAATAACACCCCAGAAATAAATCTTTAATGAATATCATTGGAAGAACACAAACCAAGAAGACTTAGCAGCTGCATTAGGTCAGTACATTGAAATAGGAAGATATTAGTATATCATGTGACAGAGTAACTACATGTGCATGGGCCATCTGAGACAAAAAAGGTAGCGTCTCAACAACTTCAAAGTACTGTGGTTGGTTACATACTTAAGAAATCCAAAATAAGTAATGTTCATCCATGTCCAAACTTACAAATTCAGAAAATGGAATTTCAGAGTCAGACTTTTGCATGGTGCACAACCAACACGGTAAAAAGCTCATTTTTCCAACCACGTACCACAGACAAAAAGGCAAAAATACACAATAGGTCTACAGAAACCCAATACATTTCATGCAGGCCTGAGGTCTACGAACTCTTGTTAAGTTATGCTTGCATGCAGAATCTCTCAACAATAGTTGAACACAGGACCAAAATGACAGCATTTACCTTCTAGTAGCCACAGAGAATGCCACAGTGACTGCAATCCATAATCATGTAAGACTACAGAGATTAACTATACACCATAAATCTGGGTTATTACCTGCATGTATGCAGGTATGGTTTTGATGCTGGTGGGAACTTTTCGGTAGCCGGGGATGTAGGGCGCTGTATCTCGTGAACGGATGGTGCGAGCACGACGATTTTTGGTACGTGGGTTGGGGGTGGTAGCCTAACACTCAGGTTTGATTTTGGGCCTCCTGGCGTTTGAACTTGACATTGAAGGTGGCATTTTTGGTGTTTTGGGGGCACTTTTGGCGCTGTGTGTCCAGAACGATACGCGCGATTGCGACGATTTTTGGTGCATGGGTGGGGGGTTGTTGCCTGTTGCCTAGGATTGACTTTGGGCCTTGTCGCGTTTGAACTTGACCCGGCAGGTCGAATTTTGTGTCCGGGAGGGGTGTTTCCGGAGTTATATCTTCTGAACGGCTGGTGCTGGCGCGATGATATTTGGCACATGTGTCGGCGGTGGCTGAATAATGCTCAATTTTGATTTTGGCGCCCTTGGTGCTTGAACTTGACATTTTAGGTTACCTTTTGTGCGGGCACGGGGCGTGCGCTGTATCTCCGGAACGCAAGGTACCATTGTGTTGCTATTTGGTACGTGAGTTGTTTGCGTTGTCCTGGTGGTCAGGTTTGATTTTGGGCCTCCTAGTGCTTGAACTTGATACTGTATAGGTTGACCCTGTTTTTGTGTGGTTGGGGCATCCTCCCAATATCTGCTTGGTTTTAAAAACAGATTATGGTTGGGTGTAGAACCATCATCTGGCCTGGGCCACCTTCAATGTATCAGGTTACTTAGTGGCACTGACAGTTTGCCAGATGACGGGAGTGTACAAGACTATATATCTGTTGGTCAGGTATAATTGGAGTTTGCTTATTACTGTTTGTGGTGTTTCTAGAGCTGTATAGTACTGAGTTTTAAGTTTCGGTACAAGTTCCTTTACCCTGTTGGCAATCATGGTTGAACTTGAACTTAAACAGAAGAAGATGCAATTTTCTAATGTGGAGGAGAACTGTATAGAGTGTGGGCATAAGAGAAAGGTATGTGTATGATTTGTCCTGTGTTTCTTTTTGTTTCTTTGGTAATGCCATTTCCATACAGTATACAGGTAATTTGTTGTTTTGGGCTAGTCATATTCGCTTGGTTTTTGGGCCTGCTTAATCTATGGTACAGGCAGGGTTAAGTGGTGGAGGCTTAGCTTTGTTCTGTTTTAAATTCAGTATCGTTTGTTGCATTTTGTCGCGGCAAATATATGATGAAATTCCCCTTCTAAGCAACTGCTCATTGGTTTGCGGGGATGTTTGCTGGGTGTTTGCTCTGACTACAACAGCTTCTGAACTTTTCAAAGCTTCCATTGCCAGCAGCTTGCCATCTATAAATGGGATTGACAAGGACATTTTTCATAGTAAATTATGCTGTTAAATTTGGCTTAGATACTACAGGAGATTTAGGTTTGGGTTGGATGGATTGAATGAAAATATCATACCACCCTGGGGACTAACTGTTGCTGCTGCATGGGGGCTACCACTATTCATATTGTCTAATGTCTATGGAACTACAGATAAAAGTATCATTGGTCAAATTATGCAAGTAACATTCCGATGTCAAGTGAATAACACCCCAGAAATAAATCTTTAATGAATATCATTGGAAGAACACAAACCAAGGAGACTTAGCAGCTGCATTAGGTCAGTACATTGAAATAGGAAGATATTAGTATATCATGTGACAGAGTAACTACATGTGCATGGGCCATCTGAGACAAAAAAAGGTAGCGTCTCAACAACTTCAAAGTACTGTGGTTGGTTACATACTTAAGAAATCCAAAATAAGTAATGTTCATCCATGTCCAAACTTACAAATTCAGAAAATGGAATTTCAGAGTCAGACTTTTGAATGGTGCACAACCAACACGGTAAAAAGCTCATTTTTCCAACCACGTACCACAGACAAAAAGGCAAAAATACACAATAGGTCTACAGAAACCCAATACATTTCATGCAGGCCTGAGGTCTACGAACTCTTGTTAGGAGGCTGTTTTGAATGTTTTATGGAGGTACTAGATAGGATTTGGGGTATGGTCTGTACAGCTTTATCATTCAAAACCTATGATTATTCACTCAACAGCGCTCGTTCACCCCTGCCAAACATTCTAACTTACATACTTTCCAGCCATGTAAATCAGCCAGACTCTTACAATTAAGTCAATTGCATCCCGTCTTCTCATATATGCCACATAAACTTGATGTCATAACCCAATGTTGTAACCTCTGAATTATAAATTTTGATTTTTGACATTTCTGTTCTGTTTTAATAGTATACGTAGTTATTGATTATGTATCCTTTGTTCACTTAGGCCACACCAATTTTATTTGTTGTTTGTTGGATTTTTTCAGAAAAAAATTGGGTCAGTCGGTCGAAAAAAGAAATTAAAAAATACTTTTGCAAAAAGTCGGGGGTAGATTCTAGGAGAGATTGAGGGGCTTACTCAAGCTACACAACAGAAATAACATTTAGGGGGGCCCTGGTAGCAAAGTTCAAAGTTTGAAGAAAAATGAAAAAGTGTACCGTCCAAAATATACGCACGTACAGCTACTGGAATTTGAGGCTGATTAATTTGAGAAAGGAAAAGCAGTGAAATTTTGTCAACACAAGGTGTGGCCATCAATTTGAAAAGTTTTTTTTTTTTTTTCACATCAGAAAAAATAGGGTCGGGAAATCTGAGAAACAACAAATGAAATTGGTGTGGCCTTATGTTGTAATATCCTCTGTTCATTTACATTATATGTTGGTGCATGTTTTATTAGCATGCGGGCTGGGCGTTTCTGAAACACACCTTAATAAGATATCAATCATTCATTCATATAAATGAGATTTCAACAAGCACGATATATGCGCTGAGGATTTGCCTGGTGGATATTGATTCATGGTTTTAATTTCGTTTGATGTAAAGAAGAACATTGCAGTATAGTAGACTGTTTCACATGTATGCCTACCAGCAAATCTTATTACCTCCATGATAATGTCATGGAGGCTACATTTTCAGTAACATTTGATGTATGTCTGTCTGTCAACTATAGAATGTCTGGATTGGCTTCATATTGGTGTGTTGGTAGGGCGTGACAAAAACTGGAAATTATTAATAGATTTCAGACCCCTTAGCAGCTCGGATAGGTACTGCAGCAGAACTTTTGGCTTGGATATCTTGTGTTCTTGGTAGGCTTTGGTCATGATTATTGGGTGGTAGATAGCTCTTGTACTCGGAAAGAAGTGACATAACTTTGGGCACCCTTGCGGCTAATTCTGGAATTTTAGGGGTATTTTTGTCAAAAATATCAAGAGAGGGATAACAGATTTTCATGATGTACATGTAGCTAGCTCATGCAAAAGAAGAGGGCATTGTGTCAGGAGAAAATTCTATCATGATAGTTTTTTTAATGTATGTCTTGTCCCAGCCATGATATGGTCTTCAGACATTTGAGTGACAGCTTTTGACATAAGGACAAAGTGGGGCAGGTTTGGGCCCCCTAACGTTAACATTCAATTTTGCAAGGGTGTTTTTTGTAAAAAAAATTGTCCAAAGAGGTCTCTACATTGGGATAAATCTAAAAATGGCCACAAAGAAATCGAAATAATTAGATAAAAACTGACTTAAGGCCCGTTGGAATCAGTTAAGATGTTTTAAACACCTTTATTCGCTAGCAGTGGTGCCAGATGTACATGTATGTTGGGATTCTGCAAGTAGCCGATCAGAAAACACTACGATTTTTCCTGTAAGCTATTCCATTCAATAATTCATCCAACCATTCATTCCTTCATTTGTGATAGTCATTCAATTATCCATCCGTTCATCTATACGTCCATCCAGTCATTAATCCATATGTCCATTCATTCAATAAAATACTATTCAGTACAATGTCATACAAAAACACCAGTGACTATATTTCACTGAAGGACAACATCTTAGAATTCAAAGCACATCTTGTACCTTTAGGATTATTTCACATATTACTTCACATACATGTTGTCTTTAAAGTGCAAAACTTATACATCACAAAAATCCGATTACATTGTAACCATTGGCTAGGTGTACATATACACGAGGTATGTCAGAAAAGTAAACTATAATAACTGAACCACAACTGAACCAAAACCTAACCTAAACAATTGTCAAAAAAGGATTGCAGTAAACATTAGAAAATGGAGAGAGGAATCAAACAGAGAGTTTACAGATTGACAATAGAGACAGGAAAAGTATGGAAAATTGAGAAGAAAGAAAAAAATTACACATAGTTCACACAAATGAAGGATATCTTATAATTTGGCAGTACAAAAAGCTGCTCAATTCCCTGTGTACAATACACAACTGTACTATGACATATATCTACCCGTGTCACTTATAATCAATATAACATCACAACAAACAAGTTGCCATCTAACAAGTCATGTTTTGCTTGCACTGGCCTCTTCTAATCCTTACAATTCAAGTAGTAACAGAACAAGTAAAATCAGCCCCTTTACTACCTTCATGCCCCTTCAGTTATAGAAAATCGGTGCTCTATCTATATAGTATTTGATAATTTAACAGTCTACATTCTGTCAAACATAAAGAATTGTCAATGTTAAACACAATATTACAAGTCATCATTGCACTCATCTCTAGTTAGTTGTAAAAGCTCCAGTTGCCTGTAAAATCATCAAATCTTTTTCTTTTACAAACATTTTTTATATCACTGATTCCATGTGTCTAATAATTTACCTGAATTGTTCAGATGGTACTACATGTAGTAAGATTACAAATAACCAATTGCAGCACACTATATAATGCACTGCCAGAAAACTGGCTGTGAGGTCAAATGTTAAAAAATGAAATTTGCTTTGCAACTTACTATTCACAGATTGTCAACCAGCAAAACAGCACTTAGTGACTGTCAAAATACTGTAAAGCTACACGACTTGGTGCACCTGAATTTGAGAGATTTAGAAAAGTTGTAAAACTTGACCACAACAGATCATATCTTTCCAGACTTCCAGGTAGATTACAAATGTATGTGACACTTAAAATGTACATCATGTAGATAGGACACATATCTGCAAATTTGAAGAACACCTGAAAGGTCACCACATTACAAAATACCACATTTTTCAATCATACACAAGAGGAATGAAAAGAAGAAGGCTACATGTTCCTATCTGAAGATGATATTCACCAGGTAAAACATTGTTTTGTTTGTTACTCATCTGTTATACATGCCATTACTTGATCAATGCTAAACAACTGCTCATACAAAACTCCTCTTTTCTAGCTCGAGTACCGTCCTCCGTAGTGAGAGCTGGCTCAATCCTTTCCCTTACTAACCATGGTCACTACAGAGGATGGTACTCAGGCTATCTCTGTTCTGTTGTTGCATCTGATGGTCACAGCCTTAGAGTTGTAGAGTCAGCAGACAAACAGATCATATGACCATTATTATAAATAGAAGATTTTTAAGGTTCCCTTGAGTAGTTTTTTCAAAGTCCACAGCAGAAGTACTGACACCTCAATCTTACAGATGTTACCAGGGTGTCATACCTGCCTGTTAAGAGCTAAAATCTATCAATTTGATTGATTGATAAGCCACTGGTTGGAAGCCATCTGTTGCCATAGTTACAGCTTGAGCTTCCAGATGGTTGCCATAGCAACCTTGGACTGTCCCTGAGAGTCTTGGAATGGGTATTCCTGTTCCTCTAGCAGATCAAACCTGTAGTAAACAAACAAACAACAGAACGGCTACTTGTTAAAATTCACCTCCACATTTTCAGCAAGCCATTTTGTCTAAGTCCAAGGTCCAAATTGTCAGTTAAGCCAGTGCCTTATGCCAGTCCAATTGTAATGACTTTGACTTCTTGTAGTTTAACAAGTCTAATGAAGGTGGTGGTGTGTCACACTAAGGTACAAGTAAAAGTAAACTCACTTCTTGCTCAAGTCAGCCGAGAGTTCCTCTTTCCCAATCTTCTGTGAGATCACCACGGCGATCCCGTTGTCAGTGACGATCTCCCACAGCCGCAGCCACCAGGCTAGTGGAGACAGAACAACATGTCAACAACATGTCAACAGTGTGGGAACAAGTCAACAATGCAGGAACAACATGTCAACAATGCACGAACAACATGCCAATGATACAAGAACACCATATAATTATACTTCTCCAAAACATTCATCCAGGGAAAAGTATACTTAACCAATCCAACTGTCTCACTGTCTCACCAGAACACTCATACTTACTGATAATATTTTGTTATTCTGTATGTAGCCTGCCTTGTAGTACCATTGTCTATATAGCTAGTAGTTAGTTGCCATAAATTGTACCTTGTGTGATTGTTGGGCAATAAAGTCATTCATTCATACATTCATTCATAGAAAGCAAAGCACCATTGCTCAAAATGCACCAATTTTAAACTCTGACCTTTAGGGTTGGTGACCCTGTCCAGGAAGTCCAGCAGGACCAGGTCAGATTTGGGGATCTCGTTGGGCACCCAGGTCATCTGGAGAAGACAGCAACATTTATCACAGTCAAGATTCAATTGAAATTCTACAACAATCTCCCACTACCTGGTATCTGTAAGCTTCCCTGGCTATCTTACAGTTACACTGTAATCAGTACGAATTTGAGGTTCACTTCTGTTTCAATCAACCATTTGTCATTACATAGATATAATAAATGAAACAAATTTAGTTCTGCTTGGCACACTGTAGGGAGAGGTATATGTATGTGTGTGTGTGTGTGTGCAAGTGTGTCTGTGTGTGTGCATGTGAGTGCGTGTGCAAGTGTGTCTGTGTGTGCGCATGTGTGTGTATGTGTGAGCGTACGTGTGTGTGTGGGGCAAGTGTGTATGCATAATATGTATATGTGTGTGTGTCTGTATGCGCATGTGTGAATGTGTTTCTGTGTGTGTATGTGAGTGTATGTGTGCATGTGTGTGTGTCTGCGCATGTGTGAGTGTGTGTGTGTGAGTGTGGGGGCAACATCTTCCTGACCTGTTTGAAGGTCAGCCTGTCCCTCTGCACGTCCGCTGGAATGCTGACAGTGACGGTCCCGTTCTCGGTACGAGGCTTCTTTGCACTGTTCTGCGGAATAGGCATCGGCCAGTGAAACTCCCCTGTCTTCTGCAGCGTAATAGCAGCATCCAGGCATCGACCACAGTAGTCCACACCTATCACCTGCATCAACATTAGAATAAAATACGATTAGTAGAAAAAAAAATTATATAACCTCTCTGTAGACAAGCAAAGGAAATTATCATGTTAAATTATGTGATATCTGTCGGTTAATGACTGGATAACAAAGTTTCTTATTCACAACCAAATGTAAATGAAGAAGATGAGAGATGGTCATTGAAACATGGGCTCTCGTAAAAAAAAAGTGGTAGTAAATAAAGACCACTGATATCTAATCAGTTATGGTAAAAATTGGCAGATGCAACTGAGGCATCTACGCATCTACGCTACGCATAGCCCTTTGTTGCGGACACATGCTAGTTGGGCAGCCTTGGCTGTGCATGCTGAAAAGCCAAACCTATAAATAACTAAATGAATAAATACTACGCTACTCTTTCAAGCATTCAATGGAAGCTTTGACTCTTAAACATAGATGTCAAAACTGGTGAGGAAACTATGAATAAGTGTTTAATACAAAAAGGTGAGGACAAACCTCCTTGTAAGTTTTGGCCAGCTGGTACGTCACTCCTCCTGTCCCACATCCCAGCTGTACGACCTTCTGGAGCGGACAGCCGTAACGGTTCGCCTTCTCCACACAGAAATCTGCCAGCGCCGTGGAGTAGTTCTGGCCCCCATCCCCGTACTGCAGGGCCAACATGGCCGCCAGGGCCTCTTCTGTTTCCTGGTGGAACTGTCTGTTGGTGCTCGCCATCGGGACGACCTCCAGACCGACTGTTTCCGGCACAGTCAGATCATTTTCTGGAGACCATAGGAATAGATCAATATGATTAGCATCCCTGAAATGTGTGGTGGGGAGAAGGCTGTGGTAAACATTTTCTTTTGGCGACACTGGAACAAATCTAAAACAGTAGAGTTATTCTACAAAGGAGCATCCACATTGATTGCTGGGTCAAAATATGAAATGCACAACAGTGTATCTGTACAACCTCTCAAATGAGGGCACAATACATTGCAGATTTCTTCCTGAAAAGAGTAATTTTCTAAAAACAATCCTGTACTTCCAGCAATGGTTTCAACGAAGAATTTTGCCACAAATTACAGAAAATTTACCTAGGAACACAGAATGTAATTGGGAGCATGAATATAGGTACTTCCACCAAAATGTAGTGCAAGTAACCCCTCTTCAAACAATGTGGAAGCTCTGTCAGAAAGGAAAACTGGAGCAGAAAAACTGCAAAAATAACAAATGTCCACAGAGTAAGGCGTGTCCCCTTTTCCTGCCACAAACAGAACAATTGCTTAAAACAGGCCTGGTACAGTTAGAATATTCTTTTCTTGCTGAAAAGCAGCAGACAGCCCCAAATAGTAACAGCATCACTTCAAACAAATATGTCAATTGCTCAATGATCAACAAATGCTTGACACCAGGAACGCAGGCACCAATGCAGCTTGTTGGTTAGGATTAGGAAGGCAGAAATGAAAAGCAGACAATGAGCAAACGTGAAGTTTCTGTGCAGCTTTTGTAAGTTTGAAAAAAGCAATAATCAGTCAACATGCTCCAGTGTTTGGAAGCATTTCATCAAGATGATATGCACACACAATGTAAATGGAGGCTGTTCTACAAGAGATATCATCATCAAACTGGTTCACTCTGGTTATCAGAAGGACCAGTCCATCTTGTTCGAACAGCTAATCCAAGTCCAAATGAACTTAAGAGGGTCAAGGTTCAGACAGATGTTAAAATTATGATCTACAGGTTTGCTTGAAATGGGCCAGAAAATAAACTCTAAAATACTTTGATTCCATCATATTATAAAAAGTCCTTCAAAGAAAGATCCCTAAAACATCAGTTTTGGGGTTCCCAGAAGATGTCAAAATGGCCTGATACAAGAACTGTGCCTATTCACTTCAGCAATGATCTATCACTTGACTTTCACTACGATTTCTGAAATCTACGGGTAGTACAATCAAAATGATCTTACTTTTCTGTAAAAAAATTGTTATAGAACACAACATTGAGCTGACAATTGGAGCCAACGCATTTTCAAAACGATTTCAACCAGTAAATATAAAGTAACATCACACAATGTATCAAACAACGCTGACTGTCACAACAAAACAGTCAGATTCAGGACGGCTCCATTTTGCCTGCAGGAGTGAGTAGATTACGTCGAAGACAACTTGTCAGTGTCATCGACGTTACATGTCTACAAGCTGCTTGGATTTCTGGAAACCAAAAATGACATATCTAGAAATACCTGCACAGGAGATTTTGATCGGGATGAGTTTGATCGGGATGTAAAATTAGGATCCTTTGGGGGAATTCTTCGCAAGTCAGGAAACGGGCCTCGTCACAGGACCAGCGCAACCTGTTGGGTACAAACTGGACAGACAGCATTGAGGTGTTTAGTGAACCCAAGGTCTGCCTCAAGCCTATATACGGACCAAACATTAAGGTGAGCAGACATGGGTGTCAGGAAATACAGTCAAACCTGTCTGTAACGGCCACTGAAGGACTTCAAAAAGCCTTAGGAAAAATCTGGTTATTTTACTTTTTGTACTAGTGGCCCTGACAAAAAGGTGGCCTCTCATATCAACAAGTTTGACTGAATAAAAAGAACAGAAAACAAGAGTTTTTATTGACATAATGGACAATGCTGCATTGCCATGAAGCTTCAAATGTCTGAAGTACTCCCAAAATTTTTACAAAGTTGTTAGTTATCAATAAGACTTCTTGTTATGGGGACCAGAATTGAATAACTGCAAATACAACAGAAATCATGTTGAAGTAAGATGTGATCTTTCTCTTCCTTTATTTTGGAATAAAGAAATTAGTTATTGGCCTAAAAATTGGTTATGTAGCTCGTGTCATTTGCAAGCAGTGGCAACGCCACATTGCAGTATTTGACAGTTTTAAAGCCAACAGGAACAGCATCATGCTTACATCTCCAAAAGAATGAATACCTAATCCTTCTATCATCTGCTCTTTTTCTAGTTTCCTTTTCTGTAGATTGTAATTTTTTCCCCTTCTCTTTCTATTGATTTTTTTCATATTTACATGTACTTTCAGTCCCATCAAAATCTTTCTGCTTCAATTCTTCAGTAATCTTTGTTATCAGACCTGGGCTTTTTTTAATATTTCATACAACAGATATGGCAGCACATGCTGTCACTTTATAACAAACATGACAATGCAGGATGTAAAATGGAGGCATGTATTTAGGTTTAACCTGAATTTTACCTTCATTTACAAAAACAGTCTGAAGACTTCTCCCAGTTTTGCTTTTGTAAAAAATGTAGCATTGGTTTCAAAAAGAGACAAAATATGAATATCTTTTCCCATACATTATGGATGGTAATGTCAATAAAACGCAATTCCATAGTGTATAGGTAGTGTATAGAAAGACAGGATCCAAATTCCAAGCTACATGGAATACAGATAAATTCAAGAAAATTACAGAAAAAGAACAGGAGAAGGTTGCAAGAAGCTGTTCATTCTGTCTTCTTACTCTGTCTTGAGCCTGGAGTAGAGAACGTTGTGAGTTAGCATGCTACAAGTAGATGAAAGATGAAACGGGTGGTTTCACAACTCAACATGCCGTTTCCAATCAAACAGAATTTTCCTCTTTTGCACCTAATGTAAAAAGGGAATAGGGGATGGGCAGGAATGCTGTGCACTGTGACATTGGCTCTACCTAGTCTTCTTTGCCGGTAGGTTTGAGAGCAAAACAATTGCCTATGTTATGCAAAGCTCTTCGAGGGAATTTAAAACTATTTCTAAAAATCTCAATTGCAGTTTCAAATGCTAGAAGATTTTACTGTATCTGTACTTGTTTAACTTTTCTACTTCAGTCATCAAAAAGAAATGTTATAAAGATACATTTGACCTTCTTTACTCTCTTGTAAATCATCTTGCTAAGTGCTTTTTTTTTCCAAATGTGGTCAGGATACTTGTAAGTCTTTCTGTGGGAATTGCATAAAGTTGTGATACCATTCTAAGTGTGCGGAGTTCTTGACAAGCAAGAATCAAATTTACAAACTTGCCATTTGTCTTACCTTCCACCCCCGCTCCTAAAATGTACACTTCCGTATTCACCATGACTACGGGCGACTTCCCCCCACCAGGCAGAGTCCGTGCCACACGGAAGCCAGCGTGTTGGTAGAAGTGGCGACGGAAACCCATGCGAGAGAAGCGGGAGTTGTAAGTACCGTCAGAGGCCCAGGAACCACCCTGAAACAAACATACGGTAAGCCTTTTGATAGGACACAAGTTTGAAAGGTTTTCTCTTAAGAAATTTGACAAGATTTTAAAGGAAATGTCACAGTCTGATTACATCATCCCTTGACACATATCAACTTAAGGTAGTGCTGTAATTAATGTATGTCTGACATTTGAAGGTTTAAACAAATTCAGTGGTGAAAAATCGTAACGTTCTTTGTAAAGAACCAGGTGGTAGGAAATTTGTACAAATAAATATTATTGATCAATAATGCTAGTTCACCTTGATCTGTGGGGTAACCTATATCCGTTGAATAAAAAACAGGATACTGTAACTGCATTTAAGTTCGCAGGGATTTAATTTCGCGGTAGCGGGAAAATGGACTTTTCGCGGTGGTTTTAATTTCGCGGTAGCACCATGCACTGTAGTCTCTTACTATTATGGAAAAATGTTCGCGGCGGTTTTAAATTCGCGGTGAAGCGGCCGCCATGAAAACCGCGAACATTAATCCACCGCGAACATTTCTGCATTTACAGTACTTTGGGATATCAAATTGACGGACGGTGGTTTCAAACTGTAATATTTTAAATGCATTCCCAAACCACCGACCGTCAACTTCTTATCCATAAATCCGCTTTTGAAAACAGCAGATTTAGCTTACCCCACGGATAAAGGTGAACTAGCGTTAATAAGTTTACTGGAGCTATATTTACCAACATGAGCCCATGGCGGGAATCGAAGCAGGGAGAGGCATAGTCGTCATACAGGTGGTGCTGCTTGTAGCCAGGCAGGCCGTTAAAGTGGTCCTCCACCCACTCCCAGACGTTCCCGTACACATCGTGGAAGCCAAGGTCGTTTGGAGGGTAAAAATCGACAGGCTAAGGTGGTAAGACAGTATGTGAGAAACTGTACATGAAACCATTTTCAATATGATGACTTCTTCTCTAACTATTCTGACAAAAACCAGAACCAAGTCTTCAGTCTATTGAGAAATGTAGAAAATAAATCAATCCAAATATCAGTCATTCGTCCATCAAGCTGACCCATTGCTGCATGGACATAAGAAATGCATGTACAAATTAAAGCTCTTGTTAGAAACGCAAGTCAACACATTTCTCCAGCTGGACATTCTCTTGGTCCTTGGTTTTCCCATCGTTACAACGGATGAGTGTCTCTCCCACCTTGACATTAAATCACCCCAATATGACTTCCATGCTAAATGATAGGAAGCACCAGTGCCTAACCGATGATGATCCGAAGGTCAGCCTAAAGTTGGCCTGTGGATCCTTGTGGAACACAGGGTCAGAGGTCACGCCCTTGCTGGGGTCGCCCAGTGCCCCGCCCCGGATCATGTTGAACTCTGCCTCCGTCAGCATGCGGAACTCCGGACCTTTCCAGGCGCAGAAGGCGCGAGCTTCGTGGTAGTTCACCACCACCGGCCAGTCCCAGGGCATCTCCATTACATCAAATATCACTCGCAGTCTGGGAGGAGGAGAGAGCATTTGAATTTAGCAGGTTAAAGCATCAGAGCCTTACAACCATCCCTGAGTGGGCGCCATACGCTTCCCGTAACTTATGATCCACTGCTCACCAAGTCATGTGTGCTATCTACATAACGTGACTCATAGAAGCAGTGGATTGTTCACTCCTTGACAAAGACTAGAGCTGTTCAGTCGAAAATTTGGGAAAGTCCAATTTTCATGTTGGAAATTTAAGTTCAACTTTTCCAGAAGGTCTTTTACCAACACAGATGAACTTTCAAGTTAAGGTTAAAGCATCACAGTAACTATATATTTACAATAGAGTTATACCAAAGACTCTTGTTTAAACAAATGGTGCATAAAGCTTTCTCTGTTAAACACTCAGCATCATGAAAAGGCCGTGTTTGGCAAGGCCAAGGCCAAGTCATTCCAAACTGTTGGATGTTGAAGGAAGTGAAAAATACAAAATACATTCCAGACATTTACCTGAAATCTGGATTACATTCATCTTCCTTCTGGTGTCCATTGGCTGTGCCATTCTGGTGTCCATTGCTGGTACCGTTTTGGTGCCCGTTGCTCGTTCCATTCTGGGCCCCGTTTTGAGGACTACCATTCCCATTGGAGTGCCCGATACTTGGGTCAGTGTAGGTTGTGGAAAAGTGCTCTGGCAGGCAGTGGGAATGGGAAGATATGACAGCCCCACAGCCAGACTTGCATCCTGGAATATTGAAAGCAAATTTAATAAAATACCAAGAACAACAAATAGTAATTCTCGTTACATCAATTTGCAAGTTGCTCAGATTTGATACTACCGGTAGGTAAAAAAATCGATCACAGGATAAAGATACCTTCTTACCTTTGGTACAAACCCAGAATGTGGGATGTCGCGATTGACGGAAACATCGCCAGTTCCAGCCTGAAACAGAAGAAAGGTTTGGGACTCAGTCACTGACAAAACCCAAAGATGATGCTATATAAAACATCTGACACTTATTATCTTAACCAGCTATTTGATTTCTTTTGTGTCAGGTACTAGTAATTTTGTACCTGGATGTTTAGACTTCATCAGCATATCAAGAACTTGTACCATGTATTTCGAGGGGTAACTTCTCTTGCCACAACCAGGGACTAATTATCAAGCAAGGAGCTTGAGGTAAGGACATATTCCTGGTTAACTATTTTTGTTACAGGATTTTCTCAAAGGCTTCAACGGAATTGACAACCAACAAATAAGGATCTATGACAATACTCCCATCAGAAAACAGTTGAATTTTGCACGACACACCTGCAACTGAAAAGTATTTGCTGTCATTAATCTCTTGGAAGACGGATATTACAGGGTTCTTATGATTGGTGGGGCTAAATAGTCAGGGATAGATTCTACTGCAGTTATCATCATCATCATCATCTTCGCCACATAGTTCAGCCAGGCCCTGATGCAGGCCACCGCAGCCTTTCACTATATTCTGTCTAGTGCCTGCTTTTCTGCCCCTTCCAAGGTGTACCCAACCTCTTCCAAAGCCCTCATGACAGTTTTTCCCCAGGTAGTGTGCTACCTTACCCTCTTTCTTGTACAGAAATGATCTGACCTCTGCCCTTTGGCCTACCTTCCTTTGTCCAATAGGAGGAGTTCTCGTACCCTCCTGCCTTCACAAACTGCAGGAACTCGCGGTTGGTCACATTGAACTTGGATGCCTCAAATGCTGGAACACTGCGAGAGAATTTCAAAATATTAGTTAAAAAGATATAATTGACCTTTTAAACAGAATAATAATTGACTCAAAGAGATATACCAATACACAAAAGAAAGGTAACCCTTCCATCTTTCATTCTCTTGGAGGAATAAATACAGTATTGCACTATTTAGTACATCATACATTTATTGATTTTCTTGGTAAATGTGGAAAACACATGTCTCCAATAGTTTCTACACTCACTTGAATGTTCTCTGTCCATACTCCACACACCAACCATAGGAAGGGAAGTCCTCTGGTTTGCCAAACGTCACTTCTGCCCCCTCCACACGTTGGAGGGGATTCTTGTTGATACTGGTGCCTGGTGGCAAAAGGGGTGAGGGTAGGAAGAGTGAATAAGTATGAACATGTAATGCAATGTAGCAATGTAGACATAATGTCATGTACGTAAGCAATGTAGTATTAATATCATCTACGTTTTCACTTGTGATCGTAGAGTGCCTTTCACCATTATGATATTCAAAAAGACACAAGGCGAGCACAGCATTGAATAATCATTATAAAAGATACATGGTCCCCAGATGTAGTGAAAAAAGAATACAGCAGAGCATCAACATAGATAACTATTCATTTTCTATTGATGATAGAAGAGATATTTTGTGTACTACTAACAATAACTCTTAAGAATTTGATTAGACTGAGAGTTCAGATTTCCTTCTGTGATGTTAATGTATAAATGACTGGTTTATTTATTTCAACATACAACAACATTGACACTGACATGGTAGCAACACAGCTGAATTGCGACAGATCATTACATTCCGTCATTATTAAAGTGTTTAAAATCGAAGATTACAAATTATTGCAATGACACAGTTCTTAAGAATCACTGCAGACAGACAAATCAAAACAGTATTGGGATAAAACATTTAAAAAAGTATTTGCTAAAAGGAACCAAAAGGAGAATTGATGACATGCAGGCTACCTGTGCTAGCTGGGGCATACTTCCACTTGGGCGGGGTGGTTACCATGGTGATGGGCATCTGCCTGATCAGCACGGAGGACGTCTCGATGTGGATCTTCTCGTGCTCAACACCCATCATGACTGCCCACTGTGGACAGGGCAGCTGCAGTTAGACTTACACCTGATAGGAGGCGCTATAAGCAAGCTGCCAACATTTGTTGGTCTATGTCAAAGTTGCCCAAATTTCATACATGGCAGATAAACTATAAGTATAACAGTCAGTGCTCACCAAAGGACACTATGGTGAAATACACTGAAAAAAGTTGCCCGTACATCTGTAACAGATGCTAAGGGGTGTTGCCCATCTCAATTTCTGTAGCCCTGGGCTACACATTTGTGCAAGCTATTACAACAGGGGGCTAGTCGGCTGGAAACACTGAAAATGGCTTCATATAATTACTACCCAAATTTCAGTCTTAAATTTTCTGCTCCACCAGAGTCACAGAGTCCAGTTAATAAAATTGAAAAAGTGGGCTTGTCCAGTTCAAATATGTAGACTAGCATATTATGATAAAT
The DNA here is from genome assembly GCA_019207045.1 of Branchiostoma floridae x Branchiostoma belcheri. Taxonomy (NCBI): domain Eukaryota; kingdom Metazoa; phylum Chordata; class Leptocardii; order Amphioxiformes; family Branchiostomatidae; genus Branchiostoma; species Branchiostoma floridae x Branchiostoma belcheri. The sequence goes on along the minus strand of CM033037.1, from coordinate 15,038,938 downwards.
GAATACAAAACCACACAACTCGGATGTGTCCTCATGACAAAACAGTGGGGAACTGGACAAATTTTACCAAACTGGGAAAGATCAGTCCCTTCCTGTTTCTTCTGACATGTAAGTCTCTGAATTGGGCCAAAATTTTCAAGGACAGAGAGATCATATTCAAGGTTGTTGAAGTACGCACTACAATCATTTTACCACCAGCCCTCTACTGCATAATGCAACTGTGGTGTGAATCCTACATTTCCCATAACCCTTGACCTTTGACATACCCATGGGTTGTCCTGGGTGATTGGCAGCTGGAGGGGCGTGTCCTCGATCAGCTGACGGATGCGATTGCGGACCAGGCGGCGAAACTCCACTGCCTCCTCCAAAGCGGGCCACTGGAAGCTGCCTCCCATACGGTAGTTCTCCTGTCAAAGAAGGCAGCCAAAAGTCTGTGAATGCTTTCCTACAATCTTCTTGGGATTTTGTACTCTAACTACGTGTAATATAGAGAAACTAGTTGTTTCTTCACTATTCTAGGTTGGGCAGAAGTAACTGTTACTTCTATTCCTATAAGCAAGATTTAGCATCAATTATTGACAGCAAATATTCAACTTTCCAGCCAAAAATCTTACAAATCTGAAAGAGGACCAAGATCTTTACCGTGTCATCCCAGGACATTTCATCTACACCAGTCTCGAACATCGTCTCAAAGTCCAGGTTGACCCTCTCTGTCATGAGCCCTGCCAGCATCAGCTTGTTCACATACACGGTGGCCGTGTGGGCATAGTAGAAGATCAGCGGCAGCCTCAGGCGGTCAGGACACTTGTAGAACGCATCTTCGTCTGGAAACAATATAACATAATGAATATGATTTACTTTTGCTTGCTGTCAAGCTGAATTAGTCACGATAGAATACAGCATTTTATTTATTTATTTATTTGTTCAGCTGTTTACAAACAGCCAGGGCTACCCAACTAGCCATAGGCTATTGTCAAGGGCTGCCCCTGTACATGTTCGCACATGTTCGCACACGACGGGTTATACCGCCCCTTACGGGGTGACACACCCGTCCGGGTGAATGATGTAGATCACCATGTGGCTGATACGAGACAGAGGTTTGCCAGGCCTCCATCCAGGTGATTTGAAGTGAATCACCAACTCCCGACAGAAGGATTTGCACCAACGCACACCGCACCATCGCACGTGTGGGGGTTCTTAAACGTGCATGGAGTATGGCTCTCCCCATACACGGGACCTCCATCTAACGTCCTATCCGAGGGACGACTCATTTTTCACTCGAGTAAAGGTCAAGGGCACAACACCGGTAACACGGCAGGCGATTTCGAACCGGCGACCTCTCGGTCACGGGCCGAATACACTACCACTGTGCTACGCGGCCACAACATTTGATTGGCAGCACTATCTCCTAAAATTTTTCCACACGTAGTAAACAGAAGTTCAACGGTTAACTTACCCTTGAGCCCAGTGAAGAGGCTTTCGTTCAAGTCATAGCTGGCTTCGAAATACTCCAGGATGTCACTGGAAAGAGCAGCAAACAGTTTTACAATACATGATGCAATATCAATTCACCATACACACAAAAGCAATTACTGATGATGACTTAACTTGTACACTGCAAACAAGGCATTGTACATGTACAAATGGAACGAAACTTATGATTCTATGTTTGGACAGAGCCTGATGCCACCCATGTGTCAGAGACCTCCACAGCAGTACATGTATAATCAAATACTGGATTGTCTGATACTACTAGTACTAGTACTTCTTTGGTGATACAGACAGCAAAGATCACAGATTATGAGAAAATATAAGACAGACTGTAAACCTCCTTGCTAAAACTAAGGGCCATGCATACGTTGCTATGAAGGCTATATGATATACTGTAAATGCAGAAATGTTCGCGGTGGATTTACGTTTTTTATTTTTTCCAGGGCATCAAGATACTACAGTGCATGGTGCTACCGCAAAATTAAAACCACCGCGAAAAGTCCTTTTTCCCGCTACGGCGAAATTAAATCCTCGCGAACTTAAATGCATTTACAGTATCTAACCCCTTTCAGTTGTTCCTAATCAATCAATCAATCCTTACCTTTTGCTACAGGAGGTGAGGTCCAGAGGGGCCATGCCAGTGGTGCGGTACTTTCCTGTAAGAACTTTCATCATCGCCATGGTGATCAATGACTTTGTGTCCTCGAAATGCTGACAATATCAGGGAAGATCCACTGGAAGGACAAGAGATAAAACTTATGAAAAAATTTATTCTGACAAAACTACAAAAAATTAACCAATTCAAGTCATCAAATAATGTTAATAGTATGTATCGAGGAAAAGTGCTTTTCTAAAATTTATCCAGACCACTACAGAGTACACTCCAAGCATGGGTTCAGGATAAACAATGCTTTCTTTACTGCTTATACTACATGTAATAACATATACACCAATAATGAGGTTCTGAGATTCTGAGCAATGCATTTTGCTGGCCCAAAAGATCTCCACCAGAAAACTTCTGCCTTTGTTCACAAAACGAGCAAATTAATTTTATTGCCCTTGTATGTAGCAACAACTTTACACAAGGCAAAAAATGACTGGTCCTAAAAATGTCCTACGACGTTCGATGCGTGGCGTGTGACGTGTCCTAGGACATTTTTTTTTGCCCGTGTTAAAACGAAAATGATGTGCTGTGGCACACCGCATTGTTGCACCTCCAGTTACACAGACAAAAAAGTGTCCTAAGACATGCGCCACCTGTCGAAGGACATTTTTAGGACAAGTCATTTTTTGCCTTGTGTAATGTTGTTGCTACATGCAAGGGCAATAAAATTAATTTGCTCGTTTTGTGAACAAAGGCAGACGTTTTCGTGTAAAAGTTCAAATTGTGAAAGGATGGCCAAACAAGGACATCCAAATGTAATTGGATATGATAGCCCCCTGTTTGCTCACTCAGTGGTATCGCCCGTCATTCAGTAGCAAGCATCACCGGAGTGAACACTTCTGTCTCCTAGCTATACCAGTGAAGTTGTGACACCCTTCCAGCTGACTGATGACCCAGCTAATTATCCACCCTATTTTTGCAGAATCCAACCCCTCAGGCTAATGGACAATATTTTGCTGGATATAATGGGCATTGACTAAAAAGTAAAAATACAGGGCGTTAACTAAAAAGTCGGTTGAAAATCGTAAACTTTGATTTTTCTTCGGATTGATGAATTGACATGGCAGCACAACATGGACATATTCCAAGCAAAATATTGAGATTAATGCAGTGTGAAATTTTTCAAGGCATTTGTGGCCACTTGCTAAATAGTTGGTCAGGGACTGTTCCTGCGCAACACAAAACAACTTGCTGAATCACGGTGGGGCAAACAGCCAGGGTTTGCTTTTTCATCAAATACCTTATAATAGATTTGAAAAAAAGACAAACTTTCTTGTTTGATTACCCATCTCTTTCTAAAAGGGTTCCCCCAAAATATTTGCCTTTTTCTTTCATGTAACCACAGTTTTGTTTGAACGCAACACCTCCCAAGAAGTGCCAAAAGGTCAAAACGTTTAACCATGACAAAGCATTTTTTATTATTTACTTTGTCCTTTTCAGTCAATATCGATGATTTACAGGCACTCAAAACCAAGTTCAGCTAGAGTTCGGTTTTGCAACCTTTACCGGGTATGCCAAGATACATTGTATTCACAATAAAAAGACTGGTTAACTATTTTTGTCACAGGATTTTCACAAAGGCTTTGACAGAATTGACAACCAACCAAGGATCTATGACAATATTTTCCATCAACAGTTAAATTTTGCATGACACACCTGCAACTGAAAAGTATTTGCTGTCATTAATCTCTTGGAAGACGGATATTACAGGGTTCTTATGATTGGTGGGGCTAAATAGTCAGAGATAGATTCTACCGCAGATATCATCATCATCATCATCATCTTCGGCACATAGTTCAGCAAAAAGTAAAGCCAAGAGCTACAAAAAAGGACTTGTCCCTGTGCAGTACTGAATGTTTTGCAACTTGCAGGGAGTGTATTACCCATTGTGTGTTACTTTTCACCAAGAGTCATTCATCATTCATTGTGGAAAAGTTTTGTCAGGATTTCTCAACATCTCCTTACAAATCCCTATGAGACTGAAAGCAACACAAAAGCACTTCTAACAGAAATGGATCAGGTAACAGTTGTGTTTCTTCATGTTGACAAACATATCTGTTTTCAGTACCATAGGTAAGTGTAACAACTAACAACACTTCATTAAAAGATTGCAGCTCAATCTAATGATCAGCTTAGAAAAACATGGGGGGGGGGGGGCTAAACACCTGAAGCAACTCCAGGTGACCATGAAACAGTCTCACCTGCACAATCCTCTGCACAACAGAAGAATGAGGACAGTGGTTACCTTTAGGTACGTTTGTCACATGTGTCATGTTTATTTAGCCTGGGTCAGTAACCAAGTAGGATGTACCATACAGACCCTCATTGGGGGAGGAGACACAATTTTATACATTTCAAAAAGCTATGATCAAATTTTTAGACCTACGTTTATTTCTTTATACAAGGGTAGCTTCCTAAGTGGCTGGAACTGCTTTTTAGAGAAGCCCAAGGTATACCACAATAATTACATTATTGATGTACAGGGCAAGAACAGATTTGCACATCAAAATTCTGTTATATTGATAATATCCATGATCATGATGTTAGCCATCATCTATGCCAATTGACCTCTGACATAAAACCCTATACAAGTTGCCAATTTGTATAAGGTTTTATGTCAGAGGTGAAACTGCCCTCTTGATCAGTGGTTTTGAAAGATTGTATAGACGATGTAGCTCTCACATCTAGCGAGAGTTCATTCCAACTCTCCACACCATTATATTATAAGCAAATGTAATTCTTCTGCATTGTAGCCTTACTTAAATGGGCAGTTGCATTAGGATTGATTTAAACTGTATTGGGTTAAATAAGTGCAACGTACTACAAGTTTCTGAACGTCTACTCAAGAAGCTTAGTACAAGTACAAGCAGGGCTCTAGCCAGCGTCCGTTTTTCCGTCAATTGACGGAAATTTGCTGCGTGTGACGGAAAAGTTTTAAAACCAATCCGTCAACTTTGATGGACAAAAATCTGATAAAAGCTCCTTGGTGGAAGCTACAGGCTGCTTGGGGACGCTGTCCACGGCCGTAAAAGCCACATACTGTTTGTTTTGCTATTGTTATGATTGTTGATAATGTGTGTCGGTGCCCTTTCGCATACGATAATCTCATTAAAACCCGTTTTTCAAGGTCTCAGTTCAGTCTCTCTAACTCCTGGAATAGTGTTTTCGGGACAATGGGAATTTGCTGACGGAAAAAAATGTCGAGCTGGCTAGAGCCCTGAGTACAAGTTACAACTGATGATACATCAACCTGCAACAGCACAAAGATATTTCAGGGACGAGATGAAGAGCAAACTATACTTTCAAAAATGTAAATGGTAATTCTTTTTCCAAACACTTTTTTCTCTAACACTAACACGCAGGGATAAACAAGTCCACTAGCCCTATTGTCCAGGGCAAGTGAAAATGCTGTTCGGGCAAGTGCATGTCCTACCCCACTTGTCCGATTGGGCAAGTAAGATTTTTCCATTGATTTTAGTACAATTTTGATATATTTGTTACTTTTTACAGTCATGACATCAAGCAATTGTCTACAGAGAATTCCATTGCTGGAAGTGAAAATGCATATACTAGTAACAGTGACATTTGAATTTTGGGCAAGTGAAAAATTGGTTCGGGCAAGTACATTTTTTATGTGCTTGCCCGATAGGACAAGTGGATTTTAGAAAACTTGCTCAACCCTGAACACGTAAATGTTCTTTCCCCCTGCTGCAGACTTGAGTGGTTTATCTCAAAGTAGGTTACCAACATGTGACTGTTCCATCATGTGACATGTCTAGATGACTTATAACTAGTGTTAACTAGGGTAATTGTACTTTGTACCTACAGAATGTGACCTACAAAATATATCAATCATGTAAAGGGGGTCTGCATGGGGGTGGAGCTTTACAAATTACACAAATTTCTTAGTACATTGCATTAAACCACCTAAAGAGCGACAAACTAGACTGGTTCAATTGTGATTTTAGAAATCAAAACAGTTGATAAGAGGGTATGGAAAAAAAGAAAGGCCAGAATAAATGTGCATGTACTTTGTACCTACACAGTAAACAGGTACGACCAGTCAGTCATGTTTTGAAGGTTATGTAACCTTATGCAAATGAAGGTCACTTACCAATCAGGGTTGAACAAGTTTTCTAAAATCCACTTGTCCTATCGGGCAAGCACATAAAAAATGTACTTGCCCGAACCAATTTTTCACTTGCCCAAAATTCAAATGTCACTGTTACTAGTATATGCATTTTCACTTCCAGCAATGGAATTCTCTGTAGACAATTGCTTGATGTCATGACTGTAAAAAGTAACAAGTATATCAAAATTGCACTAAAATCAATGGAAAAATCTTACTTGCCCGATCGGACAAGTGGGGTACACTTGCCCGAACAGCACTTTCACTTGCCCTAGTGGACAATAGGGCTAGTGGACTTGTTTATCCCTGCCAATAGTGCTATTGGTATCCATTTAGATTGTTTTGCCACTGTATCTACAAAACCTGGCAACATTTTCTATTGTCTTCTTGGTATTTACTCTTCTATCTATTTGATCCAAAGAGCTCAGATGTCTATTTATGATAATATTGTGCCACAATGAAGTGACTGAAGAAACCTGTTGAGCAAGTACAATTATAGCTGTACAATTATTACTGTTGGATACAAATTCCTCACATACAAATTCCCATTTCACTAAACCTTATAAAACGTCAAACCTGGCTGACCAACCACCTGGCCCCAAAAACCTGTACCTCCATTCACATAAAAACAGTCCCATCCAATTTTTGCTCTTAATAAAACATATAATATTCCAATTCCTGGTAGCATTAATCACAAAGACCAAGGACAGCACAAAATCACTCACTCACTAACTATCCGGTTTAGCATCCGTTCTTCCCTGTCTTGCAGAGGTTGGACGTGTCGCCAAATCCACATAAGTATACAAAATACCTGGAATCAGTCAAGTAGATTTGTCTGGTCCAAAATCATGTCAATATTTTCCCTATTCTAATGAAAAGCAATCAACTTCTTTTAGTTTCATCTCTCATTCACTGTGATCAAATCCCCTTAGCAACCTAAGCACATCAACACACAGTTCATTCTGTTTGCTACTATCAGGCTTAAAAGCTGAGTGTTGACAAATATGTTTCTTGCAGTCACTTCGAATACATTCAGTGTTGTCCTAAACAATTAGCCTTGTTAAATCAAGAAAACAACATACCTGTACGTAACCTGTTCAGCTATAGAATATTACACACCTTTGTATGAGTAGTGGGATATGTCACTGGGTCCAATTCTGTTAACTTACTGTACCTCCTTCCTCTACCTCTCTGGGCAATACCACACCCCTTTCATACTCCTTTCATTCATAGGCACTCAGTTGGACAGCTGCCAAGTAATGTGACACTCCAGTCCCTGACCCCAATAGGTACAGACTACCTAACATGTATAGGCAGCAATGACTAGGCAATTTTTCTGAATCGTTTATGCATAAGAATAGACTGCGGCTTATAGTCTTTGGGTACTGCATAACCCTTGTTTTTCTCTCTTTACCAAATATTTTAGCTGCCTACTGCAGTTTACAGACACAACCTGGTTTAATACAAATTTTAACTGGCAGCTGGTCAATTATTGCTTCGAAAACACATCTCCACATAATTCCAGTTACGATGTATTATTCAAGGCTATTTGTATTTCTTCTTTGTCGCAGCATAGATCTACGATAATTGATCTTAAATTACTAACTTGGAGTACTTTTTCTTCTTTCTTTTGAGGCTACATGTACCAACTTCAACATGCTGAAAAGAAGGCTGTTAGTGTTAGAGATAGGTCAGGCAGGTAAATCTAAAATCGTTTGCTTTTACAATGGGCAATTCAGAATATGCATCTTTAATAGTTTAAAATATAATATTAACTGTATCAACTGTAAATTAATTAAAGTGTTTTACAAGTGATGTTACCCCAGTAAACATGGTTGATACATCAGCATCGCCTAACTCATCATTAAGTATTTTTTCCATGGTATCAGACAGTGCAGAAAGAAGAACAATCTCAATCATACAGAGCTTACACTATAGCAAAGACTTGGAAATATCAACAGTACCTTTGCAACAAGTCTCTATGGTGCTCAACCACAGCTGCATACAAACATGCATGTAGAAACAGAAACTGGTTTGTCCTTTGCTGCCAGAGATTATAAAAGAACATGCCCAGAGTTAGCCTGAATACCAGACCCACTGGGCTAGTAGAAAACCCTTTTGCCTTCGGAAGTCACATTGCTACCAAACTTGGCACTCAATTTCTAATACTGGCTGGGACTTAGGAGGGCCTGTACTAAGATTACCTTAGAGCATTTCGTCCCTAGAGCAAAAGAATCTGGCCTGTGAGACCCTGGAAACAGTCTGGTATTGAGGCTAGCAAAGGTTGTGTAACTGAAAGATGCACGTGACCTGGTTTCCAATGGTTATAACAGGAGGAGGAGGGAGAGGCCACTAATAACCCACGCAATGGAGTGACCTACATATATTGGTTCCTAATATAAATCACTGGAAAACATTAAACCGATTTAGTTTTTCAGTACTGTCAGGAATGCTACTTCAGAATCAGAAATATTGACAATAAGAAGAAACAATAAGAGGGCAAAATTTCTGTTAGTTTTTTGGTGAGGCCAAACAATGTAATATAAATGTATATACCTAACACCTCCCTCCACACACACACAACCACACACAGTGACACACCCCCACCACACACAGTGACACACCCTCACAAAACAAACATGAGGGATCAACTCCCTCCCTCAAGTTGCCACTGAAATTTCCCCAAACTTCATTGCATAATAGCCATTGACATAGTTACGTAAGAAATTCATGATCAGTATTGAAAACCTTAGCAAGTCATTTGGGCTATTTCAATTAATTGGTTGTTTCTTAGAAAACATAAGTCGTTTAGGCTATTTCAATTAAATTGGTTGTTTCTTAGACAAACTATTAAGTCTATGACACTATGTGGAATCTTTACTGCAAGGAAATCTACTGATGATTTTTATTATTTAAGAGTCACTGTTACAGGCTGTTAGAATTTATTAGGCCATTGGCCTGAAGGCATCAGGGTGAGAAGGTCACTACATACAGTAATTCTAACTGTAACAATACTACTGTGAGCCTGAGTATCATCCTCCGTAGTGACCGCTGACTTTTTTTAGGGAAGTGAGTGTAAGGAGCCCCGGTAGAAATAGGATAGTACCCAGGCTACATTTGCCCCTACGCTGTGAAAAAATCCTAGAGATACACTGTGCATGAAATATGTAACTTGTGTTCCATTTCATTAGAAAAACAAGAAACACAGAAATTTTGTGAAAGCCCTGTTGGCTCACATATGAAAGGTGGTTCAGAACCCAGGCTACCTTTATATAATAAAGTCCGGTAAAGTCATGATTATATAAATATAATGTTGTATTATGTAACCAACCAAGGATGGACTATGTTAAACAAGACTACCCGTGTATGCTACATGTGTTGGCAACACACATGGCATACCCAAGTAATTTATGGACAGCAAGTAAGTCATTTAATCAATTATTAACCTTTACGGTTTACCTCAGCACTAGATGACCTTTGGTTTTGTCTGTTTTTTTTGTCTGGTTGCACATTCAACTGACAACAGGCACAAAACTAGACAGTACAATATGACGTTACTGCAGTTTAAAGTTTTTTTTTTAATATAACCAGTGACCTGTCAAATGAGAATAGTGGCAGTTTGGGAAGCTTGCTCTGGGACAAGAGTAATTTCTGCATGACAGGTTCACAAAAAGAACCCAAGGAGTGGTGCTTACGTGCGTTTTGGTCCGTCTTCGAGCATTCATATTAAATATTTACCTGGGTGACACTGCAGATTTACTATTTTGATTGCCAAGCAAGAGGTTTTTGTGGATTTTGTGGAAAAATTGTAACATTTGTGATGTGCACCAAGAACATCACAATGCATCCTCATCGTTATTATCTTATCAGAAAGATAGTAAAGTAAAACCTGGAGGGCTCACATGTCTTGTCATAAATGAATTTTATCCAGCATGGACACTGACAGGTAAACCACCCCCCTCCCCAACCCAAGCTAGCTAGTATAAGCCGGCTTCGTATATTAAATACCAAACCATCTCATCTGTATTGATTATGACATTAATACGATCGTATGAGCAAGTGTATGCATAGATCAATGTCTTTCCTACATACTTGTCGCACAGATTTGTGTGATCTCCCCTCGCGCGCAAAAAAATATATAACACCGCGCACCGATCACGATCGAGAGACCCAGCCCCTCGAGTAGTCTACCAGGCCAGATGCCCTAAAACCTCCTTGCACGTACGTTACAATATACACTGCTATCGGTTTTATGCATGCAAAACATTGTAGTAAATTTTACCTGTGCCTTCGGCGCCTGAATTATTGGTCGGTTGAACGTGAACTGATTTTCCCCGGCCGTTGCTTCCGTGAAAGGCAAGACTGCCCGGTGTCCCAACAAAAGCTGCACCGCGTGTGGCGTCCTAGCTCGAGTAGCTGGACAAATGAATGAAACATAGAGGGGCGTGGTCAAGAAGGGGTCATCCTCTTACCGACCTCTTCTGCCCTCTGATTGGACAAACCGGAGTGACACCAATAAGGTGGGAAAGAAAAAGACAGTAGTCTTACCTGGTCGGATTTCCGTAGATCCTTAACTACTATCCAAAAACAAAAGGCTGAAGCATCAACAGAGCTTTCAACAGGATATCCGTAGGATTTTCTGCGTAATGAATTTGTAAAGCACTGGAAGACAGGACACCATGCCCGCTAGCTGTTCCTGTCAAGCCTGAGGATGGGACCAATTTGATGGCACAAACCAAGGAGCTCTTTGCACAAACTCACAAAGTAACTAAAGGCGAGATCCTGTTGCCCGGTGTCACAGTCAGTTTTCCTCTTGTTCCTCTAAGGAGCTGATATATTGGTGGATGCCAGGTTATATTTCTTAAACTATTTAACTAAAAAAGGCGGACAGATGTATCTTTATGAGTAGCTTCAAAATCAAAGCTTAGGATAGACTTATTAATGAGATCAGTGCACTGTGCTAATCACATAAAGATAAACGTTATGAAAGTTATACCGTTAGCTGACGTTAACCGTTAGCCAGTCAGAAAAAGTTCACCCGGTTCAAGTTCACGATTTTTCAAATCCCCCCCCCCCCCTTTGTCAATGAGTGATTGACGTAAAAAAACCCATAACGGAATGCTTTAATAGCTTCTGGTAATTCTCAACAGACTGAAAACGATTTTTTTCTTCTGTCTAAGTTGTGCTTCGACCGAGCATCATTTCCGTCTTCATTACCAATGACGTGAAAAAAAACATTGCGGATACTAGTAATTCAAAATATACTTTAAAACATTGCCGGGTACTTTGATAGATTCTAGTAATTCAAAATATACTTTAAATGATTATTTTCTTCCGTCAAAGTTGTGCTACCGACTGAGTTTGATTTCCATCTGCAATGATCGACAGGCTGATATACAGCTGCAAGAGGCGTGACGTCTGTAACCTTTGACCCACATTTCCGCTCCGCCATCTTGGAAAAGAAGACAGTGCAGTGGGGGGACGTGGAAGTTTTGCCGATTTTGCGGAAGAAAACGGCAAAGTGGACAAGATTTCAAGATGTCTTGCTCCATGCTGTACATTCTAGACTTGAAGGGGAAGGTGAGTGAAGAACATGGTGTTACTAAGTGGAAGAAAACTGCTGAGATGTTAAATCTGATTTTCGCAACCACTTGCTTGTACTTGTCAAAGATCCGCAACGCCGCACGACTGTTTTACGTTGTTTCTTTCTTAATTTTGAATCAAATTACTAGTAGGCTATTACAGTAATATACAGTAGGTACAAATCACTATAGTAGTCTATTATCGCTCGTATACTGTATAGAAATTTCAACAAAGGGGAGGGGCACTGCAATATTTCATACGATTTTCTGCCTTTGTACATCATAAATGTAAAAGAATTCAAATCCTGAAGAAAGGTGACAAACATTATGTCTTTTCATTTAGACACAGTGCAAAATCCATGCTATAGGAAATTTTAGGCTCTATTTTTTACACAATATGAATTTGTATGCAAACATTTCAACCAAAACCATTTACTTTCATTTTCTTAGAATTTACATAGGTGTGCACCTCCTGCTTCTACTCTATATGATGTTAGATGTGCAAAGGTAGTTGTGACAGGACGCTTAGTGAAGTACATCCAGCCGCTGCCACACCATATCGCTTTATTTCTCTTTATTATATTGTCCACCTACAAAGCTGGTTTAATCTGCCAAAGGGAGGTTATACCTGCCAATTACACATGTTAATGATGTTTAACATATCTAAACAGAACATTGTACATAGATCTGTAATGTTGGTGGATTCTGTGACATCCTCACATCATTAGTCTCCAACCAGAGCCACGGTGGCGTAATGTATAGTATCAAACTTACTCCAGTGCCCGTTTGACTCCCTTAGCCCTCTATACTCCTTGGCAAGCTTTGATGCTATTGTAAATGCAGAAATGTTTGCGGTGGATTAATGTTCAAGGTTTGCGGGGCGACCACTTAACCGCGAACTTAAAACCACCGCGAACATTTTTCTATTATGGTATTAGACTGCAGTCTATGGTGTTAACCCAAACTTAAAACCACCGCAAAAAGTCCTTTTTCCCTCTACCGCGAAATTAAATCCCTGCAAACTTAAATGCATTTACAGTATCTTATGGCACCGTAGGATCTGCTTGGAGATTACACATCATGATTACATCCAGGATCCTCCCCAGAGGATGGAATAATGGAGGCCTTCCACTATACTCCTGACCAAGCTCCACTATACTACTGTACTTTTAAAATTCAGTTTTCTCCCCTATTTTCCTGGTTAGTTTTGCTAAAATTCATGAAAATTCATTTTTGTGCCCCTACTCCAGTTGGTATTGTCTTCCAAAACTTGTGAATGGGCAATGATCAAAACAACAGTCATTTTGCTACTACACAACAAAAGAATCGCTATTATTCTTGGAGTATTTGACACCCTCTGTCATTGCAAAATGCTTCCATTTCCATTCCCTTTTCCACTCCCTCCACTATACAGAAAATTTCTGGTGAGAACCCTGACATCTCTTTCCCCCCAGGTCATGATTTCCCGTAATTACCGGGGGGACATCGAGCCGTCGGTTATCGATAAGTTCATGCCGCTACTGATGGAACGTGAGGAGGAGCTGCAGACGTCTCCCATTATCAGCACCGAGGAGGTCACCTTCGTGTACATCAAGTACAACAACCTGTACAGTATCCTTTCAGACTGCGCAAAATTACTTCATGGGTGTAGGTGCACTGGTGCTCCTAGCCTTAAAATTTAGGTACACAACATAGCTAAGGTTACATTCGTGTACATCAAGTACAACAACCTGTACAGTATCCTTTCAAACTGTGCAAAATTACTTCATGGGTGTAGGTGCACTGGTGCTCCTAGCCTTAAAATTTAGGTACACAACATAGCTAAGGTTACCTTCGTGTACATCAAGTACAACAACCTGTACAGTATCCTTTCAGACTGTGCAAAATTACTTCATGGTTGTAGGTGCACTGGTGCTCCTAGCCTTAAAATTTAGGTACACAACATAGCTAAGGTCACCTTCGTGTACATCAAGTACAACAACCTGTACAGTATCCTTTCAGACTGCGCAAAATTACTTCATGGGTGTAGGTGCACTGGTGCTCCTAGCCTTAAAATGTAGGTACACAACATAGCTAAGGTCACCTTCGTGTACATCAAGTACAACAACCTGTACAGTATCCTTTCAGACTGCGCAAACTCACTTCATTTTGTTTGAAACTTTGTCTATTCATGAAAGCTCAAATCAGCCTGTAGGCCGCTTTTCATTGAGGTCATGATGGAAGAGGCAAAGGTCAGACAACGTATATAACAGAGGTATAGTTTGCATCATTTAAAGTCCTAATGGGTCTGATAAGTTCATATACCTACATACTCCTACATGCCCTGGTGCTTCTAGCCTAAAAATTCAGGTATACAACATAGAATAAAGTAGGAAGACATCAAAACAAAATTACAAACCTTACAATCTCTCTTTAGAACTTTAAAGTTTAATTTTTAAGTATATAGCTAAGGTCACCTTCTTGTACATAAAGTGCAACAACCTGTACAGTATCCTTCCAAAGAACCCACTGCACTTATCGATAAGAGTAGGGTACCTTCCTGGTGTGAGTGCATCAAATGAATATGCCCAGATATGCAGCTTGTACTGATCAGTACAAACCAGGTGTGTTACGACTGAAGGTGGTTTACCGGGTATGCAAAACAAGCAAACAAACAAACTGTACAACAGTGGGCATGTCGCTGTGTTAACTGTAGATTCATTTAAGTTTCAACTTCTAGGTGACATGATTTTGCAGCATAGGATAAAAGAAGACATTTGAAATGTACATGTACTGTAATAGGAGCCTGTACTGTGGTTATTAAGTATCATAAAGATAAAAAGGTGTGTGAAGTGCAAGAGATCTTGTAAGCTAACTTCATTGTCCATAAAATCTGCCTTAACTCCCTCTCAGTGGTTGCCACAACCAAGAAGAATGCCAATGTGGCACTGGTGTTCAGCTTTTTGTACAAAGTGGTGCAGGTGGGTTGTATTATTGTGGATTTAAGTAGGAGAAAATAAACTGCAATTGTCTTTATAGATTGAAGTTGAAAACATCAATTTGAAGTTGCCCCATTTTTAGAATATCTCACCCTGGTGCCTTGTTTTTTGTCCACAGATTTTCATGGAGTATTTCAAAGAGCTAGAAGAGGAGAGCATCCGAGACAACTTTGTCATTATCTACGAGCTGTTGGATGAAGTTATGGACTTTGGCTATCCACAGACAACAGACAGCAAAATTCTACAGGAGTGAGTAGTGGAGATGGACTGTTAGAATCTTTTTTAACATTTTTACAGGATTACAGCTTCATTTTATGGATATAAACATAGGGATGAAGACACTGTATGTGCTATTTTAGATCATTGATAAATAGTGTTTCAGTCAGTCAGTCATAGTCATATGGTGTTTCTGTAGTCTACTTGTATTGTTATTGATTATTATCCAGTCCATGTCAAATTCCATTTGTGTTGTCTCTGTCAGCAGGGTTAGCCTTCTGTAATATCCACAGGCCAGTTAGGCAGCCTTGACTTTGCATGCTGTACAACCAAACCAATTAATAAATAGATATTGTAAATGCAGAAACTTTCGCAGTGGTTTAATGTTCGCGGTTTTTGTGATGGCCGCTTTACCGTGAATTTAAAACCACCGCAAACATTTTTCTATGGCAGTAAGAGACTATAGTGCATGTTGCTACCGCAAAAGTAAAAACCACCGCGAAAAGTCCTTTCTCCTGCTACCGCGAAATTAAATGCATTTACAGTAATAAATAGATAGATACTAGGGATATGTGCCTAAGCACAGTTTGACACTGATTTGTGCCACTTTGTAGGTACATCACACAGGAGGGCCACAAGCTTGAAACCCAGGTACGACCACCCATGGCTGTCACCAACGCCGTGTCCTGGAGGTCAGAGGGCATCAAGTATCGCAAGAACGAGGTCTTCCTGGACGTGATTGAGTCGGTCAACTTACTCGTATGTTGGCATCCTTCTTTTAATGCAAAATCACACTGTAGTGTAGAACACAACGAATAAATGTAGCCCTGCCTACCTCCACAAAAACTTAGAAATGTAAATCAAAATTGTTGAAATGATAAAAGTGTGACAGGTCTGCATCTAATAAATGTTGTTGGTTGAATTGCTTGATACATGTACTTTGATTGGCAGAAGAGTGCTCTAGTCACTTTGAATATCTACCAACTTGGTACTGTACGTGGATTCAGCAGGTTTAGCATATAATGGATGAAATAGTACTTGATTCACTTGTTCTATTGTGTGGCATTTTGAATATTGAGCTGTTTTCAATCTCCCCAAACGAGGTGAGCTTAAACGGTCACGTACTGCAGAGTGAGATCGTCGGGGCCATCAAGATGCGTGTGTTCCTGACGGGCATGCCCGAGCTACGTCTGGGGCTCAACGACAAAGTCTTGTTCCAGAATACCGGAAGTAAGTCTTGTTTTTTTTGTTACGCCAATCACTTACAGGTCAGCGTAAACGGAGTTGTCTTAAGGAGCGAAATAGTCGGCGGGATCAAGATGCGGATTTACCTGAGTGGGATGCCCGAGCTCCGCTTGGGACTGAATGACAAAGTCCTGTTTGAAATCACTGGCAGTAAGTAAAGTCTCTGCCTGGTGGGGTCATGTTCATGGATATCTGACTGTCATTCTGCTAATAAAATTGCTCGGCTCCTTTGGATAACAAAGTCTTGTGGCTTCAAAATTAGAATTGTTCCTCTTACAAAAATGTGGTATTGCCATTTCATTCTCAGGAGCAGTGTTCTGTAGATTGTGTTTTGTATCTCTTTCTGCTGGCATTAATGTACAAGACTGGGTTTTCATCTGTTTTTCAAAGATGCTTGAGGTTAAAGCATCAGCTTGTCTTCTACGATATGTACTACGTCTCTTTTATCCCATATGTGGTTGTGGTAAAGTGTAGACTTGTCTGTAACAAGTCTTTGGTCTGTGCCTGCATCCTTTGTGAGGGATATTCTGTTTGTATCACAAAAATATCAGGATGCTCATTAATTTTGTTGGCTTGCTTTGGTGGGAGAAGGAAGAAAAAGAATTCTAACAAAAGCGCATGTGAACACAGGTTCATGTGTACATGTATGTAGCCTGTATTTCTGCCCCCCTCCCCACCTGCAGGAGGGAAGAGCAAGTCTGTGGAGCTAGAGGATGTGAAGTTCCATCAGTGCGTGCGGCTGTCCCGTTTTGAGAACGACCGCACCATCTCCTTCATCCCGCCGGATGGAGAGTTCGAGCTGATGTCATACAGACTCAACACACATGTACGTAAAATTGTTTCTGTTTTTTTCTGTTGTAATATTGGTAAACTGCTTCAAGTTGTTTCTTTTTCTCTTTGTCTCTGTTGCAATATTGGTAAATTGCCTCAAATTGTTTCTCTCTTTTTCTGTTTCTCTCTTAAATTGTTTCTGTTGTAATCCTAGAAATAGTGATACATTGCTTCATTGTCTAACAACACACCAGTTCTGTATACATATGAATGTGGAGATGGCACAAGCTGGGTAAAGAACTTGTTGATTTAAGCATCTGGGTATACCACTAATTTTTTTGAGGAAGTGTTTTTCTAATGCTCTTAGGGTCTAGCCATTCCATGTGGCATGTATAGAAGCAGAAAATTCAAAGTCTAATTTTCCATTTTTGTCCCTCACCCATTGCCTCCAGGTAAAGCCACTGATCTGGATTGAGTCTGTGATCGAGCGGCATTCCCACTCCCGTGTGGAGTACATGATCAAGGCCAAGTCTCAGTTCAAGCGCCGATCCACCGCCAACAACGTGGAGATCATCATTCCCTGCCCGAGCGACGCCGACTCCCCCAAGTTCAAGACGACAGTAGGGAATGTGAAGTGGGTTCCTGAGAATAGTGCAATGGTTTGGTCCATCAAGTCATTCCCCGTAAGTAACTATTAAAGATTAGTCTTAGAATCCATCTCAATGTGACCATGTGTATTTTGTACCTATAAGCCTGTACTTAGCCCAATGGGGCATTAATGTGCAATAAAGGACATTTCCGTTGATACCCTGAGATGGCTACATCAACTAAACAATCTCAGTTTTCAGATATCAAATTTGTATTGGTTGCAGGGGGGAATGTCCATAGGGAGAAGGTTTAAGTCATATGGGAGATAAAGGAAACCCTAAAATAAATCAAGATGTAAGCATCATATCATGCAGATTTCAACAGCTTCCAACACATTTTATTGACATTTACATGTATATGTTGTTCATACAATTGATCTACCTTACTTCTGAACAAATAACAGCACGGAAAGATGGACCTTCTGCCAGCTTTCCAAAGTTTCCAATGACCATTGCTGACTGTAACTGTGTTACCATTAGCAAAATAGTTTACTAAACTTGTGTACTGTTACCGTCTTCCCAGGGAGGTAAGGAGTACCTGATGCGGGCACATTTTAACCTGCCGAGTGTTGAGAGAGAGGAGACAGAGGGACGACCACCCATCGCTGTCAAGTTTGAGATTCCCTACTTCACCACCTCTGGGATCCAGGTGGGTGCTCTTGCCTTTGATGTCGGGAATCATGGGCAATGTTTTGTATGTTTTGTATTACTGGATGCTTCAGCTTCAACTTATGCTTCAGCTTAAAAGCTTTGAAATATTTTCAATGTGACTCAAGATTTTATCATAGAAAATGAGCAAGTTTCTTTCAAAGACGGAGATTGATAGCAGTATTTTGGGAGTTTTTACGTCATTTAGAATTATTAAGAGAACGAGCCAAACAGCAAACGGCTTTTAACCTTTATGATTCATTTCATTTGGTATATATTATGGTCCATAGTCTGTATAGACTGACTGAAAGAGAGAGAGATGGTACATGTTAGTGTATATGGACATATAGGGAAGGTGATAATGAATCTTTCAATATTTTTTCAGGTTCGCTACTTAAAAATCATAGAGAAGAGTGGCTACCAGGCACTACCCTGGGTCAGGTACATCACACAAAATGGAGGTGAGTCTTCCCTATACTTTTTCTGTTCTGTTCTTGTAGGTGCTTTGGTAGTATATCACATTAAAATGCTGTTAAAAGAGTGGGTGTGTACATGGCCTTGATGAAATTGTTATTTAATCATTTAAGCAAAATCCTGTGACTAACGAAGAAAGTCCCCATGTAACATTATCCTTTCTTTCTGTCCACAGATTATCAACTAAGAACCAGCTAGAGGGCAGAGAAGTAGAGGCAACTATCGCAGCGTAATAGCCAAGACATGCAGATATTAGTAATGAATATGATGATGTTTTTATTAATTATCAGTATGGATCTCCTTTATTTCATTATATCAGACTCATACACCTGATTTTGACAGATTAAGAATAATTAGTTTTAGACAGCCATATGCTTCAAATGAAGGTAGAGCTATTGATGTTGGGGTACTGTACTTTAGTTTTACATCTATGACAGTTGTGGTATTGTATTAACTATGATATCTGTGAGATGTAATTGTATAAAAATTGGGTATCATAATGATTGAATGGTAGATGGTTTCAAATGAACAAGTTATTTGCAGCAAAACTATGAACAGATGGAGTTTGAGTGAATGATTTTGATTTTCCTGCAATGCCAATGGGAAGCTCCTGGTGTCAGTATTTCCTATGTTCTACTGTTATACCCAATATGATGAGTTACTTTTCCAATCAATGAGTATATGAAATCTTTTTATGCCTGTATCATTTCCTGTCAGATGACAAAGTTGATATAATTATTGTGTCTTTCCGAAGTCTGTTATCAATGTACTGCTGGCTTATTGCAACCATAAAACCAAACATTTTCTGATATGTCCAAAGATATTTGTGACACACTTGTAACCAAACCATTGCTGACTTGCAAACCACAGCTTCTAGAAAAGGTACATGCACTTATTGATGAAAATACTCTGGCAAACTGATGTAATTATGAATAAAGACATCTCCATTTTTTAGTCAGCAATACTATAAGTCTGATTTTGCAATGAGAACTTACAATAAATCATATCCTCAGTAACTTTGTCGGTCTCTTCTGCTAAATTGCATGACAGTCATTTATTTTAGCAGCTATTCATGCTATTTCATCTGTAGAAAAATATAGACATGTTTACATGTTGTAAGTACTAAGCCCCAAATGATTGCTACTAACGTTAGTAATATACTTACTCTTACTTACTCCGGCGAGCTCGCTCGAAGTCTCCACATAACCAGTTTCCTCCACCCCTCTTTGTCATCCATCGCTGCGGGAAGTTGTTGCAGGTCCAGACCGGTGTCTTCTGCAAGCTGCTTAGTGTATGACTTACGCGGTCTTCCCCTGCCCCTGTTTCCGTGGTTCGGATTCCACAGTAACAGTTTGTGCACTACTTCATCCTTTTTCCTCCAGCAGTGACCTGCAAAACGCAGTCTCCTTTGCCGAATAGTTTCGGCTATCGGCGGTATATCCTTGTAAAGGACTTTGTTTTTAATTTTTTTTCTCCATGAGATCTTTAGGACAGTTCTCAGCATTCTCGTATATGTGCCGTTGAGTCTTGTCTCTAGGGCTTTTGTCAGAGTCCAACATTCTGACCCATAGAGGAGAATTGACTCTACTGCTGCTCTAAAGAAACTGATTTTAGTTGTTGGACTTAAATCGGTTTTCCATATAACTGACATTTTACTCATGGCTCCCCAAGCTAGAGCAATTCTGACATCCACATCTTTACTAGAGTTTCTTATCCATGAACCCAAGTACTTGAAGTCTTTCACACAGGCAAGTGCCTGACCTTTTGTTGAGATCAGGGTTCCTTCAGGTTGATTGAACACCATATACTCAGTTTTTGTATCGTTGGCATGCAGGCCAACAATTTTGGAGGCATTTTCAACCTTGTGCAACAATGACTGTGCTTCTAGTACTATGTTCGAAGTAAGGGCTATATCATCTGCAAAGTCTGTGTCAGTTAGTAACTCAGCTGGGTGTCTACTGCTCTTTCTTGGTTTAAGTACAAAACCCGTGAGCTCAGGTTGCTCTGTGGCCTGTCTCATTGCATAATCCAGAGCCACTATAAAAAGGAAGGGAGCTAAGGTATCACCTTGTAGGACACCAGCGGTTATTTGGAAAAACTCTGTTTCACCGTCTGGTGAGAGCACTTTAGCTTTTGTATCTACATAAAGAATATTTATAGCCTCAACGATTATGTCTGGTATACCATACCCTCTCAAAATTTCCATTAGCTTCTGACGTTGAATGGAATCGAAAGCTTTACTGAAGTCGATAAATGTTATAACTGCTTTCAGATTTTGATCCTCAATACCTTCAATAAGCCTTCTCAATACTAGTATTTGGGATAAGGTTGACCTACCAGACCAACTAACGTTAGTAATATACTTTCTCAAACAATGTCTTTTTCTACCTTTAGAAATATTTTCATTATCAGCATTCCATTTCTCCTAAAGACTTGAAGACTGAATGAATGTTAATGTTCAATAGAACATTGATAGGACATGAAATCGAAAAGCAAGGAGGTTTCTTATTAAAACCTTGCTAAAAGAAAAGAAAAGCGTTTGGACGTGGTACATGATACTGTAAATGTATTTAGGTTTGAGGGGATTTAATTTCGTGGTAGCTGGGGGGGGAAAAGGACTTTTTGCGGTGGATTTAAGTTCGCGGAAACACCATAGACTGCAATCTAATATCATAATAGAAAAATGTTCGCGGTGGTTTTAAATTCGCGGTGAAGTGGTCACCGCGAAAACCGCGAACATTAATCCACCGCGAACATTTCTGTATTTACAGTACTATGGTTACAGGTTTGCGGTAGCAAAACCTGTTCTGTTTTCGTTGGCTTTTATGAGCGCCGCCATTTTGTTTTACGGTGTATGACGGGAAGGGTGGCGCTGGCGCCATTTGGATATGACGGATTGGTGTGTTGTATGAAGTTATGAGATGACTAGGAAACGTGATCTTGTGGTCTCATCGGAAACGACAGGACGGCAAGAGCCACAAGCATGAAGGCTTAGTGTGTTGTATGAAGGAATTGGATGGTTAGGAAACGTGATCTTGTGGTCTTGTCGGAAACGGCAGGACGGCAAGAGACACAAGCATGAAGGGTTAGTGTGTTGTATGAAGGGATTGGATGAGATGGTTAGGAAATATGATCTTGTACTCTTGTCGGAAACGGCAGGACGGCAAGAGACACAAGCATGAAGGGTTAGTGTGTTGTATGAAGGGATTGGATGGGATGGTTAGGAAATATGATCTTGTACTCTTGTCGGAAACGGCAGGACGGCAAGAGACACAAGCATGAAGGGTTAGTGTGTTGTATGAAGGGATTGGATGGGATGGTTAGGAAATATGATCTTGTACTCTTGTCGGAAACGGCAGGACGGCAAGAGACACAAGCATGAAGGGTTAGTGTGTTGTATGAAGGGATTGGATGGGATGGTTAGGAAATATGATCTTGTACTCTTGTCGGAAACGGCAGGACGGCAAGAGCCACAAGCATGAAGGGTTAGTGTGTTGTATGAGGGGATTGAATGGGATGGTTAGGAAATATGATCTTGTACTCTTGTCGGAAGCGGCAGGACGGCAAGAGCCACAAGCATGAAGGGTTAGTTTGTTGTATGAGGGGATTGAATGGGATGGTTAGGAAATATGATCTTGTACTCTTGTCGGAAACGGCAGGACGGCAAGAGCCACAAGCATGAAGGGTTAGTGTGTTGTAAAGTTAAGAAAGTTACGACGAGATCCCCAACGATAGAGGCTTAGACATGTAACAAATATATACAGGTTCCTTTAGTTGCCAACTGGAATTCGAAGATCAGCACATGAAGGATAAAGAAATGACAATGAAGAGACAAGAATTTCCGCACGCTGGGTACAGAAGACTTTTAACAATATAATAGACTTCATAATAATGCTATCTCTCTTTGGCCTTAACTGAAGTTCTCTATTGCCTCTCCTGAACTGAACTCTCTTACCTTAGAAATCTCTTGTATTAACATTCTGTCTCAGTACTAGACAAATGTCTGCTCTCCTGAACTGCCGTAGAAATCTCTCGTCTTTGTATTCTGCCTTACCTGACAGACAGCTACACAATATCGCTCATATTACTAGACTAAGTACATCTCGGTCTGTTGTAGTTCACGTCATCAAACGAATAACCGTTCAAGAATAACAATCATAGTACAATACTACAGACTAATTACATCTAGCAAACGTTGCGTTGTATCTTCTTGTAAGTGACGGAGTGAAAGGCTGCTACAGCCCAAAAGTAAACGGCTGCTACAACCCAAAAGTAAACGGCTGCACGGACGTGTATTTTTATCGTTAAGAAACTCCCGCAAACGTTAGATTGGTAAAAGTTCGTTTGTAACTCAAGACATTTGCAGGCAATGTTCGAATTATGTAAATGACATGCTAGAAACAGCATGTTGACTTATTCATATCTGTAAATATGCATATACGTCTGCTTAGCTGTACTGTAAATAGTTGTTATAATCCTCACGAAAGTCGCTGTACTTTTGTCGTGTCAATAAAGTTTTCATATACGTTTGGTTAGAATGTCCACCATTCGTATATCCATCGTTGTCTAGGTGAATTGAATTATTTTTTTACAATACTGAATATGACCTAATAGAATAGACAAATATTCGTATAAGTCAAATAACGCAGATAGCACGTGTACGTCAGTCCATGAATTCTCTAACTGCACTCAGTTTTTCCCTCAAAAGCAGCGCAATCGGTTGGCCGCCCGCGGCTCTGCTGCCGGTTTGGCATTTCCCTCTCATGGCCTTGCTCCTTCGGGCGACGTTGTTTCGGGTTTTGCATATGGCTCTCAGCCTCGATCCCCTTGTAGCAATTTGCACACGGATGTCCTTCCCTTCAGTGATACAGCTCGTCTTTCAGTGAAAGCCACCGACGTCCCTTGAATTCGTGTGGATCTCATTTGCCCGACCTGTGCAAAGATCAGAGACCCACACATATTAACCTGTACCTGAACCCTTTAGCCCAACGAAATATTGAAAATATTTGAAAATGTTGATTCGTTTTTGAATAAGAATAATAAAAGTGATAAGAAATAGAATAAGAAGTCCATGATGATGAGATGTTTCCTTTCCACTGCAAGTATTATAGTACTTCTTTTGATCTTGTTTATCTTTATGATGAGCCCCTGCAACAACAATGCCAAAAAGGACAGGTCAATTGCAGTATGAATTTCAAAAATCCCAAACTAGCAATTAAATCAAGTTCATAATCTAACTATACCTGGCTCTGACCAAAGAACGCGATCCATTATTCTAAGATCCTCTTGACTATGCAGAAGTAAAAGCTGAGTTACTTACCGAAGTGCAGGGGAGTGCGTTGACTTCGTGGGGGCAGTTGTAATTAATCATCAGAGACCAGTCTCAGACACGTGTTGTCTCCCCTCTGTCTGGCAGCGAAATGACTGCTGTGTTCGTAATCAGCTTGGTTTACGTTTCATCTGCATTGCGCAATATGAATACTAGGCAGCCCATTGGCCAGCGGCCATGGGTTATTCCATAGCGGAAAAGGGGGAGCTAGGAGAGAGGAGAAAAGTATTAAACAACCGGCCAACATGTAAAAAAAAAATCACACCAAACTGGAAAGCTTGGACATGTTCTCCAAACATTCCATTGGTCGTGGCGGGGACTGCGGGCATGCTATATTAAAGCCACAGCGACATACTAGTATCATGTGTAAAACACACGTAGAAAGAACACCCTAACGTTAGTAGATATAGCCATTACATAGTCGCACTGACAAAGACTTGCACAATTCCATGAAACCCCGACTGTTGTTGTTGTTGTGCCTTGACTGATTGATATGCCAGGTGGTTGGAGCAAAGACTAGCGTAGTAACAAATTTTCAGCCGTTGCGTTGCTGCACAATAGAGCTAAAACATGCCAAATTTACCAAAAATAAAGATGCTTGCCCTGATTTTTTAATCATTTTTCTCACATATACAAAAAAGCTTCCCATTGTATTGCATGCGATTGCGCAATTTCATGCCACATGAATGACGTCTTTGAAACCAATTTCTAAAGAGTAAGATACACAGTCACGAATGGTAAAATGAAAACTGTAAACGCAGACAACGTCAATCTTGATATTTTCCTCGTTGATCTCTTGAGTCCAAAAGATAACTAATAATACTGTGCTATCAATTTATAGATGTACACGTCAACTACGTTTTTGTAAATATCTCTCTTAACACACTTTGGAAATGTTGGAAAAAACAACAACGTGGGAACCGGCAAACGTTGTATCAAGCTATGTCAGCTTTCTCTGCCCCGGGGTCATCGGGTTATCGGGGTCATCGGAGAAATCAGGGTTTGTCACGTTTTCAATTAACCGGCAATATAGCAAGATGTCAGGTTCACACGCGTCCTGTCAATCATCAACCGTCATTAGGTTTCACTTCTTCACTGTCCTGCGTTCTGCGAAATAAAAGTGATAAGAAATAGAATAAGTCCATGAAGTCCATGATGATGAGATGTTTCCTTTTAACTGCAGGTATTATAGTTTTACTTCTTAAACATCTTTATGACGAGCCCCTGCAACATCAATGCCAAAAAGGAAAGGTCAAATGCATTTACCCATAGATTTGAAAAATAGAAAACTAACAATTAAATGAATTTCGCAATCTAACTATACCTGGCTCTAACCAAAGAACACGATCAATAATTCAAAGATCCTCTTGACTATGCGGAAGTGGAACCTGAGTTACTTACCGAAGTGCAGGGGAGTGCGTTGACTTCGTGGGGGCAGTTGTTACTAATCATCAGAGACCGGTCCCAGACATGTGTTGTCTCCCCTCTGTCTGGCAGCGAAATGACTGCTGTGCACGGATCAGCTTGGTTTACGTTTCATCTGCATTGCGCAATATTGCGCAATATGAATACTAGGCAGCCCATTGGCCAGCGACCATGGGTTATTCCATAGCGGAAAAGGGGGAGCTAGGAAAGGGGAGAAAGGTTTTAAACAGCAGGCCAACATGTAAAAAAAAGGATCACATCAAACTTGAAAGCTTGGACATATTCTCCAAACATTCCATTGGTCGTGGCGGGGACTGCGGGCATGCCACAGCGCCATACTAGTATCATGTGTAAAACACACGTAGAAAAAACGTTAGTAGACATAGCCATTACATAGTCGCACTGGCAAAGACTTGCGCAATCCCATGCAACCCCGACTGTTGGCCTGACTGATTGATATACCAGGTGGTTGGAGCATAGACTAGCGTATTAACAAATTTTCAGTCACTACAGCTAAAACATGGCAAATTTACGCAAAATAAAGATCCTTGCCCTTGCACGACGAGATCCCCAACAATAGAGTGTAAGTCTAGATTTGTTAGTTGATGTGATGCGATCTGTATCACAGTCTCCTGGCTTCCGGAATCAAAGCCCGGGCCGGCCAGACTGGAAGATCAGCATATGAAGGATAAAGAAATGACGCAGAGACAAGAGTTTCCGTACAGTGGGTACGGGAGACTTTTAACGTTATAACAGACTTCATAACGCTGCAATCTCAGTTCACTACTGTCTCTCCTGAACTGAATTCCCTAACCTTAGAAATCAAGGTCTTTACATTCTGTCTCAGTACTAGACAAGTGTCTGCTCACACAACACAACATTGGTGAATTCATTATGGCAGAACAATACGAGTGTAATAACAAACGTTCCAAGGTAGTGTCGGGTTGTACTGTACATGTTTCTCCTTCGAAGAATATGACGGATTCAAATCTTACTACAGCTTTCATAAACAATGACTGTACAACACATTTGTATGGGGTTTACTTTAATCGTACATTCACCCGGTTAGGTTTTTGACCGTCGTTGGTGCGGTAATTTTATTTCAACTTTATTGCAGGTGGCCTATATCACATGCACAATACATATAAAAATACACATTACAGCAATACAAATACACTGTTACTTATATATAGTGTTAAAGTTTAGTGGGATTGTCACTTATATATAAACTGAAATCACTTATTTAGGATACTACAATACATGTAGTATGAAGATGATAACAGTTGGTACCAGCAGCTCTTATCTAAGAACAGATAGCTTTTACAAATGAAATTGGTA
This sequence comes from Branchiostoma floridae x Branchiostoma belcheri, assembly GCA_019207045.1. Lineage (NCBI taxonomy): Eukaryota > Metazoa > Chordata > Leptocardii > Amphioxiformes > Branchiostomatidae > Branchiostoma > Branchiostoma floridae x Branchiostoma belcheri. The sequence goes on along the minus strand of CM033037.1, from coordinate 15,012,001 downwards.
TTTCTAAAATTCAGCCGGCCCTTGCTTAGAGAATGGTAAATAACAACATTGCACTGAATTTAAACTAATGGAAAATCTGGTCAATACTCCGTGTTAGTTGAACTTTCTACCATCAAAACTGAAGTTGTTGAAATTGTTGTATGCAAAGATAACTCCATTTTTGTTTAAACAGACCTGCCAGTTAATATGCAAATAACTTTCTGTTTTGTGTAGCCATTGTTTCTGGCTGCAACCATGGGTGGACTCCCCATGGTTTTTAATTAGTTTGTGTGGTCTGGAGGGTGAATTAAATGTCCTGGCAGGGGACAACAGGGAAAAACATCACTGGTATGGTTATGGTTGTTTCCATGGAACAAAATGGTGGAACATAACCATGTCGGAGTACAGAAGAAAACAACAATGCCAACAACGCATGCAGCTAGGGACCTGCATGTGGTCCCTGTCTGGTGTTTTCCTCTCGCCTTCCGTCTTCGGGCGACGCTGTTCCGACTCCCCGGGGTCCCGTCGTTGCAAGGCACACAAGATTCCAACACACACAAAGATGCCAGATCTGTTTTCAACCGAAAAAAATGGAGTTATGACAGTTGTTCACTACGTGGGCCTTAAACTTTACTTGCACGGATAAAATTACCCACATAGACGAAATTTAACATGTTAACCTATTGTCGGAAAAAAAATTACAGAAATGTGGAATTTTTACTAATAAATCTATGCCGACTGTTCAGCGCATCTGGTGAACAAACTTATAATAAGTAGGTCTTAAATTATTTTGCACGTATAACGTTAGATTAAAAAAACTGCCTAAGCATCCGCCTGAAGCTTTCTACATTCCTACATCTCACATTGAAAAAATATATACATGTATTTAATTTGCATGGATATTTCTTTTTCAAAGATTGCCAAAGAATAGCAATATAGGAATTCTGAGACAGCACAAAATAAATTCGAAAAAAAAAAAAAATATATCAGAGATTATGGCGACTAACCTGTACTCCTTTCACGGGACAAGGGAGAAATGTCTATCCATACTTCATGTAAACCGAGGCCGTCAACGGTGAAGGAAAAAAACCCTCGTAATTCCGTTAAAACCTACTGTATCAAACCACAAAACGTATCAAGATGACCCTGAAGACTTTAGAGAACGACATACTACGAATACAGACCCCAATTTTCCCTCCAAACAGCTGAACAAGGCCCTATTTGTGGATACGAAGCGAGCTGCGCCATTCCGACGGTAAACAAGTTACGTAACTTGTAACAAGTAAACATGCATCGTGCTCGGCACTTTCTGGTACAAGACCCCATAGCGACTTAGACAAATCTGCTTGATGAATACATCCATGTCCCAAAAAGTCAATTCTTGTGTGTTTTGCTTGCGTGCTTTTCTTCTTTCTTCTCCCTTTTCAGTCAGGATCCAATCATTGCTTAGAACTGCAGGGGATTATTGCCCCGAAGCGAGCCCGCCTTACAAAAAAAAACAACCGAGGCTATCACTTCCTGGTACATTATTGTATAGAAGACCCCATAGGCGACTAGACATTTTGCGTTATGAATACGTCCCAGAAAAGCCCATTCTCGTGTTTTTTGCTTGCGTGTTCTTCTTCTTTTTACCTCCATGAAATGTCATGGAGGTTATATTTTACCCTTTGTTTGTTTGTGTGTCTGTGTGTGTGTGTGTGTGTGTGTGTGTGTGAACAAGATAACTCAAGAACGGCTGGGTGAATTGGTTTCATACTTGGTGTGTTGGTAGTGTGTGGTGAAAGCTGGAAATGATTACATTTTGGGCCCCCTAGCGGCTTCCTTTGGTACTGCAGCGCAACTCCCGGTTTTGCTATCTCGTGTTCTGAACACGCTATGGTTACGATTTTTGAGTATTAGATAGCTCTTGTGCTCAGGAATAAGTGACATAAGTTTGGGGCCCCTAGAGGCTAGTTTTCGGATATCAGGGGCATTTTTGTCAAAAACTTCTTAAGACGATAACTCAAGTAGGGAACAACGGATTTTTATGATTTTTGGTATGTTAGTACCTTAGACAACGATGTACAAAATAAATTACTAATACCGCATGCCTATCAGATTAGGCATGCGGGTACCTTAGGCAAAGATGTTCATAATGATATACATGTTATGCAAATGATGGCTAAATTTGCATAATTAATGAGGAAATTGTATAATTCCATTGTTTTCAATAACTGGACTTCAATAAATGTAAATGTTAATTATGATAGGTGAAATATAAGCAGATACCAAATATGGTAATGAGGAACTTATTTGCATAATTTATGTAAAAATTGCAACACCACTTTATAATTGATAATGGGAATTTTATCATTGTGACATGTGTACGTTAGTCAATGATGAACAACACCATGCATAAATTATGTTAATGTAGGGAATTGCATGGAATTTACAAAAGCTCAGTCAAGATCCAATCATAGCTTAGAACTGCAGTGAATTTATGATTGCCCTAAACCAGGGGTTACTGTCGCTTTATCTCGTCACAAATATGTAAATGAGCACACACCCGATTTGACGACCACATTATTTTCATATTCGTGACGAGATAAATGCGACAGTAACAAGATGTGGTGTCGACCAAAATAAAGCAGATGCAGGGTGGCCTTGCTTTTTTTAACTTGCACACAATATTATACGTCTTAGAGAGCCTAATCGGAAAATATTGGTACGACAGCCACACAACAATGAATGATTTAGTCTGTTTAAGGTGGAATTGTGGTTTTGTATGCGATCTGACGTGTTAACGATGACATGGAATATAGTTAACCAAGATTTGTTATTTGATGTGATGTTTGATTTCAAAGTGGTTGGAATTTTATTTGTATGTTTTTGATATGGCATAAAGAAATTAAAGTAATTAGTGTGGTGGTGTTGTGACCTTGTCATGATGGACGGTAAGGTCCACAAATTGGAGTCGGTAAGGCTCACTGGGCATCATGTTGTTGCTGTCTTGTTGCAAAGTTAGGCACGAAAAGATCCCAACGATAGAGTGTTATTCTAGATTTGTTAGTGAAGCACAGTCTCTTGGCTTCCAAAATCAGAGCCCGGGACGAAAAGAAGTTAAAGATTACGTGAAATCTTATGTGGTTGTTAACGTTTTTGCGGACTTGTCGAAATATACAGGGACGACAGTCGACACCCTTGGCAAACCTGAAGTACTGCAAATCTACTGTTAAATACTTAACATATAGCATATACCTGCTGACCATCAACTGTATTATCTACTAAATAGGTAATACAGTAAGTACATGTACTGTTTAACAAACAGAAGATATCTACTGACACGACAGTAAAGTAGATAGGCATACTTCCATCTTTGCAGATGATGGTAGCGCTCTGTCTGAAGTCACGGCGGTAAATGACTACTGAATATCCACTGACACATAGTCGATTAGTAGATATCTACTGACACAACTACTAAATATTTACTGACACAAATAGATATGCAGTAAATTCAAGAATTGTAAACAAGATAACCTTCAAAGATGCATGGAGAACACAGAGTATGTGCAATCACTCAACACACAGGCAGAATTTACAGAAAGTGCACGCCACAGTAATTGCAAAATGTAATGTCTTATCTTGATAAGATCCTAATGTTCAAACAGTTCATGCTTGATACAATTACAAATTGACTTAGGCTGGGGTGGGGGGTAACCACTCAGTCATTTAACTTATCATTTTACTCAGTGTTTTCTCTTTCTGATACATGCTGTTGCTTTTGCTATAGGATCCTTGTTGATTTATATTATAATAATTATATCATTTTCAGCAATCCATGTCTAATTAGAATTTTTATTGGCTGGGGAGGGGGAATATTGATTTAACATAATGAACTTACCTTTTGCTGCTTGTTTTTTTATACATGTATATGCTGTTGCTTTACATCCACTCCTTTTAATTTTTACCATAATTAGGAATTTAAAACTGCCTTGGGGATTTGGTAGATACATTTTATACATGGAGAGATAAAGCAGATATTATATCCTGGTTGGAGCCAAAATGCAGCTTTCATTTGACGTGCAAAATGTACCACTCACAGGTTTACAGCTTAAAGACTGTGATTGGTTAAACATCTCAGTAGATGGCCAATAGTAGAACAGTAGATGTCAGTAGTGATCTGATTGTTCCAACTATCTCATAGTTGTAGTAAAACATTAGAATTTTAGGACTGTTCTGACAGCAAGAACAGTGCATAGAGGTGCAGGTACTTGGCAGTAGCGGTGCAGTAGGATATTGGAAGTCGATTTACCGAAACCTAATACAATTCTACTGTTAGTAGTCTACTAAGAGTAGATTTTCTGTACTGATGGTTTGCCAAGGATATACGCTAGGCAGATAAAGCCATACCGCCATGTTAGCATCAGACTGTACATCGCTGCCTTTGTCTCCATATTATCTAATATTACCACTACTACTGTAACTTGCCTCTGCCCTCCGGCACATGATGCCGCAAGTAAAGGGAGAGTTGCAAGTCTGGACGTGTTCCATGCCAGCTGTCCTCAGCATGTTGTGACATCCTTTAGTTCTACATAAATATTATGGGTTGAATGCACATGCTATGACCACTGACTCAAACATGTAACTATTTTTAGGTCTTCCACAAGTCATTTTGACACAGCATTTAAATCAATGAACACTATTATTCAAAAGATAGCAAGAGAACGGCAGATGGTTTCCAACTGACATATGGAGAGCACTTTCAAAGCACCGTCCATATATATTGCCCTTCAGATAAATGTGAATTGGTGTTACTCAACCAACTGCGAAGTAACTTCCAATTATGCTTTTGGACAGTCAACATTCAATTCACTGTAAATTAATTACTGCTCCTTTCCTCCCAAACTACACACATGCATCCTTTCTGCTATTTACTAATAAAGACACAACCACATTAATTAATTTTGCCTATTCATTACGTCACACAATTACAACTTTCCACCCCACATGACATACACACTAACGCAAACCTGTATATATTTGCTAATGCTAATATTTAATTTAGAATTAGATTCCTCGAGAAGTTGGCAAGGCCGCTATGCATTCTGGGTAGTATATGTAACAAAATGGCGCGTGTTTCGAAGAGAAGAATAGTTCACTCGTAAATTCATTCGAGATTCTTCGACAGTTTGTGGTATATACGAACCGTAGATGGCTTGCATACAGAGAATATAGTCTTCCACATCTCCGGAAAACATTTTGGCCTTTCTGTTGGACGTCTGAAGCTGATTTATATCCCCGAAAGTATGGTGAGTTTAGCGCAAACGGTGGGAGGGGGGCACATAAATATTTTTGCCAGGCCAGGGAGGAGGCGCTCGAGGCCGGAGCTGTGGGACCTGTCGTGACGGCTTTCTTCGTTCTCTGCAATAAAACACTGTATTCTAACAATTAAGCTGTGTCTAAAAAATGCTCCAACAGTCCAATAATTTTGCTTGTATAATGATTCACAATTAATTCAATTATATGAGGGTGCACCGGTGTAGTGTCTCTGTATAGCTGTGTGTGTTAGTTACTTACTTGGCTTGGGTGGAAAACACTGAATATCCAAACTGCTGTGTCTTCAGAGACGTAGCCAGGCTCCCAGCCAGCTGGCTGCAGCCAAACGTAAGCCTGGGGAGGATGCTGATGAAGACTGGAGACCAAACAAGGTGGGTATCAGCAGGGTAACTTGCATGATGATGATAGCTTGGGTAACTGTTATATCTGTGTCTGAATATGAATTATGTGCCAAAAAAGAATCCATTTGGTGCACTAAGTTCTGCAACATCTGCACTCAGCATCATCTCATATTCATCGTACACAGTCATTTAAAATAAAAGTTCATGATTCTAGATGAGTTCACTTGAGTTCACTTGTCTTGAGATTAATAAATAAAAATGGCCCATTTTGAAGTTGCTAACTTAGACTGACTTACTTAGACAAAGGAGGTTCCATGTCGCCCTACTGTATGAGGCAAAGGTTTTCTCAGCATGTTCGGTCAGCAGCCATCCTCTTTACGTCCTCCCAGGTCATGTTGACTGCTTGGAGGTCCCTCTCGAATCTCTATGATCTGTCAGTGTAGTGCAGGTCATCTATGATCTCAGACTCTAGATATAGATAATATTATTCACAGTTAGTGAGTTACAATGTAACAACATAACATATCTATGTATCTATGACATCGTGGTATCTTCTTTCTTACTCCACAGGTTGCTAAGAGGAACAAAGCCAAGTCTGATATCGACGATTCTCCATCCAGTCAGTTTATGTCGCCGTACCGACGACCTCTGACCCCCATCACCAACCAGTCTCGTTTCCCAGACTCTTCATCGCATGTGAGTTCTCTTATGTGCATTATTTCAGCTCAGTCTGCCTAGCCTTCAGGTGCTATCCTATTTAGTTCACAGTAGCTCCAATGCTTGCTCCCTCATAAGGTATTTCGTGAAGGGCTGAGTATGGGAGCCCCTGTCAACTAAATGGGATGGCACCCAGACTAAGAAAAGCTTGCAATCAATGCATTATGGCAAATCGAATTTGTTCATTCATGTTATTGGAAACTTGAGTTTGACACACTCTGCCTTGTTCTTCAGTCTCTGATCATTGAATCTCTCCCAACAGGAGGCCTTTATCAGATCAATCCTGTCCAAACCATTCAAGATTCCTATCCCTAATTACAAAGGTTAGTGTGAAGGTTTTTACTAAGTCTTGTTAATTCAAAGTTTTGAAGTCAAGCATGTTTCAAGAGGTTACCACTGCAGCACTGCAAGGTTTTATGTGATAAAACATCATAATTTTGTATTCTGAATCTGTCTTTCTCGCTACAAGTGACAAGGTCCAAGGGAAAAGCTGTACATAACAGATTTTCTGAGAAAATGTTGGTCTTAAGTCAGAAAAACTTGTACACTTGACTACAAACTTGTTTGAAGGAAGATCTTTTGGATGATGTATCATCACAGTATAATGTTGTCTTATTGCAATGGTGAAGACTTGTCTTTATGCACTCAGGTCCCACATTAAAAGGATCACTAGGCATCCGCAGACAGGGAACCAGGCGGGCGCTCCATGACCCTGAAGAGGAGGGAGCTCTGGTCCTGTACCACCCTCCACAGCTGTCGGCTCAGGAGGCTCTCAAAGTAGACCTGTAAGTTATGGCATCATGGCAATTCATCTAGTCACTGGATCAGCTGCATTGTAAGAAAAAAGCCATTGTTATCCACCATATGTTGAATGATGCAGCAGTACCTTAGTTTACATTGAAGTACATCTAAGCTGTCCAACAAGTCAGAGGTTGTTTCAAAAGCTATGACAATAATACTGATAAGAAAATATCAGCTAGATTTTAACATCATAGCTAAGAGTGCCTAAGACAATTGAACAATCTACAAATGTGTTACAAAAACAAAGCTACACGTAATACCTAATGCTAGTCTTCAACGTCTTGATAGCTTATTGACAAGGCTGATGTTTTATGAAGCTTTGACTCTATAAACATGTATTTTGTATACTGGTTTTATAAATTCTTGTATGCTGATCAGATCACATTTATGATGTTGCTATACCATCAATACTTATCATTCTTTCATTTTTTGTTTAGAGAGAAGCATCCTGTCCATGGTAAGTGATGTCCTCCAAGTTTTGCTACCTAACCTTGAACAACTTTTCATAGCAAACTGGCTTAATCCTTCATATCGTATACAGACTGTTGTCTAAAACGTGCCACATGTTTATTTCATTAGATTGAATTATCAGTATGATAGATTTAAAGAATAACCATGTTTCCATCTGCCCCCAGTTGTTGTAGACCCTGTCCTGTGCTGTGTGCTGCGGCCTCACCAGAGGGAGGGGGTGAAGTTCATGTGGGACTGTGTGACAGGGGAGAGGATCACGGGCAGCCAGGGCTGCATCATGGCTGATGAAATGGTAAAAGAAAATGTTTATTTGTACGTGAAATACCAATACGTCTACTTGGAGCAAAGATGGCATGTGGTTTCCTCGCATATTTGCACATTCTCGCATTGTAAGATCAACAATGGATACTATACATGTAATGTAATCTGTGGTTTGAAAGGAGGTTTTTTTTATGGAATCACAAAGTTTAAATCACCTCTCCTTTAGTTCCTGGCTTTCCTACAACTTGAAATGATAGAAATAGAATGTTTCTTGGCATTAACCTTTTTAAATGTGTAGGGATAGGCTATCTGACATTCTGTTCTTTTTTTCTTCAGGGTTTAGGCAAGACTCTTCAATGTATCACTCTCCTCTGGACATTACTAGTGAGCATTCTGATTTATATTTGCAAATATCTAACTTGCATACATGTATAATAAAGTCTGAATAATTACTTAAAGACTTAAACACAGATTGCAAATTTCCATAAGGTTTTCTTTTGTTATCATTCAGTTAGATTAATCCCCTTGTTTTCCTTGTGTGTTTCTAACATTTCCCTTTTATTTTCTTACAGAAACAAAGCCCTGATGGTAAGTACTGTTTACACTTAGCTGTTGATCTGCTTTATTTCAAATTATTTGACTTTCTGCGTCAGTTGAATATCATGCTGTGACATTTATGGTGATGCTGATATTCAAAATTTGTGTCTAAAACAGCCAAGCCAACAATAGACAAAGCCATAGTTGTGACACCATCCAGTTTAGTCAAGGTAGGTTATCATGATTTATTTTCTATTATGGATTTACATTAAGATATGTGTGAGTTTTTAAGCTTTGGTGAAATTTTCTGTGGACTGTAGTGATTCTCTGGATAAAATGTGTGTCAAACTATAACATATGTCTGCATGCCACTTATTTGTTGTATTGTTTTGTGGATTTCTTTAATTAAGTTTTGAATTTCTTATCCCATCCGTACTTCAGAACTGGTACAATGAGATCAACAAGTGGCTGGGCACCAGGGTCAATGCCCTCGCTATTGACTCGGGCTCCAAGGACCAGATAGACAGGAATCTTGGTATGTGAAGATTTATTATAACATGAGTGTGGACTATATCAAGGTCTTGTTTTTGGTTTCAAAGTTTAACACATTAACAACAGCCACATCATTTCACACTGTTGTAAAACTAGAATCAAATAAGATACAAATAAATTAGTTCCGCTGCAGTTCCGTATAAGTAGTTATGCTGAAGTACCAAAACAAGGTGCTAGGGGGCCAAAAATGTCAAGGTCAAGGCTTCAAGGTCTACCCACTTACCAAATATCAATCCAATCCAACCCATTCAGGTAGAGTTATGCTGTTCATCCACATACACACAATGCACACAATACAAACACTACCAAAAACATAACCGTCTTGTAGAAGGTAACTAGAGTAAGAAGTCTCCGATGCAATTACTTCCTTCAAAAATTGATTGGCTGATAACTGCTAGACTGGCATTGTGTAGTGTGCTGCCAACTAGAAAGATAACTGCAGCTGCAATCTGTTCATTGTAGTGATTGGGTAAAGACAGTGCACCTAGCTACTGTTTCCATTTTTACTACAGTACTACAACTATTACTGTCAGTCAGTATATGCAGACTATGACTCTATGCAACGGTAGTAAACGACAATAGATACTACAATATACAAATATCTGTCAGTAGTAGTTCAGTTGTACATTATCATTTGTAATCATTGCCATTTGATTTCCCTATTTACCAGTTGCAAAAATACCAAAAATAAATAAATTCAATGTATTTCATTCCCTTTATAGACAGTTTCATGTCCCAGCAGGGCAGGCGTGTGTCCTCGCCTATCCTCATCATCTCGTACGAGACATTCCGGCTTCACGCTGCTGTTCTACACAGGGGTCCGATCGGACTGGTTATATGTGACGAGGTACAGATAAGTTTTATGGTTTCCTCCAAACATAATACTGTAAATGCATTTAGGTTTGTGGGGATTTAATCTCGCCACAGCGGAAAAATGGAGTGTTGGCGGTGGTTTTGAATTCGCGGTAGAGCAATCCCGTAAACTTATTTACAGTACTGTACTGTAGTCGCACATTGTATTATAAATATTCAAAGTGGTTTTAAGTTTGCAGTTCAGCGGCCACCGCGAAAACCAGGAATATGAAACCACCGCGGAAGTTTCTGCATTTACAGTATATCAGCAGTGTTTTTTCATTAGTATTACATGAACTAGTAGGGAAATTGACTGACTTTACCGACAAATTCTATACCTTATCTCTTTCAATGATAACATTGTATTTAGTACAACAGCAGATTGAATGGAGAAGACAGGAATGTTAAATATTGGTGGTTGTTAAGCTTACTATTCTTTTTCCACATTGTGGTGTAATCAGCATCTTTAGAACAAGCTGCAGTACTCCCTTCTATGACAGGAGGCACTATTAACAGGTTGTTGATGTAGTGGTCAATAGACAGCAGTTTTGGAAAAGTTGTAAGGAGGAGTATTCAGTATATGCTTATGAATGTTAGCTTTCTAAAGTAGCCTCTGTTTTTTCCTGCTGCAGGGACACCGGCTGAAGAACTGTGAGAACCTGACGTACCAGGCGCTGAGCGGGCTGAAGTGCAGGAGGCGGGTGCTGCTGTCGGGCACACCCATCCAGAACGATCTCCTGGAATACTTCAGTCTGGTGCACTTTGTCAACACTGGTATCCTGGGTAGGTGTAGCGGGGTTCGAAATGATTTTGTTTATTATTGTTATTATTATCACCATCAGATAAATGAAGTTTGTGCTTACCTAATAAATAACTCTTCAGATAGAAGGAAAGATTTCGCACAAGTCATTAAGAGTTTTGCCTACTTTCTGTTTGTTATTTCTATCTGTCATTATTTTGTACAATGTTTTAACTTCATGTAAATAAATGAAGTGAAATCAAATCAAAATAATTGAAGTTTCATCAGATTGGTAAATAAATCATTTAAATGGATGATAATTTTTTTTCTTGCGCAGCCAAAAGGAATTACACACCATGTAGGCTAACATTTCAGACGGCTTTCCACTATCTCTCTCAGGGCAATAATGCATTCAACAACATTGGTGGCTGCCTTTTTCTTTGCTTCTTGATTGAAATTTAACCTTGACATTCTTGAAACTCTGATGCACTTGACTTTCCAGGCACAGCACAAGAGTTTAAGAAGCGGTTTGAGACGCCAATCTTACGCGGCCGAGATGCAAGCGCCTCGGATAAGGACCAGAAGAGGGGAGAAGAAAAACTCAAGGAGGTAATCTTATTCAACCAATGCAGCTAGTCAAGTGATAGTAGTATCCAGAAGTAGTATCCAGTATGATACTGCTGCTGGGGTCCCTGACATAGGGTTGGGCAGCAGTCAACTAGTCTTCACACTGCACATCTATGCAGATCTGTCGAGCGGGCTCACCCTCATTGGAACACACCCCCTGAAGTCGCTACTTACACGTTCCATCCAGGATATCCTTGGTCTGTGCTGCCAACATCTTTTACAAAAACCTCTATTTTTGATCTCTGGTCTTCACTTAAATAATCACATGAATATGAAGAATGTTGTTGTTTTTGTTAACAGCTGTTGGACATTGTTGACCGCTGCATCATCAGGAGAACAGCCTCCATCCTGTCCAAGTACCTGCCAGTTAAGAGTACGTACAACTAGACATTCTATGGATAACAAGTTAATCTGTACACGAGCTGTAAGTTATTACATAGTTGATATTTTGGTGACAGCGTGTCACCTTCTTCAGGGCAATACTGCATGGCACTGTAGCTGTTCTACATGGCACTGTAGCTGTTCTACATGGCACTGTAGCTGTTCTACATGGCACTGTAGCTGTTCTACATGGCACTGTAGCTGTTCTACATGGCACTGTAGCTGTTCTACATGGCACTGTAGCTAGCTGGGGCTGCTGCAATATGCAGAATGTGATCCCAACCATGACTGAGATTACATTCCCAATCAATAGACATTCTGTGTTATCTGTGTCTATCAACAAAGTACCTGCAGTACTGCTTTGTTGGAAACAAATAATGAATAATGATGTCATTAGCAAATTGGATTCAGTAGTTATTTTACTTCTTAAACTAGACTGGAAACTTTTTGAGGTCAGTCAAGTCATGAAGGAATGTTGTACAAGTTAGTATTTTGCATTTTAGCATTTGTGCTGAGATGCCCATGTTGTTACATGTATGTCACATGGACTTTCTTCTCCTCTGTAGTTGAGCAGGTGGTTTGTTGTCGACTGACACCCCTACAGACTGCTCTTTACAAACACATGGTACAGTCCAAACTGGTGCAGGCTCAACTGGACAAGTCCAAGTCAGGGAAGGTGACGGGGTCCGCCTTCACTGCCATCACCCAGCTGAAGAAACTCTGCAATCGTGAGTGCTACCAGTCCTTCAGACTACAAGTTATTGCCTTTACAAGTGAAGTTATCGTCACCATTGTTGCTGTATTTCTAGGTTTACATGGTATCAGAACGACCCAAATAGTTGTGGATGTTTACTTCGTTATGTGCGAATGTGTGGGCTTGGCCCAAGAACACACTCAATGATCTTATATGAATGTTGATTTGACTGCCCTAGCATAGTCCTCTCACACTGCAGTTTACAAGCAAGTTAACTCTGCAAAGCAAAATATTGAGCACACTGAGAAAACTAATCTATATCTACTGAGTGCTAGGATAGTAATGCTAAATCCATTTTCTTTTTATAGATCCTTCATTGATTTATGAGAAATGTCTGGAGGGTGATGAAGGGTTAGATGGAGCTCTGGATCTGTTCCCAGGGAAGTATAGTCCCAAACACATCCAGCCAGAGCTGTCAGGTAATGGTTTCATTATTGTACCTACCTGTTAGTTAATTGGACAAAACCAGATTGGAATGTGTATTGAGCAGCTCTTCTGTTGTTAGAATTGGGCTAAATCAAGCTAAGAAGTGAGTATAAGTTTGCTAAGATGGTTCACAAAGGCTGGCAAAATCCCTGTCAAAATGTCCAACTTTATGAATAAGGAACCCTTAGTACAGTAGAAGCCAGTAAACTGCACAACAGATTAACACACACTTCTGTTAACTGCACAGAATCCCCAAATCTCAAACCGGTGCGGTCCAGCTGGATAACTTCGCATTATTGCACCAGTAATCATGGTAAATAGGCTGTGCAATTAAATGATTTCTACTGTAATAGTATGCTAAAATGTTATCATCCACTCCCCCAGGTAAGATGCTGGTGTTGGATTACATCCTGGCCATGACGAAGAGTAAAACCTCAGACAAGGTCGTCCTAGTCTCCAACTACACACAGACGCTGGACCTGTTTGAGAAGTTGTGCCGATCCAGAGGGTAAGCGATGAAATCTTAGACAATATAAATATCAAAAGCTGTGTTGTTGGTCCAAGCTGATCACTCAGTGAACTCTACATGCTGTCCCAAGTCCACTCCCTCATGTAAGTTGTGTTTTGGAAAGTGTAGCCTGGAAACCCATACAGTCCTGGACTCCAGGTCTTCGGCTTCAGTAAGTCCTCCAAAGAAACTTTCACTGGATGCCCCTAAGGAAAGCCTGAAGGTTTACCTGGCTAAAGTCTGGCTTCCATGTTATGGAAGCTGGGGGCATGTAGGGCATTGATAACACAAGTTGTATTTCTTTATGAACTTACTGAAGTGAGGCTTACATACATTATTGCCTCTGTCCACTTGCAGCTACCTGTATGTGCGTCTGGATGGATCTATGACCATCAAGAAAAGGGCAAAGGTTGTGGAGAGGTTTAACAACCCCAGTGTGAGTACTTTTACTGAAAAGAACATTGTGAAAGTGATCTTGAAACATAAAAATTTCAATAGATAGCTAAGCTACTTTTCTACTTGCAGGGACAGAGAAGACAGGTTTATTGTACCAGGGAAATTCCTCAAGCTCTTTTTGACAAGTACAAAGCATAGTGGACCCTGGCTTAGCAACCTGTCTTACAGACTGCAACCCTTTCCAGTTGCTCATAACTAGAACTGTCATAGTTGAAGAGATTACAGAATTATTTTTAGCCTGGTTTAAAACTCCTAGTAAGAGAAACACGTAAAAGTTTGTGAAATAAGTTGATTGAGAACCATGTTTTAAGCAGTTTTCATTTGCTGACAATTCTTTAAAGCCAATATCCTTAACATTCTCATTCTATAACAACCAAGCATTAAGCATTGGATTCAGGAGAGCACCTATTTTGTAGTAACTGATTTATATCTTATATTTTATTTATTGTTGTTTTTTCTTCATTTGCAGAGCCCTGAGTTCATCTTCATGTTGAGCAGTAAGGCAGGAGGCTGTGGGCTGAATCTGATTGGTGCTAACCGACTGGTGATGTTCGACCCTGACTGGAACCCAGCTAATGATGAGCAGGCCATGGCACGGGTGTGGCGTGACGGCCAGAAGAAACAGTGTTATATCTACAGATTACTAGCAGTGAGTACAAAAAGACAAACTAATGAAGTAAACTTCATTGAAAGCATGGTGAGATCTACAGTCTGTAATATCTCTGTCCTTCAAAAAATGGTAGCAACACAATGGAAGACTGATGCTTGTGGTAAGAGTTTGCAAAGATTATACGCTTAGTTGTAATAATGGGCACAGTCAAACCTGCAGTAGTGAGCACCTCTGCTTAAGGTATGATCACCACCTAGTTACCACTTTTTGGTGGTCCCACACTAGTTAATTTTTTACACTGGCACAAGCATTAAGAATCCTGTCTTATATGGTCCCCTATCTACATCAACAGGATTTTATTGGTCCCCTCAGTGGTCTTGGTGGGCAGTTTTAACTGGTACTGGTACTTTGTTTCCAGACTGGTACGATAGAGGAGAAGATATTCCAGCGGCAGGCGCACAAGAAGGCGCTGAGCAGCTGCGTGGTGGATCAGGAGGAAGACGTGGATCGACACTTCTCATTGGATGAGCTGCGGGACCTCTTCCCGTTAAACGAGGACACCATCAGCGACACGCACGACAAGTGAGGATGTCTTGCTTTACCTTGTTCTCCAGCAAATTTGATTAAAAGGTTTTCTTCTTTAGGAGGAAAGCTCATCTGTGTTGGTACGATCAATGTTGGAGTTTATAATATTCATTCAACACTAACAAATTGCTTACCTCAAATTTTGTCAGACATCCGTTTTCCTCTTTGTTTGTGTTTGTAAATCACCCTAAGTCTTAACACACCAGTTTTTATTTGTTGTACAGGCTGTGCAAGACCAGACTTTTATTATGTTTATCTCCTTATCCTAGGAAGGACCCCTACTCTTATGAATAAGTGTGATGGATTTTTTTCATGCTCAAGATGTGACTCTCCAGAGACAAGGGGTGTCAAGGGGGACATCTTGATCTTAACGCCCGTAATTGACACCTCGTCCATGCCTCCCTCTAGGTTCAAATGTCGTCGCTGTGTGAACAGAATCCAGGTTCGGCCGCCGCCCGACGACTCAGACTGCAACAGCGACCTCTCACAGTGGCATCACGCGGCAGATAAACGGGGGCTTCAGGACCTCATGCTCAAGGCATGCTGGGATGCAGCTGTGACCTTCACATTCCATCACAGGTCACATGAAGAACAGAGGGGAGTGGTGTGAGGACATAGCCTGTGATTGGTTGCTTTCCATCACATGACCAGTGCAGAAAAGAACCATTGATTGGCTGGATGGAGTTCACTTAATACCTCCCTCACATTAGGCGCGATTCGATCGGACGACGAGTCTGCGAGCTCTAATTTACGAGGAGGCATGACCCTGATGCCGACGAAGAAATGGCAGAGTTCCCCCTTCCCGTCAGGGTCATGCCTCCTCGTAATTTACAGCTCGCAGACTCGTCGTCCGAACGAATCGCGCCTAATGTGAGGGGGGTATAAGGACAGTTCAGTATCACATGTCAAGCACAGAAGACTGTGATTGACTGCAGCTTGGTGTAGCAGGACAGAGTATCTATAGACCAGAAATCTATAGAAATCTTTAACAAAACACTGTAGGTAAAAAAAAAGACTAGTTCCTGGCATCTGGCAACGGTAAAAAGCCATGGAAAAAACAGTATCATTGATAACCAGAATGGACACTACAGCTTCAACCCGGATATATAATATTAAGTCTAGATAGATATGTTATTTATTGCAGACTGTTTTTCATCTGAAATAGCAATATACCTCATGTATGTAGTTCTAGTTTACCATTACATATGTGAAGAAAAATCTGTCCTCGATTTATATCACTGCAGCAGAACAAAGAATGATGGAAATTCAAGTGTGAAGAAGCAAAATTTGATCAGTAAAGTGAGGATAGGTTTTCCAGTTTTTAACATGGAAGTGACTTTTCCATTACTGATAGCTGGCTTTGTGCTAATTAGAACCTAGCGATGACAGGAAAGATAAAAATGTGGAATAAACGTCTTCAATTTTAATCTATAATCTGCTTCAGACAGTAACATATTTTCCTCACAGCACAGATGTATCTTGGGATATAAATTTAAAGCTTTCTGTAATGACACTGTCCCATAATAATCTACAAGCAGATCCTATGGTAGCATAAGATATTATTAAAAGCTGGCAGAGGAGTGTAGCCAGGCCGGCCTAGGAGTTTGTGGTAGCCAATGCACACTCCTAGGCCGGCTTCACTCCTCTGCCAGCTTTTGATACTATCTTATACTACCATAGCATATGCTTGGAGATCAGACCCATCAGACAAAGTGTCTGTTAAGGCAGCAGTTTTGAGACAGTGACATATTTTCCTCAAACACAGATGCAGTTGGAATATGGATTTAAAACTTTCTGTAATTGCACTGTTTGATAAGACAAAGTGTCTGTTAGTGTTAAGGCAGTAGTCTTGAGACAGGGGCTGTCAGCTTGGGTCCGTCTTCTTCTGAACCTTGAACATTGCACCGTGCCCGGGGACGATGAAGTCAGCCATGGCCAGCACCCGCTTCCGCCCCTCGGCCTGCTGGGAAGGATTCTCGCTCACATCCTGCCACAGGGAGGGGTCAGTCTGGTCAGCCTCCTTTTCAAACAGGTCACCTAGATACAGTAAGATATCGATAAAGCAACGTTAACCTCCCTGCAGCCTAACCCAAATGGCTACTTCAGTGTGCTTAAGGTTTAAAAAATTCAAATGTAGAAAGAGCAAACACATACACACACACATACATACGAATATCTGTCCTTGGTGCTGAACACTTGAAATACACAAATACATACACACACATATACATAATAATATCTGTCCTTGGTACTGAACACTCTAGATACACACAAAAACATACACACGCATGCATGCATACTGATATCTGTCCTTGGTGCTGAACACTACTTAAATGCACACATCATCATCATCCAGGCGTGCTGGTTGCACAGATGGACATGACAAACATACTAACATCTGTCCTTGGTGCTGAATGCTGTCTAAACACAACCAGTCACACACACTTACTAGTGATTCCTAATATCCACCATCTTTAGCAAGCAAAGTCTCTCCCTAGGTCTTTACCACAAATGCACCATGTAGTAAAAAATGGAAAAGATGAAGATATTTTAAGTCCTTCAAATGCATTTTGCTTCCTAGAAAATCATACCTCTGGGTTCCTGTTTTGCAGATAGTATAGATCAGAAGAAAATGATTTCCAGAAACAACTAATTTGACTGATGTGGCCTAATGGTGCTTAGTTATGACGTGCTGTCTCTCCAGGCTTGTGAAGAACCATTCCCGCTGGCATGGTGGACTTTATACGATATTCTCACGTGCCTAGTGAGGCAAACTGGGTGAAGTGCGCTTCACACGGAATTCCACATCTCTCAAGTTCGAGGCACTAGAAGCCATGTGATGACAAGAATCTCTTCATGGTACACTCGGGGCCATTCAACAAAATTGGCTATATATTTCAAGGATGCACTAATAGACCCTCCATTCTAATAGGCTTGAAAGGCATACCCTCACACCCAGATGCACATTTTATTGCAATGCTGAATGAACTGCTCGCGGTTTAACGAAAGTGATAAATAATTTGTAGATTAAAGAAAGGTGATCATTCTGGTAAAGTTCTTTAGAAGGACTAGCAATAGATTGAATGTTGTTTTGAGATTTTTTATTTTCAAAGTGCTCACCTGCTACAACTACTGTCCCCTGTGTTTCTGTCTTTACCAACAGGCTGACATCTGCACCTGTGTGGCCAGGTGTGGGGATCACTGACACCTGCTCATCAATGGTGTACGCTGCCCCCTGGTGGAGAAATGTTGTATTGCATCACTACTGTTCTACTATTTTTTCTCCAAGGAGCTTTTATCGTCAACAAAGCTTCATATCTTGCACAAAAAATGGCTCTACATCCTACCACAACTAGACACATGTTGGAATATAATTGTAATCCATTCAAGTTAGTTGAACTTGAAGGGCCTATATTGATGACTCTTTACTACATTCTGAATAGTCAACTCCTCTTTACCTGGGTTCAATGTTTCACAATGTCTTTTTCTCATGTAGTCTTCCTGCCCTGACGATCATCACTGTAGCTATCCCAGTAAAGTGTTAACCTGTTGGGCAGGGCTTTAGCCAGCTCGAAATTTTTTTTCCGTCAGCCAATTACAATCGTCGCGAAAACCGCAAAAATTAATTAGAAGGTTTGAACTGAGACCTTGAAAAACAAGGATTTTTGTCCGTCAAGGTTGACGGATTGGTTTTAAAATTTTTCCGTCAGATGCAGCAAATTTCCGTCAATTGACGGAAAAACGGACGCTGGCTAGACCCCTGCTGTTGGGCAGCCTAGATTGTATGATACACTCAGCCAAACCAACAGTTAAATCAATGAGAAGAAATCCCTGACCTGTTTAAAGGGATGGTCCGTGTAGACGTCCCCCTTGCAGATGTCGAAGGAAACGATGTGTGTGGCATCAGGGAAGAAGTTGAGGTTGCCCACGTGGTCCACATGGCCGTGGGTGCACACCACATACTGTACATCCTGGGGGTTCAACCCATGGAACGCTAACTGCTGGAGCAGGGTGTCCTTGTCCTGCAAAATCATTCACTTCCTTAGGGCTTAAATGGCATAGAATTCTCTGTGTCCTTGCCTGAGGTATGACAGTAAATGGCACTCCACCTGTATGAGGGTCAGTATGGGGGGTCCTGACAACGATTTACGCTGAATTCAGGAGAACCCCCTACGTATTACGCTAAATCAAGGAAGGCAATTACGCTAAATTTCGTCACCTCGCTACGATTTACGTAGATAAGATGGTTTTCCCTACGAATTACGGGAAATAAAATTGGCTGCCTACGCCTTACGGAAAAGAGCATGCAGACCCTCCTGTATGGTAGTACAGTATACTATTGCTTCTAGAAAAAGAGGGAGCTTTAAACAATCAGAATGTAATTTTGTAATTTTATCTTTGATTTTGAACTACAAGAAACAAGACTATACCATGTTCTGGACAAAGATACAAAAAGCAGTTCTGCTGCTGTGCCAAGGACAGCTGCAACAAGATCCTTATCTACTTTGGCATTTGTACTCCCAAGAACTACACACATACCAAATACTGTAAATGCATTTAAGTTCGCGGGGATTTAATTTTGCACTAGCGGGAAAAAGGACTTTTTGCGGTGGTTTTAAGTTCGCGGCAGCGCCATGCACATGCCTCCCCTGTATGAGTGTGATGGTCCCATCAGCACGGAACTGTCCACCATCATCCAGATAAGAGTACCCTTCCTTCAACACTGTCACCTTATATGGAGACCCATCCTCCATAGCCCTGTAGCAGAACAACAGACAACAAAATTTTGAGTCAAATGTTACAGAAGTGGCATAAGTGTGTGTTGAGGTTGTCTACTTCTACAATTTGCCTATATTCAGTTTGAAGGGTATATAAGAAGTAATCAACAATGTATTACTTGTTTCTGAATATAATCTTTTTCAGCTTGTTGTAAATCTTTCATGTTTATCTTTTTATTTGCTGAAAGACTGACTTTGAGATTTTTAGGGTCTTGCAAGTCAGTGGGACCAATTATAAAGGTAAAGTTACAAATGTAATGACTGATATCAAGGAGGTCCTTGCTGATATACAGTATATATGCTTAGCTAATAGTACATGTAACATGAATACCATGCAGGAAGATGCAGTGATAAAAGCAGCTTCAGCTTGTTTTAGTTCCTTTGGAGTCTGCTTTTACAAAATGTTCATGGACTACTAGGAACTACTGTTCTTGACATCCTTTATATAAAGAAGCACTTTTTGATACCTTGTACATCAGTGGATTGATACATGTACACATGGTAGCCTTCACCTAATGAGCTCAACCTTTACTTGTCTGTGGTGCTTCCTTGAAAGGTCAATGGAAGGACTTCTGCATGACCTTTCCTGACTAATCAGGCTCAACAAACGACTCCAAGTGCCGCGCTCAGGTGACTGGGTCATGATCAGCCATGCAGAAGTCTCAGCCCATATTGTGCTCAGCTGCCTCGATGCATCACAGGAGTATTCATTATAAATAATGACTTCCGCACATCATTTAAGGGCCTGCATGACGTTTTTCTGAAATATGTTTTCACATGTTTTAATCTTTTGTTATTCTTAAAAGGACTGCTGCAAGCCAACATTTTGTGGGAGGTTGAATGAATTACTTTGCTGAGCTTATTGTAATGATAAAATGTGCTGTAAGTTCTGAGAATCTTGTGTAATTCGTAGTGTAGAACCCCCATGCAGACCCCCATCATTCAACATCATCATGCCAAGGAAGTCAACCTCCTTGATCATACATACAGTTTGTAGTATGTAAAACAAAGTCATCCGGAAGTCCTTTTTCATGCACATCTGCAGGAAGTCTACTATATTTGGTTCTATCGTATATGACATCTTGGCTTCCACATCAATGGCTGCTATACCCTTTGAAACTTTGCACAGCAGCATCCTCTAATAGGCTCTATGAATGACATCTAATGACTCCTACACCCTTTGAAAGTTTGCAGCACCAGTCTATGTTTTACTGATTTCAAATAAAACATTGTTAAGTTTTCTTTCTTTCTTCGTTTGGCTGGCATTTACAGTGAGCCACTGGCTAGCTAGGTCACCCAACTTAAGCTGTGGGTATTATATATGGCTGGCCTTGGGAGAGAAATACAAAATACATTGAGTTACATATCAAGTGCATTGATATATAAAATTCACAAGGTACAACATCACAATCATTCACTGATCTTCATTGTGCTCTGCATCTACTGTCTTTGAAGAGTCAAGGTATATACGGTATACATTTGTACATACTTTTGTGTCGTCATATTAGTACTACTTCTATTAGTTTTTACACAGAGAAAGAGCACTCTGCACAAAAACGACCTCGCATAGCAGCCTCTTGGCAGGTGTCTTAGTCCACACAGGTGGAGTTTGGTAGGGAGCCTTATTATGATTTATGGTAATGACAGAATGTTTTCTAATTGTGTTCTGGTGCCATTTATTATTAATAGACCATGGCAGCAATCAGAAAGGGCCTGCACATAGCCTAAAACCATCCCACAAATGCCTGCTTGGAGGCCTGGTATGGAGGCTTGAGTACATTGTGCTCACCTGGTTCCTCCCCTGTCTGCCCCACCTGTCTGTGTGATGGGCTGGTCCGACTCACCTGAGCTGACCCAGATGACCCCTGGCTGACCAATCAAAACGCGTCTTGATCACCTGAGCAGAAGGGTGGGCGTCGAGATCTCGCGAGATTCATTTCCGGATGAGTCCACTTTGTAAATCAGAGGGTAGTCAGAATAATTATTTCAAAATATTTCTGAGAATTGGAGCAATATTGTCAATCAACGTACCTTTTATTGTATCAATTACACTAATTATACATGAAATTCAATATTTTTACCTGATTTTCATTCTATTTAGATGCGGAGTTAGCTTATTTAAAAAAAGTATTTGTTATTGATTGTATTGAATTCTCCCGCCCAGACCCTAATAGCGAGATCTTGTCAGCCGTGCGGTGGCTGAACAGCTACCGGCCGAAAACATAGAACAAAATGAGTCAGAATTAGCAGGATTTCCCCACTTTACCCTCTGGTGACAACCAGGAAAGGGTGGAAAAGATGGCCATGGAGCTTCGGCTGAAGAGCCCTGCCGGGGCCGAGCCTGCGATCTACCACTGGCCGCTGCAGTCGGTAAGTATCCTGCCCGAACCAACGCGTTGGGATCAGCCTGACCTCAACGCGACCGACTATCGGATTTCACGCCACAATTTTTGCCAAATTTTACTATTTTATCCACCGATGTACCCCACTGATCTTAGAAATGCCGTGTTTTTCTTCCCGATCCAGGACAACAACCGGGACGAAGCGCTGGAGATCATCGAGACGATCAGGTAGGGTGATTGATGTATTCCCGGCGCTAGCCACTAGCCAACCATTTGTCTCGCTGGGGGAAGGGAACCCATTTATGTGGACACCTCGTGCCGGGAGTAATAAAACATTTCCACTTATAATACCGACATCTACGTGTTTCCCGTGCCGTTACCTCGCAGTATCAGCTTTCTGTGCCATTTCAACGGTAAAGATTGGGTAGTTGTTGGGACGGTTTAGCGTCACGGCCCGGCACGGCGTGGTCCGTTTTTCGAGGGTTTTAAATTTTGTTTTGTTTTGGTTTATTTTTGGCACGGTTCGATGTGTAGCGTCCCAGTTACAGGGACAAGTCTAGACCTGGCCTTGTACTAGTACCGTACTTGTTCTCAAAATGTACATATGGAAATCATGCGTAGAATTTTTTATGTGAAGTCCGTATCAAAATTTCTGTTACATGCAGCAACAGTTACATGTTACAGTCCGATTTCCTGTTATAGCGTGCTCTTGATACTTGGTGTGAATTATTAAGAAGTGTTCCACAAATTATACCCCCATTAACTGTGTCTGATGTGAAGTCTGATATGTGTCCATTAACATTTCAACACTCTGGAAAAATTATTTGAAGTATGATTTGGAAAATATATCCAATCCATAATTACAATTTTGACCCAGGAATTCTCGGAATGCCATCAACTTATGTTGTTAGATTCTCCCTTGATTTGAAATAAAAATGCAAAATATCATAAAATCATGAAACCCTGTATATGGACATTCACAGCTAAGTTGACCTCAAGGCGATTACAGAATTTGTGGACAATTTCAATTGTGCCATCATGCAGGTTACCATATCATTATTACATTATTTGAAAATGAAATTGCAAAATCTTCAATAGATATGATTTTGTAACCACCCAGAGAAGGATGATACTTTTAAGCAACCACCTGTGCCTCTGTTATCATTGATCATTCATTTGGCACACTGTTGTTTTAAGCACACATTGTGTTCAGAGAGATAAAACAATCAGTCAATCAAAATCATTGACAATACATTGCCATACGTTTCTTCTTCCATGTTTTCCAAACAAACTTGGTGTTGAATTCCGGACCCATTTTTTGATGATGTAAACACACCTGCTCTTCAAAGGTCTGAAAAGTCTGGCTCTATTTTTATTGGCTCAAAATAACTTAACCTTGTTGATGTAGTAGTCTATTTGAGGATAATTTGTTTAATTTCTTGCAAAACATAGTTTATGAACGTGCGAAATTCAAAAATAAATTGATGGACAGCCACTCCATTGGAGTATGGTGAGTAGCATGGAAGCAGTTGGAATAAAAAGAATGAGATGATACCATCAATGGTAAGACAATGCTATTGATTTTAACATGGACATGAAATTGTTATTGATTATTTGGTTGTTCTGTTGTGTTATAGTTAAGCTGTGAATCCATGTCAGTAGGTACCGGTATGATCTTTCTCTGCCAATTTTCTGGTGAACCTACTACGAGATAAATCTTTGACAAAGTATCCATATCCATAGCCTATGGACCATAGGATATATAACGTTATACATGTTTGTGTGAAATTGTCAGTACATACAAACACATGTTGTAGCAGTTTGCTTAGGTTGGACCAAAAACGTTATTAAAGCCTTTTTGGCTTGGTCCCACGGTCATCACTTGCCTTGGGATGGGTTTTGACTTAGCAGTGACATCAGGGCCACTGGAAGATTGTCATTAGTTGATTTTGATTCAGAATTACTACAGTTCAGTGTTGTGTGTTTTGGCAGGCTTTCCCCTGTATCATAGTCTGGAATGGAAAAAAATCCTTGACATTTGAATGCCTTCTTTGGGAATGGTATTTGTGTAGGGGACATTCCAATGTACAAGTGTTTTCTGTCCCACAAGATGACAAGCCTGGAGTTGTACTCCCAGCACAGTGAAGAGAATTCCATTCATTCAGACTGGGAATGTGATGTTAATATTTGATGAGATTTAGAGCTTCATCGAAAGACTTTACTCTAGGAATTTGTAAAATTTCAAGGAGGAGAAAACAGAACCATTGTTTAGGTTTTCCTCCCGCTGATGGCTTCCTTAAAGTCAAATAGCTTGTAAAAACATAACAAATCTCAGCGCTCACATGCACGTAGGCAATGTCAATTACTAGTAGTTAACTCTCCAGCTCCAGGCCCCCCAACAAGCAGTCTTTCTTAGAAGAAAATGTTGTTAACTTAGACATACTCTTTTTGATGTATCACAGGCTTTAATCCAGTAAGTGGTTGAACTGCCGTACCTCTGGATCAGACTTGACACATCCACCCACACAAGACTGTCCATCTCTTCAGAATATTCAGTAATATGCATGTAATATGTCTGCGTGTGTCTCAGTTATTGCTACCTAATAACCGACATGCAGTCACTACTCCTTCATTTCCAACTGGCTGTAGTATCCTTCTGACTCATCTCGCCCCATCTCCAGGGTTGTATGTCTGTAGGAGGAATGGTTAATGACATTGACGCTTCGCTGATGTGCCACGGGGGTGTTTCTTTATTGTAAGGAGTCACGTTCACACTTAAACATTCAACCTTTAGTGCCCTTGTGTGGAATAAATGTGGGGTGCATGCGTTCCACAAACTGTGAAGGTCATGTTTTTCCTAAACCATTGTAAGTCTTGGTTATGTCACATTTACTGTTAAATATCATACTGATATTCTGTGTGTGGTTGTTGTGTAAGTGCTACCTTTCCAAATGTTACAGGCTGTGTCAGAATTTGCGGTTAAACGGTAGTGAAAAGGTTATACTTTTCACTTCAATGAAAGGTTATACTTTTCACGTCAATGAAAGTGTACTGTAATGTTTGGCTTCAGATCATCTAGCCTAGCATCTTGTCATGTTACATAAAAGGGTTACATAATTGGCTCCTCTGTTACTAGGAGACAATTTACGTCAAATATCATATTTTTAGCCAAATATTAGATTTCAAAAGTTTACATAATCACATGTTTATATAACAACAATTGATGTCAATTCTAAAAGGTCAGGGAATGTTTAGATTTCAACATGTACTTTCAAGATCCTTGGCTGGTTTTTGGGAGATCATTGATGTAAGGCTTGACTGTACTCTTTTCAAATGTCACTGTTCTTTTGAGCTGTTGACGCTGTGGTTGATTCAGAGGTTCTGAGATTAGTCTGTCCTTTAAAGGTCGTTCTTAATCACCTTCTCCTGCAGTTTGTAGACACAGAAAAGAATGGTAGCCAAGTAAGATCTGTGAATGTTGAACATTTCTATGTTAATGTCACTCTTCACGTTTGTGCTGTCCTGTACCTGTTGAATGTCACTTTGTTTCAAAACACCGAAACATACTGGACAAGACTTTTGGTATTTTTAGATACTGAAATTATTCCCAAAACAATAAAACGTCTGTTTTTACACCTTCCTGGCCTGCAGTAAATTGTTATGAATAAGTGTTTTTCTCAGTTTTGTACCGACATGTATAGACAGGAAGTGTGTATTCAAAGAAATCAGGTGTGGTTTAAAAATGAAGTCATTGTTCAGACACTCTAATACATTGTAACATGACTGTGGGGTTATTAGCAACTAAGTAAACAAAGGAAAGGCTTATTCTAACATCCAGGGTTGTTAAGGGAGTTTCTTGTTGTTGCTAGTGTTGTTAAAGACAAAATCCATTGTTCCAACGCCCCCACATGCACACGTACACCTGTATGACACACCTCAGACTTTCCTTCCCGCCCTGACCCTTGAACCCCATCACACGCCTGCGTGACGTACTTGTCTCATTGACGTGTGCGCGGGTTGAAAGGGGTTCCCTTTATGATGCTTGGATCAGTGGCCACGTGGGGTTGAGCCTGTTAAAGAGGCTGACGAGTTGTGTGACGTAAATTAACGTACGTGTCTTACTGCCACGTGCGCTCTTTTAAAAGGTGAAAAGTATCTGATTGGCGTCATTGATGAGACATATTGGCATTACCTGGAGGTGTTGTATGCTTACGTTACACGTGGCTTTCATCTCTGGAACTAACTCAGGTCCCAACTGAGTTAGGATGGTTTCATGTGTAGTTAACAAGGTTTAAAATACTTGTCTTCCAGTACCTGTAACATTCCAAATTGTCAGAAATTTTGCGTTAATTATAGGCAACCTCTAGCAGATACCCAAGCATTTTTCTGCCCCAGTGGTATATTTTTACCTGCAATCTAGAACTTGTTCCTTTAATTAAACCACAAGTTGTGACTGGGGAACTCTAGCCCTGGACAGACTCTATTATCCATTCCTTGGAAATGGTCTGGTTGCTGTAGTTTTTTCTATATGCAGGAGAGTAAATCAAATGGTTTGTACGCCCACCCATGGCCACCAACCAGTAATTAGTCGTCATTATCTGGGCTGGAAAGACGGCCTGATTTAAATGCAGGTGCTAGTCTGTCCAAGGAAAATGCACCTGCGTTCCATCTTTAGATATAGCCTATAATTATACCTTATGGTAACCCAAATCTTTTTTTTTGGTGTGGGCTTTTGTTCAATTTACCCATTGTATGCTCCAAGGTTTTGAGTAGTAGTTGAGAAATCGTGTCTTTCAAAATTCCCAGTTCAAATATCCCTTCTACAAGTTTTATTACTACCCTGAGCTGACAGCACACTGTAGGCGGGCAGTCGTGAGCCCTTCATCACATTTACTAATTTAGTAGTAGTAGCACCCACACACAAGAACTTGTGCCAACTGGGCATATTCACAACTCCATGCTTCATTTCAAACTCAGGTCTAGACTTTCAGGAAAGGCCGCCCACCTGGCTGTTCATAGGGAAAGTACCTCAGTAGAGAGTTTCTCGGAACTGTTTGTTCTAGACATGTGTGGGAAAGGTGTAGGGGTTTCCTGATTAAACCTTTCTAGTGCTTTCCTAGTAAAGTATACTTGGTTATAAAGCAGGTGTTTTCCAGTAATGAGGAGTAAGAAGTTATAAGATGGTGTGGGAGTGGATTGTGATTGAGCAAGGACGGATGGTGAAAAAGGGAAAGGGTTTACTAGTCATAGAGTGTTGTACTGTATCTGTACCTGAATTTAAAAAATTCAGACATCAGTGGTCGAACACCCTTTTTCTGCAATATTGCAGATTGTCAAAATTTTCTTCTGCAATTCGGGAATATTTTCTGCAAACACACAAGCCTCCAAACATCCTTCTCAACTTGACCCAATAATGCTTTGCATTTATATCATATCTAGTATTGCATTGCATAGCATTACTGTAATTCTTTATTTTCTCACTCTATTTTCAATTTCAGTCTTCAAAGATGATCTTTCTCTGCAGGAAAGTTATCACCATAGTTTTTTTTATCCCTCTCGCCATGACACTATTGGCTACTACAGCTTGAAGTATACCAACCAATTCATAAATGTACTACTTATTATCTCACTCACTTCCACACAACATACTAATAAAGGTACACCAAATAAGCTGGATATGATTTTTGGAAACAAATTTTTCAGGTAACATCTACCTTTTGATTAGTGACACTGAGCTGATCTATTAAAGAACAGGTTTCATACCCTAACTTGGAATTGATATGCAAAGGAGGTGCATGAAGACAAATTTTAGATAGTCCAATACTTACAGGAAACAAAAGTAAGACAATGTCAAGACAACATACAGGAGCTGAATTAAATATTGTCTTGTAGGGGTGAGAATGTCACTAGTTTTCCAACATATCAGAACCATTGAATCCCAATCCTGATTTTTTTTTTCTCATTCTGCAAAATTGCAGATTGTTAAGTTTTTCTTCTGCAATCTTGAAAATCCTTCTGCAAATTGCAGATTGCAGATGGGTATTTCGAACACTGGACATGAATGTGTATTTCGCATGTTCTTTGTTTCTTTTTAGGCTGCCATCTTCAACTTATAGAAGACTCTGTAGCTTATAGACTGAATATTGTAAGGTGTGACAAACTTATACCAGGAATGACCCCATACTCTTTTCGATTAGTGTAGTCCTGTTATTTTATTTGCTGGAGGTGTGGCTCTCCGCAAACACAGGACCTCCATTTAACGTCCTACCTTGCCATAGCTAGGTACTCAATTCCATCTGATTTAAATGAGGAAAGTCATGTCAAGTGCCTTTCCCAAGGAAACAACATCGGTAGCATGTCGTGATTTTAACCTAGGACTACTACTACTCTGGGCCAAACATCCTAGTAACTGCTAAGCCCACACAACACCACATTACTGATTTGCTCTATAATAAAGTACGACGTGGCTACGTCAATCTGTTTGACATTGATAGGAAAATTTTCAACTGAGTGACACATGACTCATCCATATAATCAGTCATGGTGCTCATCTGATAAATATATGATGGTTACGTGCCATTTTACAAGTTGGTGCCACCCTCATGAATGGTAGTCCAGAAATCGTGCTCATAAAGAGAAATGGGAAGGCTCAAGGTCTCATTGATGTATTACTCCGCGAGTGGGTACCCTAAAAGAAATCCGAGCCAAGAAATGAACGGCTGCACGGATGCATGTTTTTAGCGGTGAGAAATTCCCTTTTAGCCAGCGGAACTGATCTCAAAAGTTAGATTGGTGAAAGCTTATTTGTAACTGAAGAGATTAGCAGGTAAAGTTTTGCAGCCGCGCGCTAGGTAGGAGGTACACAGTCGTGGGTTCTGAGTGGTGCGGTTGTACAATAGCAGCGAAAAAGTGCCTTTTGTGGGGATTGACTAATCGTAGTTTGTAATTGCTATAAGAAAAGTTCCTACGTATAGTTTACATTTGCAATTTTTTCCCACGATATAGGGTAAATGTGCTCGACATAGAATGAAAAATCTGCTGAAATTTCACGTAGCTTCATAATGAACGTGCCCGTTTAAACCACGAATTATAACATAGAAGTCTATGGGAAGAAGAAACTCATCAAGGAGACCTCAAGTTTCAAACTATGTCAAACTCAATGGATTATGTGGGAAAGGACAACCTTGAACCAACCGCATACACTTACCCCACATCTTCAGAAAGGACGCCGGAGTCGCATGTTCCCCATATAATCTCTAGCAACTGAACAAGTTATACACAATGAATTTGGTTTGGTAGGCTGAATATTAAAGTTCAGCTTTAACTATGCAATTCCAGATGTCTTACTGAGGGATGACTGGAGTGCAATAGATGTCAGTTAGGCCACACCAATTTAATTTCTTGGTTCACGGATTCGCTCGCTCCTATTTTTTGGAAAAAAAAATAAAAATAAAAATTACCACTCAGCAAATTTTCACCATTAATGAAACCATTCACCAACTTTCTAGTGTAGCAAATTGACTTTTATATCATAAGCTCCTTAAATTGTGGGTACAGGTGCTGTTACTGTACAATAATCGTGTTTTTGTACTTTTTTCAAGCTGAAAACTTTTTTTCTTTATGTTTTGGATTAGCTGTTACCTTTACCCCAACCATTTTACAATTTTTATTTTTATTTCACCCTCTCGCTCCATATTTTTTATGAAAAAATCCGTGAACCAAGAAATTGAATTGGTGTCCACTCTACTATACATGTCAAACTCAGTACTTAGAGATAAAGTAACACGCACTTCAATCCTTCACGATGTCTTTCTGCCCTGTAATAGGTGGGTTTGCGAGGACTTCCCCGAGCTGAAGCTGGCGATGGAGAACAATGTTCTCCTGGACTACGACACCAAGAGTTACGAGAGCATGAAGACCATCTGTGACAAGTACAACCGTGCCATCGACGCCACTCTGCAGCTGGTTAGGAAAACTATTCCACAAACATTTCTTGACACTCAAACTGATCTATTTTTATTGGTTTTCGGATTAAACATTTTTAAAGAAAACTGAATACTTAGCCAAAAGCTTGAGTATGGAGTATGACGGGGTTGTATTTTCCTTGGTATGCACAGTTTCTGGTTATAATCAGATTAAGATGCACAAATTTGATTTATTTCTCTTCAGAATTTTAAGAAAGCTAAACTGAAAGCTCAATATAGTGATGGAGGGGAATGTATTTTCCTTGTTATGCCCAGGTTTGGGGAGAGGGGTATGGTCCAATTCAGATGTGGGTGACAGTTTGAATGTACATTTTGAAAATATAAACGCTAGTTCACCTTTATCCTTAGAGTATGATTTAAAGCAAGGGAGTTTATACACTATTGACTTGATAAGTTGTGCATTAACCAATTGACTTCCAAGAAAAGAAAGTATACCAAGAAAACTGGATAAGTGATTCAAAGAATGTTAAAAGTCATTATCTCAGAGCAACATATGAGAATTTGTACAACTTGAATATCCATGTCATTTTACTACATCATATGTTTCAATGTAAAAGTTTGATCATAACTTAATTTGAATGCATGTATAAAAAAAGATTGGATTGTTTGTTGTTTTTGTTTTGATTTATTTTAATCCCCATTCGTTTCGTCACTGTTCACGCCAAGTGTTTCCGTGGTAACCAGGTGCGTGGCACCACGCGGCCGGCCCAGCTGCAGACGCGCCCGTCCCGCGGCCTGCTCCGCCACATCCTGACCCAGGTCTACAACCACTCCATCGACAACCCCGATAGGCTCAACAACTACGAGCCTTTCTCTCCCGAGGTAAACTAACTGTTTATGCTTTGTGTTTTGCAACTGTCTATGTATTTTGTTAAATAACTGTCAACATCAACAGGCTCAACAACTACGAGCCCTTTTCTCCTGAGGTAAACTAACTGTTTGTGCTTTGTGTTTTGTAACTGTCTATGTATTTTGTTGGTAAATAACTGTCAACATCGACAGGCTCAACAACTACGAGCAGTTCTCTCCAGAAGTAAACTTGTTTAAAATAACTGTCTGTTACGCCAATGAAGGTTAGACATCCAGGTAATAAGATATGGCCCAAAGCAGTTACTCAAGCAACTGGATATGATTTTGGAAACGGTAAGATGTGGAACCCAAATTCTCTTCAGCTTGACTTCGTCTTACCTTTTTTCCTACTGGACAACGAAATGTCTTCAGCTCTTTTGCATTCATAGTTAGGATATAAAAGACAAGTTCTCCCAGACCACTTCAGTGTCATTAACGGAAACTAGTGGATGCTAGTTGAAACGTCTGACCGTTTCCAAAGTCATATCCAGTTGCTTGAGTAACTGCTTAATGGCGTAACTGTCTATGTATTTTGTAATTGTCTATGTATTTGTTCATGCATTTTGTAACTGTCTGTGTATTTTGTAATTGTGTATGTATTTTATAATTAGATAACTGTCTATGTATTTTGATAATTGTCTACCTATTTCATCTCAAGACATCGAGTTTGCCCCTTCACCTAATAAAAGCTAATTTCCAAAAGGTCCAAGAATAACGCTAGTTCAAATTTATCCTTAGAGTATAAGTTAAAGCAAGGGGGTTTATACATACCTTATATCTGCTAGTAATGTGTTGTCCTACACCAGGCAAACACAGTACTTCATGACCTTCATGTTTTAAGTAAACAAAGGTATGGGTATTGCCACTATAGCACATCTTTTACATCACTGAAGTTACTGTAGTCATGGTATATTGAAGTAATTCGCCATCTTTTGAATGACCCCTCAGGTGTATGGAGAGACCTCATTTGACCTGATAGCCCAGATGACTGATGAGATCACCATCACGGAGGATGACACCTTCATGGACCTGGGCAGTGGTAAGGAGGACAAGATATTCTGTTTGATGGGTATTCAGCCCCAGGGACAGGAATAGGGGTGTCAATGTACCAGTATCTTTTGCTGCATTGTGACAATTTTACAAATAAAGATTGGAACACTAGAGTCCATTCCAAGTCACCGTGCGGATGTTTGTTGCCATTGTTTAGAATTGATTTTAAAGTTTTGTAATTATATGTCTAGGACATTTGATACTTTAGACATATTTTTAACACTGTTTCAACTTAATAAATATTTCCCTGGTCATGTAAAATTTTGGAAATATTCATGATGTGGAATTGAATACTTCTAATGGTTTCTAATTAATGATAACAGCTTTCTACCATTATTTACCATTTTCTACCATTTTTTGTAACATTTTGTAAATGGGTCAGTGGGCTGGGAAGATAGTAATTCACACATCCTTGCTAAGTATGGTTGGGTGACATGCAACAATGGTCCACCACAAAGGACCCACCAGTGCCCAGCAGTGAAACCTAAAAATATGCAGAGGCAACAATAGGGCTTGGTTTTATGGTGGCAATAAACTAATTTAACCATTTGGCAAAGTTTACAAATATTTGTAGATATTTCTTAATGTGAAAGAATCACACAGAGGTTTCACAATTATTTTAAATAAAGATATTTTTGTACAGTCACTTTCAAAATGTTTCTAAAATATTGAAAGGAATTCAAATACATGAATATTTTCTTAGTCAATTTTTTGAAAAAAGTTAATTATTTTGGCTTAGATATTCTTTTATTCAAAATAATTCAAACTTATTACAAATATCACCTAAAAACCCTCATGGTGTCTTGGAATGGACTCTATACAAGCATGCCAACTGTCAGCCTTACACAGCAGTTGTTTAGTTGAAAGGAAAAGACAGTCAGTGTGGTAGTTATTCAGCACTAGTGTCAATGTTGTAGCCATTAATGATCACCTTTTGCTGCATTACAACAATTTTTACAAGTGAACAATAATGCCTTTCCAATTAAAGAAACACTATACAAGCATCCAGACTGTCAGTTGTATACAGCAGTTATTTTGTAAGGAAAAGACAGTTAGTGTGATAGTTCTTCAGCACCAAGGACATTGCGTTAAGACTGTCTCCAGCTTAAATTTTTTCCATTTCCCACTCATTGTTTGTGAACAACTTTGCCTTTTTAAGTTAAGTGTATGATCTTTTTACTCAAGCAAGTACAATCCAAGCATCTGGCCAGTCAAGTTTTATACATTTGTATCATAGCATTTGTTTTAGACTGGAGTTTGACAGGTGTGTTCTTTGTGTTTACAGGTGTTGGACAGGTGGTTCTCCAGGTGGCAGCCTCCACACCTTGTCGGTTCTGTTACGGTGTGGAGAAGTCTGAAGTCCCTGCCTTATACTCGGAGGTGAGCAAGTCTTCATTATAATAACCTTAACTGGGATTCTTACATTATTGGGTTTGTCAGATTATAGTTCCTTGGGTACAAACACCTTCTAGCATTTCTCTTTAGTACTGCATTTGGTAAAATGTTTGAAATTATCTTCTTGACTTTGTACAGAGAATGGATGTGAACTTCAGGAAGTGGATGAAGTGGTATGGGAAGACCTACGGGGAGTACAAAGTAAGTCTGATGCTTTTTTTCAAGTCTTTTTCTTCTAAACCTGATATACTATTTGCTGTCAACATCCTGCAGCCAAAGACTTTCTTGAAATGACATGTAACACTAGCTTTAGCACTGACAAAAAGGTATTTAGTTTTGGCTAAGTTAGTGCCGAGACTTTGGTTTGTGGAAAGCTTCAACATCAACTCCCATAATTCCACTGTGTGCCACTGTGACAGTACTGCCACATCAAGAAAACTTTTTTATAGAGGCCTTCTCAAGACTGCCTTGAATACCTAAATATTTGACGTGTATATACCTCAGGATTACTGATCCTGCATTGGTACATCTCTTTACACCACTTTATATTCATGTAATTTTTCTCATGTGTCAGTGTTGTGGCATCCGGTGGAATTATGAGAGTTGATGTTACATCTTAACTTCTTACTTTGTGAAATATTAGCATGCTGATCATACCTTTAACTATTCCCTTTTTACTACACAGTTGGAGAAGGGGGATTTCTTGACTCCAACATTCAAAGATAAAATTGCCAATACTAGGTAAGGAAAGACATTAAAAAGACATATTTGGTTGTAAGTGCTGTCCTAGCATAGCCCATTGGGGGTGGGGCTTTACATTCAATAACGCTAGTTCACCTTTATCCGCAGGGTAACCTATATTCATTGTGTTTACCCACACGGTATTAGGGGATATCAAGTCGATGTGTGGTGGTTTCAAGTTGTAGTATGTTCAAAATATTGTAGTTTAAAACTACCGTCCATCGACTTGATATCCCTAAATACCTTTTTTTTAAGCAACGGATTTAGGTTACCCTGCGGATAAAGGTGAACTAGCGTTAAATGTAGTACAGTAACTGATAGACTTAACTAAGGCATGTGAATAAAGTATCAATCTTTCCAAGATGGGCTAGTTAGAGGAGAAGCCCACACTTAGCATTCTATAAGTGTAATATTGAGATATTGAACTATTGCATCTGAAGAAAGTATAGATCTTTCCAAGATGTACTTGTTAGAGGCCCACGCATTTTTGTTCTTGGCATGCAAGTGAGATTCCAGGAAAGTGTTCATGGGGGCGGCAGTAGAAAGGGGGTAGGGAGATGATATGGCAATGTTGCAGTTTTGTTTTATGATTATCTTAGTTAAAATCTGTATGTGGGTGGGGTTTGGGCGTACAGTATTTCAAACTTTGTGTAGGTCAAGGTTTTAGACTTTCTGAAATCCACATCTACAGTACAAGCCTTTATTTAAATACATTTTACTTACAATGGAGGAAAATATGTTTTTGATGTGTGGTTTGCTTACTATTTAACATGAAATTATCTGATGCAAAATTCCCTCTGTCCTTCCAGTATTGTGTTTGTGAACAACTTTGCCTTCGGCCCCTCCGTGGACCACCAACTCAAGGAAAGATTCGCAAACATGAAAGAAGGTGAGTGCTGTTTTCACTTCAATTCAAGGAACAAGGAACTATGAGAGCCTGGAGTTTAAAGAATTGACAAATGATACCATTTGATACACTCTGAGATTGCAGTGTATTCCATAACTTAAGACAAGCCTAAAAAGTACAGGTATGAAAGGAAGTTACTGAATCTCATAAAGGAAATTTTACAATAAGTCCATTCATAACTTTCTTACTCTAAAGGTAACCAACAAGACAATTAAAAAAATCCTATTTGCAAAGTTGCCATGTTGAGGGCATGTTGAGGGATTGGAATAACTTAATAAGATAAATATTCACATATATATATTTTTTATATTGACATTGCAGGAAATTTGACGTGTACTTATAAACTTTTTTAGTTAAAGTTGATGTTGTATTTTACAGGTGCTAAAGTCGTCTCTTCCAAAGCTTTCTGTCCTCTCAACTTTCGTATCACGGACAGAAACCTCAATGGTAAGTTCTGATGAAAATCTCACTCAGAGTTGTACTGATACAAGTTCTGTAGTTGGTCGGGTAACCAAAAACATAGCAGTTTTCCCCAGGACCAACACATTTAAACTATTTACAAAAAAAATTAATGTACCTGTTCAACAGTCACTGTTTTACCACCACAGTTGTGTTCTTATTGTTTCCTGTTATGTTACAGATATAGGTACGATCATGCGGGTGTCGGAGTTGTCTCCGCTACGCGGGTCCGTTTCGTGGACGGGCAAGCCCGTGTCGTACTACCTGCACGTGATTGACAGAACAATCGTGAGTATCTGCTCCATTTCCACCCCTGAACATATATTGTGAAGGATGGACTTGTAGCACTACATGGTTACCTTGAATTTGTGAAGACACTGGGAGTTTTACACTTTATGAATCTGAATGGGTCACGTGGAGTCACACACCTGCTGTACAGGGCAGTGGTGGTGGTTACTGTAAATGCAGAAATGTTCGCGGTGGATTAATGTTCGCGGTTTTTGCGGTCATCACTTCACCGCGAACTTAAAACCACCGCGAACATTTTTTTATCATGGTTTTAGACTGCAGTGTATGGTGTTACCGCGAACTTAAATCCACCGCGAAAAGTCCCTTTTCCCGCTACCGCGAAATTAAATCCCTGCGAACTTAAATGCATTTACAGTATATCACACTGAAAGTAGGGCTGTCTGTTTGGCCCCTCTATCCCGAAACAGAAATATGCTTGTTGGGACAGACACAAATTTTCACATCACAAAGATCTGAACGTCGTGGCATCAAATTGATGAAGATGTATTTTCATGAGCTCAAAATGACAGTTAAATAACAAAAATTGTAACATGATGGACCCGAAATAACGAGTGGGATAGAAAAAAGTTAGTGCTGAAAACAGCCCTTATTAAATGGCAGAATGAATCGCAAATATTTTTGAGTTAAGGTCTATATGGTTTTCGAGAAGCCCCAGTATCTTTTCAAATTTAAGTAGTGTATTTTTAAAAATCATCTCCTTATCCATAAAAATCTTTAAGCAAGTTTGAAATGTATTTTTCTGTTTTAAACAAATTTACAAAAATGATTTCTGTTACTGTCATGTATCACAGCAAAAAGATTTTAGACTGTTTCCTGGACTGTCACTGAATTCACGGCAGTATCCAAAATTTTGGTCCCACAAGGTAGAAAATGAAAAATGAAAAGCTGACTTAATCTAAACAGGGCAGGGAATCGAAGGATAGTTTGATGAATCATTTTTGCTTATGTTAGTGCTGGTAGCTGTAGGATGGTTTAAGCCACATCAATTTAATTTTGTTGTTTCTAAAAAAAGATAGATAAACTTAAGGCTAAATGCAAAACATAAAGAATAATAACTTATCAGCTTGAAAAGGCAAACAAACGCTACAGTGGATGCACCTGTTTATGGAAAACTATCAAAAGTCCTCCTTGAATGAAAAATGTTACTGTAGCAATGATAAAATTAATGTATTTCACATTTTAAGGACTTTATAAACTTTAAGGTACTTACGGGAATCTGCTATGCTGGAAAGTTGCTTGAATGGTCTCAATATGTAAAATTTGCTGAATTGAAGGTGAATGATTTTTTTTCATTATCGGAAAAATAGGAGCAGCTGATTCTGAAAATTGATTAAATTGGTGTGGCCTTATCCATGATGTGATGCATTGTAAGACTGATAAGATGCATTGTGGGATATGATTATGACCTTTGTCCTCTTCCATCCCTCATTTTTGCTTTGCTGGAGGTGGTTGACTGTAAATGGAAGTTCCTAAATGGTTGGAGTGAATTTTTGCAATTTTATTAAA
Organism: Branchiostoma floridae x Branchiostoma belcheri; assembly: GCA_019207045.1. NCBI lineage: Eukaryota > Metazoa > Chordata > Leptocardii > Amphioxiformes > Branchiostomatidae > Branchiostoma > Branchiostoma floridae x Branchiostoma belcheri. The sequence goes on along the minus strand of CM033037.1, from coordinate 14,974,767 downwards.
TTTTGTCCTCATACCTATGGTCTTCTTCAGACAAAAGACCTTATAATAATTTCAGACACAGACTCAGAGCTCTGCATCAAAGATATCTACAAATGTGTCGAGCCCTGCATTGTCTAATCTAGAAAGTCTAAAGACTATGACAAGATTTTTGTCCTGACCTGAAAATATGTAACATTTTATTGTAACATGAAGGCTGATTTCTTGTTTCAGCTACAAAGATGATGATCATTACATAAATTATCAGGTCCCTGCAAGAAACATGCGAATCATTTTTTGTTTGAACACTTTCAACCATTTTCACATTTCTAGTTGCAGTCAATTTTGCAATATGCTGCTCTGTATCATTGTTGTTGAATGCTACCTTCCCAATGCATTACATAGAATGATATCATTGTTGTTAATCCTTAAGAATATGAAATGTGCTGTACTCCATAGATGACAATATTCAAATTTAAAAAAAGTGTACCATTATGCTTTATATATGCTACACATTAATATTATGCTTTAAATAAACATGAATTGGAAAAGTATCAAAGCAGAAAAAAGGACCAAAATTTGAATTCTTTGTCAAAGTGCCATGTGTTACTGTAACCACATTCAAAAAGCTTTGTTAACAACAAGTAGAGCACGTATTATTCCATGTACAATCTTGGGAAGATGGTTTACAGACTTTGTTTTCTTTGTTGCTTGTCTCTATGCCATACATATATGACACACTTAGAGTTCATGCTATGGGGTGGGGGAAGCTATTTGTGACAAATTCAACCAAATCAAGCGTACAAAATCTCTTGTCAAATTTCCTGATTTTTTATGCTCCTCCTCAAGCCTTCTGTCTCCTCGGGTGTTTGTGTCATCTGAAATTCCCGAGCTTGGAACGTCCAGACTGACTGATTTTCCTTTCAATATGTTATTAAAAGAAAAAGTGCCTCCTGTACTGTTTGTACAATGTTCAGAATACGAAAATTTTGTTTATTACTGGGATTCATTAGATTGTATCGACAAAAAATTGAAACAGACAAAGATTTGGCTAAAGAACATTTCAATTGACCACTTTGATTTTGTAGTGTTGTCTTGAGATTTGAGACTAAAAGCAAGAAAACTGACACCCCGAACCTATTTCCATGGAGCCCAAGAAATAATAGTTACAGTGAAAGTCGTTAATGCCATGATGTCATGAAGTCAACCCTGGACGGACTCCAAAGGCTTGGTGAAGATGAAGGCTGGCACCTGCTGCTGCAATGATGACAAGTTCCAGCAGGAGGCGCTGTTGATGAGACAAGTTTGCCCAGACCACAGGAGATAAAAGGCTGTTTGTTTGAGTTTGTAGTAATTTGGTGTTTTGTGTTTTTATTCCAGTTGGAAGACTACTTCAGTAGTAAAATTCATAATAATTCTCAGGGGGTGAGTATAACGTGCTAAGATTCCTTACAAAATAACAACCACCCTTGGGCTATCTCAAAGGTATGCATAGCTTTCTTTAAGAATTTACTTTTGTTTGAAAACCTGTCAGAAATGTTCATTCTCCTTGTATGATATTGTTTTGATAACATGAGGAATTATGTCTGTATGATTTTGAACTAAGGTCAAACAAAAGTGATTTCATCTAAGGAAGTTGTGTGAACCTTTGAGACTGCCCCTGTTGGCTCTTTGGTTTCGTTGACCAAATTTCCGTTCTTGACAAGAAGATGTTCTGTTCCGTTAGATCCAATGGGTTTTAAATTGGATATTAAGACTAGTTTGCATTCTGTACATTTGCTTGCATTCTTTACCATTCTCTCCCTATAAGGGCTATCTAATTACCAGTTGTGCCTTTCCCTGCTTTCTCTTTAACTTACAAATGTCAGTGCTGTAGCTTTTGCATTCCATGATCTAGTTAAAAAACTCATAAAAAAAGTCATATGCTCTTACAGTGCAGTTTCACAGCATAATCATCTCTTGTAACTTGTTTTTTTGTCACTTTGTTTCCTTTCCTCTGTGTTTAGTTGACATCCATAAATGTGTATACAGAAATGGAGTAATAGACATGCTGTGTAAGTTAACGTTGCCTGCTTTCTGTGTTTTTTGTCCTGTGTCGTAGCTCGAACGAGGGCGGAACGGACGCTCTAATAGCAGCGGCAGTAGCAGTAGCTCGCCAACGCGCAGCAATGATTTCCGCGCCGCCAAGAACATCAGCTTCGACAAGGAGAACGAAGAGAACATCTACGGCGCCACAACGCGGCGCCAGTGGCAGGAGTGGATAGCTGGGAAGAAGCCAGACCAGATGGGCAAGAACCCTCATGAAAGGGTACGGCAAACTGTCTTGTTGTACATTTATAACTTGTTTGTTTGTCTGTTTATTTTATGTTACCAGTGGTGACATATTTGCCATATCTTGACGCTTTTCAATATGCCCCGCCCCGGGGGCTAACCCCAGACACCCCAGACATACATGTACATAAATATCAAACAAAATAAAAAGTAATATTATAAGAGAAAATTAACATTAACACATATACCTATCTATACAATACTTTTTATGAAGGTTATAATTTTGGTGCAGATTTTGCTTATTACTGCAATTACTGAAAAGTTGGTGAAAGGGGTCTATAAAGATCATTGTTTTTGGGGGGATGGGTTGGTAAAGACTGTATTTTTATACAGATTTCTTTAAGAGTTTATCTGTGAGTAAAGGATGTCAGGAAGTAATATTTCACAGATTACATATATCAGGTCATGTTTATTCAGATCTTCTGTAAATTTATAGTCTGTTATTTTTTTTAAAGAATTTATCATCAGGGTTGAACAAGTTTTCTAAAATCCACTTGTCCTATCGGGCAAGCACATAAAAAATGTACTTGCCCGAACCAATTTTTCACTCGCCCCAAATTCAAATGTCACTGTCACTAGTATATGCATTTTCACTTCCAGCAATGGAATTCTCTGTAGACAATTGCTTGATGTCATGACTGTAAAAAGTAACAAGTATATCAAAATTGCACTAAAATCAATGGAAAAATCTTACTTGCCCGATCGGACAAGTGGGGCAGGTCATGCACTTGCCCGAACAGCACTTTCACTTGCCCTGGACAATAGGGCTAGTGGACTTGTTTATCCCTGATCATACTTACCAATCATACAAAGTCAAAACCTAATTGCTATATACTATAAGCTATGTTACATTATCATTTCATATAAACATATTCCACATTCAAATGTTTTCTAGATGGAGGTTCCCACATGGAGTTTTCACAACTACACTAGAGCTGTGGTAAGTATGGAAGGAGGTTCATCAAAACCATTGTCTTAATTTAAGATCTTTTCTTCTCCTTGATTCACCTTTTTTCTCGTACTGATAAATGTAATGTTGTAAATATTATTATCAATACCACCGTATACAAATGTATATAATCTGTTTTGCACCCTTTGCTTATACCATAATTATGTTTCACGCAGAACTCATAATATTATACAAATTTATAATCTGTTTTGCACCCTTTGCTTTTACCATAATTATGTTTCTATTTGGCCCTTGAGGGACATGTATATCATTAATTTTACATTAACATTTTGTGATATTGTCACATAACACTTTATATTCCTTTGCATGAAAATGAACTATAACATAATCGCAGAATGTCTGTATTGGTTGGCAAAGATTTATTTGAACAAAATGTGGAATTAGACCCCAGAAATTAGAGGACCTCCCTTAAAGTGGCTTGTGATGGGAATATCTTTGTCGGGATGGGAAAAGTGAAAGACATTAACTTCCCCAAACCTCAGTGGAACAGTCTGGAGAATCAGACAAACCTGACTGTAGTTTGGGACCATACCATTGTGTGTCCAGGGGTGTGACTTGATGTGTTCTTCCTCAGATGGGGCCGGCTATGTGGGGGTCAGTGGGCATGCCGGCAGAACGGGTATGTGTCAGAACAAGTTGTCATGCCTTCGCAGAACTCCTCAGGACCCCTTAACACCCCCGCTTATGCTGCCTAGCGACAGAGATCCCTGAAGTGGTTTCACAACATTGATTTTATGGATGACGTCACTTTCTTTCCTCTTGAAAATGTTGCTAGTCTGAGTTGTGCTATTCAGAGACAAACAGACACACACACTGGAAAACAAAACTTTCTTGGCAAATGTAACAAACTTGCAGCAATACCTGAAAATGACCATTCCGCCACTAAAAGGCTACAGCAAAGTCATTGTTTTGTTGGAACAAAAACGAAGGAATTTCTAAGAGTATCAGTCCAAAAATGTGTACCATAAGGTAAAAGACAGGCACATTTGTATGAAGGTGGAATACATATTGTATTTGAGGCCTCAAAAAAGATGTCAGCCATAAAATCAAGTTGCGCTCATGTATCTCTGTTGCGTATAAGAAGATTTAACAGCAGTGGCATGTCAGATCAATGCATCGTAGGAATAGGGGTCATCTAGGATTAAAATCATATTAACGCTAGTTCACCTTTATCCACATGGCAACCTATATCCGTTGTTAACAAAACCAGATATTCAGAGATATGTAATCGACGAACGTTGGTTTCACATTGCAATATTTTCATAGCATTCCAGTCTGAAACACTCGTCTGTTGACTTGATACTTGTAAATGCTCCGATTTTATGTACAACGAATAAAGGTTACTCCGCGAATAAAAGTGAACTAGTGTTAAAATCAAATAGGTTGCCGGGAACCTTAAATGTTGTTGAGGTAAGTCATTTGCAGAAGCATGCAGAAAAATAAATATCATCTCAGACAATCACCGATGTTTTGCTGGAGGGATGTTTACACAGAATTGTCTGCCATTCTCAGGTACTTTTGAGGTCAAGTGTTTTATTTAACCTCTCACCTCTGACCTGTGTTACAGAGACCACCTTCCCCCCCTGAAGCCGAGGGCGACAGGAAGAAGGGTAGCAAGAGGAAGCAGCGTCAGGCCGCCAAGCGCGGGCCAGGGCGCCCGAAGAAGACTGACGAGACCGAGGAGTCGGCCGAACCATCCAACAAATCACGGCGAAGGCAGAATATTGCCAAATGCAAAACGGCTGCGCTAGACCTGCTACATGCTCAAACTGTGTCAAACAGCACGTCTCCACAAGGTGGGTTGGAGGGTATCTACTGTCATAACTACTCTATTTAATAACCTGGGTACCATCCAGGTAGTAGTTCTCTCCTATGTTCACTCTGCTACCTGCTGGGGAACTGTATTATTCAAATCTTTTGGCGGTGTCATTTGTTAATGAGCGAATTAAGGAATGGATTCTAGAGGCCATATTGGAACAGGCGTTCCAACACCTGTTTGAATAAAGTGATCAGTTAACCATTCCAAGTTTTTTGGGTAGCTGAAGAGAACATAGGAGCAAACTACTACCTGGATGGGACCAATTAATGCACTTCAAACTTTGGACGAGAATTGAATATTCCAGGCCTTACAAAAAAGTTCCAAAATGGAATAGCAGAGAAGCAAATGTATATACTATATAGTGTGTAATAAATGTCAGAGCAAACTACTTTACGGTTGGTACCCAGGCTATCTATTCACCTGTAGAACTTGACACTTTGCATTATCTCTTGTATTGCTAGTAAGAGAAAGGCTTTCCAGTTTTCTGTAGTGAGTGACTTTCCATCATTTCTTCCCTGTGTAATCCCAGGTGCTCAGCACGACCGCGGGCCGACAAGCCCGTATGATCGGACGGTTCCCTTCACCCTCCCGCCTCACCCTTATCGTCTTCAGCAGCAGCCAATGGTGGAGCAGGCTTTTCCCGCTCTGCAACGTTTGCTGGGTGAGTGAAGTTGTCATGGAGGAGGGAGTTGCATAGAATGAATAACAAGAAATCTGTGCAATGAAAAATAAATGTAATTGCTGAATGGATTTGAAATAGCATGAACGGTTTAGTTGTCTGAAAAAAAGTAATAATAATAATAAATTTTTCCTTTGTCTTCATCACAAATTTGGTAATCAGCGTAAGGTTTTCAGTCCTACAACTTAGTACAAGTGACGTTTCTCCTACGTCAGTAATTCTTTGGATATCTTATGAAACACTAAATGACAGGTTGTGACATGCCACAATAACTCAATCTGTAGGTGATTTTCTATCTAAAACAGAACATCCCTGTAAACATGTTCCAATTTTCTGCTATACACAGAAACTTTCAAGATGCAGTACCTCCAGTTTCTGGCCTACATGCGGACACCAGACTACAAGCAGCATCTACAGCAGGAAATACAGCAGGAAAAGGTAGGAAACAAACTCACAGGGTTCACTTTATCAAGATTTTCTATATGAAATATATAGGATGGTAAAACAGGTAATATACACTACTTTGTTTGTTTTGTTTATTGGTGAAGGCTCAAATTGGCCCACAGGCTACTTTTCAGTGAAGTTATGAGGAAATAGGTACATGTAAGGGTCAAACAAAATATATAACAGAGGTACAATTTGCATCATTTAAAGTCCTAATAAGTGCATACACATATTTTACACATACATGGTACAAAATGTACTAAATGCATAATAGTGGGAGCTACTGCATGATTCAAGACTGGTCGTTTTGGTCGTTTCTGTTACTCTCAAATGAGTCATGGAACTTTATGAGTTGCTATTCCTGACAAGAATATTCACCTACTTTCTGACCTGTATCTGAACCTCTGTATTCTAAACATGCCATAGTTGCACTCCTTCAAAGCGGATGATAACCTCCAGTCTATTTTGTGTCCGCAGGCCCGACAGGAGCAGCTGACCGCCAAGGCCAGCCAGCTGAGCCAGCAGATTGAACAGCTGCTGGGGGAAGGCAAGAAGCTGCTGTCCACCAGACTACAGGAGGTCAGCTGCTGTCTTTTTAAAGTTAGAAGAGTATAAACTAAAATTTTATGAACAAGAAATGGGAAACTTATTATGAGTGAATAGTGATGACAATAAGAGCAGAAGTAGACTGTATTGACAATGAAGTGTGACATGTACAGTTTTAGATTACTGTACACAATGGTAGCTGATTCTGGGATCAAAGTATAAGTTTTTACTTTAAGTGAACATAGGTTCAAGGGCAGTGAAGGGCAAATTTTCAATACCTCAAAGTCAATCTGGTCTAACAATAGTTACACTTGCAGCCTTAATTCTTTTTGACTGAAGTACAAGCATTTAAAGACAAATCAATATTCTACAACTAGAAAAGTTTTGAAGAATACTTTTGGAAGTTTAATGCTGCTTAAAGGGGCATTCCACTCCAGAAGGGAGTATTGTTTTCCAATAGATAATGTGTCAATGAATACATAATCAGCCGAATTTTGTGGAATTCACCTTGGGAGGAATTACGTGATGTGTGTTTTATAAAACAATAATGACACTCACTAAACCCATGCAGACCCTACCCATGCATTTCCTATACGCATAGACACTTTGTTTATCGTACATATTTTCGGAATAAATGAGGTACGCTAAGCACACCGAGAAGGCAAATTGCTCATAAGATAGCAAAGAATACAAGAACAAGACAAGATTTCTTAGCGAACCTGAAATTAGTTTTGTAACCTTGCCTAAAAGTTTTGCATTGTATTCAGCCATAGGATTAATTCATTTAGAGGGTACCTGCAGAGTTTAGTAGAACATTGAATGCTTTTGAGGCATGTCGAGCAACTGGGTACTTTATCGTATAATGTGAAGTAGTATGCAGTTATCACTTCCTAAAATTGATATCTATCGGAAAATAACACTCCCCGCCCCTTTAAAACACAGCATAGGGGATCCAAAACAAAGCGTAGGGGCCCTTTATGCTCAACTGTACTGGACCCTGCATTTACATGAGTTATCTGTTCTTGTCTTCAGCTGGGCATCAAGTCAGCTGCAGACATCCTGACCCTGTCCCAGAAGGAGGTGGTGCGGAACAGGGAGCTGCACCAGAAGGCACAGCAGCTGCAGCAGGACATCGACAAACTGGAGTCAGACAACAACAAAAAGGTCAGGTCATAGGTCAGGGTTCATCTGGTACCTGAGGCAGTCAAGATAGAATATTGAGGTCAGACTTCAGTGGAACAGCCCCCCACCACAGTTGGTAATAAATTCATGTAGATAGAGTTTATGTAGTAAACTCTTACAACACAGGGATTTTTGGATGTCAATGGAAACTTATGGAAGTAATCTTTCTGTTGTGGACCGATGTCAAGGCCTTCGATACAAATGACATAAGGCCATACTACAAAGACTGCAGAGTTTACATGGCTTTGTTCCTTCCAACACATGGGATGCCAGTCTGTTCTCAAAGTGTAGCTCAGTCATATTACACTTTTGTGTAGAGGTTTATGGTGGTTTCTTAGCGGGTTCATAACACTCTGTATCATGTCCCTCTTTAAATATAGTTGTAGGGAAATTAGTGGACACTTGCCTTGATGAAAGAACCAAAAACAATGTCTTGTGAACAGAATGCTGACGTCCCTGAGTATCCCTGACTGTCAACGTTGTAAATTCCAGGACCCAAACGGTGTGACCCGTGAGGCGGTGATGCAGGAGATCATGGCGGCCATGGCGGAGAGAAAACGTCTAAAGAAACTCACCAACCAGCTGGAGACAGAAGTCGCGACCCTGCAGAAGGGCGGGTCGGAGAAGGACTCAGCAGAGCATGCTGGGAAGGACCAGGAGGGTGAGACAGCAGATGGGGAGCAGGAAAAGTGAGAACCATGTTATATTCTTCAGCCAGCATCCGTCCTTCCGTCCGTTTTTTGCAGCTGGAATGGACAAAAATTTTGCCCATTCCATCCTCTGTGATGGACAAAACATGTAGAGATATCAAACAAATGAAATTTTGCATATGCCATTGAAGATCATTTGAACCAAGCTGAGTCTATTCTTCCAGCAAAATTTGCCCCTCAAAATGCAGGAAATAGCATTTCAAACGGTCTTAGATTTCAAAAATTTCCACGGATGATCATGTGGAAGCCTCTGGAGCTTGACAGGATTTCCGTTCAGGGGGCAAAAAAAGTTTCAGGCTGGCTAGAACACTGTAAATGTGATATATGTCATTGACAAGTAGAATGCCAATTAAGCCATTCCACTGAGATGGACCACCCTGGCTAGATAAAGCAGAAATGAATGAATAGAATGAATTTGTAAACTAAGTCTTCTAAATCTTAGGGAGAAATGCCAAAGCTTATCCTTGCAACATGTTTATTTTGTTCTTGCAGAAGACTTGCCAATGATGTGTCCACCAGTGCTTCTGTTGCTATGGCAACAGCAAAGCTGACATCTCCCCTGACAGGTAAGGGAACATTTTGTGTCTTTAGCCATATAGAAGGAGCCACCATAGCTATCACTTAGCAGGGATCGAAATACTTTTTTTTTTTTGCTACATGCAAAATTGCAAGTTGGCAAAAATTTTACGTGCAATTTAAAAAAATTACATGCATAATACAATTAGTCTATACTGCAATGATCTAGCTAGCATCCATCATTCCGTTCTTTGGAGGAATTTTTCTGCTCAGGATAGATAAGAATTTTGCCCATTCTTTTGACAGACAGAAATCGGCGCATAAAAATATAGACAGAACTTGAACTTTAAGGAAAGATATCCACATAATCAGCATGTTTCAAGCACAAACAAGGTTGGAAAAAGAAAGACGTCCATATGTCGTTCTGTCTAAGAGAGTCTAAGAGTAGGGTGTTTAATTCCTCAGTATTTTTACTATAGGCCAGGTATTTTCAACATGCAAGATTGCAAGTTCAGAATATCCTTACGTGCAAATCTCAAATATTACGTGCAAATTGCAAGTTAAGTATGTGTATTTCGAACCCTGCTTAGTCATAGGTAAAGAGCTAAAGAAGAGGCCTGAACTCCAACAAGTGTGTGTTCTTTGGGTGACAGTCATAATCAAACCCTTGTGATCTCTAAGGACTCCTGGTTCAGGCCTTCTGTATGTAAATGTTCCAGTAGTTGGTGTATCCAGTAGGATTCCTAGTTTTAAATGGCATTGTCTTGTGGAGTCTTATTTCTTGTGTAGCAAAGCTTTCACAAGGGTGTGTATTTCCTCCAGGAGGGTTGGAGAGCCTGAGTCCTGACCGGAGTGGAGGAGGGGTGGGGAAGCAGCTGTCCCCCCACCCTGCCAGACAGGGCAGCCCGCTGCCTGACTACCGACGCTACTCCCCCGCCAAGCTCGCTCTCAGGAAACACTTCTCTCAGGTAAACATATAGTTGTTTGTTCCTGGTGGTTTGGTTTGTTTCTGTATCCATATTTCTTGTACATAGTTCTTTTTTATAAATAGTTTTTTATTGATTTAAAAAAAGGGAACATATACAGCACATACATGGCACGAAACAATGGACACAAATGAGAAAACTACAGAACTGGTGAGTAAAACAAAGTAAATAACAGAAATAACGAATACAGCAAAAAGATGTTTGCACACCAATTACCATTCCTCTGATTATTTATCTGTTGCTTACTTTACATTGACTTTACATCATCATCATTTGTTATCCTGGATCTTTATTACTTACCTGTTTTGTACATAGTTGTGCAGTCTTCTCATTATCTGTTTTATCTGTTCCTTACTCTGCATGTGTGCTTTGCCTTGACAGGAACCACGGTTAGCAGGCTGCGTGGACCTGCTGGGGCCAGCTGCTCTGCAGAGGGAGCCGAAGGAGGGGGACCGCCCCTCCCCTCCCTCCCAGAGCCAAGGGGACGGGGCCAAACAGCCGGTGGAGGGGGCAGCATCCTACATGGGTGGGCGCATCTCCCCCGTCAGCCCGGTCAGCCCGCCGGTCGCAGGGTTCAGCCTGCCAATCAGCATCCCGCTGGAGAGCGTGGACCCCCCGAAACTGCCGGTGAGCATTCCCCTGGCAAACCTGGATGCTGCCGAGAAGGAAGGTACCATTCCGAAGGAGGTAGGGCAACAGGGACAGGGGAGTAAGTCCCCGAAAGGGAAAGCCAAAGGGAGGAAGAACTCGAGCACCTTCCCAAGCACCGAAGCAGGGACAGCTTCTCCTGGTGGTCAGGCAGCAATGGGGGGAGATCGTCCTCACAGTAACAGTAGTGTGAGTTCGTCGCGCAGCTATCCGAGGAACACCCCCAGCCCCCGAGGAGGGGTGTCCCCCTTCAGCATCGACAAGCTGGTCTCCAGAGAGCGGTCGCCTAGCACCAGCCAGTCAGCTGCTCAGTTTGCGAGGTCCGATGGAACCCCCACAACCACCCTCCCCACCTCCATGGGTTTTGGGACCCTGCATTACTCAGTCAACATGGTAGGGGGTGCAGGTGGACAAGGGTTTGTGAATCCTATGATGTATTCCAGCCTAGAACAAGCCAAGAGACCGGTCTTCAACGGTACATCTGGTGTAAACCCAGGGGACGTTGGCCCTCAGATTTTCTGTGGCGTGAACGCCCCAAACAACCCCAGCGTCCTTGTCAACACTGCGTGTGTCGTGGCCTCCAAGCAAACGGGAACAGACACAACACCCGCTCCAGAACCAAAGGGGAGGAAAAAGAGAAAGCGGCAGAGGTCCCCCGCGCAGGACAGCGGTAGCAAGAAGCCGGCAGTGTCTGCTGCTCCGCCTGTACTTACCTCTCCTACCTCAACAGCCAATCACAAAAATAAGGTAACTGAGGAAAATGCTAAACTGGAGGGAGGTGCAAGCAGCGAGGGTAAAAGTGAGGACCTGCCTACAGCCATCGCGAACATCGTAACCAACATCAACCAACCGCTGGAGATCACGGCCATCTCATCCCCCGAGTCTGCCCGTGATTCACCAGTGGCAGAGGTGTCCTCCAGGACAGTGCCTGGACAAACTGTCATCAGCAGCCTGGCAAAGGCACAGGCACAGGAGAAGGGTGCAGTGGACAGTCCTGAAGACAAGACCAGGTTTGTATGTTTGTAGGATTCAGCATACACTTGTACATCAGACAACCATTGGGTAAAAATGAAGATGTCATCATGGAAAGCCTAAGGAAAGCTGATATTTGACAGTCAACAACTAATGGCAAATTGACTTTGCTTCATTTTTTCAGGTTCTCAGCAGCAGTGATTTAATTGTTGTCCTACTTGTTGTGTGACAGTTCCAGCAGCGTAGAAAAGGCTAAACGACCCCTGACCCCGGGAAAGAAGCCCCCGTCGCTGCCCAAGGAATCTGCGATGGTTGTGGCCGAGAATGACGACCAATCGAAGCACACCATCTCCCCAAACACCAAGAAGTGGCAGGCCCAGCTCAGCAGCGGGTTTGACGCGCTCATGGCGTTTGCGTCGTCCGAGCTGGACCGGAGTCGTCGGAAGAGCTCTGAACACGAGAAGGAGCATCATGACAGCCAGGTTAGTGTCCATTCACTGTTTGATACCTCTTAAGTGGTGGGGGAAAACCTGGTAAAACATTTAGGTAGAATTGCCCTGAGTGGTTGAGACTTGTACTACCAAGTTATAGTCATCTGAGGTTTGATAAAAACTTCAAGTGGAAAACAAGAAAATATGAAGTTTGTTAGCAACTAATCTGAATCATTGAAAGCCCAGATTTTATTCTAAAATTGGAAACGGTTGTTAAAAAGCTGTTAAACCTGTGGTTGCAGACTGGTTGTCTCAAAGAAACTTTGTTTTCCTGAGGAATATCTCACTTATTTGTTTCACTCTGTTATTGCCAGGACTTTGACCTACGAGAGATGGTTTCCTCCCCCGAGTTGTCTGACAACGAGGAGTCTGCTGCAAGCAAGAAAAAAGAGACAGACGCCTCCCAGCAGAACAAACAGGTATTGCAGGTCTATCCAGCTCCTGATATTTGGTTCAACAAAAGTTTGCTTAAGACTGTTAAACTTTGTCATACTTAAATTTCAAAATATCTCTGACTTGGAATATTAAAGAATTCTAGCTTGTAGGTCAAGAAGTCTTCAGTCTAAGGGAATGTCTTTTCTTATCAGTGTTTTTCCACATTGACGTGCTAAGTATCTCCCAACACTCAGATCATAGGGATGTTGATTTGATAGGGATTTACAAAGAAATGGCCATGGTTGAAGCCAAAGATTTTGTTTTCCCTTTTCCAATTTAAGGACCAGGCTGCACAGGGTAAGGCAGGGGGCAATGACCTACAGGGCGCTGACCCGCAGGTCAAGACAGAAGAGGTGGACTTCAAGTCAGAGACGGACACAGCAGAGGAAGACATTCCCGAGGACGGTACGTCGACCAACTACCCCCCTGAAGAGTGGAGCCAGGGGGGTCAGCCATACAGGTGGCGGGATGGGAGGGAGCTGGCGTTTAAGGTGGAAGGTGAGGGTGAAGGTCAAAGTTGGAAGCTAACAGCTCAATGTCAAACATTTGGACCCTTAAAGGTATCAAGTTCTCTACGTCAAATGTGTTGTAGTGACTTTGGGAACCGACAAGTGTAATAACACAGAATGTTTCTTGTAAAAGGTGGGATTTAGTCCTTCTACCACTGTTAGTCCTCGAACCTTTTTTATGCTCAGAATGGCTCCTTGATAAAATGAATATTATATGGAGCAGACTAATCTGTCAAGCCAACCGACGTCTTTTGCCGACAACTGTAGCTACCCCTCAGGAAGTCAGCTGTAGCCACATATAGTTCCCGTTAGAAACCTGTTCCTTTTAAAAGTCTACAACATGTACAAATAGGTCAAGAAGGAATATTCTTTTGGAAATTCAATGTAAATGAAAGGAGGGTAGGGGGAACTAAAACACAGGAGATGCATCAATGAAAGTTAGACATACGCCAAAAAGCAGTTACTCAAGCAACTGGATGATTTTGGAAACGGTCAGATGTTTTAGAGTCAGACGTTTCAGATAGCATCCACTATCTTTCGCCAGTGACACTGAAGTGATCTGTGAGAAACTGGTCTTTTATACCCTAACTGTGAATGCAAAAGAGCTGGAGACAATTTTGGATGTCCAATAGGAAACAAGGTAACACAAAGTCAAGCTGAAGACGGCGTCACTATGAAAGATGGTGGATACCATCTGAAACGTCTGACCGTTTCCAAAATCATATCCAGTTGCTTGAGTAACTGCTTTTTGGCGTCACTTATGAGATCGTCCTGTCTACATTGTAAAGTAAAGGAGGATAAGGGGAACTATAGTACTCAGGAGATGGTCCTGTCTACAGTCGTGTGTTTTTGCCCCAGCAGAGCGACATGACCGTGGGATGAAGCTGGAAGGGTTCATGTGGGGGGAGCGGGGTACCACTGGGATGTACCGAGGTGGCGGTGGTGGTCACCATGGTAACGGTGGTGGTAGCGGTGGTGGTTCCTGCGGAGGTGCTGGTGGTGGTGGGCAGAACTTCTCACCCAATAACAGATTCCAGCGGGGGTTCAGGCACCCATCAGGGGACAAAGGTAGGACTTACTCATCATCATCATCATCATCATCATCATCATCATCATCATAACCTTTACTGCACTTAAGTGTAAACTGAGACAGGTCATTGTATTGATTTTTCATTGCCTGTTGTTCATTGCTGACTTATGGTATGTTATCATCAGGCCACACCAATGTAACTTCTTTGTTCTTAGATTTTAGGAAATTGGAAAAGATGCTGAACTTGAAAAAAATATAATGAAAACAAAGCCCAAAGACCAGGTTTATGCCTTGGTGCACTCATTTTCATGAAATGAATACAGTCATATTCAAGCCTGTCTCTCAGCCTGTTGCTTTTATGATATATGCTTGCAGTATTTTCACTTTCTGAGAACCAAGAAATCAAATTGGTGTGGCCTCATCATTACCTTCACTGCACTTCATTGTGTTCATTTTTCGTTGTCTGTTGTCCATTGCTTTTTAAGCCTAAGATACAAAAATTCAAAACTGAATTTAGTCGTCTGCCTCCACAGGCTAGTGATTTGGACTGTTAATTTTAAGAATCGTTACAAAAAAAAAATGGGAGTGAAGACAAGAAGTGTTACAGATCTCCGTATTCTGTGACTTCAATATCTGTCATACTCAATAACACTCATCTTTGAATATCCTACTGCGACTTCTAAAAAGCAACCCAACTTATCTAAGGTCTGACTCTGAGAGAAACTGGATGGAAGGTTCTGTTTATTTTGCAGGTAGGAAGTACCAGCAGGGTAAGCGGCCCTGGCAGAATCGAGACCGGCGCGGGGGTGGACCCGCACATGAGGGGAAGTTCGGGAAAATCAAGAAATTCAAACAGAAGAAGCCGTGGCAAAAGGGCGACAAGTCCTTCCAGGACAGCAACAGTCCCAGCCCGGGCTTCATGCAGAATCAGCCCCCCATGTCTACATCTGCCGGCGGCTCCATGTACCCAAACATACCGCACCCGGGAGCGTTCGGGACGTCCGGATACGCGCCGGTGGGAGCGCTAGCGGCGCCTGGCGGGATGAGACCGTACCAGGCTGACAGCATGGAGCTCACTAAGCCAGGGTTCCAGCCTCACTTCCACTCCGCCTTCCCCCCTCCATCCTCCTCCTCCTCCCCTGCCTTCTACAACACCTCCCTGGGGAAGAACTTCTACTCCGTCCCCCCTCCATCGATCACTCTCCCCCCTCCCAGCATGTCGACCCACTCCCACGAGCAGCTCCCCCCTCCCCCTCCTCCCCCCGGTATGCCCCCCTCTCACCTCCCACCACCCCCTCCACCCTCCTCAAACAGCTCCAGCCTCCCCCCTCCCCCACCACCTCCTGGGCAGCCCCCTCCCAACCTGCACCCCCCTCCAATGCCCCCCCTGAAGAACGCCCCCCTGCGTCCTAGTGCCGTAAGCTCACCGATGTCAGCCAGGTGGGTGCCGGTCCCTTCCAGGTGAGGTGTCGGTGAACTGTCCAACTGGCTTCAAGGAGGGAAACGGGAGAAAACTATAGAAACCTACATGTATATTTGCTTCATAATCATAACTTGAACATCTTGACTTAAAAGTTACCAGCTGTACAAAGGAATACAGAAATGCTTCTAGAGTCATCAAAGTTCTCAAGTTTTCTCCTTTTCCTTCCTGTGTCAGTTTGCAGGTTGTGTTGAAACATGCATATCCTTTTATCTCCCATAGAAAGTAGAAATACAAACTGCTCCTGCTCTTCAGAAATGTGCAATTTTTTGTGAGCAAAATATGAAGAGGAACTGTTGCATTGAAGTGTTTTCAGAGAACAATCCACATGTTGCAGTACTTGAACCACTTGAACCACAACAAGCCTCACAGTGACAGCAAACCAATAACAGCAAGCCTCACAACAGCAAAGACATGCTGGAAAAAAAGCAGGTTTCTATGACAGAATGAAAAAGAAGTTTAACACTGAAATGGTTTTGCATTTGCCTAGATTGCACAATAGAAGGAGTCCTGCTCTTTCCGGTAAAAAAAAGAATTCTAAGAAAGAATTTAGGGCTCTCATCTTAACACAACTTTGGAAACTCTCAACTTTGGAAAACAACTCTCTTGATCTGATGTGTGTTCTCACAGTGTGGGACCACAGCCTCCTCTGCTGCAGCCCTATGGCATGATGGGAATGAACAAACCCATGGCTCCCTTCCCAGGGTTCCCTGACTACAGCAACAGGCCGAGATGACAGAAGAAAGGTAGGTTGAAATTAGGTAGCTGTGTTTAAAAAAAAACATGAAATCAGCTGTTGGTTTGATTTGAGGTTCTCTTGAAAGCATGGTATACTGTAATTTAAATGCAGAGATGTTCGCGATTTTCGCGTTTCAAATTTACTTCAAAAATTTTTCAATGGCAGTAAGTGACTACAGTGCATGGTGCTACTGGAAATTTAAAACCACCGCAAACAGTCCCTTTTCCCGCTACCGTGAAATTAAATCCCCACAAACTTAAATGCATTTACAGTACATGAAGTGTAATATTCTGTTAAGTGTGTGATAATTAATGTTTCTGTCAGTATTATTCCTCTGTGCCTGCACCTGTGCAAAGTGCTTTCGAATTATTCATCACAATAACCCAAGGTATCACCCGGTCCGGAACACTTGCACCAAATGTTATCATGGCCAAGTATGACTCAAAGTCATTTACAAAAGAATATTGTTCATGAATCTGGTGTTCTATGTGTTCAGGTGGCAGCTAGAATGTGTTGGCTGACTACCTCATCGAGTTGGAACAACTATGCAACACCAGCCATGCAGACAGCCAATCACAGCAAGCTTGATACCCAACCAACCAATCACAACAAGCCTGGCAATCAGCCAATCCAGGCCAGCCTAGTAGAAGGCCAACCAATGACAGCAAGCCTCACAACAGCAAAGACATGCTGGAAAATGCAGGTTTCTATGAGAGAATGAATAACTTAAAGATGTTAAAGACTGAAATGGTTTTGCATTCTATTAGATACTTGCATCGGTTTTACACCTATACACTGACTCACATGAAATTTTGAATTGTAGGCTATTGTGTAAGATAATGAAATTAAAGTTAAAGACTGACCCCTCAATAAATTGTAAACATTCACACATCTACAAGATAACATCATAAATAGACTGTAAAGATGTACATGTATCAGCATTTCTTCACTGTAGGTTCTATGCTAGTATAGGTCAAGTCTAGTGGTCAGTATGTCAAAATGAAGTAACTGTCCGAGTATTTTCTGGCCGTTTTACCAAGTTGAACAGCTTTAAAAGCGATCTGACACAGAAAAGAGTATCTGTTACATGAATTTTATGTTGATCTGGAGTGACCAAATGTGACATATTTAAAGACTATCATGTTCAAGTAGTGTATGATAGAGTAGTCCTAGTTAATGTACTTTGTAACATGTATTACATTTTGTAGCTCTAGTAGTAGTGAGTTATATTATAATTCCAAAGAAACTGGTGATGTACAGTGTAGATGTTTTGTACAAAATGAGTCATAAACCTGTTTATGGGGGGCTTTGGATGACAAACTGGATGTACAATTGTTATTGTAAAGAAATTCAAGCCCACCCTTGTATTTTTAGTGTCACATTTCAGTCGTTAAAAGTGGTTTGTATCTTTCTTTTTCTTTTTTACAAGTGTTAAAAAGGGTCTTCCATCTATAGGATGTTTGTTTTTTTGTATACTTCAATTGTAGGTACCAGTAGTCATTTTCTTGAACATGCAGAAAGAATTTATGATGACTTTATATGACATTTGTATTACTCCTGCCAAGCACATGATGTGAACCTTATGACTGTGAGAGGTTGATAAAAAAGACTGTAATGTTGATGATGTTGTGGTATGACAAGGTTCTCTGTTTTACACATTCAACATCACTAATGAAGTGCCAGTGAGGTGTTAACATTTAAGATCAATATATAAATCAATCTTTCAAATGTTTCATAAGTTGATAGAGGTAATCTGTTATGCTGGTCTTGCCAGGCCAGAAGAGGACTGTACAAGTTTATACAGACTTTGTCCTAGATGTGAGTTCAAGAACTACAACTCTTTTACAGTCAAAGTCAGGGCTCTAGCCAGCGTCCGTTTTTCCGTCAATTGACGGAAATTTGCCGCGTTTGACGGAAAAATTTTAAAGCCAATCCGTCAACCTTGACGGACAAAAATTTGATAAAAGCTCCTTGGTGGAAGCTACAGGCGGCTTGGGGATGCCGTCCACGGCCGTAAAAGCCACACACTGTTTGTTTTGCTATTGTTATGATTGTTGACAATGTGTGTTGGTGCCCTTTCGCATGCGATAATCACACAAGGTCTCAGTTCAGTCTCTCTAACTCCTGGAATAGTGTTTTCGCGACAATGGGAATTGGCTGACGGAAAAAAATTTCGAGCTGGCTAGAGCCCTGGTCAAAGTTGCCCAAGTAGACCAACAAATTTTTCACTATAGGCAGGGTTCTTGATGCTTGCGTCAGAGGGTAAAATTATCTTAGGGACCATCACAAAGTGGTCACATTTTCTAGGTGGTCTATATGTAGGGGAGGTCACTTGTACAGGTTTGACTGTGGTAAAGACTAAAACAATCACAAATCATCCAGCAGCTAGATCCTTCACCCTTGTAGTGTTATGTGACTGTGACTAAAAAAAACTGCCATTTTGTAAAACGTTTGTAAATTTGATAGAAAAAACAAAACAAACAAACATAGTTGTAATAGTGATCTTTGTATCAATATTCTGAGTTTGTGTTGCTGTAAGAGTAATGGCTACATTTTTCACCTTGAAACTAGAGAAATTTTCATGTAAGTTGATATGTTGTGCTGAAGATGAAGATGATCACAGATCCCTAAGTTATCATGTTGTCTTTTGCAAACTGTTTTGCTACAGAGGTCACAAGAATTGAAACATAAGGAAACGTTGTCATGTAGAGGTAGCAGAACTTTTGAATTTCTAGAAAATTGACTGATACAACTTGCTTTCACGTACCTTTTTGCAGTTCAATATTTGTCTAGATTAAGGAGCTTTTTTACCATTTTGCTCAAAATTGACAGAATATTATTGATGTATACATTATATGTGTATCAGGTGAACAAGGGCATTTTATGTCCATATGGACTAAGGTTACCATGTATACGCCATGCATAACACAAGGTAAAGGATTTTTGATAGAAAAAAACTCATTTTAGGGCTTTAAGACTCATTTCATCCTTGTGTAACTGTTATTTCACATCTAGTATTTGATCGTGGCTGAAAAGCTTTTCCCAATTTCTACTGTGGTATTCCTGTTAAGTGCAAGTTACATCAAAGAGCTTTTATGATAAAAGCTCCTTGGTTACATGAATGGTTAATCATGGGTTTAACAATGACTTAGAACTTGGAAAGACCTCAGGAATTTGGAACATCTACTCAACTTAAAACTCTCTATTATAAAAGTATCACAGAAAGTAATATACCCTAGCACGGAGGGATGCAAGAAATATGTAACTCTTGACTTTAACTTTGAAATCCGATGTTTCACATTCCCAAGGTCCATTCAAATGTAAGGTGACAAGTTCTAGCATGTGAGGACCACTTTGGTGGTGTCGTCAACAGTGTAAACCTGGCAGCTGTTACATTTTGTACCATGTGTTTGTACCAACAAGAGACTCAGTACACAGAGTTTTTTTTTTTACTAGATTGACATGTGCCATAGTTACCTGATCTCCAAGCAGATGTACGGCCTCAGCTTGTTCCAACATAGTTGAGATTCTTGAGAAGTTTGAGCTTTGTTTCAACACAAGGAAGACACTCCACGAATTTTCAGTTGAACTCGTCGACCTTCATCAGATGACTGATTCACTGGGCTGACATTCAGGAAATAGGAAGTGACGTCAGGAGTGAATCAAACGTCCCTGGGAGATGGAATCTCGGCGAGATCGACTGAAAATTTACGGTAAGGGTCTTCCTTGTGTTGGAACAAAATGTATGGATTTTACCAACACAGATGAGTCTTCAATAGAATTGTTACAACGTGTCTTTAACGTAATCCAGGTGTGTAAAAACAAGCTGTAGCTATACATTGCCTGGAGATTTATGGTTAGCAATATGCTGGGTACATCGAAGTGAACTGTGGCTGATGAACCAAAAGTGATGAACATCTGCATTTTTGATTGGTTGCTGATATGAACTTTCAGTGTTCGCTCTGATTGGTCAGAATTTATATGTAGCAGGACCAATGAGGTTACTCTATTTGATTTTGAATATGGCTGCTTAGTATTTGGTTTATCTGTGATAGTGTAAATTGTTCTAATTATGTATATAGATATATATATCTGATAGGCAATTTGGGGTATCAAAAGCCACCACCCTTTCTCAGTCCGAACGAGGGACTGGATATCAGGGCTAAACTGGATACGGTGCTTATTTTCCAGTCGTGTAACATTCAATACACATCTGGATACTTTTTTCTCCTGAATGTATGATTAATTAATTATGTTATTAACGTTAATTCAACCCTTCAATGTGCATAATTGTGATAATGTTGATTATTTATGATTCATGGAGGTGAGAAATTCTTTGTAAAAGCAAGTCCTTGGTAAAAGTGCTTGGGTGCTAGTCGGTATTAAGACTTTGATATGGTGAATTTACCAATGTTGTTCTTACTGGTATGTTCCAAGTAAGGCCTGGGTATAATAATTAAGAAGGCCTGTATCCGTCTGTACATGTAGGTGGAGACTTACCCGTTCATGAAGTGATGACGTCATTGACCTTGACTGTGTGAAGTGTTTGGTGTAGAAATAAAATGCATCTCGGGAAGAATGGATTGCTGTTGGCTGTTCTGCTTTTTTGTCCGTGTTGTATCAATTTCAGAATAAAGCAACACATAATATGTAAGTCTACACCTTCCAAAGAATGTTATACACTGCGGAAGATGTATAGAGAATAGAGAATGATTTGTTTGTGAAACGTCGCAGCCTATACGTGGCATACACCTGTATTTTAATCATTCACGATTTTAATCGATGCTGGTCAAAAGCGACCCCTAACAATCCGTTGCAGTACTGAAGCATTACGGTCACGATCAAGGCTGCACCGCTCCACGGTTCAAAAGAGACACCCTACGGCTGACTGAGGTACTGCAAGTAGTGCTCTTTGCAAATGTTCATTTACACCCGTATTAGTGTACTGAATGACGCCAACCGACAATAATTACTCATTCCATAACGTATGACCTCCTTGACAATCTGAAAACACTCATTTACGTGCCAAGAAGGGAGTTGTAAATAACAACCGTTGGTTGTTTGATCGACAACCGGTAATATTGTGCTGCATGACTAGAGTGGATAATCGGGGCATAGTATTGACCTTTTCCAAACGACCTGGGGCAAGTAGGGTCAAAGTTGAACTTTTGTACGTCCTGATTACATTGTTATGACCACACGGCACAGTATAACCGATCTAAAACTCAATGAATTGTCATGTAATTGATAACTAGTTCCGCAGCCCCTACAGAAGAGCTTTGTATGGTGTATATAGTTAGTGCGTCACCTGAACTACTTTTTGAATAAAACCAAGTAGCTTTCCTTGCTCAAAACCGTGTAAATAACGTGTTTCTGTTTGCTAAGAGTTGCAACACTTCATTCAGTCGTAGCAAGGAGGTTAATACCTCCTTGGTCGTAGGGTGTCTATCTAAATCATAAAAATGAATTGGCTGGGATAAAAGTTTGGCTAGGATCTACAGTCGCAGTACGTCAGTCAGCCGTAAGGTGTCTCTATTTTAAACCTCTCTAGCTGCAGTACTTCAGTCAGCCGTAGGGCGTCTCTATTGTTGAACCGTGTTGACTGTTCCTTTCTTTGTATGAGCATGTAAAATAGAAAGGGCATTATATCCTTGGTAACGTTATATGGTAAGGTCACACTGACTCGAATTTGCTGACATCCTCTGTTCACCCCAAAATCTATGCGAGCGCAATTGTCATAAAAACAAAGGTATCTATGATCAGAAGGCCAAATTCAAGTGGATAAATTATGATTATGCCTTGTACTTTCTTTTTATCAGATTCAGATGAGTTTCCTCACATAACATTATCGTTATTGGCCATTTTGCTTCAAAATCAGTCTATTGGTATTGGCCTGTATTCGTGTATACAACCGACACTTGTTGGAAATGTGAATATGATACAGGTGCTACTCTATTGCATAAAAAAACTTTTGTTGTGTCGCCTTCATTACGTGATCCTGTTTTGGCAATCATACTAGTTCAGAACTGTTCTTCTTTTATTATAATGTGTTTTCAAATCATATGTTAGACCTTTGCAAATTTAGTTAAGCACAGAAGTCCACTCCAGTCTTAATGGATGACAAATTTCAGACAACACCCATATACATTGCCCATTCTCGTACGAACCAGGCGGGGTTCTATGACGCGTGTTCCTCTCTGCATATAGAAGAATGGACGCCAACCCTAAACTTGTGCGAAGTTAAAGATCACGATGGTCACAAAAATGCTTTCAGCCTGCGCAAAGTCTTGCTCTTTCAGTTCCAACCCCAAACGGCTCCTCCGGCGTTCACTAGTAACTCATACATCTTGTAACATTTTGAAAGGGAAAATTGGATCCATATACACACAGAGAAAAAGACCATCGTATTTATTCAACGTCTTGCTGTTAAACAAACTAACTTATGCGCAAAGTATTGCTCTTTCAGCCCAAATGGCTCCCCTGGCGCCCACAAGTAACGCATACACCTTGCAGCATTTTGAAAGGGAAAATTTGATTCGTTTATCAACAAACAGAGAAAACGACCATCGTATTCATTCAACGTCTTCCTATTTAATAGGTATACATGAAATTTGGATGTGGTACCCCTTCAGAACTTGATGATTTTAAGGCATGTTCACCCGACCACATCTATTGGTAAATTCTAAGGCAAATGTGACATTTGTGACAATGTATCTTGTGGTTTTGTTTGTGAAACATTCTAGATATTGTCATTCTTGATTTCAAAACGTCACATTGTACGAAACGAAGTCAAATAAGCTTCAAAAATACAAACCCCCTTGGGAGCCTTTCATGATTTCCCCATTCCCGAAAAGGCGGAAATTTGGCAATTTGGCGGTCGTCTTAGCCACTTTTCTGACCGCGGCCGGCAGCGGTACTGCAGATTGGGCTCTAATAGGGTATATAGTCCCGTTTTTTAACTTCAAAAAGATACAATTGATTAGGCTTATGACCAGTGAAATCTTCCCGAAATAGGTCCTGATATCTTGGAATACATCTAGAACGACGTTTAAGACGCTAGTTGGCATAGAAAGGATCGTTTTTAGGCACCGCGCGAGTAGCCCATGAAACCCCAAGTCCGCCTGTCGAAGCGCCACCTACATTCATGTGTACATCATGTATCTACGTAATGAGCAGGTTAAGAATATATATGAACATCGTCCGTTTTCCTTGAACAACTTTTTCCTTATACCCAACATTTCATCTGCTTAAATAGGGCGAGGGGACTGTCAGGACATCCCGGTCGTCACCCAAAAACATAGACCCTAACATCTGTTTGGAAACGTTTCCGATTTCCCATGACTGTCACATTACCTTGGCCTTTTTCATCTTTATAGAACTTATTCCTCTATTCCTTAAATGATTGTCTTGATAGTAATGGCATATCTTTATACATGCTAAGTTTAACAACTTAGATTTAGCCACCGTAATTGGCAAATTACTATTTTTTCAGGCGCGAAAGAGGGTGTGAATGCCCTTTGCGTTGAGAGCTAAAATTCACGGTTAATCGTAACCAACACGCTCTAATTCAACGTTAAGCGTTATCAGTATATTGTTTGTAATGCGTTATTGGGTGTTTTAATTCTACGTAACACAATTCATCGTGAGAAATTCTTCGTGACTAGTTGACCTGAATAGGCAACGTAAGATGACGAATACACTGGGTTCAAAATATTGTCACTGGCTCCAAGCCTCATAAATCAACAGTTTTGAAGCAAAAGTTGCGCCGCCAAATGTAGGAGATTGAGTCCTACAGAATGCGTTCGGAAGCTTCAAAATTTACCGTTATGCCTTGTTGGTCTTCCTGAATTCATTAACCGTTACCCATACTCCTAAATTTACTGTTAAGCGTTGCCGGCATCTCCTCATGCAGACCCTCACTAAAGGTATCTGGCAAAGCTAATCTTCCTACCATTTCTATTTGTGACAAACTGGTTCAGAATTCAAACACAAAACAGACAGCAGCAGACTTGCTCAGTTTCTGTATTCGTTAAGTTTTTTATTCAACTTCCACATGTGTGTTACTGAATCTGTATAATTATGTCAACAAACAAAAAGACAAAAAAAAACAAAGGATTCACCAACTTTATACATAATATAATATGTATCTGTAACAGATAGCTGATTCTTTACTTTTATCTAGAGTCAGATAATGACAGTCATGAAAACATCATCATCATGATAACTGGTAAACATAAGTTTAAAAATGAATGGTTTCTCTTTCTTCCGTTCTTTCTGTCTCTTCAAAACATAGACAGTCTTCGCTCTTAATACATGCCTGCATGGAGGCTATATGAGCAGGTAACCTCCTTAATGCCTACTAGGCATTTTATAGTCAGTTGGAGAGGAAATGACTAGAGATACAATTACTGTTGGGCGTACCATTGACATACATATATCAACTGTGCAACAAAACTATTCAACCAGTCCTGAATCGGTAAACACAATTGGATGATATTAATTACAAAGAAGTGAAAAGACAGTGAATACAAAGAAGTGAAAAGACAGTGAACTCAAGATTTCTGCACCTATTCAAGCTCAAATGTCTTACTTGTTTCTGACAAGTACCTAGTTGTGTAGGACAAACATGTCAAAAAAGGTACATGCATTTCCAACCTATCACTCTTCAAACTACTTTCTGATTGAATCATAAAACATACATAAGAAAACAAGACCAGACTTACAGAGGAGCACCAAATGTTATTTTCTGTTCCCTGAATGTGAACTGTTGCTGACGGCAGCAGAATGTGTCTCTTATTCTATGACAGCCAGTCTTTTGGTTCCATCTTCTCAACGTAAGGAAGAAGTTGTGCCTAAACTCCATGCTTAAGACACTTTTCAAGACACCCCAAAGCTCCTCCCGGTTCATCTCCTCAGCCTGAGGAAGAAGGCGTGTTTGCACTCCGTGCTGTCCTCGGGGTAGTACTTGTCATAGAAGTCAAGGGCAAACTCCTCGACCTTGAAGCCAAACTTCTGGTACAGCATCATGGCGGGGTTGGTGGCGGAGACGTGCAAGGTCACGTCCTTCCCCATACAGGTCTGCAAGGTCAAGGACAAGTCATTTTATTTTAATGTTTGACAAGGATCAGGAAAGAAGCATCTAAATGGTAGATACCAACTAATTACATCACGGCCATTGTCAAAAATCTAGGATTTGTATAAAATTCTGAAAATCCAAACCATTTCCCATTTGCTCCATTGTAAATAGAATGGCATAATTGCATCATCCATTATGGCATAAATCGGACATTGGAGTAAAATATCGCCAGGTCACATTGCATGCTGACCCAGAAATACATGTTTGTGATAGAGAACAATCTTTTACATGTACTTGTATGTCCCACAACTCAATAAATAGAACCTTGTACACAATAAAGTATGATAATAAACACTACCCAAAATGATGGGAGATTAAGACAAAAAAGGACAGAGCTTGATCTACAAAAATTTCTTGTAAAGATTAGACCTCCTCATTGTCGTGTGTAATGAAATTAATATGTAATTTACTTGCTGTAGCCTAACCTGTATGAGGTGGTACATCATGTGTCTAACCTGTATGAGGTGGTACATCATGTGTCTAACCTGTATTAGGTGGTACACCATGTATCTAACCTGTATGAGGTGGTACATCATGTGTCTAACCTGTAAGAGGTGGTACATCATGTGTCTAACCTGTATGAGGTGGTACATCATGTGTCTAACCTGTATGAGGTGGTACATCATGTGTCTAACCTGTAGGAGGTGGTACATCATGTGTCTAACCTGTATGAGGTGGTACATCATGTGTCTAACCTGTATGAGGTGGTACATCATGTGTCTAACCTGTATGAAGTGGTACATCATGTGTCTAACCTGTATGAGGTGGTACATCGTGTCTAACCTGTACGAGGTGGTACATCATGTGTCTAACCTGTACGAGGTGGTACATCATGTGTCTAACCTGTATGAGGTGGTACATCATGTGTCTAACCTGTATGAGGTGGTACATCATGTGTCTAACCTGTATGAGGTGGTACATCATGTGTCTAACCTGTATGAGGTGGTACATCAAGTGTCTAACCTGTATGAGGTGGTACATCATGTGTCTAACCTGTATGAGGTGGTACATCATGTGTCTAACCTGTATGAGGTGGTACATCAAGTGTCTAACCTGTATGAGGTGGTACATCATGTGTCTAACCTGTATGAGGTGGTACATCATGTATCTAACCTGTATGAGGTGGTACATCATGTGTCTAACCTGTATGCGGTGGTACATCATGTGTCTAACCTGTATGAGGTGGTACATCAAGTGTCTAACCTGTATGAGGTGGTACATCATGTGTCTAACCTGTATGAGGTGGTACATCATGTGTCTAACCTGTATGAGGTGGTACATCATGTGTCTAACCTGTATGAGGTGATACATCAAGTGTCTAACCTGTATGAGGTGGTACATCATGTGTCTAACCTGTATGAGGTGGTACATCATGTGTCTAACCTGTATGAGGTGGTACATCATGTGTCTAACCTGTATGAGGTGGTACATCATGTGTCTAGCCTGTATGAGGTGGTACATCATGTATCTAACCTGTATGAGGTGGTACATCATGAAGGTTCCGATTCCCGCCTGTCTCCACTCCGGGTGGACCAGAACAAACGACACGTACGCCTCGTTGATTTTGACGTCAGGAACGAGGAAGGAGAAGCCAATCACCACCTGCCTGCAGTAGAGAAAAAGTTGAAACATGAAACCTCAGCTGTGTTAAAGATAAGATGTCTTATATTTGTTTGTTTATTTGTTTGTTTATCAAACTTAACCATCACAATGGAGGAGGAGTCAAAACAGATGATTTTTCACCTCTATCTGCACGTTGCCTCCCCTTCAAGTTTCTGCTCCACTACTGGCTGAAATAGAGTTTATTCCCTACAGTTTATTTCCTGGGATGTCCCTGTAGCTCAACGGGTAGCAACCTAATAGTTGAGCCCCTTGTTCCAATCTGTCAGTTTCTGGGAGAGCTCAGCTCAAATCTAGGGATGAGCATCTCTGTGAGGGCTGCATCTGTCTTTCTGAAGGTGTTAAGTTCGAGGAGGCGCCTCAAGTACATAAAAGGGGAAGGGCTACCAACTCTCCATGTAAAAATGTACCCTGCTACAACAACAGCAAGGAAACATGCTCACCTACCGGGTATGTACCACTAGGCAATACAAGGTTTACAACAACAACAGCTTCGAAGGATTCATAATGTTCTTACTTGTACAGCACCACCACACTGAAGTCTGGGTACTGCAGGCATTCAGACACTGAGAGGGAAAACAGATCAAAGTACATCAGATGTTGACAGCAAGTAATGATTAGAATAAGGCCATACAAAATGAATCAACAACGTGACAAAGCTATTGATGACGGCAAAAATTAGCAGCAACAACAGCATTCAAAGTTTTGACTTGGGGAGGAAAAATGGCCTTATGAACGTATGATGTGAGCACTATGTAATATCATAATAGTTTAACCATTATAAGGTTTACTGGCAGTCTTGCAGGTGATATAAGCTATTGTAGTAGTACATTGTAGTTTGAGACACTCACAGTCGATGCCAGGCCAGAAGTACTGTCTGCACAGGGCGTTGACTGTCGGGATGTGCTGTGGACGGACGTAGCAGTAGTCTATGGGTGCGGGAGGGGGAGCTATCCATGTGGGGTCATTCCTGTCAGGACCAAAAAGAGTGTTATAAAAAAATGACAAGAGATAACATTTGTAGATTGATAGGACTAAAAGTGGTCCTGAGGACAGAGAAAAAAAGCAAGATGTTATAGATGCTTCATCAATAGTTATCATGATTGCATTTGCTTTATACATCACAGAAAACACGCTTAACATTTGAGCAAAGTAATCCTGATAAACCAAGGACCCCTACTCTTTTCAATAAGTGCGGTGGGTTCCTGAATATGCTTGAGGTGTGGCTCTCCTCAAACACCTCCATTTAACGTCCTATTAGGGGGACCGTCCTAACTACACCTAGGTACTCATTTTCACCTGAGTGAAGCAAGGAAAGCCGTGTAAAGTGCCTTTCCCAAGGATACAAGATCAGTGGCACATCAATGGATTTGAACCCAGAACAAACATTTGACCATATGATTTCCTAAATATTTAGAATGAAAGCTGTACCTGTGTGGATAGGCCTGTATCTCCATGAGAAGTTTGAGTTTGAGTGGTCTGCTCTCATAGTCACGCCTGATGTAGGGTTTCAGTACTCTGTTGGAACAGAATCATACATGTCAAGAGCGAGAAAACCAGACCGAAAAAAATGTAGTTTCACTACAACACATGCCTACAATATAATGTAACCAGTGATTCTTCTGATTTGTCACTATTATAATAATGGGCCCCCTCCCCACTCACCTGGCAGTGCAAGTAAGGACAGATGATACTCTAGATCTGTAACCCTGTGATGTTTTAGCCTGGTATCCAGCTGTGTTGTTAGCCTGGCATACAGCCGTATAATGCAAAAGACTCGGGAGCTATAATAATATTATAGCTCCCGAGTCTTTTGCATTTGAAGAGAGGACAGATGAGACTCAGGAGATATAAAACATGGCTGGATACCAGGCTACTTATTCTTCTTATTTTGTCACTAAAAATGCACCCCCCTCCCCTCTCACCTAGCAGTGTAAGGGCTGATGATACTCTGCAGCCCTGTCTGTTCCCTACTCACCTGGCAGTGTAAGGACTGATGATACTCTGCAGCCCTGTCTGTTCCCTACTCACCTGGCAGTGTAAGGACTGATGATGCTCTGCAGCCCTGTCTGTTCCCTACTCACCTGGCAGTGTAAGGACTGATGATGCTCTGCAGCCCTGTCTGTTCCCTACTCACCTGGCAGTGTAAGGACTGATGATGCTCTGCAGCCCTGTCTGTTCCCTACTCACCTAGCAGTGTAAGGACTGATGATGCTCTGCAGCCCTGTCTGTTCCCTACTCACCTAGCAGTGTAAGGACTGATGATGCTCTGCAGCCCTGTCTGTTCCCTACTCACCTGGCAGTGTAAGGACTGATGATACTCTGCAGCCCTGTCTGTTCCCTACTCACCTGGCAGTGTAAGGACTGATGATGCTCTGCAGCCCTGTCTGTTCCCTACTCACCTGGCAGTGTAAGGACTGATGATACTCTGCAGCCCTGTCTGTTCCCTACTCACCTGGCAGTGTAAGGACTGATGATGCTCTGCAGCCCTGTCTGTTCCCTACTCACCTGGCAGTGTAAGGACTGATGATACTCTGCAGCCCTGTCTGTTCCCTACTCACCTAGCAGTGTAAGGACTGATGATACTCTGCAGCCCTGTCTGTTCCCTACTCACCTGGCAGTGTAAGGACTGATGATGCTCTGCAGCCCTGTCTGTTCCCTACTCACCTGGCAGTGTAAGGACTGATGATACTCTGCAGCCCTGTCTGTTCCCTACTCACCTGGCAGTGTAAGGACTGATGATGCTCTGCAGCCCTGTCTGTTCCCTACTCACCTGGCAGTGTAAGGACTGATGATACTCTGCAGCCCTGTCTGTTCGTCCGTGCCCACCAGCCTGTTCAGGAACGTGCGTGGCTGCTGCCCCTGTGCCTTCACCGTGTGCGCCCGGCTCTGAAACCGGTCCAGGATGCGAAAGTCGCCAGCCGACCTTGAGACGAGCCCCTGCAGCCTTGACGGACTGAAGGGTTCCGGCCACGCGGTGTCAGTCGCGGTCGCCGTCCCAGTGGCCTCCTGGATACTCGCCGCCACCGCTGCATCGATGTCAAACAGGGGCAGTCCTCTCTCTCTCTTCATCTGTAGCGGAGTGAGGGAGTGTTTTAGATCACTGGAACAGCCAAATGTTCTGACTTCCAGCAATCATATATGTACAGGGGAGATGGAAATTTGCTGGTTGGGCCAGAAAAAGATTCAGTTAACAGATACAAAATGAAACTATCATTGAATAAATTCAACTTCTCCTTGCTTTTCTGTTATAGTGGACATAAAAGAACAGCTATGTTTTATGATCAATGGTTTGTCTAGTTCCATTAGGAATATGATTTTTTCTACAGTATGAAATAAGGAAAATGGTTTTGTATAACCTTATACAGTTCATTTCTCTCTATGGTATACCATCTACACTCTACTGCAAATTGACATTCATCCTCTATTCTATTTAAATCACAATATTTGCATAGTCTTTGTTCCAGAGGGGTGCATATTGAGACAAGCGGTTGTACACCCACCTGCCTGACCAGCAGCTTCCTGCGCAGCCGGCGCGCCTGCGGAATGCTGTCCACTGCCGACAGGTGCGTGTTCAGGTGGCGCAGCAGCTGCCTCTCCTCGTACAGGCTCATAGTGACGTACCTAGGAACATTCAATTGTTTGTTTATTTGTTTGTTTATTTGCATGAGACAATATGTCTGAGTTTATTTCAAGGTCTTTAATGTTAACATCAAATATGGAAGTTGGACTTCTACAAATATCTGAGTTGTGGAACATTTCCTTTGAATTTGAAAATTGACAACAACAAAAAATAATGCAGCAAATCAAGTTAAAGTATCACTTAAGCAACAAATTTGTGTTGCTTCCAGCACGGTAAGATTTAGAATATAGAAAGAATATAGATAGATTTAATTTTAATTCCTTCATTTGTATCCATATCTATTGTATTATGTTTATGTTGGTATGGTGGCCTTGAATAGGAGACCTTCATAGAAAGAAACACATTAAGGAAATTGTACTTTGGTTTCTTGGGTTCCTCTGTTTCCTCCTCTTCCTCCTTCCCTTTCCGCACTGCACCTTTCTCTTCTTCAGCATCCTCTACCTTCTCTACTACCTCTTCCTTCACTTTGTGTTCTTCCTCTCCCTCACTCTCCCCTTCCTCACTTCCCTCTGTGGACGTTCTCTTCTCCTGTTTGTCCCCCTCCTGGGGGGTGGTAGGAGGGGGGGTGGGGCAGCTGAAGAGGTTGGAGGGGGGGAGCTCCATGCCAGGGTCGAGCTCCAGGTCTGCGTCGTCACTCAGTATCGCTTCAGGAAGGGTTTCTGGGAAAAACAGTAAGTTAAACACAATAACCAGTATGGCACACGATTCTTTTGTGACTACTGTAAATTCATTTAGTTCTGCAGTTTTATTTTGTGGTAGGATGGAAATGGAGCTTTTTGCAGTGTCTTGAATTTGTTATCATTTGTGAGTACATTGGAAACACATCTTTGCTGGATAGCGTAAAGAACACTTGCAGATAGATGTGCAAAAGTTAGGTGAGACACATTCTCCTACGCAGAGGGACCACAGTCGTGTTGAAACTCCTTGGGGTCACCTCTGCTATCTGACCAGTTCCTAGCCACCCTGCTCATAAATATTAATGAGCTTACCCACATATGGGCAGTCAGCCGTTGGGAATCGGGCATAGGAGGATGGTGCTATGTAAGACGTAACATGATTGGCTGATAGCTTCCCAGCGGCCTTTGCGAGATGGCTTTCGTAAACAGAAAGCCCAAGAAATGCCTATTCTCTGATTGGCTGACAGCTGGTTTGTGGCGACAACCATAGTATTACCCACTGGTAGGCCATGAGATAGCAGGGCCAAATAGGCAGTTAGCTAGCCGTTGGGGACCGTGCATAGGAGGATGGGTGAGACAGGTCTTTTAGTGTAATAGAACCAGTTGCTGCCGCATTGCATCCCTGAGAAGTTGGTGTGTTACACTCGTCTGAAGGGTGGTTAAACCAGCTAATAGTATATAGAAACAGATACAGGATTTGTTTACTTTCATATACCCACATGAAATTGCTTCAAGTTTCCCTGAATGCCTAGACATTTGCCCTTTCCCATTGCTGTACTGTATCATAATTTTACATAATTGTTGAACCACTAACCATCTGGCCTGAGGTCTCTCTCTGTCAGGAAGCCACTCAGAGGAGTGCTGCAGGCAGAATGGGAATCCAGCCCTGCAAACATCTAAACAACAACAACAACAAACCTTCACTTTTCACTTTATTGTTTAACCAGAGCATCACACACTCAGATCATTGTTCTGTTTTTCAGGGAAACAAATACATAACATTTAGGCTACACCAAATTTATTTATTGCTTCTTAGATTAAAAAACAATTGGGCCGACAGGTAAAAAAAAAATGAAATTTTTTAAAAGGTTTGGGGTGAAGATATATGGCTTAAATACATGTAACGTTAACACAAAAACAACGACCTGAAGAGTTTAATGATTGCTCAATTGATTGACTGATTGATTGTTTGATTGGTCTGAGGAGTTTTTTAAATGATGAGAACAACACAAATAATCAAACCTCCGTCTCTGAGAACTCGAGGTCATCTGAAGGCGTAGGTGTGGGCGTGGCCAGGTCCTCCCGGGACACGTTTGGTGATGTGTCTGATGATGTGGAACCAGCCTGGAGTCAAACACAAACTTACAGTTAGAAATGGTAAAAGTCTTTCCCAAACCGTGTATATACCCCGATACATGTACCGTTAGTGTTAGTCTGTGCTCTTATTGCATTTTACTAACCTGGGGATGCAAAAAAATGGGAGGACCACCAAGATCACATGAATAGGTTTTTATGTACAAGCACAAACTTTTGATAGACAATACAGACTAAAATTAGGGGTGAATGACCTGATTATACAGTGCCATAATTCATGGTCGGTTCCTACATGTATAATGAGCGACTGAGCTTAGCGTAATTCCATGTGTTACTGTGTCGTAACCAACATGAAATGGGGCCTTTTGATTGGTTGACGTCACCTGGCTATATGATAATGACAATTAACATGCTAAAACAACCAAAGATGAAGAAAGGAAAACGAATGTGCTTACCTGGGGAGACACTGATGTCCCTTTCTTGGCTTTCCTGATGTCCTTTGCTTCCTGTAAAATATGTCCAACATGTGGGTGTTACAAACAACTCCTGTGTTCTGATGTGGTAAGGAATAGGGCCATGTACTTGTACATGTCCCAGGACCTGTAAAATTGTTTGGGTTCAGGTCTAGACCTGAACATCAAGTGTCCCTGTACCTTTTCCTTTCACAAATCACCAGCATGAAGGCTTGGCAAACCTCCATCTTGTATCAGCCATACAATGATCTACACCATTCTGCCTGACAGAACTGTCTTGCATTCAGCTAACAAAAGGGTATATGTCCAGAATAACCCTGTTGTGTGTAAACACACGCCTAGAAGGTGAACACATCTAAAGAAAAGCGTGATGGGATCCAATGATGATGATGATGATGATACCATCATTATGTACTACATCTATGGTATGTTGTAAATGTATTTGTTCTGACATGTTATTTTGTTTTTTTAAAATGCAGTGAATAAAATTGATGTACAAAAAAAGTTACCAGTACCAGAGTCCTTGACCTCTTCTCCTTGATCTCCATAGCTGACTGGATGGACATCTGTTTTTTCCGGCACCTCAGCCCCTCCACGCGGATGGTCGGCTCAAACATGTCTCTCCGCGGACGCTTAAACACCTGTTTGGGCGGAGCCTCGCCTGGGGAAGACCAGGTGGCAGACATTTACATCAGATTAGACACAGGACAACAATCACAGAGGAAAACAACTTTCCTAAAGTAGCAAATATGGCCCTACATCTTTACCTACACTTATCTTGAATGAACTTTAAGAAGTTCAACTTAAAATCAACCCAAGCCAATTGCATCCATCTTTGGCACAGGTAAAGAGGAACACTACATAAAGGATAATAAGTCACAAAAGCACAAGACGTTGCAATTAGTTGTTACCGGTACAAAAGTTAGCCTCCATAGCAGGCTCTTTTCTTGGCTCATAACACTTTTGTTGGCCATTTGTTTTTGTACTGGGTCACTTGAAAAAGGCCCCAGAGAGCCCTCTATGGAGGCTATACAAAAGTAAGGCACACCTGAGTTTTCTGGCCAGTACACAGGTGGCTTGTTCTCGATCAGACCCCACCATGCAGGTTCGTTGAACTCTCTCGCTCCTGATCGGAACACCTGGTGGTTGCCGACGGACAACACCCCGGCAACGGTGCTCCACCAAGTTGAGGTCTTCTTTCTGTTCAAACACAAATGTAGGCTGAGCAGTTAATGCCATGGTTCAAAAACATCAGGTCCAGGGTTACTCATTCCTAGACTGAGAATGGTACATTCAGGAAGAAATAAATCCACTAAGGCCATGTTGATTTGATTATATGGATGACATCCTCTGGGAATCCCAAAACTGATGCAAGCATGCAAATAAAATAAAAAAAGTTAAGCAAAAATAAAAAGTTGCCTCATCAAATCTGAGTGGTCTGGAAGGTTGGACAAATAACAAGCACAGAGTATAGAATACCGAACAAAAGATTCTTCTTTTAAGTTTTCACATGCTTCTTCTTTGACCTTGGAATTGACGTTGACATAAGTATATGATTTCCGATATAAATATATATTTTGTTTTTGAAACAGCTGTAAATTGATGCATGTGAGGAAGTCATCAATATAATGAAATCAAATCAACATGGCCTTACTAACAAAACAAAAAAAAAACAATTTTCCTTGCACAGGTAACAGGAGGTGCACAGATCACCTGTCTCCAAGAAGAAGAGTCCAGTTCTTCTCGATGAAGGAGCAGATGTCCTCCTTCCAGCGGAAGTACCCCTTTTTGCCTCGCCCCGCCAGCCGAAGGTTGTACATCGTCAAGACGACAACCTGCTGCCTGTCAATCAATCAATCAACAATTGGTCACTCAATCCATCATTCACAAGTGAAAATAAGTCATGGCAATACTTTGAATGAAGACTCATCTGTGTTGGTATAATCTATAGTGGAACAGTTTTGAGCTTTGTTCCAACAGTAAGAAGACATTCAACATGAATTTTCAGTTTATCTTGTCGATCTTCATCAGATGACTGATTCACTGTGCTGGCATTCCGGAGGTCGGAGGTGACGTCAGGAGCCAATCAAAAGTGGGGGGAAATTCTGTCTAGATAGGTCCTGTCTTCCTGCCACTTTTGATTTGCTCCTGATGTCTCTTCTGACTTCTGGAACGTCAGTGCAGTGATACAGTCTATATATGTTTATTGTTGCTGACATAGTTATGTTCACTCTCTGCCACTGCTATATTTAATCCAGTGTCTAGGTTTTTAAACTAAATTTGATTATGTATATTTGTGAACAACTTTTAAGATTTTATGAAATGTAATTCTTTGGCACATTTCATGTGGCATTTATAACGTCATTTGCCATGCCAAGAATCAATAAAGCTGAATCTGAATCTCAGTCTTCTGAAGAAGATTGATGAGACTGAAAATTGAGTGTTTTCCTTGTGTTGAAACAAAGCTTAAAACTGTTCAACCATGACAATACTTATACATGTAAAACACAGATGGTTTGGCATAATAATGGTGACGGAAGACCACACCCACTCCCTCCCTCCTTACCATGTGAGGCGGACCCGTTCAAACCACTCCTGTCCCTTCTCGTTGCACCTGGCACAGGTGAACCTGAAGAAGTTGTCTCCTTCCAAACAACTTGGACGGTTTGTCTTCAGACAACCTGGAAGGTAGACAATTTATCAACATTTTTGCTGCTCATTATGGTTATTCAGAAACAATCCTAGATTAAGCATAACTTAAACACTGAATACACACCAATACACTGAATGAGAGCAATCACAATTACATGTTTATCACATAAAATCAAAATAAAAGAATTCTGAATACAACCCTTCCACACACTCATGCTACTGAAAAATACACATACACAGTATGGGCTTCATCAAGTGAGGTCTCATCATACTTTTCTTCAAATGGGTGCGCCTTCTAGCAATTCATAGGAATACTGCACATGGTAATCCCCAAACAAGGTCAAATTCATGAGGTATAATGGCAAAGTTACCTGGGTGGAACCACAGTTTGCACCCATCACAGAAGTACATCAGTCCGTCCCGCCCTTTCCCGCAGTAGCATGTCACCTCCACATCCGACTCCACGTCCACGACCTCCTCACCCTCTGTCTCCATGGCAACGCCCTGAGGAGGGGGCAGCAGAAGAGATGAAGGTTAGCTGAAAGTTAAACTTTTAGTGACTGACTATTGTAAGAAATAAAAATATAAGTTAGTGAAGTACTGTAAATGTATTTAAGTTTGTGGGGATTTAATTTTGCGGTAGCGGGAAAAAGGACTTTTTGCGGTGGTTTTAGATTCATGGTAGCACCATGCTCTGCAGTATCTTACTGCCATGGAAAAATGGTTGCGGTGGTTTTAAGTTCGCGGTGAAAGGGCCACCGCGAAAACCGCGAACATTAAACCACCACGAAAGTTTCTGCATTTACAGTTTAAGACAGCCTCTATAGTTGTCGATAGGAACATCCTGTCAATCGTGCAAAAATTATAGACTATATAATATTAGACTGACAACATAGCTTGGCCAAGTGTTTACACAATCTCTCGCTGGCTGGGGTTAATGACCCTAGGGGTGGAAATTGTAAGGTCGGCCACGCGATTTTAGTCAGGCTACCTGACAACAGTGCAATAAAATCTTACGGACAGGAAAATCCTGTCAATAGTGAAAAAACCTCTTATTGACAGGAACATCCTGTTAAATTATTGTAACAGTGGGGGGGGGGGTTAAGTAGCATCAACCTGACTGTTACACTATCTATAGCCTCGGCCTTGTCAATAAGTTGTAAAACTTTTCGACCATACAAAAGGCAATGTGTAGCAATTTTTAGCCTTTGTAGCTATTGCAAAACTACGAAAACCTCTCCCTCCTTTTTCAGCACTGGAACCTAGTGCTGAAGATGGCGTCAGGACTGGATTTCCAGTGCTGAATGTTCGTCAGCACTGGAAATCCAGTGCTGACGCGCTCTCAGCACTCGAAACGCCGGCTTCAGCACTGGACACCGAGTGCTGACGAACATTCAGCACTGGATTTCCAGTGCTGGCGAA
The DNA here is from genome assembly GCA_019207045.1 of Branchiostoma floridae x Branchiostoma belcheri. Taxonomy (NCBI): domain Eukaryota; kingdom Metazoa; phylum Chordata; class Leptocardii; order Amphioxiformes; family Branchiostomatidae; genus Branchiostoma; species Branchiostoma floridae x Branchiostoma belcheri. Next base: position 14,937,367 of record CM033037.1, on the reverse strand, counting down.
CATTCAGCACTGGAAAACGAGTGCTGACCAATATTCAGCACTGGAAACCGAGTGCTGAGAGATCGGGAGACTCTGAGATATACAGTAATTTGGAATTACGATACGTCCTTTGCTTTACTACTAAATCTTACTAGTAAGACATTGCTGGATTGTCGAGGAGGCAGGCTGAAGTCTGCCTCACAGCACCCCGGCCCTTTTCAGGGCCACCCAAATCTTTCCCAAAAGGGCTATATCTATGATAATCACACAATAAAGTTGCTTATTGTTATAATGACAGCTATCCCTTAAACACCTCTTACACATATACATATATCTACCTTTCACTTACACATGTACAACGAATAAAATACACAACTTAGACGAAGTTTTCTTTGCACGAAGTAACTTTAGTCAAATTTGCGTCCTTTTACTAGTACCGCTATCAGTACTTTATAAAAAAAATGTGCAATAAAGGTCTTCATTCATTTATTCATTCATTTTATAAATGATATATATCCCTTATACAGTATACATATATTCAATTAAATAACGAATGGATAGCACAACTACAATTTTCTTTGCACGAAATAACTTATCTTTCCTTCGAATTTACGTCTTGTACCCCTCTCAGCACTGGGAGATTCCAGTGCTGGAAGGACGTCAGCACTGGTTCGCACATCGTTCCAGTCCTTTAAAGACGTCAGCACTCGTTTTCCAGTGCTGAAGATTTCATAGCACTGGTTTTCCAGTGCTGAAGTGTCCTCGAGCACTGGTAAATCCAGTGCGGAAGGCGAGGTTTTTGTATATCAGCACTCGGTTCCAGTGCTGACGGCAGTTTCAGCACTGGGTAACCAGTGCTGAATGACCTTTGACCTGACCCGGCCCCGATATCCCCGGATTTCAGCACTGGTAACCGAGTGCTGGCGGCAGTTCAGCACTGGAAAACGAGTGCTGACAGAAGTTCAGCACTGGAAAACGAGTGCTGAAAGAAATTCAGCACTGGAAAACCAGTGCTGAGGGAGTTTCAGCACTCGAACAAGGCCGATCAGCACTGGAAAACGAGTGCTGAAAGAATTTCAGCACTGGAAATCCAGTGCTGAGGCCGTTCAGACAATTGATTCAGCACTGGAACACCAGTGCGGAAGGCGAGGTTTTCGTAGACTTGCGTAGCTATTCCAGTTTTCGCTTACAAATCAAATGTTTTGTAAGTGAGGCACCTTCTGTCTTCCTTACTCAAGTTGAGCTTAGCTTAGCTGAGCTGAGCTAGCAGGCCAGAGCAAAGTGCATGCCATATACACAGTGCGCAGGCAGATCGGATTACACCCGGGGTTGCTTCGGAATACAGTGGGTTTCGAGTCGTGTTTCCCTGCGTCGGGTTTCCCGAATTTTCAACCGAACGGAACCCTGAAATCAGGCGAAATCAATGAAGTCACGTGATAATTTACCGAACGGGTCCCGCTCAATAAACGCCGCAGTCGGGATTGTGTCGGTTTTCACGTAACTACTGGGGGTCACTTGAGGTCATGAGGGCCATCAGGCTCGATTACCAAGATAATGTAGGAATATGTCAATATCAATAAACGACCTACAGAATTGTTACTGTTTTGTTAATTACCTGAAATCTTTATTTGTACGTTACATTTTGTTAACCAGGGTAATTTAACAATTTTAGGGTGCCCGCTTTTTTGAACCGCCGTCACTTTCGGTGGCTAGTTGAACAGTGCATTATGCTGATTTCATTTCATGACTAATGTCGTGCATTCCCGTTCTCCAGGTTCGTGGATAGCGAGGATGGAGATGTGCTCTCACAGAGGACCTGATTTATCTTAAATCATCTATTGATTTATCCGTTTTGTTCCCATTGAGTTTGATTTCGGGTTGATTTGTTTGACTGTTTTTTCCTTTAAAGCTTTGTTCTCAAAAGTTCGTTTTGTTACTTGAACACTAACTCTAACACTACAAGACACTAACACTAACCCCGGAACTAACACTTTACGAAAGTTAACATGAACTCAGCCAAAGACAGTGCACACAGACTATAGTTTATTAACAAGGTATTAGACTGGATATTATCACTAGATAGAAAAGACACGATCAAGCACTGGCCGGACCACAAGTTCAAGACGGATCAAACGATCAACCAGACAACCACCATAGGCTGCAATTTTTCAGAATCACCGTAGTTCAAAATGCTGTGTGTCGGAATGGGTCGATAATGAGAAGAAATACCATTGTAAGGACCAGGCCCCACCACTTATGGAAGTCCCGGTCGATCTGGTTTAGGTTAAGATGACAATAAAGACGACCGACCCTTGTGGTAAGCAGTTCTGGAATGTAAGCCACTCACGTGTTCGGACCTCTCTGAGGTATTTCTCCAAGTTACCCTAGCTACCTACCTCGATCACTCGCAACATTTGGTGGACAGCGGTGGTTTTGGTACCTGACGATGGATCTCTAGCCTGCCACCGTGTTAAGCTGCGTCATTTGTCGGCCCGTCTCCTCCTGCAAAGCTTCCTCCACCAGCAAAGCGTCGTGTCTTGCCATCGACTCCAGTCCATCCGGCGAGGGCTACCTTCCACCGCCGTCGTCTGCCGGCCCCGCCGCTGCTGACTCCGACCGGCCCACCGCCGGCTCACCAAGCCCACCGTCCCAGACCCGACATGCCGCCCCCATCCGACTTAAGAGCCCGTCAAGCCCACGCCACTGCCTGCGGCCGCTACTGTAACGCCACGTAGCCATAGCCGAGACAAACAGACAGACAAGAGGACAACCACAATCGCCCCGAACTATAACTTACATTATGAATATAAAACTAACAAGTTTAACATACAAACACTAAAAAGCCGAACTTTGTCGGTACCACCCAGTTGTCCAGCATCCGGATTTTTTTTTCGTCAGCTTTCATTTCTTGTCACCGACTTAAGAACAGTTTAGAAGTTTATTACACTTCTTTGTCGACCTCCACTTTCCTTCGAACTACATATAGTTATCGAGGGAAACTATGGAAAAAGACACCCTTATTTTAACAGAGTACCGGTGTCAACCTCTGAATAGCAAACACCTATCTAAAAATTTTATCCAACTTAGTTTAACGTTTGCAATCTAGTCAACCCACGAATCATTACGCCACGCTAACGCAGAGGTTTCACACGTTTGCAGAAGCGACAGTGAGTTTCAAAAGGTATTGGTACGGCGAAAAGAACCTTAAACGTGTTATGTAGCTATTTTTACTTAGAATTATGTTTATCCTCAAGCTATCGGGCATATTTCTATTTTCAATAAAAATATCAATAGCTATTGCACTTGCTGTTAATATCATAATTCTTAATTTTGCAATTGTTCTTAATACAGTTAATTGTTAAATTAAGTTTTGTTAGATCTAGTTGTTGTTAATTAATGTTGATTGTAAATTATTTTTGATTGTCCTTAAAAAAGTAACACTCGTTCTTAAGATAGTAACATTATTTTTTTGGTCCATTTTTTTAATGATTGATTAGCAACTGAGTTGTCGGCTCGGCAACAGAACATGGTCACAAACTGTACGGCCTTTTTGTACTTTCAATTAACACATACAATTTCTATCTTTTTCAATTTCTGATTGTAGCTACAATATGTTTTTTTTTTCTCTTCCAGTGTCCCAGCCTGGAAGAAATTTTCTGATGATGGCCCACGTGCTGTGCGGAGTAAACAGCAAAGACTCCGGAAAAAAGACATCAACACTGAGCAAAGGCCTTCATTAAGGCAGCCGATATGACTAAAAAAAAGAAAAAAATTACAATGCGATAGTAAAAACATCACATACACAAATAAAAACCACTAATATAACATACAAGAATTAAAAAAAATTGATGTCGCACCAGGGGCTCGAACTCACATTTCCCGCGCAAGCCGCAACTCACCCTGTTCACGTCACATTTTCATGGACGTTACCGAGTGAGCTATCCGTGCATGTAATGTTTCGGGTGATAGAATATGCATATGTTAAATCCACACGTGATGTATGAATGTGGTTTGAAGACGTAGATGTGACAGCGAAATGATTTAGCTCCACGCGTTGCGTGCGCCGCTAGCGCTGCATTTGCGAATCATGGCTGCCCCACTGAGGGCGCCCTGTGCAGGTTCGATTCTGAGTTGTATGTCTAAGTTGTATCGACGTGAATTATGTATGTTTACCTGTTTCAGCGGGGTTTCAGTGACTATATACAACTAACCACGCTTCCCTGACTTCCAGATTCTACGGTGCTAGGAGGTTTTACAGTTTTATATTTTTAACCCCCTTGGGGTTTTTTTGGTCGTAATATAAGCTAAATATATGTATAGAAGAAAAAACGTTCTGGTACAAACTACAAAATGAAATGGAACTACAAAGTGATCGTCTCAAGTTTCCTTATTTATTTATTCATATTCTTAACGCTACAGCCGAGAAAACAGTCTACTTTCATTCTATAGCATTTTATATAATAGCACGTGACTGCAGGCCACGACGGTCACGTGGTTCCTTCGGATGTCAATCACTCAGTAGTCATGGTAACAAAGAGTCTTGCTACACGTCACTCAGCGGCGTTGCCATGGCGACATCCAAGCGAGGAAATCCCATCTGCCATGTTTGTTACTTGTTGCCTTGGCGACGACAGCTTCGGTAATGTGTCGTTGTACCGAATCCGATCTGAAACCGATAAAATCAGCGGGATTAGTTCGGTCTTTGTTCGGGTTGCAGGAACCGTACGGAAACTACACATAATGTGTTCGGGAAACGGACACATCCGATTCATTGCCGATCGGAAGCCTGCAGACCTGACAGGAGTGCGGGAAACACGGGCAGTTCCCGAGACTTTCCTGAATACATTTTCCGATGTAGTAACGTCTACTTTCCGTATGATTAATGATCTGCCTGCGCACTGTGATATCTGAGCCTGAGACATAATTTGGACGATCTCTTCACATACAATATAACATATTGTAGCTTTTTAACCAAGAAACACATAGCCTTCACCTGATTTGGATCATATCGACGAGAAAAGCAGAAATATAGCGAGTAAAAACAAACCTCGAGCTCAGATTTCGCGGCATCCGCCATGTTGGTTCGGTCAAAGGTCAACGTCCTCCAGAACAAAAAAATACTCAGGCATCATTCTTTTGTGCTATTTCATCAGATTTATGAGATTAAAAATATTTCTTATAGATATTTGTAGAACGTGAAAAATTCCTGCTGTTGGTTTTGTTGTTATTTTGATTAAATATGTCACATGACGTTTGGGGTCACGACAAGGGGTCATGACTGCCAATACGAGCAATCGCTGTTATTGTTTACATCCGGGGTATTCGGCGCACGAGCGCTGACTGGTAGGCAAAAAGCGTTAGGAGATCAGATTACTAATTAGCATACCGGCGCGGAAGCAGATCGTACTGTTTACGCGAATTTGCGCATTTTCAGCCACGTTTTTATCGCATCCATGGGATTTTTTCAGATTTTGTATTTTTTTCACTACTTCTTAGTCTTTTTTTTTTTTTTCTTGTGTAATATTTTGGGAGAAAATGACCCTTGCCCTCTTGACTTCCGTCATGTGTTTCCGGTTGTTTTGATTTTCCCGCCGTACGGGCTTTCTGTCATCCGTTCCGGGCTGTTATATTTCTGTTCCTAATGTGGTTTAATTAATACGTTTAATCAATATGAGTTCTTCAAACAGCTACATTAGCTCTTTGGAGCCTAATGACCGAACCAGGTATTTTGAGAAATTAATGGTAAGTGTCGAAGACGCCGGCGATAGTTCAAACCCGGAAGTGACTGGTTCGGCGGTGACTGGTGACGGTGTACGCCTACCTGACCCATACAGTCTGACAGGTGAGGATCATGTGTACATGTGTTTCTAGATTTTGATAAGGTAGATTTTTGTGTCAGATAAAGGTTACAAAAACATGAGTACGTGTAAATGTGTTTGTTGCTAATCTCTAGAAATTCTGGCTACGTAACGTTATGTTTATTATCATTTGTATGTTATACAGGTTGGAAGGATGATTTGAGCCTCTGGCCAGATACGGACTATGGGTGCATCTACACCTACCTAATCGAGGCTCCAGGTCCGTTTAACGGAGAAGCCATGAAAGCCTATAAATCCCTGGAGGCGTACAATCTCTTTATAAGTGGCCATGTGAGGGAGTGCAGGTACCACCCTATTGGAAAAAATGTGAAGGTCTGCTTCCTTAAGGCCAAGGTTGTGCCAGGTGGGTGTTGGAGTGCATTGGAACAATATTTCTACTTACATGTACCTGTAGTGAGAACTCTTGAAGATGAAGAATGAGATGCGTGATTAGTATTTAACTGTCAGATACGTTTTTATATTTACTGTATTATCTTTTTTTTCTGTTACATTTGTGTTTCAGGACAGAGAGTAACAGAGACTCCTCACAACCCATGGGTGTGTTTGACCAAAAAAGAGGGTTATGTCATGGCAGCTCACTGCACTTGTATGGCAGGGTAGGTAATATAACTGCATTGACCATCATATCCAAAAAGTCACATTTTTATCTAACAGTGTTCTCGTCAGATGAGGTCCATGGCAAGAAACAGTTTTAGAAATAATGAAAGTCAAACTAGTACTCACCTGTAAATGTTCCTCCGTATATTTCCAGGGAGGAGCGACCATGCAGTTTGTATGTGGCAAGATAACTGTCTTAATTTTTTTCCTTGGTTCATGTTCTTGTGCTTGATGGTTTCCAGTTGTATTTGTACCTGTTGCAAATGCATTTCTTCTTGTTGATGTTCTTGTTGCAGGTTTTACTTGTTGATGTGTTTCGTTTTCTAGGTAATTTGGAGTTATCAACAGTTCCTGAGAGTGAGTATACTAACACATATCATCATGTAGATGTAGATAATGCTAAAAGAAATGTGTATATAGTAGAAATATTCAAATATCACAGAGACTTCCATAATGAGAAGATAAGGCAAATCTTTCATTGTACTGTGAAGCTGGCCAACTTATCCGTTCCTTTTACCATTAACTCTAAAATTGCTCCTGACTATAGTACCTATAATGTATACTCATTTTTGTTATATTTCAATGTAGATTGGGAGAGGTCTGCAGCCATGTGGCTGCACTGCTGTTCGCAGTGGAGGCCTCCAGGTCTCTTCAGGAAAAACGGACGTCATGCACCAGCAGAAAGGCCGTGTGGAACAAATATTACAAAGATAAGGTCTGTTCATATTTGGGCATTATAATTGAGTAGAATTTTTTTCAATGTCTACAATTTTTTTGCCTAAGTAGACTGTTATAACTTACATTAATGAATGGATTTCTTTGCTTCTACAAAATCATGTGGCATTTACATGTATCCAATTCACAATATATAGCACTACACTATAGATTTACAGCAATATAGTAGATGTTCCTAGCCTGGAGTCCAGCCTTGTTGTGCTTTAGTCCACTCCCAACGGTGGCTACCCCGTCAATGCCATGGGGTAGCGACCTTTGGGAGCGAACTAAAGCACAACAAGGTTGGACTGCAGGCTAAGATGTTCCTCTTTGTAAAGTGTAATATCTGACATGGCCACTGTATAATGCTTTTTCTCACATATATTATTGATAATTCATTTTGTGGATTATTTCTTTCAGGTTGATCCACAAAGGGCTGAGGACATGGACTTTTCGCACCCTAAACATGGAGTCCAGATCAAGAAGGCGCGCCGGAAGCCGCAGTGTGATGTGCCACCACTCAGTGAAGAAGAGGCCGCTTCTGCTTTCTCACAACTGAGGAAGCTGTGTCCCACTGCCAGTGCTGTCATTAAAGAGGAGGAGGACACAGACACAGCATCAGAAGATGAGTCAGATGTCAACACAGAGACGCTTCCCCCTGTGGTATACAGGTCTTGTCATCCAGCCAAAGTCCCTGTTACTAGTGTTAGTGTAGACAGCATCCTTGAGGATGTTCGGTGCAACCCCGAGCAAATCACAAACCTCAACAAAGCTACAGTGGGGCAGTCCAAGTCTGCTTTATGGCGTCAGCAACGCAAGGGTCGTGTGACTTCTACATCCATGCATGATGTCCTTCATGCATCAAACCCCACCACTGCAGTACGGAAGGTCATGCAATATGACTGCAAGGATTTGAGCCAAGTGAGTTAACTGAAAACTAGTACAGTGTACACTTGCAGGAAGCCATTTTTCGTAGGTAATTAAGGCACACAAAGAGACAACATTACCCTGTATATTGGAACATGTACCATAATAATCCCAGAGCAAGTGTAGCTCTGATCTTTATTTGGATTTAAACAATACCAGGAGTCTAAATATTTCTGCAAAGTGTGACAGTCTAAATGTTCAGTCAATGCGAGATAGTGTCATATTAGAGATGTAATTCATTTGTGCTTTCTATGTCAGAAATTCTAAATAGGGAATTTCACTTTCAGGTTCCAGCTATACAATGGGGGATGAAACAGGAGGAGAAGGCAAGGCAACAGTACCTGGAAGCTACCTTGTGCATCTGCAAGGATGTGAAATTGGAGGAAGTGGGGCTCATTCTCTACAAGGATTTTCCCTTCATAGGTATAGCTAATTTTGGAAGATGATGACCCAAACAAACGTTACTGTTCTTGTCAGAAACCAGCATATGGTAGGATGGTAAAGTGTGATAACAATGAATGTGAGTCAGAATGGTTCCATTACAAATGTGTTGGCATCAAGAGAAAACCAAGGGGCCATTGGTTCTGTCCCAGTTGTCAATGCTAAATCCTACTGGACAGTTTGAAATACTAAAAATACTAGTATAACAATAGAAGGCATTTTACAGTTTTATGTCATGTTTTAAAAAACTAATGTAAAACAAGTAAGAATTGTACTTTGTGGTATACTTATTATATTGTAGTGGGCTTCCCAAAAATTTGTTTTGTGTCCCTTTAACATTTTACCTTCAATCTCAGTATTTTGATATACAGAAAAGGCCAGCTCGTGCAGACAACATTGCCATTAAAAATTACTTGATTAGCTTTGGAAGTAAGTTTGTAAGAGCCGCACAGATAACAACACTGTCACTGAGTAGAGGGGCAAATGTTAATGGACAGATTTGGCTGAGAATTTGGAAGTTCTTGATTCTTTCAATTGCACGTTCTACATGAATTCTTAGAGCTGATATCTGTCTGGCATCTTGGACGATACGCCCCGGGAGTTGTGTCCTTCCTGTGGTAAATGGTGGCATAACTAGTGTTGCTCCATGAGAGTCATGAGTATTTGATCCTGCTGACACATGGACTTTAGAGGAGCAATGAAATCACTAACAAGTCTAAACACAAACATAAACAGTGCAACAGTAGGTATTCCAGTGAAGAGCTTGCATTTTGCATCTGTGAGATTGGAGGCTGATGTTGATGATTTCTTGATTTGTTCTTGAAGGTGATCACGTTCTTCCCTAAGGTTGTCAGCTTCACTTTGAAGGGACTCGCAAAACTGTTCCAACTTACATTTCTCCTCTTGTACTTTTGTGAGCTGTTCTCTCAGAGTCTCTACACTTTCAGGAAGGGGGTCTCTCAGAGTCTCTACACTTTCAGGAGGAGGGTCAGCGATCATTTCTTCATCTGAAATAAAGCAAATCCGAAGTTCAATGAAAGTGCTATGTGATTATGAGTGTCATATATCTGAACTGAACTGAATGTTCTAAACTCTGATTCATATGTATGTATTGTTGTTTCAATATTTTACTCATGCAGGTTGCATGCTTCTCTACTTGATTCACATCTATATCCCCACTCCGAAAACCAAGCGGATAAACTTTGTAGCAAGTAGTCTTGTGTGTATGGTATGTGATTCATGTTGAATAAGTGACAAGTGATAGATTTACTTGTTGAGCAAGAATGATAGATTAAACTGTTGATCAAGAATTTATATGTTTAGGATTACTGATTGTATCCATTAGACACTTTTCTTATTCCCTCTGTAATGCCCTTACCATTTAGTGATGTAGGTGGGGCTTCATTCTCTGATGACACCCGCAGCCTTTTTGCTGCACGCATATACCTGCAAACAATGAAGCATGTTGTAAGTTGTAAATCAAAGTTGCATGCTTTGTTTCCTACATACATTCTGTTAGCATAGCATTTAGTGATTACTGCTGTGAATGTTATGAAATATAAAACATTTGACTAGGTGTAAACTCTAACATGAGTAACTTACAGGATCTTTGTGAGATTTAACTGAATCCTTGGTAAAACTTTCATGGTCATCTTCTCAGGCAAGGAGGTAGAGTATAGCAATGTTTCACACAGGCATGAACAGCCTGCCTGCATGAACAGCATGAGCAGTAAATCAAATTTCAATAAAGAAACATTGAAAACCCCAATGTTACCTACCGATCTTTCTTGGCAACTGGGTTTCTTGAACGATTGCAACTTGCTGAGGTTGGGAGGTTAAACAAGCTTGGGACGTAATCTGGATCTGCAGGGTCTTTAGAAGGGTTCCCTGCAATGCAAGAAGCAAAGAACTTGTCAGTATTATAAACATGATTTTAAAATGAGGTGGCAATTGGTCTTGTGGTTAGGGTGTAGGACTCATAATCCAAAGATAAGTATGAGTTGGAATCCCTGATAGGTCACTTTGTTGTAGTGCCCTTGGGAAAGGTACTTAAACCATACTTTACACCTATTTCCTCACTTCACTAAGGTGAAAAATGAGTACCTGGCTTCGGCTACACACCTCGGCATGTTAAACTGAAAGAACCCACCACACTTATCGAAAAGAGCAGGGGATCATCCCGGTGTGAGTGGATCAAACTCCACAGTCTGGTTCTTTCTTTCCCCTGCACTATCCCACAATGGTCCGGACCAAGGTGGAGGTCTACCCGCTGGGGGCCTCCCCACACAATATGCTCCAGTAGGGGCCATCTGGGGGTATTCCCATGTAGATGTAGATGATTTTAAAGACATTTTAAAACATTTGTAGATGTCTTCGTCAATCAGTTAAGTGATGTACGTTATACTTCTGGTATACTATATATGTATACGTCCATCCCAGATACTTTACCACTATTTATAAGTCAGACCCCCCCCTCCCACGTGGACGCGCTGTATACATGTAACATTAATATTCACTATCCTTGATATGGCATGAATCAGCGACAAAACTTACTTAAGCTTTCCGCAGATGTGTAACGAAAAGTACACTATTACATCACGAAAAATGTATTTATGCAAGGGGGACAACAACAAAATATAAAACATATAGATCACAAACCTGAGATGAAATGGTCGCTGCACACTCTCTCGTGGCCTCGTGGTGTCCACGCCGCGGTCGGGTTTTTCTTTCCCTGCTCAAAATCTGACCTTTTTAAGGCTCTAAGCCATGCAGCCCTTCGTCCTGGTTCCGCAGGGATTCTAAAAAACTTCTTTCTACTGCCTTTATCCTTCCGGTTAGTACAATTCAGCGCACAACAACTGGTCGGCATGTTTGCGTTTCCCGCGCGCAACTGGTGGGCGAGGAGGGTTCAGCCCGCTCTCCTCGCCCACCAGCAGCTTTTTGCCTACCATGACGTCACGTGACGTAACCGTGACGTCAGCGCGATCGCTCGTATGAGGAAGTAGAAGTTTAGCTCCGGCCTGGAACCTTCACGACACAAAGTCTTAATTGTCTGCAAGTTTTTTTAGCCGAAATTGCATCTGGGAAGAGGTAGGGTGAAAGGTGAGATGTATATGAAGAATCTGAGACGTCTTGTTACGTCTTATAGGCGAAATATGTGCAGGTTTTGTTGTGTGTGTAAAGTGGCATGCAGGAAGTAAGATCTGAGTAACATTGTTGATGTTTATTTGTAAATTCCTTGAGTAATACTCAGCGATCAGCTAGGTGAAAATGCACATTTCACAACCTTAGGAAGTGGTTACGTCAGGTTTCCTAGAAATAGAAGATGATGTAAGCTGTATTTCCTCAGGACGCGCAGTTTCTTCAGGTGATAGGTACAGGTGGGTACAGGTGCATTGCAGAGATTATTAAGCCCAGGCCGCTGTGATCATAAGGCGGAACCAAACGTGCCGATAGGGACAGAAGATTTTATCTTTATGGTCAGGGTCCCCAGTTAATGTCAACGTGTTGTGTGTTTTTAAGATAGCGTTGTCGACTAAGTCTGAGCACTGTAATATGTAACTTGATAGACATCATTGGCAATAGATTTCTTTCTTAGATATCCAATGTCGCTCTTTAGATTGTGATTATCTGAAAAAGCATTTCCTTCAGTTCCAATCAAGGTTTTCCCTTTGCTGCTATGTGAAAGTATTATTAAAGGGGTCCCTTTCATTGTCTTCATATTTAATTGAAAATTGATACATGTATTATCTATCAATCAGCTCTACTACAATGTTGTTTTTGGTACATAACAGTTACTTGTTTATTCAACTTTCAAGATTTACATTTGTTGTTGGGCCACACCCACTGAGCATAAGAGAAAGTAAGGAAATAGGTTAGGGAGGATCTTATTTCAAATGTATGGCTACGAAATGGCAAGAACCATGTGCATTGGGACAACCTGATTTTAAACAAAAATCTTGGTTATCCACTATGAATGAGCTTAAAAAGCAACATGTATTGAATTTAAAACCTCCTTCTTTAATTTAAATAGTTTGGGTAAGTTTCACCTCGTGTCCTGCCCTCTCGGCTGGACAGCTGGCCAGGGTGGTCACATGGTCACCAAGGGTCAGCTATGGCTGGCATGCTGTCGACACCCTAACCACTGCCCTGGGTATCAGGGGGCTCCTCTTGGGTTTCTGCAGTCTTATGTTTGACATTTGTCTTTCATTTGTCATCAACTGTGCCACGAACCCCTTGGCAGCCTCCTGGCTAATCACCCAGCTGTCAGAAAACCCTTTGCTGACCTTCCAATTTTGGTATGTAATGTTTGTGTGTTTATGACCTGATGTCTTTTCAAAATGTTGTATCGATTATGGGACAGATAGCAATTACAGTAGCTCATTACCATTAAGAATAATTGGAGCACAAATATTTTATTTGTAACTGAATATGATTTCATGGGAAGAACAGTCATATTATGTTTCCTACATATGATATGATCTGAATATGATATGTGGAAGGGAATGATGTGGCCACATGCCACTTAGAATAAACTAACCATCGTTTTTGCATCTTTAAACCTATAATAAAGGGAATAACTTCTGGTGAAAGGAATGCCCTGTAATTGCTCATCATGATCATAGACAGACATTTTGGCCAATCAAAACCTTAAGCTGTAGGGATTATTAGGGATTTTCAAAGGAAATGCCCTTGATATCAGGAAAGCTTGAAAACATCTAGGTCAAATAGGTACTCAAAGTTGATGATAAACTGTATCAGTAGCATGCACATGTGGCAGTTAAGCACAGTAGTAGCATTGATCAGTGAGGATGAATAAATGAAGCTGCCACAGAATGGCCCTTAAACTAAAAGTTAAAGACAATTAATCAGTAACTAGAATTTTTATATCTTTCACGAAATAACCACAATGTCTTCTTTGTTATTACTTCTTTGACTTAGATAAGAATTATTTAGTTCTCTTACAGTATGTTATCAAAACCTAAAGATACAAGTCATCCAAATACATCCTGTCCGGTTATCTTTGTGTGCAGATAAAATGCATGAAATTCAGGGAGGGTTACTGACATCGTTAGATATGATGTTAAAACTGAGAGATGAAATAAGCATGAATTCATGAAACACAATAAATAGTGTCCCTGTAGAATAAGAGACTTACCTTTGGTCCCAAATGCTGAGAGTTTGAATCCTGTCTGTTCATATTGCACACTTAACTTATAATAACTTGCTAATTTTAAGAGTGATTTTAGTTGTATCCTTGAAACCTTTGGATGCCAGTGGTCAATTGTCTACTAAGGAGGAAGCAGAAATCCCTCTTATCTTGTCATACTGTATATGTTGTGTCTGACCTTTGTGTGTGTTTATTACTTACAGCCAGTGTGGTAGCCTTGGACTATAAGTTGGACTAAGAGACATACATGTATTTTACACGTCATTGTTGGCATTCGCATGCATGTTCACCCAGTAATATCATCATTTTTCTTCTTTCAGTGTGTAGCAAGGAACAACTTCTGCGCTGGGGTATTCTTGAAAGATCTGCAGCACTGTAGAGTCACGTCTTCAGGATGGACGTCCTCATGGGACATTAGATCACCACTGGCATGAACAGCAAGGGAACATAGATGCAATGGCAGAGCCAGCAATCAACCCAGAAAACGTGCAATACTTCCACGGACTGATTTCACGCGAGGAGGCGGAGAAGAGCCTGACGGATGCCGGTTGCAGCGAGGGGTTGTACCTCCTACGGGAGAGCACGACCACGTCCAACACGTACGCGCTCTCGCTCTGCCACAGGAACAAAGTCTACCATTATGCAATCACCCGGAACCAGCACGGGATGTACTCCATCGAGGACGGGAAGAAGTTTCCCGGCCCGGTAGAACTTGTGCGTTACCACGAGATCGAGCAGAACGGGCTCCTGTCGTGCTGCAAGATCCCGTGCATCCGTCCGCCCGGCCAGCCCCCGAAGATGGGATGCAGGACCATGGTACAGCAGAATTTGGAAGGCTTAGCTAGGGATGTCCTGGGTCTCCAGGTGATTAAGTGTCAGCTGAAACTTCCAAGAAGTTCAGGAATAAGAGGGGGACTAAAATGGTTTATCTAAATACATATTAACTTTAACAACATTTGCAAGAAAATGCAGGACGTTTCCCTTCATGATAAAGAAAGGGGTAGCCAAGGATAAGCATATTGATAAAATCATGCATAACATGGAAGAAAACCTGGAGGGAATTATTGTCTATCACTGCAATAATTTTTCAGCTTCAAGCTGCAGTAGGTACAGAAAATTCAACAATGTCACATACTAGAGAGCCCAAAATCTATCTTGACCTTTGTCTTACCAACACCCTTCTACATAACCAAAGATTATTGTAATCCATCCAGAGGTCCTTGCTGGTATGCTGACTACAAAAATCCAGAAACAGACAGACAGAAACACAGACATATCCAAAACTATATCCATTTTTTATTGAGATAATCACGAGTCTTGTCTTTACAGAGTACCAAACTGGAGGATGACTTATCCGGCAGTCAGAAGCTGCACATAGAGGAGAAGGTGCTGAAGATCTACCATCTGCAGCCGGACTGTTACTGGTTCCACAGGTGCATCTCCCGCGATGAGGCTGAGAGACGACTGTTGAAGGCAGGGCCATTCGATGGCAAGTTTCTGTAAGTATACAAGGCACGCCAATTGATTTCCTTGGTTATCGGATTTTTAAAGATAAAAATGTAGCAAGTGGACATCATAAAAGCGTAGGGCAGGGAGGAAAACTTGAATGTAACTGTATTCACTACATAAAACTGAGTGCACCAAGGCTTGAACCTGGTCCTGTGGCTTTGTTTTCATAATTTTTTTTTCAGTTTAGCATGTTTTAAATTTTTTTAAAAATCTAAGAACCAATAAATTAATTGGTATGGCCCAAGCTAAAGCTGAAAAATATCTGTATCAGATTATTTTGTGTCAATTTTGTGTATCATACCCGGGCTATACTTATGTGCAATATGAATATTGGTTTTCTGATCAGTCTTTATTTTTCAGTACGGCCCGGAGATTCAAACGAGTGAAACTCACTTATATGCGCCGCTGTCAAAAATTCGACTGCAATTTGACTGGAATGGCATGGTTTATTTCTTTTCAACAATCAGTCACCAATTCCTCCTTGCCTTACAGCATACGAGAGAGAGACGAGCCCGGCACCTTTGCCATTGGTCTGTGCTACGGTAAGGCCATGTACCACTACAGGATCGACAGGAACTCAGACAGCTCGCTGTCCATCAAGGATGGCAGGAGGTTCGGCAGCCTGGTGGAGGTAAGGGAACTACTGCCTAATTATAAGGCTACACTAAACACATTTCCAACTAAAACCAGAAATTCTACATACACCCATATGTGGACTTCATCAGGCTTTTAGGTAGGATTTTATTATAGGGAGTCCAAATTTCTTGGTGAGTTGTGGTAAGTGTAGGGGGTCCGGGGGCATCCACCTTCCATGGTGCAGAGTTTTTGAGAATTTTGAGAAGAAAAAAGGTGTATTCTAAGGTATCCTGAAGAGCAAAAATACTGAAGTAGGAGTAGAAAACTGTGACCATGCATACATGACCTTGTGGCATCCATGGTCAATCAGAATTTCATGCTTGTCAGAGGATCTGCTCTTCAGTGTAAGGGCATTTAGTGTGTCCAATTTCTTGTTATTTTAAGAAAAGCTTGTCCAGATGACACCATGACACATGCCTGGCTAAAAGTAGGGACTATATATATGTAACCAGTATGCTAACCTGTGTAGTTGTTTTACAGATGGTATATCACTACAGTAAGAAGGCTGATGGTTTGTTCTGCCCTTTGGATGAGATATGCCCCAGACCAGGCATCCCTGAACACCTCAGAGGTAACCAAGTTATGTTTCAAAACATACTGCTTTAGATTGAACCTGTAGTGATTGAAGGAAATGTACGTGTATAGCAAAATACTAAAATTGTTTCCCTGTCTAATCAGTGGCTGCTGTAATATCTAGTATCTACTCTTGTCTATGAGAGCTTAAGTCTTGCTTTGTTTGCTCACATGCATATCTCATTCTCACCACTTTAATCACCTTCCTGTTGTGAAGTCATCCATACAGGCAGTATTGTGTTTGTTAAAGTAAAGTCAGCATGGAGAGGGTCAAGTATATATAAATCATTGCACAAGAAATACAGATCTAAGAAGGAGAAACTACTGAACTGAAAGTTCATTTGATAGGCCTAGTCCACGAGTCCACATAAAATGTCTTGCTACAATGTATTAAGTTCTAACAACAAATAAACAATCAGATACTATTCATTGTGTTTGTGTGATAGCATTCATTGTCAGACATTGCCCATGACTTTGCGGACTTTTTTCCCACCATGACGCAAGTGTCTTAAAGTTTATTTTCCTCTACCCTAGGCGTGAAGCTGACGGTTGACTTCAAACCCCCTGCGCTGGACAGGAAACTGCCAGAGCCCCCCCTCCCCCAGCGACCAGACAGCCTCTCTCCGAACAGACCCCCTGCTCTCCCAGTCAACCCCCCTGGACGCACCCCCAGTCAGCGTAAAACGAGCTTACAGACTCCCGCCCACCCTGCACAGGTATGACTTAAGTTTCATGCTATAGTGAGTAAATAAATGTACAGCTACAGGTATTAGTTTTATTTCAGGCTGATGTTTATGCATTTCATGTTAACGCTTGTTCCCCTTTATATGCAGGGTAACCTATATCTGTTGTATTCAAAGCTATTTAGGGATATCAAGTCAAAGGACGGTGGTTTCAAACTGCAATATTTAACTGTCCCTTGACTTGAATTTTCTTTATCCTTAGATGCCCATTTTGAATACAGTAGATACAGATTAACCCATGAACACAGTTGAACAAGCATTTCAGAGTTTTGTATTAAATCTTATTTTGCTGAAACTTATATAGTACCTTGAATGTTCATTTCCTTTATACATATGAAGTAGACAACAAGTAAGCTATGAGAAGCCAACTGATCAGCATACATTGTGTAAGCTCCTGCATGAATGGATCATTCTGATATTTAATTTAGATATGTTGACAGTTAGGTAACTTGCTCATATCTTTCTCCTGCTGTTTTCTTGTGTGTGTGTTATGATCAACGATCTGGTTTGCTCCATCAGAAGTGGATGCAGAAGCGACGCAGTACCGAACCAGTGCTGATGGGACTGTTTGGGAATCATGTAGGATTATTTAAGTTTGCACTGCCAGCTGTAGAGGTGGGGCACTGTAAGGCCTTCAGGCACTGGTTTAGGTTGCTATGTGTTTTCTTTTGGCAATACTCCTTTTCTGCTGAGGTAGCAACTGTTGAACAACCAAAACTCTCGTTTTTAGTAGTTCAAATAACGAGAGGATATTTTAAGGCTTAGCTTGGTTTTCTTTGCTTTAAATTTCAAAGTAATTTCAAACCATGCAGAAATATGCTTTACATCATGGATCATATTCTAACAATTAAGTCCTAAGTCATATCCAACTTTGGTCACTCAGTGGTACATGTATAGTTTATCATCTGTTCAACAGTTGCCATACAGTGAAAAGAGGGCCTTCTTAGATTATTATAAGGTGGCCTGCTTGGATCTGTGACATAAATACTGGAATGTGAGACATCAGTAAGGTTATGCATTGGTTCAGAACTGGTGATTGCCTTTGTGCTGTGTGAAGGACAGTCTACATAATTTACTAACTCAGTACTAAACATACATTTGTCTCCATCTGAGTAACAAGCATTTCATTTCAGTGTGTGGAGACTACTGCATACGGGAATGGTGGCAATAGATGGGTGCTACCTTTAGCTGCCTGGTGCACTTAAATATTGTCTATGGATTTAATTTTTCATGGTGAAAATAAGGCACCTCTGCAATGCATGATAGTGACAGCATTGACTATCAATTATATTGTGATACATTTTGATCAATTATTTTATTCTGTGTAGTTGCTTGTGAAAAAATGTTTTGAAATGTTTCTCAGTCGGAGTTTCAATAATCAGTGCATGTTAGTGTTTGTAAGTACATGTTAAATATTGTAATGCTAGTTCACCTTTATCTGTGGGGTAACCTATATCTACTGTATTTTAAAACAGTTTATTTAGGCAGGCTCATGTAGGAATATTAAGTTGATGGACACTTTGCAAATAACTGCTATATTTTGAAAATATTGAAATCTAAAACCACAGTCCATTGACTTGATATCCGTAAATACCCTGTTTTTAAAAACAATTACCAGAGGTTACCCAGCGGATAAAGGTGAACTAGTGTTTAAATTCAGCAAATCAAAGAAATCTTATCAACATATTGCCTATAATAGTGCTGTCTTTGGCCAGTCATAGACTATCAAGATTAATTTAAAAGGACTTTGTATATGTATCCGACAGATCTAAAAGCGATGTAATGTGTGGTATACAGATGTAAGAATAAGTGCAGAAAGTAACAAAAGTATCTACTCTTTTTACAGGATGGACCTCAGGCTGGGAACAGGCCCAGGAGCCCCTTGCTGCCCCCCTCCCCCCGGGGCCTGCATAGTCCCAGGTCCCCTGTGTCCCCCATGGCCCAGCCCGGAATGTCTTTGAACAGCTCTGCCATCACTAACTCCGTCTGGGATGAGAGTGACCCAGGTGAGCTATATAATGACGATTGTATACTCTTAACAACTGAAAACTTCTAAGTTTAAAGCTTCCATCTCATGTGAAGGACCATACCACTAAAAAAAAGGCTTATTAGCTATGCCTAAAGTTTTGTACCGGATGACAAGTCAGTAATTTATGTTGGAAAATATGGATTTAAAGGTGCTTAATTTTTTTCCATATCTCAGTTGTTTGAAGCTCGATTCCTAGAATCCCAGCCCAGACATTGAAGTGTTCTTGAGAAAGGCACTCGAACAACTTCTGTCACTCCACCCAGGTGTAAAAATTAGTACCTGGCTTTGGTTGGCGAAGTAAAAAGGTTGAAGGAGAAGGATGGCTTCTGCCTTTCACTACTGAGTTGCAGACTTCACTGTCAGTGGCCTAAAAAGGGTTATGTCAGATTAATGTTACATTTTTATAGAACACTGTTCTTTTTTTAACCTGTATAGCGGACCAGCTCCCCCCAGTGCCACAGAACTGGGTGTACAAGAAGGACACCCCCCCTATGGAAGCCATGGGCTGGGAGAGTCCCTACAGTGATGTCACACTACGGGAGGGGAGGAAACTGGAGTTAGACCCCTCACGGCTACAGCTCAAAGAGAAACTGGGTTTGTCAGCTGGCACTTTTTTTATTCACTCTTTTATTTTGTTTAACAGCATTGGCTAATCATTTAGTTTTGCTAGAGTAGAACTGTTGATATTACACACCATGTGTGCATGCATGCTTGTAGATAAGTATGATAGGTTCTTTGCTATATGCTAATGGTTCGACTTTTCACTGAAAGACAGACTGTTCTGGAAGTCAAACTTTACTTGCTGCACCTCATAGAGAATGGTTAATTATGATGATGATGATGATGATGAATGGTTCGACTAGAAAAACAGCCCAGAGAAAAGTCTCTGAGGAAAACGTTTCTCATAGCTGTAAAACATTTTGTGGTACTTTCATTTTGTATGCCTGTGCTGTTGTTCTTCTTTATCATAATATATACTAATGGCGTGACTCTCCTTTCAAGGAAACTGGCTGAATGTTAAGTCCCCGTCATTGCAACAAATATAACTTATTTCTAAGTCCAGAAAAAAACAGCATATCTCTGAAGAACATGTTTCTCACAGCAGTAAAGCATTTTGTGGTACTTTCATTATTTGTTCATGTTGTTGTTGTTGTTTTGTTTAGGCGCTGGGAACTTTGGCTCAGTACTGAGTGGGACATACCAGCTGGGTAGGAAGACCATAGAGGTGGCCGTCAAGACGCTGAAGACGGAACAAGTACCCAACGAGGAGGTAGGGCTACTATAGAACTGTCCTGTCCCTTCCAATTTTCCAATTCCTTCCAACTCCAAGTGTCCGATTTTCCTCCATCTTAATTTTGAATAGAGCCTTTCTTTAAAAACCTAGAGTGTTTGAATGGACTGCATAGTACAAAGATATTTAACATGAGAGACCTATGAAGTGAAAGGAACACAAAAACAAACAGTGTCACTCGTCTGACTGTATGTGGCTTTCTTGCAGTCAATGATCTTGAGATACCACACATAAACACTGCTTACATCAAGCAGCCCATACAGATTCCTTCATATGAAGATTGAGTGTTGTTGATTAATCAAAATGAGTGTTGTTTACTAGTATTCTTGATTACCTGTTGTTATTTACAGCCTGAGATTCTGAAGGAAGCCAACATGATGAAGGACCTTGACCACCCCCACATTGTGCGGATGATTGGCGTGTGCCACGGGGAGACCATCATGCTCGTGTTGGAATTAGCTCCACTTGGGCCGCTCAACAAGTACCTGAAGAAGAATGCGTGAGTGTTGTCTGGATGGTTAGGAACAACACGGGCAGTGTCTGTCTTTATATCAATCTGTCAGGGACCTCTGCGGTAGTGCAATGTCTAATCCACTGCATGAAGTACTGTACACTTCTGCTACTACTAGCGCATGTGCATACAGTATCTTGTTGTTGTTTCGTCAAAATACATTGCATACAACTTAGATTCAGGGCTGTCTCCAGCTTTAATTTTTGTAGTCTCACTCATTGTTTAGGAGCTCATCTTGTTAATTTGCTATGTTAAATCTGTCATTTCAAGCCTAGAAAAATAAATTTTCGTCAATTTGCGTCAAGTTTGGATTTTTGGGAGGGAATGATTGATTTTTCAACAAGCAAATTTAGGGGATGGAAAAGACGGGTCCTGGAGACAGCCCTGCTTTAAGAGGAACAATATGCATGAAAACTATTTATTTATTTATTATGAAAGCTGTAAATGAAAGATTACCCTTACATGATATGCAAACATGACCTTACATGCTTACATTCCAGTGATGTGCTATTTTTGTGTACATGCTGAAAAGGGTACTCTCCAAGCAGAGGTTAGGCTCCGGCTGTTTTTTAAACGTTTTTTAGTCGTTTTTATCAGGCTTTCTATTTTGTATTTTATCTTCCTGTGTCAAAACCTGTGTTTGGTTGGCGTACTTCAAGAAAAATGACAAAATAGAAAGCCCGATAAAAACGACTAAAAAAAACGTTAAAAAAACAGCCAGAGCCTAACCTCTGCTTGGAGAGTAGAAAAGGGTTCAAGCTCAATTCTCTGTTGCCCTGTTCCGGTAGCTCTGTGCGTCCGGAGAGAATAGTGGACCTGATGACGCAGGTGGCTGAGGGGATGGCGTACCTGGAGAGTAAGAACTTTGTCCATCGTGACCTCGCTGCCCGTAACATCCTGCTGGTCAGCGAACTCTTTGCCAAGATCTCCGACTTTGGCATGTCCAAGGCCCTTGGACTTGGAAGTGACTACTACAAGGTACATAACAGTCTTTGTCCTGTCTGATTGAATACATAGGATTTCTGATAATCTTAATTGGAAATGTACACGCATTAGAAGCAAATCAATTCTTAACTGTCTTTAGGCAGACCTTTGCATCCCACATTTTCTTATGACTTTTTTCAGATTGCAACAGACAATACAATATGTCTTTAAGACCCTTTTATGCCCCTTTTTTTTTATTTTAGAAAATTGATGTGAATGCCCCCCCCCCCCCCATGTTTACATTACACAATATCTTATCTTTCATGATTGTATACAATGATGTCACTTTCAGACGGACACTGCCGGCAAGTGGCCCCTGAAGTGGTACGCCCCGGAGTGCATCTACTACTACAAGTTCAGCAGTAAAGCAGACGTGTGGAGCTATGGGGTGACACTGTGGGAGGCCTTTAGTAATGGCAGGAAGCCCTATGCTGTAAGTGCAAAAGTCTGAATTGCAAAACTTATAAAATGACAAAAGGATTAAACATACCAGTTCTTTGTTGGAACAAGCAGTTTTTGCTGTTGGCCGTTGCTCATTGGGGACTTTTGTTTGCATCTTGTAACTGCTTGGTGAACTGCCTTAAGGTGGAGAGGTGGAGCACATCAGTTTGGTAAGATAAAGTACAAATTTTGTATGACCAGACTGATACAAATCTAGGTTTCATCCCATCACAGCAGGAATGGTCCATTCTCTTATCGATAAGTGTGATAGGTTTTTGAAATATTGTTAACCTCAAACACTGCTGTGTATTCTATCATTAGCTATAGTCTTGCAGCTCAACGTCAGGAACCCTAGCCATGCATCTGTCTGTTATTTGACTTTATTCAGATTACATTGCAACAGGAATAATACAATGTTGACACTAAACAGCTAACTGATATGGTGACATATACGAGCGATCGCTGTTGTTGTTTACATCCGGAGTATTTGATGGCTGGGGCCTACCAGGACATCAGTAGATTGGATTAAGAATTGATATCTAAATTAGCAGATCAAATTATTGGTTTATATGTAAATCAATCTTTTGCCAAACACCTGCTTTTTGCCTACCACTTCGTCACTGTGACATCATCGCGATCGCTCGTGTAGATATAGTACAAAAATGAACAAATATTAGGTTGAATAAAATCCGTTTTTGTTCTGTGCAGGGCATGAAGGGGCAGGACATCCTGACATGGATCGAGAGCGACCGGCGTCTGGACCGGCCTCCCACCTGTTCCGAGGAGGTGTACGCTGTCATGAGGTCCTGCTGGCAGTACAAGTAAGGCCAGAACATTCCACTTTCATCTCATGGGGAGGTCATGTCATCACTGACATCTTGTACAGACTGTAGTTTATTTCTTGGGTGTGTGTGGGGAGGGGGGTACTGAAGTGTGTGGTTTGACTGTAAACACAATAACTCAAAAGGAAGAGGTTATTATATTTACAGCTTCCCTTCAATTGGAACTTAGTTTCAAAGTACAAATTGCATGCCGAAGAATCATATGGGCTATGTTTTCTCATATTGCAGTAGATTGCTATCACTAGTTCACATTAATCCGTGGGGTAACCTAAATCTGTTGTTTTCAAAGACGGGGTATTTAGGGATGTGAATGGACACTGGTTTTGTATGCACTATTTTCAAAATATTGCAGTTTGAAACCACTGCTGACTGTTAACTTGACATCCCTATATACACTGTTTTTAAAAACAATGAAAATAGGTAACCTTGCTGCTGCTAAATGCAGATAAAGGTACACCAGCATTACAGAGGGACATGCATTTTACCTTCTTTGACCTTTCTTTGAAAAAGTGAATTCTAAAAAAAGGCAAAACATCAATGATAATTATAGATTGTTTATTGATTGCAGTTCCATTAATCTCCAATGATCATGCAAAGATATAAAAACTTAAGGATTTCATTGCTTAATTTCATCTATCTATGTTCCAGAGCCAAAGATCGACCAACATTTGCGGAATTGTCAGCCACCATGAAGGACCTTCAGTACCAAGTACAGCAGGGTACCATACTGGCAGGGCTGGAGCCAGGGGAATCCAGCTTGTAACCAATCAGCACACAGCAACACCACCAAAGAGCCAATCAGGTGCCACCAAAGATGCAGTGTCCAATCAGGGATGATCAGGTTCAGAGAACAATCATATGGCCAATGAGGATGAAAGGTTCTCAACCAATCAGAATTGTTAGGGAAAACAAAGGTTGGACATATCGCTATCCAATGCAGTGCTGATACAAGAGACACTGAATGTAAATATATTAAACTATCAATCAATTGATTGTAAAAATGGTAGAAATACTGGATATTCAGATGTTATTTTTAACACTTTTGTTATTCCTGCATACATAGATTTACTGTCACTATATATATTCTAGACAGACGGATGGGTACTGTCATTTCGCCCTCGTAAGATTTAAGTATTGCCATGATCCATATACCAAAAGTGGCTGGGCGTGGGCGTATTTGCATACTGTCAGCATTGTTTCTGCTCTTATTGCCTAGATGCTGCTTGAGTGTAGTTACCAATCATTTTATGCAATGTAGATTTTAAAGGAGTACAATGCTGAAAATATCATGTTTGAGGGAAAATGATTGAGTGTGTCTAGAAGTTTCATGTAAAAATTAGTGCCTTCTAATCTAAGATGCCACTGTCAAATAAAGAATGTAATTGGACCATTACGCAGGGTAGTCAGTATTTGTAATAAGGGGATGAAGCACAGGGTGATATTACCTTTGTACAGAATAACTGATAGAGGTGGCCACTGTAAATATCACTATGTGAATTGACATTTAAGGAAGCACCTTTCACTTTGTTATAGCAATGGAAAAATCTTACCTCCCCTTCCTTATAGGCAATAGTGGGGTAAAGCTGGGCATCCATCTCGTAGGACATTTTCTCATGCAAACATGTGATTTGTCTGATCAAGGACATTATCGAAGCCTTGGTCTGATGTAATAGAATGGGTCAAAAGCAGATGGTAAATTAGCTGCTGTTCATGGGGCATTACCAAATCAGTTTTTTACACAATCATGACAATACATTCTTCTGTCGATGTTCTATTTTTTTGGTAAAGGTAAGCAGTAAGTAGGGCCAAAAAGATAATTTTTTTTTATGATGGATTTAAAGTTGGAAGTTGGAAGTTAAAGCTCCAATTGTGTTGTCCTGCACCAATACAAATGAGTTGTAATGGTAGATTGGGGGGGTATCGACACAGCAGGGCTCTAGCCAGCTCAATTTTTTTTTCCGTCAGCCAATTCCCATTGTTGCGAAAACACTATTCCTGGAGTTAGAGAGACTGAACTGATACCTTGAAAAACGGGTTTTAATGAGATTATCGTATGCGAAAGGGCGCCAACACACATTGTCAACAATCATAACAATAGCAAAACAAACAGTGTGTGGCTTTTACGGCCGTGGACGGCGTCCCCAAGCCGCCTGTAGCTTCCACCAAGGAGCTTTAATCAGATTTTTGTCCGTCAAGGTTGACGGATTGGTTTTAAAATTTTTTCCGTCACACGCAGCAAATTTCTGTCAATTGACGGAAAAACAGATGCTGGCTAGAGCCCTGCGACACAGTAACCCAGGTCTTAAAGATTCTGGGGCCCTTAATATCAGCCTAGCTCTATGGTCTCCTTTGGGTCCTCTGCATCTACCTATATTGCCATTAATCAAGTATGTGGATATTTTGTTTTCTTATGTGAATATATGACATTCTTTATATGTGGGCCTGAAAATATAGTGTGTCAACATTGGGAAAGGTTTTATATTATATCAGAGAGGGGGCACTGTAAGGCTGCAGCTGACTAGATACTAGACGTTGTCCCAGATTTTTCTCTGAATATATTTTGAAGTAGTAAAAATGATAATGATTATGAAGCAGTTGGTACTATAGATGATGAAAATTGTATTTTATACCGCAACCTTAGAGGGGAACTTTGGATGTCTAGGTTTATCATGAAATTTGGCTAAAATGTAATGATGGCAATCTTATGTGGCAGCAAAATTGAATTTGGTTAATAAAGTATTTTCATTTGTGCTAAATCAGAGTAGGAGTTTTTATTAAAATTTTGCACTAAGATGCAGAAACACGTTGATGATATTTGTATTACTTTAAAAAAGATGTATTGTTAACTTTACCTTTGGTTCCCTATCCTCTCTTTACATTCAGCAGATTTTGGGAAACCCCTGTGATGACTTGTAACCAATTTCATAACTACAACTGAAAGATATGGGAAATTGAAAAGGAACAATGCATAGCCCACAATATCTTTTATTCAAACACGAAAAGGGTTATTTTTGAATAGAAAAAGTACCAAGAATTTTGTATGATCACCTATTCTACGAATAATGAAGTGGTTGATATATGAAACCCTGTGGATAAATGTTCATAGAGGTACACAGACGTGATTGTCTACAGGTTGCAAAGGTTAATGTATTAATGACTGTAATTACTTTCATTCATTTGACATTTCCAGTTGATATACAATCTGCTTTGTAAGACAAGCCCATTGGTTATGGACCATGTATTTATTCCATCTTAGTCAGGGACATATCCGAAACTCATCTTCTGTTTGTTATTGAATTATGAAGTAAAGAAGCAGGTGGTCAAGCTGTACCATTTTCAAACTCATACATTGTTTTCAGTAAATAGCTGAGAATTTCTACCTGTGGATAGAATGGAAGAAATGATGTATGGACAAGGTGATAGTAAGTGACAGGAAAATAGTTGTATCTGTGGTCTTGTACACTTCCTGAATTTTGTGCCTTCTGAATTCTTTCGAAATAAATATTTCATGTATTTTATGAGCATTTGTTACAACTACCAAATAAATTGTAAGGGTACATGTACTTGTTTTGCATTTTTATTTCACCCTGTGCTACTGCTGCATGTACTTCTAACTGCATGGAATCAGTAACGTTAATGTTGTATCTTCCACTGTTATATTCATAATCATATGGGATGTAGCTATGTCAACAGTCACAACACGAGAAAAATATCATATCCCTTGTCCTGAAAACTCTTTGCACACAAACACACCTGTCCCTGGTGTTGAAAACTACCCTTCCCACACAGGTAAACACACCTGTCCCTGGTGCTGAACACCACGGATACTCAGGTGAACACACCTGTCCCTGGTGCTGAACACCACGGATACTCAGGTAAACACATCTGTCCCTGGTGCTGAACGCCGTCCACACACAGTACAGCCAAACATGCCTGTCCCTGGTGCTGAACAATATACCCACACACAAACGAGAAAAGACAAGGGCTAGTTACTAATAATCAATAGAAGTTTAACCATCATCAACAATCTATTATCATAATACCGGTGTGACAGCGATCTCGCCCCCCCCCCAGCGATCTCGCGAGATCACTAGCATTTTCGCCCCCCTTTAGCGTTTTCGCCCCCCCCCCCCCAAGAGCAGCTGGTTACTTCATATTACAGGTGCGCTACCTGGTACTATACTGCACCTGGGGAGTAACGTATATGGTGTGTTACCTGGTACCTATATGGCACCTTATTACCGTACCGTAAGATGTCATACCTTGAAAGTCGATACTATATTGTTCGGTGCAAACATGAAAAAGACAATTTTTTGCAGCTGAGGTGGCATAAAAACAGTGCTACTGCGAACGTATAAATCAACACTGTCTATGGTACGGAATACGTCAGCTATATGTTTTCAATTTGTCACAGTGTTTTCTTTCTTGTGCTGGAAAAATTTCCAAAGCACTAACAAAAACACACGTGAATAATAGTTTCTCATTATAAACACTATCTACGCGCAAGTTGATATAGCTGTTGCTAAATGCTACACAAACACTGGTAAAGTACCAGTCTTAAGAAACACGGGTAAATGCATCAGTTCCTACATACTAGAAAAAACAGTCATGTTGGAGGTGAAGATATCCCTTGGCCAGGTGCATATACCAAAATGTGCGTTATTCTAATTAATACCTAATATTTGCATAATCAATAAAGACATTACATAGTTCTTTTGTGGTCACTTCATGGTAGAGACTTCATATTGGAGATATATACGTTGCTTAAGGACAGGTGAATACAATGAAATACATCTTATGTCAAGACTCAGGTATATGCAATAATGGGAATACAAAGGACCCAACCCTCCTTGTCTGAAACAAGTTCAACTATCTTATTACCATGTAATTACGTTAATATTGATACTATGAATGCAGTTATGTATCAAACTCGTGTACTTATATCATTCTGAAACTGCATTTTGTGATTTATACCAATCAACTTCTAAAATGTCATGTAAACCCGTTTTTTTGGGGGGGGGGGCGAAATCGCTAAAGGGGGGCGAGGTAGGGGGGCGAGATCACTAGCCGGGGAGGGCGAGATCGCTAGTGATTTCGCCCCGGGGGGCGAGATCGCTAGTGATTTTGCCCCCGGGGGGGCGAGATCGCTGTCACACCGGTACGTTTACGACGATTTCTCTAGCCATACTGATTTGACAAATTGTCAACGCATCATTTTCTCCAGTTACATGTTGCTATTATAGGTTACCCTTGCCACTTCTTCTATGTAACTTTTCTGCCACTCTTGTCCTGCTAAAAGCGCAATATTGTAACTGTAACACGCCGCGGAATTACACGGCGAACGGGCGCGTGGTTGGGAGGGGGTAAAAATACCGGCCGGAAGAAACACGGCACAATTAACTGTCGCTATGCACCTTTATACATCCTCTGATGTTCCTTCCTTTTCTGTTAGTAAATGCATAAAACATAAACCTGCATGAGCATACAAAATGTCATGAGAAAACGGACCTATACTGTCAAGAATTTTCATTTAACTTCTGTCCGTCACAACCGCTATGACATAACACTTCACTGCTAGCGTAGATATAAAAATGGCGGGAAAATGGCTGCGTACGTTCAATTTTGCCCATTCAGTCGTAGATCCGGGCTATTATGCAACGGTTCTTCACACTTTTACATGAGTTGTAGGTCACCAACAGAAATTCAAGATTGTTGTTGAATCATGTTCGTCTTGTGCCGTGAGCATGTGTAATTATGATCTACAAATCTGGCAATGAATGTGACAGTGTGTTCGTCCCACGACGAGCTGCCTACCCCGAAAAAGATACTGAAAACTTTTGGCCTTGTTGTCTTTGAATGCATTGTTATCGATGCTTTGTAAATGATGTATTGGACACCTAGATGTCTGAAGTGTGCACACCTCAGAAATAACTATTGTTGCATGTATATACCTCGCATGTTGCGAGGTATATCCAAGAACCGTGGATTGATGAACTCCACAGCTGTGGAGTTCATCACTATGTTGATGAAATCCACAGCTGTGGATTTCATCGGTAGAATGATGATGAACTCCACAGCTGTGGATTTCGTCGATATGTAGTGATGAAATCCACGGGCATTCCGCCGTTAATACTGACATTTGGCTGTGGACTTCATCAGTATGTAGTAATGAAATCCACGGGCATTCCGTCGCTAATACTGACATTTGGCCGTAGACTTCATCAGTATGTAGTGATGAAATCCACGGGCATTCCGTCGCTAATACTGACATTTGGCTGTGGACTTCATCAGTATGTAGTGATGAAATCCACGGGCATTCCGTCGCTAATACTGACATTTGGCTGTGGACTTCATCAGTATGTAGTGATGAAATCCACGGGCATTCTGTCGCTAATACTGACATTTGGCTGTGGACTTCATCAGTATGTAGTGATGAAATCCACGGGCATTCCGCCGCTAATACTGACATTTGGCTGTGGACTTCATCAGTATGTAGTGATGAAATCCACGGGCATTCCGCCGCTAATACTGACATTTGGCTGTGGACTTCATCAGTATGTAGTGATGAAATCCACGGGCATTCCGTCGCTAATACTGACATTTGGCTGTGGACTTCATCAGTATGTAGTGATGAAATCCACGGGCATTCTGTCGCTAATACTGACATTTGGTTGTGGACTTCATCAGTATGTAGTGATGAAATCCACGGGCATTCTGCCGCTAATATTGACATTTGGTTGGCTGTGGATTTCATCAATATGATAGGGGTGAAATCCACGGGTATTCCGTCGCTAATACTGACATTTGGCTGTGGATAGTAAAACGCCCTTTCACTAATACTTTTACACAGAGTAATCTATTTTAGCTGATTTATGTCAATCGATTGTGTGATACAATATTAATACAGATACCATTTGTAACAATTTGAATTGATTGACTATACAGAGCTAGAAGTACGAAATGTTACTTTGAAAGTGATTTGCACAAAGCTAGAATGGCTTTATTGGATCGTGGAGTATATTATTGACAATACTAGTAAACACAACAGACATAGCCTCCAACAGACTCAACACAATGTCATGTAAAATATTTCTGGTACATTTCTAAGTTAAGCTGGATTCAAAAGACAAACACCTTTACTTTGTGCATCATATATTTTAGTCGCATGTTTGTGACTAGTGACCTTCTGTTTAATGATCGACGTGCAGTCTAATAACTGTTATCAGACTGCACGTCGATTAGCAAATGAAATGCAACCCCTTTATACTCTTGTAGACAATTAGAACCTGGGCCAAAATACAATTGTAAGTCATAATCGTAAACCCTTACCACCCAAGCCACAAAGCACAACATTGGGAAGCAGTGCAGTTCTGATGTATACAGTCTGCTGGTTTAGTATTGTTTGTGATTGATTGAAGAACAAAAGAGCATAATAAGCAATTGGCCTTCTCTGGCTGGGAAAGTTGTCTTGCTAAAGCAAGAAGCTTTTATCAATCTTGATAAAAGCTCCTTATGCTAAGGGACCAAGAACCCGATTTCCACCTCATACAAGGCACACATTCGTAACTTCTTTTCATTTGTAGATGAAACACAATTAGAACAAACAAGTAGCGTAAGAGGAAAGTTACATGGCTGGAATAAATGTGTAAACATTACAAAGTTTGGACATGACTTTACAGGCGGTCTCACAGCGCCACCTATCTACACTAGTTGGTATTGCAACATGTCCTTCAAGTCATACACAGTGAGATACTGTGCTGGCCGGATGTTTGCGGGCATTTTTAGCATCTTTCTTGAGAGAGTCAATACACTCCAATCAACTCTGATTTGCAGGGAGTAAGTGCGTCTTTATTCATTAGAATATTTCTTTTATATGTCTTTCGTTTCTTTTGTATTCAAAGACGAATTTTGTACATAAAGATGTATTTCTTGTTTGGACAAGCCTTTTTGTCGCAAAAATGAGGATCTAGGAACAAGAAAGTTTTGTGTATCCTTTAGGCTGGTGTATCTTTAAGAAGAAAAGCGCCGTTAAACGGCTGAAATCATCATTGCAGGTAAACCCGCATCCACAGGAAGGTTTTCTTTGTAACAGGGTAAATAACTAACCTCAAGAAGGTTTTCAACCTCCTTGCTAACCTTAAGTTTAATTGGGCATCAAACGCTGGTCAACTATAATTATGCCATGGTTAGATTGATATAGTGGAAGATTCATACCACCACACCCATACCCCGCGTCCCAGACAGGTGATGGAGGGATAAGGAGTGCGGAAAGTCTCCATCCCTGAGCAGAGAGCGAGGCGAGTACTTTTCCCAAGCCATAAGAAATTAGAGAGGATGGTTGGGTGTTTAGGGTAAAGATACCTTCTTCTTTATATCTCAACACCCTCATACCATTCCTACTGTCCCTAATTGACCCGACTTTAATTTTCGCCTGTTTCTGCCAACCACCTTTTTATCTTCCTCCCCAAAGTCAAACTGTGCGCCTTTTTTGTGATAATATCTTTCCCTTTTATACCCCTGCACTCATTAGCATACGTGTACATTTGCATAACTCCTCTGATTGGTTACCCTCCAAAATTGAGTTAACTAACCACCTGTCTGTGGCGCGCGGGGACAGGTGTGACGCTGTGAATAGTACACAAAGATTATTCTGTCTCTTTGCATGTAGTTCTGGTCACCACTGGCTGAGCTTGTCCAGGTAGACCCACGGGCCAGATCTGACACATCGTCTTGTTGGGAGACTCGTGCAGTAGTTTCTAACACCACAGCTTATGATGAGCACCAACCTCTTCTGTACTGCTGTTCACGGGACATGGAAAAACAATGTCAGCAAGGCCACGGCAGGTAAGTTTTATGGATGACGACATCATTAATTTTAAACATGTAGCCATGACCGTAGTTGTAGAAGGGAAACTAGTTCGATGTACATGTAGTAGTCAACTTGGTGAATGATACCAGTCTTCCAGACTTTGTGCATCGATCTTGTATGGCCTGTTTGATGTGATACCATCCAAGTTACTTTTGACCATGACGGATGCGGGTTTTCCTGCAATGATAATTTTAACCGTTGGGCGGCGCTTTTCTTGTCTTTGCCATAGGATGCACTCCCTTGGCGAAGCAATCTTGATGCTGTTTCACGGTCCACTCTGCAATGACGAGAAGACATATTCAAACCAGGTAACATCGTTATTGTCTGAAGAGTCAAATTAAGCTGATGATATCCCTACTAACTGCTATAATCCAAGTTTATTTTTAGTTGAAAATACGCCCTCTTTAGAGTATCAATCTATTCATGTAAAACTACAATCCATATGTTAACAGTTGCAGAAGCTTTATTCTTTGAATCAACGTTTGAACCTCATTAATAAGATAGAACCATAGACATTATCAACAAAGGGGCACAACCTTAGAAGATGAGCAACACGTATAGACAGCGGAAGTTGTAACATTCTATTACAATCTGGGTTCGTATGATTATCTTAGAGACGTAGAAGTGACGGCCCAGAATTGCATGGAATGGCGCAGGATGGTCCACAAGAGACGTTGCCTTGATGCAGACCACTTGACACAACGATGAAGAGACCTTATCAAGTATCAAGTAAGTCAGTATGATTATCTTACGGTTATCTGACGGGTTTTTTTTGCGAGTTACTGTGTGAAGGAAAGACAAAGTTATGTTTTAGATAATTGATGTGACGTGTCATAAAAGCGTGACTTGAGCCCCTAACGTTTTTCTGCATCAAAAACCAGGATCATCCCCAGTCCATTCTACTCCACAGCTGCATAACAGTCGAGCCTAACGATTTTCTCATCGCATCAATGTGCGCAGTTACAATAAACCTGCTTCCATCAAACATAAATCATGTGTTGAGCTATAACTTGTTATGCTACGTGTTATTCAACCATATTTTATCCAATGTGATATCCTAGTCTGTTTTATCAAGCCCCATCCTATGGAATTCCAGTCTTGTGCCTCACGCTAATGTGCCTAGTGCCTCATGCTAATTTTTGCCATCGGAATCACAGCATACAGCCCTCTTCACCGCATGGATGCCACACACTTAGTCTTCTAGCGAAGTGGCATCATGACTCGCCACATTGTTCCCGAATTTTCCAATAGCATTGATACATTACATCCTTTACAAACATTATGTGTCATAGAAAGAAAGATTGTTACTTCCATATTGACGCACTAGCTGCAATTAGGTTGGAATTTGATCTCCCATTTTTTAGTTGTAACTGCGTTTAAGTTGTGGACCTGGAAGATGTATGTCAATACACAGCTGTAAACCCTTTCAAATCCTTCTATGACTGCAAATCCTTTTGACAGTTAGGTATCTATAGATTACATCAAATAGCTGGGTGATTTCGGGCGTAAATGACGTTATAAAGCCCTCTTGAGATAGGATGTCCCCATTGACGTACTTGGGTGTTTATCTCTTGCGCTATATAATGGGGAATCTTGGTCTTTATTGCGCTGCATTGTATAGACCTAAGTCGCATTGGCTTTAAGAGAGATGGCTAAAAGCACCTCATTTGAGCATGCAGATTATGGCCATTGGTCATAAAGTAAGAAACAAGGACTCTCATCACTAATGAGTTGTCGTGGCTGGTTAAGACTATATTTCCCTAAAACAAAACACGAACATATTTCAATATATACTATGTACAATATGATATGTACTATGTACATACAGTAATATATGTATAGATCTGGTATCTACAAGGCTGTCCTGATGAACCCGTATATATACGGGATGCACATATATGATTCCTGTAGGTGGGTTCAGTAAATACAGGTTTGTGGCATTTCTTACCACAGGAAACCGCATTGATCTGGAAGTCTGCAGCAGCAGCACAGAATAGGTCACGTTTTACTGATCAGATTAAACAACCAGCTTAGGAGGGTTAAATTGACAAAAAAAGTCTGAGCAGGACAAAGGATCACAAAGGTCATAAACTTAGAACATGCGAGGGCAAGAGAAGTAGTATGGGGATTACGACCCCTATATCCACCTACCAGGTGGTGAATATCTACCTTCCCAGAATGCATCAATACACATTCAACAATTCACACCCCAGATGGCTTACTGTGGCCCACAATCATATAGATTTCTTATTTTACCTTTCAAAATACAGCATCTAGTACAATATTATCAGTATATTTGTAAATTCTTGAATTGTCAACAGACTTAATTAGTCCATGAGAACGTCTTGATTTTTGTTACTTTCCTACAACTTTATAAATTGTGTGATAAACATTGATGCAATATTCAGGTCAGAAATTGTGCCCAAACTTCACCAAATTGCAGTGTTTTTCTCAAAACACCATTAATTGATGAAGCTATACTACTTGCACATCAGAAAAACACAAAAGCACCAAAAAGCACTCATGGAAAAGTAAAGAAAATGATATTTGTCGACAATTATTACAAAAACAATATATCAAATATCATTTTCTTTACTTTCCCATGGGTGCTTTTTGGTGCTTTTGTGTTTTTCTGATGCGCAAGTAGTATGATATCATCAATCAATAGTGTTTTCAGAAAAACACTGCTGTTTGGTGAAGTTTGGGCACAATTTTTAACCTGAATATTGCATCAATGTTTATCACACAATTTATAAAGTCTTGTACAAAAGTAACAAAAATAAAACATTGTCGTGTACCATTTAAGTCTGTTGACAATTAAAGAAAATAAAGATTTGCTGATAATATTGTACTAGATGCTGTATTTGAAAGGTAACGTAAGAAATCCATATGATTGTGGGCCACAGCAAGTGGGGCCACAGTAAGCCATATGGGGTGTGTATTGTTGGATGTGTATTGATGCATTCTGGGAAGGTAGATAGGCACCACTTGATCCACCTACCAAATATCATCAGGATCAATCAAAGGCGCTTTTCGAGTGATGCTGTTCACAGACAGACAGAAAGACAGACAGACAGACAGACAGACGTACAAGCCTAAAACATAACCTTGCCATTCTGGCAAAGGTTATAAATATATCTACCTTCGAAACGCACTTTGAATACGCACAAAGCTCGCTCCAGGCGCGTAGGAAAACGCCAGGTCAAGGATTCGGGTCAAAGTTCATATCTGACCGGATATCTGTAATCCGCACTGAAGGCCTCGTTTCGGTATTACTCCGCGGGTGCGCACAGAAGTATTCCCTCCGAAATATGAATGGGGCCCCAAAATCGTGTGTTTATGTAGACGACAAATTGCCTTTTATCGCTCCCATGTCATATCGAAGGAATTGAGATGAAAGGTTGTGTATTTCTGACAGGATCGGGTGGAAAAGTTTCGGCATTCGGGCGATTCTCGGACGTGTACGTTTGTTTGTCCTGAGTAATGTGGTCAGCGGGTCACTGAAGGAAAGCCCCACTTTCTCGATAGTATTTATGTGCAGTTATAGATGTTATAAAAATCGATCCACCGGTCAGATTTTGGGGATTTTTTTTATTGAGTACTGGATAAGTACTTTTCAATAGAAATTAAAACATCTCCAGTAGAGCTGTTTCTTTATTGGATTTTCGCCCATTAAAGTTGCATATTTAAGCACTATTGTAAATGAGGCAAAATAAGTCCGGTATGAGGCCTTAAGGTTCCGGTTCGAATTGCGAAGTAATCCGTGAATATAAGACGCAAATCATAGTGAACCCCGAAAAAACGAATGAAGGCTCACCTGGGGGATAACCGCTAACCGCTAAGCGAACCCTTCGGTAACCGCAAAAAAGCGACCCCTTACGATCGGACTTCCGAAATTTCAAACAAAATGTGCGTTACTTTCAACACTTGAATATCATAGTAAAACCCGTGGGCAAAAGGTAAAAAGTGATTTGAGTACCCAAAATTACTTTGTAACTTTTCTACATACGAATGAAGGCTCACCTGGGGGATAACCGCTAACCGCTAAGCGAACCCTTCGGTAACCGCAAAAAAGCGACCCCTTACGATCGGACTTCCGAAATTTCAAACATAATGTGCGTTACTTTCAACACTTGAATATCATAGTAAAACCCGTGGGCAAAAGGTAAAAAGTGATTTGAGTACCCAAAATTACTTTGTAACTTTTCTACATACGAATGAAGGCTCACCTGGGGGATAACCGCTAACCGCTAAGCGAACCCTTCGGTAACCGCAAAAAAGCGACCCCTTACGATCGGACTTCCGAAATTTCAAACAAAATGTGCGTTACTTTCAACACTTGAGTATCATAGTAAAACCCGTGGGCAAAAGGTAAAAAGTGATTTGAGTACCCAAAATTACTTTGTAACTTTTCTACATACGAATGAAGGCTCACCTGGGGGATAACCGCTAACCGCTAAGCGAACCCTTCGGTAACCGCAAAAAAGCGACCCCTTACGATCGGACTTCCGAAATTTCAAACATAATGTGCGTTACTTTCAACACTTGAATATCATAGTAAAACCCGTGGGCAAAAGGTAAAAAGTGATTTGAGTACCCAAAATTACTTTGTAACTTTTCTACATACGAATGAAGGCTCACCTGGGGGATAACCGCTAACCGCTAAGCGAACCCTTCGGTAACCGCAAAAAAGCGACCCCTTACGATCGGACTTCCGAAATTTCAACATAATGTGCGTTACTTTCAACACTTGAATATCATAGTAAAACCCGTGGGCAAAAGGTAAAAAGTGATTTGAGTACCCAAAATTACTTTGTAACTTTTCTACATACGAATGAAGGCTCACCTGGGGGATAACCGCTAACCGCTAAGCGAACCCTTCGGTAACCGCAAAAAAGCGACCCCTTACGATCGGACTTCCGAAATTTCAAACAAAATGTGCGTTACTTTCAACACTTGAGTATCATAGTAAAACCCGTGGGCAAAAGGTAAAAAGTGATTTGAGTACCCAAAATTACTTTGTAACTTTTCTACATACGAATGAAGGCTCACCTGGGGGATAACCGCTAACCGCTAAGCGAACCCTTCGGTAACCGCAAAAAAGCGACCCCTTACGATCGGACTTCCGAAATTTCAACAAAATGTGCGTTACTTTCAACACTTGAATATCATAGTAAAACCCGTGGGCAAAAGGTAAAAAGTGATTTGAGTACCCAAAATTACTTTGTAACTTTTCTACATACGAATGAAGGCTCACCTGGGGGATAACCGCTAACCGCTAAGCGAACCCTTCGGTAACCGCAAAAAAGCGACCCCTTACGATCGGACTTCCGAAATTTCAAACAAAATGTGCGTTACTTTCAACACTTGAATATCAAAGTAAAACCCGTGGGCAAAAGGTAAAAAGTGATTTGAGTACCCAAAATTACTTTGTAACTTTTCTACATACGAATGAAGGCTCACCTGGGGGATAACCGCTAACCGCTAAGCGAACCCTTCGGTAACCGCAAAAAGCGACCCCTTACGATCGGACTTCCGAAATTTCAAACAAATGTGCGTTACTTTCAACACTTGAATATCATAGTAAAACCCGTGGGCAAAAGGTAAAAAGTGATTTGAGTACCCAAAATTACTTTGTAACTTTTCTACATACGAATGAAGGCTCACCTGGGGGATAACCGCTAACCGCTAAGCGAACCCTTCGGTAACCGCAAAAAAGCGACCCCTTACGATCGGACTTCCGAAATTTCAAAGAAAATGTGCGTTACTTTCAACACTTGAATATCAAAGTAAAACCCGTGGGCAAAAGGTAAAAAGTGATTTGAGTACCCAAAATTACTTTGTAACTTTTCTACATACGAATGAAGGCTCACCTGGGGGATAACCGCTAACCGCTAAGCGAACCCTTCGGTAACCGCAAAAAAGCGACCCCTTACGATCGGACTTCCGAAATTTCAAACAAAATGTGCGTTACTTTCAACACTTGAGTATCATAGTAAAACCCGTGGGCAAAAGGTAAAAAGTGATTTGAGTACCCAAAATTACTTTGTAACTTTTCTACATACGAATGAAGGCTCACCTGGGGGATAACCGCTAACCGCTAAGCGAACCCTTCGGTAACCGCAAAAAAGCGACCCCTTACGATCGGACTTCCGAAATTTCAAACAAAATGTGCGTTACTTTCAACACTTGAGTATCATAGTAAAACCCGTGGGCAAAAGGTAAAAAGTGATTTGAGTACCCAAAATTACTTTGTAACTTTTCTACATACGAATGAAGGCTCACCTGGGGGATAACCGCTAACCGCTAAGCGAACCCTTCGGTAACCGCAAAAAAGCGACCCCTTACGATCGGACTTCCGAAATTTCAAACAAAATGTGCGTTACTTTCAACACTTGAATATCAAAGTAAAACCCGTGGGCAAAAGGTAAAAAGTGATTTGAGTACCCAAAATTACTTTGTAACTTTTCTACATACGAATGAAGGCTCACCTGGGGGATAACCGCTAACCGCTAAGCGAACCCTTCGGTAACCGCAAAAAAGCGACCCCTTACGATCGGACTTCCGAAATTTCAAACAAAATGTGCGTTACTTTCAACACTTGAATATCATAGTAAAACCCGTGGGCAAAAGGTAAAAAGTGATTTGAGTACCCAAAATTACTTTGTAACTTTTCTACATACGAATGAAGGCTCACCTGGGGGATAACCGCTAACCGCTAAGCGAACCCTTCGGTAACCGCAAAAAAGCGACCCCTTACGATCGGACTTCCGAAATTTCAAACAAAATGTGCGTTACTTTCAACACTTGAATATCATAGTAAAACCCGTGGGCAAAAGGTAAAAAGTGATTTGAGTACCCAAAATTACTTTGTAACTTTTCTACATACGAATGAAGGCTCACCTGGGGGATAACCGCTAACCGCTAAGCGAACCCTTCGGTAACCGCAAAAAAGCGACCCCTTACGATCGGACTTCCGAAATTTCAAACATAATGTGCGTTACTTTCAACACTTGAGTATCATAGTAAAACCCGTGGGCAAAAGGTAAAAAGTGATTTGAGTACCCAAAATTACTTTGTAACTTTTCTACATACGAATGAAGGCTCACCTGGGGGATAACCGCTAACCGCTAAGCGAACCCTTCGGTAACCGCAAAAAAGCGACCCCTTACGATCGGACTTCCGAAATTTCAAACATAATGTGCGTTACTTTCAACACTTGAATATCAAGTAAAACCCGTGGGCAAAAGGTAAAAAGTGATTTGAGTACCCAAAATTACTTTGTAACTTTTCTACATACGAATGAAGGCTCACCTGGGGGATAACCGCTAACCGCTAAGCGAACCCTTCGGTAACCGCAAAAAAGCGACCCCTTACGATCGGACTTCCGAAATTTCAAACAAAATGTGCGTTACTTTCAACACTTGAGTATCATAGTAAAACCCGTGGGCAAAAGGTAAAAAGTGATTTGAGTACCCAAAATTACTTTGTAACTTTTCTACATACGAATGAAGGCTCACCTGGGGGATAACCGCTAACCGCTAAGCGAACCCTTCGGTAACCGCAAAAAAGCGACCCCTTACGATCGGACTTCCGAAATTTCAAACATAATGTGCGTTACTTTCAACACTTGAGTATCATAGTAAAACCCGTGGGCAAAAGGTAAAAAGTGATTTGAGTACCCAAAATTACTTTGTAACTTTTCTACATACGAATGAAGGCTCACCTGGGGGATAACCGCTAACCGCTAAGCGAACCCTTCGGTAACCGCAAAAAAGCGACCCCTTACGATCGGACTTCCGAAATTTCAAACAAAATGTGCGTTACTTTCAACACTTGAGTATCAAGTAAAACCCGTGGGCAAAAGGTAAAAAGTGATTTGAGTACCCAAAATTACTTTGTAACTTTTCTACATACGAATGAAGGCTCACCTGGGGGATAACCGCTAACCGCTAAGCGAACCCTTCGGTAACCGCAAAAAAGCGACCCCTTACGATCGGACTTCCGAAATTTCAAACAAAATGTGCGTTACTTTCAACACTTGAATATCAAGTAAAACCCGTGGGCAAAAGGTAAAAAGTGATTTGAGTACCCAAAATTACTTTGTAACTTTTCTACATACGAATGAAGGCTCACCTGGGGATAACCGCTAACCGCTAAGCGAACCCTTCGGTAACCGCAAAAAAGCGACCCCTTACGATCGGACTTCCGAAATTTCAAACATAATGTGCGTTACTTTCAACACTTGAGTATCATAGTAAAACCCGTGGGCAAAAGGTAAAAAGTGATTTGAGTACCCAAAATTACTTTGTAACTTTTCTACATACGAATGAAGGCTCACCTGGGGGATAACCGCTAACCGCTAAGCGAACCCTTCGGTAACCGCAAAAAAGCGACCCCTTACGATCGGACTTCCGAAATTTCAAACATAATGTGCGTTACTTTCAACACTTGAATATCAAAGTAAAACCCGTGGGCAAAAGGTAAAAAGTGATTTGAGTACCCAAAATTACTTTGTAACTTTTCTACATACGAATGAAGGCTCACCTGGGGGATAACCGCTAACCGCTAAGCGAACCCTTCGGTAACCGCAAAAAAGCGACCCCTTACGATCGGACTTCCGAAATTTCAAACAAAATGTGCGTTACTTTCAACACTTGAGTATCATAGTAAAACCCGTGGGCAAAAGGTAAAAAGTGATTTGAGTACCCAAAATTACTTTGTAACTTTTCTACATACGAATGAAGGCTCACCTGGGGGATAACCGCTAACCGCTAAGCGAACCCTTCGGTAACCGCAAAAAAGCGACCCCTTACGATCGGACTTCCGAAATTTCAAACAAAATGTGCGTTACTTTCAACACTTGAGTATCATAGTAAAACCCGTGGGCAAAAGGTAAAAAGTGATTTGAGTACCCAAAATTACTTTGTAACTTTTCTACATACGAATGAAGGCTCACCTGGGGGATAACCGCTAACCGCTAAGCGAACCCTTCGGTAACCGCAAAAAAGCGACCCCTTACGATCGGACTTCCGAAATTTCAAACATAATGTGCGTTACTTTCAACACTTGAGTATCATAGTAAAACCCGTGGGCAAAAGGTAAAAAGTGATTTGAGTACCCAAAATTACTTTGTAACTTTTCTACATACGAATGAAGGCTCACCTGGGGGATAACCGCTAACCGCTAAGCGAACCCTTCGGTAACCGCAAAAAAGCGACCCCTTACGATCGGACTTCCGAAATTTCAAACATAATGTGCGTTACTTTCAACACTTGAATATCAAAGTAAAACCCGTGGGCAAAAGGTAAAAAGTGATTTGAGTACCCAAAATTACTTTGTAACTTTTCTACATACGAATGAAGGCTCACCTGGGGATAACCGCTAACCGCTAAGCGAACCCTTCGGTAACCGCAAAAAAGCGACCCCTTACGATCGGACTTCCGAAATTTCAAACAAAATGTGCGTTACTTTCAACACTTGAGTATCATAGTAAAACCCGTGGGCAAAAGGTAAAAAGTGATTTGAGTACCCAAAATTACTTTGTAACTTTTCTACATACGAATGAAGGCTCACCTGGGGGATAACCGCTAACCGCTAAGCGAACCCTTCGGTAACCGCAAAAAAGCGACCCCTTACGATCGGACTTCCGAAATTTCAAACATAATGTGCGTTACTTTCAACACTTGAGTATCATAGTAAAACCCGTGGGCAAAAGGTAAAAAGTGATTTGAGTACCCAAAATTACTTTGTAACTTTTCTACATACGAATGAAGGCTCACCTGGGGGATAACCGCTAACCGCTAAGCGAACCCTTCGGTAACCGCAAAAAAGCGACCCCTTACGATCGGACTTCCGAAATTTCAAACAAAATGTGCGTTACTTTCAACACTTGAGTATCAAAGTAAAACCCGTGGGCAAAAGGTAAAAAGTGATTTGAGTACCCAAAATTACTTTGTAACTTTTCTACATACGAATGAAGGCTCACCTGGGGGATAACCGCTAACCGCTAAGCGAACCCTTCGGTAACCGCAAAAAAGCGACCCCTTACGATCGGACTTCCGAAATTTCAAACATAATGTGCGTTACTTTCAACACTTGAATATCAAAGTAAAACCCGTGGGCAAAAATAAAAAGTGATTTGAGTACCCAAAATTACTTTGTAACTTTTCTACATACGAATGAAGGCTCACCTGGGGATAACCGCTAACCGCTAAGCGAACCCTTCGGTAACCGCAAAAAAGCGACCCCTTACGATCGGACTTCCGAAATTTCAAACAAAATGTGCGTTACTTTCAACACTTGAGTATCATAGTAAAACCCGTGGGCAAAAGGTAAAAAGTGATTTGAGTACCCAAAATTACTTTGTAACTTTTCTACATACGAATGAAGGCTCACCTGGGGGATAACCGCTAACCGCTAAG
The DNA here is from genome assembly GCA_019207045.1 of Branchiostoma floridae x Branchiostoma belcheri. NCBI lineage: Eukaryota > Metazoa > Chordata > Leptocardii > Amphioxiformes > Branchiostomatidae > Branchiostoma > Branchiostoma floridae x Branchiostoma belcheri. Next base: position 14,894,808 of record CM033037.1, on the reverse strand, counting down.
CGAACCCTTCGGTAACCGCAAAAAAGCGACCCCTTACGATCGGACTTCCGAAATTTCAAACATAATGTGCGTTACTTTCAACACTTGAATATCATAGTAAAACCCGTGGGCAAAAGGTAAAAAGTGATTTGAGTACCCAAAATTACTTTGTAACTTTTCTACATACGAATGAAGGCTCACCTGGGGGATAACCGCTAACCGCTAAGCGAACCCTTCGGTAACCGCAAAAAAGCGACCCCTTACGATCGGACTTCCGAAATTTCAAACATAATGTGCGTTACTTTCAACACTTGAATATCATAGTAAAACCCGTGGGCAAAAGGTAAAAAGTGATTTGAGTACCCAAAATTACTTTGTAACTTTTCTACATACGAATGAAGGCTCACCTGGGGGATAACCGCTAACCGCTAAGCGAACCCTTCGGTAACCGCAAAAAAGCGACCCCTTACGATCGGACTTCCGAAATTTCAAACAAAATGTGCGTTACTTTCAACACTTGAGTATCATAGTAAAACCCGTGGGCAAAAGGTAAAAAGTGATTTGAGTACCCAAAATTACTTTGTAACTTTTCTACATACGAATGAAGGCTCACCTGGGGGATAACCGCTAACCGCTAAGCGAACCCTTCGGTAACCGCAAAAAAGCGACCCCTTACGATCGGACTTCCGAAATTTCAAACATAATGTGCGTTACTTTCAACACTTGAATATCATAGTAAAACCCGTGGGCAAAAGGTAAAAAGTGATTTGAGTACCCAAAATTACTTTGTAACTTTTCTACATACGAATGAAGGCTCACCTGGGGGATAACCGCTAACCGCTAAGCGAACCCTTCGGTAACCGCAAAAAAGCGACCCCTTACGATCGGACTTCCGAAATTTCAAAGAAAATGTGCGTTACTTTCAACACTTGAATATCAAAGTAAAACCCGTGGGCAAAAGGTAAAAAGTGATTTGAGTACCCAAAATTACTTTGTAACTTTTCTACATACGAATGAAGGCTCACCTGGGGGATAACCGCTAACCGCTAAGCGAACCCTTCGGTAACCGCAAAAAAGCGACCCCTTACGATCGGACTTCCGAAATTTCAAACATAATGTGCGTTACTTTCAACACTTGAATATCATAGTAAAACCCGTGGGCAAAAGGTAAAAAGTGATTTGAGTACCCAAAATTACTTTGTAACTTTTCTACATACGAATGAAGGCTCACCTGGGGGATAACCGCTAACCGCTAAGCGAACCCTTCGGTAACCGCAAAAAAGCGACCCCTTACGATCGGACTTCCGAAATTTCAAACAAAATGTGCGTTACTTTCAACACTTGAATATCAAAGTAAAACCCGTGGGCAAAATGTAAAAAGTGATTTGAGTACCCAAAATTACTTTGTAACTTTTCTACATACGAATGAAGGCTCACCTGGGGGATAACCGCTAACCGCTAAGCGAACCCTTCGGTAACCGCAAAAAAGCGACCCCTTACGATCGGACTTCCGAAATTTCAAACAAAATGTGCGTTACTTTCAACACTTGAGTATCATAGTAAAACCCGTGGGCAAAAGGTAAAAAGTGATTTGAGTACCCAAAATTACTTTGTAACTTTTCTACATACGAATGAAGGCTCACCTGGGGGATAACCGCTAACCGCTAAGCGAACCCTTCGGTAACCGCAAAAAAGCGACCCCTTACGATCGGACTTCCGAAATTTCAAACAAAATGTGCGTTACTTTCAACACTTGAGTATCATAGTAAAACCCGTGGGCAAAAGGTAAAAAGTGATTTGAGTACCCAAAATTACTTTGTAACTTTTCTACATACGAATGAAGGCTCACCTGGGGGATAACCGCTAACCGCTAAGCGAACCCTTCGGTAACCGCAAAAAAGCGACCCCTTACGATCGGACTTCCGAAATTTCAAACAAAATGTGCGTTACTTTCAACACTTGAATATCAAAGTAAAACCCGTGGGCAAAAGGTAAAAAGTGATTTGAGTACCCAAAATTACTTTGTAACTTTTCTACATACGAATGAAGGCTCACCTGGGGGATAACCGCTAACCGCTAAGCGAACCCTTCGGTAACCGCAAAAAAGCGACCCCTTACGATCGGACTTCCGAAATTTCAAACAAAATGTGCGTTACTTTCAACACTTGAATATCATAGTAAAACCCGTGGGCAAAAGGTAAAAAGTGATTTGAGTACCCAAAATTACTTTGTAACTTTTCTACATACGAATGAAGGCTCACCTGGGGGATAACCGCTAACCGCTAAGCGAACCCTTCGGTAACCGCAAAAAAGCGACCCCTTACGATCGGACTTCCGAAATTTCAAACAAAATGTGCGTTACTTTCAACACTTGAATATCATAGTAAAACCCGTGGGCAAAAGGTAAAAAGTGATTTGAGTACCCAAAATTACTTTGTAACTTTTCTACATACGAATGAAGGCTCACCTGGGGGATAACCGCTAACCGCTAAGCGAACCCTTCGGTAACCGCAAAAAAGCGACCCCTTACGATCGGACTTCCGAAATTTCATACATAATGTGCGTTACTTTCAACACTTGAGTATCATAGTAAAACCCGTGGGCAAAAGGTAAAAAGTGATTTGAGTACCCAAAATTACTTTGTAACTTTTCTACATACGAATGAAGGCTCACCTGGGGGATAACCGCTAACCGCTAAGCGAACCCTTCGGTAACCGCAAAAAAGCGACCCCTTACGATCGGACTTCCGAAATTTCAAACATAATGTGCGTTACTTTCAACACTTGAATATCAAAGTAAAACCCGTGGGCAAAAGGTAAAAAGTGATTTGAGTACCCAAAATTACTTTGTAACTTTTCTACATACGAATGAAGGCTCACCTGGGGGATAACCGCTAACCGCTAAGCGAACCCTTCGGTAACCGCAAAAAAGCGACCCCTTACGATCGGACTTCCGAAATTTCAAACAAAATGTGCGTTACTTTCAACACTTGAGTATCATAGTAAAACCCGTGGGCAAAAGGTAAAAAGTGATTTGAGTACCCAAAATTACTTTGTAACTTTTCTACATACGAATGAAGGCTCACCTGGGGGATAACCGCTAACCGCTAAGCGAACCCTTCGGTAACCGCAAAAAAGCGACCCCTTACGATCGGACTTCCGAAATTTCATACATAATGTGCGTTACTTTCAACACTTGAGTATCATAGTAAAACCCGTGGGCAAAAGGTAAAAAGTGATTTGAGTACCCAAAATTACTTTGTAACTTTTCTACATACGAATGAAGGCTCACCTGGGGGATAACCGCTAACCGCTAAGCGAACCCTTCGGTAACCGCAAAAAAGCGACCCCTTACGATCGGACTTCCGAAATTTCAAAGAAAATGTGCGTTACTTTCAACACTTGAGTATCAAAGTAAAACCCGTGGGCAAAAGGTAAAAAGTGATTTGAGTACCCAAAATTACTTTGTAACTTTTCTACATACGAATGAAGGCTCACCTGGGGGATAACCGCTAACCGCTAAGCGAACCCTTCGGTAACCACAAAAAAGCGACCCCTTACGATCGGACTTCCGAAATTTCAAACAAAATGTGCGTTACTTTCAACACTTGAATATCAAAGTAAAACCCGTGGGCAAAAGGTAAAAAGTGATTTGAGTACCCAAAATTACTTTGTAACTTTTCTACATACGAATGAAGGCTCACCTGGGGGATAACCGCTAACCGCTAAGCGAACCCTTCGGTAACCGCAAAAAAGCGACCCCTTACGATCGGACTTCCGAAATTTCATACATAATGTGCGTTACTTTCAACACTTGAGTATCATAGTAAAACCCGTGGGCAAAAGGTAAAAAGTGATTTGAGTACCCAAAATTACTTTGTAACTTTTCTACATACGAATGAAGGCTCACCTGGGGGATAACCGCTAACCGCTAAGCGAACCCTTCGGTAACCGCAAAAAAGCGACCCCTTACGATCGGACTTCCGAAATTTCATACATAATGTGCGTTACTTTCAACACTTGAATATCAAAGTAAAACCCGTGGGCAAAAGGTAAAAAGTGATTTGAGTACCCAAAATTACTTTGTAACTTTTCTACATACGAATGAAGGCTCACCTGGGGGATAACCGCTAACCGCTAAGCGAACCCTTCGGTAACCGCAAAAAAGCGACCCCTTACGATCGGACTTCCGAAATTTCAAACAAAATGTGCGTTACTTTCAACACTTGAGTATCATAGTAAAACCCGTGGGCAAAAGGTAAAAAGTGATTTGAGTACCCAAAATTACTTTGTAACTTTTCTACATACGAATGAAGGCTCACCTGGGGGATAACCGCTAACCGCTAAGCGAACCCTTCGGTAACCGCAAAAAAGCGACCCCTTACGATCGGACTTCCGAAATTTCAAACAAAATGTGCGTTACTTTCAACACTTGAGTATCATAGTAAAACCCGTGGGCAAAAGGTAAAAAGTGATTTGAGTACCCAAAATTACTTTGTAACTTTTCTACATACGAATGAAGGCTCACCTGGGGGATAACCGCTAACCGCTAAGCGAACCCTTCGGTAACCGCAAAAAAGCGACCCCTTACGATCGGACTTCCGAAATTTCATACATAATGTGCGTTACTTTCAACACTTGAGTATCATAGTAAAACCCGTGGGCAAAAGGTAAAAAGTGATTTGAGTACCCAAAATTACTTTGTAACTTTTCTACATACGAATGAAGGCTCACCTGGGGGATAACCGCTAACCGCTAAGCGAACCCTTCGGTAACTGCAAAAAAGCGACCCCTTACGATCGGACTTCCGAAATTTCAAACATAATGTGCGTTACTTTCAACACTTGAATATCAAAGTAAAACCCGTGGGCAAAAGGTAAAAAGTGATTTGAGTACCCAAAATTACTTTGTAACTTTTCTACATACGAATGAAGGCTCACCTGGGGGATAACCGCTAACCGCTAAGCGAACCCTTCGGTAACCGCAAAAAAGCGACCCCTTACGATCGGACTTCCGAAATTTCAAACAAAATGTGCGTTACTTTCAACACTTGAGTATCATAGTAAAACCCGTGGGCAAAAGGTAAAAAGTGATTTGAGTACCCAAAATTACTTTGTAACTTTTCTACATACGAATGAAGGCTCACCTGGGGGATAACCGCTAACCGCTAAGCGAACCCTTCGGTAACCGCAAAAAAGCGACCCCTTACGATCGGACTTCCGAAATTTCATACATAATGTGCGTTACTTTCGACACTTGAGTATCATAGTAAAACCCGTGGGCAAAAGGTAAAAAGTGATTTGAGTACCCAAAATTACTTTGTAACTTTTCTACATACGAATGAAGGCTCACCTGGGGGATAACCGCTAACCGCTAAGCGAACCCTTCGGTAACCGCAAAAAAGCGACCCCTTACGATCGGACTTCCGAAATTTCAAAGAAAATGTGCGTTACTTTCAACACTTGAGTATCAAAGTAAAACCCGTGGGCAAAAGGTAAAAAGTGATTTGAGTACCCAAAATTACTTTGTAACTTTTCTACATACGAATGAAGGCTCACCTGGGGGATAACCGCTAACCGCTAAGCGAACCCTTCGGTAACCGCAAAAAAGCGACCCCTTACGATCGGACTTCCGAAATTTCATACATAATGTGCGTTACTGTCAACACTTGAATATCAAAATAAAATCCGTGGGCAAAAAATAAAAAGTGATTTGAGTACCCAAAATTATTTTGTAACTTTTCTATATACGAATGAAGGCTCACCTTGGGGATAACCGCTAACCGCTAAGCGAACCCTTCGGTAACCGCAAAAAAGCGACCCCTTACGATCGGACTTCCGAAATTTTAAACAAAATGTGCGTTACTTTCAACACTTGAGTATCATAGTAAAACCCGTCGGCAAAAGGTAAAAAGTGATTTGAGTACCCAAAATTACTTTGTAACTTTTCTACATACGAATGAAGGCTCACCTGGGGGATAACCGCTAACCGCTAAGCGAACCCTTCGGTAACCGCAAAAAAGCGACCCCTTACGATCGGACTTCCGAAATCTCATACATAATGTGCGTTACTTTCAACACTTGAATATCAAAGTAAAACCCGTGGGCAAAAGGTAAAAAGTGATTTGAGTACCCAAAATTACTTTGTAACTTTTCTACATACGAAGGAAGGCTCACCTGGGGGATAACCGCTAACCGCTAAACGAACCCTTCGGTAACCGCAAAAAAGCGACCCCTTACGATCGGACTTCCGAAATTTCAAACAAAATGTGCGTTACTTTCAACACTTGAGTATCATAGTAAAACCCGTGGGCAAAAGGTAAAAAGTGATTTGAGTACCCAAAATTACTTTGTAACTTTTCTACATACGAATGAAGGCTCACCTGGGGGATAACCGCTAACCGCTAAGCGAACCCTTCGGTAACCGCAAAAAAGCGACCCCTTACGATTGGACTTCCGAAATTTCATACATAATGTGCGTTACTTTCAACACTTGAATATCAAAGTAAAACCCGTGGGCAAAAGGTAAAAAGTGATTTGAGTACCCAAAATTACTTTGTGACTTTTCTACATACGAATGAAGGCTCACCTGGGGGATAACCGCTAACCGCTAAGCGAACCCTTCGGTAACCGCAAAAAAGCGACCCCTTACGATCGGACTTCCGAAATTTCAAACAAAATGTGAGTTACTTTCAACACTTGAGTATCATAGTAAAACCCGTGGGCAAAAGGTAAAAAGTGATTTGAGTACCCAAAATTACTTTGTAACTTTTCTACATACGAATGAAGGCTCACCTGGGGGATAACCGCTAACCGCTAAGCGAACCCTTCGGTAACCGCAAAAAAGCGACCCCTTACGATCGGACTTCCGAAATTTCATACATAATGTGCGTTACTTTCAACACTTGAATATCAAAGTAAAACCCGTGGGCAAAAGGTAAAAAGTGATTTGAGTACCCAAAATTATTTTGTAACTTTTCTACATACGAATGAAGGCTCACCTGGGGGATAACCGCTAACCGCTAAGCGAACCCTTCGGTAACCGCAAAAAAGCGACCCCTTACGATCGGACTTCCGAAATTTCAAACAAAATGTGCGTTACTTTCAACACTTGAATATCAAAGTAAAACCCGTGGGCAAAAGGTAAAAAGTGATTTGAGTACCCAATATTACTTTGTAACTTTTCTACATACGAATGAAGGCTCGAGTTTCGGCAATCTTCAAAGTTATTCCGGAGGGTCAAACTTGGTATCATTCCAAAGGTCCCTTGGTAGGGAATTGTAAGCCACAAACCGCAAAATTATATTGTGCATTGTTGCCGAGATATTCTCGAGTATAGCTTTACCTTAGCTTACCGCTACGTAACCCTTACGCGCGTTTATACGCTCGAGTTTCGGCAATCTTCAAAGTTATTCCGGAGGGTCAAACTTGGTATCATTCGAAAGGTCCCTTGGTAGGGAATTGTAAGCCACAAACCGCAAAATTATATTGTGCATTGTTGCCGAGATATTCTCGAGTATAGCTTTACCTTAGCTTACCGCTACGTAACCCTTACGCGCGTATATACGCTCGAGTTTCGGCAATCTTCAAAGTTATTCCGGAGGGTCAAACTTGGTATCATTCCAAAGGTCCTTTGGTAGGGAATTGTAAGCCACAAACCGCAAAATTATATTGTGCATTGTTGCCGAGATATTCTCGAGTATAGCTTTACCTTAGCTTACCGCTACGTAACCCTTACGCGCGTATATACGCTCGAGTTTCGGCAATCTTCAAAGTTATTCCGGAGGGTCAAACTTGGTATCATTCCAAAGGTCCCTTGGTAGGGAATTGTAAGCCACAAACCGCAAAATTATATTGTGCATTGTTGCCGAGATATTCGCGAGTATAGCTTTACCTTAGCTTACCGCTACGTAACCCTTACGCGCGTATATACGCTCGAGTTTCGGCAATCTTCAAAGTTATTCCGGAGGGTCAAACTTGGTATCATTCCAAAGGTCCCTTGGTAGGGAATTGTAAGCCACAAACCGCAAAATTATATTGTGCATTGTTGCCGAGATATTCTCGAGTATAGCTTTACCTTAGCTTACCGCTACGTAACCCTTACGCGCGTATATACGCTCGAGTTTCGGCAATCTTCAAAGCTATTCCGGAGGGTCAAACTTGGTATCATTCCAAAGGTCCCTTGGTAGGGAATTGTAAGCCACAAACCGCAAAATTATATTGTGCATTGTTGCCGAGATATTCTCGAGTATAGCTTTACCTTAGCTTACCGCTACGTAACCCTTACGCGCGTATATACGCTCGAGTTTCGGCAATCTTCAAAGTTATTCCGGAGGGTCAAACTTGGTATCATTCCAAAGGTCCCTTGGTAGGGAATTGTAAGCCACAAACCGCAAAATTATATTGTGCATTGTTGCCAAGATATTCGCGAGTATAGCTTTACCTTAGCTTACCGCTACGTAACCCTTACGCGCGTATATACGCTCGAGTTTCGGCAATCTTCAAAGTTATTCCGGAGGGTCAAACTTGGTATCATTCCAAAGGTCCCTTGGTAGGGAATTGTAAGCCACAAACCGCAAAATTATATTGTGCATTGTTGCCGAGATATTCTCGAGTATAGCTTTACCTTAGCTTACCGCTACGTAACCCTTACGCGCGTATATACGCTCGAGTTTCGGCAATCTTCAAAGTTATTCCGGAGGGTCAAACTTGGTATCATTCCAAAGGTCCCTTGGTAGGGAATTGTAAGCCACAAACCGCAAAATTATATTGTGCATTGTTGCCGAGATATTCTCGAGTATAGCTTTACCTTAGCTTACCGCTACGTAACCCTTACGCGCGTATATACGCTCGAGTTTCGGCAATCTTCAAAGTTATTCCGGAGGGTCAAACTTGGTATCATTCCAAAGGTCCCTTGGTAGGGAATTGTAAGCCACAAACCGCAAAATTATATTGTGCATTGTTGCCGAGATATTCTCGAGTATAGCTTTACCTTAGCTTACCGCTACGTAACCCTTACGCGCGTATATACGCTCGAGTTTCGGCAATCTTCAAAGTTATTCCGGAGGGTCAAACTTGGTATCATTCCAAAGGTCCCTTGGTAGGGAATTGTAAGCCACAAACCGCAAAATTATATTGTGCATTGTTGCCGAGATATTCTCGAGTATAGCTTTACCTTAGCTTACCGCTACGTAACCCTTACGCGCGTATATACGCTCGAGTTTCGGCAATCTTCAAAGTTATTCCGGAGGGTCAAACTTGGTATCATTCCAAAGGTCCCTTGGTAGGGAATTGTAAGCCACAAACCGCAAAATTATATTGTGCATTGTTGCCGAGATATTCTCGAGTATAGCTTTACCTTAGCTTACCGCTACGTAACCCTTACGCGCGTATATACGCTCGAGTTTCGGCAATCTTCAAAGTTATTCCGGAGGGTCAAACTTGGTATCATTCCAAAGGTCCCTTGGTAGGGAATTGTAAGCCACAAACCGCAAAATTATATTGTGCATTGTTGCCGAGATATTCTCGAGTATAGCTTTACCTTAGCTTACCGCTACGTAACCCTTACGCGCGTATATACGCTCGAGTTTCGGCAATCTTCAAAGTTATTCCGGAGGGTCAAACTTGGTATCATTCCAAAGGTCCCTTGGTAGGGAATTGTAAGCCACAAACCGCAAAATTATATTGTGCATTGTTGCCAAGATATTCGCGAGTATAGCTTTACCTTAGCTTACCGCTACGTAACCCTTACGCGCGTATATACGCTCGAGTTTCGGCAATCTTCAAAGTTATTCCGGAGGGTCAAACTTGGTATCATTCCAAAGGTCCCTTGGTAGGGAATTGTAAGCCACAAACCGCAAAATTATATTGTGCATTGTTGCCGAGATATTCTCGAGTATAGCTTTACCTTAGCTTACCGCTACGTAACCCTTACGCGCGTATATACGCTCGAGTTTCGGCAATCTTCAAAGTTATTCCGGAGGGTCAAACTTGGTATCATTCCAAAGGTCCCTTGGTAGGGAATTGTAAGCCACAAACCGCAAAATTATATTGTGCATTGTTGCCGAGATATTCTCGAGTATAGCTTTACCTTAGCTTACCGCTACGTAACCCTTACGCGCGTATATACGCTCGAGTTTCGGCAATCTTCAAAGTTATTCCGGAGGGTCAAACTTGGTATCATTCGAAAGGTCCCTTGGTAGGGAATTGTTAGCCACAAACCGCAAAATTATATTGCGCATTGTTGCCGAGATATTCTCGAGTATAGCTTTACCTTAGCTTACCGCTACGTAACCCTTACGCGCGTATATACGCTCGAGTTTCGGCAATCTTCAAAGTTATTCCGGAGGGTCAAACTTGGTATCATTCCAAAGGTCCCTTGGTAGGGAATTGTAAGCCACAAACCGCAAAATTATATTGTGCATTGTTGCCGAGATATTCTCGAGTATAGCTTTACCTTAGCTTACCGCTACGTAACCCTTACGCGCGTATATACGCTCGAGTTTCGGCAATCTTCAAAGTTATTCCGGAGGGTCAAACTTGGTATCATTCCAAAGGTCCCTTGGTAGGGAATTGTAAGCCACAAACCGCAAAATTATATTGTGCATTGTTGCCGAGATATTCTCGAGTATAGCTTTACCTTAGCTTACCGCTACGTAACCCTTACGCGCGTATATACGCTCGAGTTTCGGCAATCTTCAAAGTTATTCCGGAGGGTCAAACTTGGTATCATTCGAAAGGTCCCTTGGTAGGGAATTGTAAGCCACAAACCGCAAAATTATATTGTGCATTGTTGCCGAGATATTCTCGAGTATAGCTTTACCTTAGCTTACCGCTACGTAACCCTTACGCGCGTATATACGCTCGAGTTTCGGCAATCTTCAAAGTTATTCCGGAGGGTCAAACTTGGTATCATTCCAAAGGTCCCTTGGTAGGGAATTGTAAGCCACAAACCGCAAAATTATATTGTGCATTGTTGCCGAGATATTCTCGAGTATAGCTTTACCTTAGCTTACCGCTACGTAACCCTTACGCGCGTATATACGCTCGAGTTTCGGCAATCTTCAAAGTTATTCCGGAGGGTCAAACTTGGTATCATTCCAAAGGTCCCTTGGTAGGGAATTGTAAGCCACAAACCGCAAAATTATATTGTGCATTGTTGCCAAGATATTCGCGAGTATAGCTTTACCTTAGCTTACCGCTACGTAACCCTTACGCGCGTATATACGCTCGAGTTTCGGCAATCTTCAAAGTTATTCCGGAGGGTCAAACTTGGTATCATTCCAAAGGTCCCTTGGTAGGGAATTGTAAGCCACAAACCGCAAAATTATATTGTGCATTGTTGCCGAGATATTCTCGAGTATAGCTTTACCTTAGCTTACCGCTACGTAACCCTTACGCGCGTATATACGCTCGAGTTTCGGCAATCTTCAAAGTTATTCCGGAGGGTCAAACTTGGTATCATTCCAAAGGTCCCTTGGTAGGGAATTGTAAGCCACAAACCGCAAAATTATATTGTGCATTGTTGCCGAGATATTCTCGAGTATAGCTTTACCTTAGCTTACCGCTACGTAACCCTTACGCGCGTATATACGCTCGAGTTTCGGCAATCTTCAAAGTTATTCCGGAGGGTCAAACTTGGTATCATTCGAAAGGTCCCTTGGTAGGGAATTGTAAGCCACAAACCGCAAAATTATATTGCGCATTGTTGCCGAGATATTCTCGAGTATAGCTTTACCTTAGCTTACCGCTACGTAACCCTTACGCGCGTATATACGCTCGAGTTTCGGCAATCTTCAAAGTTATTCCGGAGGGTCAAACTTGGTATCATTCCAAAGGTCCCTTGGTAGGGAATTGTAAGCCACAAACCGCAAAATTATATTGTGCATTGTTGCCGAGATATTCTCGAGTATAGCTTTACCTTAGCTTACCGCTACGTAACCCTTACGCGCGTATATACGCTCGAGTTTCGGCAATCTTCAAAGTTATTCCGGAGGGTCAAACTTGGTATTATTCCAAAGGTCCCTTGGTAGGGAATTGTAAGCCACAAACCGCAAAATTATATTGTGCATTGTTGCCGAGATATTCTCGAGTATAGCTTTACCTTAGCTTACCGCTACGTAACCCTTACGCGCGTATATACGCTCGAGTTTCGGCAATCTTCAAAGTTATTCCGGAGGGTCAAACTTGGTATCATTCCAAAGGTCCCTTGGTAGGGAATTGTATGCCACAAACCGCAAAATTATATTGTGCATTGTTGCCGAGATATTCTCGAGTATAGCTTTACCTTAGCTTACCGCTACGTAACCCTTACGCGCGTATATACGCTCGAGTTTCGGCAATCTTCAAAGTTATTCCGGAGGGTCAAACTTGGTATCATTCCAAACGTCCCTTGGTAGGGAATTGTAAGCCACAAACCGCAAAATTATATTGTGCATTGTTGCCGAGATATTCTCGAGTATAGCTTTACCTTAGCTTACCGCTACGTAACCCTTACGCGCGTATATACGCTCGAGTTTCGGCAATCTTCAAAGTTATTCCGGAGGGTCAAACTTGGTATCATTCCAAAGGTCCCTTGGTAGGGAATTGTAAGCCACAAACCGCAAAATTATATTGCGCATTGTTGCCGAGATATTCTCGAGTATAGCTTTACCTTAGCTTACCGCTACGTAACCCTTACGCGCGTATATACGCTCGAGTTTCGGCAATCTTCAAAGTTATTCCGGAGGGTCAAACTTGGTATCATTCCAAAGGTCCCTTGGTAGGGAATTGTAAGCCACAAACCGCAAAATTATATTGTGCATTGTTGCCGAGATATTCTCGAGTATAGCTTTACCTTAGCTTACCGCTACGTAACCCTTACGCGCGTATATACGCTCGAGTTTCGGCAATCTTCAAAGTTATTCCGGAGGGTCAAACTTGGTATCATTCCAAAGGTCCCTTGGTAGGGATTTGTAAGCCACAAACCGCAAAATTATATTGTGCATTGTTGCCGAGATATTCTCGAGTATAGCTTTACCTTAGCTTACCGCTACGTAACCCTTACGCGCGTATATACGCTCGAGTTTCGGCAATCTTCAAAGTTATTCCGGAGGGTCAAACTTGGTATCATTCGAAAGGTCTCTTGGTAGGGAATTGTAAGCCACAAACCGCAAAATTATATTGTGCATTGTTGCCGAGATATTCTCGAGTATAGCTTTACCTTAGCTTACCGCTACGTAACCCTTACGCGCGTATATACGCTCGAGTTTCGGCAATCTTCAAAGTTATTCCGGAGGGTCAAACTTGGTATCATTCCAAAGGTCCCTTGGTAGGGAATTGTAAGCCACAAACCGCAAAATTATATTGCGCATTGTTGCCGAGATATTCTCGAGTATAGCTTTACCTTATTTTACCGCTACGTAACCCTTACGCGCGTATATACGCTCGAGTTTCGGCAATCTTCAAAGTTATTCCGGAGGGTCAAACTTGGTATCATTCCAAAGGTCCCTTGGTAGGGAATTGTAAGCCACAAACCTCAAAATTATATTGTGCATTGTTGCCGAGATATTCTCGAGTATAGCTTTACCTTAGCTTACCGCTACGTAACCCTTACGCGCGTATATACGCTCGAGTTTCGGCAATCTTCAAAGTTATTCCGAAGGGTCAAACTTGGTATCATTCGAAAGGTCCCTTGGTAGGGAATTGTAAGCCACAAACCGCAAAATTATATTGTGCATTGTTGCCGAGATATTCTCGAGTATAGCTTTACCTTAGCTTACCGCTACGTAACCCTTACGCGCGTATATACGCTCGAGTTTCGGCAATCTTCAAAGTTATTCCGGAGGGTCAAACTTGGTATCATTCCAAAGGTCCCTTGGTAGGGAATTGTAAACCACAAACCGCAAAATTATATTGTGCATTGTTGCCGAGATATTCTCGAGTATAGCTTTACCTTAGCTTACCGCTACGTAACCCTTACGCGCGTATATACGCTCGAGTTTCGGCAATCTTCAAAGTTATTCCGGAGGGTCAAACTTGGTATCATTCCAAAGGTCCCTTGGTAGGGATTTGTAAGCCACAAACCGCAAAATTATATTGTGCATTGTTGCCGAGATATTCTCGAGTATAGCTTTACCTTAGCTTACCGCTACGTAACCCTTACGCGCGTATATACGCTCGAGTTTCGGCAATCTTCAAAGTTATTCCGGAGGGTCAAACTTGGTATCATTCGAAAGGTCTCTTGGTAGGGAATTGTAAGCCACAAACCGCAAAATTATATTGTGCATTGTTGCCGAGATATTCTCGAGTATAGCTTTACCTTAGCTTACCGCTACGTAACCCTTACGCGCGTATATACGCTCGAGTTTCGGCAATCTTCAAAGTTATTCCGGAGGGTCAAACTTGGTATCATTCCAAAGGTCCCTTGGTAGGGAATTGTAAGCCACAAACCGCAAAATTATATTGCGCATTGTTGCCGAGATATTCTCGAGTATAGCTTTACCTTATTTTACCGCTACGTAACCCTTACGCGCGTATATACGCTCGAGTTTCGGCAATCTTCAAAGTTATTCCGGAGGGTCAAACTTGGTATCATTCCAAAGGTCCCTTGGTAGGGAATTGTAAGCCACAAACCTCAAAATTATATTGTGCATTGTTGCCGAGATATTCTCGAGTATAGCTTTACCTTAGCTTACCGCTACGTAACCCTTACGCGCGTATATACGCTCGAGTTTCGGCAATCTTCAAAGTTATTCCGAAGGGTCAAACTTGGTATCATTCGAAAGGTCCCTTGGTAGGGAATTGTAAGCCACAAACCGCAAAATTATATTGTGCATTGTTGCCGAGATATTCTCGAGTATAGCTTTACCTTAGCTTACCGCTACGTAACCCTTACGCGCGTATATACGCTCGAGTTTCGGCAATCTTCAAAGTTATTCCGGAGGGTCAAACTTGGTATCATTCCAAAGGTCCCTTGGTAGGGAATTGTAAACCACAAACCGCAAAATTATATTGTGCATTGTTGCCGAGATATTCTCGAGTATAGCTTTACCTTAGCTTACCGCTACGTAACCCTTACGCGCGTATATACGCTCGAGTTTCGGCAATCTTCAAAGTTATTCCGGAGGGTCAAACTTGGTATCATTCCAAAGGTCCCTTGGTAGGGATTTGTAAGCCACAAACCGCAAAATTATATTGTGCATTGTTGCCGAGATATTCTCGAGTATAGCTTTACCTTAGCTTACCGCTACGTAACCCTTACGCGCGTATATACGCTCGAGTTTCGGCAATCTTCAAAGTTATTCCGGAGGGTCAAACTTGGTATCATTCGAAAGGTCTCTTGGTAGGGAATTGTAAGCCACAAACCGCAAAATTATATTGTGCATTGTTGCCGAGATATTCTCGAGTATAGCTTTACCTTAGCTTACCGCTACGTAACCCTTACGCGCGTATATACGCTCGAGTTTCGGCAATCTTCAAAGTTATTCCGGAGGGTCAAACTTGGTATCATTCCAAAGGTCCCTTGGTAGGGAATTGTAAGCCACAAACCGCAAAATTATATTGCGCATTGTTGCCGAGATATTCTCGAGTATAGCTTTACCTTAGCTTACCGCTACGTAACCCTTACGCGCGTATATACGCTCGAGTTTCGGCAATCTTCAAAGTTATTCCGGAGGGTCAAACTTGGTATCATTCCAAAGGTCCCTTGGTAGGGAATTGTAAGCCACAAACCGCAAAATTATATTGTGCATTGTTGCCGAGATATTCTCGAGTATAGCTTCTGATGTGTCATTTTTTCGTTTTGTCATTGCTTAGATGTCTGATGAAGGCGTGTATGAGTGTTACTACACGGGCAGGTACAGCGACTGCAAGCAAGGCATCATGAGGCTGATCGTCAGAGGTGAGCTTTAATACCCTAGGTACCATCCGTGTAGTAGTTGGCTCCTATGTTGGCTTCTGCTACCCGTCTGGAGAAATACATGCGCATTCAAACCTTTTGGTGGTTATGTCGATAGTTAATGAGCGAATTAAGGAATGGGTTCGAGAGCGCATGTTTGATGACTACAGGCCCTACCGCAAGCGGACGGAGGGCGTTCCGGGTGTTGGAACAGCTGTTTAAACTTTTGCCTGAACCCATTCCTTAATTCACTCATGTGTAAGGCCTAATCAGCGCCCTCGTCCAAAATTTGGACGATTCCAGACGTTAGAGATGCCAAGGTTCCCAGACGGAATACCAAAAAAGGGACTGTATGTTGTGTATGATAAAAGTAAGAGCGAGAAGTGACTGCATATAGTGTATAATTAACGTCGTAGCGAACTACTATCCGGAAGGTACCCGGGCTAGAGTTTTAATGGGCAGTATCTTAGATCACCATATTTTTCCGAAAGTTGTTTTTGGTAGTTTTTGGTATTTAATGAGATCGGACCGAAATAATGTTAACATCTGAGAATAGATAGAATTCATCCTTAGCCATGCCTTTCGCTAGCCTGGAATCCAGCCGTATTGTGCTTTGTTCGCTCCCCTGAGGTACGCTTCCTGCCAATACGTCTGGCCTTCGTTACCATTCGAACGATCGGCATTTGAATATTCGCAGAGATTTTATGCGAGATTTCTGTTTGGCTGATTCAATCGCTCGTTCGAACAGGCGTTCTGTTATCATCAACTACCCATCTTCTTCGAGACTATTGGAACGATCTGATAAATCAAACTCTTGCCACACTCGGTTGGCAAGAGCGCTGTTCACACATCCTTTTCGTTGAGAAAAGCCTCTAAGGTCTTTGTTTGCTCGTTTTAGTGAATAAATTCTGGGTGATTTGCTAGGTAGTTCAGGCATTATGAACGCCTGACGCGGTGGTCATGCTGATGATAATGGAACGGCTGTTCGAACAAGCGCTTGAACCATCCATAATTCAGCCAATCAGAAATCTCGCATAAAATCTCTGCGAACATTCAAATGCCGATCGTTCGAATGCTAACGAAGGCCAGTCGTATTGGCAGGAAGCGTACCTCAGGGGAGCGACCAAAGCACAATTAATATTTCCTTATCACTACAATAAGATAGGTCGTAAGGAAAGCTTACAAAGCAGGACTCAGAATTCAAGACGTAAAAACTGTTCATTGCCACTTTTACTATTGTTTGGGCAGAACTAACGTTACACAATCTGTTACTCTGTGTTTTACATTTCCTTCAACCAGTGACTATAAACAACGACAATAGAGCTTTACTAACCCAAGTAAGTGTATTTTGTTTCAGGCATAATGTGCAGTATACACATTTTGAATATAAAGAAATTCTCTACGTTTGTGTTGTTTGAAGGGTGCTCAACTGGTTACTTTGGAGACTCCTGTATCAGCCGCTGTGCTCAGGACACCTGCCAGAACAAGATCGTCTGCGGCCCGGACCCGTTAGGCTGCCGATGTATAGCGGGGTTCAGTGGCTCGTTCTGTGACACACGTAAGGCTACCTCAGCTGGTCTTTGAATCAACCAATCCCTTTGATACTGATACAATTACAAACTGGTGTGGTACCGCTACAATTTTAAGGATGAGAAGAGAGGAGTCAATCGAGGTTAGAATAGCATACCAAGCTAACGCTATACCGGGTCTGCTAGATAGGGCCATATTTAATTGAATTTCCCATGTGAATGACCAAGTAGGCGTTTTCTCTACACCATAGACTGTTCGAACGGCACCTACGGCTCGGACTGCCTACAGACGTGCCACTGCGCCAGCGGGGACTCTGTGTGCAACAAATACACCGGCGTGTGTAGCAGTGGCGGATGTGCCGCGGGGTGGGAGGGCACGTCGTGCCAGAAACGTAGGTATAGTTGTACCTGGTCCTAAACCGGTCACTGAAACTGCCCTCTTGTCTCAACTAGTCATCGATCCGCATCATGCCAAGTCAGGCTTTCCAATTCATTGACATTTCTTACTGCGATTTTTCAAAGAAAGTATCATCTAAATTTAGCGAATCACGATGTTGTTTCTCTTGCAAATATGCATGGATAGATACGTTGCCTCTGGTTTTCTAATCTCTACCTGAATCTCTTTACTCAGTAACGGATATAGACGAGTGCTCCCTCGGTACTGACGACTGTGACCAGGTCCGTGAGAACGTCGTGGGAAGCTTCACCTGTTCCTGCTGGGATGGGTACGCAATGGACGGCGGCACATGTGTGGGTAAGTATCTAGACTCATTCCTCTCCTACTATGTCCACTTTTTTTTAATGTTTAGTAAGACCACACTGACTTAATTTTATGGATGACATCGGCGCGCCTAATGATTTTCGTCACCCCCCTCATTAAAAAAAAACATGGGGTTACATATTATCCCATATTAATCAGAATTTTATGCTTACCGGAGGACCTGCTCTCCAGGGTAGGGGGGCCCATGGTCAAGGCAAGGGCCACAGCGTCCTTGTTCCCTCCTTAAACAAGAATGACAATACAAACATGATTGAAATGGCGACGAGTGTCTCTTTATAATTAAGTCTTACTGCAGGTGAACATAGGACAAAACAAACCGGGAGAGAATGGTCTGGATGTTTAGTCCTGTGGTATAGCAGCACTTTTTAATTTTTGCTGGATTTTTTTTCTCTTTTTTTCGCCCACGCGCATTAGCTTTGGGGTCTTCAGAGGATGTCATTTATAAGATTAAGTCGGCGTGGCCTTAAGGTCACCAATAAACCAATCCACACGAGAGAGAGCTACTTACACTACTACACCTAAAAACTGGGTGAGATGAAAGAGTTGCTTTTTAAGTTTCTTAAGTAGTATGTGATTTTCTATCAGAAGAAAGATTATCCCCATTGTAATATCACTAATGAGCATGCTGTGTTTTATTTCCTTTGAATACAGATGAAGATGAATGCAGTTTGGGCATTGATAACTGTGAGCACACGTGTCACAACCACGTGGGGAACTACACCTGCTCGTGTAATGAGGGCTACTTTCTGTCGAGCAATGGCTGGAACTGCACAGGTACGTTACAGACGTTACCTTACAATGTCAAGTTACATTTATGATTCATCGACCGCTAGGAATGGAGCATATTTTTCATAAAACGTTTCAAGGTCCGCATACATTTCATTACATAGAAATCTTTATTGACACGACAAAAGTACAACGACTTTCGTAAGGTCTATATGTATAACAGCTACTTACAGTACAACTAAACAGACATATATGGATATCTAAAGGTATGAATAAGTCTAGCATGTCATTTACACTATTGGTTCTAAGGTATAAGCATTCGTGTAATATATATTTGCCTATTTGAACACAGCGAGGGTTATCGCTTTATACATTAGTACATTAGAGACATTTGTATGTATGTGCGGCTTTGAAGAAAAATCCATAATCTTTCACTGCTCTTTTCAGAACCCCTGACTTGCATCGTCATTTCTGCAACCCAGCAAGCGCCTGTAGAAGCGTTTCTCTGCTCTGCCCATCAACGTGAGGAGTACTTCGCAAAAAATCACGAAATCAGCCTTGCAGTGGAAGGGGTAACACTACGCAACCTCATTCCTATCAACGAGATAAATTGTCCATTGTCCTTTCTTCTTCTTGTCCTTATCATCCTGTCGGACGATCAGTTGTCCATTGTCCACGAGTCTCTTAAAGTTACCAACGTCCCATTTCCTTTTACATGACATGTAATAAGTACCAAATGTCTAATTTACAATGGAGTACCAAGTTTGGAAAACAAACGTCTTCTTATATCCGTGACTTTTTCTATCGTGCATAACACTGTGCTTTATTCCATTGCAGGTAATGGGAGAGATTGAAACCATCAGCTGGACAGTAAATGGCAGTAATGCAACGTCTTCCTTGAATCTAATAGAAGGTGTTTACACTGCCCAAGCAACAGCAGTTAACGAGTTCTCTGAGCTCTCGACCAACATGACCCTCCGTGTTGTTGACTGATGATGATGATGCAGATGAATGGTTTACCGTGCAACAGAGAATCTCTCGCAGCCCGTAGGCTGAATTGCAGATTCCATTACAATAAAATAGTGTCATGAGAGTCAGTAGTTCTTATTATCAATATGATTAAAACCTTACAATTTTATAGTTATAGTTTAAAACAATTAGATAGTGATCTGATTCTAGCATTTTGTCATTCGAAATTATAAATCCACGTAGCATTAAGATCATTACCTAGACGCTAAACTTTTAGTTGACATTCAATTAGATAAAACCACATGTCAAGTTTGTGAAACCACACTCTGAAAATACAACAGAAGTCCTTAGAAAAATAATCATTTAAAAGGCACACAATGTAGGCCATAGGGGAATTCTCCAGCATTGCTAGAAAGTGCGTTTCTACGTGAAATCCGAACTTCAGGCATACTTCACGCTTTTGGACTGAGAGGAGAGGGAGGTTCAAATCTTTCCTTGCTCGTTCATAGCTACTGAAGCTTCTTCCCAGAATTGTCCAAAACGCTCTCCTTTGTACCGCTTCCAGTTTGTCAGATTGTGCACATGTTAATTCAGGGTGCCATACCGGTGCGCAATATTCCATTACTGGTCGTGCGAATAAGATGTATATAGTGACAAGGTCTTCTGTAGGAAGTGCATAAGTTTCCGTAAGAAAAAGAGTCTTTCATTCGCCTTCCGTATCATTCTGTTTACTTGTGTCTCCCATTTTAGGTCCCTCTGAAGCCATACTCCCCAAATGCATGATTTTGTGTACCTAATTGGCACAACCTTCAGTAAACAGCTGAGAACTTTTATCTATAGGTAAAATGGAAGTAATGAGGCATGAGTAAGGTGATGGTTCAATGACAGGAAAATAGTTGTATCTGTGGTCTTTTACACTTCCTGAATTCTGTGCCTTCTTTCAAAATAAATGTTTCATGTATTTGATGAGCATTTTTAACCAAATAAATTATAAATATATATGTAGCAATTGTTTTTCATTTTATTTCACTCTGTGTCGATGATATTGCGCATGTAATTTCAGTATCAAGTCATCAGTAACATATCTTTCACTGTTATATTCATGATGCTATGGTACATAGCTATGTCAACACTCACAGGAATATATTCACAGAATTGATGTACCCCTTGTTCTGAAAACTATTCACACACAATTAAACACACATGTCTGATGTTTAAAACCACACACACACACACACACACACACACACACACACACACAAACACACCTGTCCCTGGTTCTCAACGCCATCCACACAGCCAAATACACCTGGCCCTGGTGCTGAACGCCATCCACACAGTCACCTACACCCACCCAAGCATGCCTGTCATTGGTGCTGAACACCACGCACCATCCACAAACAAACACACTTGTCTCTGGTGTTGAACGCCATCCACAGCCACCCAAGCATGCCTGTCCTTGGTGCTAAACACCGTCCACACGCAAACACACACATTCAGACATACCTGTCCTTGGTGCTGAACATCATCCACACACAAACACACAGGTCCCTGGTGCAGAACGCCATCCACATGACCCAGACACAGCCAGACATACCTATAGATCCTTGGTGCTGGATAATTTAACCATCTACACAGATGAACATGGCTGTCCCTGGTGCTGAACCTGTGTTCGAACGATGGAACCCAGCCGGTAAGTATACGTTCCATTTTTCGTGCCGCTGGGGTCAGGCGAGGTCAGGCCTAATGTTGCAAGTTGAACGAACCAGCTTTTGGAAAAGTGAATAAAACTAACAGCTCAAGCTTTGTCGTCGCAATTAGATTTCCTGAATCCCACCGACATAAAACTGACATTATCCAGAAGCAAGAATAAGAGTCATGTGCAAGCATACTTGTCTCAGTTTTTATGATGTTAAATATAGAACAGCGCGGGCGAACGCCGTTCGAAGTTCGCCTGTTCGAATTGTCGAACACTGCACTACTGCACGTAACATACAACAAATAATGGTGGAACGAGACTGTTGTGACGTTCGGTCAGGACAATAAAGACATCTATCCCTGCCTAGAAACCGTAACCATTTATTCCTTCATACAAGATGCCTTCTCCACGTAAAGGTGCCTTACAAGGTGCACTTCTAGTGGTGATTCTTACGGTGCTGTTCCACGTCGCAGTCTCAGGTAAATGATTCATGCGTCAAGGTCAAACTAGAGAGACTTCCAAGTTTTGTTCAGTTTTCTGCCGTATCTCTTTCCTCGTGAATGTTCTAGGCGGTGTTGTTTTTATTGACCTTGTGTTCTGAACGGTGTTTTCGTTGTCATTATTTGCTGTACGAAAACGCTGTAACACAGACCACCTGTCTCTGTAACGTTACAACAGATGATGACGAGTGTGCGGAGGGGAGTGACAACTGCGCCCAGTTGTGCACGAACACTGTGGGCGGTTTTACCTGCTCCTGTTGGGAGGGGTACACACTGCACGATAACGGCTGGTTCTGTCATGGTAAGTCGGCTCCTCAACGTAGCCAGAAACTAGGGGCGTCCTAACATGATAAAACACTACGGAAGACTGACAAATACTTAAGACAATAAATATCTATGGTGTGTATCTATGTAAAACGGCACTAGTAGTAGTACATGTAGTGTGTGCTTGAAATGCAAGAAGATCATTGCGTTTAATGGCATTGGTTGCGAATTGCTAGCACTATTATCATCGTTCCTTTTGTACAGACCTTGTATATTCTTCAACCGTGATATTCATTTCTCACTTTCATGTATGTTTAGTTACGATCTTTCTTGTTTTCCCAGGCCCAAAGGTGGATCTGTATGTGGAAATGCAATATCCAAGAGTTGACGTGACAAGTACAGGTAACACTGAGGTCCTTTGTCGGCCTACCCTGGGGGACCTGACTTTGATCAATGGCTACCACGTCGGTATCAAGTTGGACACAGGTCAGCACAAATGTCCACTCCACAATCCATCATAGTACGGTTCTTTCGCTGTAAATGAATTTGATTTTGAAGTCAGGAGTTGAGAGTTTGGCAATGGGTCCCGGCCGTTGTAGCTCACCCGACTTGCATGCTACTGGTAAGGGCAATGCAGTTCTCTTGTATAAACCGTATTTTTAGAAGACAGGTAGCCGATATTCCTTGAAGCATTGAGGCCATAAATATGTCTTGTCACAGCCATAGAGTACTAAGTACTAAGCTCTACTAGGTCAAGATTACTCTCCAGGCAGAGGTTCGACTCCGGCTGTTTTTTTAACGTTTTTATGCGTTTTCATCGGGCTTTCTACTTTGTACATTGTTCTTTATGTCTCGCGGACGCCTATAAAAACGTTAACAAACAGCCGGAGCCGTACTTCTGCTTGGAGAGTAGACCAAGATCTGATTGGAAGTATTTTTCAGGTTACGGCACCAACATGAACTACCTGACGTACGGAGATGACTACACCAGTATAATATTAGGTTCCACGGGTAGCAGCTACGGGCTCAGGCTGTTTGACGACGCCGGGAACTTCCGAGTCAACGCCTTCTCCTGCCAGACGACTCGGAATGGATTAACACGTGAAGTCATCGGCTTTACCATTCTCACTACGGGTGAGGCGCCCATATGCATAGAGATTGACAGATAGGTTTACCACTGGAAATTGAGGTCACTCTTGCGACTGTCTTGCACGTGTCGTATTGCTGTCTTGAGACATAAATGGTTGTGTAGCCTTTCGGCGGTAGGTTCTGATGTAGCCTAGTGGGGAGCCCAAAATCTAGTGGGGTCGTGTGGGGAAAGGGTAGAGTGTTGTCGCTTAGAAACAAGTGTTCCCGGATTCAAATCCTGTCATGTCACCGATCTTGTGCCATTGGGAAAGGTGTTGAAATGGGCACCTGACTTCGGTAGGGGAGGTAAAAGGCGGTGGAAGCAGTAGGTTGAGCTCCGCCTTCCAATATCGTCCCCGAGACACAATGGATAGCACCCCACTGCCCTTTAGCTTGTAGCCACGACCATGGAACGACCTTTTGTCTGTCCTTTGTATGTTGCACTGATGAAAAACGTTGATAGTTTGAGTGCATTGCCCCTGTTTGCAAATAATAAAAAAAACATCCAGCGACATAAACGCACGGCGACCTTCCAAATGAAAAACAATGTTCTCTCTCCCATTGCAGCTTACTTCCACCCACAGTCGTTCACTGTCACGGTCAACATCAACGAAACCGCGACGCTTTCCATGTTTGAGTACAACCCAGCCCCTGGCGGCCACAACGGAACTACAGAGTGGAGGAAGGACGGTTCTGTGCTGTCTGGGAGCTACACGGATTGCACCCTGGTTATTGATAACGTTCAGGTTAGCCATTGTTAGGACAAGAACACTCAGCTACAATACTACATGGGAAAGGTAGCAAGTTTGTGGATTTCACTTTTGTACTATTGACTATCCCGCAAAATTACTGTAAACGTTAAAAAAACAGGCGTGGATGTCACCTTAATCAAATATAATCAAATCAAGACATTGTATTTTCTTCCATTTACGCGTTTACTTACACGTTACTATTTCAAATTCTAATTGATACTGACTGCCAATTAAAGACTTAACCAGAATTTGTACGTGATATATATAAGCATCCTTGATATTTACTTCGATCAATCAATACAACATTAGTCGAACTAAAGAAAGAATAGATTCCCTACTAACCCATCAAATAGTCATTTTGATGTACTGAAGGATACTACGATGAGAATTTTAATTTTCTTGGCCCCTGAGTTTCATTTCTTTATCTTGTTTTAAAAGATGTCTGATGAAGGCCTGTATGAGTGTTACTACACGGGAAGTTACAGTGACAACAAGCAAGGCATCATGAGGCTGATCGTCAGAGGTGAGCTCTTATAGATATTAGATCAGCGACTTTTTCCTTCAATTACAGACCGAAATAGTGTTAATATATGAGAATAGATCGACTTCACCTTTACCTATTTAGGCTTGTGACCGCACTGTAAATACATTTTTGTATTATCAAATTAAGCAGTCTCTACATTGCAAATACGTTACGTCTGTGATCGCATCTGTACTGTGAACAGCGACACCTGTGCTGCATTACAATGTGAACCAATTAGAATTGCCATGAAGAAGGTGACAGATGGTCACCTAAACGTTGCTAGTGAACAGAAAAATGGGTGTGTAAAAATCTTAAACAATGGTTGTATAAAAATCATTCTTACCCATGTCTTTCTCCCATGATATTAGAGTGTCCTGGAGGGAAGTGGGGCCCTCCAAACTGCATCTCCTCGTGTGAAGAGTGTTACAATGGCGGCGTGTGTGATGACGAAACGGGGCAGTGTATCTGTGCACCTGGATTCGGCGGCTTGCACTGCGATCTAGGTAAGATAACGTCACCGTGCCAGTCAGTCAATGTTTTCTTATCACCACAATAAGATATAATCGTAAGGAAAGCTTACAAAACATGACTCAGAATTCAAGACGTAAAACTGTTCATTGCCATTTGCCACTGTTTCTATTGTTTGGGCAGGTACAAACCAACCAGCAGAACTAACGTTACACAATCGGTCACTTTGTGTTTTACATATCCCTCCACCAGAGACTATGAAAAACGGCAATAGTGCGTTACTAACCCAAGTAATTATACTTTGTTCATGGAATAATGTTCTGTATATACTAGTACATTGTAACTAGACAAAATATCATGTACGTTTGTGTTGTTTGAAGGCTGCTCAGTTGGTTACTTTGGAGACTCCTGTATCAGCCGCTGTGCTCACGGCAACTGTCAGAACAAGATCGTCTGCGGCCCGGACCCCTTAGGCTGCCGATGTATAGCGGGGTTCCATGGATCTTTCTGCAACACATGTAAGGCTACCTCTGGTCTTTGAATCAATTGTTCCCTTTTATACTGATACAATCCTTTCCTGGTATCGATCCTCTTCTATATAGTTCTAAGGATAAGAATAGAGGAGTCATTCGAAGTTAGAATAAGGTGCGTACCGAGTTAACGGGTCTGCTGGATAATGCCGTATTTGGTTTCCATTTGAATTACCAATTGCAAGCAGACGCTTTCTCCACACCATAGACTGTTCGTACGGCACCTACGGCTCGGACTGCCTACAGACGTGCCACTGCGCCAGCGGGGACTCTGTGTGCAACATATACACCGGCGTGTGTAGCAGTGGTGGGTGTGTCGCAGGGTGGGAGGGCACGTCGTGCCACAAAGGTAGGTATAGTTGTACCTGGTCCTATACCTGTCACTGACACTGCCAACTAGTCCTTATATCCAGTTAGGGTTTCCAATTCATAGACATTTGTTACTGCGATCTTTCAAAGAAGTATCATCTAAATTTAGCGAACCACGATGTTGTTTCTCTTACAAATATGCATGAATACATTTTATGTAGATATGTTGCCTGTGAGTTTACCAATTTCCACCTGAATCTCCGTACTCAGATATAGACGAGTGCTCCCTCGGTACTGACGACTGTGAACAGATCTGTGAGAACGTCCCGGGAAGCTTCAGCTGTTCCTGCTGGCATGGGTACATCATGGACGGCGGGACATGTGTGGGCAAGTATCTAGACCCATATGTCCTCTTTTCTTTAGTTCAATAATGGCCACCGCTAAACAAGGCTCATAATCGACTCGAGATCAAGAGCTACTAACACATTATACTAGGTTAGTTGAAAGAGTTGCGTTTTAAGTTGTATGTATATCAGAAGAAAGATTGACTCCGCTGCAATATCATGTTAACCATGATATGTTTTCTTTTCCAACTCTTACATGCAGATGTGGATGAATGCACTTTGGGCATTGATAACTGTGAACACACGTGTCACAACCACGTGGGTAACTACACCTGCTCGTGTAAGGAGGGCTACTTTCTGTCGAGCAATGGCTGGAACTGCACAGGTACGCTACAGACATTTGTTTACAATGTTTATCAAACGCTAGGGTTGGAGCATATTCTTCATGAAACGTTTCAAAGTCCGCATACTTTTGATTTGGCTAGTGTTAACGTCACTGTAGGTACATTTGTGTCTGTGCGTCATCGAAGAATAGCCCATCCATTGCCTTTCACTGCTCCTTTCAGAACCCCTGACTTCCCTCGTCATTTCTGCAACCCAGCAAGCACACATAGAAGCGTCCCTGTCCTCTAATGACCAAGAAGAGGTGTACTTTGCAACAAATCATGAAATCAGCCTTGCGGTGGCACAGGTAACACTACGCAACCTCATTCATATCAACGAGATGAATTGTCCATGTGAGACGAGTCTCATAAAATTACCTACGTCGCATGCCCTTTTTATGACATAGGAGTGTCTGAATTACAATGGAGTAGCATGTTGGGACAACATTTGTCTTATCCGTGACTTTTTCTACCGTGCATAACCCTGTGCTTTATTCCATTGCAGGTAATGGGAGAGTTTGAAACTATCAACTGGACAGTAAATGGCGTCACGGCAACGTCTTCCTTGAATCTAACTGAAGGTGTTTACACTGTCCTAGCAACAGCAGTTAACGAGTTCTCTGAGATTTCGGCTAACATGACCCTCCGTGTTGTTGAATGTATCCACGAAGTACGCGTATTTCACGTTGGAACCGACGACCCCACTCCGGTAGAGGTTTTCCCGCCTATAGGCTACGCTGCATGTCAGTACCCGGCTAGATTCCTTGTCTTGGTCAGACAGTTGGGTTATAACGCCAGCTATGTCGCCAGCGTCAACGGCGGTGGTCATTTTGAAATCCCAACTCCCGTGGACTCCACCCAAGCCGGCAATTTGATGTCATACCAGGGCGTCATACCCCACGACCTTTCGGAATACTACCTGGCTACATTCACGCTCACGTTTCAGGACCAAGGACAGTACCAAGTTGTCGTCAACGGGTCAAATATCCTGTCTGAGACAGTGGCAGATGTGTCTGTAACGGCAGAGTGGCCGGTAACAAGCGTTCTTGTGACCGACAACAGTCCTGCCCAAGCCCCGGACCCCGTCGTCTTCACCATATGGCTCTTGGACTCAACTCCACCCACAGACTTGTTCTTCGATGCGTCCTATGGCGACGGCTTTGATGGTAACGTATTGATATTTCTTATATTCAAATAAGATTGCCATAGTTAATATCATACTGACACACATGGGTATTGGAATAGACAAATATAAAACATAATAGCAAATAGAAAACTGCTGCAACACACATGTGATAAAGTGGATTCCAAGACAATTCTGCACCTAGACACTTTGGCCCTTTGACGACCAAGATGATTCGGCATTAGTCCCAGGAGGGTTAACCCTAAACCCAAACTCTAACCCCTGCCACCACCCTGATGGGAACTGTTCTCATTGGCTAAGGGCCAAACTGCCAAGGTGCCGAAACGTTCTGATACCAATGATGTGGTCTCTCGCTACATAATAGAGAAGTTAGGGATTTCCTCTTTTTTCATTCTCTCCCCTGCCAGACGTCGCTTTTTACGTTGGAGACCAGTACACCGCCATGCAGCCGGAATTCTCCATCGGGTACCTGTACTTGCCTGGATCGTATTCATTTTTCATCCGAGTGTATAACCAGGTAAGACTAAGGGCCCGCGGTCACATTGTTACAGTATTCGTTTAAGATTCAGCTGTCTTGTTACCCAAAAAGCTGTCTTAAATCATTTTTTGGTGTTTGCTTCCGTCGCAGCTTAAAAAAAAATTAAAATCGTTCGATGGTCTACAGCCACTGTGACCGTTCTATAATATTCTAGCTTGATAGTGGTGCCTCTGACTTGTGCTTTAACATAAACGTACACGCAATGAAGTAATGCAAATATTCAGGTAATATTTCTTGCTTCTCACATGTCTATGCTCAGAATATATCTTGTGAAATGTTCATCAGGTTAGCGAGGCGTATGGGTCCATTTACGCAACCCAGGACTACCAGCTATATGGCTTGAACCTCACGATTTTCTCTGCGTTCTCAGGAATCCACAACGGAAAGGTATTGTACGAAGGTATGGAAAATTTACATTTATCCTTGTGGTGCTTTTTTGTGTTTGTACAAGTCGTCAGGGAATACTAACACCAAAACTTTTTCTTCATATTTTTTTCGTAGGCGTGAATATGACTGGACAGGGCCCAGGTGAAAGCGTCTTCGCCGGTCCCCCACTTCTCATGCCCGTGAACTTCGAGTACGAGGTCTCTCAGGGAACACAGGATGACGTGCACACGAGTTGGTAAATTCACATTACTTTATGTATTGAATAGAAAGGCAAACCATAGACCAGCCTTGCCAAAGGAATAGTCACTTTTCTATGAAGAATACATTTGAATCTGACTGTATAATGTCCATGTATATGCACTGAGTAGTTAAGTACAGGTGTATTGATGACACTGTCACTTTTGTTATGAGTCAATTTCTTGATATATATTTAACCTATGAAAGGCCCAAGATGTCCTTCCGAACTCGAGTGACTATCACTTCCTAAATAAAGGTATGCACTGCAGTATATAACATATATGGCGGTGCGGTCAAAGACCATGCCCTTGGTGCTGAAATATGGGGGGGGGGGGGTTCCTAAACCATGTCATGCGGGCTACAGGCCGTCTCGATAGAGAGTGCGTGTGTTGGACCATTCAAAAGCAAAGGAATGAATCATAGCAATGTCCCGAGATGGTTTGGCAATTTCGGATCAACTCTGATATTAACTCACACGGCCAAACTACTACATTTGTCCATTATTTTGTTTTACTGGCTAAGGCAAATAAATAGAACAGTGAAAGTCAGTTTTGTTCTCCAAATTGACATTTCACCGTCTCGATTTCCTCCGCTTCAGGTGGTTTATCGGTGATGAAGTCGCTGGAGAGGAGTTGAAGCTGTCCGTCACATTTCAGGAGGTTGGGACCTACACTGTCACCGCAATGGCCTTCAACCAACTGGCCGAGATGAGCGGTGAATTCCAGGTAAAGCAATGGCTATTTGAATGAAATTTGAAATCCAATCCATGTTAAATCTTCTACCTTATCATATATGACCTCTTTCAGTATTGATGATCAATCAGTTTGGACACGTGACTCCCGTATAAGGTCAAAGATGTCCGGAAGTCTGCACCGCCCCTCAGCTCAGTTGGGTGAGATCTGAAATCAGTAGACTCAAATAGTGGTCCATGAGTACAAGGAGGTTAAGTGGTTCGAAATGGCTCCTCCGTTGTAGTGACCCTTTGCAATACGAGAATTGTTGTTGATCTGATATTCTCCAGCGCGAGTGCCGCGATATGTATTTGTGATTATTGTTTACAGGTGGATATTTACGAAACTATCACTAATGTGTACGTGGCCAGCAATGATCCGGTCTTACTCGGCGAGACGATGACATTTGCTGTTTTCGCCACTTCTCCCGGAACAAGCAGTACCTTTCTGTTACAGGTAATATAATATACAGACAACTGTGTATTGAAAGACTACTAGTAATAAGGGCACTACGGCCTGCATTGACAATGCCTAAACATCGACATCTTGTGGGAATTAGGCAGAAGTAAAATGTTTTATGCCAAATATTACCAAAGCATGGTGACAAGATTCAAAGAAATATGCTGACGTTGATATGCTGACCCGAGACATTGATATTGTAAAGCTTACATTGCTGGTTATCTATTACAACATACATGTAATATCAATTGTTTCATGACCTTTTATATATATAAAAAGCTGTTACGACCGTTGTCTTACGTTTTGGGATAATAAATTCTGTTGCAATTGCCTTTTACAGTTATCTGAGGAAGACCAGAATCTGATCATCCTTACTCCGCCGTCCAAGGACAGCAACTCAGTTGCCATAGTTGAATCAACCTTTCAAGGCAGGAACTTTCCCTTTAAACTGCCAGACGTGTACGTCACCTTCTACTCCCATGTGTATCCCTCCGCCGGCACATACCGGGTACAAGTTAATGCAACGAATGCTATATCTACGGCCAACGCAGAGACAGTGGTCATCGTGCATGAAATCCCATGCTTCAGACCGCGCGTTGACATCAAAGACGACGGTACAAGCACGGTTGCCAACCCTACAGCATACAGAAGAGACCAAGACATAGCTCTAGCCGCAACTGTGCAACTAAACTGTACTGATGCGAATAGTAGGACATTCAAGTGGAAAGCCTATACCATGGCGGTATTGCAGTCTATTCCGTATTCGTCAAATGAGGCAACAATCAATAACGTACTCAACGGAACTACTGAAATCACCATTCCAAAGCACACGTTAGGATACGGGCGCTACATCTTGGAGTTTTCCGTTACGGAAGTTCACGGGGTGAACGGTACAGATGTGACGATCAGCAACTCAGACTACACGTGGTTCGAGATTGTTGAAAGTGCCCTGGTCACGAGAATTTCTGGAGGATCCTTGATATCTATAGGTAGGTTTTCTGTCGAAAAAAATGTTACTAAAGATATAGGGCAGCCAGTAGATTTTCCCCCCAAATATACCTGTTTCTGGCAATAGATCTATAACTTTGCAGGAGCAAATAACAACATAAAACAAAACAGGTGATGAACAAAGGCCTGCACGGCTACATGTCGTTTCTCCACAGTTTAAGTATGGTATTATCTTTCGCATTTTCTTTTGAATCCACTCAAAATCAAGCATGCTGTGTGGCGCTAGAATGTCTGTTTTTATGGATGTTCCTTGCGACCGTGTTTGTGACCATGTTCTCCCCACGAGTAGGGCAGAATTCCACCGTCAGAATTGATGCCTCCACATCGTACGACCCGGACGTACCTGAGTCTGAGTCCACCTCAGGATTGACGTACACCTGGGCGTGTCGACTGGACAACGAGACCTTCCCCAACGACACGGGCTCAGCCGAGTGGATGGAAGGTATGTGTGACAGCGATCTCGCCCCCCCTGCGATCTCGCCCCCCCGGGGGGCGAGATCACTAGCGTTTTCGCCCCCCTTTAGCGTTTTCGCCCCCCCCCCCCCCCAAGAGCAGCTGGTTGCTACATATTACAGGTGCGCTACCTGGTACTATACTGCACCTGGGGAGTAACGTATATGGTGTGTTACCTGGTACCTATATGGCATCTTATTACCGTACCGTAAGATGTCATACCTCGAAAGTCGATACTATATTGTTCGGTGCAAACATGACATTGACGTGAAAAAGACAATTTTTGCAGCTGAGGTGGCATAAAAACAGTGCTACTGCGAACGTATAAACACCGTCTATGGTACGGAATACGTCAGGTATATGTTTTCAATTTGTCACAGTGTTTTCTTTCTTGTGCTGGAAACATTTCCAAAGCACTAACAAAAACACACGTGAATAATAGTTTCTCATTATAAACACTATCTACGCGCAAGTTGATATAGCTGTTGCTAAATGCTACACAAACACTGGTAAAGCACTAGTCTTATAAGAAACACTGGTAAAGGCATCAGTTCCTAAATACTAGAAAAAAAACAGTCATTTTGGAGGTGAAGATATCCCTTGGCCAGGTGCATATACCAAAATGTGCGTTATTCTAATTAATACCTAATAATTGCATAATTAATAAAGACATTACATAGTTCTTTGATGGTCACTTCATGGTAGAGACCTTATATTGGAGATATATAGGTTGCTTGAGGACAGGTGAATACAATGAAATACATCTTATGTCAAGACTCAGGTATATGCAATGATGGGAATACAAGGGACCCAACCCTCCTTGTCTGAAACAATTAGTTCAACTATCTTATTACCATGTAATTACGTTAACATTGATACTATGAATGGAGTTATGTATCAAACTCGTGTACTTATATCATTCTGAAACTGCATTTTGTGATTTATACCAATCAACTTCTAAAATGTCATGTAAACCCGTTTTTTTGGGGGGGGGGGCGAAATCGCTAAAGGGGGGCGAGGTAGGGGGGCGAGATCACTAGCCGGGGAGGGCGAGATCGCTAGTGATTTCGCCCCGGGGGGCGAGATCGCTAGTGATTTCGCCCCGGGGGGGCGAGATCACGGGGGGGCGAGATCGCTGTCACAGTATGTACGAAATGAACAACCACCAATATGTTATCGCCGTTTTACTGTACATTTATGTTTTGTGAAATGAGCACTCGTTACCAGTCACACAGTTGTCAGTTTAAAATCTATTCACTCTAATCACATAAAAGACCCTTTAAATTAATACAACGCTGACAAACGGTTTGAAGAAGTTTGCCTAGGTCAAGGCAATGGTTGAAGGCAATGTCCATTTCAGTATAACTTGTTCATCATCGTTCAAAACTGAAGTTCAAAACATAATGTCCTCCAGCAAAGCTCACGTTATAACATATCTTCCGTTTTATTCAGGGGGCTGTTCAGGAGGCGGTAAGAGCTGGCCTGTGACGAACAACACGAATCCTGTACTGGTCATTCCAGGAGGGACACTAGATGGTGAGACAAAGCTCACAGATAGACAAGGAGAACCCTGTCAATGATGGTATTAAGTAATTATCCCTGCGGTGTTGTGGAGAACGACCAACAAAACGTTCAATATATATGTAGAGATATGTTATCATGGCTGGACCAGAGTCGAACTGTAATTTCCAACACACACACAAAATAAATTACCTTAAGCTTCGACTGATCAATTACCGTCTTTGTCAGGGAATTAGTAATCAACCCCTTCTGTGACGTATATCAACACAGATGAACTTTCAGGTTACAATATGACTTCTTATATCTCTGTACAGCTGAACATAATTGCGCTTATCTATCTCGGTCAACACACCTCTGTTTCAGGGGGGGAAACGTACGTCTTTCGGGTGACAGTGTCCAAGCCCGGTCGACAAGCCGGTGGCCACGCAGAGAAGTCAGTCGTCATGGTGGATGGCACTCCTCCTGCCCTGGAGGGAATCTCGTAAGCACCATGAATGTAGAATCAATCAAATGTTTATTTTGGACTTCAAAATGTAGAATCACCAGATTTCGTACCAAACTCAACTTTTTTTTCCTACAGATAATATAAAGACCCAATACTAGTTCTTCGAATACGTGACTCAATGGAAATTGTCTCCTGTAATGAATCATCCAATGACCTTGACAGTTTAAAAGAAAACAATTATTCACACATTTTATTATTTCAGATGTGTGCGAAATTGTGGAGAGTACTTGAATCCTTCGGAACGACTAGTTCTGATGGCCAAGTGTACCGACCGCACTTCCGGAAATCGTCTTCAGTATTACTGGAGTTTAGTGAGCAACTCTGTAAACAGTAAAAAAGAGATAGACTGGGACACAGACGCACTCACGGGCAGACAGAAGAAATACTTGTCTATTCGAAAAGGCACGTTTGCGAGTGGCGCCGTTGCGGAAACCTACACCATACGCATTGACGGTAGGTGGAACAATAATGACAGAAATCATCAAAAGGCTTTATGGAAACCATGAAATAGTATACTCAAATCCATTGGGATGCGCACCTTGAACATATGTTCTGTGATGTGTTTATGAATTTTTCCGTGATTTTTTTTGGAGCTGACGTTGTCCTCAGGGGAAAACGTCTTCATGATTTTAATGACGTGATAAACATACGTATTATACATGCATCATCTTACCTCTCTTTAACAACTACCACTACCTCGTGGTTAAAGAAAATACGATGTTTGCGCCATTTTGCTTTGTCTCTGTCTATTGAGGACTTGAAATATATAATCATAAGTTTATATTCCATTAACAGCATCCGATGAAAGCGGAGAGTCTACGTATGCACTGTACAGCTTCACGACCAATGTCCCGCCAACTCTGGGAACGTGCACAGTTCTGCCAGACACTGGGACTGTGATGGAGACCTTGTTTCAGGTCACGTGTTCAGGATTTTCGGACGTGAACCTGCCTCTTATATACAGGTTTGCAGCCATCTCTGGTGTTGCTACCTCAACAAAGGCCTGGAAACAAGGTAAAGCTACCTTTAGTTTGCGACAAACTTACTACGTCTTGTGTTGTGATCACCTTTTCTTGACACTGCTGACCTGTTGCGTGCCATTGCAACACTAGATCTTTACTATCTTTTATCGTCGAATATCTGTGATAGGTACAATGGTCTACTACGGCACAGACAGTACCTCTTCACCCTTGTATCTGCCTGTTGGAGACGGGGACAACGACTATGTGGTCACCATCGCCATCCGTGTATCAGACTCTTTTGGAGCGAGTACAGAGACAACAACAACCGCAACGGTGATGCAATAATCTTTTATCGGTTCTAAGATCGGCATCAAATATGTTTTGTTTTACAACAGATAGTTATTGTTGAAAAAAGAACTGTTCTGAAATGGTTGCCATATCATAACAGAAAAGCATTAAAGGATATGATGATTGTAGCATGGTTAGTGAAACCAAGCCAAAAGAATCTAACTAGTTTGTCAGTGTCCACCTAACATAGACTAGTAAAACGTACATTTCTTATGACATAACATAGGCAAGTCATCTGAACTAAATCAGGTATGTCTTTAGGTTTTAGAGAGAGAAACGAAGGAAAATGTATCCACCGTTATCACCAACACGGAAACAACGGTTGATGCGTTACTGGAGGCTGGTAACAGTCAGGCAGCTTTGCAGTTGCTTACCTCCGTCAGCTCTACCATGAACATCGATACAACCACAGGCCAGGAGGAAAAAACTCAGGTACCAATGCATAAGATATGGCCATCTAGTATCACACACAACGTTACGTGTATATGAGAGACGCACATGTGTCATCATTTACTGTAAGGTCTCATCACACCATTGCCTTTCTAAGGGCGTCTCTGTCCATGTCCTGCACCACATTGGAGAGGTACTTTTCCTAACTGAGAACATCTGAAGTCTTCGCGGACAGTATTCAGTAAAAATAGTTTAGTTCTAGAATGTCAATATGTTCCGCGAACGTTGTTTGCTAAATTTTGGTATTTGCAAACTTTAAGGATAAATGCCAGACATATATGTCCTGCACAAATCCAACTTCTCATCACTTCCTGCGCTTGCAGAATACTGTAAATGCA
This sequence comes from Branchiostoma floridae x Branchiostoma belcheri, assembly GCA_019207045.1. NCBI lineage: Eukaryota > Metazoa > Chordata > Leptocardii > Amphioxiformes > Branchiostomatidae > Branchiostoma > Branchiostoma floridae x Branchiostoma belcheri. The sequence goes on along the minus strand of CM033037.1, from coordinate 14,858,968 downwards.
GAAATGTTCGCGGTGGATTAATGTTCGCGGTTTTCGCGGTGACCACTTCACCGCGAACTAAAAACTACCGCGAACATTTTTCTGTTATTGTATTAGACTGCAGTCCATGATGTTACCGCGAACTTAAATCCACCGCGAAAAGTCCATTTACCCGCTACCGCGAAATTAAATTTCCTCCGCATTTACAGTATATCAAATGACCCTGTCTACAGATATTAAGTGTTTTTCGCTCTTATTCGCATATAACATCAGCTGCGGAAAGGTGCCATTACCAGTTTGAACAGGATCCCGATTAAAACTCTTGACAGTCTTCAACAAACTGCTACGACCATGGCTCAGCTTACCGAAGAGGAAACCGAGCTCTCAGGGGACGCGCAGGTTTGTAGGTTGCAGAAACAGACTTACAATGTAGACATTGACGAAACTGGGAATTGTAATTGCAACCATCAATATATCACTTTTACGTGCAGTTCTGGGATGATACTTTGTCCATTCATGGTTTGACTAGATATGGTTTAAATACACGTGTATCAGTTTAACCATATGGTCTTGAAAACACTACTGTACCTAGTTTTGAATAGACACGTTTATTCTATTTCTGATCAAATTTTCAAAATTTGTTCAATTTCCCGATTTATCAGGGTCTGGCCGTATCGAAACTCGCAGAAATGACGACATTTCTTAAGGCAAAAACCGAGGATGGAACAGCCAGCGGCCAGGCGGTGGAGGCTGCCGCACAGGCCCTGATATCCGGCCTGGCTAACGTCGTCAAAGCAGCTGCTAGGAGAACATCAACAGTTCATGACCACTTCACGGTGGGTACAAAACTTGCAAGAATTGTAACTATAGATGTGTCTGATGAGCTACGTATCTAAGCTAGTATCTAATTGAGTAGAACTGATGGTCGTTGTCAATAGTCTCTACAAAATGACAATCTATTTGATTTTCAAAGTTTTCAGGAGTAAATTGGGCAAACTCAAAAGTTGCGCTTTAGTTGTTAATGGTTAAGAGTAATTAATGGCATAGCCGCCATAGTCAGATTGCAGTCACAATATCAAAAAGTCAAATATGTTTTGCCTCATTTCAGCCAAAAGTATCCCCGTGGTCCTCTGCTATCTTACACCAGTCGCTGCAGACGATATCTACCGTCAAACAAGCCGTTCTGTCCACGAAAGTCCCTGGGGAGGAGCCCAAAGTACTGACCACCCCCAGCCTCGCTATCATGCTACAGCGGGACGAAAGTCAGAATTTCCGCGCAGGCGCGTACGTGCAGGAGGACTTCGGCAGTTTGTTCTCAGTACCGAGTGGGGAGGACTTGTTCAGGAACGCCACCATTCAACCCGACCAGATCATCGACATGCATGTAAGCTTCTTCCTCCACTTCCTTCATTATCGTCCGACTTTTTGCCTTGAAGTATACCATCGTTTAAAGCGATAAAAAGATTTTTTTTCGTACACTGACAAGTTTCTTCCAGCCTTAAAGGGAGAAATGCATATCTTTGGCAGCTCGTTAATTCTGCAAAGTCAGTATTACGTCAAAAAAGCAGTTAGTTTTGTAGTCGTGTCTTATTACCTGGATGTCTAACCTTCATCAACGCAAAACAATAATACCATTTTGACATAAAAACTAGCCCGTACATACAGCGCTCTTTTCCGTATTATGATACTTTGATATCACGTCGTCTTGTCAGATGACGCACTTCAACAACAACCCATATCAGTGGGCTACTAACAGAAGTCTGGAGGATACCGTTGTGTCACTGGAGTTCACGTCTGAAGGCCAGGACATCTCTGTACGGAACCTAACGAAATCAGTTGACATAATCATCCCTCGGGACGATAGTTCCGAGTCCTGGAGCACCGTTCGGATATCAGGAGGTGTTACAGACGTACAAGATGTTACTACTTTCAACACCACCGACGTCCATGTGGGTGTTAACTTCATTTTCATATTTATTCTTGATCGTTCGTCCTAATTAGATATCCAGTATCACTCTTTTGTGGCGTCGTGTGTGGCGCAACTGTTAGAATGTTGGGCTCCGAATCTAGAGGCCCCGGGTTAAATACGGCCATGCCCCCGAGGTTGTGCCCTTGGGAAAGGCACTTTGCACGACTTTTCCTGACGGTGGAGTCACGCCCACCGAGCTTTATTGGCTAATTAATCTGTCAATAATGTGCAAAAAAATACACACGCGTATTTGGTGTGCCGATGTCCACGTGTACGTGTCAACATTTCCCACCATAACTTTGTCATCATTCTTTTGGTTACTTTATGGTATTCTTCCTTTCAGGAAAATCAAACCTTCTACGTCTTCCTGCGATCCTCCAATCCGGCTGCAGAACTAACTCTGTACCTAGGAGAAGACCAGTATCCAACATCTCTCAGCTACACAAGCAAACAGAACCTGCCTTTTGCGACTACCTATACACTTGAAGTTGCTGAAGATGGAAACATCACGGCCGACCCTTTCTTGTGGCAGCTCGGCACATTGAACACCTCTTCTGCGTATTATCTGGGTATCTCCTATAGCAACAAAGGTTTGGAGGCCCTGCAACGTTCTTTGGTTACTACCTATTTGTGTGTATCCTTGTGAAGACAAATCACAGCTTGTCTTTAGTATCTCCATTTCTTTCATTGTGACCTTTTCTCTTTCCTTACACGTACTTGCAGATGACCTGGACCTGGAGTTACTGGTGTTCACCAGCACCTGTATCTACTATGACGAGACCACATCTACGTGGCAACGCGATGGCTGTCAGGTATGTTTATCTCGTCATGATGTTCCATGTGACCATCTTTTCGCCGAACTTTTATGGTGGAATCATTAGGTATCATGTTACAACGTTTTTCTAACAAATTGATGAACTCATGGATCCATAACATCCGTTATTACAGCTGTATGATTTTCACATGGATCTTATCCAACCTATATTGTTTGATAGGCTGAAGAACGGTCTAGTCCACAGAGTCAGTTGATAACAGATGACCAGAGGGGCAATTGAAAATTGCATCAAACCATTATTGCTCACCTTACAGCTCGGACCACTGACCACACCTAGCCACACGCACTGCATTTGTGACCATCTGACGTCGTTTGGCTCCACTTTCTTTTCCCTGGCCAACGACGTTGCCGTCCAGACTCAGACAGATGATAATATCCCCATCATCCCCATTGTCGTGGCCTCTGCGTTTGCGGTATATCTGATAGTGGCGAGTTGGGCGTACCTGAAGGACAAAGAAGATAAAGTTATGGTATGTACGTAAGAGCATCACGTTCACTTCGTATTTGTGTATCAATTATATCAATGATCACTCATTTATATACTTGTAGTCATCATTCATTGATAAAGGTCAATCAGTGCTTTCATGCTGTTGACGTTATGAGTCACAAAAAAACTACAATAGCGAGAGATTCACACAGACATGCCATCGTGACATAGACACATGCAAAACATCACTATTGTCTTATGGGGTTCCCACAGTCATAGTCTCTACTTTTCTCATGATCAGGTTGAAATGATGGCGGTAAAAGATCGGAACCCCAGGCACCATTATCAATATGAAGTCACGGTCGTTACGGGATATAGAAGGAAGGCTGGAACCACGGCCAATGTCAAAATCCGGTTGATCGGAAACTATGGTGAGTGATTTCGCAGTTTTGGACTATCGTTTTTGGTCAAATATGACACTAACTTTACATTGTTAAGAACATGTTTGTCCAAAGTCGACCAGTCTTCATTGATTCTTGATATCATTTTGTTTATTAAAAACTGTAGGAAAAAGTAAATTCCATACCATATCGGATCCACTGGCCAATAGGAAGGTTTTACAGCGCGGAAGCTTCGATTCCTTCCTCATTGCTACTCGTCACTGGTTGGGGGACATCAAAGACATAGTGATTCGGATGAACAGCGACGGGAACAGCCAGTCTTGGTATGTGACTGATACGTTAGAAATATAGTACAACAGTTATACTTGTTACAGTGTTTTGAAAAGCTGAAATTCGAGGCAAGTATAAAAGATTTATGAGCAGTTGGATCTCGTGTGAAATATACTTTTGAATTAAATATTATCAGGAATTCGTTTGTCATTTCTAGTAACACCCCCGATATAGTCGGACTGTTATGATGCATTCGTGACACTGATTTCTAGTAAACCCCCAGAATATATAGTTAGACCATTTGTTTTGTACCACTGAATAGGTATTTGAGCCGTGTCATGGTACGGGACTTGCGGACTGGCCAGCGGAGGCACTTCATTTGCAACAGGTGGTTAACTACAAATCAAGAAGGACGGGAGGTACAGTGTCTTGGTGCAACGCAGGTGCTGCCATTGTTTACGGCTAAAGCTCTCTTCGGTCTCCGGGACGAGCACCTCTGGCTCTCCATCATTACACGGCCTCCAAGAAGCAGGTATGGCTATTCTAGGCAAGATCCCAGAACGTAGTGCATTATTACAGGTAGACGCAAAATTATTTCAAATGATTCAGAAATATTTAGAATCTCTTTGGTAAGAGGAAAACATTTCTATCCTATAACACAGACGTTGACGCTCCTCTCGAAACATACGTTCCAGCTTTACAAGAGTTCAGCGGGTGACGTGCTGTCTCATCACTTTGCTGTGTCAGATGGGCGCCGCCATCATTTTCCACGGAACATCTGGAGATGCCATTCTTGGTGAATTTCGGTTGGGATGGGAGCAACTTATCATTGGAGTGGAGTCGGGCCTGGCAGCTTTTGCTATAAGCAGCATACTCACCGCTCTCATCAAGTCCGCTGCGAAGGAAAGCAGTAAAGAACGTCATTGTTGTGGTGGAAATGATGACATAAAAAGCACAACAAGAGAGGTGGAGATTGAAGTCTGGCTCCGTGACGACTGGCAAAAAAGGAGTGTGAAAACGAAAGTTAGGACTTGTTGCCGACGCTTTTGCAGGTGAGTCGTCGTGAAGTCGTGTTTCAAAAACTTTCTATCGCCGAGTCAATTTTTACATTGTCGTAACGGTTCCAAATATGGTGTACTGCACTGAAGGTTGAGTTTAAGTTCAATGTAAATGTTGGGATTATTCGTCAGTCCAAAAAAGGAGGGACTGTTCATCAACACCTAAGATCCTCACCTAAGGATGACATTGATATTCTGTCTAGATTCTTCAATTCCCTGCCCGAACAGAATATTGCTTTTCTCTCATCGTTTTATCCATTCAAACACCAGTAAACTCCCTTCACGGAGTTGTGGACATCTGGTATGGGTCCTGGCTTTTGTCATGTGCAGTGCAGCGGCATCTTTCGACATTTATTATGGGATCGGCTTCGAAAAACAAGAGGCTCTCAACTGGCTGGTATACATTGGAGTCGCCTTTCTACAGGTAGGTTATGATTGGAACTGACCGATCAAACCCATAACTAACGCCCTGGGCAGAAGCATTACTACTACATTATAAGCTGATTTTGGTACATAATGCCGATTTATCTGGCATCAAACTGAAAGTCTACATCATACTTATGCCCTTAGCTTCCCTTATATTGCCCTGTCTTTAAATGTGACTGTACTTTATTTGATGTTTATGTACTTAAGACCACTGAAAAGGCCAACAGTTGAGTTTTTTGCTGTATATTCACGTAGCATTCACCAAATAAAACGTATCATTGCCTCCTTAGGACCTTTTGATCCTGCAGTTCATCAAGGTTATCATAATTGCTGTCGTCAACTCCCTGTGTTGCAAAAAGTACGACGAAGAAAGCTGGGTCCCTGTTTTACCATCTGAACATCCTGCAGGTAAGTGAAACTAGCAAATCTTACTTTTCCTTGAGATTTGTAACATTTATCCTTTACAAAACCTGAATGATTGGCAGAAAATTCAACCAGTCAGGTATCTATGTCACAAGTACACCTAAGTTTCTTTAGATGTCACTAACATATATTGACCTTTATGTTAATATCCTCACAATGTTGCAGCTGTGGAATCGTCTCACAATGTTGCGGCCGTGGAATTGTCTCAAAATGTTGCGGCTGTGGAATCGTCTCACAATGTTGCGGCTGTGGAATCGTCTCATAATGCTGCAGCTGTGGAATTGTCTCAAAATGTTGCGGCTGTGGAATCGTCTCACAATGCTCTGGAATTGTGGACACTGTAACATCAGCTCTCTGACCTGCCAAGACTACACAGATGTGCAACAAACTCTGCTCTCAGATGGTATCAACATCTCAGCTGAACAAAACATGCTCCAGTACTTTTGGTGCACATTTTGCCATACATATGGTGTGACAAAATTCTTGATAACAGATATTCTCTTTGACAGAGAACTATATTCTCTTTGACAGAGAATCCAATAGATTAACTTTATGTTTCTCAATGTGCACATTTCTGATGATCTAGCAATGGAGACGTTTTAGTCTTTTTGAAGGTTTCAAGATGTTTGCATAAATAAGAAGGCATTTTCTTGATGACTGTTTTTCTTTAGGGCGAAAATCAACGACATAGAACAGTCTCATACTGAACCTGTTATACAATTTCCTATTGTTTGTTGTTCGTCTTCCTTTGAATTCTGATTCATTTCAATTATTCAATCAACACAGTTGTAGTAAAGAGTTGTAATGTAGAGGTAACTTTGACACTTCATTGATTCTTCAAGATCAACATGTACCAATAAAGTTTGACAAATAGTATTTCAAAGCTACATGCATTGGAAATAAGACTTGTAGGCTGTACAAGGTATTTCCTTTATTTGCAAAATGTTTGCACAGTACACTTCTGGTGCAAAGGACCTTGTGTAAAATCCTAGCAGCTTGGATGCTACTGTAAAACCCATGTTTGGTTCATAGCAAACAGCATTTATTCTAGGAGGCAAATTTGGGGTGCACAAAAATCCAAATACAAGCTACCAATGAAAGTGTACATGTAAATTTGATTTTCTCGCTTGACACTGAATTTACACCATTAAACTCCATCTTCATTTAGGGATGTCCACTCAGTATCAGATGGCCCTTTATTTAGAGAAGCCACATCTTGATCATGCTAAAAGAACCTTTCACCCTTATTGATATGAGTAGGGGTCCTTTCTGGGGTGAGTGTGTTATGCCTTATAAAGGCATAACACACTCACCCCAGTTATGTGAACAAACAAAACTAAAAGGTTTTAAAATAGACAGTCTGTCCTAACATGCACTCCATCAGTCAGTCTTGTCTGGTGTCGACTGTCCACCCAATGCTTCCAGTTCCTTGATCAAAACCATGTGGTCAAACTCTGTGGGCTTTACGGTGAAGTTGCGGACGATGCTGAACCGCTGGTCACTCCTGGCCGTGTAGTACATGGTCATCTGGTCAACAAGAAACTTAGCCTCTAGTGTGGTCTGGGAAAAGAACAAAGAGCAATGCTTTATTTCAAATTTGTAAAGACACTCAAAAAATTTTAAGTCAGCTACGTTTTGATGGCAAAGCAAGAATTTGAAATAAAGAAGAGTAATGCCACATAATCAGACAATGAACTGATATCTCTAACTAAGCAAAAACAGGAAAAATTAAAATACTTACCAGCACTTTCGTGTCCACCTCTGCCTTCATTAGTACAATGCCTGGAATGGAAAAAAGTGATATGATGTTTAACTTGTGACTGAGTGTAAGCTGACATTATTACATTCTGGAGGAATTGATATGACAACAATGAAAGAGATCTATCTATTCAGCATATTGACGTTTTCCATCATTATTATAATAATCTTACCCTTCTCCTCTGCAAGGTCAGGGTAGTGCACCAACTGGATACAGCTGGGGGCATTCTCTTTGTGAGTCTGTCAGATTCAGAAAAGTCAAAGAAATTTAAAGATAGGCTTTATTTCTGTCTTTATTGTTGAAATCTAAGTTGCTTTACATCATTGGTGTCTTTGATTATCATCATCATCATCATCATCAGTTGGCTGCAGCGCAGGCGACTGCAAGCTTCTTCCAGTTCAGTCTATTGGCAGTGAGATAACAAGACATTTGATATGTAATTCATCTAATCATTAGGGTTGAAATCTAAGTTACTTTACATCATTGGTGATTTTAACAAATAAGACAGTAAGTCTGAAATTTAATTATTGAGTCACCCTGCTTACCTGGAAGTTGATGAGGGGAGTGAAATGGCACTCGTGGCCTGAGAACTGTAGCAGGAAGAACTCATATCCCTGCTCCCTTGGCATGGGCAGCAGAAACTGGGGAAGGAAATGGGCATTCAGATGACAAAAACAGAATAAAAAATAAAACATATGAAGTAATTTTTGTAACAAAGGACATCCAAAGAAAATGTAGCTGCATTTGCTGATCTCTATTCATTTGTATGTGAGGCAGAGATGACATAAAAATCTGGAATTGGGGAGAACCCCATGTGAGCCTCTTGCCTTCTTCACTTACCGTTGGGCACATGTTTGTCCTGGCATTCAGCATAGCATACGTGTCTTTCTGCAAAATAGGTCAATTCAAAGAGTTAATGGTGAACAAAATTAACTGTGCAAATTGATCGGATATATATAAAAGAATCATTTCTCTCCTGTACCAAAAAGTTATTTAAAAGGTCCACTTGAATTTTGGGTTATGATAACTTACAGGGATGACAGCACACAGAGCATCCTTCTGGGCATGATAGTCTGTCCAGATCTGCAGGGGAATAAATAAACAACTGTTACAGTATTTGAGAGCATATAGTTACAACTGTGTGTGATTCTATCTTTTATTTTGTACTTATACTTGCAGTATATACTAGTAGTCTATAGGCCACCCTAATTTATTCCCTTGGTTCTGAAACAAATGTAAAATTGAAAAAAAAAATCCATTTAAGTGAAAGACAAAATGCTACCTGACCTTGCTTATCTCCTCTGCTGTTTTGTCCTGGATTAGCTCAGTTCTTAGCACAGCGTCCAGCTTCTGTACAAAAGATAAAACAGATGATATCATAAATTGACAGACAGATATAACAATCATTCCATACTTTTGGATGTCAAAAATTAGCATGTCTAATAGTAATAGTATGAAAAAAAAACTAAAATTTCATTGAGTCATGTAAGAATTAGTATGTTGAGATGACAGACTAGGATGTAAGGCTTGGGAAATCAGGTGTTTTTAGTTCCATATTCTTGGCCCACAAAATTAGCATATCTAGTAATATGAAAAAAAGATCAAAATTTCATTAAACAATGTTCTAAAGGTGAGTATTAGTATGTTGAGATGACAGACTAGGATGTAAGGCTGGGGAAATCAGGTGTTTTTACAGGTGGTTTTACAGGTGTACCTTGGCACCTGCCATGGAGAAACTGCTAGGAGAAGGTCCCGTGCCCTGATGTGCATTCTGGGAAAACCGTGGATTACTTCCCATCCAGTTCATCTACAGGAGAGAAGCAAAGATGATAATGTAACATTTTGATTTTCTTAAGCATACCCAAATCCAGGTCCAAGTCACTTGTGACATGCAATAATGTATATATGGACTCTCTGGTCAGTATTGACCATTGGTAAAATCCTAATTGATATCAACCCTACAGCTTTCACTATGGCTAAAACAGTCCTATACGTGAATAACAGTTTGCCACATAGAGCACATCTATAATCTGACTCAAGTCTGTTGCATGGTTCCATTCTCTGGATCTACTTTTCTTCTTCCATTTGCATCAGTGCCATAATGCAGTTTACTAATTGATATGACTGTGATAAAAACAATTGAATTAATCAGAAGATTCCCGTACCTGCTCTTTGATGGCTTCCTTGTTGGCTGCAGAATCTGCACGCTTCTTCTGTTGTCTGTCCTTTTTCTCTTGCACAAATGCCTCATACTCCCCTGGGTTTTCTCTACAAAATACAATATGAGATTAAGGTATCTACTAGTTCATTGATTGTATATATATTATTTACTAATTGTACATGACAAGTGCATAGCAGCTTCAGTCAACATACTTCAAATGAATACACAACACTCATCATTTTGAACTGGAAAGTCATTTCTAGAATAATCATATTATCAGCCTCAACACAAACTAACATGACTATCAGTTTCACAGTATTCATGAATATTGGCATTTACCTGGGCATGTGCAAATTATTTACTGTACAGTGAACTCTTGGTGGTGAAGTGAAGAAGAGCATACTATAGCTAGTACATGTATATAGCTACTGTAATCTTGTGTCTTAACTTCTGAGATGTTGCGTTGACACATCAAGACGAATCTACTTCACTCGTAGAAAAGATCTGAAGACACATTTTTCAACACAACAAATTGAACAATGGAATTTGGTTCAAAGTCAAATTGCGTAGCGACTTGGGGCTGAGCCATGCCATGCCCCCCTCCCCAACTGAGGTACCTACTTTCTGAACTCGTCGATCTTGTTTTTGTACTTTGAGAAGAAAGGATTTTCTTGTAAATCAGCCTCCCTCTCTCCGCTGCAAGCACATGAGCAGGTCTGCAATGCTCGGAACGGGGTGCCGCCCGTAGCAAAGGCCTGAAGCGGCAAAAATGTTCGCCGCCAAGTCAGACGACAAAATCGCATGGGCGCCGCCATCTTGCTCTTGCTCAAATGAAGCGGGTGTCTCCAGCACAATTTCATTCTGCCTGATAGAAAATAAGACAAATGTTTCATATACCCACATGCATGTGTACTATTTTAGCAAAACAGTCAGTACAAATGTATTTGTGATTACTACTATCTAGTATTACGTGCTATGGCTCATGGTGTAAAGTATATTTTTGATTTTAACATGACAACTGTATAGGCACTGTTTACTACTCCAGAAGGAACCCTCCAGAAGATATTCCCAAGAGATCTGAAGCTCTCAAAAGAGCATCATTCCACGGTCAGTTCCTTTGCTCTGTGCCCTGTTTTCTCGTCGGAAAATCATAGACAAGGAAGATATGCCGCTGCTTAGAGGTGTACAGGATGCAGGGATTCAAGGTTAACCATACACAGGAAGCGAACTTGGCGTTGGATGTGCCATCTCTTGCCCTGGAGCTAGCCAGTGGTACCGGAAAGATTTCTGTTTTCGATCGATTTAGAACGTTTTTAGGTCCGTTAGTCGTAGCCGAGAGAGCGACACGTTGGCATCGGGACCCGGACAGCATCTGAAAACTCTCCACAGATATCCTGGAGTCGTCTGCGGTGTTGGATTCTTCAGAAAACAGACAACAGATTGATCGTCACGCCCGAGGTATAAAAGGTAACGTTAACATAACGTGTGAATCGATCTCACTACGTGCTACATGTATACAGTATGCCACACCTGCTGATCATGACCAGGAAAACCATGTAAAACAAAACTCACACGCATTCCCTACATATTCACCAGGTGCCACATTAAGCAAGAAGAGGGTAAGATTATACTTTAGCTTATATATAGTGTAGTCCATGTGTTCGATGTATTACATGTTTTTGTTTGAAAGATCATAGTCTGCAGATAAGAGTGACCAATGGTACAACAAAGGCCTTTCACTCATTCACAATGGTGTTTATATAATTTTTCTTGAAGTGGGCCACGATTGTTTAAAACTCGTATGCAGAGTCATTGCAAACACTTGATCTTGTTTATACAGGCTCCTGATATTGATTGAGCTAGCTGTACTGTGAATATTGTACTGTACTGTCATTACCTTGAATTATAATGGAATTTTACATTATATTGAATGAATGAATGAATGAATGAATGAATATTGGCTGATTGGTAAATTGGCTGAAGACAATGGGGATTTTGTTCAGTGATCAAGTTAGTTAGTTGTGAAGAGGAAGACCATGAAAACCACAAACGTAAAATCACATTGAATATTTCCCCTTTTACATTACAGTATGTTTTGAGCACTCCTGGATCCAAGCCTAGACTATTCACATGTTTTGATTAGGATGGTGATTAGCAAAGGGCCACCAGGCCCATATAGTCAAGTGAGAATTTTAATAAGCCAAAGCTCATATCAGTATCGTTAATACAGTTAAGCGTATACTGCATCATTTTAAATTCAAATAACCTTTTGTTGTGAATCATTTTTGACATTACGTCAAGAAGGATAGACATCCAGGTAATAAGATATGCCAAAAAGCAGTTACTCAAGTAATGATTTTGGAAATGGTCAGACATTTCAGACAACCATCCAGTATCTTTCGTCATTGATACTGCCATTACTGAAGAGATCTTTTGGAGAGAGTTTATTTTGTCGTTGATTAAACCTGAACAAATTTGTTTCAATAGAAGAAGAAGAAGAAGAAGAAGAACTTTATTGCATGACACCTGTACAGGATACAGTGTATGGCAATTTGTACATACAATACATACATACAGAACAGTTTAACTACATGAGTTACTAGTATCTAAAAAAAAATCTAGGAAACTAATCTATTGTACACATGGTATATATCAATAGGAGCACAGAATGGTGTCGCTGAAGCACCTCTCCCTGGGGGTGCTGATTCTCCAGACAACATCGCTGGTCCTGACGATGCGGTACTCCAGGACCGCTGAGACGAGGGGACCGCGGTACCTGTCGTCCACTGCCGTGGTGGTGGCTGAAGTCATGAAGATAGCTGCCTGCATAGTGCTGGTCTTCTTCGAACAGGGTATCATTTTTCAGTTGTTTGTTGTATTTCCATCAGTACCCAGTATTGATACCTCCATGAAAATGGAGGTAGATTGTATTATTTTTGGTGTGTCTGTTTATGTGTCTGGATAAGGATTTTGTAATTAGCATAACTCAAGAGCCTCTGTATGGATTACGATGATTATTGGTATGTAGGTAGGGGCTGGGAAGACAAAGGTCAGTGTCGATTTTGGCCCCCCTGGTATGTGATCTTGGTACTGCAGCAGAACTTCAATTTTTTGTATCTTTTGATGTTTTTGTCAAAATCTCAAAGTGGCATAACAGAGCATAATAACGATGGATTTTCATGATAGATATCTTTGGCAGAGATGTACATAACGAAGTGCAAATTATGCAAATTTGGACTTAATCTGCATACTTACTGAGGAAAATATGCCGGATGGTACTGCCGGATGATACTGCCAGACGGTATTGCCGTAGCAAGGAATTTTACTTTTATGCAGATTTTCTTTTTTTCCAGAACAAGATGTACTGCAGTAAGCTGCCAGTGTATATTTTCTGAACCACTAATGTATGATATTTTGTTAACTGCAGGTATGAGTATGTCTCGACTGGGGTCTACATTACGTCAGGAGCTGGTAGGAAAACCCTTTGAGACACTGAAACTGGCTGTGCCCTCCATCTTGTACACACTGCAGAATAACCTACTGTATGTGGCACTGTCTAACCTAGATGCTGCAACCTATCAAGTAAGGCTCTTTATTGTTATTTAAGTATGTGGAGAAGGACAAACCAGAAGGAACTAAGACCCACTCCCTGGGCAGCCAGGTGGTGGGCCTGTTGTCAGTGCTGACTGCCTGCTGCACAAGTGTGTTTGCAGGGGTCTACTTTGAAAAAAGCCAACCTTTCACACATATGCCACATCTTTGCTGGAGCCGCGTGGAACTTTATTCGAACAGACACAAAACAAACATGTTTTGCCATGTTTTCTGAAGATGTGGCGTAAGTGTGAACGGTTGGCTTGAGGTTGTTCTTCTCCACACACTCATTATTGTTAGTTAGTTAGGTACAGTGTCTTCACCATTGTCTTGTTTGACATCTTTGACAGAATCTTGGTTGGTGAGCCTGTTTCTTCTTCATTATGTATCTACATTGTCTGCAGTATCTGTTGTCACTCACCCAAATTGTATGGTGCTGGAATGAAGTACAGTCCTTTGAATGGGATAATTTAGACATGAAACTTTTGTTCATTTAACTTGTCAAAGACTCTAAAACAGAAAGAATAATTCTCCTCTAAAATCATTAATAAAAACTGTACAAAGCATTTGTCCTCCTTGTCTTGATGTGTAGAAATAAATGACAATGACTTTAGACTAAATTACAGCCTGATTTTCAGAGAGGCTATACTGAAGTGACACACATTTCTGACTTTCCATTTACTGTTTATAATAGGTGACGTATCAGCTGAAGATCCTGACCACAGCACTGTTCAGTGTGGCCATGTTGGGTAGAAGACTGGAGATGTCTAAGTGGGTGGCACTGGTGTTACTCATGACAGGTGTAGCACTAGTACAGGTCAGTAAAATGCAAGAATAACTTTAAACTATCAAAAATGGAAAAAAGTACCCTGGTACTCTGCTCTCAGAATTTGATTAAAACTTGATCAGATATTGAGATTTAATAGGGGGTGATAGGAACACAGGATCAAATTACTTGATAAGTGGCCTCGAACTCTGACCTCATGTGAATCAACGTGGCAGTGAGCCACCCTGTGTTCCACAAGTACCATACTCAATCAGCAAACTCTTACTGTAGCTCAATGTTTCTGTTCTGCGGTGTTTCTGGGCACAAAGTTTATCAAGAACCTTTCAAGCAGGCAAAGATTCGTTGTATCACCATTGCGCGCTTGAGGATTTTGAAAATTGGAAATTGAAATGAAACTCAAACTCAACTTCCCCCCTAGATGCCAGCAGAAGCCAAACCAGAAGGAACTAAGACCCACTCGCTGGGCAGCCAGGTGGTGGGCCTGTTGTCGGTGCTGACTGCCTGCTGCACAAGTGCTTTTGCAGGCGTCTACTTTGAAAAGATCCTCAAGGGTTCCAGGCCATCTCTTTGGGTCAGGAATATACAGTTAGGTGAGTGGGGTTAATACAAGTGGAAAGACACTTAGAATGTTGGAGATCCTACAAATTTTATACAGGTGTTGACTGTCTGTATAGCAGCAAGACAATTATCGATAATGTCTCTTGCTGATAACATGTTAACTGTAAGTCAAGAGTTCGAGAAGTAAAATGTTTTGAAATTTGGACAAGAAACATTGTTAAGTGATTGTTATGGCTTATACTGTATACAGGTCCTTGATTTTGTTGGACTAGATTTTGACAACTGTAAAGTGACTAGCAACTTAGATGGGCTTGATTTGTTTTATGCGAAACAGATTTTTCAACACCTCTGATCCTCACAAAAGATTCTCTTGAAACAGATCTCTCAACTTGTTTATTGGAAGCTTTGATCACTGACATTTTTGACATTTTTGTGTCTGTCCTGTTTCAGGTCTGTTTGGTGCCATATTTGGGTTGTTTGCAGTAGTGATGTCTGATTATGAGCTGGTGGTGGAGCTTGGCTTTCTGCAGGGGTACAACAGTGTAACATGGACAGTTGTGTCATTACAGGTGTGATTATTCGTTTTATTGGTTTGACTGACTACTTACATGTACAGCGTTCAAAGGTTTGACATCCAGGCAGTAAATACAGAAAATAACAGTTACTCAAGCAACTTGATTTGTAAACATAATATGTTGTGTATGTATGTAATGTTGTGCGTGTATTAATGTATTTTATGTGGACCACTGGAAGAATAGCTGGCAATATAATGTTGTCAGCTAAATGTGGATCTCAATAAAGTCAAGTCAAGTCAAACAATCAGATGATTCAGACAGCATTTTCTGTCTTTTGTCAGTCACTGACGTTTGCAGTCTGACCGTTTACAAATTTAGCTTTTTGTTTGACTAACTTTTATTTTACATATCTGTCTAAATCTGCTGACAGATATATGCATGTACAAACCAGGGATAAACAAGTCCACTAGCCCTATTGTCCAGGGCAAGTGAAAGTGCTGTTCGGGCAAGTGCATGTCCTACCCCACTTGTCCGATCGGGCAAGTAAGATTTTTCCATTGATTTTAGTGCAATTTTGATATACTTGTTACTTTTTACAGTCATGTCATGACATCAAGCAATTGTCTACAGAGAATTCCATTGCTGGAAGTGAAAATGCATATACTAGTAACAGTGACATTTGAATTTTGGGCAAGTGAAAAATTGGTTCGGGCAAGTACATTTTTTATGTGCTTGCCCGATAGGACAAGTGGATTTTAGAAAACTTGTTCAACCCCGCAAACGTTTACAAATTGACTGTTCGTTGTTTTGCTTTTCAACAAGTGGCAATATGAGCTTTTTTGCCATCTTTGTAATTAAAAAAAAAAGAATTGCAGTACCTGCTCTGTATCAACTTATTTGCTGCATATTTTCTTATGAGCAAATCATCATGCAATTCAAAACCAAAACCTCACTAGTATGCTTTTTGTACCATTTTTGTTATATGTGTAAAATATGTGTATAGTCATATGAGGACTTTAACTGATTGTGAACTGTACCTCTGCTATATATTTTGTCTGACCCTTACCTCTCCCCTCATGACCTCAATGATAAGTGGCCTGCGAGCTGATTTGAGCTTTCATGAATAAACAAAGGTTCAAACAAACTATTCCCTGTTCCAGGCCTTTGGAGGACTGGTAATAGCAGCTGTGATTAAATATGCTGACAACATCCTTAAAGGGTTCGCCACGTCGCTGTCCATCATCCTGTCAACTGTCATGTCATACTACATACTGGACGACTTCAGGCCATCTAGGTAGGTCGAAGTTGAAAGGTCAGAAGGCAAAGTTCGGGCTACCCGCGCATTGACCTATAGATTATTCTGAATGGTAGCTTTGAGGGGAAAAGTGGTTCTTTAATCTGATACATATACCTGGAAGTGATTTGGTTCTACAGTGTATTGTATTGTGATTAATACGATATCTTGAGCTTACTGTTGCATTACAACTGCCATATATGCTTCATGTATTTTGTTTTTGTCTTCAGTCACTTCTTCATCGGAGCTTCAATAGTGATTTGTGCGACCTTCCTGTACAGCAGAGAGGTCAAGGTCAACATCGCCCCTATCATACCCCTGATAGCAAAGGAGTCTCAGCAGTAACACCTGGAGATGGAGTGTGCAGCAATGGGTTCAGGAATGAAAATTTGTATGTACAGTGGTAGAAGTTGGGAGACATACTGTAAATGCAGGAAATTTTGCGGTGGTATAATGTTCGCAGTTTTTGCGGTGGCAGCTTCACCGCGAACTTAAAACCACCACGAACATTTTTCCATGGCACTAATTATACAAGACTACAGTGCATGGTGCTACCGCGAACTTAAAACCACCGCAAAAAGTCCTTTTTCCCACTACCCCGCAAACTTAAATGCATTTACAGTAATTCTTCCTATCTGCCCTCACATTATGTGTGTCAAGTCATGCTCATCTATGCAAGGTAGATGACAGGACTGTAGACTAGAGTTTTTACTCGTCAGATTGTGGTAGACTGTAAATGATTGACATCTCTGACTTATGCATGTTAGAGAAGATGTTGCTGCCAACATTGCCTAAAACTTCTCAGTTTGTTTATTTCAGTTCATTTCCATACACCCTTAATTAAATTCCTTAGATGACAGTAACTGTGAATAAGGTAGCAAGATTATAAATATTTTTGGAATAGAATGAACTCCCATAGCAGAGTTATGGAGAGAAAATATATAGTTGACTGATACCACATAATTCTTTGGTCTGATATTTATTCAAGTCTGTAACATACATGTAGCTACATGTATGTGCAGTTGTTCATTACAGTTGTCAGTAACGATGTTTGCTTGACATGTAAGCATTAAATTTTTACATATTTTATCTTTTGCACAAGCAGAAAACAGCAGACAGTGCAATATATTTGAAAATGCTAGTTTTTTTTTACAGTTTGGTTCAGAAAAAAGAGGAAATAATTGCAAATAAAGATTTCATGATGGAGTAAATCTGCAAGATGCCCAGGCTTTTTAAAACACCTTTGGGCAATTGCATTATCACGTTTTTTTTAGGCAAAATGGATAAAAGCTATTTGGAGATGGCAGAGAAATTCATGTTGTTGCCAATGTCAATTCTGAAAATGCCAAGAGACTTTGGGGTAACACTCAAATGTGGTAAAAGCAAGTAAGCAAATAAGTTTATATAGTGCTGGAAAGTTTTTTTAGATTTATTTGATGTCATTTTTGCTGTTAAGCATTATCTTTTACATAGAAGGAGCTGACATTACTAAAATTGCTTTGAAACTTCTTGCCAAGTTCTATTTTAAAGGATTATTGTTTTTTTGTCCATATTAGATAAATGTGATGTGTTTGTATATTTGGAGCTGTATACCTACCAACAATGTTGATGTTTTAACATGATACTAAACTGTGCAGATGTTATAAATAGTATTGTTGATATTTTTATAGATGTATTTATTGTTGTCAGTAGTAGTAGCCAAGACATGTAGCTGTACAGAATTGAAGTCTGTGTTGAGTCAAAGTAAAAGCAATTTTGTAGAAGATGGTCAAAGCATCTAGCTATTTTCAAAGGGCTGAATAGCAGACTTCTTTTGGAAAACCTGGGTGCTATCGTATTTAGTTTACTGGGGCTCCCATACTCACTCCCATGATATATCTGCAAGGGTGCATAAATGGATCTACATCTACATCTATTCAATACCGGGCAAAGCCCCTCGTGGCACATTACGCCCACGTGTAGTGAGGTGCCCTAGCATGACTAGTGATTTCAAACAAAATGGTGTAGTGAAAACGAAATCATTAGAAAAAAAAGGAGTGAATTGCTGTACATCTTGGCTTGCAAGGGCATAGCATTGTCCTTCAGCTGGGCAGAGCTGGGGTTGCCATAGTGCTTGGCTATGCCAGCTTTCAATTGCTCTACGGAAGTATCATCTACAAGGTGTTTGGGCAGAACTTCCATTGCATGTAAACTAGATAGTATGGCACCCAGGCCAGCATGTATAATGTCTCATCTTACAATGTACTAGCTATAGTATGAATGGACTAATAGACCTGATCCCACGAGAACATATCATGTTTGT
Organism: Branchiostoma floridae x Branchiostoma belcheri; assembly: GCA_019207045.1. Lineage (NCBI taxonomy): Eukaryota > Metazoa > Chordata > Leptocardii > Amphioxiformes > Branchiostomatidae > Branchiostoma > Branchiostoma floridae x Branchiostoma belcheri. Next base: position 14,840,213 of record CM033037.1, on the reverse strand, counting down.
TGTTGACACTTCTTGAGATTCATTCTGTCAGAGTTTTTGATCATAAGAAAATAAAGGCAATTGAAAGTAGATGTTTCATAAAAGAATACATTTTATTCAGGATATCACAGCACACAGGAAAGAAGTTCACAGCAATGCCTGGACACCCTAAAGTGGTCTTAATGTACACAGATATATAATATGAATGCAACTGAAGTAGTACGTGTGTTTTAAAACCAATGTTGACCAAGTTGAGCCATAAATGCATATGACATCATCGATGTTATTACTCCGGCCAACCTGTTTGCAAGCCTACAATAGACCAGTCAATACATAAGTTAGGAATGGTACTTTGACATACAAAAATAAAAAGTCCCCTCCATTCACAAGCTCTGTCATAAAATATACCAAACACTTAAGCATCTATTTGTTAATGCCGATTTCAATGGACTCCAACATACACCAAAGGGATGACTTGCTAGAACCACAGAGGCACATTGTTAAGAGAATTTTTCAACACATTGTAGTACATCACACTCTATTGCATTGTTGGAAGCTATAATTTGGACCACGTTTTATTCCTAACTTGCAACATTTTTGTGTGAAAATTTTCCATCAGTATAATTCTTATACTACCGGTAAAAACACACACAAGCCACACAGCCTTACTCACACTTCTATATCAAACATGTTTGCATTACTGGAGCTACTCACAGCAATTTCTAACAAGTCAATAGCTTCCCTTTGAATACATTCAATATCTATAAATTTTCAATATTACAATATATATTTTTAACTTTTTAGTTCTATCTTTGGGATTGTCAAAGAGAATGCCTGTGCACAGCAGGCTCTATAGGGCACTTTACTGGCAGTTCTAAAAACAAGGTAATCTTATATCATGCAACATTCAGTCTGTTTGGAATACCAGTATTATAATTAACCGCAACAACAATGTTGCCACACGGAAACTCCAGAGAGTGGACACTTTTCCCGTCTGTCCAATCTCTTATCTAATGTTTGCAAAAAAAGATACATATTAACTAGCAGACCAGCCTTTGAAAGTTCTGAAAACAAAAGTCTCTAACATGAGAAGAATGGCTAATGTTATGACACTTTGCTAAAAGTAATTCGGTGCATCTGATAATGTATAGTGCAAGGAAATAAATAGTTTAACAACTCTCTACGATGAGGTTCTACATCATCAGAGACAGAGTTTTTATGACAATAAAAGTTGCGGCAGTATTCCAGCTGATTCACACAGCCTTGAACTGCTGCATCACTGACACCAGCTTCCTGGACTTGTCCGACAGGCTGTCCTGTTCAGCCAGGATCCGTGCCCGTTCCTCCGCCAGCTGGGCCTAGAGAGGAGTAAAGAAAATTGCAACAGTCAGACTGTGAAGAAAAATCATTGGAACTTATGATCATTACGACCAGCTATAGCCACAAACACCTCCACTAAAGCAAAGTCAAAAAATAAGGCTTAACATTTAATATAGGGAAATCTGCCCTGCCAACCACCTGGCAAAGCTACACCACCTCCAGTTACAAGTCACATTAAACAGTCCTGTCCAATTGTACATGGTTAAGACCCTCTTGTCTGGAGCAAACATCTCCGGTCACCAACCATTTTTGTCAGTCCCTTGAATGGTTGTTGAGACTGAGGTTGACAGTACCTTGATATAATAACCACTGCTCTACTACAAAGGGTGTTAAAAAGTTACAATTGCACAGGCAAGAGATGCTGACAGGCCTCCAACATACAGCCATCACCATGTTCCATTTGAAAAATTGTGTGAACCACTACTAGTTTCATCACCAAAGCAAGCACAAGAAAGTGCAGGCAGCTCACAAACATGTAACGCTCAAATAGCTGAGGTCTCTGCGTCTTCAGATACAGCTGGGTGCATGGTGGTATCCTGTGATGTGTGTGGTGTGCATCACAAGATGTTAGGATGGAAGACTCATCAAGGAGGTAAAACCTCCTTGGACTAATCAAGACAATGACATAACATTAAAGAAGTCAATCATTACGTTTGTGTGACAAGAGATTATGGTGCACCAATATTGATGACTTTCTTTTCCATTGCAAAATAAATAAAGTGATTTAAAACATAATTCCAAAATGGTTCGTGTCAAGGAAGATTCTTTATCAAGTTTTGGACCCTGAAACCCATAGAAATCAGACAATAGATCTCTGAAGTCACCTTCTCTTTAGCGATGGTTTTCCTGTCTGCATCATTTTCCTGCTTCCTCTGGCGGAGCCACTCCTCGTTCTGAGACTTGTGGTTTTCCAGCATGTCTCGCAGCTCCTGTAACGTTAGACAGAGAAAAAAAGATTTATGTTTTATTTCAACCATCTACATGTAGGTGTCAATACATAATCAAATAGTAATTTGCATGTAACATTTAATTCAGGAATGCAGGGAAGATTCAAATTTGTTAGCACTTTAAGTACAATGTCAGAATCGGTGGATTATTCTATCAGAAGAAGGCTGGAGTGGTGACTCAGAGTCAAATTTAGTGAGTCATAGTTCACACACTGTGATAACAAAGCATTTGTTAATAGTAGGATGAACAAATGTTTCAGTTTTGTACTCTTACCTTTTGCTGGCGGCTGTAGGTTGTCTTGTACTCCTCCTTCTCCTTTGCGAATGCCTGACGGGCTGTGCTCAGGGCCGCTCTCTCCCTGGAGTCATAGAGATGTCAGGAACAGACGTAAACTTTCATACATGTAACTCTACTAAGATTAGATTGCAAAATGGACAAAAAAAGCCACATCCACATAATGAGCTCCTATAAACTGGAAAGCTCTTTGACTATGTAAAATCACAGAACAAGTAATCCAGCAATACAGATCATGTAAGTTAACTACATCATCCTACCATACACACTGGATAATTCCTTGGCTTTACAAGTATATCAGCTGAGAAGCAATGTTTTCTGATGAAAAGGAACATTTCTGGCAAAAAACTCCTTCTAAATATTATTTACATGAGTTGTTTGTTGCTTACACTTCTAGCTGCTTGAACTTGTCCTCCAGAATGCTGAAGGCATCCTGTATAAGTTTGATGGCCGATGCTCTTGCCTCACCAAAGTCTGGAGTTTCATGGCTCTGAAAACGGAGAAACTGACAGATGAGTGTCTTCAAAGCATTACAGTCATTTTGATTAGCTTTCTGTATTGTGTATGAACGTTATGTACACAAAAAAGGCTATTTGATAATCTGTTTGTTGCATTTACCTCAGGATTGCAGTCCTTACGATAACTGTGGCTTGTGGTTAATTTAAATCTTCCGTATTTAAAGATGTCAAGTTTTGACACATTGTGTTACATGTAACATGTAAGCTAAAAATCTATTATGAAAATAAAACTTTATCTGTATTAAAATATGTCTTTATCATGGTTCCTGACACATTACCATATCTGTATGTAGCTCTAAAATAGTTGAAAGATATGGTTTACATTACAAATATGTTATTATTATTGTTATTATTGTTATTATTGGGTGGGCCGACTAGTCACTCTTTGCAGCCAGGGGCTGAATTGCGAGGAGCTTACAATAGGCGGGGCTAAATCGCAAGGGTCTGGAGCGAGCTGCCATTTGGCGCCACTCAGGTGACCTCAATACGACAGTAATTGCCCCAGGTGCGGCCAAGGAACTGTAGGTTTTGAACCACTCACACCGCACCATCGCACATGTGGCGGGTTCTTTAACGTGCCTGGGGTGTGGCTCAAGGGTTGGAAAAGTCATTTCAAGCAGAACATTTCCAACAGAAACTCACAGGCAGACTCTGCGGCAGCCTGGAGCGAGGAGAGGTGACAGCAGGAGGGTCAGACAGCTCGTATCGAGGCTGGGGCGTCCTTGTGGGGGTGTAGCTGTTGAAGGGAAATTTAAAAAAAAAACTTTTAAAACTACACATCAGACAATGACATTCTAGACCTCTGAGAAGTACAAAAGAAAAAAAATACCTGGTAGTTAGCAAGATAAAAAGGAATAAAAATAATACTTACCCAACGTTTTCATTGTGGACTCCAAAATCCTCCAGAACTGACTTCATCACTGTAAGAGAAACAATCATCTTATTGAGTCCCTATGAGACTTACATAACACACTTGTCAAACCTGATTTACAAATTCTCAGGACTCGGAGTATCTCATGATCACATAATGACTTACTGAAGCACAGGCTTCTATTTTGTCACATATTCAGTCTTCTACATGCCATTTGTTATTGTAGCAACAGTTCTGATTGTAAGGTTATAACCAGGCATTCTAGAACGTACGCCAGGAAAAGTTTCCTGATTAACATAATTGTTGTGTCATACAAAAATCATGAACCAAAGATAGTAATTCTAGAATGCATGCCAGAAAACATGATTGCGTCATACAGACAGTACATGAATAAAAGATACTAAGCTTATGTTACAGGTAACAGGTGTTCTTCTGTTGCTCACCTGGCTGCCTGTCTGACGGATTGATGAGTTTCAGGATGTGGACATCGTTAAACTCCCGCTGCTCGTTAATCCCACCAATCACGTACATCTGTAGGGAACATTGCATGTCATGTTTGTTTAAATACAGACTCTTACAGAGTAACAAACCTGTTAATCATCAAATCATGGTCCATTTTGTAAGTTTCTTAGCCAACTAACGCTAGTTCACCTTTATCCGCTGGGTAACCAATATCCGTCATTTTAAACATACACTGTTAAGTCCAATATAGGTAAATTTTCTTCTTGCAAAAGAATGTATAAAAACACCAGTATTGCAGAGTGGCCCCAACATAGCAGGGAAATCAGTGTTGCTTAGCCATGCATTAAGACCTAATGGTAATGCAGATAGGCTGTGCTACATACATGACTGTGGAGGATGAAGGTTGTGTGACTGTATCTCCGCTCAGGAGGAATGCCACTGTACAGGGGGTGTTTCCACTTCAACCTTCCTGTAAGGATGGAAACAAAGAAACAAAAGTCAGAATCTTTTGTCATGTCTCAATCACAATACTTTTAGATGTTTTTGGTGCATCTATTCGTTTCATCATTACTTTTTATGTTTGATGGAAGTTAGGCCTTGCAGAAGTCTTCTTTTCTTACATTATGTGGAAAAAAAGTTTATCAATCAAACAATAAAGAAGTTTAGAACATACCTAGGCTGAGTTTGTAAAGGTCGTTGAATGACATGTTTTCAATGTTGGAGTCGTTGGATCCACCAAACACATAGATGTCCTGAAAAAAGCCAATAAAGACTTAGATATAAATGACCATTCTGGGCATAGCAAACATTTTGTACATCTAATTATGCTTATAAAATGTAAAGAAAATGTCAAATTGTCTCTCCTGTGGAATGTTCTTGTAATGTAATACAAAAATAGAGCATACCATTTCCAGCACAGAGATCAGCACCAGGGACAGGTCTAATGGAATTTGCAGAATCTATTTTCAATTTACTTTCAGTCTGACAGAGATGACAGATCCCCAGCATTGCTGGTGACTAATGCTTTCATTGTAGGTATTTATAGTGGATGAAGGACTGGTCTACACCTCAATGTACATATCAGTACTGACCTTATCATGGTGTGAGACAAACGTGTGACAGCCACGAGCCGGGGGTGCATCGCCTTTCACCATGGGGGAGGTCCATGTCAGGGTGGCTACAGGAATAGGGGAAAAGCTTTGATTATGACAGATATCCATCATAGAGTTATATTCATTTTCTACATCCATAAATCTTGTCTGAATTTATCAGCACAGAGATCAGCACCAGGGACAGGTCTAATGAAATCTGCAGAATCACTTTCCAGTTTTGTTTTTTCAGTCTCCAGAGTCTATGGACAGATATTACAGCATCATGTGAATGGATCATTGATTGAGAATATACTAGTTTATGGCAATACACACCATTATGGCAGCCCACCTACCTGTGTCAAAGATATGCAGGTCATTGAGCCACACGTTGTCCCCTGCACAGCCTCCAAACACATAGATCTTGTCTCCTACAGCACAGCTGGAGTGGTCACATCTACAAGGAGCAGTAACAAAGGTTCTTCAGTCATTAACTTTGTCTAGTAGTTCATTCATTCATTGATCCATCCTGCCATTCATTCATTCATCCATTCATTCATTAATAGCTACCAATTACCTTTTTTTCCCTTTACTGTACCACTAGAACACTTTTCACAATCAGCTCTGCAATCAGACTCTTAATAAAGCAGAATGCAACATGTCTATTTTTAGACATATTTCTACAGCAATTATACAATTTCTTTATCTTTTGCAATTTCTGTCTTGCCATATCCCTATATGAATATTCAATCATTAAACGAATGTTGAAAAGTGTGCCTATAACTTCTTAAAGTGATGATAAACTTTAAAAAAAGGACAGGAATGTATGTTTTCTGATCTTACTGTACTAAAGTTCATACATCATCTAAATAAACATCATCAAGTTCTAAGTTGAATGTCAGGAATAAATTATGCAGACCCTCACCTTGGGGAAGGTTTCCCTCCAGACGTTCGCAGGGGCGTCCAGGTCAGTGTTGCTATGGAAACAGGTAACAAAACAAGTGAGCTAAAATAAAAATGGTTGATAGGATTGTCCAAGCCTTAGTACATCCACATATTCTTGAGAAAAGGCGGGGAATGGACAATAAACCAGATTGGGAGTGATTACCCTGGTAATATAGACCACAGACACGTCACACATTTAACATTTGCAATCAGACTGGACATAATCAAGAATTCTTGAATTTATCTCTTTTTGTTAATCTCTATTTTTTATGACATCCTTCATAACCTCTTATTATAATTGCGTATTACTTTAAGTTATCAAATATGAAGCAACATAAGGAACTGACCAGTATTAAGCATGTACATGGTGTTTGTAGCATTGCCCTTGTAGATACCACCAAAGACATAGATGTTCCTCCCCACCACAGCCTGGCTATGGTGTAAGGTGCGGGGCTGGGGACCCTGAGTGGAGCAGCGCTCCCAGCACAGTGTACCTGGACAAAAAAAATTACATTTTAAGTTTATGACAGCCAGGTAAACAATATTTAAAGACAATTCATCTCTACAACTGGATAAGATTTGTAGATTAATTCTGGATGCTTTGATTGACATCCATCTGTCATACATACGTACATTTGTATGAGTCGCATTCGCATACAATCCTTAAGATACAAGTTAATGACTTTGACATGTGCAACTGTTTTTACAAGTTAGATGCTATATCAATAATAGTATTGAATTGTTCTGCAAGTTCGTTTTAGCTACACTGAAGAAGAAAGAATCAAAAGGTAAGGTAATGGAGTCTTAAACTAAGAAATTAAGTTACACAAGTCTACGTTAAGAGTGGAATAATGCATGTTCATTGTAAATTGTATAAACTGTATGTGCCCACCTGTGTCAAAGGTGTACAGGCCTGACAGGGACTCGTCAGCCACTAACTCACTCTTCCCTCCAAACAGATACAGGGTGGAGCCAACAGAGCTGTGGGAATTACATTACATAAGCATCAGCAGCAACTCACTATCATTTGCCAGCAGTATTGATGACTACATATTACATTCAGAGAAGGTCTCAATATCTAATACATGTACTAGAATGTCAAAGAACAAAAAAAAACAATCATGAATTCTCTGTACTCACCATAGAGAAGCTCCATCTCTCTTGGAGGGAATGTCTCCACCTTGTGGTACCTTCTCCCATACCAGCTGACTGGGACCAACTGTGGAAAACACAGAAGGATTCATAAAATCATCTAATCACCTAATATTGTATCTGTTATGGCATGCCAATAACTCTCTCATGCATAATTATGGCATACTCTTGATTTCATTGATAAAATCTGTGCACACAGCAATTTCAACCTGTTTCTTCTTTTCGATACCAGGAAGGGGCTACAATAGGTATAAGCTAAGAAATACTTTATTTTCATTTTAAAAAATGGATCTGGACAAATATGTTGCTAACTCACCTTGTAGCATGTAGAGGTCATTGTAGAATGATGCCGACTCTTCATCATCACTGAAGACAGAGGTGGAACCCTGTAGATGGGGTAGAGTAGAGTCAGAGATGTGAGACAAGTTAGTGACTTGTAGACCAAAGCAAGACAATGTTCCCCAGGTTGTTAGAACATGCAGGTGCCAAAACCAGGGCCAACCATAAAACAGACAGTAGTGTGCAAATTGCATTACTCAGTAGTCATCAACTGTCCACACCTTGTTAGAGATTATAATACATAATTAATACTTCTATCTGTAATTCTGTATTAGACTGTTAGCAGTTACTAAGTACTGACCCCTCCAATACAGGTGCTGCCACCAAACAGGAAGCCTATACTGCCCACCATGGTCATGGCATGGCTGTTCCTGAGAGTAAGGACACAAGATGTCTGAGTTAGTGGTAGAATCTGAGAAACACAGCATTTGCAAGTAACTGAAGGCTATTTCTCTCCATGATGTGGAGATAAAACAAGAAATTAGACAATAGCTAAGACAATATGTTTAACCCTAAAGAAAGGCATACAAATTATTGGCAGGTCTATGGCATGGCAATAACAGCTATCTCCAAGAAAAATCCCTCCACTTATTGGGCATACATAAAAAGTTCACCCCAGATCTGTTCAATTGACCTGAAATGGATGAAAATGTATTTTGGTAATCTTAGGATGACAGATACTTAGTATAACAACCAAAATTAACAAGATATCTAAAGATAGACACAGCAATATTGACAGCACTAATTGGGACTGCATCATACGTACCTGGGGGAAGGAGGTGTTCCATGGATGGCCTTCTTGACCCAAGTGCAACTGGCAACAGCCATGATGATTTAACTGTAGGCTGGTTTTCTGTACAGACTGTGCAGTGACTTACACAGGCCAACTCTGAAAGAACAAGAAAGTTATTATAGTTGGATAGGAAACACACATCAGAACAAACTTTTAAAGGAATTACACTTTTGGTTTCAGCAATATTAACAGCTGACATTACATGCATTTTCTGACATTTGATTGTAAGAAACATCTAATAATGATAATTATAATTATAGAATGCAATGTCCTATGGAAATATCTGAGTTTGAGTTTATTTAGTGTAGTGTATTTATTTAGTTTATTTACAGGTAGTGCTCTATTTTTGGTATTTCAAAGGAGGATTTCAAGTGCAGCATCCTATAGCTATTTAATACATCACAAAGGCATCTGATAACCATGACATATTTACATAACGTTATACCCCACTGGCAGATGTTCTTTTTCACAGGTCAGCATGCAGCAAAATTGAATTCAGAAAAAAAATTAATTTCCAAGCCAAATAGATCTTTAAGAATCACCAATACCTGTCTGCTTGAGTGCACTTATATATTTATATCCAAAGTATTGAGTACTAAAGATGTTTATGCCCCGTCCGATACCAACATTGCCAACAAGTAAATACTAGTATGTTGCAGATGTGGTATGGTGAAAATGCAAAACACATGCCAGTTTGCAATATTACTCAAATATTCAAATTATTACCCCCAAAAGAGCATCAATACACGTGGTCAATGGTACATAAAAGACATCAATTATGTCAACAAACGTCTGCTTACCGTCTTTCAAAGAAACAATGGCTAATTCTGCCCTGCGATGGCAAGATTGACTGCCTTAGAAACGCCAAGCGTACTGTTGATACATTGTTGCCATGTTGATATACCCTTTGACCTTAAATCTCGCGCTATGAAGTCTCGTGAATTCCGAGATTCCGCGAGATTTTTTATCACCTCGTCTACTTCCGGAATTTCCTCGCGTAACTTCCGGTGGTGTGATCAAGTATGGCGACTGGGATTAGATTGAACGGAGGAATGAACAATATTTCTCTTATTTTACGGCGACTGTCTTGATGTAGATGGACGCCATGGGTAAGAAAAGAAAGAAGCTACTTCACTCGGCGCTATGGGCCAAGAAGAACACATTGAACAAAGATGGCAGCACGGTAAGAACCGGTTTAGCTAGTCGTAGTTTGTGGGTGTTCATATGGCTCATGAAAGGCCTTGGGCAATTTAGGCTCATTGGTCGACTCCTTTGTTGGTGTTTTATAAGTCTTTGTCTGTGGTTTGCTGCTCTACGCTGACGTAGCACTACCGGAACAGAAGTCAGATATAGCAGTAGAAGTCCGGAAATACGTGAACACAGCGTATGCAGATGGCACCAAAATGGAGTCTCCAGCTAAAAACGTAACGTAGTTCTGTACTGTTCAGTTTCCACGTCACAACCTCCTGTTGCTGATAAGTCAGTTGTCTCAAGTCCGTGTTGTTTCATGTCAAGAAAACGTATATCTTAAGTGTATAGAGTATAGTGTATAGTACTTTGTGGCTCAATGTTAGGTCTAGCTTGTAGTTGTAGTTTCCAGTTTCGATGTGTGATATCTTTTGTCTTGAAAGTAGTTTCTGGACACGTTATGTCGACTTACAGCAAGGAGGTTTTGATAAGATGGCCACCTTTAAAACCTCCTTGCTTACACTTACAGTGATAATTCCAGGGACATGTTTACAAATGAAAATGTCTCTAACTTCTTGTAGACAGTAGAGTTAAGTATTGCTGGCTGTATTTCAATACTTTTGTTTTTAAGCTTTACATGATTTTCTGTTGTTATCAACTTCATTAATGTTATTTGTTACATATTACCTAAGACAAAAACAGGTCACATGATGATAAGGACTCTGTTGATGACCAAGGGTTAGTCTCGAGTTACCTGGACAGTCGAGGCTCCAGTTGACCATGATTTGGCCAGCTTGATTTGGCACCAGTCCTAGTTAGGACCACTTGGGATAGCGCTGGGGTTGAGTTACTTAAGGGTTATGGTTGTGGTTAGGGTTATTCAGAGCTACTTATTAGATGCCAAACTGTCCAGGTACAGAAACAGCTGACACTCTCTTTTCAGACAATGATCCCTTCTCTTTTATCAGTAAAAATCAAATCAAATCATCAGTAACACTGAAAGAAGACACTGGACATTTGGTTGTCTGAAACGTCAGACCATTTCCAAAATCATATCCAGTTGCTTGAGAAACTGCTTTTTGGCATATTTTATTACCTGGATGTCTAATCTTCATAGACATATTTATCATTATTAGACTGACGCTCTCTCCTGGGTCACGATGTCTATTGGAGGGGATGTAGGTGTAACTAGTTGTAATGAATTTCAGGCTTAAAGTTAAAGGATACTTGGATGTTTATGGGAAAATTGAAAAAAAATCTTTCCTAGGATGATCATTGAATGATTCATAAATATAGACCAGGAAAAAAGAAAAAGAGAAAATACACAACCAGACTATTGCAGAAAGAACGATTGCAGCAATATTTTGTCCATCCACAGTTCCACACACTTCCAATCCTTTTGGGTCTATGACACTTATGAAATGACACTTTTAATCAAAATAACGACATTGTGTTTGTTTGTTTACTTTTCCCCACAGACACAGGGTATTGGACAGCCCAGCATCGTGCATGCCCTCATCATCATCTTCCTGGAGTTCTTCGCCTGGGGACTTCTCACCAGTCCAGTCTTAAATGTAACTAGTTTTCCATAATCATATTTTAGTTTGCTAAAACTACATGTTGGTCTATACTACATGTAAAACTAGCCTGAATAAATCATGTTCCTTGCAGCCCTTCTATACACCTTTCTCACGCGGAGGCCATGATAGATCTAAAACGAGTTCAATGAGGCAAACAAAAGACTGTCCATCATACTTAATAGTTCAACCAATGGTAGCATGGAAATTAGAAAATTGACCAATAAGAGAATGGCTGCATGTCCGTCAAATATTTGCATTATTATGTTCTTATTTTGCATCTCTTAAGGGACTTATGGGATCAGTACTCGAGTCTAAATTGCTACACATTTCGCTGCATAACACTAGTTATAATATTTATTATTTGATCTTATATTTTAAAAATTTGTGTGGTCTGGGGAAAAACTAAATGGGAGCTGATTTTAGAAATAAGTTTTGTCTGTTTGCCTCATTGACCTCGTCTTTAATCCATCATGGCCGCCGCGTGAGAAAGGTGTATTGGTTAGGAAGGTGGCCCAATGAGCCTCTGGCAGGGAGAGATTGTGTAACATGATAAGATACATGTAGAAATCCGATGTATGAACTATGATGCAATTGTTAAATATTCTGCTGGAACTGTGTATGTACTGTGTAAAAGTGTTTTCTGTAGGTATTGGCTGTCATCAATTATCTTATGTTGTCTTGTGTTAGAATCTGAAAACAAGGTGCTGTCTTGACTATCACTCAGTATGATTCTGGTGGCATTTAGAATTAAGAGTATCAATCAATGTGAAAGATTGTAGAAGATTAACTTCAGAATGTGACCATTTTTGGTGACACTTAACCTGTATTTAGTTACATGCAGATGTAATGTCACAAATATGGTTCAAAACAGCTACTAGTAGCTACTTTTAGCTATAGGGCACCTTATTTATGGGGGTATTTCAATCCAGCTGTTTCTGTCGCTATTCATATTGAACACAATTGTTTATCTTTGTTCCAGATATTACATGAAACATTTGGAGACCACACATTTTTAATGAATGGGTTAATACAAGGTGTAAAGGTAAGCAAAGATAATTTTCTTGAGTTTGTAGGACTCTATGCTTTCTTACATTGTAAGTTGTAATTTGTACTTGAATGACTACCAACACAGATGATCAAATTTGAGCTTTCATGATTACAACTACTCTACTAATCTAATGACTTGCAGAATTACTGCAACAGCATTATTACCAAGTTGTCTTTCTTTGTTTGTTCCATTTGTTGAAGATTTGATCTATATATACCCTTGTGTTGGAGGAAAGTTTTATAGCATTGTTCTGTCATGATGTATAGTTGGGCTGTTGTTGTGTCTGCAGGGTATCTTATCATTCCTGAGCGCTCCACTGATCGGGGCGCTGTCGGACGTGTGGGGGAGAAAGTCCTTCCTGCTGCTGTCTGTGTTCTTCACCTGTGCACCTATCCCGCTCATGAGAATATCACCATGGTAACATGTTTTTTTTTTAAGTATCTGTTTTTGGGTTGTAGCCAGGGCTGTCTCCAGGACCTGTGCCTCTGTCCTAGGATAGGAATTTGCTTGTTAGAACAGAAAAACAAATTTCCATCCTTCCTAAAATTCTTAGCTTCATGGGATGAAATTGATGAAAATGTATTTTTGTAACCTTAAAATGACAGTTATTAAAATGAACATGAAAATGTGGGCTCCCAAACAAGAATTGGGACAGAAAAAAATCTAAAGATAAAGATAGCCCTGGCTGCAGGACACGTGTATGCAGGGTTGAACAAGTTTTCTAAAATCCACTTGTCCTATCGGGCAAGCACATAAAAAATGTACTTGCCTGAACCAATTTTTCACTTGCCCAAAATTCAAATGTCACTGTTACTAGTATATGGATTTTCACTTCCAGCAGTGGAATTCTCTGTAGACAATTGCTTGATGTCATGACTGTAAAAAGTAACAAGTATATCAAAATTGCACTAAAATCAATGGAAAAATCTTACTTGCCCGATTGGACAAGTGGGGTAGGACATGCACTTGCCCGAACAGCACTTTCACTTGCCCTGGACAATAGGGCTAGTGGACTTGTTTATCCCTGGTATGTATAACCAAGGCAGTCCAACTAACCACGAAGGGCACAGCTCTTGACTAGTTGTTATGTCAAAGACGAAAAAACTACATTACGTATCGTTAATAAGAGAAATAGAGGCTGCAATTTTTTTTTTTACTTCATGGCAACCACGTGACATTTCAAGGTGTGACCCGAAGGTCACTCAAAGTCCAAGGTTACAAGTTACATTTTAACTGTAGCAGCATCTCTTCACCCTATCATAGTATGCCATGCATATACTGTAAATGCAGAAATGTTCGCGGTGGATTAATGTTCACGGTTTTCGTGGTGGCCACTTTACCGCGAATTTAAAACCACCACGAACATTTTTTCCTGGTAGTAAGAGACTTCAGTGCATGGTGCTACCACGAAATTAAAACCACCGCGAAAAGTCCTTTTTCCCGCTACCGCGAAATTAAATCCCCGCGAACTTAAATGCACTTACAGTATCTTACTAATGAGAATGTTGTATCTACCCCCAGGTGGTACTTTGCCATGCTGTCCATGTCGGGAGTGTTTGCTGTCACCTTCAGCATCATCTTTGCCTATGTGGCAGACATCACAGAGGAGCAGGACCGCAGTGCTGCATACGGACTGGTAGGGGGAGCTGTTCTTTTCCTTTGTATGTCTGTTTAATGTAGATAACAGCTGTGACTCGCTAAGACAAGCTGTCCCCCCAATTTTAGGTTAAGACTGCATTAGAGTCAAGGGCTGCAAATCTAGCACATGGCCAGTTTTTTTTTTCTGTCAATGTTTTTCATGATGATAGGGTGCATGTATCCATTTATGTTTGCTAGAGTTTCTTTCAGTTTGCTTTTGAGTATTGGCACAATTTTTTGTTTTGGTAAGAAGGTATTGGACAATAAAAGATTTTGCGGTATGATGCCGCCAACAGACAAATATTTTCTACAAAATTCTTGGACGTCTCACCCATCATACACATGCCTTTTGGAAGTGACACTGTTTTTCCCTGCGCCCCCCTCCCCTCCAGGTGTCTGCCACCTTTGCGGCCAGCCTGGTGATCAGTCCTGCCGTGGGTGCCTATGTTGGGAGGACGTACGGAGACAACCTGGTGATCGCCCTGTCCTCCGCCATCGCTCTGCTGGACGTGCTGTTTATACTCGTCGCTGTGCCCGAGTCCTTGCCTGAGAAAATCCGACCAGCCTCCTGGGGGGCTTCCATATCCTGGGAGCAGGCTGATCCATTTGCTGTGAGTACAAGTCAGACTGTATGAGTTTTTGTACACAATAAGAATTGAAGTCACACTGTCATTCAATTCACACACAAGGAAACTTTGACTGACTTTTTCAGTGCTATAGCCCTCCCTGTAACTTCAGTTTGTGGGCAAAAATTTTGACCGTATCAATTATAGAGCAACTTGAAATTTGGTTAAGGTACAGGAATTAATGTCTTGGTCACCACATATATACTGAAGCTGGACTTTTCATCTGTTAGTTGCTGTTGTTCCTCCCATCCATCACTACCTATCTCTAAGTTTCACTTGGGTATTGTTAATCACGTATTACAGAAAAGAAGAGCAGTCTGAGAGTATTTCATCCCCTGATAGTGACACCTAATTGTTGCTCTTTCCTCAGTCCCTGCGGAAGGTTGGCCAGGACCAAGTGGTTCTGCTCATCTGTATCACAGTGTTCCTGTCGTACCTACCGGAGGCAGGACAGTACACGTGCATCTTCATCTACCTCAAGGAGGTCAGTAGAGCAACAGGAGCATAGTTCTGTATCTTTAGTATGGAGTAAGATGGATCATGAACCTAGCTCTGTGGTCAATTTTAGTCTTAGGGCTTGTGTAATGGTAAGTCACAGATCTGTGTCTTAGCTATGGAACATGAACCTTCTTATGTGTGAAAAAGGAGCATTTTTTAATTTAAGTCTAATGGGTTTGAGTCCCACCCTGTCTGCACGATGTTGATTAGCTAAACAGCTTTGACTGCAAACAAATAAAGACAAACCAATGTAACAGATCCAGGGCTCGAAATACAGGTGCACCCAATTTTTTTCTGTGGGTGCACTGGATGCACCCAAAAATTTTCATAGGCTTATGTATGTTAAGATGTCAGTATATTAAGTAAACACCATATTCTTGATATCTATGTGTTAGAAAGATAATAAAATGACTGTCATAGTATTTCCGATCTCTGAAGAGCTCCATTCAAATTACTAATTTAGTAGGTTTGCAATTAAGTTATTCTGATATTCTACTTTATTTTAAATATTCAAAATATTTTGGTGCACCCAATTTTCTAGATTGGGTGCACCAGTGCACCTATTCTCAAAAATGAATTTTGAGCCCTGAGATCTGAAAAGGAAAAGTCTACATGACATCAATGATCTTGTATTCACCTTCTTGTTGAAGTAATTATAACCATTTGGATTTGAATATGAGATTAAAAAGCTTAAGCTTCCTGATATGGTTAGATAACAAAGATGTACCTGTTGACATATCAACCTGTGTTGTTTTTCCAGGTGATGGGTTTTAATGAGGAAGGTGTGGCCAAGTACATTGCTCTTGTAGGGGTGCTGTCTGTCTTTGCACAGGTAAGATTAACAGATACATGTATTATTTGTTTTGTATAAACTATGGATAATTACATGGGGAAAATGCTCCTAGACAATTGTAAGCTTCATAGTGCTGTTGATATGTACTAATGCAGAACCAGAAGAACAGAATTGACAAGCAAATTGCAAATATTACAGATGAACTTTTTCTCAAACGTTGTCAGAAGAGACGTCTGCACTGTAACATAAGAAGAAATGTTTGTAGAGATCATCTAAGACCCATTGGCTTTGAGTAGGGAAATTCCTAACCTGTTTCCTTATATTGTCATCATTGAGACTGATACTGTTCCTGGGTTAAGTTAAAAAATCTATTAGTTTTAACTTGTTTAGGTACAGATACACCAGATATTGAGGTCCAGATCTGTACCGAAATGATTTTATAGGTGTTGGTGCAGCTTTGCAAAGACCCTTGCTGTTCAGTGGAAGATCTGCCCAAGGCTATGAAGGATAGGGATGGATGGAGGGAGAGAGTCATGTTCATCCGCACAACCAGTTTGACCGGATGATGATGATGTGTACAGTGTACTAGCACACAACCTTATTCAAACACTAAATGAAGGAAACACTAACCCCTTCTGCCTGTTCTCTCCCCAGACCCAGCTGCTGTCAGGTCTGATGAGGATGCTGGGTAACAAGAACACCATCATGGTCGGGCTGGGGTTCCAGATCTTCCAGCTGGCCTGGTACGGGTTTGGGACACAGACCTGGATGATGTGGGTCGCCGGGGTCATGGCAGCGCTCTCCAGCATCAACTACCCCTGCATGAGCTCCATAGTATCAAATAATGCAGATGCTGATCAACAAGGTAAGCATCAACTACCCCTGCATGAGCTCCATAGTATCAAATAATGCAGATGCTGATTAACAAGGTAAGCATCAACTACCCCTGCATGAGCTCCATAGTATCAAATAATGCAGATGCTGATCAACAAGGTAAGCATCAACTACCCCTGCATGAGCTCCATAGTATCAAATAATGCAGATGCTGATCAACAAGGTGAGCATCAACTACCCCTGCATGAGCTCCATAGTATCAAATAATGCAGATGCTGATCAACAAGGTAAGCATCAACTACCCCTGCATGAGCTCCATAGTATCAAATAATGCAGATGCAGATCAACAAGGTAAGCATCAACTACCCCTGCATGAGCTCCATAGTATCAAATACTGCAGATGCAGATCAACAAGGTAAGCATCAACTACCCCTGCATGAGCTCCAAAGTATCAAATAATGCAGATGCTGATCAACAAGGTAAGCATCAACTACCCCTGCATGAGCTCCAAAGTATCAAATAATGCAGATGCTGATCAACAAGGTAAGCATCAACTACCCCTGCATGAGCTCCATAGTATCAAACAATGCAGATGCTGATCAACAAGGTAAGCATAGACAGGATACATTGTTGAAGGTTAGACATCCAGGTACTAAGATGCACAATACAAAAGTATTATATAAGTATATAAGTAATCGGATAGATTTTGTAAGTGGGAATATGGTTCAGACAGCATCCACCATCTCTTGTCAGTGACTTTTGTATTGGCCAAAATTATCACATTTGAATGTGTGAAGTTGCAGTGCAGTATGATGTAATTTGACAATATGATGTAATTTGAAGTTCAGGCACCATATTTTGAATATGTTGTAAATTGTAATTGTACGACAAAGGTACAAATGTCAGCTTGCTTCTTGTGCCATTACATT
Source organism: Branchiostoma floridae x Branchiostoma belcheri (assembly GCA_019207045.1). Taxonomy (NCBI): domain Eukaryota; kingdom Metazoa; phylum Chordata; class Leptocardii; order Amphioxiformes; family Branchiostomatidae; genus Branchiostoma; species Branchiostoma floridae x Branchiostoma belcheri. The sequence continues at coordinate 14,822,310 of CM033037.1, read as the reverse complement.
TCACATAGAATTTGTATTTTTAGTTTGTCATAACTGGTAGGGCAGTGTCTTCAATTTTTGTTGTTGTAATTCAGTTGTTTTTACCTTTTTAAAGACTTTGTTCTGTCACATTTAAAATGTTACATTAGAATATTAGGGCCTTTATGAATAGGGTTTCTATAAAATGCTAAATGACCTCAAAATGACTGCAATGGAAATGACATGCTTCCTGTCTCCCTGTCCCCAGGTGTAGTACAGGGGATTATTACAGGTATACGGGGACTGTGCAATGGGCTGGGACCGGCGCTCTTTGGCTTCATCTTCTTCGTGTTTGACGTAGACCTGAACAAGTTGGACAGTCCGACATCTGCGACCAATAAGACGTTAGCAGACCCTACAGCACAGGTGAGCAGTTATTGATACCTGTACATATTTACAAAGGCAACATTTGAAGGTCATTTCTGAATGTCTTGATGAGGCATTTTTTTTGCACAATATTCGTTTCATGCCAATCAATGTTGCTTCCAAAGCAGATCATAAAATAATTTGCAAAAGAAACATAACAATACTTCTAGATTACTTGTGAATGCAAATGTTACATCTGTATTTCTGTATTATCTTTGAACATGTAAAAAGATATTTCCCTACAAAGTTTATAACATCTTCCACATGACATATTTGAGGTTACTTAATGTGATACTGAAACTGTGCAAATGTTTTCTGTCCACAGAGTATAATACAAGGACCGCCCTTCGTGTTTGGTGCCATCCTGGTTATCCTAGCGCTGCTTGTTGCATTCTTTATTCCCGAACATTCCTCGAAATACGACCATTCGTTAAGGTCGTCTGCGAAACGGACACTAATGGTGACGGAGGGCGGGGAAGAGCCGTTGTTACAGGTGGACTCTGACAACCCGTGATGCTTTTCTCAATCAGACTTGTGATCTGGGAATCCGTGATGCTGTTTTCAATTAGACCCATGATCTGACAACCCGAGATGCTGTACTGAACTAGACTTGTGATCTGGCAATCCATGAAGATGTTCCAAATTGATTTGTGATCTGGCAATCCACATGTGCAAGTACTGATGCTATATCCAGATCTATGTTAGCTTATGGACAAGCTAATCTATCACAAGAATGACAGATGCTATGTACATCGCATACATGTTCCTCATGGACAAAATGTACAGTCCCAGTGACTGAGTGAGCCACTGTTTCAAATTGTGCAGGATTAGCAATTTCCAATACTCATAAACATCATCTCTCTCTCTAACCCTTTATCAGACAACCATCATTGCAAGTACATTGTAAGACTTAGTGTTACACAAATGAAAAAGTTTCATTTCCCAGGTTTTGACTGGATTGTGACTCAAAACACGAGCAGCCTTTTGCAAATTGATGATGAAAATGTACTGAAAATTATTTCTTACACTGGTTGTAAAAGGATATAGACTTAGTTTGTACATGATGTACAAATGTATGTGCAGGTTCAATGTACCAGTGAAACTTTCCCTAGGTCTTTGGAACAAGTACAATGAACAGTGGACTATGGCTTAACATCCTGTACTTAGAACTGAAAGCCCGTCTGGTAGTGAGGTACTACAGCTGGGATTGGAACCCTCAACCTTTAGGTCCAGAAGTAGGATGGCTATACATGATGCTGATGGACAGTCACTCGGGACAGAGATATCACACTGATGGATTCTGTGTGACACCTGACCTCTCCAGTAGAATGTGCATGTGGAACCTCATGTTGATGATTTAGTATCCCTCACAAAAACAAGTAAATCCATTGTGCAGTGCTAAACTTTCTTCCAACACTAAAGTGTACAAGTTTTCAACGACCACTGTTGCTTTCTTCTGGATCAATAATGACCAATCACTTCAGAATGTAAACTTATTGACATGTGATCTTACTAATGCGTGATGTCATCAATTGGTCAAATGTGCCAGGAAGTTTATAATGCCTCCAGTTTCTGTCATTAATGATCCTTTAGAACGCGACAGGAATTGTTGAAAATTATGCACCCAGGAAAGTTGCATGAAACTTGGATCAAACAATTGTTAGGTTGAATTGGAAAGACACTGAAAATTTGAAAGTTGAATGCTTCATGGTGCTGAATGCAAAGTCACTGCAGCTTCTCATGTCAATGAAAGAACCATATATTTATGTGCTTCCTTGTACACTGTTATATTACATGTACATGTCATTCATGTTCTAGATACATGTAATTTATCAGAGTTTACAAGCTCTCAGTGTCTTTTCAACTTTGAATTGACCCTTGTCTGAAGATGTAATGATTGTTTTGATGATTTACATTAGATATTAAGACTAACATATTCAACGAGAAGAGTTACCTTCAGCTCAAGAAGTTACTGTATGTCTGATTGCTTATTTTGGGTATACATGTACATAAGTATGAAAAATGAAGGAAATATCTTTGTCACCTATGGTTATGTAATGTATAAGGCTGCAAGAGAAAAAAGAAGACTAGCCGCTGCTCCTTGTAGAGAGTGAAACAACAACAAGGCCTGACTGACTTTACTTGTAAGGGACCAAATGTTTCGGTCATGTGGAAGACTCTATGTAGCCAGCTATCCATGCTAATCTTTCCTGAGTTTACACCACAGATCTGTTCTGTGATCGGAGGAGCAAACCGGATATAGAATAGGAAGGATACTGGGCTAGAATCTCTGTTGTCTTGTTCTTCATGTATGTCTTGTTTTGTCTCAATAGTCCACGCTTCATCAGTCAGGAAATTTTCTTGTGTCCATGTCTATGGGAGAGTCATGGCTGACCTGATTTACAGTGCTAAAAAAATGTTGAGAGATAAAGAAAAGGGTAGAAAGTTCACGTTTTACTTATATAGTAACGTTGCTGTAGAAATTTTCTGGGGTCATTATTATTCAATGGATGAAGTTTTAAACTGGTACAGCCATCCTCCAGCAACCCTATCTCAGGAGAAATATTTCTTTTTGTTGTGTTTAGAAAAAATTTCATGTACTGTTGCAGCTTTGTGTGTATGTTATAGTGTAACCACATGATTCTAACAAGATATACTTACCATCCCGAATGTAAAGTTAACTTATGATCTTATGTATGTGTTAACTGGTAACATGATGGTCAGTGTTTTTATTGTCTTGTATTAAGAACATAACCTTGTTGCTGCAAAATAGCCTATTATGATATTGATATTCTCATGTTTTGCTAATATAAATGATGATTAAATCACTGTTGTGACAACATGTCAGTGTGATGAGCTTTTACTGGACTTCAGGTCAATTTCTGTGTGTGGTTGGCCTGGAAGAAAGTCTGTCATCAATTTTTGCTTTTCTTGTCGAGAATGAGAGAGTTTCAGTCATTTTATGTCTGTAAGGATGCTGTAGTATTATTACATAGACATGAGCTGTCGGCACGGTTCAAAAGAGACGCCACACGGCGGAATGAAGTACTGCAACCGCAGTGTTTTCAGACGTCAGCTTGCAGCACTGGTGAGTCAGGGTTGTTACTGTTCCAACGTCTCCGAGGTTTCTGCTGTACTATATGCAGCGTGCCAGATGCGCAACAGAAGAAAGTATCACGGCAAATCTAAAGTAATTACGGTATGAAGTGTTTTCTACTGACGGGACCATCTGAGGGAATGTTTAATCAAGGACTGAGGCGAATTTCTAGTGGCGTCTTGAACTAATGCTTCGGAGTTTTACGAACCATACAAGCCATGTTCTCTCTTTAACGGATCATATGTGCCAGAGGTATGTCGTTAAAATCTGATATGGTAGCATCAACATTAGTTACTAGTAATGTTTACATACGCGCATTCTGCGCGGTTCAAAAGAGACGCTATACGGCTGGCGGAGGTACTGCAACCTAGACTCCTTGCAAATGCCATTATTTACACGGTTTATGTGGTCCCAAGTCATGCAAACGATATCACGAGCCACATATACTATGCAACATCGTCTTTCAGATACAATTAATGGAGTTATAGGTTGTAGGAGTGTCCATTATGTTTTAGATCGACAATCGGTTATACTGTGTGGTATCAGTATGAGTTTCATGTGGGTAATCAGGACATAATAAGGTTGAACTGTGACCTCAATAGCCAAGGTCGAGTTGAAAAGGTCACTTCTATCTTGTGATAATACAAATAATACCACACATCACGATATAACCGACTGTCGATCTATGAACTAAAGAACCGCCCTGTGATTGATTACCCTTCTCTGCACAAAAAATGTCTTTGTGTGGTGTTTTTGGTTTTCTTCTTTTCTCTTCCTTTTTTATCGTCGTCACTTTGGTCCACATTTACCGTGTATAAATAAACGGGTTTACTTACATCTCTAGCAGTCTAACTTGTCAAAATATCCATTTTTAGCCACCCCTTTTGTTTCTATGTATTTCTTACGTCGCACTGTACTTTTGTTGTGTCAAGAAAGATTGTTCTTAACTCTGCCGAATGCACGCATGGAACTATTATTACTTCGTCAGAATCTGCCTGCAGTACTTCAGTCAGCCGTATAGTGTCGCTTTTAAACCGTGTATTAAAGAACAGATTACATTTTAGTCTAATGTGTCGTCCTGATGTCCACGCTACAATATAGGATATATCAACAATGCGATCGACTTTAGATCTTAGAAAAGATGGTATAGACAAAGGTAGCAATTTTTCTCCGTCCTGCAGTGTGTGAGACTAGATATATATGCTACAGTACCTCCCTTACTACTTTCAAGTATTACATGGCTATTTTACCAGTTATGTGGACTGGTAGGATACAACATACATGCATAAACTCAGTCCTATCCTCACCTATTAATGTCACCTGCGGAGTCCCTCAAGGGTCAATATTAGGCCCACTTCTGTTTATCATATATGTGAATGACTTACCAAATTGCTTGCAACTCTGTAAGATTGCACTGTATGCCGACGATACGATCATTCACTTCGCGGCACGCAATGTACAGGCAATTGAGCAGGCCATACAGAGCGACGCAGCCAGACTTTCCCAGTGGTTTGCGGCTAACAAATTGTCGTTAAACCCCACGAAATGTAAAACGATGTTAGTGGGTTCGTCAAGAGCAAACGACATTAACACTGAATTAGACATCACTTTAGCTGGCACTACTCTTGAGCAAGTTGATAAATTCAAGTATCTTGGAGTCATTATCGACAACATGTTAAAGTGGCATGAAAGCTGCTAATGCTATTGACTTACTTCCGGGTAGCGTATTGCCAGGTTTTGATAGTAAATGCAAGCCATTTTACCTAAGTCTGACGTTTTTGTGTCAAAAGAACGACAGCAGCACCGGATGGTACCACTCTCCAGACAACAGCAGGCAGCGTGATCGGCGCTAGGAGAAGATGGCATCGGCTGGTATGTCTAAAGCGTCTAATATACCATCGCATTTGTTATGTGCTTTGGTTACTACTCATACTATAGTAATCTCCAAGCAGAGGTTAGGCTCGGGTTGTTTTGGAAGTCTTTCCATGCGTTTTATCAGGCTTCCTAATTTATGAGGTTTTCATGCTTTTGTCAGATCACAGTGACGGACATCAAGAAAACATGGCAAAATAGAAAACCCGATAAAAATGCATAAAAGACGTAAAAGATAAACTTAGAAAGGATCATATGGGGGGCAACATAGGTAACGTTATTTCGCGATCATATATGTAAGTTGTAGTCGTAGATCGTGCATTTATCTTTTGTCAGATCGATGGTTCTCGTATAACCCCAATCATTGTCCTGTTTATCTTTGCAAATGCAGCCTTTAATCCTTTCTTTTATCCTATCCTTCCAAAGTAAACATCACATGCGCGAAACGCTACCGCCGCACAAAGTACAGGATTCAAAGGTAGTCTTGATCATAACATTTACGGTATTTGTTTAATTGTCTTTCTGTATATGAAAGGACAAACCATTTTTCTGGTGAATGTGGCAAAGAAGCTGGGGACCGAGTGGAGCACTCTGGGCCTGCTCCTGGGTCTGGAGTGGAGTCGGGTCAACCTTCTCCGAGCACAGCACGCCCATGACTTACTCGGGGCCATCCAGGCGATGCTGCTGGGATGGTGGGCTGAAGCAGGAGACAAGAGCACAGAGGAGAAGGTTGGTTTTATGGTGCTTTTTTCATGGAGACTCTGGAGATAATTGTCTGTTCATGCTGAGAGCCGATTGTACCGTACGGGAATTTCAGACTGTACATCTGTTCCATTCTTGAAGCTTAATGTTTGTAAATTCCATTTTTCTTAGAATTCCCAAAGTGTTCTCTGGTAAAGCAAACGAACAAAAAGAACTAAATAACGTTATCAATTTTCATTAAATTTGGATCACGTCTATGTCCCTGCTATAAAGAAGTATTGTCAAATTTTAATGTATGCCAATTTGATGTACGCCAGCTTTCTTGATGACTGAGAGGACATTTGTATATACGGAGTTTCGTCATTGTACACTTGTTTGAGTGTTTACATGTTCGTTCGTTAGAAGCAGCAGCTAATCAGCGCCCTACGTGAGTGCGGTCGTGTGGACCTGGCAGAGGACATACGCACAGGGAGAATCACAGGTAACTTTAGCTATGGATATACTTGTCTCGTTAATATTATTCTGAGGCTTATTTTCCATTCTGCTTAATTGAAGGTTTATTCCCCAGTATATCATCTTATTACATGTTGATTGTGTACATGCAGTTCCAGCTCAAACAGTCAGGGGAACTTCCAGTTCAGATACCCTGGACTACCCAGTACAGGACAGTGCAGGTGACGCCACAGGTATGTGTGTGTATAGTCCTTGAAACTGCATGTAGATTTATCTGTTGAGTTGACGGGCAACACACACGCACATTGATTCTTCCCTGAGAGGTTGAAACTTTATTCGAAACCCTAGAGTTGTCGGAAAGGGTGTATCTAAATGATCGTGTTTTTAAGACGGATAATCCAGTCTGATCAGTCAGTCGCAGTTTTCTTCTGTTGGATGGAAAGTTCCGAGTTGGACCCAAGTTACCAAACAACACGTATAAGATTCCACGCTGATCATGTACATATATGTTTGTCGATGTTATCAGACGGTTGCCGCCTGCCGGCTGGAGCGACAGCAAACCTGACTACTCGCATGCAGACCCTGACAATCCAGCCTAGCGACAGAGAAACCTCCCCGTCTCAGCCTCCGGTAGGTCAACAATTTATATGCAAGGAAGACAGTATTTATTTTAGCGAATGCGGAATGATAATTGACATTTCCAGGTTCACATGAACAGGCTTTTCAAATTATTAAAAGAACGTAACTTTTTAATCCTCAATCTTTTATGATAACAGTGGTCTTTTTCGACCCTATTTCATATGTACATATTAGCAAGGCATCTCTCCGGCAGAAGACATGTCACTCACTTTCTTCCATATACAGGTCTACCCGATTCGTTCGAAGGTGGGACATGCTCTTATCATAAACAACATCAAGTTTCCCACCATGAGCGGCAGAAACAGGAAGGGAATGGAAAAGGACAGTACAGATTTGGAAGCTGTTCTAAAAAGTCTCGGCTTTGCTGTGAAGGTCAAGATAGATCTCAACTCCCGTGTAAGTAGCTATGTTTTCTTTTAGATGACGTTTTCGACGTTAAATTGTCAAATAAAGAGGGTTATATATAGCACACGTTTATATTATGTGAGGCATGAAGTCCCTATCAAACGGCCGTTGTAGCGTGTCAGCACACCGATAGTTCACTAATCTTCAACGATTGTGGGTTCTCTGTCGCTTCATCAGGCCGGGGAACGGTACTGACATATATAGATTTGATTGACCGACCAGATGTTTTCTAAACTGGACAAGGCGTAAATGTACAGACGGATACAAGGTCGGTACGATGAGTTTAACTTAAGCTTAGTATTCTAATGTGAATCAATTTTGAATTTTGCCTACTAAGGAAATGAAGGATGCAATCAGAAAGTTCACCAACCTTTGTCACATATCACGTCATGTATTTGTTAGATCGATCCGGTGTTCGAAGAATGATCCATTTTCAAACTGGACAAGACCTTACATACGACCACAACTCGGTACGATGAGTCAATGTGTGAGCAATGTTACTGTGGTTACTCAATTTTGACTTTTCTCTACCAAGGAAATGAAGGATGCCATCAGAAAGTTGATCAACAAGAACCACTCCCAGTCCACGTGCGTGCTGCTGTGTGTGATGACCCACGGGAAGGAACAAGAGGCGATGGGGACTGACTGGCAGGGTGTCGGGATTTACAAGGATATCATCCTGCCCATCATCAAGTCTACCAACATTCCCTGTCCGAAAATCTTCATCATGCAGATGTGCAGAGGGGGTGCGTTTTTTCTATCTTTTCCTCTGTTTAACAGATTTAAAAGGTACTACCCCCTCAATGTAGCAATTAACACAAATAATAGAACAATCCCTTATATTGATCTTTATTGACTGTACTTGCTTTCCTATCATAATCACGTTACCAAACGACGGCATCGAAACGGATCTCTCTCTGATTGACACTTTGCTGAAAGGAACGTCATAGAAATATCAAACATTTCAAAATTTATCAACAAAAAAATAACAGAAAGTTAAAAGTACCTGTAACATTAACCTTATTCTTGGATTGTCATCATTTGTTTCTAGATGAAAAGGATTTAGGGGTACAGAGGGTAAGGTGGGGAGTAGACAGCGCAGCCGCAGTGGACGCCGAACCCATGGAGCAAACCAGCGACAGCGACTCGGACTCGTCATCGGATGAAGAGCCAAGTCCGGAGCCGGTATGGTGTTTGTACTTTGCTTCAGGCACTACCAATCTGCTACACAAAATAGACTGTGCATACATTGTTTCCCACTTGATTCTTAGTTCATAGGTGTTCCTCTATACTAGCTAGTTGCAGAAACCGAATACTGGTGCTTTGAGTATTAGATAGAAGTACATTTACAAAATCAGGCAACGTTGACAACATAAAAGAATCCATGATCATAACACAGACTCCATCTCTCCTCAGTTCCAGGTGGACTGGGCCGGGGTGTGCAGTAAGCTGGTTCCGACAGATGTGGACTACATCGTAACCTGGGCATGCGCAGAAGGAAAGGTGTCATTGCGCAACCGCAAACAAGGGTAATGTCAACTTATCGCTGATATTAATCGTCAATGGCTTTGTCAATTCATATCTTAGGTATAAAACCTGCTCCCCAGCAAGATATCTTCAGTGTCACTGATGAAATCTAGTTGATACCACCTGAAAAATATGACCTTCATCGACTTATTTTTAAGGTGAAGTATCATGTACTTGGATATATAAGGGACCTAGAACTAGCACCTACACACGTTCGTGGCGAGACCTGACGATTTCTAGTCAGAAGAATTATCATCTTCAACAACGATGGCACTGATGTTAACGTTACCTATACCCGAATCTTCGTAACTATTTCTCCCTGACACAGGTCCGTACTCATCCAAGAAGTTGTTAAGGCGTTCGACACGTACGGCAAGGAGGAAGACGTCGCCACACTGTTCGAACGGGTGAGGAGAAACGTGGCGGAAGTCGAGGGATATCTGAAGGTGGAAAATACGGATATTACAGTTAAACAGTCCGCGCAGACCAGAACACACCTCTTGGGAAAACTCTATTTCAAATCGTCGTCATCTACCGCGTAATACACATACTAATAAACAAAGAACTTGTAAGAACTTCGTCTGTTTCATAGGACCAATATGTAAAGTGTACAACTGTTATAAATCAAGCTACTAATTATTCACAACGCTGAACTTTCTCAAGTACGTAAATAAAACTATTTTATGGATTTCTTTGTGTGAACATCTTATTTGTTGTATATTCTTTCCGTTATCATATTCTTTCGATGATGCTTTTTTTCTCAAAGATAATTGACATTAAGGAAATATCGGAAAAAAGGGTCCCCATTCAGTTACTTTCACAGGTCGTTCTGTGAGATATTAGATTTGTGTTAGAATGAGTAAATTCAATTATAAAATCGGTTCATACCTGGCAGATTCGTTATATGTAAATATATAACCCTATAAGAGCCATCTAGTTTTCCAAATCGCGAGATGATGGCAAAATAAATCTTGGGCCTTTTCGGAATATGATAGGGGGTGAACTTCTGCTTTTCTATTTTAGAAAAAGGGCACCTTTTATTACATTGTTCATCCTCGTATTTCTCACTGTGTACTCCTTACCATCTCCATTCTATTCCTACTCAATTTCTTTGCCCAAAGTTGCTTTATTCTCAGTTATACGTCAAAACGTCATTTGGAGATCAGCTGAACGTGGCGAGAGGGATAATCGTTGCTTTTGCACTTAATGACCTATGTAATTATTTTGGCCATCTCGATGTCACACGTTGTCCTTATGTGTAATCCGAATGAACTCTATTCCCACTTAATGCTTTCATCCGAGGTTGCTACAAATGCTCTTCTGACTTCAGATCATTTTATATAACGTTTCTAATGTTTGAATGACTTTTTGGGGGCCAAAATAGGATCGAAGTTTTACATGGTAGCCCTCCAGAATGTGATGATTTACCGTGCAGGTACGTTCTACCACTTTTGTTGGTAAAATCCTTGGCAAAATCAGGGAAATGCTTGTAGTTAACCAGTAAACCATTATTTCGATTGTGAAACGTCTAAAATATTGCTAACTATTCTTCAATCTTGCTAAAAATCTAAACCCCTTTGCGATCCTTTCACGATCTTCCCATTCCCGAAAGTACCGAAATTTGGCAATTTCACGGTCGTCTAAGACACTTTTCTGACCGCGGCCGGGTGCGGTACTGCAGATTGGGCTCTGATAGGGTATGTAGTCCAGACTTGTAAAATGGCAAAATAAACAAAACAGACAGCTTTCAATTAATAAAAAGTCTTCCACAAAGGCCAACATGTCTTCGCATACGTTTAGAAAAACCTCTAAGACTTTCCAAATCACGAGCTGACATAAAAATGGCACATTTTAAGAGCGAGGGTGAAGCCCATGTCAAACCCATTGAAGCGCCGCCTATATTCATGTACACATAACGTTTTGTCTATAATGAGTTGGTTAAAAGATATATTTGGACATTATCCGCTTTTATCTAGTAAATTTAGCGTATTGGGAGCCATTTGACGAGTTGGAGGTTTGTTGCACCGTCATGGACAGCATTATGGATGTTTTGTATTTCCAGAAAACGCGACTCAGAATGCATTGCTTGTTGTATACTAGTTGTGTGTGGTGAAAACTATCGTCGATAGTATCCTGTTAAACCCAGGAATGTTCGCACATCACTCTTCGTCTCAGGAAACTCCGTGGAAACTCCTTGACTGCTCTCACCTTTTCCTCATCAGGCCGGATCTGACCTTCGCTTCTGACGACACCACGTGTGAGGAGACGGAGTCTTGAAATGTGCTTTTAACTCTTTTAGTTTTAGTCAACGAAAGACTACAGCTAACACAGGACTAGACCCTCCTCTATCCTGGACTCTTCACGAGTGAAGCCCTCCTCTGTATCTAGGTCTAACGAGGTCAATCAATCTATCAATCAACCAATCAATCAATCAATCAACCGATCGATCGATCGATCGACCAATCAATCAATCAATCAACCAATCAATCAATCAGCCAGCCGACCAACCCATCAATCAATCAATCAATCAATCCGGAATGCGCAACCATCATTATGGCAAGACGCAAAAAAAGTCCCAAGCAAAAACACATGGTTATACTTTTCTATGTATATATATATTGGGAACAAAAATTATATGATTAAGATCAAAACAAGCTTATTGTCTACATTGAAAATAAATATTTGCGCCTGAAATAATGCAATCTGTCCTGTGTAAGCCGCTACAATACAATAAAATATTGAATTGAAAGTCATCGCGAGATGATGGCCAAACAAAACTATTCCGAAAAGGAATATGATAGGGGAGGAACTTCCGCTTTTCTATTTTAGAAAAAAAAGGGCACCTATTATTACATGTCATTATTTTATTGGCCTCCTTGTTGTCACAGTTTAGTCCCCATCTGTACTCCGAATGAACTCTATTACCACTTAATGCTGTCATCCAAAGTTGCTACAAGTACTCTTCTGACTTCAGATCATTTTATATAACGTTTCTAATGTTTGAATAACTATTTTGGGGCCAAATTAGGATCGACGTTTTACATGGTAGCCTTTCAGAACGTGATGATTTACCGCGAAAGTACTTTCTACCACTTTTGTTGATAAAATCCTTGGCAAAATCAGGGAAATGCTTGTAATTACCTTGTAAACCATTATTTCGTTTGTGAAACGTCTAAAATATTGCTAACTATTCTTCAAATTTACTAAAAATCTAAACCCCTTTGCGATCCTTTCACGGTTTCCCCATTCCCGAAAGTACCGAAATTTGGCAATTTGACGGTCGTCTAAGACACTTCTCAGACCGCGACCGGGAGCGGTACTGCAGGTTGGGCTCTGATAGGGTATGTAGTCCAGACTTGTAAAATGGCAAAATAAACAAAACAGACGGCTGAAAATTAATGAACAGTCTTCCAAAAAGGCCAACACGTCTTCGCTTACATTTAGAACGATCTTTAAGACTTTCCAAATCACGACCTGACATAATAATGGTACATTTTAAGAGCGAGGGTGAAGCCCATGTCAAACCCATTGAAGCGCCGCCTATATTCATGTACACATAACGTTTTGTCTATAATGAGTTGGTTAAAAGATATATTTGGACATTATACGCTTTTATCTAGTAAATTTAGCGTATTGGGAGCCATTTGACGAGTTGGAGGTTTGTTGCACCGTCATGGAGAGCATTATGGATGTTTTGTATTTCCAGAAAACGCGACTCAGAATGAATTGCTTGTTGTATACTAGTTGTGTGTGGTGAAAACTACCGTCAGTAGTATCCTGTTAAACCCTAGGAATGTTCGCACATCACTCTTCGTCTCAGGAAACTCAGTGGGAACTCCTTGACTGCTCTCACCTTTTCCTCACCAGGCCGGATCTAACCTCCACTTCTGACGACACCACGTGTGAGGAGGCGGAGTCTTGAAATGTGCTTTTAACTCTTTTAATCAACGATAGACTACAGCTAACACAGGACTGGACCCTTCTCTATCCTGGACTCTCCACGACTGAAGCTCTCCTCTGTATCTAGGTCTAACTAACTAGGTCACTCGTGGGTCGGGCTACATGTAAGTGTTTCTATGTGACCCAATCACATATATCCTGAAGCTATGTTACATCAACCAATCAATCAATCGATCGATCGATCGATCCGGAATGTGCCACAATCAATATGGCAAAACGCAAAAAAGTCCCAATCAAACACTAAGACCCATGGCCATACTTTTCTATGTATTGGGAACAAAAACTATCTGATAAAGTAAAAAGTAATAAAATCAAAACGAGCATATTGTCTATATTGACAATGAATATTTGCACCGGAAATAATGCCATTTGTCCTATGTAAGCTGCTAAAATACAATACAATATTGAATTGAAAGTCTCTGGGTTGGGGTTGGGGTTGGACTGTGTTTTGCTCATTATCACATTCATGCCCTACATCTTCCTGATTTAAAGACGAGGCTTATTTCTGTACCTTTTTAAGTTCTCAGTGTCGACACCAATGTTTCCAGTCTGTTCAGGCAACCGAACATATCACTATAACAAACATAACATAACATACTAGTAACCGATTTTATATAACGATTCCCAAAGTTTAAATAACTTTTTGGGGGGGCCAAAATAGGATCGAAGTTTAACATGGTAGCCTTTCAGAACGTGATGATTTACCGTGCAAGTACGTTCTACCACTTTTGTTGGTAAAATCCATGGCAAAATGCTTGTAATTACCCAGTAAACCATTATTTTGTTTGTAAAACGTCTAAAATATTGCTAAAAGTCTTCAATTTTGCTAAAAATCTAAACCCCTTTGCGATCCTTTCACTATTATCCCATTCCCGAAAGTACCGAATTTGGGCAATTTGACGGTCGTTTTAGCCACTTTTCTGACCGCGGCTGGGAGCGGTACTGTAGATTGGGCTCTGATAGGGTATGTAGTCCAGACTTGTAATATGGTAAAATAAACAAAACAGACAGCTGTCAGTTAATGAACAGTCTTCTGAAAAGGCCAACACGTCTTCGCACACATTTAGAATGACTTTTAAGACTTTCCAAATCACGAGCTGACATATAAACGGCACATTTTAAGAGCGGGGGTGAAGCCCATGTCAAACTAGTTGAAGCGCCGCCTATATTCATGAACACATAACTTTTTGTCCAAAATGAGTTGAATAAGGATATATTTGGACATTATCCACTTTTACTTAGTTATTTTAGCATCTGGGGAGCCATTTGACGAGTTGGAGAGCATTATGGATGTTAGTAATTCCAGAAAACGCGACTCAGACCGCATTGTCTGTTGTATACTAGCAGTGTGTGGTGAAAACTATCGTCAGTAGTATCCTGTTAAACCCAGGAATGTTCGCACATTACTCTTCGTCTCAGGAAACTCCGTGGAAACTCCTTGACTGCTCTCACCTTTTCCTCATCAGGCCGGATCTGACCTTCACTTCTGACGACACCACGTGTGAGGAGGCGGAGTCCTGAAATGTGCTTTCAACTCTTTTAGTCAACGAAAGACTACTGCTACATGTAACACAGGAGTAGACCCTTCTCTATCCTGGACTCTCCACGAGTGAAGCTCTCCTCTGTATCTAGGTCAAAGTAGGTCACTTGTGGGCCGGGCTACATGTAAGTGTTTCACTGTGACCCAATCACATATAGCCTGAAGCCATGTTACATCAACAAATCAATCAATCAATCGATCTATCAATCAATCCGGAATGGGCAACAATCAATATGACAAAACGCAAAAAAGTCCTAATCAATACTGAGACCCTTGGCCACACTTTTCTATGTTTGGGAACAAAAACTATATGATAAAGTATTAAAATCAAAGCAAGCGTATTGTCTATATTGACAATGAATATTTGCACCTGAAATAATGCCATTTGTCCTATGTAAGCTGCTAAAATACAATACAATATTGAATTGAAAGTCTCTGGGTTGGGGTTGGACTGTGGTTTGCTCATTATCACATTCATGCCCTACATCTTCTTGATTAAAAGACGAGGCTTATTTCTGTACCTTTTTAAGTTCTCAGTGTCGACACCAATGTTTCCAGTCTGTTCAGGCAACCGAACATATCACTATAACAAACATAACATAACATACTAGTAACTGATTTTATATAACGTTTCCCAAAGTTTAAATAACTTTTGGGGGGGCCAAAATAGGATCGAAGTTTAACATGGTAGCCTTTCAGAACGTGATGATTTACCGTGCAAGTACGTTCTACCACTTTTGTTGGTAAAATCCATGGCAAAATGCTTGTAATTACACAGTAAACCATTATTTTGTTTGTAAAACGTCTAAAATATTGCTAAAAGTCTTCAATTTTGCTAAAAATCTAAACCCCTTTGCGATCCTTTCACGATCTTCCCAGTCCCGAAAGTACCGAAATTTGGCAATTTGACGGTCGTCTTAGCCACTTTTCAAGCCGCGGCCGGGAGCGGTACTGCATATCGGGCTCTGATAGGGTATGTAGTCCAAACTTGTAAAATGGGAAAATAAACAAAACAGACAGCTGTCAATAGATCGTTTTCACAATGACGTCACAGTCGCGTTCGAACGTTCGAACGGCCATGTTGGATGATAAGCGGCTCGATCTCCACACGGCTGTGTGTTGCACGTGGTGGACCCGTTCGTGGAAAGAAGCCTTTTTTATTCAGAAACGGACTGGATGTTTGCCGTGCTAACTGCGAGTTCCATAAACACAGGATACGGCCTACTCGCCGTTTCTATTCAACAACATTACCTACAGTCCGTCCTCTTTTCAATAACTTGATTAAACCACTCTCCTACCAGCCTACCAACAGTAGCCCTGCCGCGGAGTTTATGCATGCTTTTTTAAAAATTTTTTGGGAGAAAGTTGGTTTCTGGTACAGGGTATGTCATGGACGTATACCATGTTACACGAAAATGTCAGCAAGCTTGTTCTATTTCTTCTTCATAAAACACGGCACATCGCGTCCTGAGCTGTGAGTGATATTTTAAATTTTTTCACCAGTACTGCCCCCGATGTTCTGTCGATAATCAAGCGAGGATTAAAAATTGTTAGGCTTGTTCACGAGGAACGAAATTCGAACCTTTTTACCCACGATTGTGTAGCTGGTAGAACAAAACAAAAATTTCTTCAGCCGCAAACTTTACCTAAGGCAAGACAAAACATCAATGCGGAACTTACACGTGTTAACGGGCACAATACACCCCTCACGCGCATCTCAATCGTTGTGTCAGTTTTACGCTCAGCACGGCCCAGTACGCTTACCTAAAAGTATGAGGTGAGGTGTGTATTGTGCATACGACTGGTATGATCATATGAAGAAAAATGTCAATACGAACCTCATATGGACTTGATATATACGCTCGTGTGACTGCACCTGAAGGATGCGGTCACACATGCGTATACATTCAAGTCCGTATGAGGTTCGTATGAAATTCTTAGGTAGCCCCCACCATGCTTCACAGGTTGCTGGGAAAATAAAATTGGACAAATATATACAGATAACATGCCAGAGGAGTTAGCTAGGTCGCAGGCCATACTCCCTTGGCCAACTAACTTCTCTAGCATGTTATCTGAGTGTCTATATTTGTTTAATTTCTGCTTTTTCCAAGTGATATATAGGGACCTCATACGAACTTTGATAAAGATTCTTTATAAAGACACGGCAAAAGTACAGACTTTCGTAAGGTCTACATGTATAACAGATATACGCACGTGTGACGGCACCCTTTCACAAAACTTTGACAGCCCCTTCCGTATCTCGCACGATTTTAGTACTGAATCGACAAAGTGTGGCGTGTCTTCCAGCGAGCTTTGCGCTTGTGACGAGGGAAGTTTCTACAAGTCGACGTCTGGTCGAGTTCTGTCACCTCCATGCCGCGACGGGCACTAAACGCAATTTGGCATCTGACTAAACATGTGCTAAGCATTCTCAGAGTTTGAACTTTCAGTATTAAGTGCAACGTTACAGTCTGTCGCAATAACGTCAGCGCTAGCAGCCCTGATTCGTATGTTTAACGTTAGTTGATCAACTGAATTGTAATTTTGTAAACAGACCTTTCTAATACACATGTTGACAAAGCCAAAATACGGAAAAAAGACGCGCGCACGAACTTTTTTAATACCACTATCCCGCTGGCCCCCACTATCCTCTTGCCTCACGGAGTTAGGGTCGGGGAAGTGCTAAATTTTGCCCCTTGTTAGGCAAGTGGACAGTGAGGGCCAGCTCGTGCGCGTGCGGTGGGGATTGGTAGCTAGTCCTCTGCACGCCGCCTGTCAGTGAAAGGACATCACCAAGGGTAGCGTGCCAGGTACGGTGAATGATCGCGGTTTTTGCGAAGTCGCTTCACCGCGAACTCTAAATACCCCCTTCACATTAGGCGCGATTCGATCGGACGATGAGTCTGCGAGCTCTAAATTACGAGGAGGCATGACCCTGACGGGAAGGGGGAACTCAGCCATTTCTTCGTCGGCAGCAGGGTCATGCCTCCTCGTAAATTAGAGCTCGCAGACTCGTCGTCCGATCGAATCGCGCCTAATGTGAAGGGGGTAAAACCACCGCGAACACTCCATTTCCCGCCACCGCAAAAGTAAATCCTCGCGATCGGCACCAGCATTAGATCGTTGAAAAAAGTGCCATTTTTAAAAGTATATAGATCAAGACATATTATTGCAACTTTGTCCTGATATCTAACCTTGGCTACATCACTTAATGATTCACAGAATGGAGACAAAACAGCACACTTGAACCCGCAAGTAACTTTGCTGGTGCTCTAGCTGGTGCCGTTCTGTGTTCTAGTCATCCAGGTTATCATCCAACATGGCGCCCACGCGTGATCGAACGGTTTTCGAACGTTCTGTGAAAACGATCTATTAATGAACAGTCTTCTAAAAAGGCCAACACGTCTTCGCACACATTTAGAATGACATTGAAGGCTTTCCAAATCACGAGCTGACATAAAAATGGCACATCTTAAGAGTGGGGGTGAAGCATATGTCAAACCCGTTGAAGCGCCGCCTATATTCATGTACACATAACGTTTTGTCTATAATGAGTTGGTTAAAGATATATTTGGACATTATCCGCTTTTAGATTGGACGTTTAGCGTCTGGGGATCCATTTGACGAGTTCGAGGTTTGTTATTCCTTCATGGAGATCATTATGGAGGTTTATTTGTCATTTCAGAAAACACGACCCAGACCGCATTGCTTGTTGTATACTAGTAGTGTGTGGCGAACACTACCGTCAGTAGTATCCTGTTAAACCCAGGAATGTTCGCACATCACTCTTCGTCTCAGGAAACTCCGTGGAAACTCTTGACTGTTCTGACTCATTTTTTCCTCATCAGGCCGGATCTGACCTTCACTTCTGACGACACCACATGTGAGGAGGCGGAGTCCTGAAATGTGCTTTTTAACTCTTTTAGTCAAAGAACACAGAACTAGACCCTCCTCTATACTGGACTCGCCACGAGTGAAGCTTTCCTCTGTATCTAGGTCTAACTAGGTCTAAGTTACACCAATCAATCAATCAATCAATCAATTAATTAATCAATCAATCAATCAATCAATCAATCAGGAATGTGTAACAATCATTATGGCAAACTGCACAAAAAAGTCCCAAACAAAACTAAGACCCACGGCCATACTTTTCTGAGTATTGGGAACAAAACTATATCATAAAGTTAAAAGTATCAAGATCAAAACTAGCTTATTGTCTACATCGAAAATAAATATTTGCACCTGAAATAATGCAATCTGTCCTGTGTGAGCCGCTACAATACAATATTGAATTGAAAGTCTCTGGGCTGCGGTTGGACTATGTTTTGCTCATTATCACATTCATAACCTACAACTTCCTGGTTAAAAGACGAGACTTATTTCTGTACTTTTTATGTTCTCAGTGTCGACGGTAATGTTTCCATTCTGTTCAGGCAACCAAACATAACATAACAGATTTGAAGCACACTTCTTAAATATTCAAAACCTTTATTTCACTGCTAGCATTACAGGTATACTAGTATATAATTGTTTGACAGCCTTCCACCCCTTGTCAGTACAAATCACTTACTTCGCGCAAAAACATTGTTTACGAGATAACGTTACAACCTCTGAATTATATCTACACTGACTATACCTGAGTCTACTTAACGTTAAACCTGAGTTATGTTATTGCAAATCATGCCAGTATTTAAAAAAGGACACTTGTTGGCATAGATTATAATCATCACATAATATCTATGCACACACACACGCACGCACGCACGCACGCACGCACACACACACACACACACACACACACACATACACACACACACACACACACACACATACACACACACATACACACACACACACACATACACACACACACACACACACATACACACACACACACACACATACACACACACACACACACACACACACACACACACACATACACACACACACACACATACACACACACATACTATCTATGCTAGTATTACAAAGGACGGACCCTGGTGAAATCCTTACTTTCGCTGCAACAGTCATTTCACAAATTGCCCTAACATTTATATTGATAGCAAGCACCATTGGATATCAATGTTATCAAGCTATTCTAATTCACAGATTACATAACTATGCATTTCATGATCAATATAAAAAGCTTTAATGCTCACTATATGGCTAAACATTAAACGACAAAATTGTATAATGTTGTCTGGATGTAATACAGAACATAAGGCTTTGTGGTCTTGTTCCACCCCAGAGGGCATACGCACATACCACCCCATCCCCACCCCACCCCCTTTGGCAAGTTGCCTATAAAACACACTGTAGTAAATTACACAATTGTGATGCAAATATCCACTTTAAGATTAGTCAAATTTAATGAAATGTCCAACTGCACACAAAAGCCTATCTTGCATCGCCAAAATGTTCCAGTAGGTGGCGCTATTCTATGCACGAAGAGCGTCCAGTTCCCCATCCTTAGCCCCACCCCTATCCGCGAGTTCCAGGTTGCTTCTCTTCTTGTCCTTGCTGTCCTGTCGCATGAACCAGACCTTCTCCGCCGCCAGGACCAGCATCGTCAGCGCGATCCCCATCAGCATGAAGTAGAACAGTCCGGCGAAGCTCTCCAAGCCGAGCACGGATTGATCGGTCTTCGAGAAGCGGGAGTCACACTTGCCACGAGCCCTGCAAGGCAAGTACTGGAATTCATATAAATGGATACAATAATCAAGTCTGCTACATACCAATATGCATGGTAATTAAAGGACAGTAATGCCGGTGCATTGGCTCAATGGTAGAGTGCTCAATTTCTGCTAGGGAGGTTGTAGGTTCAGTTCCCACTGTGGCCAGGTCATGTCATACAAACAACTTAAAGAACAACCTTCTGCTCAGCACTCGGCACTTACGAGGAGTATGGGAGTTAGACACATATCACTACCAATTGACTAATCTGTAGAACAAGTTGACTTGCTGTAGTGTCTCACACAAATTTGTGTCCCAAAGGCTACATCGTTAGAGATAGCTGCCACCCCGTACATCTGTTACAAAGGAATGGGTGAGTTTTGATATGAGTAACGGTCTGAAAGGTAGAATTTTTGAAACAAAATGGACAACAGTATTTTGTCGAGTCGTTTATTTCCTTGCGATTTTCAACATGAATCCACATGGACCCAAAAACTTGTTGGTCCTAACTGGAGTCCAAAAATATTTCTTGTATTTAGCATGTATACCAAGATACGACTGCCTAGCGCCTCAAAAGTAACAGAAGGAATAAGAGGAGCATCTTAAACATGACAGTTCCTGCCCACCTGAACCAGCGGTTGTGCAGGATGTCCATGAAGCCGTTTTCTCGGAACTCTAAGATCAGCCGGTTGAACTCCTTGGTGTAAGGAGACCCGCGGGGTAGCATCAGCGCCAGTGGGGACAGGAAAAATCTGTGCACAAAATGTTACAAATACTACTGATGAACTATCTTTGACTGAGTGGTACTGTTACATGATTCAGTACTGTGGGTGGGTACGGTGTACTGGTACAAATCCGTTTTTCTTGTTGGACCGGTCCGAGAAAAAACAACCTGATAGAAATGTGGACAGGACCTTGGACCGATTTTTAGAAAATGAACAGATTACGCATCTTATTATTGCCTATTTCACAGACAATCAGGTTACCTGGACCGCACCTGTACCTGTATTTTCTGCACAGGTACCCACTCCTATTTAGTTCCAAAGACTTGAAGTACGTAGAACTGATACTTGATTCAGTACTGAGGACATGCAAAGTGTGTGGTACTGATACATGATTCAGTACCAAAGACAGTCACAGTATGTAGTACTTGTACATGATTCAGTACCAAGGACAGGAAGGGCGTGGTACTGATAACGTTACATGATTCAATGTCAAGAACAGGTACATTGAGTGGTACTCATGAATGCGTCATTGGTATTGATACATAATTCAGCACCAAGGACAGACATGGTGCTGATCAGCAACGCCTAGTAGTGGGAGAAAATCGGGACACAAGATATCCATATATGACCATGGGAGCATTTGAGACGACCTCTAATTGACCACTTTTAGTTTGCATAGGATATTATAGTACTCAACAGTAAACATTCACCACAGTACGGGCATCGTCACAAATCAAGACCAATGATATATCGTTCTTACTTCTCTCCCACTGTGATAAGCTCGCATCTCTCGTCCTTCACGATGAACGCGTTCTCAGCGTCAGCGATGTACACAAACTTCTCCCATGCGGCTTTATCCAGCAGCTCGTCCCGTGTGCTCAGAAGAACCTCCTCCTTGTTCTGCTTCAGGTAGTTCCCGATCGTCTTGTACGGCTCGTCGGTGGCCGTCTGCAGAAACTGCACGATTGTGTTCCGGGCCAGAGCTCCGTAGTCGAACTTGCTGCTCGCCAGCTCTTCTAGCGAGCTCACGGTCTCCTCCAGGCGCGTCTGGGTCAGGAAGGCGGCCAGGTTGGCGGTGTAGGAGGAGATCACAACCAGGATCACGAACCACCACGTGCTGGAGAGAACCCTCCCGGCGTACGAGCAGGGAAGGTACTCGGCCCCGCCGCCTACAAAGGCACCCCAGGCGGACCACATGCTGTTGAGGAAGTCCCAGTTCCCTCCTTCATCCGGCTTGACCTCTCCTCGCTTGGCCAGCTGGTGCCACTCGTACGGGTCCAGGTAGCTGATGATAGTGGACAGGATGGCCACGAGGAGGCAGGCGCAGCCGATGACGATCCACACGGTCGTGCTGAAGGGCGCGAGGAACTGGAAGATGCCGGGGATGGCCTTGCTGGGCCGCTTCATGATGAGGTAGTACCCGGACATCTCGATCGGCTCCGTGAAGTCCACGGCTTCCAGGCGGAAGGAGCGAGTGGATACCGCGTCCAATACTACATCAACCTGCGGCCAAAATGTAATAAAAAGGAAATATTTCAACCGTTTGTTCAGAAGGATGATGACTGTCTAGTCGTTGCTAACAGGGTTTTACATGTTGTGTTAAAACTACAATTGGAATTTCAGTGATACGTGTCCGACGCCCTACTTTTCATCTTGTTACTAAGACAATTAACTTGCATGGCGGCACGGCAGGATTCCAACACGAGACCTTGTGGCCCTGAGCCAAACACGCTGCCGCTGTGCCACGTGATCCCACGCAAAACTAAAGAACTAACTGTATCAGTCTAAGTCTCTACAAGTAGATGTCAGGTTCCTCTCACCTCGTAGTTGAACAACAGGCCGATCATCCCGTCCCAGGACCCGTCCGGCTGTTTCTCCCCCACGTGCGCGTCCTCCAGGATCTCCAGACTGTAGGTGAAGTTCAGGTGAAGCGCCATCATGCGGATCAGGTCCATAAGGTACCCCTCGAACCGCTCCTCTCCCTCCAGCTCAAAGGCGTCGGCGTTCTTCTTCACTTGGACATAAGGGTGTCTCTGGAAAGGTATTAGTTGTTTTCAGGATGTTGTATGGTAAATGATAAAGATGTAAATGATTGTCAGAGTAAGTTACAATAGTTGACGACTATGCAAAGCCATCGACATTATTTATCACCTTTGTAGGCAAAACAGCTAAGTGCTGTTATGTTACAAGAACATTTAATCCAATATCATTGATTTAGTCTTTACGTTACATTGCTTGTCAATATACTCTTTTAAACTCATCTGTTTGATGATATAACGGTACCATAATCTCCAAGCAGATCGTACGTTAGCATAAGATCATCACGGGGGGAGCCCAACACACTCCCGAGCCGGCTTCACTCCTTTGCCAGCTTTTGATGCTATCTTATGCTACCGCAGGAGATTAACTATGCACTATTCACATGGACAAAAACACATCACATGTGCCTTTCTATCATTTGCATAGAAGTCCACCAGTAGCGCCCACCGGTTTGGTGATGATCTTGAGCTTCTTGCCGCCCAGGACGGGATTGGTGAGGAAGCTGGTGTTGAAGGTGGAGGTCAGGTTGGTGCCGTACCACGAGCTCCACGTACCCACCTGTGTACGGGGATGGACATGTAGAGGAACTAAAGAAAAGGTTAACTCTTTTGTTTATGTGTACGTGTTTGTATGTATGTTCATGTGTGTGTATTGTTATTTTCATTGTGTGGGCCGACTATGTGTGTGTGTATTAATGTGTGTGTGTCTTTGTATGCATTTGCGTTTATGTGTGTGTACATGCATGTGACTGTGTGTGTATGTTTGTGTGCATGTCTATGTATTGATGCGTGCGTATGTGTTTACATTGTGTGTGTGTGTGTGTGTGTGTGTGTGTGTGTGTGTGTGTGTACATGTGTGTGAAAATGGGTTTACTGAACATAATGATAACGAATATCTCCGATAGTAGACACAACGATTGACAGAACAAAATGGGCTAATAAATTGCCAGAAAAACATTTGCCAAAATGTTGATGACCCTCCCCTGTCCATAATGTACATGTAGATATCATCTTTTATACCTTACCTTCTTCAGTTCTCTCCCCTTGTTCTCCAGCAGATCCATCTGCAGGTTATCTCTGATACCGTCTTTATTAAAAGCCACTGTGCCGCTGTACCCTTCAAACTCCACCTGAAAGTGTGGATTCTTCTGTTAATAAACAAAAACTCTCTCTTCCACATGTTTACCTATTCAATACAGTGTTTCTCTTTGCCTGATTTAGATATTGATCCATTACGCTATTTGTGCGGTCGTCATTTATTGTGATATCACAATATCAATTCAGTCAACTGTGACTGTAATATGAACTTGTGTTTTCAGTAAAACGATGTTAATACTTCTCTCATTTAGTCTCTACCAGACTGCCTACGCTGGCTGTTAACGTTATAAGGAGAACATTAACCTTTTCGTGGACTGACTCCCCTGGTCAATTTCTTTGCCGAATTCTACTATTCTCGTACCCCCGTAGGACGGCGTGATGGAGGTTATATATTTGTAATATGTGGACAACAATAGCAACACCGAGAGGGTGGATCCTAACGTACATACCTTAGTGGCATAGGAGTGTAGCAGACACTGATCAGTCCCACCAGTGTCCTCCACCATGTCAGCAGCAGCGTTCACAACAGTCAGCACAGCGTCGTTCACAAACCTCTCAAACAAACGGGTCTAGGGGAAGGTAAAAACAAAAAACTTTTAAAAATGTTCTACTATTCTGTAGATGTACAGTGGGTATTTTTTTTCTTGTGTGGAGTATCAAATTGAGTTTTCAGATCTGATACTTAATTCTATTTCGACTTACAAGTAAAAGTCCTTCTACAGGAACACTTTCTCCGGACTGCCAAACTATGGCATTCTCTCGACAACAATTGTTTCCCTCCTGTCTAACTTTACAACCTACCAGCCTTGTTTAATGCCATCTCATTATCTTGTATATTTATTTCCAATTTCTTAGTTGATTGCCTTGGAGTGGTCGTATAACCTGGCTTTGAACGGTCCTGTTAAAAATCGTTGCCACACATGTTTTGGTTAACGTTAAAAAGAATGGACAAATGCGATAGTTGACTGTTGCTTGTGGCTTACATCGTCTCCCAGCTCGAAGTTCGGGTGGAAGAAAGTCATCCGCGCTCCACTGTACTCGTAGTCCTCCAGAGGAACTGTACCCAGCGGACCGTTCTGTTCACAAAACAGAAAACGAAGTTCTCTATGTTTAGCCACTGGAACTAATTATGTTTGACTTTGAGTACAAGAGTCAAGAGTTTGACTTTGAGTAAAATCAAAGTGTGCTGAACACGAAGTTTGAACTTACCAGACTTGTTATCACCCACTGGTACTGATAATTCAGCATCTGCATGTGGACTGCCTAAAGATGGGGTAAGAGATCCATACGTTTAAAGCTAGTTGCTGTAGAAGGTGATAAATGAATCAATGCTATCACACAGATTGCCCGTATGGTTTTCTAGGATAAAATACATAACCAACAGATCTGTACACTTCAAAGCAATAAGGCATTCGGAGATGGCAAACTTTACCTCCTTACCCATACTTCTTTGTGACATTTTCAGTCCCATGGACCAAAAGAGCAGCACTGAGTATAATGCAGCTTTGTGCATAATAAGAATTCTAGGACTACTAAGACAGACAGACAGACAGACAGACACACACACACACACACAAACCAACACACACACACACGCACACACAGCACGCGCGCGCGCGGACAAGCAACATTCAACTCCCTTGGGCTGAAATGATTAAACACAAAATACCAACCTTTTCCAGAACAGTAACAATGATGTCGGAGTTGGTCATGAGGATCACGTGAACCTCACGTGACATCCTGATCTGGACGAGAAGCTCCCTCAGCTCGCGCCTGTTGACCTCTGACCTGGACAGGAGGGGGATCTCCTTGACCCTCAGGAGCCAGTCTCTGTCTGCGGCCCAGTTCAGAAACTGCTCGAGGGTCCTGTAGGAGTCTGGAGAAGAATCAACAGCTTGTTTGGGTGAGCTGTATTTAGATACTACACAGAAAGTATTTTGAGAATGGCACTGAGTTTAATCCTGTTAAAGTTGAAATTAAGAGGAGGGACATCCTGTCGAATCGCATTGTTGACAGTAGTCGTAGAGTCATATGGTGTATTGTTGAGTCATACGGTGTATTGTTGACAGAAGCACATTGATAACTTTGAATCGGCAAAAACCCTGCCCAAAAATAGGACCAAAAATTATTGTTGACAGGACCAAATTGTCAAAAGTGGTTATTGGCAGTAATTTCAAGATCCAATGCCCTTTTCCTTGATATGGATACATACTTTCTTTCATTTGAATCATTACAGATCATAAACACATACACTTCCATACGGTATAGCCTTCAGCTTTTAGAAAAGGTTTTGACAGCTTTTGTTTTATTCAAAGGAATCCCGTAGGGCCGTTTCGTCGCATTCAAATAGCTATATTCGGCATTCATAAGCTCGTTGACTTGGCCTGTCCTTGGTGCTGAATAACCGTCGTACGCCAAACTCCCTGTCAAATGCCATTGAAACTGATCTTACTTGGGTTTCATTTAACTTGGTTCCCTTGGTTCACCAAAAGCCACAAATAGTTCTTGAATACATTGGCAAATAGCTTAGGCCACACTGACTTTATCTAAATAGATGACATCCTCTGGAAACCCCAAGACTAATGCGCCATGCCCTGACCATGTGTGCCCTTGCCATGGAGCACAGATCCTCTGGAATGCATAAAATTCTGATTGAACAGGAATGCTATTGGGTGACATGTGGCCACAGATTTTTTTGGAGAACAGGCGAAAATCAATGCGTGCGTGAATGTCATCCATAAAAGTTAGCGTGGCCTTATAAGATAAAAAAAAAGTTGACGCGAGAACGGTGCAACTGTAGAGAGACGTACCAGCGAACTTATCGTACAACACGAAGGCAGACGTCCACCGGTACTTCTGCACGGTGTCGATCACCATCTTACTCAGGTCGATCGGCTCCGGGTAAAGGTTCATCACTCCTGGGCCTGAGTTACGAAGCACGCCGGATCTCTGTAAAACACGGAATTATCAACTCAGGCCTATGCACAGGTGTGTAGCGTTCAGTTGCACTATTTCTGCAGCGAGGATGATAGCCTCTTTAGGGCTACGTGACATTTTCAAACCGGGACTAGACTTGGCAGCTTTCGGGAACAGTATCGTATAAAAGACACAAAACTACACAATACGTAAACAGAATACAGTAGTCGTAGGCATTATTTGTGTATACATTTCCACAACCAGTCCGGTCGGGCCCCGGTTTGGAAATATGACGCGTTAGCTTTAATTAACTGAACTTTCATGATCCCTGCCCACCACTGTATCTGTAGCAGTAAATAGATCATTATCTTTTCTATAGGTATGATACTGACGTATGCCAGGTAGATATTGTGTAACGTTACAGTACGTGGTGTTGTTCGTGAAATTACAGATTCAAAGTCTCCAGCAAAAACACACCTGCAATTTCGAAAAAATCTGCTAGAGGGCAACATCTAACGTTATACGATGTACATGTACATCCAAGCCTAAAAGCTTTCTTATTCTTAATTTCTGGCATAATCGTATAAGTTTGCATAAAGAGCCATAGAAGCATAATGTTCCACCTGGACCATAGAACAACATACCTTAAAATGATCGGGGGACATCACCCTATAATTTTATGATAGTGGACTAATCATATACAAGTGTGTGCTACGGAATCACATTTCTAGGCCTGTTCTGAAAATCTCCTGGACTATTCTGTCAATTAAAAATCACGACGATACATGTATCTTGGTCATGACGTGATATATCCATGTAATATAAGAGATGTGGATTTGTACTACCGATGGTCTTGAGACAAACAATGCCAGTAAAGACGTGTCGTTATCGTTGTGGAAGGAGCAGGGCGCGCTTCCCTCATCAGACTTCCTGTCGTTGTTGATGACCACGATGTTACAGATGTCCTGTTGTCGGAACGAGTTGATCACTGAAGCACAAAGACGGATATACACGAGTCAGGGTAAGGCGTTATAACATAACAGAACTGTTCATTGAAATGCAAAAATTCCCAGGATCTATTCACCCCTTGATACAGTCACGTGTCCTTAAGGTGACAAATTAGACTCAACAAGTAGGGGCATCTTCGCTGGATAGTTTTAAAGAACACTTGCAGATGTGCAAAAGTAAGGTGTGACGGGTCGTTCAGCGTAATATTACCAGCTGCTGTCGCACCGCGTGCTTACGAAGCTGGTGTGTTACGCCGAAAGGCGGTTATTACAGCTATATAGATATAAAATACACAAGTAGAGGGTCAGTTATCCTGACAAAGGCACAAGCGACAACCATAAACCTCTCGCGACAAGACATTTCGTCGTCTTGAAACAAGGTTATGAAGCTACTGTACACCAACAAATAAGATTTCATGATTTGTAAAAAGTGGAATTTAACTGTCTCTGTCCCTACCCTTGTATATAGCGTTCTCGCTTGAGCAGTTCGCCTCCTGTTCGACAATGCTGAGTGTGACGTCACCGGTACCGTAGTCGTCGGAAGCGTTGACGTACTGTAACACCTGCCGTACCGTTCCGCTGTACGCCTCTTTGTTCCCCGCCGTGTAAACCACACCTGGCAAGCAAGACAACGAGAAAATCAGCAAACAGTCAAAAAGTGTCAAAAAGTCAAAAACAGTCAAAAAGTATTGCGTTTACATGTTTTGACTATAATCATCTATGTTTATTGAATGGATGGTGCTACGAGATTGGTAGTAGTATTTTAAAGGCAAATGTTTGATTTTATTTGATTTATTTGGCTGTAAGAAATATAGCAAGGGCTACCCATCTAGCCGGAGGCTATCACCAGGCCTTGATGCCTGTACCGTATACAATCAACAGAATAAACGTTACCGATAAATGTTAACAGACGTGAAAACAGAATACAGAGGAAATAGCTTGATTTCTCTTTGCCATATAGATCACGATACAGATCCTATGCTGGTCTATCTACGGTATTTTGATATTTCACGGATATATTATTTTTATGTATGTATACTGGAGACAAGCAGAATAAAAGATCGTGATATCAGGACATTGTTTTGGAGGACATCGTAACTCTGATTTCTGATTGTCTGATTTTCTTGTCAGAAAACACACGCAAACTTTCACTCTAAAATCCCCAGGGAGATGAGTCATTACAAGTAATTACAACTTCACTGCCCTAAAATCCGGGAAAATAAAGTCATTATCATCGAGATACATATCAAATATTCATCATGATATTCTCCGTGGAGCCGTTTCAGGGTCGCCGTGTATTGTGAGAACATTAGCCACACTAATGGTCTTTTTGGCTCAGCTACTACTCAGTATCTGTGGTTGTCCTAATTACATCAAAGATCAAACGATAGCGCGGCGCATCTTAGAGCAGGGTTTTACCGTTTGTTGAAGATAACGTGATAACCGGTAATAAAGTTACCTCCGCGGAAAGAGATGAATCTTCAATGATAGAATGAGATTAGCGTTATCTTGTCAACTTTTAGCAAGGAGGGTTTACGTTAGTAACCTTGTTATCTACTTTAAGACGAGAAAAGCAGGAAGCCAGATTTTGAAGGTCAGGGACAGAAAGTAATGGTAGCCACTAGCCTATATGTGTGGAGTGGACTCATTCCTCAGCTAACCGAGCTCTATCGCACCACAGTCATCCTTCAGGCCCCTTTCCACTAGAAAAGATTCGTTTCTTTTCTATACTATTCGTTGAGCGATCTGTCAAGTTTTAGGTCGCTAGTCCTAGTGGAAAGGGGGTATCAGTGAGACACCTGGATCAGCATTAGCCTACATGTCGTATTTCAAAAGTGATCTGTTTTTCCATTTTCACATGTGTACATGTTGCAAACGTCTTTTGCTTTTTTTACATTTTATTAGAAGAAGCCCATTCTACATACAAGCTTGGCATAGCCCTACAACACTGCAGTACTGTGTTACTCACTTACTGTTTCTTATAGAGTGTTGGGTTACTGTAACAGTTGTAAAATCATTTCCTCTGTCCTTAAGCCCCCTTTACAAATCAAGAATTTAGCTCGGCCGAGTTGTCAGCGAGCTCTAAATTACGAGGAGGCATGACCCTGATGCCTACGAACAAATGGCAGAGTTTATTCGTCGGCATCAGGGTCATACCTCCTCGTACTTTAGAGCTCGCTGACAACTCGGCCGAGCTAAATTCTTGATTTGTAAAGGGGGCTTAAGGCCAGGGTGATGTAATGAGGATCTACACATTCAAATATAGACTGTCATTTAAATTCCGAACAGATGGGCCTATCTGTTTCAGCGTGTAACGTATAATTAAAAATCACACACAGTTTGACCTACCATTACTCTATGTCCGACCCTGCAATTTGGCCTACTTTAAAACATTATCTATAAGCATGCCCTACCAATACTGCAGTAGTATGTTCCTTTTTCTTAAAGAGTGTTGGGTTACTGTTGTAAAACTATTTCCTTTGCCCTTATTAGGCCAGGGAGATATGATAAGATCTTACTTTCAAACAAATTTAAAGACTGTCATTTTCGTTCTGAACAGATGGGCCTATCTGTTTCAGCGTGTAATGTATCATTAGGAAACGCATGCAGTTTGACCTACCATTACTCTATGTCCAAATCTGCAATTTAGCCTACTATATGCACTCCACGTCTACATGTACACAACGGTTACCCCCAGGGACAACGTAGTGTGAGGGGGCGTGAGGTCCCGGGTTAGGGCGGGCAGGCGCCTAGGCACGGAAGGACTCAACGGTGGCAGCAATCACCACAGTGCCAGGCAGAGCATTCCACTCTGGAATAGTTACAGGAAAAAAAAAGAAAATTTATAGGTGTCCGTGGGAGCATGTATGGTCTGGTATTTAAAGTGATGACGCAGGTTTGTGTTTATATTAATAATATTACTTTAAGTTTATAGGAAAAGGCTTTTCTCCTCCTTTGGGAGGAGGGTTGGGGGCACTGCAGGTCTTTGAGCATTTGAGTCACGCTACTAGACAGACAGAAGTCGTTAAGGGTCACTCGGGCGGCCTCTGCCGCCTGTATCCCTTTGTTGGTGTACGGGACCCAGACGATGGCACTATATTCCAAATTTCTAGCAAATCTTAGAAGCACATATGGATGTCGCAATGTGAGATAACAGGAAGATAACAGGAAGATGACCACTGGTGGTCCTATGACAGGGCCACCCCACATGTTTCAATAAGGGTTCAATAAAGGGACAGACCTCAGTCTGTCCACATCTCAGTTCTGACCAGGCAACCAGAGAGTGTACGTCTCATCTTATCCTCCCCTACACAAGTGTCCTAGATGGACAGTGGGTCAAGTTGCACCGAATGACCTTACCAGGTTTTCTAGTGGCGTGGTTGATATGGGTGTACAACGTCCCACAGCAAATCGTCGGACAGTTGTACTCCGAGATAGGAGTGAGGGCTTCTCCGCAGAGGGAAATACGGAGTTATGATGGGGCGCTTTTACGAGTCGGAAATGGAAGGTGTGACGTTTAGAGGGATTGAACACAGGCCAACAATTTTGCCATTCTGTTAACGCATCGAGGTCAGACTGCAGGCCTTGAGCGCCAAAAGGCTTGCTGCTGGTTCGATAAATCAAACAATCATCAGCAAATAGTCGAATATGTGATGTGAATCTACGGAATTGGAGAGGTCGTTAATGTAGAGCAGAAAGAGGTGACCTTGACGGCTTAAGATGTTCCACCGTTAAAGACAACTCTCTGAGTTCTCTCCGTATTTAAGGAAGGCCCTGAGCCAAGACTGACTGGAGGCCAGAAATGCTCAAGTTTGCTCAGCAGACGTTCGTGAGTCACCTTTCTACATATACGTGTTAGTTTTCTGTTGTTAATTTTCTTGGCGAAGATGGCCAAGAAGATACCATAAAGAGCCTCCATTTGTATAAAGACTGTCATTTTCATTCCGAACAAACGAACGATGTCTCTCAGCTTGTCATGTATTAGTGTGACAGGTGTGTCACACTAGTACCTTTAACCCCAAGGGTAATGAACCATGAAAATGTGAAAACAAAATGTTGTGTAGGTAGTTGTTCTGGTCACTCGCGGGTATACGTCTATTTACAAGCTTCAACAGCTAAAAGTTACTGGTTTGCTTCCAGAATCTTTCGTAAATTTGCTGACCACTTGTATTCTAACACTTGTGGTGGTCCATATGATATAACCAAAATGCAGAACAAAGAACCACACTAATAACGTTAGTTCTCGACTAAATGCCACATATGCTGAGAACTGATTGTGGGCACTCTTCCAAAGATTCGTATCAAGAGACCAAAACATTGTACATGTCACTATAAGCCTTGCTGACAGCACATTTAAACAGGAGTCATTACATGTGTATTTGATTGGTTTTCTAAAACTCTGTTGGCTGCGAATATATCCACAGAGTATTCACCAGAGAGCACACAGAGTATTCACTAACAGTAACGTTAACAATTTTCTCTAGCTTGTTGAGTCTTTTTTCTGACGATTTCAAACGTAACCGAATCGTCTGCATCATACCTTTACACGTATTCTTTGCACTTTCTCCTATGCAAACCTGAGGACTTGTATTTCTGGTTATGTAATTTACTGACCTCACTTAACCCTGGTAAATCTTCCAAGTTTCCATGGTCCAGTCTTAAGAACACGTTAAGGCACAACATGCATGTAGCGACAAGACTAACTTACCGACGGTGACTTGAACCGACAATGCCGTGTGGAAATAAGCAGTAAGAAGCACGAGAACCACCGCAGAACTTCTCAGGTAAGGCGCGATCATGGTGACGCTTGGCGCTCCGGATTCAAACAGAGCGACAGAAGTTGTTAGATGGCTTTAGGCGAGGTCGGGCGCTAATCTACATTTGTGTGCGCTGGGTCATGAATGCATAATGTGGGCATTTCTCAAGGGCGACATAGACGTAGACTTCTCTTCGGCTGTCTGATCAAAACAGGAAATTTATGAAGAAGACAGTTTTGTTTGTGTGGAGTTTGGTTGTAAACAACTGCTGGTTGTAGGAATTATCTGTAATTGCTGTCAATTTAGACACCTTCTTTCGTGTCATAAAGAGGGACAAGTAGGGCAGTGTAGAGTCCTTAGAAAATGAACAAACAGGACCGCCCTGGAATAATTCACTGGTCCTCACAACCTTAATTCCGAGGCCGAGGCCATATCTGTGATTACTATAGACATGGGAGTCACATGTTTCAGAGACGATTGAAACTTTCTTGGACAAAAATATGAACATATATTCAAATGATTACGGACACTAATAATTTTAGGATACCCCTAGATTACATTGTTTGCTAAGGAAAGACAGTTTGCAAAACGATCATCTGTGGTTCCGAATAAAACCACAAGATGTCTCCTTCACAACAGGCATTTCTGTAGTCAGTGTCATCACTTGTCGTCTACGGCTTAATCGCTAGATGTCGCCTGTAAATAAGCGTAGCGAAGAAGCAATGTTTCATATTGTTACGAGTAAAGTTGAAGAGAGAAAGAGAGCGAGAACGTTCACGTATATGTGTGTGTGGGGGGGGGGGGGGGGTAAGAGGGATGTGGGTTTTGTTAGTTCACTTCTCGTTCTCCTCATTAGCATTCCATTCTACGTCAAATGAAATGTTTACACTTTAACGCATCTGGAAAATCCAACTGTCACATATCCATGAGGTGATTGTAAGATTGCGTGCTCCTTGTGGCGTCACGAGTGGTGGTGTGAAACATTGCGTGCCTTTTGTCAGGCGGCTTAATACAGACTAAAACTCTGATCAAACAGTCCAAGCAATATGCTCATCGCATCACAACAATTCTCCGCTCCTAGGGCCTACCAAGTCACAACCTCCAGGACATCTCCTTAATGCAGGTAAGAAATTATACGTTGTTCGTAGATGAGACTACAGCCTGTGCCTTCTGAAATCATTACGGTATATAACATACAACTTAGGCACAGTTCAATAGGCACAACTATCATAAATCATACGTCGATGAATTTCAGACATTCAGGTAAAATAAGGTACGCCCAAAGCAGTTACTCAAGCAACTGGTTATGATTTTGGAAACGGTCAAAAGTTTCAGATAACATCCGTTATCTTAGGTCAGTGACATAATTCATGAGTGTGTAATTGTGAAATATGATCATGCATTTTTCACTGTCAATACGCACAAGCAAACAATAGCACGTAGTGATGATTCCTGTACACATCACTGTTTGTATCCATCAGAGATCGTGTTAAACAGTAAAGCCGTCTGATCGATCTGTTGTTTAATTGGCATGTTCGGAAATCGTTACTTTCCAATTTTGTGAGAAAAGTGTATCACTAAGTGAAGTAGATAAGACAGAATACATAGAATACTGAAACGGAAGACATTCACAATACAGGTAATGTATATTAACTTGAAAGTTCATCTGTGTTGGTACAAGTCATTCTTGAAATAGTTGAACTGTAATTTCCAACACCAAAATTGGACTCACCCAAATTTTCGACTGCACAGCATCAGTCTTTGTCAAGGAATGGGTGAGTCCAATTTTGGTGTTGGAAATTACAGTTCAACTATTTCAAGGTAATGTATATGTTCAAATATTACTACTCCTGGAGTATGTACTTAGAATAAGGTTTCAGTTTGCTAAGATTTTCCTGTCCTTGTCGGTGTGTAGGGTTTCTATCCATCTATAAGGCTTTGTAATCCTTTATCATCATGTCTGTAACTGTACGTTGTGATGATATTTTTTTTTCAAGGCTTTATTCGTAAAACAAACAGTACATTTGTAAAAAAAAAAACAGAGTATCTAAGCTACTATTGTACATGGAGTAATTCGAAGTACTAGTGTCCACTGTCGTATAAGTAAGAGTACCTTTCTTAGGCACAATTGGTAAAGCGCATGGAAAAGGAATCTTCGTCTATATCAGCATTTCTCTCATGTACTTATACAGTAACAGGCTATATGTATAACCACTATACACCACATGATTGCCACAATTGTCATGGAATAATTATGATACATGTAAATGGCTACACAAACAACAAATTATTTTTAACATTCAAGACTTTTTCTTTCATAACAAGGGATAGTTTACAGTATGTTATAACACAGTAGATCTAGACTGGACTAGAACTATAGTTTACATACTATGGGTTTAACAGTTGTGATGAGATCTATACGAAATCAGTTCGTCCAAACTGGCGACCTCACATCTTTCGTCGGAGATGACTAGATAATAGTATAGATGGAGGACTACATTTAACAATACACGTCCGTCCTTAGCTAAACGATTCCTGTCAATGGAAAACATCTAACATAGTACCCTGGTATTCCTTAGGTTTGAAAACAAAGGGTATGGATTGATTGATGTTGATATATGAACCATTGGCCTTGGGTACATAAGTACATATAACAGCTGCATGTTATTGTTGTATAATAGAAACATCTTTTATGCAGTATGTTGTGATCCTGGTTACTTTAGACTAAAGAAATTCCAAAGAGCACAATGCCAGAACATAGATAATCACCATGATAGGGATACTCGGCGTAGTAATTGTTTCAGATTTCAGTTTCTTTATTTGCTAATTGTTATCAGCGGATTCGTCCTCAAATCGTCACCAAATAATTCAAGACAGTGGAATGGATTTTGCATCTTTAAAGGTAGATGTCAAAACACCTAGCATGATATCGATGTAGAATGCATCATGATACAGAGAAACATATCGCCGATATTCTTTGCACTGTTGGAATTTAAACAGAGATGTATGTCTGTTATAATTCTTTATGACGGGTTCGCGATGATACAAAACAGGTTCGCGTGTGATCCTCGCTCGTTGATGAGCAGAGGTGAATTGATGAGGACAGCTCACCCGCGGGAGTCATCCAGCACAATCCGGTCACAACAAAGGTGTCAATCCGGATGAAATACGGCCTTAGTCCAGACGATCAATGCTTACGTAAAATCAACCTGAAGAGCAACAAAAAGGCTAAGCGCCATGTCGTCTTTATGTTTCATTGACTACTGAGGAATTCGTATGGCGAGGGCACATTCGTTGGAGGTCGACGTACGAAAAGTATTTTCCGTCAAAAGACTGCTGGCGTTTTTAATACCAATCCATGGGTATCTGAGAAATGCTCTGTTTGTGATCGTATGCCGTTTGTGACCAGACTTGTGAAATCAGTTATGATGGGGGTATAAGCGTGTGTATGTGTATAAGGGGGTGGGGTTATTGTCTACATCAGGCTATTGTCTGGATGAAAAAAAAAGTACATGAATTGTGGTCAGATGTCTTTTTCACTTAGTTTTCTCGAGAATACATGTGTTATATGGTCAAATAAAGTCCGACAGGGCCTATTGACCAGCTTGTCATGATCAGATAGTCTCTTCTTGTGAAGTAAACTGCAAAATTAATGAAATACTTTTGAATACTGGAAGTAGTTGCACAGAGATAGTGTGGCACGGGGACTTTTGTCCACATTTCCATCCCCTGGAGAACATGGTGTCTAGATTATATTCGAAAATATTTCAGGCTCGATAACTTGTGATTACAGCATTTTCTTGGGATGAAGGTGAGCTCAGCTAGACGGGGAGTCTACAGGATATGGCGCGCCTGTTTCTCGGCACTGTACTGATGGCTACACTGGTGACAGTGACGTCCAGTAAAGGTCTGTCAGTTATTTGTTCGTCACGATACATTTCAGATAAAGTGAATATTGTATGCTGTGTTTGAAGTTGTGTATCTGTGTGTATCTGTGTGTGTTTGTCTATGTGTGTGTCCCTGTCTGTTCGTATGTTTGTCTGTGTTTGTGTGTCTGTGCGTTTGTTTATATGTGCGCGCGCGTGTGTGTCCGCGTGTGTTTGTTTGTGTATTTGTGTATTTGTGTATGTGTGTGTGTGTGTGTGTGTGTGTATGTGTGTCCGCGTGTGTGTTTGTTTGTGTGTGTGTGTGTGTGTGTCCGCGTGTGTGTTTGTTTGTGTGTTTGTGTGTGTGTGTGTGTGTGAGTGTGTGTATCCGCGTGTGTGTTTGTTTGTGTTTGTCTGTGTGTGTGTGTGTGTGTTTGCGTGGACATAGATGTATTAAAATAGAAAATCTATGTATACACATTCCCGAACATTTTTTCAAATAATCAAACGTTTATAGAAGCCACCTTAAAATTGCCTCATTAAAAGTTTTCAAAGTGCTCTTTGTTTTGTCGCCATAATCTAAGAAGAATGTCTTGAGGCAATGGCGACAGGGGTCCTTCTCAGAAATCAGGCGGAACAAATTCTAACATGCGCTCTGCACATGCACAGCAACCTGTCCACGCGTGATGCATACTGTAAATGCATTTATTTTCGCGGGGATTTAATTTCGCGGTAGCGGAAAAATGACTTTTCGCGATGGTTTTAAGTTCGCGGTAACACCATAGACTGCAGTCTAATACCATGATAGAAAAATGTTCGCGGTGGTTTTAAGTTCGCGGAGAAGTGGTCACCGCGAAAACCGCGAACTTTAATCCACCGCGAACATTTCTGCATTTACAGTATTTGATTTCGCGGGGAAAATGTACATAATTTACAGAAAATTAGTTGCAGTCAGTAAGCAGCTCTGTGCACTGACATGTCATGCTGCTAAAGATAAAATTTTTCTGTTACCCAGACCGGTCCTATTCTTACATTTCATATGACTTGGAGCACTTAATCCTGACTTCCCCGCAGCACAAGTGATCTATCCCGTGTCTCACTTCCCCCCCAAACGCGGTATGTCGGGTAACGGGTTATATTTATAAAAGGTGGGACAGTGACTCCAATGATTTGAAATTTGGAAGATATTGATAAAAGACTTCATACTATGAAGTTTCGCCTGAAAATCTGAGTTGTGCTTGTTATTTCTTGGTGAGGCCGATGACTTATTGATCACCCCTCGTACCTATTTAATTTCACCTTTGATTCTGTATACATAAAGCTATAAAGAACTTGCCTGTAGGTTGGAACTTATTTTGGTAGAAGACAAAAGGCAAATTCAAGTTACAGGTGCCAGTGAACAAACACTGGGTATACTTCCCTAGGAATCTAGCCTAACTAACTAGATTTTGGGGACCTACTAAAAAGGACAGGCTTGAAAAAGACAGTAGTAGAAAGAATCTACCAAAGAAACGTTTAACCAATCTGTAAGTCTAGATTGTCACTAGTTAAAAGAACAAAATAACAGCATTGGTAACATCATATTGTATGAGCGTGACTATTAGACAGGAGAAACCGGTGATTCATTTCAAAGTAGATTTTTGTTATATCTAGACCAAAAGAATAGAAACAATGTAACTATGTTCCGCAACAAACAAAATACCCCCGCCCCTGAGGAGGCGCCAAAAATTATATATTATGCGCGTTTGATCTGACAGAGGCTGTAATTGCTTTTAACATCTAGAAATCTACGTCGATGGAGTTTAGACACTCAGGAAATAATTCCGACCTCTTCGGCGTCATTGAAGGATAGTGGATAATATCTGAAACGTCTGACCGTAATCATAACTGTCGTAACTTTTGATACCATTACTTTCATCTCTATGATATTCACTTACAATCTGGTTGTGTAGATCCCATTATTGTTGCTACTGCTATTACTGATATTTTTTGTCATTGATTACAAGTAGAATGTTTTGTAATTTATGTGAATGTATCAAGCTATTAGTTATTTGCGCATATTTCTCATACATGTATTACTGTTTTTAACTGTACCCTGGAGGTGTCGGCCGTGCAAAGGATATACTAAGGCAAAATTGTCCCAACGCGGATGTAAAAAAAGTCCACCGGCCTATCATAGCCAGCAATCATACCCTTGCATATGAGTCTCAAATTTCTACACGAAGCCACACTTAGCGACTGAAGCCACGTCTTGCTCCAAGTCAGGCCTTGCGAGGGAAAAGTTGTGGCGTGTCTTGAGCCGTTCATACAGTGACTTGCCTGTGCCCCGGCCGTGTACAGCCAAGTCGAGACGTCTTGAGTTGTGCAAGAAAGGCGATATCGTAAGTCATTGTTTGCACGGCTCAAGACATGTCAGAAGTCGACACATCGGACACCATCCTCCCGCTTAACCTCTCTCTGCTCGCTGTACCCGCGGGGGCTTTGGGTGACCCGATTCCGTGTTACAAAGCAGTCTTACTAGTGGAATGAATGTGTCAACAATGTACCAACCTTTTTAGCCACTGCGAGGGACTACCTAAGATAAAGACAGTAATTTCTAACTGTCACACATGTTGGACATTAGCATTACTAACACTTTGCCATTGTTCGTCTTAAGCGAATAATAGCCTCGTACTGATAAAAATACTTAACAATGAAATGGACAGTTTTGTTTTGATTTTAAATCACCGTTTAGAGTGCTACAGTTCATCAATAACAGTCACATACATGCTGACGAACAATGAAGTGTACTGAAATGTATATTTCAGGTACCACCACCCACCCTAATGGAAACCGAACAACGAATTTCACATCGTCCTTTATTTCTTCTACAACACAACCGACAACAGCGACACGAAAAATTTCGACCGGTGCCTCCAACTCAACAACCAACGAAATAACAGAGGGGGCGTCCTTGTCGTCAACTTCTGGAGTAACCTCCACTCGAACTACAAGTACAGAGTTCAGAAAGACAGACTATACCACAGAGTACAGCATTCTAGTCTCTTCTAGCAACCCATACAGACCAACTGACGAGTCCACGACAGCTAACAATGTAACGGAGGGTGTACTGGCAACTGGGCGTAAAAGTGATGTCACTAACACCGCGACTTCAATAACAGCAACGACACCTAGCGAACCGATTTCTAATACTAATTTTGACAGCACAGCTAATATGGTAACAACTTTACTAACTGCTGACCGCACGACTTCAAGTAGTCTAAAGGTAACAGACACTACAAAATCATTGACAGCCTTTTCACCACAAAGGCATACAGCTAAAGTGCATGATACCAGTGACTCTACGTTAGAATATGACATCGTGACAGTACCTGAGACAGACACAGATAGAGATAGCTCAACGCTTCTCACACCGACCTGGACGGGGACGAGTAAAGGTAAGACACCTGGTGACGTCACGAATGCAGCCTCACCACCCACATATGCGTCTTTCACTGCAACGGTACGTAACTCTACCCGAACAGGCACTGCCAACACTATTGCGGACAACGTTACAGCCCAGGTCTCACAAACTACCAGATATAAAACATTTCCACAAAACACAGGAACATTCACAACAAAAACATCAAATTACACAACACAAAGCACAGCCTTACAACGAAACACCGACAGAACAAGCGACAGAGCAACACAAACAAGCTTAAAGACAGCATCAACTTTTTACTTCTTCACAGCTACTCTCCTGTCTGAGATAAATACAACAATAACCAGAAATGACAACGGGACTATGACGGATTATCCACTGACGAACACGTCCCTACAACTTACTACAGACACGATACAACAGTCACGCACTTCAGCAGCAGCATCCATTGCTATTGGAAGCCAAACAGACGCAGCAACTAGTCACACTGGCACAAGTCCGAAACCAACTACACACAATTCTACATTCTTCATACCTACACCTTCCTCATTGGTGACGGAACCCACTGTCAGTAACACACCATTGACGACCAAACAAGTAGGGACCGACAATACGATACATTCCACAACTGCAGCCCACGTAACGGACCATACCATCACATCTTCAGACAGATCCGCTACAGTTAATCCTACGGACATGCCGACTACATACATGACAATCATCGACAATATAACCCTACCCACAGACACAAGCAAGTCAAGAAATATAATTGCAAACACGACCAATGCTCTTTCAACGAACACTGGCGGTACGTCATCATCAAAAGCAACCCTACGTAACCATATGATTACGCCAATGGCTTCTGTTGACAACTCTACATCTAACACAGCTCTAACCACGGCAACGCACACTGTCCCTACCTCATCCATAGACTCCTATACTTCACCGTCTATGACAGCTTCTAGAGTGACCAGTCAGACTACTAAAAGTAAAACATACAACGCTACATCTCCAAATGTTAGTCAATTTGACACTGCATCTATGTCTTTGTTCAACAGCTACAATGTGACGCTACAAGCATTTACAAGGACGACACATACAATGACGGCACCTACACCTATGTACTATAGTGCCAAATCAGCTACAGCCTCAAACACATCACATGACCTCACTGCATTGCCCTCAACAACCTCCGTCACCGGGGGTGATGTAACAGCACCGACAACCACATACAAAAGCACCAATGACGGCGTAACACTACCACCTGTTACACCTTCTAATCACACATTCAAATCACTGATTACTACATCAAATACCACCATTAGTAGCTCCATGTCACGAAAGTTCTCTACACATAGCCATACAACCTCCTTGACAATGACAAAATTCTCTACAAGTAACTACAACACATCAGCAACAACGACCGTTCCTTCATTTGCTCATACCTCCATGTCACCAGTGACCAATACAACCAACAGTAAGGTCTCATTGCCAACAATGAACTATACTTACAGAACGCTACTGTCAACATTCAATACAACCAGTGACAATGACACATTACAAACAGTTTCCCTCTCCACTTTCGATACTACTTCCCTGTCAACAGCGACCACATTCAATACTTCGGACAACGGTAGCATGTCAAATACAACCACTATACATATAGTTGAACACACTGATATATCAAGAAGTACATCCGGTAACAATGGTACATTCCTAACAACACAACCCTTTACAACCAATCATGACACTTCAATAGCACATAAAACTGCATTCAATGTAAGCAATGATACCGCAACTGCAACAGACACCCCATCAACAGTCACCCATACGCCACTAGCAGCATTCAGTACAGCAAGTAAAAGTGGCAAATCAACAATCGCCACATTATTTACAATGATCTACACTTCAATAATACCGGATATTACTTCGCCATCAGTTGCATACCCTACAGTTAATCGAACCTTCTCACCACATACTGACACTGTCAACATAAGCAGTGACAGTTCCACATCATATACGTCTACTCCTTCTTCCATCAAACATACTAGCAGATTCAGTACAACGGGTAACAACTTAAATTCACAAACGTACACAGATGTTCATTTGACACATAGTAAAACCGAGTCGTCCATATCAAAAACATCTCGCGACAGCACTACATTACATACAGACATTACCACTACTCACAGTTCCATATCCAGCACAATCAGTCACAACACCACGTCTTACACAAACACTACTCACACACCCAGTCATACTTCCGCATTCAGTAGTATCAATAGTAACGCGGCAGTGCAGCACACAACCACCCTCCCTACACCAAACTTCACTTCAACATTCTCCACGAGCATTGACAACATCACGTCAAATACAACTACACTCACTACCGACAAATACACTAGTCAGCACACTAAATTACCCACAGCCACTCTTTTCACTGCCATTTACACTTCCATTTTCGATGCAATCAGAAACGACACGACACTACATACAGTACCTCCAGTCAGCAATGCTTCCATACCCAACACAACCAGTAGCATACCTGTATCACACACAGTTACACCTTACAGAGGCAATTACACTATCACGTTAAATACAACTAGTAACGCTTCCGAATTCAACACAACCAGCAACAATAACATGTCATATACAACTACTACTCTTACAACCATAGGATCATATACAACCACTACTCCTACAGCCATAGGATCATATGCAACTACTACTCCTACAGCCGTAAGATCATATACAACGACTACTCCTACAGCCATAGGATCATATGCAACTACTACCCCTACAGCCATAAGATCAGATACAACGACTACTCCTACAGCCATAAGTACCTTCCTGCTCCATGCACAACCAACTGGTAACGCCAATTACACATCTACATCAAACACCACCAGCAGCATTGCCACATTGCGTACAACCAC
This sequence comes from Branchiostoma floridae x Branchiostoma belcheri, assembly GCA_019207045.1. Classification (NCBI taxonomy): domain Eukaryota; kingdom Metazoa; phylum Chordata; class Leptocardii; order Amphioxiformes; family Branchiostomatidae; genus Branchiostoma; species Branchiostoma floridae x Branchiostoma belcheri. Next base: position 14,779,284 of record CM033037.1, on the reverse strand, counting down.
TCTTACAACAATCAGTCCCATTTCCGGATCCACGGTTAACATGACCAGTGACAACTCAAGACAGCACTCTATCACCAATCCTACTTCCATATACAACAACACCAGCGATGTAGCTAGGATACAAACAACCACTCCAGACTCTGGTTTCAATGACGCCTCACAAAATAACACCGCCAATGGCAATGAAAGCGCTACAATTACTCCATATACACCCAATTACATCTCCGTACTAAACACAACAAGTGACACAACAGCATCACACACAACATGGATTCATTCAACTGTTAATACCAATTTGACCTCTGATACAACCGTTACCACGTCTACTTTCAATACAGACGGTGACAACCCTATATTACACAAGACCACCTCTTCTACTTCGGTTAACTCCAAATTCAACACAACCAAAACACCACATACATCAAACGCAACTGCGCCTCATACAATCCATCACAATGCCACTTTCAATTCAACCGCTAACACCACCACCGTGCATGCAACCAGTTCCACAGGTCACAGTCACACACCCATAGTCAGGACGACCAGTGATAGTGCCACATTACATACAACCACCACTCAAACTTTATCTCTGGTTAATACAACAAGGACATCCTTTCAGACAGCAACCGAAAGACGTAAAACAACTGTTGAACCTATTGCAACCTTGTACACTACTACGCAGGTCATGGACACAACGTTTACAATAAACTCCACTGCTTCAGTACCGATAGCGACGGAAACCAACAGGACTAATAACAGTCACATGTCACAAACGCCAGACAGTACTACAGTCACACCCCTGACGAAAATCATGACTACATCTTCTTTTGCGTCTTCTTCTGCAAACGCTACATTTAAAAACACACCATCTCTGTCCACAACAACAGCGTTTGTGATAAAGCATTCTCCTACAGCACGCATGACCACATCACATATAACTGCCAACAACACCACACTACAAACAAGCGTTGTATCAACATCATATCATAGAACATCACTCCCAATAGGACCAAACAATGGTACAACAACATTGCGAGCGGCGACTGCAGCGGAGGTAACCAACTACAACACCACGTTGATCTCAAACATTTTAATCACAAAGAATTATTCTACCTGGTTGCCATTGACCACAACAAACAACAATAATGGGACCACTTCATCACAAGTGACTACATTATATAAGCCCAGTGTTACATCATTAAAAACTACACCAACACCAGTACATTATAATCGTACACATACATCTACAATGGCCACGTTTATTGGGACTCACCATACTGACAGCATACTACCCACCACAATGCCTGGGGAGAACACAACATTACAGACAGGTACGGAAATGACTGGTAGCAACACTGACAGTAACACATCATTATCATCATCAACACCACCATCATTTTCACCATCATTATCATCATCCCCATCGACATCACTAACGTCATCATCACCACCATCATCAACATCATCACCATTATCATCATCCTCATCATCACCACCATCATCATCACCTCTATCGTCATCATCGTCATCATTATCACCACCTCCACTACAATCAACATCACCACCAACATTATTATCACCACCATCATCACCATCGCCAACATCATCATCACCATCTCCATCATCATCATCATTACCACCATCATCTTCCGATAGCAGTACATCATCAACGGCAGTAACCGCAGGTCTCACAATACAAGACACATTGTCACCATCTGCAGCTACAGTGGCTGATCATGCTTCTATGCCATCAACGACTACATCACCAGATACTCACACACTTGTTCATTCATCAGTAGCAACAGGACCAGCTGTTTCATTATCAACGACAGGCATTACACCTACATCTACAACTCACCAAAACAAAACACATTACTCCGACCAATCCTTCAACATTACCTCCAAGATGACAGATCAAACAAACGATTTAGTAACTGCAAACCCCACCATCATAAATGTTTCTTCTCCACGTGCACCTCTCACTTACACACGACTGATGACTGCCAATACTAACATGACATCGTTTGACAAGAAAGACACTACATTGTCCTTAACAACGTCAAATGTGACCAACAGAAACACTGCATGGAGCAATCAGACAGCCACGGCGTTGATATTAAATACACTCTCATCATCAAGAGAAGGTAACGTTACAGATACCTCTTCCAAAACAAATATATCAACATCAGTGAGTTACGCTACCGCATCAACAACACCAAATTCCATAGCAACTCAGTACATGTCCCAGGCATCCACTGCAACACCTGTGACAACAACAGGCACGTTAACATCTTATATTGATCTACTTACAAGAACAGATCATAACATCGATATCACGACGTCTAAAACAACACCCGTAGAGTTAAACAAGTCTTTTCCGTCATCGACAGTCAGAGTTACAGAAAGTCTTCACTTGACCACATTGCCCATATCGAAAAAGACGGTCACTAGTTCTGATATCACATCTACAGCCAAACATGCGAACGGAACTACTACACCTTATTTTTATCAAAATGACACGGCATTAACGACAGAAAATCAGACAAAAAGCTATAGTTCGACGACATTCATGACAACAGTAACGACGGACGATCATTCTGCTACATCACCTATGATAACACCGCCAACAGCCACAGCAACATTACCAATGGTTACGTCTAGAAAAACCGATTCTTCCAATACATCAATGATGTTTGACAAACGTACAAAGGGTCCACACACTGACAGTACCAGAACAACAGGGTCGCTGTCACAAACTAAATCATTCGCTAGTGCTATAACCGTACCGGGGAACATATTACAGTCTTCAAACAGCCCGGCCTTTACACAAATTCCTATCACAACAGGCACGAAAAATACTTTACTGAAAACTATGTCCTCTTGGCAATACACGAAAAGAAGTTTAGCGATATCCTCTACCACAGATGTGCCGACTTCAGCGGTAAACTCAAACAAGCCCATCTCCACACGGCTTTTACAACTATCCACAACAAATACGCGTTTAACATCACCGCACATAATTACGGTTACACCTACATACCGACAAGAACAGCAAAACTCGTCGCACAATTTACCTAGCATAGAAATGCCCACATCTACTGTTTTACCAGCTAAACCCACTGTGTCTCCTAGAACAAGGACGGGAAATATGACTGTCACAACTACGCACGAGCACGAGGACGAACCAGCCACGATAGTTGTAGAAACAGAAACAGACATTCTTACAAACCCTCCAACTGTCGCTCGCCCACACACCAACACCCACTTCAACAAACACAACCACACGACGGTACTCAGTAGGGAATCAACGGCAAGGTTCACGACAGAGTCCAGAAAATTGGAAACAGCCACAACTTCAACAATCATCAACGCAGAAGTGAGGACAACGACACAGACCACATCCACAATCAAACTGACGGATGTAGAGGCCCCTCAGACTAAAAAGGGGTGTGAAGTGATGACGTTCCCAGCGCAAGTAGGGACCGTGGCGAGAAGGGTTGAGGAGGACACCCCGGTTCACATGTACATCGCCATCGGGGGCGCGGCCGGCGGGGCCACGCTTCTTCTCGCTGCAGCTATGCTGGGCTGGGTGTGTTGGCGGAGGACAATGGTCAAAAGGTACATACGAACCTTAGGTGTGCTATTTTAACAACTTGTGGTTTCATTAGAGAAATGTTAACAAAAGAGACTAGTTTAGCATTTATAACTCTGGAATCTGCAATAATTTGAATGACATAATTCAACTTTCTTGCATGCATACGTTAATCTTAATGTTTCATTCTTTTGTCTTCAGGGCACATGTTTATACCAATGCGGGTTTTGCAAAAGGTATGTAGTATGCTTTACTAACTATGTTTCACTACTGGTATATGCGGCACGTAACAGTACTAGTCTTTTAAACAACCATTCACATATGCAGATTTAAATCCATGCCAGAGAAGTGCAGTTCTAGAGCGCACTGTGACCTTATATGTGGATAAGCTGCAAATGGGTTCTTCATCAAATAGCATGGTTAGTTTCATGTGTCACTTTAATTTGATAGTACACAAATCTTTCCTCAACACCTCACAGAAGATTCGCTCCGTCACCACGTTATGTTTACATATGATAATGTGTTATCTTCACTAAGTATGCCATTTTTCGTCAACAGAAAACATTATCTACGAAGATCCCATTTACCTTTGGCCCAAGGACATCGTAAACACAGGTAAACCCAGTGTTCCGTTTCCCTATAAAACATTTGAAGTAAAGAAGTAGCTAATTCATCCTATAGCACTACATTCTTTGAACATGTGACATTTCAAAGCATTTTCTATGCGATCGTCAATCTACAAATTTGGCAAACTCAAAACAGTCTTGTCATGCGAAGATAACATCCCGGTTCATCCCTCACAGACGACGTGAAATGGACCAGTGAAGACCAGGTGACCCTGTGGCCGTGGGAGGCCACTCCTATCTACCAGCGGCAGTGGTTACCTACACCCTCCACCATCTCAGAGGAGGAGGAGATATCATAACAATAATATGTTCAGGTAACGCTGTTTATCATTATGGTAAAAATAAAACACTACTTTCTCCCTAACTATAAAGCACAAAATTATATATGCTTCAATAAGTAGATAGAGTGTCGTTGGGTAGGTAAGTTTACTTAATTACCTACCCAACGACACTCTATCTATGTCAGTATTTGCTTCTATGTGTTTGTTATATACATAAGCAAAATACAGATAGCGATCCATTCAAGTTAAAACAACTCATATTGGCGCCGCTATTAAAACAAAATGAAAGTAGCAGATAAAAATTGGAAAGAAAGACAGAAAGATAAATGCTGTGTGTGGTTGTAGTAGCCTTACGAATGTCATTGTACCTGTTGCTGTATCAATAAGATCTCGTTATATTGTATTCGTAATGTCCACATGAATTATGCAAAGTAACCCGAGTACCGGTCTCCCCTACTATTCTCAAAGTCTTTGATAGGTTTTCTAGGTCTTCTAGTATGTTAGTGAGTGCAGGAAGTGATCAGGTATGTTTTTGTGTTTTGCAGGATGAAACAAGTGAATCCACGCCACCATGATGACGTCAACAAAGCAGCCAGCAAATATCATGTCTACAATAAAGACTTTTTTATTGATTTACTTTTCATTACTGTGACATGAATTCCCAAGTGAGGTTGTTGACGTGCTCGCAGACGTAAATTTAATCTAACATGATGTAAATGACGTTCTATCATGGTTGAATCGGGGTCAAATATCATGAGCGCTCCCTCGCGTGAGCTGTTCATATTGCAGAATACGTCGAAATAGAATATCTCTGTTTTCTATGTACTGGCTCAGTCCATGAGTATCACAATAAAGTGATAATTTTCCTTTATGTTCTGTCCTTACTTGCCCTTTCCCTGTGGAGTTGAAGTAGATTAGACAGCCAAAAGACCATGTTCATTTGATTATATGGATGACATCCTCTGTGAACACGAAAACTGACGCGAGCGTGCGAATAAAAAACTTTGGCCAAAAAGGCCTTTATTACGAAATATAAATGATCAGGAAATTTGAACAAATGACTGTACACACAGATTTTGTACTTTCATATCTTCTTCTTTGACTTTGTTATTTACTTTTGCATTCTCTGACATAATAGTGTACAATTTCCGGTCGACCGTATGTTTTGTCGACCTACGATGTACGATTTACAGTATGGTAGAAAACTTTTTTCTTCTTAGGCCACGTTGATTTGATTATATGGATGACATCCGCACTCGCACCAATTTTTGGCCATTTCCAAAAAATAAAAAAGTTTTCGACCACACAATAAATTGTGCAAAGCAGCTGTAAAATGAGCACAAATATTCCGTAGATTGAAAACAGATAACTAATGCCATATATAGAATTCCAAAATGAATCTAAAGTCAAAGAATATGTGAAAGGACGGAAAGAAAAAAATCTATTGTTGGTTGGGGGAGGTACCAGTACAGAAAATTCAGGTCCAGAGGATCATGTTATACCATACTATGTGTGTTTAGTCCTATGTTCAACCTTCCTGGCCACTTCTGATTTCAGACTGAAGGCAACTTTTTTTTGGGCCAAACTTTTTTTTTATTCGCTCGCTCGCATCAGTTTTGGAGTTCCCGGAGGATGTCATCCATATAATCAAATCAACATGGCCTTACAAACAGCCGAAAATTGACGCGCACGCGGATGTCATCCATATAATCAAATCAACGTGGCCTATGGTAGAAAACTTTTTTCTTCTTGCAAACAGCCGAAAATTGATGCGCACGCGGATGTCATCCATGTAATCAAATTAACAAGGCCTAACAAGAGGAAATGTTGATACATTAACACTGGGTCACGTATGAAAACGGTATCTGTATCCATACATCATGGATGCTCTCATCATGACGTACTGACCAAAAATAAGCAAGGAGTTTAAAAATAACCGCTGATGTTGTAAATAGATGTTTTATCTATTTCTAATGGTTGTCAAGTGAATGTTTTGCCTTTGAGTCTATAATAAACATAGCAAAATCAAAACATATTCAGCTGACTGTGCGTGCACCCACATTTCTCTGTGTTCGTGTAATCATAACATCTATCTCTGCCGCTTATTCAATATTGACCTCGGTAGATGACGTTTTACCACAGGGACACCAGACGAAAGAAAGAAAGCTGCCAAGATCGAAGCAGGTGTATTTACAAAACCTGCCATTGTAATTCTTAAAATCGATAACACATCGAGTCAAACGTTCGTCATGAAATAAAAGATTTTTGTTTTGGAGTGAGTGTATACGTCAGAGAGGGATTAATATTTGATAAGGCTACGTGTTGAACGCTTGTCCTAAATTAGATCGTTTCTTAAGAACATTCCCAGCGGGAGCGTCGACAGATGTAGTGTTTAAGCCAGAAGGGCAGTATCACGCATTCCTCTGTAACAGCCCAACACACTAAGGTAGGAACTTCACGTATGTACTGTTTCCTATACGTTGCGGATATAACTCAAAGAGTGGTTAGTTTGTATGGTTATTATCATGCTGTAGTGACAAAAAGAGCAAATGTTTATTTAGCAGAAGCTTGTAATAGCTTATTGCGAATATAGGTATCATTACTATAATGGTTCTTACGCATCATCGCTGATAACAAAGTAATATGCGTTTTCTGATCATCTGCAAGATGATTTTGATAGATAAACTACAAACACTCTGGGTTTTGAAGCCACAAGTAAATTTTTCTGTTCACTGGTTTAGTTGATCATGGCACACAGCCAGGGCTGCCCAACTAGCCTCTGACAGTCTGGCTATTACAAAGGGCTAGCCCTACTGGTAAAGACTATGCGGATGGAATGAAAGGTTGACATAAACATGATGGAAGTTGTTAACTAATTATTATTTCATACTGAAAGGATTGTGTGGACTACTGAAAGGATTGTGTGGACTAACCTATTTGACGCTTTTTAAAGTAAAGAAGTGCGGACTCGGCTGGCGATGGCCCGGTACGCTACATTGGCGGTTATGGTTACACTTCTGTTCGCCACTAAAGGCAGTGGTAAGTACACACTAAGGATACCAGGCACAGATATAAGCACAGAGAAAGGGGGTGAGAAAGAGAGAGTGGGAAGGGAGAGAAAATTTGCAACTAGAGATTTTAATGGGCATAGGAGTTGAGAAAGAAAGAGACAGAGAGAAGTAGGGCATTCAAGACACAAACGTAATAAAACGTATGCCGTAACAGCTTCTAAAAGCATGCAATTTCGATTTTATAGAGTTTTAAACATTAAGGCCTTAATCTTGGAATGAATTAATTCTTGTCTGTACCAAACGGTATATTTGTTTACTGCTATACGTGTTAGCATTGTGATTTTACAAGCAATTAATGATCAATTATAATGCAACGTCCTTGCTTTGATTGAATTAATAATGTTAGTGTCTGTCAATGTGAAAAAGTCTGACGTAAAGGCATCTTTCTATGGAATATAACAATCCCTAAACGTAATGTTGACGCAGCCGCCATAACCACACGTTAGGGCTTTTGTAAGTACCCAGATTGAAGTGACACTCTGACGGCGAGGCTCTCACGCAACGGGCGAATTGTCAATTACCAAAGGGCACCGCATCCATTGTACACTAAGTCAAACACTCGCCACTGGTTTTATGAGATTAGCCACACTTTTTATGGACCACAAATGTTGCTGCAAAGGCATGGAGGTGAAGAAACAAAATGGCTTATCTAGCGTTGTTTCCTCCGTGTAAAATTGAGATATACAAAAACAATGCCTGTTCTGCATGTATCATCCACCCACAGCCATCCACCCACAGCCAAACATGCCTGTCCTTGGTGCTGAACACCATTCACACACAAAAACATGGCGCTGAACACTATCCACACACATGCAGTCAGACATGCCTGTCCTTGGTGCTGAACACCATCCACACACAGGGAAACATGCCTGTCCTTGGTGCTTAACACACTACAACAAAGGGAAGTCATGCCTTCCCTTGGTGCTGAACATCATCCACACACAGCCGAACATGCCTGCCCTTGGTGCTGAACACCATCCACTTACAAAAACATACCTGTCATTGGTGCTGAACACCATCCACTTACAAAAACATACCTGTCCTTGGTGCTGAACACCATCCACTTACAAAAACATACCTGTCCTTGGTGCTGAACACCATCCACACACAAAACGTGTCTGCCTTTGATGCTTAACGCCAACCATACGCAAAATACACCTTCTTATCCGAGCATGCATGTGTGCATCCGCATGTGGTGCTTTCCCGAAACCAGTAACAATTAAGAGACTAACAATACATACAATACGTATTGTTGTTGAACACTGGTTATATATATTTTCCTAACAGGAAGAGACTGTCTGGAAGGTGACGGCACCTCCTACCGTGGAACAGTCTCAGAGACGGGATCAGGGTTGACATGCCAGGCTTGGGGCAGCCAGGCCCCACGTTCTCATAGGTACGTGTTGTACTAGACAAACCGTCGATCATAAAACATATCTGTTCCTTTATCTCCACCATAACTGAAAATCGAGAAGTGGAATTTATCTAACGTTAGTTGTATCTGTTAAATGCATGTCTTCAACATGTCTTGTTGTGACATGTACTTAGCCCGGTGTGGCAAAACATGTGAACTAAAGGTCTACATTGAATCTCTTATACACAATCTAAGGCGTAAATGTTTTATGGGATATTACACAAAATGGAGGTGACCACGGCGTTTGTCTATCCTAAATGGAAATAACCATGATAACAAACGGGGTATTTTATTGAATCTCTTTGAACGACACTTAGAGATAGATGTGCACGAGATCAGTTAAGTTCCTTGGTTGAATAGAGCCACTTTTGGCCAAGTGTTACACCAAATGCGTTTTCAGCTATAGGGTTGGCCAGCAAGACTTCTTTTGCGACTCCATATGGTGTGTAGGGCGGAGCCCATCTCCGTTTTCGTAGCTCTTGGACCACACGGCTGTGCAAGCGCTGATAATTCTACAGCGGAGGGCTACAACATGACAGCTGGTTGCACCACTGATCCCTAAACAAAGGAGGAGCACGTACAATTGTTACCCAAACATATGCCCAAAGCAGGAGAGCAGTGTGTGATGCAATTGTTTTTATAACCTGTAGCTGTCATCATTTTGAATATTCGTCAGGTTCCACCCTGAGGACTATCCAGACGCGGGACTGGAGGAGAACTACTGTAGGAACCCGGATGGAGATCCCATGGGCCTTTGGTGCGTGACGACGGACCCTAGCAGGGACTGGGAGTACTGCACCGTTCCGTCATGCACCCGTACGTTGTATCTATTGACTCTCTTGGGTGTAAACGGCGGGAAGTGAATTTGCGGGATTCATGTACCAAAATTAAGTGGATACTAAACAGCAATTTCTATGAAGCATGGTTTCTTGGCTTCCGGGCCCACCAGCTTGAGAACCCAGCGCACTAACCACTAGGCCAAAAGGTCCGGACCTGTTAGACTGATCAATATCGCACTATTACTCTTATTCTTGTAGACTCCTGTACTGTGCAGTCAGCACTCATACTAATACTTATCCTAGTTTTATCTACTAATTCTGCACAGTCACTGACGTTAGCTCTTCTTATTCTAATAAAAACGATACAAGGCTATAGTTTACTATGCTACACTTTTCAGAAGCAAATAATGTTTTAAGCATTAGCATGTATAACATTACCTAGATTGTCTTACATAGTTAGATTATATTAGATTATGTTAGTTGTTAGATTCTAGCAATAGTACACAGTTCGAACTTCCATGTACATACAGATTGCCTTAGATTGTACTTCATACTATCATCGAGCAATGATTCAGGCGTTCTTCTTCTATTGTCAATAGTACCGCAAGTAGTGGGGTAGAGCCATACAAAATCGATACCCTTCTTACGGGAAACCTTCATCTCTTACAGCGAATATCCTCCACTGCCTGTACGCATCACAACATCAGTTCCACTGCACCAACGGTGACTGTGTCCCGCAGGACTACGTGTGCGACGGCTGGTATGACTGTGGTGACTGGAGTGACGAGCTCAGCGGCTGCCGTAAGTACCGTCACCCCCCATTGTTTACATGGAACTATGATTTTAAAATGACAGTGGAAGTCGGATACTGCAACAAACAGAATCTTCTTTGTAGTGAGATGGACCATTGTTTTGAGTATCGCACATTCACAAGTTTTCACAGACAACCAGTTCCAGGTTCAGGTCCGGACCTGGACCTATATCCTCTGGACCTGAATCGTAACTGGACCTAAATATTCTGTACCGGTACCTACACCTAGTTATTACGTATTCAAAGCGGTTTGTGAATCAAAATTACAGTACGGCGTACCTGATCAAATAAGGTGTTTGCCCCGACGCCATGACAGCCACTACAGGCAAAAGATAGCGAATTATTCGTAATCGGATTCGAGGGATCGTTACTTCTAAGCGCCCACACTTACAAGAAGTAGAATACTTGCAATCCTTCCAGTGCGCGATTGTAGTTTTGACTTGGAAAGTCACCAAAATATATCTAAAGCTGTAAGATCTATTCATGTCTAGGCTTGAGAAAACACTGCTTTTTGTGGGTACGTTGTTTGTCTTGTTATCTGTCAAATACTAAGTCATACTTTCTTCCCTCCAAACCTGCAGCATGTCTAGAAGGAGACGGCACCTCATATCGTGGCTCCATCGCCGAGACCAGTTCCGGACTGACCTGCCAAGCCTGGGACAGCCAGGAGCCACATCTACACGACTACGGGCCGGAAAACTATCCGGATTCCGGACTGGAAAACAACAGTTTCTGCAGAAATCCGGACGAAGATCCGAACGGCCCTTGGTGTATCACAGTGGACCCGGATAAGGAATGGGAGTACTGCACTATTCCTTTGTGTGGTGGTAAGTGTTTACATTTACGTTTGTTATCAAAATAAGCAATCTAAACTTTATCCTGCAAACCTTCAAAACATTTTATGCTACTCACTATTTCAAAACAATATTTCACCGCTAAAACCAACCTTGTTTGGCGGGACTCTTACGATACTTTGCTTGTGATTCAGGAACTGCGACGGTGCGAACGCCACTGATTCAATGGTCAACCCAAATAACAACCCAAACATCCTCACACCTTCCTTCGACTTCAACTGTCTCCACTCAAGTTGGGGGTTCCTGGCGACCGAACGATAATGTTGTTACCAAGGCAACGAAGGCAAGTAACACAGGTTCTACAAACTATCAAACTACCAACTTTTCCTTGTCATCAACCTCACCTACAACTCCAACTACAAATTCTCCAGAAAGCGTGTCTAAAAAAGTTACCAAAACCACGGACGTTACGTTGTCCACAGTTGGTAAGGTGACATCCACCAATGCAAAATTGCCACCCCATACAGACATGGTACAATCCCAAACCTCTGCTGCTTCTGCTTCTACTACCACAGCCACAACTGCCATGCCAGCTTCTCCCGCCAGGAGGCCAGCCTCTGTTTCTACCCTACATACCACTAGTTTTCCCAGCCCTGTACTGTCCTCTACAGTACCACAAACATCCAGACCTGAAACTGCTCCACCAGGCATCACGACAGTACCGGTCTCTACTGAAGTTGATATGTCTATTCCTAGTTCTACCATAACCACTCCGGTGTTATCCTCTACCCAAACAAGAGAAATGGATACTACACAATTGCAAGCATCTGTTGACTTGTTATCAACTTCTACCGTATCTAAGGTAATCAAGCCCTTTACTATGACAACACCAACGAAAACTCCAAGCCGGTCCTACCTTTTTACTACATCAAGTAAAACTGAACTACCACTGGATACACCACACGCTTCCTCTGTATCCAGAAAAAGACCAACCCCAGTCCCTACAGTTTTCACAACACTGGCTACTCATATGCCAGAACCTGGCCTTTTTCCAACAAGTGATAAGAGAACCAACAGTGCGAGCATGACAGGTACTGCAACTACCGTCAGGATTGGCGCATCAACACGTAAACTTCACCCAGGAAGTTCCAATACAGCACGCAAGACAACAGGTGTTTCTTATCTCATGCCGTCAGCTAGCAATAACTTGCTAGCCACTTCGCGACCTCCCATACCAAGTTCTCCATTCAGTGAAATAAAACTTTTCACCACGATGCAGGAAAAGTCCGACGAAAGTTCCAGTTCCACAGATAAAATCGAAATACCACAAACTACTACAGATGCTGCACAACTCAACTCTGACTCTACAGCCATGAAAACCCCAGTTTCAGCTCAAGCATTTTCAACGCCTGTCACTCAAATGATTGGACCTGACTCTTTGGAAACTATACGTAGTACGGTAATCAACCCTATTAGCATGACAAGCACTGCAACCAGCACCAGGATTGGTACAGCTACGCGTAAACTCCACCATGGAAGCTCCAACACAGTAAGCAAGACAGCAAGTGTTCCTTATATTATACCGTCATCTACCATTAAATCACTGCCAGCCTCACAATTTGCGATGCCGACAACTTCTAAACCCAGTGAAAGAGAATCTGACGAAAACATGACGACACCGACACAGAAAACTACCAACGAAATCTCAAGTTCAACAACTCAAATCGTAATTCCAGAAGCTATTACAGATGCTATAAAACTCAACTCTGACTCTACCACCAGGAATACTTCATCCTTTCCTCTCATCTCCACTTTTCTGACAGAACCGGTCTCACCGATGACAAAATCTGACGTCTTTGTCCATGCACCAACCACCAGTGTAGCTACAACGGCTAAACTGTTTACAGCAACATATTGGAGAACACGTGAATTGTATTCCAAAACCTCCACCCTCTCTACCACAACTAAGACAACAGAATCCCGTATTTCCAAAACACTCCCGAATACAACTAGACCTGACGCTACAGTCACTCAAAATAAAACTCTGTTTCCGTCTACTATTCATCCTAGAACCAAACCAAGAACATCGACTGTGCGGTCAACGACTTCAGCGAACACTGCAGCAACACCAGCACAAGTATTCACAACGTCTATCACAAGCGAACTTCCTACTGAGGCAACGATACAAATTGCAAGTGCTACAGACGCTCCGGAGCAAATAACGGCCAGTACAAGGCCATTATCCTCGCCAGCTTTACCCCACAAGTCCGATACAACTGGACAAAGCACAACAACAAATGATGACAACTTAAAACATTCAATGACACCGGATTTGGGAAGCAGAGGAAAAGGAAATGCAAACAAACAACAAGACGACGGCGACTCGGTTACAAGAACCAAAACCTCCGCAGCTATCGGAGGCTCTGTCGCCGTATTGGTGATACTCGGTGTTCTGATATTCGCGTTGTTGGTCTACCGGAGGAAGAGAAGGAAAGAGTAAGTAGTGAAAAGTACTATGCATTGAGACAAATATCATTTTACTGTTCAAGATACATGGGTTTACATACCATTTTGCAAGCCATGGTATTGTATTTCTGATCGTATTTCGATGTAGCATTTTGTCCACCTTTTCGTATGTCTCAATCAGAAGTAAGAGGCAATTTTTTGTGACCCTCTCTATTGAGTATTAATACGTTCAAACATTTATATTTCAGGACAGTAACAGTGGAGGAAGCTAGGTATTTTGCTTGCTTTTGCATTCATTAAAATTGCATTACCCAGCATAGAATCGCATTATGTTGTTATACGCATGGTAAGAAATCATCGCTAAAAGATCGTATGTGGGCAACAATTGATAAAGAATATACAATCTAGACTATGTTGCGTAGTCTATTAGTCCATTGGCCAGGACCCCAAATCTCAAATATCGGTACCCTCTAGGGTAGCGAATTCTCCTTGTTATTTTTGAATAGTACCATTCTGGTATGGTAGCTTTCTACCGGCTAGCAGCCTTCAAACCTATCACCATCTAAATGATCCGGAAATTTCACATCTTACACAGTAGGGGAGGGGCAAAAACTAAACATTAATATTTTTCTATGAAAATTCCCAGGCTAGTAGAACCTGCTAAGGGATCATAAAAATATCAATTGATTTTCGATATCATGGTTCAACACAAAATTAAGACCACCTAAAATCGGATTTTTGTGTGTTTTTTCGTCAAATACATATACTTTATTTTCCAATATCGTGCATTTATTCACATTACTTATGTGGCCTTGCCTGATGAGATAGACTTACCGTTCGTATCATGCCCTGCATATCAAAATATGATCGAAATCCGTCAATAATGATGGCACATGACCTCGAAATTCTTATCATATGCAAATCCTCCAGCCTGCCATAGGGTATCGAGTTTTGATACACGATAGCAACACATTTCCATTAGATCTCCCTCTGATTCAATTCCAACACTGTATTCATCATACTTAGTTACGCCTATGATATTGATTATGAAGTAGCAGTTGTTTAAAAGTGATCGTCTTTATTTCTTCTAAATGAGATAGTATACAATGCGTGACACCAAAGCATGGCTTTTAGCGTCCAGATGTAACAGATATGCCTGCACGTGTGTGGCTTCTTCGATTCAACAGCGGATAATGACCTGTGGAACAAACCTTCATGCCATGAATATTTGTGCACAGGCTTACTGCCACGGTCATGGTCATGGTCATGGGGCAAAATAGTAAACATTTGCGACCTGCATACCGCTCGGTTCTGTTTTTGTATCTTATAACGTTTACATGAATAAGCACAGTACGGACCGTGCTGGGGGGACGGTTAAGAAGGGAAGTGTCGAATACCTTGTTTATCAAGACTCTCCTAATATATATGCAAATGGTGGAGCAACGCCTCTATCCTGCCATGGGGTGTCGGGTTTTACTACGCGATAGCAACACGTTTCGACAAGATCTACTTCTCATACCATTCAAACAGTTTCTTCATCATACTTGGTTATATTTAGATACTAATAATGAAATAGAAGCTATCTAAAGAGTCATATTTGTTATAAATGAGACACTATACGAAACACTGAATGAACTTGCACCATAGTTGGCTCCTTGCCTTGTTCTGAATGTCCAGATCCAACAGATATATGCCTGTACGTGACTTCTCCTGCACTGATAATGATTTGTTAAACAAACGGCCGTGCCATGAATATGAGTGATCGACCGTAACTGCGCCACTGGATCATAGCCTGTAGAAACTGCCGTGCAGCTCACTTGTCATCCGTACACAAAGTAAAGTACAGAATCCTTCTTGTGCTGCAGTACAGCGTAATTCTGTCCAAGCATCATCTGTCATATCTTTAGTAGATCTATGAGGATAGCCATCGTAATTTCGGTAATTTTCGGCCATAACTTGATTTGATTTTCGACGGCCACTCTTAGCAGGTTCTACTAGCCTGTGAATTTTGATGGAAAAGTATTAATGTTTAATTTTTTGCCCCTACCCATTGTTTAAGACACGAAATTTCCAGATCATTTAGATGGTGATAGGTTTGAAGGCTGATAGCCGGTAGAAAGCTATCATACCAGAATGGCTATCACATCAAAATATATGCCACAGGCATTCCACTATTCAAAAATAACAAGGAGAATTTGCCACCCCGGAGGTACCGATTTTTCCCTCTGGTCCATGGACTATATGCGTTTGGTTAAGAACAGTCGCCGTCGAATGTCTCGCACAATACACGTAGTACTACGCTATTCAAGACAATAGTACGAATTTGTTTTCGCACGCAACGCATATACCCACATTTTATGCATGGTCATCCTTCATTTCATTTATTCGCTGTCAACTTTTTCTTACAGAGAACAACGCAGCTCTTCGACTGACGTCTACAGCAACCCAGTGTTTGACCAGTAAGAAATATATAATGATATTGATTATGCTTTTAATTCATTTATGTCTTCATGAATTTAGGTTTCAAAATAATCAATAGATGTAGAGCCACTCTTGATGGTTTCTTAGATTCTATTGTGTATCTTATATAGAAACACTGAAGATGGACGCGGCACTGCCTCGTTCGACGATCCTCAGCTTCTGTGGACGGAGAAAGCAGACAACATTGATGACGTCAAACCTGATGATGACGTCCTAGGTGACAGTGCCTACCACACCCTCCGTGGGTGGACTGAAACCAGCACCCAATTTGAGAACACCCATGACGAAGCAGGAAGAAAGGCAGATGCACAAAGAAGTGAAAACGAGCATGTACATGTAGTGTGAATCAAAATGACGTTGTGGGCCAGCGTAGATTTTCTATATGCACACAAGGAGTCATTGTACATGTACGTCCAAAGCAAATCCACGCTCAATCCACCTTCCTAACGTAGAGATGATTGAGTTTAGCGATCTTGATATCTAAATACCGTTCTTTATACTGTCAAAAACTACATTCAACGCACCTATTTACAAATTAGACCGAAAAAGTGCCTATATATACACAACAGATCTAGAGAGAAAGAAAGAGACATGAGTTTTTGTGTAAGAATCTGCTATCATATATATATATAAAGTTAACACTACAGAGAGAGAAAGAAAATACTTTCTTTCTTTCTACTATCATTGTGTGTACCTTACAACTTGACGCTGTCCATCAGCGCTTGATACCAGTACAAATATGCATATTGAATTTTTTCAATACTTGACAGTTCTAGCTTTTCCGTTAGAAGTGTATCATTTTCAAAATCTCCGTTGTTTTTGTTCCTCATGATAAGAGACCCCTCTGTTTTCAGGCGAAGAGCTCATGACCTACTGAACTGCAATAAATAAAAGCAACTTGCATAAGATCACCATGGTGACTGTAATCAGTGTCTGTGGGCGTTTACAGACGACTGAAAAGTTGTAAATTTACAGTCACATGAAAGCCTGATGGATTAACGTGTTTGAGCCAGGTCACTGCATCTTGGGAACAATGACTTATGTACATTTTGTAATACGTTAAGAAGCCGTTTAAATGCACAGCCTATTTGCCAGCGTATTTCGTGCAATTATCCGACTGGAGCAATAATGCGAAGTTATCCAGCTGAACCGCACCTTTGTGGGATTTGGGATACCAGTTAACAAAACTGTGCGTTAATGCGTTAACAATGCAAAAGCTTCTTCAGTCCTATAATTGGAGGTTATCCGTCGAGGTCAGAACTCAACGTATTGAACAATTTTAGAAGCTTGTGTTGTAATAATGAAGGATTCTCATGAAGGGACCGTTGTAATAAATGTCAAAATTCACAACCACCTCCTGCCGCATTTGTTGATGACCAGAGGGTCGTGAATTTCAGAATCAACAGAGAGTAGCCCGTATTTTTCACCTGAACATCTACTTCATATATGAGATAAGCTTTACTGACACGACAAAAAGAACAATGACTTTCGTATTGTCAACTATTAACTACAAAAACAGAGAGGATACAGAATACATCCTAAAACTCTAGATAGGTTGATCTATTTTGCTGTTGTGTAACACGTAATGTTTTGTATCACGTGATGTTGTGTAACAGGCTTAATGACGTATACCTTTGAGTTTGATCACCGTCCGACACTAAAGTTATTAACAAACAGAAAAACTACGGCTACTCAGTTACAAGAACTAAAACCTCCGCAGCTGAGCAGTAGAAAAGAAGAAGGAGGCTCAGACGCTGCCTTGGTGTTACTCGGCGTTCTACCGGCGGTGTTGTTCTTCCGGAGGAAGAGAAGAGAAGAAAAGAGTAAGTAGTGAGCGAAACTATGTATGGAGAAAAAATTGAATTTTTTTATACTCGACCTGCGCTCTAGCTTTTCCGTCTCAAGTGTCTCATTTTCAAAGTCTCCGTTGTTTTGTTCCTTATACCCCTGTCACATTATGTACGATCTTTGAACGTACTTCGCAATCGCTGGAAGGTCGGCAAATTCTAAGATCTTCAGAGGGTCTTGCGTATTTTCCGCCCCGAAACTGTCCCTGTCACATATAAGCGAGACTCGTGCGATCGTCAGTGAATAAATGATAATGAACTTCCCATAACCTATTGCACGCGGACAAGGTAACACAAAACGTTCCTCCCAAAAAGGCAAGAGATCAATACATGTTTATTCTTTTGTTGTCGGATTGTCGAAATCTTTTTAACCAATTAATGGAATGCGCGGGCATACTAGAAATGACAAAACAAAATAAAGCGTGTCACGAAGCCAGCCTACGTACTACTACAGGGGCCGCAATGTCAGAATTACCCTCACATTTAAAGAATGTTTAACGATTACTTTCATTCAGTCTTCACTTTATCTAATGATACCCTTTGTCTGCCTGAAATCGCTGTTTTCGAACATCCATGTCTAGGAAATATTGTATTTTCAATTGAAGAAGTCCAAAATGTACTGTCTAGACTCGATTGCTCAAAGGCTATTGGTCCAGATGGACTTTCTCCTACCGTATTTCGAGAGTGCGCACATGTGATCGCTCCTCACCTGACTGCATTGTTTAACAGAAGTTTGAACCAAGGCTGGGTTCCTGCGCAGTGGAAGGATGCAAATATTTGTCCTGTCTTTAAAAAAGGCCGGAAAGATTTAGTAGAAAATTACCGCCCAATTTCTCTTCTCAGTATTGTTGGAAAGATAATGGAAAGGTGTTTGTTTAATCGTATCTTTCCTCATTTAAAGCACTTGATCTATCCATTACAACACGGTTTCATCAAGGGCAGATCATCATCGACACAGCTCCTTGAAATTTACCATGAAATTGGCGGGATTTTAGATCGAGGTGGCCAAGTAGACATTATATATTTGGATTTTCCAAGGCATTTGACTGCGTTTCTCACCAGCTGTTAGTCCATAAGCTCAAAATGTATGGTATTCATTCTAATTTACTTTCCTGGTTCCATAGTTATCTTTCATGTAGGAGGCAACGTGTAATGGTCGAGGGTACATGTTCGGATTGGCTCCCAGTAGTATCGGGAGTGCCCCAAGAGTCAATTTTAGGTCCCCTCCTTTTCTTATTATATATCAACGATCTTCCATCCGTAGTAAGCAACAAAATGGGCCTTTACGCTGACGACTCCAAATGCTACAAACATGTATCTACTGTTTTAGATTGTGTATCACTCCAGAGAGATATTGATTGCATGTACGATTGGAGTAATACTTGGCAAATGAATTTTAATCCTGACAAATGTAAAATTCTCAGGATAAGCAGATCTAGAAATCCTATTACTTTTACGTACAAAATGAATGACACGGTCCTCGAGTCTGTTCCTGAATTTACCGACTTAGGGGTATTAGCTACGTGGAATTTAACTTTCGATTCTCATGTACATAATATCACTTAGAGAGCAAATTCAGCTCTCGGCTTTTTAAAAAGATCTGTAGGTTTCAATGCCCCTGTAAATGTAAAAAAAATGCTATATCTCACTTTAGTCAGAAGCAGACTTGAGTACTGCTCTGTCGTTTGGTCACCCTATACACACAACCTCATTTCCTCAGTCGAAAAAGTTCAAAGACGTGCCTCCAAGTATATTCTTAATGATTACACAGCAGACTACAAGACGAGATTAATACATTGCTCACTATTACCTCTGTCCTACCGACGAGAAATACTTGATCTATGTTTTTTATATAAGTGTTTACTAGGACTTTATGATATTAATATTGACAACTTTCTAAATCTCCCACATCCCCTTTTAAGAGCACATTCACAAGCTAA
The DNA here is from genome assembly GCA_019207045.1 of Branchiostoma floridae x Branchiostoma belcheri. NCBI lineage: Eukaryota > Metazoa > Chordata > Leptocardii > Amphioxiformes > Branchiostomatidae > Branchiostoma > Branchiostoma floridae x Branchiostoma belcheri. The sequence goes on along the minus strand of CM033037.1, from coordinate 14,759,182 downwards.
ACTTATCCCTGGTAAATGTCACACTACAAACTTTCAGTACTCCTATTTTAACAGAATCGTCTACATATGGAACTCCTTACCACCTGAAATTAGAAAACTTCGGCTAAATCCAACATTCTCAACCAATCGTTTTAAGCAGTCCGTTATTGATCATTACTTCTCTCTTTTGGCCACACATTTTGATGTCTATCTAATAAGCACTTGGACCCATTGTTCCAAGTGCTGATTGGATGCACGTCTAAATGTGTGGTCAACCTATAGTTACATCATTCTCATTTGTTTGTTAACCTTAGTTTATCTGATCCCTTTTATTGTTGTTTCGTTTGGGTATTGTTTCGTATCTTGCCGTCTTTTGTTAGAATACCTCTATGTAAAGTTCTTTGTTTTTATTTGCCCTTTCTCTATTGTTCATTGTTATGATTTTAACTGTTGCTGGAGGTGTGGGTCATGTAAAGGTATATCCTGTTTCCCACACCTTGCAGAACTTTTTCTGTAAAGTTTAATAAATAAAATTCAATATTTGCAAGAAAATCTAAGTCGGGCGTTCGCCATCCGATTTGCAAATTTTGAAAATTTTCCGGACCTCCCTTGTGACGACTAGCGCCCTCGGGGCGGGCCTGGTGAACATGATGTGGTGGGAGAGTCGCCCTCAAAACCTTTCTCATTAATAAAGATTCATTGATCTAACCTTAGTTTAACAGCAAAATTTACCCCTTAAAATGCATGAAATGACGTTTCAGAGGGTCCAGATTGCAAATTTCCCAGACCTGCATAGCAATGCGTGCTCGCGCCTTTGGTGTCGGACATGGTGAAAATATGTCGAGGGAGTCGCCCTGAAAGACTAATGCCAAAAGCCTTATGTATCCTATTAGCAATTTCATCAAACTTGGCCAGCAAATTTTGCCGGTCAAAATACAGCAAATAGCGTTTCAGAAGGGTCAACATTTTAAAATTTTTCCGGGGGAGCATGCCCCCGGACCCCTAGGCAAGTCGCGCATTCGGTGCTCGATAATATATAATTCCCAGAGCTAGTTTAACTGCATATGTATATGTTTGTATATATGAGCTGATGTAAACGCTTTTTGGATGTATATATGAGCTGATGTAAACGTTTTTTGGATCACAATAATGTGCTTAATGTTCGAGGCTACTGTAATGTGATGTATGATTGCTTTTCTTTGTATTGTATGGGCCGCATATCATCGGTAATGATGTAAATATTCAAGCCCTTTTGTACTATTTAAAAAAAAAAAACTTGCATAAGCTAACCATGACGGCTGTAATCATTGTCTGTGGGCGTTTGCAGACGACTGATCTTTTGAAAAGTAGTAAATTTACAATTACTTAGAATAAAGGAAAAAGCGTTTCAGAGGGTCCAAATTTCAAAATTTCCCAGACCTCCCTTGTGACGCTCGCGCCCTCGGGGCCGGACATGGTGAACATGATGTGGTGGGAGCGTCGCCCTCAAAAACTTTCTCATTAATAAAATTGATGATTAAAGATTTCCCGGACCTCCATTGCAATGCCTCGCGCCTTTGGTTTCGGACATGGTGAAAATATGTCGGGGGAGTCGCCTTCAAAGACTTATGCCAAAAGCCTTGTGTATCTTAATAGCTATTCCATTAAACTTGGCCAGCAAATTTTGCCGGTCAAACAACAAATAGTGTTTCAGAGGTCAACATTTTAAATTTTTTCCGGGGGAGCATACCTCTGGACCTAGCCTCCCTAGGCAGCTCGCGCATTCGGCGCTCGATGGTCCCAGAAGTATTAAGAAGACCCCCTCCCCCCAACACACACACACACACAAACAAGCAAAATCCTGGCTACGGACATGCAGTATGAAAGCCTGATGGGTTAACGTGTTTGAGCCAGGTCATTGCATCTTGGGAAAAATGACTTATGTGCATTTCGTAATACGTCAAGAATCCGTTTAAATGCACAGCCTATTTGCCAGCGTATTTCGTGCAATTATCCGACTGGGACAATAATGCGAAGTTATCCAGCTGAACCGCACCTTTGTGGGATTTGGGATACCAGTTAACAAAACTGTGCGTTAATGCGTTAACAATGCAAAAGCTTCTTCAGTCCTATAATTGGAGGTTATCCGTCGAGGTCAGAACTCAACGGGTTGAACAATTCTAGAAGCTTGTGTTGTAATAATAAAGGATTCTCAGGAAGGGACCGTTGTAATAAATGTCAACATTGACAACCACCTCCTGCCGCAATTGTTGATGACCAGAGGGTCGTGAATTTCTGAATCAACAGAGAGTAGCCCGTATTTCTCACCTTAACATCTACTTCATATATGAGATAAGCTTTACTGACACGACAAAAAGTACAATGACTTTTGTATTGTCAACTATAAACTACAAAAACAAAGTGGATACAGAATACATCTTAAAACTCTACTAAACAATGTAGGAAAATAAGAAAACCTCCACACAATCAATTTTTTTGGCTAAACGTGAGTGTCACTATCTTTTCTGATCACAAAACAATCTTCATATTTGTCAAGAGAACATCGACTGCATTCCGACCCAAACAACTTCAGATCCTTTGGGAGCTCGCAGACTCAGCGCGATAGGTTGATCTATTTTGCTGTTGTGTAACACGCCATGTTGTGTAGCACGTGATGTTGTGTAACAGGCTTAATGACGTATACCTTTGAGTTTGATCACCGTCCGACACTAAAGTTATTAACAAACAAAAAAACTACGGCTACTCAGTTACAAGAACTAAAACCTCCGCAGCTGAGCAGTAGAAAAGAAGGAGGAGGCTCGGACGCTGCTTTGGTGTTACTCGGCGTTCTACCGGCGTTGTTGTCCTTCCGGAGGAAGAGAAGAGAAGAAGAGAGTAAGTAGTGAGCGAAACTATGTATGGAGAAAAATTTGAATTTTTTTTAATACTCGACCTGCGCTCTAGCTTTTCTGTCTCAAGTGTCTCATTTTCAAAGTCTCCGTTGTTTTGTTCCTTATACCCCTAGCCTGTCACATTATGTACGATCTTTGGACGTACTTCGCAATCGCTGGAAGGTCGGCAAATTTTAAGATCTTCAGAGGGTCTTGCGTATTTTCCGCCCCGAAACTGTCCCTGTCACATATAAGCGAGGCTCGTGCTATCGTCAGTGAATAAATGATAATGAACCTCCCATAACCTCTTGCACGCGGACAAGGTAACACAAAACGTTCATCGTAAAAAGGCAAGAGATATATATGCGCGGGCATACTAGAAATGACAAAACAAAAGAAAGCGTGTCACGAAGCCAGCCTACGTACTACTACAGGGGCCACGATGTCAGAATTACCCTCACATTTAAAGAAATTCAATATTTGCAAAAAAACCTAAGTCGAGCGTTCACCATCCGATTTGCAAAATTTAAAAATTTTCCGAACCTCCCTCGTGACGACTAGCGCCCTCGGGGCGGGCCTGGTGAACATGATGTGGTGAGAGAGTCGCCCTCAAAACCTTTCTCACGAATAAAGATTCATTGATCTAACCTTAGTTTAACAGCAAAATTTACCCCTTAAAATGCATGAAATGACGTTTCAGAGGGTCCAGATTGCAAATTTCCCAGACCTGCATAGCAATGCGTGCTCGTGCCTTTGGTGTCGGACATGGTGAAAACGTGTCGGGGGAGTCGCCCTCCAAGACTTATGCCAAAAGCCTTGTGTAACTTAATAGCAATTCCATTAAACTTGGCCAGCAAATTTTGCCGGTCAAAATGCAGCAAATAGTGTTAAAGAGGGTAAACATTTTAATTTTTTCCGGGGGAGCATGCCCCCGGATCCCCTAGGCAAGTCGCGACTTCGGCGCTCGTTGGTCCCACAAGTACTAAAAAGCACCCCCCCCCCCCCTCCTCAAGCAAAATCCTGGCTACGGTCATGCAATATGAAAGCCTAGTGGAATAACGTGTTTGATCCAGATCATTGATCACTCTGTTTTCAATGACCCTGAGTTCAATGAATCGTTCAACTGAAATAAATTAGATTAAAACAACCTGTATTAGCTGACCATGGCGGATGTAATCATTGTCGGTGGGCGTTTACAGACGACCGCACTCTTGAAAATCTATAAATTTACAATCAGTACATGCCCGTAGCCAGGGGTGGGGGGGGGGGGGGAGGGGTCGGGTGATTCGGGTGATTCGCGACTTCGGCGCTCGATGGTCCCAGAAGTACTAAGAAGACACCCCCCCCCAAGCAAAATTCTGGCTACGGTCATGCAATATGAAAGCCTAGTGGAATTACGTGTTTAAGCCAGACCATTGATCACTCTGTTTTCAATGACGCTGAGTTCAATGAATCGTTCAACTGAAATAAATCAAATTAAAACAACCTATGTAAGCTTACCATGGCGGATGTAATCATTGTCGGTGGGCGTTTACAGACGACTGCACTTTTGAAAATCTGTAAATTTACAATCAGAACATGCCCGTAACCAGGGGGGGGGGGGATCGGGGGATTCGGAATATTCGCGACTTCGGCGCTCGACCCCCCCCCCCCGCCCCCTCCTCAAGCAAAATCCTTGCTACGGTCATGTAATATGAAAGCCTAGTGGAATTACGTGTTTGAGCCAGACCATTGACCACTCTGTTTGCAATGACGCTGAGTTCAATGAATCATTCAAATGAAATAAATCAAATTAAAACAACCTATGTAAGCTTACCATGGCGGATGTAATCATTGTCGGTGGGCGTTTACAGACGACTGAACTTTTGGAAATCTGTAAATTTACAATAAGTACATGCACGTAGCCAGGGGGGGAGGGGGGAGGGGGATTCGGAAGATTCGCGACTTCGGCGCTCGATGGTCCCAGAAGTAATAGGAAGACACCCCCCCCCCCAGCAAAATTCTGGCTACGGTCATGCAGTATGAAAACCTAATGGAATAACGTGTTTGAGCCAGACAATTGACCACTCTGTTTTCAATGACCCTGAGTTCAATGACTCGTTCAACTGAAATAAATCAAATCAAACCGGCACATCTTTCTGCAGCCTTCCGAGGAACTTTCAGGAATCATGCCGACACGCGCAACCGGGACACGAGTAACCAGATCATCCACAAGACCTCACCCTTACTTTGATAATGTACCTAGATCAAATACCCAACTTCATCTATCATCTTATGTACCACGGACTAGAGACTCTGGAATTCACTTCCAGCGTCAGCGTTTCCAGCAAGACCCAACATGAGCATTTTCAAGACAGCTGTTAACAAAGTTCTTATTAACTATTATTCCCAGAGCTAGTTTAACTGCATATGTATATGTTTGTATATATGAGCTGATGTAAACGCTTTTTGGATGTATATATGAGCAGATATAAACGTTTCTTTGGATCACAATAATGTGCTTAATGTTCGAGGCTACTGTAATGTGACGTATGATTGCTTTTCTTTGTATTGTATGGACCGCATATCATCGGTAATGATGTAAATATTCAGACCCTTTTGTACTGATTAAAAAGAACTTGCATAAGCTAACCATGGCGGCTGTAATCATTGCCTGTGGGCGTTTGTAGACGACTGACCTTTTGAAAAGTTGTAAATTTACAATCAGTACATGCCCGTAGTCAGGGGAGGGGGGTCGGAAGACCCCCTCCCCCCCCCACACACACACGCGCGCGCGCTCGAAGGTCCGCTTTTTCATATCCAGTGACCATAGTTTAGTTCAACAGCAAAATTTGCCCCTTAAAATGCAGGAAATGACTTCAGAGGATCCGGATTAAAGATTTCCCGGACCTCAATTGCAATGCCTCGCGCCTTTGGTGTCGGACGTGGTGAAAATATGTCGGGGGAGTCGCCCTCAAAGACTTATGCCAAAAGCCTTGTTATCTTAATAGCAATTCCATTAAAATTGGCAAGCAAATTTTGGCTATCAAAATGCAGCAAATAGTGTTTCAGATGGTCAACATTTTAAACTTTTTTCCGGCGGAGCATGCCTCTGGACCTCCCTAGGCAGTTCGCGCATTCGGCGCTCGATGTTTTGTATTGTCAACTATAAACTACAAAAACAGAGAGGATACAGAATACATCTTAAAACTCTACTAAACAATGTAGGAAAATAAGAAAACCTCCACACAATCAGGGCATGGGGCTAAACGTGAGTGTCACTATCTTTTCTGATCACAAAACAATCTTCATATTTGTCAAGAGAACAACTTCGGATCCTTTGGGAGCTCGCAGACTCAGCGCGATAGGTTGATCTATTTTGCTGTTGTGTAACACGTAATGTTTTGTATCACGTGGTGTTGTGTAACAGGCTTAATGACGTATACCTTTGAGTTTGATCACCGTCCGACACTAAAGTTATTAACAAACAAAAAAACTACGGCTATTCAGTTACAAGAACTACAACTTCCGCAGCTGAAGGAGGCTCAGTCGCTGCCTTAGTGTTACTCGGCGTTCTACCGGCGTTGTTGTTCTACCGGAGGAAGAGAAGAGAAGAAAAGAGTAAGTAGTGAGCGAAACTATGTATGGAGAAAAATTTGAATTTTTTTTAATACTCGACCTGCGCTCTAGCTTTTTCGTCTCGAGTGTTTCATTTTCAAAGTCTCCGTTGTTTTGTTCCTCATACCCCAGTCACATTAATGATTATGTACGATCTTTGGACGTACTTCGCAATCGCTGGAAGGTCGGCAAATTTTAAGATCTTCAGAGGGTCTTGCGTATTTTCCGCCCCGAAACTGTCCCTGTCACATATAAGCGAGACTCGTGCGATCGTCAGTGAATAAATGATAATGAACATCCCATAACCTATTGCACGCGGACAAGGTAACACAAAACGTTCATAGCAAAAAGACAAGAGATCAATACATGTTTATTCTTTTGTTGTCGGATTGTCGAAATCTTTTTAACCAATTAATGGAATGCGCGGGCATACTAGAAATGACAAAACAAAAGAAAGCGTGCCACGAAGCCAGCCTACGTACTACTACAGGGGCCACGATGTCAGAATTAACCTCACATTTAAAGAAATTCAATATTTGCAAGAAAACCTAAGTCGGGTGTTCACCATCCGATTTGCAAAATTTAAAAATTTTCCGAACCTCCCTCGTGACGACAAGCGCCCTTGGGGCGGGCCTGGTGAACATGATGTGGCGAGAGAGTCGCCCTCAAAACCTTTCTCACGAATAAAGATTCATTGATCTAACCTTAGTTTAACAGCAAAATTTACCCCTTAAAATGCATGAAATGACGTTTCAGAGGGTCCAGATTGCAAATTTCCCAGACCTGCATAGCAATGCGTGCTCGCGCCTTTGGTGTCGGACATGGTGAAAATATGTCGGGGGAGTTGCCCTCCAAGACTTATGCCAATCCTTGGTGTAACTTAATAGCAATTCCATTAAACTTGGCCAACAAATTTTGCCGGTCAAAATGCAGCAAAGAGCGTTTCAGGGGGTCAACATTTCAAATTTTTTCCGGGGGAGCATGCCCCCGGACCCCCTAGACAAGTCGCGACTTCGGCGCTCGTTGGTCCCACAAGTACTAAGAACCCCCCCCCCCCCACCTCAAGCAAAATCCTGGCTACGGTCATGCAATATGAAAGCCTAGTGGAATAACGTGTTTGAGGCAGATCATTGATCACTCTGTTTTCATTGACCCTGAGTTCAATGAATCGTTCAACTGAAATAAATTAAATTAAAACAACCTGTACTAGCTGACCATCGCGGATGTAATCATTGTCTGTGGGCGTTTACAGACGACTGCACTTTTGAAAATCTGTAAATTTACAATCAGTACATGCCCGTAGCCAGGGGGGGGGGGGCGGTGTCGGGTGATTCGGGTGATTCGCGACTTCGGCGCTCGATGGTCCCACAAGTACTAAAAAGACACCCCCCTCCCCAGCAAAATTCTGGCTACGGTCATGCAGTATGAAAGCCTAGTGGAATAACGTGTTTGAGCCAGACCATTGATCACTCTGTTTTCAATGACCCTGAGTTCAATGAATCGTTCAACTGAAATAAATTAAATTAAAACAACCTGTATTAGCTGAACATGGCGGATGTAATCATTGTCGGTGGGCGTTTACAGACGACCGCACTTTTAAAAATCTGTAAATTTACAATCAGTACATGCCCGTAACCAGGGGGGGGGGGATCGGGGGATTCGGGTGATTCGCGACTTCGGCGCTCGATGGTCCCACAAGTACTAAGAAGACCCCCCCCCCCCCAAGCAAAATTCTGGCTACGGTCATGCAGTATGAAAGCCTAATGGAATAACGTGTTTCAGCCAGGCCATTGACCACTCTGTTTTCAATGACCCTGAGTTCAATGACTCGTTCGACTGGAATAAATCAAATCAAATCAAACCGGCACATCTTTCTGCAACCTTCCGAGGAACTTTCAGGAATCATGCCGACACGCGCAACCGGGACACGAGTAACCAGATCATCCACAAGAGCTCACCCATACCTTGTTAATATACCTAGATCAAATACCCAGCTTCACCTATCATCTTATGTACCACGGACTAGTAGACTCTGGAATTCACTTTCAGCGTCAGCGTTTCCAGCAAGACCCAACATGAACATTTTCAAGACAGCTGTTAACAAAGTTCTTATTAACTATAATTCCCAGAGCTAGTTTAACTGCATATGTATATGTTTGTATATACGAGCTGATGTAAACGCTTTTTGGATGTATATATGAGCTGATGTAAACGTTTTTCGGATCACAATAATGTGCTTAATGTTCGAGGCCACTGTTATGTGACGTATGATTGCTTTTCTTTGTATTGTATGGGCCGCATATCATCGGTACTGATGTAAATATTCAGGCCCTTTTGTAATAATTTTTAAAAAATTGCATAAGCTAACCATGGCGGCTGTAATCATTGTATGTGGGCGTTTGCAGACGACTGAACTTTTGAAAAGTTGTAAGTTTACAATCAGTACATGCCCGTAGCCAGGGGAGGGGGGGGGGGTCGGAAGACCCCCTCCCCATCCCACATACACACACACGCGCGCGCTCGAAGGTCCGCTTTTTCATGTCCAAGATGTTTTTTCAAAGGCATGACTGATTTGCATTTTTCACTGATTTCATTTCAATTATCAGCGAGACTTGCCGTAAAAAGTGCAGGAAAAAGCGTTTCAGAGGGCCCAGATTTCAAAATTTCCCGGACCTCCCTTGCGACGGCTAGTGCCCTCAGGGCCGGACATGGTGAATATGATAGAGAAGAAGTCTAACCCAACAAAACCAGTATAATGTACACTAGCATAGCATATAGTCATATAATGTAGTTCCTAGCACCTTTGTATTTTCCTTATTTTACATGTTGTTTGTACCTGCAATTAGCCCTCGGGCAAGAACTTGCAATAAACATATAATGCTTGAAAAGAAGTTAAAGCAATAAGAAATGTCCACATCCTATGATGTGGTGGGAGCGTCGCCCTCAAAACCTTTCTCATTAATAAAAAGATCGATTGAACTTATCTTACTTTAACAGCAAAATTTGCCCCTTAAAATGAAGGGAAAAGTGTTTCAGAGGGACCAAATTTCAAAATTTCCCGGACCTCCCTTGTGACGGCTCGGGCCCTCGAGGCTGGACATGGTGAACATGATGTGGCGGGAGCGTCGCCCTCAAAAACTTTCTCAGTAATAAAAAGATTCATTAAACTTAGCTTAGTTTAACAGCAAAATTTGTCCCTTGAAATGCAGAAAATGACGTTTCAGAGGGTCCGGATTAAAGATTTCCCGCACCTCCATTGCAATGCCTCGCGCCTTTGGTGTCGGACATGGTGAAAATATGTCGAGGGAGTCGCCCTCAAAGACTTATGCCAAAAGCCTTGTGTATCTTAATAGCAATTCCATTAAACTTGGCCAGCAAATTTTGGCTATCAAAATGCAGCAAATAGTGTTTCAGAGGGTCAACATTTTAAACTTTTTTCCGGCGGAGCATGCCTCTGGACCTCCCTAGGCAGTTCGCGCATTCGGCGCTCGATGTTTTGTATTGTCAACTATAAACTACAAAAACAGAGAGAATACAGAATACATCTTAAAACTCTACTAAACAATGTAGGAAAATAAGAAAACCTCCATACAATCAGGGCATGGGGCTAAACGTGAGTGTCACTATCTTTTCTGATCACAAAACAATCTTCATATTTGTCGAGAGAACAACTTCGGATCCTTTGGGAGCTCGCAGACTCAGCGCGATAGGTTAATCTATTTTGCTGTTGTGTAACACGTCGTGTTTTGTAGCACGTGATGTTAGTGTTGTGTAACAGGCTTAATGACGTATACATTTGAGTTTGATCACCGTCCGACACTAAAGTTATTAACAAGCAAAAAAAACTACGGCCACTCAGTTAAAAGAACTAAAACCTCCGCAGCTGAGCAGTAGAAAAGAAGAAGGAGGCTCAGACGCTGCTTTGGTGTTACTCGGCGTTCTACCAGCGTTGTTGTTCTTCCGGAGGAAGAGAAGAGAAGAAAAGAGTAAGTAGTGAGCGAAACTATGTATGGAGAAAAATTTGAATTTGACCTGCGCTCTAGCTTTTCCGTCTCAAGTGTCTCATTTTCAAAGTCTCCGTTGTTTTGTTCCTTATACCCCTAGCCTGTCACATTATGTACGATCTTTGGACGTACTTCGCAATCGCTGGAAAGTCGGCAAATTTTAAGATCTTCAGAGGGTCTTGCGTATTTTCCGCCCCAAAACTGTCCCTGTCACAAATGAGCGAGGCTCGTGCGATCGTCAGTGAATAAATCTATGATAATATATAAAGTTTATTGTAAATTCTTGCCCGTGGGCTAATTGCAGGTAACATGAGAGATTCAGACAGAGTACAAAATAATATCAAAGGTGTCTACTCTAGTCTAAAACTAGTAAAAGCTAACTCTAGGTCCTGGGCTATTGGGTTCGACTCCTTTTTCTAAGACAATGGAAGACGAAAGATCCCACCTTTTCTATTTTGTGTGGGTTTTGTGAAGTTAGAAGGAGAAATGTTTTCTTTTTGTCGGTGAATGTTAAGAAGTTTGGATAGAATTTGGTGGCCTCTTCAAACAACTCTTTTCTTTCGTGTTCATAGAAAGAGCAGTTTGACATGAAATGTGTTTCGTCTTCCACCATGTTTGACGTGCACTGTTTGCACGTTCTTTTACATACAGGAAGCTTCTTTTACCGCCCTCTCTCAATTTCAAGAGGGTGGGAACTAATTCTAATTTTGCTGATTGCCGAGCGTAGATCAAAATTATCCAAGGAGCTTTTATCTAAGTTTCCATAGTATGTGCTGTTTTACAAGTCTTGTAAAACCTTATCTTACCGGTATCAGTGCTCAAGTTATGACGAGAGGTTTGGATAAACATATCAGAGATTCTAGATCTGACATCACTAAGTGAGTTACATGAATATAGCAGGTAGGAATGACCCCTACCGTCTAAAATTTCTTTGACTCGTTGTAACAAAGTTCTTCTACGACTATTAGAAATAGATAGCCGGTAAAAAGTCCCTGTCCATACGCTGCACTAATACAAGAAGGCAGCGCTGCCCGAAACAACTAAATGATGAACCTCCAATGACCTCTTGCACGCGGACAAGGCAACACAAACAGGCAAGAGATCAATACATGTTTATTCATTTGTTGTCGGATTGTCGGTATATTTCTAACCAATTAATGGAATGCGCGGGCATACTAGAAATGACAAAACAAAAGAAAGCGTGTCACGAAGCTAGCCTACATACTACTACAGGGGCCACAATGTCAGAATTACCCTCACATTTAAAAAAAAATCAATATTTGCAAACAAACCTAAGTTGGGCGTTTGCCATTCGATTTGCACGATCTGCACGATCTGCAGGCGTCTTTGTAACGAACTTTGCGAACTCAGATCACCGGCGACTTGTCGCTTATGTTAAGAACATGTTTCGCTGCACCACGACTATCGTTCGACCCCTGAAAATCGCGGGCGATCCTGAAAAATCGCGAGATGATCGTGAGAACACCAGATGGGACGTCTTACTCAAGAAATGTCGATTTGTCATTTAGAGCTCGCAGAATCGTCGTCCGGTCGACTTTCGCGTAATGTGACAGGGGTATTATAATGACAGACCACTTTGTTTTCAAGCGAAGAGTTTAATGAATCGTTCAACTGAAATAAACCAAATCAACTTGCTTAAGCTCACCATGACGGCTGTAATCATTGTCTGTGGGCGTTTGCAGATCACAGACTGCACTTGTCAAAAGTTGTAAATTTACAATCAGTACATGCCCGATGCCAGGGGGTTCAGGGGGTTCCGAAGACACCCCCCCCCCCCGGAAAAACACACACGCACATACACACACATACATATACACGCGCGCGCTCGAAGGCCCGCTTTTTCAAGTCCAAGATGTCTTTTCAAAGGCATGACTGATTTGCATTTTCACTGATAAAATTTTATTTAAATCATCGGCGAGATTTGCCCTAGAAAGTGCAGGAAATAGCGTTTCAGAGGGGCCAGACTTAAAAATTTCCCGGCCCTCCCTTGCGACGGCTAGTGCCCTCAGGGCCGGACATGGTGAACATGATGTCGCGGGGGCGTCGCCCTCCAAACCTTCCTCATTAATAAAAATAATTCAGTGAAGTTAGTTTAGTTTAACAGCAAAATTTGCCCCTTAAAATGCAGGAAATGACGTTTCAGAGGGTCCAGATTAAAGATTTCCCGCATCTCCATTGCAATGCCTCGCGCCTTTGGTGTCGGACATGGTGGAAATATGTCGGGGGAGTCGCCCTCAAAGACTTACTAGTATGCCAAAAGCCTTGTGTATCTTATTAGCAATTCCATTAAACTTGGCCAGCAAATTTTGCCGGTCAAAATGCAGCAAATAGTGTTTTAGATGGTCAACATCTTAATTTTTTCCCGGGGGAGCATGCCACAGGACCCCCCTAGGCAACTCGCGCATTCGGTGCTCGATGGTCCCAGAAGTACTAAGAAGACCCCCCCAGCAAAATCCTGGCTACGGTCATGCAAAATATATGAAAGCCTAATGGAATAACGTGTTTGAGCCAGACCATTGACCACTCTGTTTTGCAATGACTCTGAGTTCAATGAATCGTTCAACTGAAATAAATCAAATTAAAACAAACCGGCACATCTTCCTGCAACCTTGGCGGATGTAATCATTGTGTGTGGTCCGCTTTTTCATGTCCAAGATGTTTTTTTCAAAGGCATGGCTAATTTCCATTTTTCACTGATTTAAGTTCAATTCTCAGCGAGATTTGCCCTAAAAAGTGCAGGAAATAGCGTTTCAGAGGGTCCAGATTTCAAAATTTCCCGGACCTCCCTTGTGACGGCTAGTGCCCTCAGGGCCGGACATGGTGAACATGATGTGGCGGGAGCGTCGCCCTCAAAACTTTTCTCATTAATAAAGAAATTAATTGAACTTAGCTTTCTTTAACAGCAAAAATTGCCCCTTAAAATGCAGGAAATAGCGTTTCAGTGGGTCCAAATTTCAAAATTTCCCGGACCTCCCTTGTGACGGCGCGCGCCCTCGGGGCTGGACATGGTGAACATGATGTGGCGGGAGCGTCGCCCTCAAAACATTTCTCATTAATAAAAAAATTCATTAAACTTAGCTTAATTTAACAGCAAAATGTGTCCCTTAAAATGCAGGAAATGACGTTTCAGAGGGTGCATATTAAAGATTTCCCGCACCTCCATTGCAATGCCTCGTGCCTCTGGTGTCGGGCATGGTGAAAATATGTCGAGGGAGTCGCCCTGAAAGACTAATACCAAAAGCCTTATGTATCTTATTAGCAATTCCATTAAACTTGGCCAACAAATTTTGCCGCTCAAAATACAGCAAATAGCGTTTCAGAGGGTCAACAATTTAAAATTTTTCCGGGGGAGCATGCCCCAGGACCCCCCCTAGGCAACTCGCGCATTCGGTGCTCGATGGTCCCAGAAGTACTAAGAAGACCCCCCCCCCTCAAGCAAAATCCTGGCTACGGTCATGCAGTATGAAAGCCTAATGGATTAACATGTTTTGGCCAGGTCATTGCATCTTGGGAGTGAAAAACTACTTATGTGCATTTGTAATACGTTAACAAGTCGTTTAATTGCACAGCCTATTTCCCATCGTATTTCGTGCAATTATCCGACTGGTGCAATAAATCGAAGTTATCCAGCTGGACCGCACGGGTTTGGGATTTTGGGATTCCGTGCAGTTAACAGAAGTGTGCGTCGATGCAAATTAACAATGCAAAGCTTCGTCAGTCCTATAATTGGAGGTTATCCGTCGAGTTTCGGGAGTCAGAACTCAACTGGTTAAAGAATACTGTACTAGTAGTTTGTCTTGTATTCATGAAGGACCCTCATAAAGGGACCGTAATAAAGAGAGAATTTTATTGCACGACATTTGTACATGGTACAATGTATGGCAACTACTATTACACAGAGTACAAAATAGGTGTATAGAATAAGACAATCCTAATTAACATAACAAGTAGGGATAACACAAGTCTTGGATATAATGTTACAATCGAGTTGGGCTAATCATGAGTTTCAGTATTCTTTCTAATAGCAAAGCAGTCTTTGATATATTTGCCTATGGGAGTTCTGGCATCTAAAGATATATACAAATCAGTCTGTAGCATCGAGTCTCTTGAAATCTGCTGTACTGAATTCGAGAAATGTGAATAGCTCATTACGTAAAATAGCGTATCTAGAGCATTTCATTAAAAAGGGAAATTCATCTTCAATATGTTTTGGACTGAAAGGACAAAACCTTTAATAAATGTCCTCCTGCCGCATTTGTTGATGACCAGAGGGTCGTGAATTTCAGAATCACCAGAGAGTAGACCGTATTTTTCACCTGAACATCCACTTCATACATAAGTTTTATTGACACGCAAAAAGTACAATGACTTTTCTATTGTCAACTATAAACTACAAAACAAAGTGGATATAGAATAAATCTTAAAACTCTACTAAACAATGTACGATGATAAGAAGACCTCCATACAATCAGGGCATGGGGCTAAACATGAGTGTCACTATCTTTTCTAATCACAAAGCAATCTTAAGATTTGTAAAGACGACATCGGCCGCATTCCGACCCAAACAACATTCAGACTCGCCGTGATCGGCGTCAGTGACCCATTTTGCTGTTGTGTAAGTTGTAACACAGGGTTAATGACCTATGCCTTTGATTATGCCGACGCCAAACCATGGTACCAAATGTCAGGTAACGAACTACAGTACAACACATACGAAACACGCGGTTAACAGTGAACGTCCATGGGAAATTGCTTTGGTATAAACCCCAGATGCAACTTGTATCTGAACCACGAAAATGATTTGATTAGGTTGCTGCGATACATGCATCTGACATACCAAAAATGGACAATAGCTTGGTGACCATACGGTTACCCAACTGTTGTTAATTTATGTACGTCATACAGCCATATCCTGAGGCGTCGGTTTCATAAGTTTGATCACATGGTACCATCATGGTACCGAATGTAGGTCATGGTACCGAATGTAGGTCAACGTGCTTACGTATGTAACTATCTTGCATGGCACACCGAGGCCTGCTTGTCTTTGGAAAGTTTCCTTGCTACATAGCACATACCCAAATGTAACTTTCAACTGAGCCACGAAAATTCTTGTGAGTAGAGAGGTTGAGATAAACGTTCGTCTTCTATATAAAGTCCTTGAATTTATCAGGTTGTACAAAGCACCCATTCCTGAGGCCTGTTGCGCGCAGGTGCGTGTCCCTTTTCTAGTAGGAATCCTTTGTTTACGTTCCTCTCGGGGGGTAGTTCTAATGACATTAATTGGATGTAGATGACTTCCCTCCAGCATTGTTCCATCTCTTTATCAAAGACCCCCGGTGTGGAAAATTGGATCATTGGGACAAACCAAACGACCTGTAGTACATTAAAGACTGTAAAAAATGCGGCCTGCATAGACATATGCTAAACAGCAGTTTGTTTACATATGAAAGTCTCAAGCTTAGTATAACGTTACATAGGCATTCGATTAATAGCATGAGAATTAAAAAGTGCCGGAAGTATGCTACATGTACTGTGATGATGACATCCTCACGGGTGCCATAGGCACAGGGGTCTTGATGATCAGATAAAAAGACAAACAAATAAATGAATATTCTGTATATCATCAGCCTGTCACTGTATCACAACGATCATCATGAGGATCATTATGGGCTGTCAATGCCTCCATTATGCATGATTAATAGACTGTAATGTCTTATCTTTACAGCCTGGGCTAGAGGGCAGACGGAATGCCTTTCTGACAGCGATTAATCATACACGTGGTTTTCTGACGCACGGAGCCTTATTTCTTCTCCACCTCAGGCATGTTGATTCGGTTGTATGGCGTGCATCAATTTCTGTCCTTTTCCATTAAAAAAACACGTTTCCTACCGGACTGTAATTTCTACACAGCAGCCGCAAAATGTGCAAATACTATATATAGCTAGTATCTGCCGTAAAGAAGCTGCTGAACGACCTAGAGTTCAGAGATTAAAAGAACGAATCTTTTAACGTTTTGTATTTTTGTTGAATTTTCAATCATAATTTTCTGTTTTGCATTTTTTTTTAATTATGGCGTCAAGAGTTGCACGAAAACAATTTAGGTCTCATTGAGGCTGCAGCGCGATTGCCGTTTGGTGGAAAAGGGTTGTCATCATCATCATCCTCCTCGCCGCATGTCAGTCAATGTCAATTGAGGCAGGCCGTCATTGTTCTCCACATGCAAGTTTTTACATTTTTTTGTATTTGCTGCTATCCGTTGACCACCATAAGCCCCCCCCCCCCCCTCCTCCTCGCCCAGGTGCATCCTATCTCAGCAGGGTCTCGCTCCACAGCTGTGAGTGAGTTACAGATATCAGACACCTATTTAAAAAGAATCTATGATGACGCAAATGCTCCCCACAAAATGGTCTAATAATGCGATAAGTGTCACATGTTTTAATGAGATAATTCATCATGTCTAACCAACCACAACAAAAACCAAAAAACGAGACAAAAGAGGCCCTGACCTGTTTTCTAGACCAACCTAAGTTTCACATATGAGACATTCTATTCCACAGATTCTTCTGCAAATTAGTTCTACCTTTCGCCATTTATTCTGTTATGTGGTTTGTAATTTTTTGTCGATTTCCATTTCCATTGCTGTTTTTTTCTTAGCCCAGATGTGTCAAACAATCTGTTGAGCTTTTAATTTTGTCTCACATTGACGAAGACGTCGTCTGCGCATGCACCAGCGTTCATTCAGTAAATGCATGTGGCTATGCTCGAGCTCAGAGGCAACCCCAGACCCTCCAAAGACGACTAGTCGCTTTAAAAGTGGGAATCTTGGCCTCCGGTGGGGAGTTTTGATAGATAAGGTAAGGTAAGGAGACAGAGACAAACAGACACACACACACACTCACACACATGCATAAACACAAACACTATCCAAAACATTCCCCACATTTTCATGGAGATAAAAATGTGACACCTGAATTCTAGCTAGACACAGGCAACCATTTATTTTTGACATTTACAATACCCTTTGAGGAGCAATCAGGCGAACAGAGAACAAAGGCGAGGTGGAAACAGATACCTCACCTTTCCGATTCAACACGGTAGAAAGATAAGACTAATTTGTGTCTCATGACCTAAAAAAATGACGGCTCTGATAGTTCCATGAAAAAGAACCAAAGATAGCACAAGCTAAGCCCCTGACACGCCTCGATGCTGTGCCCTGGAGAAAGCCGCTAAACACCACCTTCCTCACTCAGGTGTTATTTTTGATATTTGATATTTGGTCGACTACTCTCTCTTGGCAGCCAGGGACTGAATTGCGAGGAGCTTACAATAGGCGAGGCTATATCGCAAGGGTCTGGAGTGGCTGCCATTCGGCGCTAACTCAGGTGACCTCAAAACGACAGTGGAATCGGTGATGTAGAAATGAGTATTTAGCTTCAGTTTGGTAAGTCCCTCAAGTAGAACGTTATAAATGGGGGCCCCGTGTTCGAGAGAACAACACACGTCACTTTGCTTAACAAGAGTTAGGAGACCTCATATCTCCATGAAATAGTCTGATTGTGTAAATGATTTCCACATTGACATAATCTATGCTTGATTCTGTACACATTTTAATAGACAACTTACGTGATTGAGTTGTTAATTGTTAAAAGACTAAACTGACTAAACTTGGCGTACACACGGCATACCAACTGCAGGAAAATAGGCATTCCTTACAAAATAAATGTAATTTTTATGATATGAGAAAGAAAACAGCAAAATATATAAAAGATCACAAGAATAAACTGCAAGTCAAACGAAGCATGCTATGATGGATGAAGTAGTCTTGTTATTGACAACACCCTGAAGAAATATACTGACACTAGTTTATGGGACACTAGTCAGTCCACAAAAAAATGACAAGTAGGTATGGGACACCAGTCAGAAGACAAAATGACGAGTAGGTGTGTACGAATCCATTTCTTTTGACGGCACCACATTAACTCAGTATGAAATGACTAGTGGTAGGAATGCAAGTCTGAATTTTTCACAGTTCTAGCGTAAACAGTTGAAACTAAAACAATCTCCAAATCTTACATGGATGACCTGATTTCCTTCTTTAAAATGGATTGTTAGTCCTGTCATAGTTCTAAATGCGGATATCACACAGAACTAGCCAAAATTGCACCAGGCGTGCATGCATTATCATCGTGAACACAGAGTGGATTTTTTTTTGTTAATACAACAAAAGTACAGTGACTTTCGTAAGGTCTATAACAGCTACTTAACGTACATATAACAGACATATATGAATAATCTAAGAATATGAATACGTCAACATGTTGAGTCTAGAGTGTCATTTACACTATTGGTTCTAGGGCATAGGCAGTCTATGATATATTTGCCCATTTGTAAGGGCTATAACCTCCCAGCTAGAATGTAGTTGAAGTTATCTATCGAACGGAAAGTATCAAAATCTTCAGAGCAAGCGGAAAGAAATGTTTTGTGTATTTATCATCATGAATAACCCATGATAAAGTAACGTTCATCTTCGATCTTACATATGAATTTGAGCAACCTCCATGGAGGAGCTCTGTGGCATGGAGGTTGCTCGTGAATTTATCAATACGACTCTTTCGTAGCTTGGGACTGGATATTGCTATTATATATATAAAAGGTGCCCTCTCACTGGACTTGCGTCAAGATTGCGTCGCTGCGGGGTTCGTTCGCTGCGTCACAGAGTGTTGTGTTATTTTCGCCGGGAAGCAAAGTATCAAATTCTTTAGAGCAAGCGTTTATCATCATATCGTGAACAATTCATGATAAAAAGAGACGTTCATCTGAAACATGAATTTAGACTCTTTCGTCGTTTGGGACTAGATGTTACTATAGGTCATCTTGATATATAGCAACAGTGACCTTTCATAGCCACTAATAATTGTCTCCCAGCCTAGGATGAATTTCAGAAAATACCTGAAGTGACACATACAAAGGAACCGTCGCCTGTTTTGTGTTTATCTAATTCGTTGCCATGACGAAGTATTTTGTGTCATCATTAATACTTCTCAAAGGCTGTAATTACTACATCCTCCTACGCAGGGACATCCAACAGCCAAACTGCCTGTCTGATCAGACAGGCAGTTTGGCTGTAGCCTCCTTCACCGGCCTTTCTGGGGAAAAATGCCGGGAAAGGAATATATGCCGGGAAGTTTGTACTCGCGTTGGCTGTTGGATGTCCCTGCGTAGGATGATGTAATTACTGTAGCTTTTCATGTCATAATTTACAACAAGGAAATTCCTTGCAACAAATCTGCCACCATTTTATCAAGACCATAGCGTGTCCAGGTCAAAGATTACAGGAAACAGAAGTTCTGCTGCAATATCAAGATCACATACTAGGGGGGGGGGGGTAAAATTGACCCTGTCCTTCGTTTTCTCGACATGTGTTTCGTTTTCACCTCCATGAAAATGGAGGTACATGTACATAATATTATGAGCGTGTGTACGTGCGTGCGTGGTGGGGTCACACCTGCAGCTGCGTATACATTTCCGTATGAGTCCGTATGAGGCGCGCATGGGAGTATTTGCCTCCACCAGGCTCCACGGGTCGTTGTAAAAATAATATAAATTGGACAAACGTAAACAGGTAACATGTCGGACGAGTTAGCTGGGTCGCTACCCATACTTCTCGGTCAGCTAACTCATCTGGCATGTTATGTATCTATATTTTTCCAATTTGTACTATTTTTCCCGCGACCTGTGGAGCCTGGTAGAGACTAAGAGCTTTATACGCACCTCAACGACGGACTTGAATATATACGCATGTGTGACCCCACCTTTAGTCTTCAGAACGTTTCGAGTGAGTGCGAGAAGGTATTGTTGACCCGACGGTCAGGTTTGCTATCAGGCAAAGCTCTCCATGAAGGTCTGGTACAGTCAAACCTGCCCAAGACGACTACCCGGGGGACCGGGAAAAATCGGTCGATTTGGACTGGTGGTCGCTGAGAAGAGTATCGACTCAAAACATGCCCGATGTAAAGTATAAATGATTTCCGTTGTGTTTAATGGCAAATAGCGAGCACATTGCGCGCACGTAAAGAAGCGAAGTATCTAATGTCAAATACAACACGCACACTGTAAATTGTAAATTCAAAATTATTCTGTAAATTCAAAAATATTATTCTAAGCATAACTTCGTAATGGCAGTCGCGCAAAACAAAATCGCGCCAGTTATCATAAAAAATCGATGAAAACCTCAATTTTGAAAATGATGCGGTCGTTATGGGCCCTAATTTGGGCCGGTCGCGGTCGCGTTGGCCAGGTGGTCGTTGAGAAAAGGTCGCTTAATGCTTACGTCAATGGAAAAAAAAATCGGGACCGAAAAAAAACGGTCGAAATGGCCAGGTGGTCGCTGAGAAGAGGTGGTCGCTTGGGCAGGTTTGACTGTATCTCCAATTCTCTAGTTTGTTCAGTTTGCGACATGGAAGTAATGGAAGGCTGAAATGTAGAGTGGATCGAGTTTAGAGCTCGTCTTTCGTGATTCGTCTTCGGCTTACTGCAAAGGGAACTCAAGTCCATAAGCTTCAAATAGGGGGCGAAACATGATTAACTAAAATAATGTATAAACACAAATACACACATAATGACAACTTCCACGCTGTCGGCCACGTTCCTGAGAAACACGTGTTGAGCTACACTCCAAGCAGAGGTTAGGCTCAGACTTTTTTTGTAGGCGTTTTTATCGGGCTTTCTATTTTGCACTGGTTTCTTTATGTTTCGCGGCCGCTTGGAGAGTAGTGTTCAACTACTTATAAGGGAAAAGGCAGTTGTCGTGCCATGCACGTGGCTCCTAGGGTACGGAGAGGTCAAAAACATTACAATAATTCAAGACAATTGCTCAATCTTTGTCTGATCGTGAGTCACGATCAGACAAAGTTTTTTCTGTAAATGTCAATGACCTCTTAAACCTTCTTTCCAGTGCGTTTCCCTATTGTTCCGCTCCATCATAAAAAGAAATCGAACCAGTAACAATGTATGTCAAAACATAGTTACTGTAACATACATTGTAAGTTGTTTTACCTTATGGGTAAGAACATATTAAAAAACTGTCATGACGTACTATATTTTGTAGAGATTACATGTGAGCGTTTTCCCCTAGCTTTTATGACTATCTATATAGTGACAGTAGCTATGATTGAGTATGTTGATAAAGAGCAATTATTGGTACTTAGCCCGGTTATAAGGTCGGCGAGTTTTAACAAAAGACCTATAAGCAAGAAGGTCGTTGTATATACTAGAAAAAGTTTGTGGACATTTCCTACATATTGATAAACCAATGACAATTGGCACCGCCTGTGCGTACTG
Organism: Branchiostoma floridae x Branchiostoma belcheri; assembly: GCA_019207045.1. Classification (NCBI taxonomy): domain Eukaryota; kingdom Metazoa; phylum Chordata; class Leptocardii; order Amphioxiformes; family Branchiostomatidae; genus Branchiostoma; species Branchiostoma floridae x Branchiostoma belcheri. The sequence goes on along the minus strand of CM033037.1, from coordinate 14,737,371 downwards.
TTTATTGATATTCTGTCTCAACCGCACCGTACTTGTACGCATGGCCTACATAGCAGACAGCTGATTTTTGCACACGGTACTGCAGTAGTACACACACTAGCACCACAGGTGGTTTCAAAACGCTAAGGCTCGCCTCGACTCCCCGCCGTTTTCTGGGTACAACCGGTTCTGGTGGCTCGCTATTGGACGCCGACTCACTGTACCCCTTGTGTAACCCAGAAGAGAGTTACACAAGACAAGCGGACATCGTACGCACCACAGAGCGAGCTTCTAGAATATACTTGTACAAGCGACTGAAAGACTTACACGGTATGTATCCATATTTGTTTCTGCATAGCCGCATAACAACCACTACCTTCGCGGGCAGGCGGCACGACAGGTGCTGGTTATATCCACTAAACGGCATGTCACGCCCAGTCTCGCACATCTAAATGTAAGTGAGCGCCGTGTAAAGTTATCTAATGAGTTCCACTCTACGATGGTTTTTATTTAGGGTAGAACGAATTTTTGAACACGTCAATTCTAGCTTGATAACTTTGGGACTTGAAGGCATGGCTTTTTCCTATGTTTTTTGGGGGGGCACGGGTGTTACTGTTAGATGCATGAGCTGTATGTGCCAAACTTTTGTTTGGCTTCTTTTTACGCTGCGAGCGGAGCAAAAAATTTCATCAATTGCACTCGTCTCAGCGATGGTTTTTATTTAGGGTAGAACGAATTTTTGAACACGTCAATTCTAGCTTGATAACTTTGGGACTTGAAGGCATGGCTTTTTCCTAGTTTTTTTTTTTTTTTGTACGGGTGTTAGATGCATGAGCTGTATGTGTCAAACTTTTGTTTAACTTCTTTTTACGCTGCGAGCGGAGCAAAAAAATTCATCAATTGCACTCGTCTCAGCAGATAACACATTTTTAAGTCGAAAGGTCTTGTTGGACCCCAAAGAGCGTATTCGATTTAGTTCTATTTCTAGAACTTAAGTATAGTTCTTGACTTCATCACTTTATAGTATCATCACTTTTGGCGGGGTAATTGCATAGCATTTAAGTCAATGATGTCTTCCAAGCATGTCTATCAACAGGACGCTATTTCGTGTCTATACTATAGTGGGACGTCTGAAATGCAAGGGAAATCCGTTCAAATTTGGTAAAAATGGAAGAAATGTCACTGTCTGTGTTAAGCAGAATAATTGAAATTCGATCCTCCCGGGATTTCGCTTTTTCCCCACCTGTTCCCCACCTAGCGACTACTCGTCGGCATATGAAAGACTTGTCGGACAATACACATTTCGCAAATCCGTAGTCACACTATCGCCGATTGTCAGAAGATTGCCAAATTAAAAAAATCCCATTGGATCTGCAATCATCAGTCTAAAAATAGCAGAGAGCTCGGGAGGACACCGGGTATATTGCTGCCGAAAATGACCCTTACAGCTCGCAGGTTGCCTGTACCATAAGGGGATCGTAGAATTTGGCAAAAAGTCGGGAAATTCGTCCACGCTTAGGTTTATGTTTTCCCCTCGCGGCCGGCCAACTTTGTATACTGCCAAAACTCCCCTGGCAAATTATTCTCACTATGACAGCCAGCGTAGTCTGTCTGGTAGAGCCTAGCTCACAGACTTGTCAACTGCGTCGGGCTTCTTTTTTTTTTCTGCTGTGCCGCCAGGTTATTAAAGTACGCGACATCGACTGATAATGTTACATCGGAGACATGCCACACCGACGCCATGCACGAGCTCCTAAACAGACTACTTACGTAGTAGTAGTCTCCCAACAGTAGAAGTAGTCTTACTTAGTAGTGTCCCAACAGACCGTAGGGAGCATAGTTTTCCACGGTAGTTTTGCTGGCCTCCTTCGCATACTTCAGGAGCGGTTTGGGCTGAGCGCTGGGTCGCGATTTTCAACATGGAGTAGAGTTCTCTATGTCAGAGAGGGAGTTGGCCGGGAGAATTAGTTATGGCGTATATCTACACCCGCTGTTGAAGCCGATTCTCGGCGCAGGTCGACCCCCCCTAGTACCCCCCCCCCCCCCTGTAATGTTATTAGTTACTTGGTAGTGGGTACAAAACGTTACAACGGCTAAAATACATTGTTTTGCCGGATAAAGTCTGAGCTGATCATGAGCGCCGCCCACCTCACCTGTGGGGGCGGTCCGCCTGACCAAGCACACCGCACCTTAGCCTGGATGTCACACTGTTTCCAGAGCCCTATACAATCCAACTCTGGTCCTCGGCTCTAGGGCCAACATGCCCCAAGAAAATTCTGCAGCAGGCCCCATGAGTTAGAACCCCCGATGCATGGTAGATAGCAATGAGCCGGAGTCTTGTATCCAGCCTAATTCCACAAGTAGCTATAGTTGTCTGAGAAACTTCTGTAATGTGTTTGAAGTTAATAGATGTCAAACATGTCTTCGCAGTTGATATCTAAATCTGCGCCCCCCTCCCCACCCCCAAAAAATGCTAAAGCTTCATGGACAGAAGCTTTACTGGCGTACCTAAAAACACAGTGACCTGCAAACGATCAATCGTTCAACTACAAGCTAGGAATACGTGCTCATGTAAATATTACTAACACACCTGAACTTCACCTGCCTCGTCCTTCTCAATCACAAACCAGTTGCGCGCGTTTCCTTATCGTTATACGCTCTATTTCTTAATATATATATATCTCATATCAAGAACTTTTTATCACGTTGGTCATACATGTACCGGCCACTTGTAACAAACAACATGCACGCGCAACTGCGAATAATGACAATTATATTTATGTTCAGTAGTTAGATAAAACGTTTCTGTAAAGAATCTTTACGGTGTCAGTGGGAGAGACAAAACAACTAACTAAGGCTATGCTACACTATAAGTACATCTATCGTTTACAAAATAGCCAAATATGTCATGCTATGCTATTCAAAAGATAATACATGAAATGTCAAACATTAAAAGGAAGGATTAACATTAAAAACAGAAAGGTCAGGGCTTCAAATGCAGACAATATGGGACGGGTAGCATCCACAGACCCTAGGATTAGTTAACGGAGATTGATTGGACTATTAATTATACCTTTACAAAGCCTCAAAATGATTTCTAGATAATCCCTTAACAACGCCCGATAGGGTTACAATAATTGAACACAGGAAAGTATAAGACTGCTGTGGTATTGGATATCATCTAGGCGAACACGTGCATTTATTCCAAGCTATATGTGTCAAACGTAAAGGTAAATTACATACAACAAACAAAAGAAAGCTAGTTCTTCTGTTAAGTAAATCTTTTGAGTGAAAACCACTTCAAAAGTACCAAAGTAGTATAAGACTGTCAGTTCAAGCAGTGGCAGGTGTCTTAGCATTTTCCCTGGACAGTGTTACATGTAGCAAAGTTGAGGGGAAATCAGAATACTGAACGATACTATACCAAGTACCATTTTGAAACGAGAACGTGGTGATCCTTGCTGGTTTGAAACTTTTTTTCCGCAATGACGTACTAAAGAGGTGACTTACAATCTTTTTGGCACCAACAAATGGTCTCAATATCACTCTACTTCCCATTTACCTTCAAGCGAATTCCTTCACCTAATAGGCTTATGATTATGTAGACTATGTACACAGGTGGATTGAGCTGGGATTGTCGTACAGTCATTAGCCTTATGATTGACCAGTTTCTGAACCCCGGCATTATGAGCGCCCCAACAGATAAATCAATCAAATCAAACCGTAAGACAGTATTAATCATTTCGTCAACTCAAAGCAACAAGGTCCGATTCACATCTTTATCGAGCTTCAGTTTGGTGTTCCTTACCCCCGCTAGCCCAAGGCCTAGAGAACAACACAAACACAAAAGATAATACTGGTAAGATAGTACTGATAGTACTGGTCTCAGGGCCAAGACATCACGTTTCAGTATGCGTTTAAAAATGAAGAATCTGCGTTTGACGCGTCACCAGGTGAGAACCTGTGTACCTACATCTTCCCAATGAAAGCGGCAATGAAAACGACATAAGGGTCAATTATCCTTTTAGCAGAAGCTAGTAGTTATTAAGAAACGAATTGTCGAAGATTGCCAGGTGTGCGGATGAAAGGCGATGCCGACATGTTGACTGACAGGTGTAGGCGGACTCACGCAGGTTTATCACTTTCATGGTGTTACAAGTAGGTGCAACACTGTGTAACACAGGAGGATGTACTGTCCTGAAAGTTGGCGATATTTTTATAGTGATGCGTACGATTATGACACCTTTCGACACCCTTTGTCTGCGCTTAGAAGAGTCGGTTACACTCCATCAATCAGAGTTGTGCGCACCCTTAGGTGGATATTGCCATGTGATTAATGATCCCCGTCCCTGGATCTATGTCTACAAATGTAGTAGCACAAATCTCCGTGCGGTTTCGTTTATCGTCACTTTGAGCAATGCACACACGTCAAACGGTCTCTTTTGACTGAAATATATATCATGGCCAATCAAAAGTCTGAATACTCGCATAATAATCGCAAACATGTGACGACCTCATAATGAATATGAAATGAGGCTTCTGATAAGTCAATGTCGCTTATTACATGACATATATGACAGCAGAGTCATGATTTCTTATTTATTTTGTCTTCCAGCCTGACGCATCAGCAGTGATGGAGACCGAAGAGCAGACGCCGCTGCTGCGGAGAGACTCCGCCGCGTCCTCCGCCTCCGTGCCCGCCGTGCCGCGGCGCCCCTGGAGACAGCTGCTGATGAACGGCTCGATCCTGCTCGGGCGGGAGTTCTGCTACGCTCTGGAGGCCGCCCTCGTGCTGCCCGTGCTCATGACTATCGGCATGCCCAGGGAGCTGTACAGGTAAGGACATTACACTCTTTCTACGGGTGCATGGTAAGAACACAGCACACTCACCGAGAACTTCATTTCAAGTAGAGGAAAGAGCATTGAAATCTCTCATGGATTTCAATAAAAGCCTCACGGATTTCAATAATATATAACTTTATTGCACAACAATTGTACGAGGTACAAAGTATGGCATCTACATAACTACAGTTCTATAGCTTAACTAACTAATACAGGAGTTGTAGTATGGGATAAGCTTCTTACAATCATTGGAAGCTTTTACAATCAGTTGAGGAGTTTCTAATATCCAAACCTTCTTTGATATATTTTCCTATATCTGCCATGCAGGGATTGTCACATGTCATGATGTATTTGAATTTGCACTTCAGGTCCATTGAGATAAATCCTTGTGTATAAAATGACAACCTTCTGTATAGAGAATTGCGTATTTCAGAATATTTGGGACATACAATCATAAAGTGATATTCGTCTTCAATTAACTCTGGACAGAATGGACAAACCCTCTGGTCGATAGGGATTTTTTTTAATCTCCCGGTTTCTATATTTAATTTGTGACAGCTAATTCTGAGTTGTGTGATTGCCCTACGAATGTCAAGGCTCTTTATGGTTGAAATGTAATTTTCTTGCTTGTAGTGCTTATTCAATGTAGAAAGAGAGGAGAGTTTAGAATTGGTTCGAATAGAGGAATGCCAATTTTGCACGTATATATCTTGTAAACGTTGTCGTAACTGAGAAACGGATATCAAGCTATTTACCCAATTCGTGTTTCCGCTACGTTTATGTAGCAAGAACCACGGGCTTAAGTTGGATCAAACAGAACACAAATAAGCAACGGATACGGACAAATATCTAACGTTATGGTTCTTGAAACAAAATCATAAGTGTTGAGAACTTGAGATGATTCTTCCCAGCAATCTGATGATAACTTACAGGACATCGTTACATGGGCGGCATCGCTATAGTAAATGTATTACTTTGTCTAGACAGAACAGTAAAGCAATAAACAAGCTGTTGTCTGTTGCCATATTGAATCAGGTAAGTGAAAATTGTCCGCTAGTTATGGGCAGTTTTGACACATGTGTGACACCCAAAGATGTTTGAAAGGCGTTATAATAATGTATTAACTTGTTTAGAAATAGCAACAAAGCAATAAACAAGTTGTTGTCTGTTACCGCGTTAAATCGGGTAGGTAAAAATTGTCCGCTAGTAACCCCCAAAGATGTTTCAATAAAAATGGTATCACCATAGAATGCTGCATTTCAAAGCAGCCGTCTGTATACGTACGCAACTTACACAAAATAGTGACCGAGTGGATTGAAGACAGAAGGAAAATGTCCAGACTTTCCATGATGTACAAAATGACCAAAAACTGCTGGACTTACCTACCAGTAAGTATCTAATACCAGCTCAAAAAAAGAACAAGAAACAGTCATGCCCTCAAGTACCAGAATAACCAGCCTAGCATTGATGCATGCGTTCTAAAATTCGCACTTTCCCAGAACTCTTAGAGAATTGTACACATTGTGGAATTTGTTATCACCAAGCACAGTAGGGGCATCTTCTCTGGGTAATTTCAAAGAGCACCTGCAGATAGATGTGCCAAAGTTAGGTGTGACGGATCGTTCGGTGTAATATCACCAACTGCTGCCGCGCCGCGTGCCTGCAAAGCTGATGTCTTACGCCGAAAAGCGGTTACTAAAGTATACCGGCTATATAAAAATTTAGATACAGATACAGATAGATGAATTCTTTACTTCTAGGCAAAGTTGGTTATTTTCACATGGTTCAACAAAGAAAGTGTTCTCGCTCCAGTTTTACTTCACTGTGGTCGTGACAGGGAGGTCGTGACAGACGCTATGTACAGTATTTACAGGTTTATCTATTTATTTATTTACTCGTTTGGCTGGCATCACAGACAGTCAAGGTCGCACAACTATCATAAAGTACTGGCCTTGGGAGAGAAACACAAAATACAAAAATACATACAGGTTCATTGTACCGGGGAAAATTCCCCCAGCTCTTTTAGACAAGCACAATGATCAGTGGACCACGGCTTAACGTCCTGTCCTATTAGGACTGCAACCCTTTCCGGTAGCGTGCATGTCGGGTGAGCGACACAGTCGAACTCAAGGCTTTTAGTCTAGAGGCAAGGTCGCTATTGAACCACTGAACTACACAGACGGAGGGTGGAAACTCATTACAACAACCTTCATTGACACGACAAAAAGTACAGTGACCTTTGTATCGTGAACTAAAAACTACAAAAATGTAGATACAGAATAAATCTTTAAACTATACTAAATAAACAATATAGGATAATAAGAAAACCTCCATACAATTAGGGTATGGGCTAGACATGAGTGTAACTATCTTTTCTAATCACAAAGCAATCTTTTATGTATTTACCTATCTTAGCATTATGAGGACTGTCGGATCTAAAGATAGAGTAAAATCTACTTCTGGTATCGAGTATTTTGAACAGCAGTTGTACTCATTGTTATCCTATTATAAGAACATTTGTCACTTGAAATGTCATCTTTGGTCTGTATAAAAATCGCACAGTGGTCGAGTGCACGCGCGTAGCCTGTATTCCGCCCAACGTCCCGATATTGAGTGCAAACTCGTCGAGCATGTTTCCTGCCACGTGACATCCACAGCACGTGCAAATCAAACCCGGAGAATCCAGCAAACATCGTGTGACCCGAGGGTTTGTCCACTCTGTCAAGAACTAATAGATGAATGTCGCTTTTGGCTGTATGTCTGAAATATTTCTAGATGCGTGATTTACTCTATCAATCAATGACATTTATTTAAACTGGGATAGCAAGTCTACTGTACTCTAGACCGGTACCAGTATCCATGGATTCTAAAGGACGGAATTTTTAGTACAATCGGCTTAACCCTTAAACTGCCAGAGTTTCAGCACTATAAAATGCTATCAGTGCCAGGGTGGGCTGCTGACCTCCAAAAAGAACCCCCCGAACAAGGCCGAAGTCCCTAACTTCAGGGGTTCGTGCGCTACTCGCGCGCAAAGTTGCTACTTCGGGGGAATACGCTATCCCAGATATATCCGGGTGCGGCACACAGGACATGTATATGTGTGCCGGATATATCCGGGTTTGGCAGTTTATTAAACCTACCACAGCTGTGTTAGACGAAACCTACCACAGCTGTGTTAGACGGATTTCATACATTCATCCTATAATGTTAAAGCCAAAGGAATGTACCATGGTAATACGTGACAGCACAGGTATACAGTAGAGCACTGTAGGTGGTCAGCAACAAGGCAGGTGTCACTGTGTGAAGCGCATGATGGAACGGTGGCAGACAATGGAGTCTACTGTTAACTATTTTGGGACAAGCAAGACGTTATATAGAATAACGTCCTTGGGACAAGTTATTGTTTTGACAACGAAACTACTGTTTATTTAGTTTCTATCGTTAATGCAATGTCCCTTGACCTGTCTTTTGAAGGCAGTGTTACAGTTGAAAAGAACGGCATGCTACGTGGTTTACATGCAAACAGAAAACATGTTATTTCATGTCACAGACTGTATACAGAGCTCCATCTAAGATAATTGATGACTCCGTAGGTTTCTTGAGATCTCTTCTGACTCAATTCCAGTCAAAGTGTATGTAACATTATGTGACAATATTACATAGAAAGTAGATTTTCCTGACATATCTTTACATGGTTAGTTGATTCACGCTTTATAATACAGCATTTTGTATGTACTTAATAATATTTCAGGGAAGGAAGTTGCAACATCATAGCAACAAACAAACATATGTAAGAACTGTGATGTTCTAAACCATCATGGCCACACATACCTGGCCACTGCCTCACGCGTTTCTCATGTTGGCACCGTGGATGGGCCACCAGCCTGCTTGTCCAGTGACAGTGCAGTAGGATGTCTGTTGACAATTCACCATTATCACTACCAAAGTCTTTTAAGGCTAACGCCCGGTCGGACGATGTGTCCATCCCAATGGGCACAGCCTTGGGCAACAAGACAAGTCCAGCTCGACTCGTACAGAGTTTAACGCAGGTGTCATGGACAAATCGTGTTCGACACTTTATAGACCAGGTGCATAGTTCCTGTAAAACCTCATTTTTACCACAGTTCTTATAGTCTGTGTAACACAAACTCCGCTGTCCAGGGCTCTAACTGGCCCATAGTGGGCCGGCGGATGTTTGGCGGGCTGCTATAAGCGAGATTTAATCAGGCCACAGTTCTTATAGTTTTGAAGGTAAAAAATCAGCGCGTTGATGCCATACAAAACAGAGTACTAGTAAATTCATAATCATATCCTACCTATCCAAGGATAAACTTGATAAGGTCTTGATCACATGTGCCGTTTAGTTAGCATAGGATGTACAGAACAAGCCAACGTTAGTAGAACTACCACTAGACAGACTGTTGTTGTGTACACCTGGAGGTCTATCTTTACTGTGATGGTTTTAGGAAATCAGCGACCCTTCTGTAGTTTGTTTTCCTACAGTTTACAAACACACACCAGAAATACTAACCAATGATGCAAACTTGCTAAAAGAGGTTGTAGTGTATGTTATTCCCAGGAAGTTTTTGTTGCAAGCTAACAGCATTTCCTCGATATGACGGCTGTCATTTTAGGATGAAATAGTTAATCTCCAAGCAGATCCTACGGTAGCATAGCTGGCAGAGGAGTGAAGCCGGCTTAGGAGTGTGTTTGGCTACATGGCAAATGTACACCTCTTGGCTGACTACACTCCTTGGCCAGTTTGGTACTATTTTTGCCATTGTAGGATCTGCTTGGAGATTAGAAATAGTGACGTAGGGTTGGACAGTAACTCAATTAGCATTTTGCAGTCCATTACAGTTTGGCAGGCCTTTTGTCAATATTCGGAGCACAAAGATGTTATCATCAGTCCCAATTATCCCCATGCCTTCCGGAAGAGACATTCCACTGTCAAAATATAGCATCCTTGCTCAAAATATGTGCGTGGACTTTTGGACAAGATAAAACTACAGATTGTTGTCCATATCAGACAAATCTTCCATGAGTTTCTAAAGAAGGGTTATTACTCTAGCCGACATCACACATTCTGATGATTCAATGCAGAAATTGACAACTGTCTTGGTCATCTCAACATCTCATTTTTTTTGCAAGACGACTTTAATCTCTTGACTAATCCACCAAATCTCTGCCCGAACAAGTGGATTAGACAAGGCAGACAGAGACAGATTAGCGTCGGCAACTTTGTCTATCTTGATCACCCCCAAACCAAATTGTAGCTCACATCTAGAACTTAAATGGCCAGAAAGAGCAGCTTCTTCAACATTTATGGAATTCGGTACGTGACAGATTGAAGTATCCACGCCTGCAATATGGTAACGTAACTGCCATTCGACGAATCTCATCTAGATTCCAGAATCTTATATATGATACTACAGCTTATTTCTTTTGTCATCTAACACAATTGTCTAGCGCAGTGGGATAGTTGAAATTTCTTGCACGATTAGGATCAAGATAAAGATTTAGATAGCTTTCTGCCCACACACGCAGTTACTATGTTTGGGGTAAATAATGTTAATCTGTTGGGGATTATGTCAACAACATAAATCATGACCATCACAAGATGACTGAAAAGAATGGACAAATATTGAACATAATCTTAGGAAGTGACTGTAGCTGATGCACATTAAGTAAACAATCGCATTTATTCAACAACGCAAAGAAAATCATAATGCCAACACATGTTAAATCAATACTGTTGATTGCAACTGTTCTCAAATGTATAATGGCCTCTTCTCTACTAGCAGTTTGCATGTTAATACATAAGTACGCCCACATGCCAAAGAAAAAGGAAGCGGCTAGTTTTCCAACCGAGCGCCCAAATGATGGGCATGAGCGAAGTCCCTATTTCCGCCAACCTTCAGGCAGTATCCGACTGACTTAATCATCCAGCTTGACAACAGGAACATTGAACATCGAAGAAGTTTGCATCTATAAGGCTTGTTTGAAGCTAGGCAGATTTAAGCAGTTTTTACCTCCATGAAAAAAAATGGAGATATTGTTTTTACTCTACATGTTTGTGCGTGTCCAGGAATTTACCTCAAGAATCTTATCAACAATTTGTTTTATTGTTACAGCATCGTGTGGCTGATTCCACCAGTCTTCGGGTTCATCTTCGTCCCCCTGATCGGCTCGGTGAGCGACCACTGCCGCTGTCGCTGGGGCCGCCGCCGCCCCTTCATCCTGGCCCTCGGTCTCACCATCATTCTGGGATTCGCGCTCTTCCTGAACGGGGATTTTCTCGTAAAGCGTGAGTCTTTTAATAACGCTTTCGTTTCATATCACTGCTCCCTGTCCGTCTAAGAAGTTTGTGGCCGTTTTTTGTTGTTGTTGTTATTGAAAGGCTTAAAGATTTAAGATTAAAACCGTTGATATATCAGCTGAGACTTAGCATAGATTACAGAAGGCCATGTTGTGCACTTAACACTCTAACACTTCTGTACTTGACTGTCAGTCATAGCAGGAGACGTCGTCAGCACTAGCCCCAAGAGAGCCGACCGTGAGACCATGCGCACTGCGATGCTGGCCGTCAGCATGTTCGGGGCCATGTTGTTCGACTTCGCCGCTGACTTCATAGAGAGCCCGATCAAGGCTTACCTACTGGACAACTGTGTTGAGAGCGATCGGAGGAGGGGCCTGGACATGCAAGGAGTGCTCTCAGGTATGTACATCTTCCTCTGGAGGAAGATTCCTTGATCGTCGTCGAAAAGCAGAGCTGCATGGAACGTTTTGATTTCGAACATATGAATGAATGAATTACTTAATTGCTCAACAATCACACAAGGTACAACGTATGGCAACCAATAACAACTAGCTATATAAACAATGGTACTACGAGGCCACATACAAAAGAATAAATATTATCGGTAACAGCACAGTCAAGTATGAGTGATCTGGTCTCGCATTTGTAATGGCTGAGGAAAGTGTTTATCACCATGCATTATAATCAACATTGTTACAGTACATCAAACTTTTAACTGACGGAATGTTTTACCTACAGGTTTGGGTGGCTTCCTTGGCTATGCGACGGGTGCAATCGACTGGATAAAGCTTGGTATCCCCCCAGGGACAGAATATCACCTGATCTTCGGCATCTCGTGCTCCGTTTTCTTCATCTGCCTGCTGCTGAACCTCTGCAGCATACGGGAGGTGCCGCTGGACGAGCTGAGGGAGAACCATCTGGAGAATAAAGGTGAAAGGTCACAATTTAACCTTGTTTGTAAAAAGTATGGGTCCTTTTCCTTGGGAAATGTTGCCATTTAGGAGCTGGAAATTACAGGTAAGGGTTTTGGCCATTTTATTTTATGAAAACAACTAGCTCTTTAGCCATGTTTGTGGTGTCCTGGACAGTCTAGAATTTGTGCAGTTTTGATGTTTTCATGTTCTCTCTGGAGCGGTCAGAGGTCACCAGTGTTCGTTCTGCAGCGGTATTGACTTTTGTACTGTATGAAAATGATTAAAAATTTCTAGACGGACACTTAAGAGTCAGACTACGCTGCCGACTAAATCTCAGGAATTTGGCTTTTGACAGCTCTTTTCTTACCTGTTTTCTATGTATTTGAATAGGTGACTGCTTTGGTGAAATGTGCCCTAAAGACGGCAGACGAGAGCCAGCGATGCAGCAGGACCCATCAACCGTTATTGCAGTGGACCCTAAGTTCGGCGTGATGTACATGAGCGATGATCCGGATGTGCTTCCTGACGTCATATCCTGTGATGATGGGCTTCAGAAGGTGCTGGTGACCACCGTGTTCGGAGGGGGAGATCAATCGGACGACGGGTACGGCAGCATCGCACATTCGGAGGAGGGTAAAAGTGACACAGAGGAAGACTCGGACAACACGCAACTGGCACAGCGGCTCTCCATCACCGCCTACCTCAGATCAATCCTCCGGATGCCCAAGGAACTGGCCTGCCTGTGCGTGTCCAACTTCCTCGGCTGGGCAGCCTTCCTGTGCGTCATGTTGTTCTTCACCGACTTCATGGGGCGGGGTGTGTACAGAGGGAACCCGAGCGCAGCACTGGACAGTCCCGACAGGAACCTGTACGAACAAGGCGTGATGATCGGCTGCTGGGGACTGACCATCAACGCCGCGTCATGTGCTCTCTACTCAAGTATGCACTTCATAGATTTACTCTCACTATAGCTATACCTCTATTCTACTTTACACAAACGCACTATCATTGTTTAATTTTTAATGCTCGTTAATACGTAACAATGTGTGTGTGTGTGTGTGTAAGTATGAGTGTGTGTGTGTGTGTTTGTGGTGTGTGTGTGTGTGTGTGTGTGTGTGTGTGTGTGTGTGTGTATGTGTGTGTGTGTGTGTGTGTGTGTGTGTGTGTGTGTGTGTGTGTGTGTGTGTTTGCGTTAGCGTTGGCCTCGGACACGAAAGGAACGGTTCATACCTAACATGGTTTCTAAATAACATCTTCAGGGTGCCGGTGACAGGCCTGTTGTAACTACAAGCCACTGCAGTCTGCATGGCAGGTGACCCAAAGGGACAGAACTATCCTTCAGGCTCTATTCTGGTGTTTCTCGAACCTTTCAAGGGGTTTGGTAAATCTTTCACTTCTTTCACCATTGTCGAACCTAACATTTTCACCTTTACCCATTTTTTATCTGACTACTGATAGGTTGTGTCTTCCAAATAAGAGAACTAGATATTAGTGCTGCGTCGTTTACAGAAAACAGACACTGCATCAATAACTTCTAACAGCCTATCTGCTGAATTTGTATCTCTGCACGAGGTAGATTCTATCAATATGAAAGCCTTGAAGTGTACGTCTTTACTATTGCTCAATACCAGAAACCATTCTGTCATAACTCATAGGCTGATTTTCTTGCCGTGGTTACAGTGTCTTTGGTACGAATCCTCGACCACGTGTCGTACAGGACCATGTACATCTTCGGCTACTTGGCCTTCGCCGCAGGGATCGGCAGTATGGCCATCATCGCGCAGCTGACGGAGGCGCGCTGGGAGATCATCTTCCTGTGTCCGGTCATGGGGATCATGTACGGTACCCTCAACAACATCCCGTACAAACTCATCTCCCGATACCACACGAGTGAAACGGTACAGAAATTTCCTTTCAAACTTCTCACTAGTTTACAGTACTATACATGAAAAAGGCGTTATCTTGCCTCGTCAGTGGCCTTTACAATATATTTTGGGGAGGCTCTGCTAAATCGGGCGGAGGTTTCCACATTTGTGGGCGTGGCCTCTTGCTGTCAGCCAATCGGAGAATCACCTGTTTTCTTAATGTAAAGCAGATTCTCTGATTGGCTGACAGTTGGATAGGGGCCAAAGTGAAAACCTTAATCTTATCCCAGATTAGCAGAGCACCCCAAAGTATACACAATGCGAGTCATTCATTTGAAGAGTGATATCTAGTCTTGTCTTTCTGACAACTGTAAAGGTCATTGTTCACAGCAAATTCATGTTATATTTAGGAACGCCAGTATGTTGTTATGCCACTTTGATTTTTTTAACTAGACACTTGACTTCAGGAATATACCTTTTTATCCCACAGTACATTCGGTGCGGTGTGGACGGGTCGGAGCGCCGCGGCATGGGGATCGACTGCGCGCTGGTGTCCTCGCAAAACCAGCTGTCTCAGATCGTCATCGGCGCCAGTCTGGGCTCCATCGTGGCCGCCGTGGGCAGCGTGGTCTCCGTGACGGTGTGCTCCAGCATGCTGGCCTTCACCGCCTGCATCGCCGCCGCCTTACTGGTGCACTACGACGTGGACAGGCGCGAGGAAGGACAACCAGACTGGGAGGACGTGCTGTCCAGTATGTGAGCTAATGTTTGAGAGTATGCCTTGAATGTTGTCTACCTGTACCGGTAAATGTCTACCGGTAAATGTATCTTTCCTTTTGAATCAGGAACTGCCCTGTTTTCATTCTCCATGTGTAACGATACATGCAGAATACGTTTTATGTAGAATATTTGAAAAATTAGAACAGAAGAGATTAAACAGAACGAATCTCTGGTGCAAATAAAAATCAGTCACAAGTATTTGCTCTGTAAGTATTCTACTACTCAATGTCTTACTATGACAGGAACAATACATTATATACTGTACTGCGGTGTAGTTCAGAGGAATGGCCCACTTTTCAATATGGTTTTGTATCGAAAACGCGCTGTATTTGATGACATATACTTTAACCTACGTGATCCGTACGGTGCCAGGTGACTGGTAATTGTTTATTTTTGAATGAGGAAATGTGTATGTATGTATGTAACATAACGTACACGCACAAAACAGCTATCATATTCATAACGATAAACGCAGCAATTCTCTAAGGTACGACGTATGACATCTGCTATATAACACTGCCATTCTATAGGGATGATACTAATGTACCTTAAATAGGCAATGTAGCATAGAATGACGATGTGCTTTTACAATTATTGTTGTCATCTCTAACGCGGATGCCATTCTGTATATTGTGTACTTGAATTTGATACTTGAATATATTGGAGTAGAAACATCTGGGATATGCAATCAAAACACGATATGCTCTACAGTAGTCCTCATGTCCACGTAAGTCAGGGCAATATACACTGATATGGAGAAGAAGGAGGTATGGTATACAAGTTAAGATGATGGAATAGCTTGATACACTACCAAGAGTCCTTACAGTCATAAAAACAAGAAGAAGACTTTTATTTTCGGACAATTGTACTAGGTACAATTTATGGCAACTTCTGCTTACATGACAAATGAATTCTATGTATATGTGTTGAAGAATTTTAAAGAACTAATATAATCTACGAATAACAGTAGGAACATCCAGTTAACATCACTCAAACTCATCACACGTAAAAGTGTAATAGGATACTCACTGAAACGTTCATTGCAGATCTCATAGCAGCATTGTCCTCGCATAAAAAAACGTAAAGATTCGAACATAGTGTCTAAAATCAGTCTTACAGTAACAAGTCGACCTTGACTGGTTACAATTCTACATCTTTCATAATCAATCATTCACCCTAACTGTTTTATACACTTTTATTAATATTTTTACATGTTTTGAAATACATCTATAAATCTATATAAAGGGTGGGTTATATTATACTGTTTGGTAATTGGAGGCTATGCAGATGTTATCTAGGGGACGTCTATTATCTCTGATTGTTGTTATTTTATTTTTGTTACGTTATCTAAAGCAAAAGGCTTTTACCATCTGATACTAAACCTAAGTGATGTATGGTGTATTGGCTATTGGAAGCTGTGGCTGAATGTTTAAAACCATTGCCTTTATTGGTGGGTGAACATGGTGCTTTGATTGTTTTCAAACTCGTTGCATTTTAAGGTAATAAAAATGGAATTTCCACAAGTGCGATACTGTCAGACTGTGTTATTTGTCAACATACATGATGTGCACATATTGTCAACTCTCTTAATTCCGCCTGGTGCCATTATACCAACACAGCAAAAAAAGCATTGATAGAGAGGTCTTCTCAAGACTGCATTGGGCACCTAGATATCTGACGTGTATATAATATAAATCCTCAGGATTACTGATACTGTACATCTCTTTAACTTAAATCACTTTAAGGTGGGGTCACACATGCGTATATATTCAAGTCCGTTTGAGGTGCGTATGAAAATAATTAGTCTCTACCAGGCTCCACAGGTCACGGGGAAAATAGTACAAATTGGACAAATATAGATACATAACATGCCAGATGAGTTAGCTGACCGAGAGGTATGGCTAGCGACCCAGCTAACTCTTCTGACTCGTTGCCTGTTTACGTTTGTCCAATTTCTATTATTTTTCCAACGACCTGTTGGAGGTAAATACGCCAATGCGCGCCTGATACGGACTTAAATATATACGCACGTGTGACCCCACCTTTAGATTCATGTACAATTTCTCATGTGGCGTTATTATGGCAATCGGTGGAATCATCAGTGTTGGTGTTAGGCGCCTTATATCTAGACATAATTGAAGTGATATTTGAATTGTCGACAGACAGGATAAATATCGAGAAAGACTGGGCTGGCATACTGGCAGTCAAGGCTGGCCATAGGAGAGAATGCTGAAATACACAGAAACAGAGCTGTATAAAAGTACTAACCCACATTTCTGCTTCACAAGATGTAACGTTAAAGTCACACGTCACCACCATGATGTAGAAAGCTGGCACCTAAAGCCCCGGTCACAAGAATCGTACGACGTCTTTGCGATGGCATATTCCGCATATCGCACGATGATCGCAGTGAATCGCAGTCAATCGTACGATTCTTAGCTTGTGACCGGGGCCTAACACGCCATAAGAGACACACACCACCTCTATAATCACCGTTTAACGTTCTAAGTACGTCCCATGCATCGGTTTAAACCCAGTTGGATAAACACAATTGAAAATTGGCAGATTTGTAGCACGTGTGTCGCGCTATGATGCCATGCTGTGATGATGGTGGCTATATTCAAGTATTAACGCCTAATGCCAAATGCCTAATGCCTGGTAAAGTAGCTTATACCGCCTTCTGATTGGTCGCCAACAGTGTACAGAATGTGTCCACAGTAGAAAACGTCGCACTGTTACAGTGAAAAATGTACTATTGACAGGATGATCTTGTCAACAGTGCAATTTTTTTCACTGCTGACAGGATCATAGATCCTATCAACAGCTTCTGGCTTTTAGGAATCTAACGTTAAAAGTAAAGTTGAAAGCGCCACGCAGCGGGGGATATACGCAGTGCAGGCAGGCAAACCTGTCCAAACATGTAGGAGACGGGCAGGAGACATCGCTCTTATGACAAATACAGATTCGCTAACAGATTCGCTAATTCGCTAACAAAAGGAAACAAAATCAAATAAACCTAAATAAAATGTATGTTTCCCTCAATCGGCGCCCCACGTATAACTGCACACGAATCGACAGGTTTGAATGGCAGATGTGAAAAGCTGTTAGCTGGGGTCAAATCAGTCCCCACAAGTTTTGATCACCAGCAATTACGAGATCCGAAAAGCAAACAGTTGGTTGCGATGAGTAAGGACATTGATCTTGACCTTTGCCTTCTCAACACCTACCCACATACCAAATGTCATTACAATCCATACAGAGGTTCTAAAGTGAAGTTAGACTGACCTCAAATATTCGGAGAAACAAACACACACAAATACACCAAAAATAAATCAATACCTCCATGAAAAATATCATCACTCTCCACAAATACGACCCCTTAGTTACCATTTACTAGTGAATAGGTGTCAACGAAAGCAAAAGAGTTGCTGCTGTGCAGAACAATTAACGGACCGTCATATGATGAAGAGCTGTCTGGAAACGGTGCTCTTACAAAGGAACAAAATTGGTTGTCTCTGCAGTAGCTTCTTTTAGTCCGGCCCACTTTTAGCACTCTATTCAAAATTAAGTCCTCTCTGCTCTGTTTACCATTCGTTAAGCTGGGATAAACTGATATCAGACTCTTCATTAAGTCCTCTGAGGGTGGTGTTCGCCTTTAAGACCCTTTGTGTTTCGATCAGAGTTAAGGAAAGTTCAAAATGTTACATTACAACATCATCATTTTAGACTGTGCACCCCAAAACGTGAATATACAGATGTTCGTTGGTTCTACTGGTAATTTATCTTGTTTCTAAGTGGAATGCAATTGTGCGAACTCAGCAGAAGGATTTCGGGTCATTTTCTTGTAATTGTCTTTAAGTACTTGTCATACAGTCATTAAGAACACTTTTCTCTCTCCCCGCACAGTTTGAAGTATTCTTCGTTTCTGTTCCAAGCAGCACTCTCTTGAGTAAGTGGATACAGAGCATACTTAGGTATTCTCTAGCTAAGTTTTTCTTTTTGTAAGTTCAGAGCGGTGCAATAATCCTCGTACTTGGATGATGACTTTTGGGGCGTTTCCAACCGTTTAGATAAGGTTCGAATGTAGGTCATTCTCCGCTCTGTTGAAGAGGGTTCTATTATACCTAATTTCAACTCTCTAGAAGATTGTGCTCATTTGTTCCTTCAGAGATAGAGATCTCCAGACTATCAAACTAAATTTTGTGATTAGATGCTTCAATTTCACTGTAATTTCAAACAACTTCAGTAACGGTTCTCAGAACGTGTTAGAACAGGTCGTCTGAGGGCAGCTGGTGTGTTACACCGATAAGTTGTACCGGCTATATAGATACAGATACACAGACAGGTTGTATCTTTGGGCTCGTCTTCACCAGCCCGTCGGGAACTCAGCAGTGATGGAGACCGAAGAGCAGACGCCGCTGCTGCGGAGAGACTCCGCCGTGTCCTCCGCCTCCGTGCCCGCCGTGCCGCGGCGCCCCTGGAGACAGCTGCTGATGAACGGCTCGATCCTGCTCGGGCGGGAGTTCTGCTACGCTCTGGAGGCCGCCCTCGTGCTGCCCGTGCTCATGACTATCGGCATGCCCAGGGAGTTGTACAGGTGTGTAGAGGACATCAAGACAGAAATATTTACTATCAAACGTCTTCAAAACATTTAGCAATGGAAAACAGAGAGCAATTGATCTACAGTACCATATGTGCGAATGTCCAGCAAAGTCGAAAAGGGTAGTGAGGCTGGGAAAAATTTTGTGTTTCTGGTTACTCGACCGACGTCCAAGGAAAGTCCCGACTCTAAAGCATTTTTTGTGTCGACCACTGGCAAGACATAATATTTTCGATTTGAGTGATGAAATTCCTGTACTTTGTTTCGTTTATAAATACATTTGCTTGTTCAGTGTATATCAGTATTATAAGTACAATACGATGTTGAAAATACTAGTGTCCTGATGTATTTCATGTTTACATGTTTTGTTTAACTGTATTTGTTGGATCACTTCGGTAGAGATCTAAGAGAAGAGAATAAAAGTAAGAAGAAAACCCGAACTTAAACCAGATGCACAATTTTTACTAGGCCTAAGAGATAAAATGAAAGATTGGGAGAAACGTTCTCCTCTTTATCTTTTAAACTTTCTGCTAGATAATGTTGACAGTGTAAATGTTATTAGTTAACGAAATATTGTGTTCTCTTTTTGCAGCATCGTGTGGCTGATTCCGCCAGTCTTCGGGTTCATCTTCGTCCCCCTGATCGGCTCGGTGAGCGACCACTGCCGCTGCCGCTGGGGCCGCCGCCGCCCCTTCATCCTGGCGTTCGGGATCGCCATAGTCCTGGGCTGCGCACTGTTCCTGAATGGCGACGCTATTGCAAACCGTAAGTCTAGATAGCTGTATATCATAGGTCATCAGTCACCAGATACTTGAGTGCTAGCCATGTATACGTAGTTAGTCAAGTTAGCCAAACTTGCCGTTCATAATTTGATCTACTTGCCCTTCAAAACAAATCTTCGTATACAAAATTAACATGAACGACAATGTAGCGCATGCTAGGGTCCAAAAATCAACAGATATCCCAAGTATACTCCGCACACTCTTGCGAAAAAGTTTTGCAAACTCTCGCGAGACGGCATTGCATACTCTCGCGAGACTATATCGTAAACTCTCGCGAGGCGGTATTGCAAACTCTCGCGAGACCTGAATGCGTTATGATGTAAAGAGCTATCCAAAATAAGCTAGTACACATTGGGATGAATAAGCTCTATGATGATCTGACTTGTAAAATTGTTGATTGTCTCATTGTGTACTCTACATCGGTAAATGAAAGGTGAAGCCCCTTAGACATAAGCAAAGCCAGTCTGGTTATGCAAATAGGACAATGGTCGAGACGAGATCTGTTTGTAACTAAGTCAAGAGCCTCACCCTTACCATATTACCCACAATTACTGTCGCATGCGTAGTTGTAAGTGTAACGAGCTTGTTTGGCGGACCAATTTCAATAATAAAACTATGCACCTCAAAGCAGATAGTTATATTTTCACCCTGTTGTCGCTTTGTGCGCTGCAAACACTGACATTCTTCTTACTGGAAATCTTTCCTGGAAGTTCTTGCTGGAAACCACAGCCGCAGCCGTAAGAGAGCAGACCGAGAATACCTGCACACCGCAAAGTTGGCCGTCAGCATGTTCGGCGCCATTTTGTTCGACTTCGCTGCAGACTCCATTGAGAGTCCGATCAAGGCTTACCTGTTGGATAACTGTGTAGAGGAGGACCGGAGGAGGGGTCTGGATATACAGGGGGTCATGTCAGGTACGTGAACTTGCAGAGGTATGTACTCAGATATACGGTATTAACTATGTAGCGATGTGATGAGCTTTCAGCCTTGTTGCGAAACGACTTGTACCTGTCTGGTGGCGAAATTATGTTGGCGAAATGACATTGTGGCGAAACGACACGTTATCCCTCAGATAACCGATTTACGAGGGGAGTTTATGGGCGCCAGTTTATGAAAAGATGAAACCATTGTCATTGCCTTACGTAAAATATTTAGATGGATCGACAAGCTTAACTTCATTTTCATATCCTTCAGGTTTGGGCGGCTTTCTTGGCTACGTGACTGGTGCAATCGACTGGACCAGGCTGGGTTTCCTGCCAGGGTCGGAAAATCACGCGATCTTTGTTATTCTGTGCGGCGTTTTCTGCGCTTGCCTTCTCCTGAACTTCTTCAGCATACAGGAGATACCGCTGGAGGATCTGGGTGCCCACCCCGAAGAAATCCCAAAAGATACAGAAAGGAAGTTGAGGAAAGATCCGTTAACCGTCATCGCAGTAGACCCTAAATACGGCGTCATGTTCATGAGCGACGATCCAGCTGTTATATCGTGCGAAAAAGGTCTCCAGAAAGTGTTGGTCTCGTCATTGTACGGCGGCGGTGGCCGTTCCGATGAAGACTGTGGTAGCGCCTCGCAAGGGACCGTTGTCAGCGTCGCGGCAGGCGATCCGGACTCGTCAGGTACAGAGTTAGCGCAGCGGCTCTCCATCGCCGCCTACCTCAGATCAATCCTCCGGATGCCCAAGGAACTGGCCTGCTTGTGCGTGTCCAACTTCCTCGGCTGGGCAGCCTTCCTGTGCGTCATGTTGTTCTTCACCGACTTCATGGGGCGGGGTGTGTACAGAGGGAACCCGAGCGCAGCACTGGACAGTCCCGACAGGATCCTGTACGAACAAGGCGTGATGATCGGCTGCTGGGGACTGACCATCAACGCCGCGTCATGTGCTCTCTACTCAAGTAAGTACCAGTCTATGTAATCTCCTAGCAGATCTTACGATGGCATAAGATAGTATCATAAGCTGGGGAAGGAGTTTCGCCGGCAAATGAGTTCATTGGCCACCGGGACGGATGAGCTCAACACTATGCGCATGCTAGACACTTCGCGGTGGCCAATGAACTCCTTTGCCGGATAAACTCCTTCCCTAGCTTAGAGATTACAGTCTATGATCTTCAGTCTTCTGTGTTGTTGTGCCAGTAGACTTGAACACAGCAGCTCATAGATGTAACAAACACGTCTTTATTTGTCGTTTTTGTTACTATTACAGTGTCTTTAGAGCGAATCCTCGGCCACGTGTCGTACAGGACCATGTACATCTTCGGCTACTTGGCCTTCGCCGCAGGGATCGGCAGTATGGCCATCATCGCGCAGCTGACGGAGGCGCGCTGGGAGATCATCTTCCTGTGTCCGGTCATGGGCATCATGTACGGTACCCTCAACAACATCCCCTACAAACTCATCTCTCGGTACCACACGAGTGAAACGGTACGTACTTACTTGCTTACTTGCTTAAGTCGAGTCCTTCCGGTCTCGAGTCGTGATGGCCATGTGTCTCTGTTTATCATTGCTTGATGTAGGCTGTCAACTTCAATGTCAGTGTCTTTCCTGAGCATTTCTATGTACTAGTATGTCGTTGTATGCAAGGTACGTACTGGTGTCCTTTATTTGCTCCCAGGCTGTGTCATCATTGTCACGTGCACCGAGAAACATATCATGTTGTACCATTTTAAGCTGTCATGTTCTAGCGCTAGCGATTCTAAACAAAGACGACATCGAATAAGCCATCTTTCATGTTTGGAGGTACCGATTCGATAGGGGGAGCTCCGACGGTATTTGCTAAAAAAAATGTTTCTAAGTGCAACGCCCTGAAACGAACACGAGCAACAGAAAGCTTAACAAGAACGCCATAAGCGAACTTTTTTTCCTTTCTGATACATTGTACATACAATAGACTGCCTAGTCACCGTTCAAATACATTACGCTTACAGATAGGGCAGTAGTTACACCGATTGGAAGGAATGTGCATACCTTTGATTTGACAGAGCTAGAAACTAAAAGTACCCCCCTCCCCTCCAACTTACCCACAGTACATTCGGTGCGGTGTGGACGGGTTGGAGCGCCGCGGCATGGGGATCGACTGCGCGCTGGTGTCCTCGCAAAACCAGCTGTCTCAGATCGTCATCGGCGCCAGTCTGGGCTCCATCGTGGCCGCCGTGGGCAGCGTGGTCTCCGTGACGGTGTGCTCCAGCGTGCTGGCCTTCACCGCCTGCATCGCCGCCGCCTTACTGGTGCACTACGATGTGGACAGGCGCGAGAACGCACCAAACTACAGCACTGCACTGTGGAGTATGTGAAATATTCAAGGAAGCCTTTTCCCAGAGATAAGAACGCATGAGCGGTGACAGGAATTCTAGGTAATATGTCAAAGGTAAAGGCATCGAAAAAGACAGCAAAACCCGGCAGGACATTGTTATGCAAATCGAAACAATGGTCGAGACAAGTATTGTTTGTTTTTTTCAAGGCCTTAAACTCTGACATATTACTTAGAATTCCTGTCGCCGCACATGTGTTCTGATCTCTGGGAGAGGACTTATTGCCGAACTTGTGTGTTGCTACGATAATGTGGTGTCTTCAACTTGTTTTAAGATAGATTATCTAGCTATTTCTGAATCCGATTTCTTGAACCTCTTGATCCGATTTCTCGAACCTCTTGACTCTTGACTGTTTTGAAAGCCGGTAACTTTCATATTTATCTATGTGTTCGTTTGTGTATAATGCAACACTAAAAAAGAAACACGGAAATATATTGAATTTCTTATTCCTGTAAAAACATGATTGTATAATTGCACTATGGTAACAAAAGAGGTATTGTAAAATTGTCAAGAAAGTTTAGGCGAAATCAATTTATATGTATACTTCTTTACTCTTAGCGATTTTTAAAATATGCCTCAATAACAAAATAAGTATTTCTAATACTTATAGACAGTACTCAGCCTAATCATTTTGTAAACAGCCATTTTACAATCATCTAAGTGTCTCCTGGTCGTCATGGATGCCATCATCGGAAGAATAAACCATCAATACAATATTTCTTCTTCCGTGCAAAGTTAATTATTATAAATTTCATAACCACGTTTTACCTCCACATTCATCTATAGCTATCCCGGGTACCTGAGATCAAACATACATTCCTTTTAGGCATTTCAATATAATATTCTTCATTGGCTTATGAAGCCAAAAAGGCTAAGGTCCTTTTATAAGAACGTTAGTATACGTTTTCTGGAATGCACAGTGAAACATTGCAATCGCAAGCACTTTGGTGAACCATTTTTACATTCATACGTTCTCGTTACTTAATGGACAGGGATTGGTGATGCTAAAATCACAATGCGATCAGAGGGAGTTGGGTATAAAGAAGTGTCTATTCCTTCTTGTCGCGGACCGGTTTGGAGAGGTATGACTTCATGAAGAAGTTGAGGAAGAGCACGGCGAAGCTGCCGTACACCACGAACATCATGTAGAAACTCTCGTCACTCCAGTCACAGTCCCGCCCGGATTTCACCACGCCGTACACATAGAAGATCACAGCAAGGCCTACAGAAACACAGGGTAGCGTGATGGTAATAAGTCCTTTCACAGAGATCAGGACGCAAGTTCTTCATCGACATACAGACCCAGTAAATCAGGAAGGCTTCAACAAGTAAAGTTTTTGTAGTCTCCAAGCAGACCCTACGGTGCCTAAGAGATAGTATCAAAGCTGGCAAGGGACTAAGTATAGCGGCCCGTTTGACTCCCTTTGACCGGCTATACTAAGTCCCTTGCCAGCTTTGATACTATCTCTTTAGGCACCGTAGGGTCTGCTTGGAGACTACAAAAACTTTTTGCAGCTTTGCTAGCGTTGTGGTCAAAATGTTATTCTATAATAATTGTTCAAAACAACGATAACACCAACCCACCTGTGATCATCTGAAGCACCTGTAAGGTTGTTATCACCATGGCGACCGACTTGGGAACACGGACACGAGAAGCACGTAAGGTGTAGTACGGGTACATCAGCGCATGCACCGAGAAGTTCATGCACATGAAAAACCTGCGGGAAGCAGAAAGAAAGCACGGTAAATATGTGAAGCAAAACGGTATCTCTCTTGACTGCGCCAAATTGCGCCGTATTTGTGTCTATTGTCCCTTGCGGTCACATTGATGAGCGACGCCTTTGCGTATGAAGCCCAGATCATAGGTTATTGAAGGTGTTTCAATGGTTGCAGTTTTTCCACTAAAGCAAAACAAATATACAATAATAAACAAGATATTTGTAGTGATAAAGGATATTCACTTATGATTGAGGACGGTAAGATATCATAAAATGTACAATTAATCATTTGCACTGGTTTGCGCCATTTTGTGAATTGCGATATTTGACGGATTTCGGACTATTTGATTGCTACCGTTTTCTCATTACACTTGGCAAATACATAGGTAACAGGGTATCAACGTAGGTAACAGGCCTGCATTGCAAAGTTTTGTCTGGGGTGAATTCATCTAGAAATTTTGTTGATCCAGGCAAAAGGAAGCCTCCTTTTCATTGTCACTTCATGTCAAACTAAAAACAGTCAGATCCCTTTTTCCTTTCTCGTAGATGTAAGTTATAAAACCCATCCCTTACTCTTTCGCTGATGGCCTTACTTCTTCCAACCTAAAAAAAATCCTTCCCACCACGAGTCCACCCCACCCTTCCCACCAGGAGTCCACTCCACCCCACCCTTCCCACCACGAGTCACAGTGAATGTAGATGTTTCAGTTGAGTCCACGTGTACTTACAGTGCCGGGCCTGTTTTGTTGACGTACTGGTACCACACTGCCACCAGTGTCAGCGCGTGGTGGTACCAGTGGAGGAAGATCAACTTCTGCTTTCTCGCCACAATGAAGAACGTGTCACCAAACTCAACTGCCTGTAGGATCAGACATGAAAAAAAATATCAAGAAAATGCAACATTTCGAACTTTAAAAAAAACTTAACGGTTTTTGATGAATGTCAATGTGGCACGTTGGCCCACCAAATCAGTAGTGAATTTTTTGCACACATTTAGACACATTAGCCGCAGAGACTCTGTGGGCGTCACTCCACCGAACCTTTTAAAAGTTAGAAATAGACATAGAGCAAGTCTCTTCTCCAAAGGTCGGAAGTTTGGCCTTTTAATGCTAAACTATACCGAGTAAAAATGTATAGCACATGTAGCATATTCGTATTATATGCTTAAGCTTGCTGAAATTTTTCATTTAAAACATTGCCTATTATCCATAGTACATATCTAATGGGAAATCTACACATGGAACGGACGAAGTATGCTTAGGGATTGCACTGACAATCATTGATCAACCAAAGTAATGCGGGTCAGTTATTTTTCTGTGACCTTCATACTTGCTAAGCTAAGCTCATTAACTTGTACGATGTTTTCACGTTTACACGTGGTGGTATTTCAAACGAGTGACATTCCTCACTTTGCTGAGTGAGAAAGCAACAGCCCAAAACCCTGAGATGGGGGCAGTCAGCGAATGGCCGTCACACAGGCTGTGCGTTAGGCCGCGCTCTCGGAAGTCGTGGAGCCACACCGCATTCAAACGCAAGGCCCCCATAATGCTAGGGAAAAGAAGACAAAAATATAGAATCTGTCATTTGGATATGTGCACTCCCTATTGTCTAAGAACTACCATTGCTAAACTAAGAATCAGTTGCCACCGACTGCGAATTAAATCAGGAAGGCACAACCGCACTCCTCTAGAACAAAGAGTCTGCCAATTTTGTACCTCAAACATGGTAGAAGATGAAGTGCACTTCACTGTTGATTGCGATATGTATGTCAATGATAGAAATACTCTATTTAGTTATATAGAAAGTAGATTCCCTCATTTTAGACACATGAGTAGCACTGACAAGTTTATATTTCTCATGCGTTTTGACAAACCGACAATAGCGAAACCCATACAGTCCTACATTTTCACCATTACCAAGAAGCGAGAAGAAGCCGAACTTTTGTGTTAAACTAGATTTGTGATACTTTTATATGTATATATCTTGACTTGTTGGGACCTGTACTTAGCTCGGTTGGGCAAAACTGTACAATAAAGGTCTTCATTCATTCATTCATTCATTCAATATAATCCGAATTGAATCAGAAAGAAAGTAGATCACAGCGACTGTAGCAATGGTAATTCAACGAATTTATCATTTTCTTCTAATATCAGTTCTTCTATAAAGGTCGTTTTCTGTTAGCGTTACATTTAAGATTGATGAATAGACGAAACTTAGAAAAGACTAGTAAGCTTAACCGGAAATTGTCTTGTGGGTCAGTCCTACCTGAAGACGCTGAGGCAGGCGCTCCAGATGGCCAGGGCAGACCGCATGTTGTAGGCGGGTCTCTCCTCCATGTACCACCGCCCGGCCCACACCAGCACCACGTACGCCGCGGCCAGCACGTACCCTGAGAAATGGAATTTATTAGATTGTAGTTTATATAGTAATGATAGAAGTATTCTTTTTAGCTATATTATAGGAAAGTTCCCTCGCTTTGAATCTTTGTCTAGTGTTGAAAAATTCATTTTTCTTATGAGGTTTGATCGAACGACATTATACAAACACATCTCAAGCTACACATTCAACATTACTAAGAAACGAGAAGAAGCCGAACAAATGTATTAGACTAGTTTTAGAATCCATGTTTTAGAAACCATGTGTACTGCATTACTACCTTTTGTATCTATATGCCTCTACTTAGCCCGGTAGGGCATGAATGTGCAATAAAGGCTATTATTTTTATCATTTATTTCAACAGCATGTAACTGTACATGTTAGTTCCGTTTCGTTCAGAAATTTAGTCAAATTGAAATTTGTTAGTAACATAATAAAACTGTGTCAATAAAGTGTTCAACTATCTTCGAAGGAAGCGATGACAACACAAGATTTTTTCGCAGTCGTAGTAGATGTGGGCTTCCAAAAGGATGGACAATGTATGTGGGATTGGGAAAGGATTCATTAGCCTTCTTATATCAACCTCATGTCGTGAATAAACTGTTTGACGTGCCAAATCCTCCTATTCGTTACTGTGGGAACTACTCTGTCCACGTCACGAGTTCGCGAACTAGGTCAGATTTACTGCAGGCAATCAAAGTTCATTCCTCTATGTGATGCAACTTCAAATCAAAGTTGCAAGGGACACGTTATACTACATGTGATGTTGGCTAATCTCCAAGCAGATCCTACGGTAGCACAAGATAGTGAAAGCTGGCAGGTGAGTGAAGCCGCCTAGGGATGTGATTGGATGTCGTAGCCAAACACATTCCTAGGCAGGCTTTACTCCCCTGGCAGCTTTTGATACTATCTTATGCTATAGTAGGATCTGCATAGATATTACCAACGTTACGTATACAGATTGCGCTCATACTGGAATGGAAGTCGATCATTCTTACATTGCAATGGTCGAATTACGAAATGTTGCTATATCATTTCCTTAAAAATATATATATATATATGTACATTTCAATCTTTCTAGTGACAGAAATCGATCTTATATCGCCTTCCAAATCGTGATTATAAGTACCTCAAACCCTACAAGTATCTATATTGCCAAATTGCAACGTTGTGTAACAAATACATGAGGTTGCAACTTTGTCTCGATACGGAACGATTGCATCACAACGCACATGCCTAGTAGGTAGAAACCGACCACGTTTATTTGTATTACGGCAACATTACCTAAGCCCACACTTTGACCGTTCTAAATATATAGAAACAAAGAAACAGCTGATCGGTAACTTTGCTGCTGCCACTTGCCACCAAGGAATTGCATCAAGACTTGAACTATGCTTAACTTCATCCCAGACTTTCAATATCATAAATCATATTATGACAAGATTTAAGATTCAGGTATAACAAGTTACGCCGGTATATTTGTGTATCCTATCGTGCACTTGGTTAATGATCTATCAAGAACGACAGTTTCATGGCACACGGTTGTCATAAGCTAACCGATTGTTACACCAGTAAGGCAACGTGGAGGTAGAAGTCAATGAAGTCCGGCATAGGGAATACAGTAAACCATATTCTTCTGCTTATGAGTTCGTGCACAAAGCACGAACCAACCCTATTAGCAACTCCACGAAGGGTGACCTTTCACCTAGTCCTTGAAGGTTCTTGAAGATTTGGGAAGGAAGGGCGAGGGGTGACCTACGAAGTAGTCTGTGCCTCACCTGATTTCCAGACGTTGCTGAACCACAGGTGAAACTCTGGGCCGTCAAAGTCCTTCTCAAACGTGAAGGGTGGAGGGACATGTTGGAAGGTGACGTTTGTGTCCGCCATCTCGCGCCAACCTGCCGTAGTTCTGCCCTTCTGACCCCAGCTAGTCACAAGACATGTACAAGAACAACCGTCCGAGAGCAAGTGAGAGGTGAAATGGCAGTTCACGGGACCAACCGTTTCTGCCTGCATAAGGGAGGAAAAAGATGTGAAGCGCTTTGATTTGGTTTCGGAATTCATATGTTGCGCCTTATGATACTGCTAGGTGCCAGGGAAAAAATTCACAATGTCGGTATATTCTTTCGTTCAAACTGGCCAGTATGTGTTTCTTCAAAATACTTAGTCATCACCCCTTAACTTCTTTGCTCTAATGATTCTCTAATGTTACTGGGTTTTTTTCTTCTAAATAATCGTCACTGTATATCTCATTAACATTCCACAAACCCGAGTGCAACCATTACTGGACCATCCCATAACTCGCTTCCTGGTTCCAGCGTTGCCAAAGAAAATGGCCTGATCTTGGGAGTGGTCGCGTGATGTTTGTTTAGGACACGCGTCACATTAAAACTGTTGAGAAAAATGCGCCTTATAACGGTTGCCTCCAATATGGAAATACACGGAATATAATTCAAGGTCAAGACGACTAAAAACTCTTGTTTCCCTAAAGATTTTTTTTGTCTAGATAGCTTGTCGGCTGGGCGAGAGGTCCGAAAACAAGGTTTTGCCTACTCTCCAAGCAGAGGTTCGGCTCCGGCTGTTTTGGTGCTTTCTGGGGGGCATTTCTATCGGGTTTTCTATTTTGTACCGTTTTCTTTATGTTTGGGCGACGGTGCAAAGTAGAAAACCCAATAAAAACACCTAAAAAGGGTTTTAAGTTAAAAACAGTCGAAGCCGAACCTCTGCTTGGAAAGTAGGTGTTCGTTATCAGGTTCATTCTTACTCAGCTGTTTCATTCCACATCTTTATTTTATCACGAAACGTATGTTTTGTCTTTGTTGTGGCATTGCCTAACTCGGTTGGGCAAAAATGTACAATAAAGGGCTTTGTTCATTCATTCATTCATTAAAATCCAGAATTTTTGCCAAACAACACACACAGCACGTTTATGGAATTAGCATATGTCACATAATTATCGAATATTATAGATATAGTAATATTAAGTTGTAGTTGTAAGATCAGATTTTAGAAAATACAACGAAAAGTAGCAGGGTTACTGACTTACCGTCGCCAAGTCTGTAATTGTAAAAATCCCGGCCACTACTATCCCCGCGCCCCAACCTGTGCTTGGAGAATAGGTGACGTGCCCTTTCTTTTACCTGGACACAAGACGGGTATGTGCCAGGAAGAGTTAAGTCTTTCAGATTGAGAAAAACGTATTGATTAGCTATACACAAGTGTTCTGTAGATAGAGAGAAGCTTTCAGCGATACACAAGCTATAGACAACCAGTTCACAGAGAAAACAGAAGCTGTCCGACCGGTCATTCTAGCCTCCACCAGGCCTTCTTTAGGGATATGAATGGATATAATGTTTACCTTTACATGTTGTAGTCTAACACTGTTTATTCTTACCCCCAACACTTGTATTGACCTGAGCCGCCCTCTAGCTCTGTGCTAAGCCATTTGCTACATTATGTAACCGAACACCACAGAGTCTCTGCTACTTTACCAGTAACCATGGTGACAGTCGTATGATACAGGTCGAAAGGGAAAAAAACATATGTATACCTTTCGAGGAGGTAAACATAATTAGTCAGGCCATAAGAGTCAGCCCGCAGGATATGGCCCACTGTGAGAAATGTGGTAAGGCCTTTAACCCCTGTTACCAAAGTGGCACAGTCCAGTTCTCCGTGTACGCTCATCATCATCAACATGGCGCCGCTTTCTGAAGCCAGAGAGCGAGAGATCGAAGAGTGGCGTCAGGCTCGCGCCAAGATCCGTGCTGACCGCCATGCCTTCTTAAAGGACCAAGTCTTGGCGCCGAACGAGCCCCTGCCCCCGAAGAACCCGGGTTTGTCGGCGCGGTGGTCGGGCTGGTGGGCCACACAGGGCGCCAAGTTCGTCCCGATGGTGGTGGTGAGTTGACCCGGTCTTGGTTTGACCTCTGTGGTACAAATTTGTTGTTTTCGTGAGTTTTGCGCAGCGTAGGCTCATGTCAGCTCGTAAATCGAATTCGTGTTCAATTATAGTGCCAGTTGTTGGCGATTTGTGGGCTCCAAAACAACATCATCACAAGGAAATTCTGTAAATGTACCTGTTCACATATAGGGGAGGGGGGCATGTCATAAATTCAGTTATAAATGTCATAAATAAAGACATTATATTTTTAGTTTGTTTAAAATTGCTTTTTAAAGTTCTGAAACTTGTTATTGGAATGAAAATCTTTATTTCCCTTATACAACTTTATTTATTTATTAAAATTTTAAAAACAATGGACATCACATGAAGGTGAAATCACATTACAGTAACACACATGTTTGCATGAAGTGCATAGTGTCATCAGTATTATGTTCCTTTCTCCCATGTCTTCCTCAGCAAACTCCTGTGCGGAAAGGCGGCATGTTCTTTCTCAAGTGGGTCCTACCACTCTGGGTCGGGCACTACCTCTTCAAGTACAACTTCTTAGTAAGTCAACTTCTTTGATAAGACGTGGGATTTTAACTCTTGAAGGGCATCTTATGGCTGTGACCTTCAGTGCAACCAAAATATACCCTCCAAGAATGACAATGTATAAGCAATAAAGATTATTCTGGATATTGTCTTTGAATGATGTATATTTGGCAAAGAGATGTTAATGAATTTGACGTATGACTATGAATTTTTATTATCAGCTCATGCAGTATGTTAACTATAACATAGTCTGTACTCATGTCAAACTGTATACTCATGATCAAGCTAGCACCTGGCTAGATTTTGTGAAATAGTCAGACATCAACTATCTTTTGCCAGTGACTGAGGAAAGTTTGAAGTGAAACTTTGTTGTTGTTGTTGTTGTTGTCCTCGTTTAACGTCTATTATTTCACTAGACGTGGTCTCTTGGTGCTGAGTAACACATGGTTAGCTTTTGAGTCAATAGTCTCTCTTGGTATTTAACTCTTGGTTCCTTGTGCTTGAGAGTTGTTGGAGGAGTTTCTAGGAGAGTACGTCGAAATGGTGTGTACTCTCAATGTACTGGGAGAAGGCCATGTACATCTGTTTGTACACTATTGAACCAAACTTTGAATTGATATATAAATGCTCAATGTTGTCATTGTGCAGGGTAAGGATGATGGCATGACTGGTGTCGTCTACAGGAGACCAAGGGTTTACCCGGTAAGTACAGCAGGTCCATTGTTCAGGCACTCCAGTTTCATTTCTTGGTTCTTTGAGTTAGAATTACTTAAAGTTTTATATTAGGCTGCAGTTTATGCTTGCTGAAATTTATATGTGTACATATTTATATATGTGTGTATACTGGATGAATGAATACTCGTAAACTTTGTATTCACTGGAATGACCTCTCAGCCTTATTAAATCTTCTCGGAAGTTCAGGGAACACAAAATATATAGCAATTATGAAAAATACTAGTAATTATCATCACTCTGTCACTTTGTATTGGCCCTCAAAGCTATTTTGCTACCTTTGTAGAATTGTAGATATATCTAAACTCATTGTTATCCCTGCAGAATGATTCAAAATTCAACCCACCACCTGCCCCTGGGGAAGCATAACCAACCAGCAGCACCATCTAGCAGCTGGTGGGAGAAGGACAGTTGGATGCACTTTTTAGCACATAAAACATAGGGACTTTCAATCTTAAGTTCAAACTTTCAGTCTTACAATTTGCCTTGCAGAGTGGCATTTCTGGAAATCTGTGCACATGTTGAAGGTTGTTAACACACAATGATATGATTTTTGCCTGGGATATGATTATTAGTAACCTCTTCCCATTTTTGAGTTGACAGATTGTTTTCATTCATGTTGCTTAAAGAGAAAAGACAAAGTACATGTAGACAATATATTTTGCAGAAATAAATCTTCTTTATTCCCTTCCAAGTTCAATCTTTCACATATTGATTTACGTACATGTTTGTATCTACAGTTACAGGTACCTTCCTAACAATTTTTGGCAACAGACAGAATGTACAACTATAACACTTCTTAAAGAATGTTCAAGAACATTCACTTTAGTGTGAAATAAAAGAACTGAAGAAAGGTATGGAATCGTACTGTTTTTACATATGCACATGCTGACATAGCTATTCGAAACAAGTCACCAGGTATGCAAGTAATTGTATACATGTTGTTCATCTGCAAGGTTTCCACTTGTGGAAAGACATGGATTGATTGTCAGTTTTGTCATAGCTTATCTAACTCCAACTTAGTACTGTGTAATTCCAAGAACACTGAATTTGATAATGGGTTCCACAGTTCAGTGTTCCTATCGCTTCAGTGTTCTGTATATAACACTGAAACTTGTAGCCAATACAGACATTATTATATATGAATTATAATGTACATGTATGTGCAGTGTACATGTACATTATCATATGTGTGCTAGTGCTCAACCAGCACCATACATTTTCAGGTTTGTGTATGGCATCTCATTTGGAGGAGACGGCTGGGCACACAACTCGTAATATGTTGACCATCTTTGGTGTTTGGTAGGATACAATATACTTGCTGCATGTGCAAACATACCACACAAAACATCCTTAGTAAATTTGATACACAGACACAGTTTTTGGCGACGCCTCAGGGCTGGAGCCTACTGTACATATTTTCTTGTATGGGAGAACCTTAGTCTTTAGCTAATCAGACTGGTCATTGACAACAACACACTCATAGGACACTCTCCGAGGATAGGAGATGTTCCCGGCACTGTCTCTGTTTATCGATTCATAAGCATGGTAGTTGTCCAATGATGTTGGTGGTGTCTGCCTTTCAATTTCATGACTCCTTCTGTCTACTTCTCTGTTGTCTCTGCCTGCTGAATAAGCAAAGTCTGGTGTCTGCTCCAGTGCAGCGGCGCCACCTTTCCTCTGGGATGGTAAGTGCAGCGCGTGGTTTGCTGCTCTGGCTGCCTCAAGTTGGGCGATGGTGCTGTAATTCACGTCGCTCCCGTCAGGAGGCCGCCGCGTGGAGAAGTAAACGAAGTTCGGAGTCGCGTTGTTTTCCCTGTACATGACCTCTGTGGGTAATTTCGTTGCTGCTCGTTCAGCGACATCGTTGTAAGTACCGTTCTCGTTTTTGACCGCAGGAGGCGCGCCGCTCTCAGAAGGGGATTTCCTGCAGTTACAGAAGAAAATGATACATTTTTAGTCACAAAAACTGAACTGTACATGAATGACAAGAGCTACGTTTCCTTGACACCCTCTGTATCTTATTGTATAATTATGAGTCACAATACCAGAAGTCATCAATGAATACAGTGTACTTGATTGCAAGCACTAGTATGTGTTCAGTTGGTTTGTATGTTTCCAATGGAAAGTGTGACTTAAACATTCTATTATTAGTATTAACAGCTGATGATTGCATCTTCAAATGCCTCTGTGTATCAAATTGGTGCTAGAATGCCAGTATTAGGGAGACTGTTGGTTAAACAATTGTTGTGAACATACCTCTTTCTTCTCATGATGAAGAGGACAACAGCAAGCACCACAATAAGTATCAGGGCTCCCAGTACAATGCCTACAATTGTGCCTGTAAAGAAAAAAATGGAAAATTGAATAACCTTGTAATTATATTTTCTAGCAATGGTATCTGGTGAATGTTTGGTCAACATTGCATCAGAATCATGCCTGATGCATACCTTTTAACCTTAAACACAACTACAGTCAAACCTGTTTGTACTTGTATTGACTATAGCAAACACTCACAGGACTTGAACAAAGTGGTCACTAGTAGACAGGTGTCAACAGCATAGACAAACACTATGACACATATGCACCAAAGCTAAAAATTCAGTCACTTGCAGTATGCATTGTGAGAGACATGTTGTAGCTTCCAAGCAAATTTCTGCTCTAATCTATCAGATAGTATCTACTCACCGGCTGTTAGTGATTGTGTTCTCGGCTGATTTAGTGATGGAGAGTTGGACATCCCAGAAGGCATTGCTGTTAGAACAGAGGCAGCATATTACTATGTATAAGCGCCATGTAACCATCTCCAAGCAGATGTAATGAATGATCAGGTTCAATGTTTTGTGATCGACTGAAGGGAGTTAAAATGTGTATCAGATCTAAATGTTGCAAAACATGCGTAAAACACTAAGCCTGAGCCGGATCCTTACGTTAGATTAGTTCTAAGTAACATTAATCATGAAATACATGGTATGTCAAGGATATTATACTGAAATGTCATGGGGCATATCAATAAATTTCTTATAATGTTTTACAACTCAAACATCTAAAGCAGCAAATATTTCATTTTAGTTTTAGGATTCTATGCACTTCAATTTGTAATTCATTCATTTATTGTAATGTCATCGATATGAGTGTGAATACCTGTGTTCTGTGTCTCCAAGTCTGGCGGATCGGTGGGGGTGATGCCGGGAATGTGAACAGCTTGGCTAGAACCTGCAAAGTAGAATCAACAGCAGTGAGCACGACTACCTGTATTTTTATGTAAACGTTATTGAAAAGCGATAGAGACTTGCAAAGGATTAAAAATGACAGTGTGTGTATTTTAGTTAACGAGTTCAGAAATGGAAAAATATATATTTCTTCTGCACAGCCAATTTCTCGGTGTGCGACGAAAAGGCGACCAGAAAGAATCGTTAATAATCTAGTGAAAAGCCACGGAAAATCAGGGTTGTAAAGGATTTAAAATGACAGTGCAAGCATTTTAGTAAACGAGTTTAGACATGGAAAGATGCTGTGTCTTCTGCACAGCTAATTTCTCCGTGTGCCGACAAAGAGGCGACCAGGAAGCATCTTTAGGTGAACTTTAGAAAATTGTTAATAATTTAGTCAAAATAGAATCACACAAGAAAGTTAGCAAAAAACAAAGGTATACTTCGAAAAAAGAAAAGTGTGCTCATTTCCGAAAGACCCTTCCTGAAGCGCTTCTGACCTGTTTTAGTAATCTCCAGTTAGATCCTACTCAGGTAGCATAAGATAGTATTATAGTATCAAAAGCTGCCATTGGAGTACAGCAGGCCTTTGCTTGAAAAAGGCAATTAAAATCCAGTTGTTGCCTAATCAAACTGTGCTTGCTGGGTAGGTGCAAGGACGTTACATGTAACGTCCTTGGTAGGTGTTAATTGCCCTTTGGTAGCCAAACACACTCCTAGGCTGGCTTAACTCCTCTGGCAGCTTTTGATACTATCTTATGCTACCGTATGATCTGCTTGGAGATTACTGTTTTAGCAATGCCGAGTGCCCGTCACCACCTAAGCTGCGCTCCACCAAGAACGAGCGGTAGATTAAAGGAGATACTAACTGGAGGAGTTGGGGTTAGTCGTCGTCCCACCTGTGGAACACTTGAGCGCCACCGCGTAACCATGGGAACAGGAGCTGACGTCACCGCCCCGTAGACCCCAGTAGTCGTAGCTGCAGTCTTTCAGTCGCCTTTCGTTGTTGTTTGGGCAGGTTACCTGAGAGAGCAATTTGCATGTTTGTGTGTTAAGTTGTATTGGTCAAACACACTGCGTCTGCTGAATAAATTGTAATCTCCAAGCAGAATTTGGGGTTATACTTGGTAGTTGTAGTAGTAGTTTAGAACGTTTTATTGACATCAATTGTAACGTTACCCTTAACTTAACAGATTGTACCGCTTTCTGACTACCCGGTTTCTGACGGTCCCTTACCCCAAGAGAGAAGTCAAGCAATCAGAAAACTTTCAGATCTTTCATTCCAAAACCTTTGCTACACCCT
The DNA here is from genome assembly GCA_019207045.1 of Branchiostoma floridae x Branchiostoma belcheri. NCBI lineage: Eukaryota > Metazoa > Chordata > Leptocardii > Amphioxiformes > Branchiostomatidae > Branchiostoma > Branchiostoma floridae x Branchiostoma belcheri. The sequence goes on along the minus strand of CM033037.1, from coordinate 14,700,211 downwards.
GGGCTTTATATCTCCTTTTATATCTCCACATCAAACAAAAACTTCTACGTTCTATCTCCTTCCTATCTTAGGCCTGTCAATGCCGGTGTCTTGTCACGTGATAATTAATATCACTAGTTTGTTTGTTTGAACCTTTATTTATTCATGAGAAGCTCAAATCGGCCAGCAGTCCACGTGACAAGAGAACTCGGAGACGATATCCACCGGGTTGAAAAAGAGACAGAATGTGTCTCAAAAGCTCCCCCAAGAAGCAAACTTAGTTTTGAAAAGTCGTTAAGTATGTCATCAAAAGTACGCTTTCTACCTTGCTCAACCACACCGGGAGCGGGCTTCCGTCGCCATAGCTCCCAGGCGCGTACACGTCGTCTGCAGACAGGTAGCCGAGCTCCTGACAGACGACCCTGGCCTGCTTGTCCCGCCACCATCGTTCCCAGGACGGTCTGCTGGGGCTGTCACAGATCGTTCCCCAGTCTCCGTTATGGTAGATCTCCACACGACCCTGGGCACGAGAAGACCCTCCCGCCAACCGGACTGAAGCTAGGATACGTTTATGAAGGTTAGACATTCAGGAAAACAATATTCAAATACAATTCAATCTCTACAATTAACTGGTTAAAAACGGAGATTTACTTCTGGACGTTTCGAAGGACCTCCACCACTCTTCTTCAGCGTCATTAAAAGGTGTGCTATTCAATCATAACAAATTGTATTTATAGCGTCGGAAATGATTGTAGATATAAAGTAGTTTAATCTGCAGTGAGCTTGAGTGTGAGTTTGAGTCACTTTTGTACCATGAGATATTGATAGCAACGTTTGTAAAATGATCGTCTTTCTGTACATAATTTTTGCAGTTTGAGTGTTGAAAAATATTATCCATGAATTTGATACGATGGCTCTGCAGACGAGCTGAGTAGAGAGACAGTGAAGATGATAACTAAGAAACGAGCTAAGTAGAGGGACGGGTTTTGAGGCCGAAATTAAGACCGAGGCACCGAGAAAAGGGAATGCCTAAACTTGGGCAATTACAAAAGACTGTCCGACGAAATTGTCATTCGTCCAAGGGTTACGACAGCAAATTGAATTGATAGCTTTTTTTGTGGGACCAACTGTATTTGCACAAAACATAAAAACCAGTTTTCCTATGTTACCTTCACAGAGGATCCCGATGTCGTCATAATGTGTGCACGTGTCCAGTTCAGGGTCGCAGTCCCACAGAGTGTTCTCGTTCCCAGCGCACGAGGGTGAGTACCGCACGATGTCACCGGTGACGTTCGGGAAGTGATCTCGTGCCCAGACTCCCGTCACGAGTCCGGGGAATCCCAAATGACGACAGGCGACCTAAAAGTTATGATGTGAAATCTTCCGTGAATTAAGATAGATGGCTTCGCAGACTTCTGTGGCGGTGGTGTTTATTTTTGGTGGGGCCGCTAATTCGCAGTTTTGAACATGGGCTTTAATAGGTAGCCTGGAGTTCAGCCTTTTTCGCTTTAGTCCGCTCCCGAATGTCGTCAGCAGTACAAGGCTGGAGTCCAGGTTCTTAGTGCTGGGAAATAGCTATAGAGTTTTGTAGCAGCCAGAATTCGAGAATGATGCCAAATGCAGAGGCTATATGTTTATTAAGCGTTAGTATCACTGAGAGTCATTTAAACGATTTTCTAAATCTGATTTGACAAATCTTGATATTGTTGCTGTATGTAGGTACTTGAGGTACTTATATAGCGACTTCCGTTTTCGCTTTATCTATTCTTTTTCTTTTTCTTTTAGATGTGGGCTCAATGAAGCAATCATTCATACAAGGAGCGACTAATGACTTTTAAACCCACCCTGAACTCCTCCTCTCCCCACTTGGTGCCGCACACGGGAGTCCAGATGCCGTCTCTACTGGAGAACTCCAGCCGGCCCTGGTGCGGCACAGGCCCGCCCCACAGCCGGATCTTCTCTGCGGGAGGGAAAATAATAAACACCTTATTTATCGATCCTCAAGAAGATATAGGAATGATATAGATAATCAAACTAGCTTGAAATGCAACATTTTTTTTGCAAAAATGTTGAATGTTTTCCCTGTTACAGCGTAGCCTTTTGTCAAGCTATTCGCACACAACATTATAGCTATATGCAATTAGGTTTGCCCTTTACTATTGTGCGCCAGGAAAGACAAACAAATTACACATAGGTTTTGCTATCGCAAATATAGAATTGTTCATATTTACACAGCTAAGATGCTGATGCAGTTGTAAGCTCTAATGGTTTCTGAGAGAGACGAAGAAAAATAAATAAGAAGAAGAACACACCAACAAACAAACAATATGTTGTTCCTATCGTTGTGAATCTGTAGATCAATAGTAGAAGACATGGCATACCTAAACACACAGCTCCGGCGACGTCCGAGTTGGGCGCACACGTGCTGCTGAAGGTGTTACAGTTGGTCAGACTTAACACGTCTCCTACGGGCGTAAACGAAAATAAGGATAGAAATAAAGATATTTAATACCGGAGGAAAAAAACACTACAACGTTCCAAATACCGATATGCCTGTAATATGAAATCGAATAAATTTCAAACTTGTAAAGTGAAATAATATGTACGAGAAAGTTTTATTGATCTAACCAAGGACGTTATATAAGATATGACGTCATTGATCTAACAGCTCACTAAAGGTATAGTAACAACGCGTTTGCTTATCAGAATGTACGCTTGAAAAAGCGATTTTTATATTACTAATTTACATTGACGCCATTCATTTTCAATACGTGGTAGAAGCTCTAATATGCATATCGTTTGCAAGTCCAACCGACAAACAGGGTACCTGACGCTGCGCATGTGAAGGAGGTACTGTATATTGGGAACGAGCCTTTCCCGAAGAATGACGAAGTGAGGCCGACGGACGACTTCACTCCGCCGAAGCCGAGCTGTCGGCAGGCCACGGCGGCCTCGTTCCCAGACCAGTCCGCGCCGCACACGGCGTACCACTGTTGTCCGTCCCGCAGCTCTATTCTTCCCTCATTCTCAGTGCCTCCGTCTACTATCCTCACTGTAGACGGTAAGATAGGAAAGTATGTTAGATTACGAAAATAGAACTTCATAACAAATAACATTGATAGTTATTCTTTGGAAAATATTATTTTGAAATTTTGCTCAGCCACCCTTATATACTACCTTAACAATGCGTTTGATTTGTTACAATGTTAATCACATTTTTATAAACAATAGGACAACAGAATGTCAGGAACAGAATTTTACTCCAAAGCTAAACATCTGCCAATGGCCTGCATAATACATAAACATATATGAAAGGAAAGGGAACTGGATACAAATCAAATTCATTAATAAACTGATATAACAAAGACAAGCAGAAACTAATGATCTGACAAAGAAACAATGAATATTGTCAAACGTTATTTTTGGTAAAGGCCAGGTAGGTAACTCTTACAATGCAAACTTTGTAGGAGCTACTTAATCATTATTCTCTACACGTCTTGTGCAGCTACACAGGCCCTGTTACGATACTATAATCACAGAGTCATTATCCGACCCATTGAGCACAGCACGTACAAAAATCACTGGCGGTTTTCTGGCGGCCTTAAGGGCTTGGGGGGCTGCCTCAAAACGTGTATATCTTTGAGAAACGAAATATTCCAGACGAGCAAATCCTACACACTTTTTTTTTGCGTTGAATATTTTTGCTGACCTCACAAATTGATCCAGTTAGGGAGTGGTACTTACATTTATTACCTTTCTTAACACTACTTATACTACGGTGTGGGCGTAACTTAGCTATAACACGCAATTGCCTCAATTTGATATTTGCTTCCGACATAAACTAGCTAAATGCCCTAAATAAAATTGGCACTAGTGGCTGAGCAATTCTCGGTGTATCACCCCCATCTTCCTGAAACGCTGAAGACAAAACATCGTTTCTACAATGTTGGTTTCTACAATGGAGATATTTTGCACTGGCCTTGTCTAGTAACTGTCCAGTTAGAATACAGCTGGTGCATGACAGGGCAAACGTCTTTATCTGACAAGTGTGTTGTTATCTGCTTTACAGCGCTGTTACGGCCTAATCGCGGAACAGTAGTCCTGTATACACCAGTTATGGCCTATTTCTTCCAGGTCAGATAACCAGGGCACATGGCTAGTCTCTACCAGACTGACTACGCTGGCCATTATAATAATAACTTTATTGCACAACAGTTGTACGGGGTACAAAGTATGGCATCTACATAACTACAGTTCTATAACTTAACGCTTATCTAACTAATACAGAAGTTGTAGTATGGGATAAGTTACTTACTATCATTGGAGGTTTTACAATCATTGAGGGAATTTCTAATGTCTAAACCTTCTTTGATATATTTTCCTATATCTGTCATACAGGGATTGTCACATGTCATGATGTATTTGAATTTGCACTCCAGGTCCATTGAGATAAATCCTTGTGTATAAGATGACAGTTTTGTGTACAGAGAATTTCGTATATCAGAATATTGGGACATACAACCATAAAGTGATATTCGTCTTCAATTAGCTCTGGACAGAATGGACATACCCTATGGTCGATTGGGATTTTTTGGAATCTCCCGGTTTCTATATTCAATTTGTGACAGCCAATTCTGAGTTGTGTGATTGCTCTACGAACGTCAAGGCTCTTAATAGTTGAAATGTAGTTTTCTTGCTTGTAATGCTTGTTCAATGTAGAAAGAGAGGAGAGTTTGGAATTGTTTCGAATAGAGGAATGCCATTATATAGGGAGAATCGGATTTGACAGGAGAGTTTTGCTACTAGAGGAGTTATAATATAGTAGGAATGTTAAAAATGAATTTAAGTGTGGATTGACTCCCCATGTCACAATTTCCCGATTTATTTAGCCAAACTCTACGATCCCCACACCTCCGTAGGAGGACCTGATGGAGGCTAGCACATGGCTAGGTCTGTGGTGTAAATACTGTACGGTACGGCGTGTTTCGACAAGAACAAACAAAAAACAAAACAAAAATTGACATTTGTATAAACTCCAAAGTAAATACACCACCACGGCTGTGTAACCATGATGACTGAAAATTAGTTTGAACCTGCAACTCCACATTCCTACCTAAACATTCCACACTCCACAATACTACCTGCATTTACAGCCTAAACAAATCTCTTTGTGTGTTAACTTGTATGTTGTAAATTACGTCAGAGGGCCCGGGTTGAGGGTACAAAAAGGGTTAAATTGTTTAAATAGCGGAAAAGTATTGATTGAATGATTGGGCTGTGACCTCATGATAAATTAAAATCCGCATGTCATTTATCAATGACTTGAAATAAATTAAGCGTTTATAATTATAGACGGAAAGGTATCGAGAAGCAGAACCATATCGTTTTGATTTGATTTGATTTGATTTCACAAGAATAATCGTCGCTAGCCTCTGCGTGTGCGTTGATACAAATACATTTGTATATACCATGATAAATTTGGGTTCTTAGTATAATAGTTATTCTTTAACATAACACTGTATCGCACCACGTCTATTTACCAGGTTAAGTGCGCTGTACAGCCGTCTCGCCAGTCTTAATTGATAAGCGAAACACCACAATGCACATACAGATCCTTATCACCTGGGCTAAGTGAAAATTCAACCAGGGATCAAGCAAAACAATAGCAGCATCACTCAACTATTACATGGCCTAGTTTGGGGAGCTTAGATATTTATTTCTTATTTCGATGAACGTGTGAGAAAAGATTTAAACCAATTTTCCACTTCCAAGCGGACTTTTTCTTCATTACTTTTTTTGATACTGTAAAAACCAATCCGTTTCTTACGAAGTCTCATAGCTTTTAATTCACATTGAAAGAGATAATCATTGCTGTATCGGACACTAGTATAGCGCTTGGCAGTATGGTTTACCGTCTAAGTAAATGACATTTCTTTTAAGGTGTTGAATCCTACTTGTCCCATCCTTCTAAGCCACACCACACCCTTGTCCCTTCTTTGAGATCTTTACATTCAACGATTCTTAAGTTGGGAGAAAACAGCGCACAGCGAACCATGTCCGTCTGAATACCGGTATGTGTTGTCTCAATAAGCCGGGTTTTGCTGGGCCAAGCAGGGCCCAATTGTCTGTACAAAATGGGGAAGCCAGGCAGCAGCAAGTGGCTTTATAGAACGCCCCCGTTCTGTTTCTTAGCGCGGGGAGCGTCCCTTTCTCTGTTCGGTCACGGGTCGGGGCAGGACGGTCTTACTCGACTGGTCGGTTTGAATGCAAAACACGTCCAAAACAACAACAGCTCGGTTAAGATAATATCAGGGAAAAGTTGTCTATTCAATCCCGTAAATTGGGACGTAATCTTCTTCGCTATCTGTCTGAGTTTCGTGGTCCACTGAACAGATTAGTGTCAGTAGACGGGTAGGTGATTCCTACAACTGTGCCGGATAATCGCAATTTGTCACTTATTGTCTAACTAGACGACATTTAAGTCCACAAGTTTCTTTATATCCAGCAGGGTAACAACAAGTATAAAGTCAGATACAATGTTGTTGGGTCAATGAATGTAGAGTAACAGGTTTTCCGATGAAAACTCTTGAAGTCGACCTCTGACCCAGGCGTTGTTTGAACGCCGCACAATAATGACGCTGTAGTGTGTGTACTGGAGGTACAGATTAGCTCCCTGACCCACAAAAACTCTAACCCCCCTCCCTCCTCAAACGGTAAACCGGGCTCGTCTTGCTAATACAGCTTTAACATTTGTATAAATACGGGGCTACAGTTACAAATAAGTCACTGTTTTAGTCTACCTCAACTTGTTGAAACGTTCCTACTGCAAACAATGGCATAAAAAGCAGTTTTGTGTCAGTCTTGTATACAAACATACCAAGGCTAGTTTATATATGCCAGTTCGGGTGAAACAGGTTGGTGGGAGCATGTGATTTAAGAGAGCATTTATGTCACCACACAATCGCTCTGATTAACGTTAACAGGTTGGTGGTATTCTGCATACCTGCAAGGTGTCAATGTGTGGTAAACAGGTGACAATTTCACGGACGATTGTTCTAGCTCACCCGGAAGTCTGAACAAGAGTTGGTGGCAAATAATCGCATTTTAGCCGTCCCTACACTCACGCCTATATATCTTCTCCATAACACCGTTCTTGTGCACCTGGTGGTCACTGGAGACCGTTGGGATCTCTTACACGCGCAGGTAAAGGTGAGAGAACGTGTCGCCTACCTTCTTGGACCACCGAAGACGCCAGGTGAGGAAGGAAGATCGCAAGATACAGCACAAGGAGCTCCATCGTGGTCTAGCGCCTCTCACAACAACGCAGAAGACAAACAAGCGGTCAGAACGCACTTAAAACAACAACGGGCAGAAAAAAGTCAAACATGGCACCGGGCCGGATAAGTTACCTCGAGGGAGGTCGCTAGGTGAGCCGTCACGTGACCAACTTGACGTATTAAGTGGCGAAGCAGTTACAATAAGAGGCGGGTGTCACGTCCAGTGGGGAGAGAGTAAACATTGGCGCACATATAAACACATTACGAGGGGGGGGGGGGGAGAATTCTCTCCGAGCAGAGGTTAGGCTCTGGCTGTTTTTAACGTATTTTATGCGTTTTTCGGGCTTTCTACTTTGTACCGTTTTCTTGATGTCTCGCGCCCTGACGAATTAAAAACGCCTTAGATTTAAAAACGTAAAAAAAAACAGCCGGAGCTTAACTTCTGCTCGGAGAGTAGGACGGCCATGGGAAAAGAACGAAAGGAATGAAAACATGCGTCGATAAGATGGGTGTAGGATTTTCAAGTGGCTGTGAAGTGACGGGTTTGTTTACATGCCTCCATTTACTTTAATGAATTATGTTACCGGGTTACCTTTCCTGTGGGTGGAAAGTGCTTCGTGTAAAGGAGGTCAAACAGGAGCGAAGTTGAGCGGCACAGCGTTTTGTAATATTTTGTTTGGGAACATTTTCTGTGTCTATTCTTTCCAAAAACGGGATGTATATAATGTGCACACAAAACGTTCCGGAAAAGACATGTAACAGGTTATCACGTATATAATTGTATGTTTGAATTCCTTGTGTATACTGTGAAACAAAGTATACAAGGAGGGACGTATATAAACAAGACTTTTTTTCGCTCACTCGCATCAGTTGTTGAGTGGAGTTCATCCGTAACTGTGTGATCTTATATGATGTAGTTACATGTGTATAAATGAGATCATGTCTTTTGATTTTTAACTGGTAGAAAGTAGTCTGAGTACCATCCTCCGTAGTGACCGCTGGCTCAATACTTTCGCTTGCTAATCACGGAGCAGGCAAAAGTATGAGTCAGCGGTCACTACGGAGGATGGTACTCAGGTAATGTAGAAAGAGTTGATTCAGAACAATATTCATGTAGCAAACTTTATTCAGCCACAAATTTAAGCAGTGCCAGCTGCTATTAAAACTTAGTATTCTCTATTGATGTAAAATATATCTTTTTTATCGTATCGTTGTGGTTGTACAGTCAAAAGTCTATGACACCGTATTTTCTAAAGGGCATCACAACGAAGTGCAGAAAACTCACTACAGAGCACACAATGAAGACACGAAACGTCGATGAAGCTTGTGACGTCATGACGACAGAACACGATTGTACTAGAGCACAAATACAGTATGAGAATCGCTGAACTTTGCAACAAATATTAAGAAAATATAATTTATGTTTTAATGTCTACTACCTTTGTGGATTTTATCGCTTAGAGCTATCGCGGAGCAAAGGTTCCCCTGTGCCATTTTTATGACTTGTTTGTTTATTTTTTCTTTTGTTTACAATAGCGTATTCCGGGACTCTCTTGCTCCGGGCGTCCGATTTCTGTTTCTTTTTTTTGTTATCTTCGTCGATCAAATGTTCGTCAATCGTGCTGTAGTGCCTATCATCTCCGCTAGGCGGCGTGGTTGGAGGAGGCGGCGCCTTTCTCTTGGTTTTGACAGGAGTGGCGTAGGTGACCTCAGAGGAGGACGGATTCAACTGCACCTGGCCCGGCTCTGATTGGTCCTCGACCTGCGTGTACTCGGCTGTTGATTGGTGTGACGCCACAGGTACCTCTGGGTTGTAGGGAGGGGGTCTGGTCCACTCTATCGTGTCTCTGAAAGGTCAAACAAAATATTAATAACCAAATTGATGCTTTCTTTCTTCAGTAGTAAAGGGCACGAATGTACTTAATGTATCATAGACAAGTTATCATCAATATTGTTATGCCGGGCGCCGCACTCCCTCCCGGTGCAAGTGGAGCTGGAGAGAGTGAGGGTGAACAAGAGAGCGAGTTTAAAACGATAAAAAGGACCTCACCGGTATGATTAGCCTGGTATCCAGCCGTTTAATAGCTCCTGAGTCTGCAAATACGTATTTGCGGAGTGGACAGGAGAGACTCCAGAGCTATAATACGACTGGATATCAGGCTACGGTATGATAGTAAGTGGGACTACGTCATAAGGTAACGTTATATCTTTCAGAATTGTATACACCTGACCAACCTTTTCCTCCGGAGAACAACAAGAAGGACCACAAGAATGACCAACAGCACGGCGATGATAACAGCGCACACCGTGATCGCCGCTATCGAGCCTGTAGGAAGGAGACAAAAAGCTGTGATTCTACTACTTTACTTTACTTTTGAACTTTGTTTACTTTTATTTATTTCTACGGAGGGCCTCTCCCTCTTGACACTTCAGCACAGCTGCTTCTGTTTTATACGGTGTCAAATCGGTCTATAAATGAAAGAATACAGGATGAAGAAAACAGTGCATTATACACACTGACTAAATCCGGGAAAACACATCAACATCAACTGATTAATAGACGCACGTGAGTACAAACTACGTTTATCATTCAAAGCTTACAACAGCGCCGATTAAAAATAAACATTCACTCATAGAATTCGTATGTTTTCGCATAGTGATTCGTGCACTTTTGATAAAATTCGTACGAATTCTTAGGCACCCCTACACTCTTTCGCTACTAATAAAATGTTCACTGACTACCCCTGACGTTTTTTTTACCTGCCGATAACGTAGCGGGCAGACGATCCTCGTCAGACGGTGCCCTGGTACCGGGAGTTGGCGTAATGCTGTACGACTCTGGGAACGAGATTGCCTTGCTGGACCCTACATATAGAAAATTAAAGTAATGTTATAAAAGAAACTTCATATTTCCACAGAAACAATGACAAATCATACACAGCCCAAGTGCGTTAGTGCCACACCCGCACAAGTGGTAGAGCGTTCGACTCGGAATCTAGAGGTCCCGAGCTCGATACACGTCCTGCCCCAGACATTGTGCACTTGGAAAAGGCACTTATTCACTTAACTTCACCTTTTTCACTTCACCCAGGTGTAAAAAGTGGTACCTGACTTAGATCGGGGAGGAAAAAGAAAAGACTACCTTTACCTTCGGTCTGTACTGTGTATGTGGCACTGTTGATATAAGTTACTAACTTGAGTGCAGTGCCACATTTTCATCGTTGGTCCAAAAGCAAATGAGAAAAAACGTACCATTGCACCTGACAGCCACAGCCTCTCCGGTCCTACAGCCCGTACGTCCCTCCTCCCCGGCTCCCCACGCCGCCCGCTCGAACACACACCGCCTCAGTCTGTCCTCCGTCCCCGTACACCGCGTTCCGTTTATCCACACAGGTCTTCTCAGCCAATCATCGTCTGGAACCGAGGGAATCTTCTCGGCGTCGCCATGGAAACCGAGTTCTCTGCAGACGACCGCGCCCTCCTTGTTTGCGGCCCAGTCTCTGTCACAGACGGCGCCCCACCTGCCTCTGTGGTACACCTCAACACGGCCTTCTGACGGGGCGCTACCGCCAACCAACCGTACCCCAGCTTTCATGGACAAAATGGGCAAAGTTGTGATAATCTTTTAATAGTCACTAGCAGCATAATGTTCTCATATTCATACATTATATGAACATCAGCGATATTTTCACAGAATTATGAGCAGTGGACGGTCAGTCTTAGAATGAAACACAAAATCCATAGTTTTTCTTTGCACAAGAAATTCCTCTTTCTATGTTCCGACTAGTATTATACAGACATAGTGCCAGTCCAAGTGTATAAAACGCACGTCAAAGCTAAAGAAAGAAAGACCCCTAGAGTAAATTTATGGAACACAGTTGCTTTTGACGTAACTACGTAGACGAAAGTTTCGCCTTTTATGCTAGTCCAAGTGTATAAAACGTTAAAGAAAGGTTATGACAATTCCTCTTGGCCTAACTACATCTACTAGAGGGGAGATGCTGAAAACTGACCTTCGCACAGCAGGCCGACATCCTCGGAGTGGCTGCAGTCTCCCACCTGTAGCCTGTTACAGTTCAGCAGACTGCGCTCGGAGCCGTTACAAGCCAGCACGTACTGCGGGGTAGGAACGCCCTCTGGCGCCCGGGGGAAGTACTGGTCCGACCACCTCCAGTCAACTGCGCCGGGAAACCCAAGTTGACGACAGGCAACCTGGAAATACAACCGTCGGTCTTAAGTTTGTTTGAGCATTTCTTTGGTCCTTTAGATGTATTTTCTACCTTAAAAGTCTTACTTTTGGCGTCATAGGAATGCGACTGAAAGAAATCAGGCTCGAATGTTATAGGTAACAGTGGCAAGATGCTCACCATATAAATTCGGGAAAGAGAAACTCAAGATCGAATAGGAAATGTATATATACTACGGCAAATGTCGACCGACACTATGAGAAGCCGTCAAGGGGTACTCTACACTCGCTAATCTTGACGGACAAAATTTCACCTATGACACCTATTGTTTTGGGCAATCACCAAGCATGTCCTACGGTAGCATACACACTCCTAGGCAGGCTTCACTCCTCTGCCAGCTTTTGATACTATCTTATGCTACCGCAGGACCTGCTTGGAGATTAGTTTTGGGCTCACCTGAGCCTCTGGGTCTCCCCAGCTCCGGCCGCACACAGTGGTCCACGCACCGTCCCGCAGCACCTCCAGGCGGCCCTGATGCGGTACTGCACCTCCGGCAAGATGGACTCGGTCTGCACACACGTAAGAAACAAAAACCTCTATCTCATTGACCTTCTATCGACGATGGGTTATAAGCAGAGACACTTGAAAGGACGAACCTAAAACGTGCACTTACACTCCATAAGAAAAGTAGTTTAAAAGTAATCCTTCAGAAACTGATGGCTCCGATTCCTAGCTCATACAGTAGAAGCCGTTTAATTGCACACCCCATTTGCCAGCGTATTTCGTGTAATTATCCGGGCGGTGCAATAATGCAAAGTTATCTTGCTGGACCGCACTGGTTTGGGATTTTGGGATTCCGTGCAATAAACAGAAGTGTGCGGTTATCCGTTGTGCAAATAACTGACTTCTATTGTAATGTATACCTGACGTCCGCGTTGTTCGAGCTAGCTTTCGAAAACAGTGTGTTAATTGACGATTTTACACTGGACGTTTTGTTTCACTTGTGTGGCAGCAGCATACCATGTATACCACCCAGTCAATTATGAAAACAACAAGTATAGGCTTAACGCAGGTCCCGACCTCTTTAAAGTGACGCGTAGAAATAACAAGTGTCTAGGAGAACCTTTCTGTGTAAACATTTGGGACTGCTCATCCATTAACAACATAAAGGTGAAACGGGGGTGGGTCGTTATATATCATGGAGGGAGCAACCAATAACAATACGCCAAGAGGAACAAGAAATACCGCAGTCTTTCCATTGTCGAATTCAAGTTGCCTGGGTTTTGTAAAATAGTGAAGACTACTAAATAGCTTTATGTATCTAGCCTCGTAATATTACTTGTATCACATTCAGTACCACAGACAACATGTAAACTTCGTAAACCAAATCTAATACAGTATTGTTGAACGAAATGTAACATTTGTATTGCCGACTGTACATTGTCCAGTTACGAGGGCTAGTCCTTAACAATAGCCTCCAGATAGTTGGACGACAGCACTGGCTGTATTTCTCTTTATATACAGGGAGCCAAATAAAATAAATGTATCAAATGCCCAACCTTTACAGAAGACGCTGGCCACGTCGTCCCCGAGACCACACCTGACTCTCGTCTCACTGCACTCGGACAGGGAGGTTGAATCTAAGGGGGTCAGATATCCGTCACTATAGACAATTAGAATAGGTTTATTTATTACTATACAACAGTGTCTCTCGAAATAACAGCAATGGGTATTGTACTCTAGGATGCATATGCCCCCTGTCGTAACTGCAGAAATAGTAACACAGGGCCAGGATGAACAAGAAGACTTTTGACAGTTTTGCATGAAATTAATGTTTTTTTTCTCGTAACTTCTTTACTACTCAGGAATACTTCTCATACACTATCAGTCCATCGTGACAACAAGACAAGATCTTCATTGAGAGCTGGAAATATATTGTACAGCAAGTTGCAAAGTTTACTGAAATATAGCTTCATGGAATCAAACAAAGTTGGCATCCCTTTACACATCACCTACAGTTTACTGACACGACTTCCGGCTAAGATTGGGAGTATGTCGGTACAGTTACTACCTCAACTCCGACGTTTACGGTTTAAGAACCGCAAACGGATATATTGTAGGTCAACTTTAATTGACATAGCTATGGAATGGTGAGCGTAGACGTTTCATTAATTTTTCATTCGCCTAATTCATTCATTCGTTCATTCGTTCGTTCGTTCGTCCATCCATCCATCCATCCATTCATTCATTCACTGCTCAGAAATATAGCGGTGACACAAGAATTTGCAAAGTTTTCTTACTCGCAAAGGAAGATGTCATCTACGGAATCTAACGTTAATCAAGTTATATCGCCTGCCCATATTTGTCAGCACTTCGATAACAGAATGTACTGTTTTGCCAATTATGACGTATTCCTTACAACTTTTAATCGCTATACCATCTGTACAGTCGGTCACTGATAAATACCAAGAGTCGTCCGTGACATTTCGTACCGGGAACCACACATGTGCTGACAGTACAGGAAAACACACACACACCACAACAACAGGAAACACTGTCACCGCACCTGGCAAACAGTCAAACCCTCGAGGATAGATCGTCGGGCTTCCTTTTCCGAAGAACGAAGTTCCCATGGCGTATGTAGACTTGGGGAACTTGACATTCCCGAAGCCCAGCTCCCTGCAGACCGTCCTGGCGGCGGGGATGGTCCAGTCGTTCCCGCACAGAGTGAACCAGCGGTCCGAGTCGAACACTTCCACCCGTCCCTCGGACTCCGAGTCTCCGTCAACCAGCCGCACTACAGAGATAGGACGGGGAAGAGTCGGGTTTCTGACTTGTTTGAGGTCGAAATGTTTCAAATTCTTTTAGCAGTAAGGTATACGACAACTTGACAGTTACTAAATACAGACCGCTTGTTACGTCTCTCGGTCAATTAGTTTGTAGATTTGGAACCGAACAATCAATCAACTAGGAGTGTGTACCAACCTGTCTTGCGGGGTGTTTATTCGGAAGTAGGGGCTAGCAAAATCCTGTTAGGAATGATTCTTTTTCTCTTAAGCTTTCCCAATGGAATGCCTAAGTTGTCAAGCTAACATTACATACACTGACGATACTGCAAATCGATGGAATTTTGTTTGACTGTCATATATTTGGGCAGTAATAATGTATGTAACGTTAACGTTATAACGTTATATGTTACATCCATATTATACATTTTCGCTTGTTTTAGCTTTCACACACAACTGAAATGTGATAGTTACCAATCATAAATAGCATTACACTGCGCTTAGAAATTAACGACGATACGGTGATACATGTAACGTTAAAAGTAATAACGTTAACGGAAGGTCCCCTAACTTCGGACGTAAATTTATTCGATCGTATTGCACCATTGTCAGTTGTCTGAAAACTGTTGCGCTTTGACTAATGATAAACGAGAGTGGTGTAATAAAGTTACCCCAGTGTAATCTAATTCCTGATTCATTTTTAACAGAATGGTGGCGTCCAGTTCTAATCCCCATCTCATCGTGTAATGGTTTCTCCCTAACAGGTGGTTGAGATGAGTACTCACGCCCCCCCCCCCCCCCCCCTCATTTCCCACTAGGTACACCGGAAATATCAGTGTTGATGAACATTCCGGCGGGTGTGAAGCCTGCTCAGGTAGCAGCCCAGACAAAACCCCCGTGTACTCAGAATTCCTCCTACAACCAACGGTGACCAGTAACAATTTCACACCGCCGGATCTGACCATGAGTCAGTCTCCCGCTAGGGATTCACGGCTCAATCTGTTAAATCGGCTCATCTCGCTTAAATGCTTCGAAACCAATCTGTTAAACAGGATTAAACCTTGTCAGATGCTAAATATTTTCTTGTAATGACTAAATTCCCATGCAAATCGATCCATGAGACTGTGGTATGCTAGCAGACAATATATCTACTAGTAGTACAAGCGAGCCGAAACGTTATATCCCTGCACAGTATGTTCACTAGACGCCCTATAAAAGTAATGGTGTTGGTAGCATATTCTGTGGGGCACCTACCTTGTTGTACAACACAGACGGCGAGTTGAAACGTTACGGCGACCAAAAGCACACATGTCCAGCCTCCTGTGGCCATTCTATCGAGCAGAGAAGAACAACAACAATGGTTAGGACCCACGGGTTAGTCTAGCCGCCCCGCTCTGAGGCAGATTTGTAGGTGAGGACAAATAGAACGGTGTAGTGTTGCACCGTGTGTCACGTGAACTCTCAGGGGCCCACAACAACACGCCTACGTAAGAGGGTAGCACAGGACTTTATTATATACAGCAGAACGTACGTGCGGTGGCTATCAACCAAGACTAGCGCCAACCTTAACGACAAAATCGTTCATTGACAGCATGCCAGGCTTCGATTGTTTCAAATCCGCCTACGGTTGGCCGGTTTTGATGTGCCTTTCCGTCTTACCACGCGGTGATCCGTTCTGGCTCTCAGCTCTTACAGCATCCTGGGGCGCTTTCACCGCGCTCCACATGCCGACTATGTGACCACGTCTGTCCTGCTGTTGGACGTGTCTGCTTTGCAAAAGAGTTATTGTTACGTGCCGTCAGCTGTCTGTCGGTAAATAGCTGTGGATGGGCGATTAAACTCAATGTTTTCATCAGGTGATGACATTGTTGGAGTGCGGTGGGGTAAACATTATCGTCATGGGCTAGACGGACGATTTGGCTACGTGTATCATATATGGAATCTATTAACTGACCCGTCCATCTATATTTGGAAAGCCATATTTTCAAGTTCAAGAGCATGAAGTTACTGGAGGCACTGTCACGTTTCACAAAGTCATTTGATCATCTTGCTTCCCATTGTGTAATACTATCCAGATTTATTTTTGTCATAATCTATACCCGTATATAAATCTAGTTACAGACAAAAGCAATTCCCGTATAGCAGGTTCCAAGTCTCTATACCTTCAAAATCCTATGTGGCCTACGTTGACTTTTATTAGAAAGCAAGCAATGAGCGATTTTCTATTGTTTCGTCCTCCAAACATGTGTTCACTCTGACTGAAAGCTGGTTTCACCGGGAACTAATCTGAAGGACTTTGACTTCCGAAGCCCGAGTATAAATATACAGCGGGAGGAAGTACACCAAGCTGTGAGCGACAGGGTACAGGTTCTGTCTGAGGGGAGAGAAACAAGGCCTCCTGTCGAACAATTAAAGACAAGATCCTTGTCTTTACGAATATAATAGATTACAACGATCTCTATGAATTCTTGAAATAGTTGAACACAAAAATTGGACTCACCCAAATTTTCGACTGCACAGCATCAGTCTTTGTCAATTTTTGTGTCGGAAATTACAGTTCTACTATTTCAAGAATGACTTCTACCAACATAGATGAACTTTCAAGTTAAGATTTTTATGAATAAACGATGGATGAATACATGAATGAGCGAGTGTATGAGCGAGTGAATGAATGAAAGCGTGAATACATGTACAGTATGAGTGAATGAATGAATGAATGAATGAATGAATGACTAGATGAAATGTGTTGACTCCTACCAATCAGATCAACGCACTGTCAAATAGAATAAACAGGGTGTTAATTTACATGTGACGTCACAGCCGCCATGTTGGTTGGTTAAACCTTGATGGGTCAATAACCTGAGTGTACTGATGTAATTACAAAACTGTAATTTTATATATAGTTCAGAATTTACTACAAAACTTCCAGGATTAATTATCCAACATGGCAGACAATAGTTTCTCCTCCCCAGGATAACGATAGACCGTTCCGAACAGTTCTTGGCACTATTATTGCCCCAACTATTTTTGCCCACATGTGTTTTATCGCCCGCGGTGAAGTTGCTGATGATACTGACATTTCATCTTCCGCACCCAGACAAGGTTAGTGACATAAACGAGTTCAAGGGCCCGTCTGAAAAGTTATAATAACATCCACAGCCGATATCAATTTTGCTTGACCTTCTTCCTCGTATCAAACCACGGAGGTTAACCTTGTCAAAACAAAGGTAGGATGTTGCACTGTTGATGGCAGGAATCAGTTATAAGATACTGTATATGCATTTAAGTTCGCGGAGATTTAATTTCGCGGTAGCGGGAAAATGGAATTTTCGCGGTTGTTTTAATTTTGCGGTAGCACCATGCACTGTAGTCTCTTACTGCCATGGAAAAATGTTCGCGGTGGTTTTAAGTTCGCGATGAAGCGGCCACCGCAAAAACATTGCGTTCGCGAACATTATCACTGCGAAAGTTTCTGCATTTGCAGTATTACTTCCCCTTCCCCCAAAAATGTAAAATGTTAGCTTATTACACATTAGTCCGTATACAAAAAGACCCTATGTACTGTCAGGCAATATTTAGCAAAATCAACAATGAGTTCCGAATACATGTACATTTAACTTGCCCCAAAAAGTAGAATGTGAGTTTATTACACATGAAATAAACGTCCGTCCCTCATACTAAAAGACCATATCAGTGCAGGGCAGGATGTAGCAAAATTAAGAATGAGTTCCGCAACATTTGAACCCAATTTGGCGCAAAATGTATCCATTAACCTCGCACACCGCGGAGCAGGGGTCAAGCCTCGCCACATTTGTCGTAAATTTGCCGTAGAGTGACCCCGTGAGACTTATAACCTGATGTCCGTCCACGTTTTCTGTCTACGGTAACTCTTAAACTGTACCTTGAAAAGGGAGAGAAAGTATAGATTGGGTAGTCTCTACCAGACTCCCGCCTGGCCGAATAGGGGACTTTGGCCAACTGAGAAATAAAAGCCTAATATTGGCCTAGGAGTGTTGGTGGGCCTGGCAAACTGTACTCCTCGACCATCTAACTCCTCTGGCGTGTTTTCTCGGCCTTATTTGGCCAATTTCTACTATTTTTCCAGCAGCCTGTGGAGCCTGGTAGAGGCCATAGTTTGGGTGCCAGGCTACGAGATTTGTGTCCTTTTAATCAAACGCGTTTGATATTTCATCACAACTCATTACATCAGAGACCATTAGCACGAGACAGTATGGTGATGAAACCCGGACATCTGGGACTAAATGGCGTCACAAGCTTTATTGATTTGACATTTCATTTGGAGAGAGACTGATTATGACCGAATACAGCATGTTTTCATAAACCATGTGTTTTACGTTTAGCTCCTGTGCGGGTGTGGCTGCTATTTGACATCTTCAACATGCTATTCTCCAGTAATACCAGACATATGAAGGCCAGGCGTCAACTTGGATGTTACATTGTCGGTTTTCATTAGGGGAAACCTCGAACTCGTGTCACCTTGAAATAAAAATCGGCTCATGTGCCTGATGTGTTTTGCAATCACGTGCGTCCTTATCGTATTCGCAGAGGTCCTTAATGAACCGTACACTCGGATTGACCTCGCTAACTAACTGTATTTTTCCTTCACTCACTCACCCACTCCCTCGTTTGTTTTCCGTTGATCGCTCACTCAGTCACTGAGACGCTCGCTCATTCATTTACTCACTCACTCGCTCGCTTGCTCGATCACTCTTACTCGATCTCTCATTCACTCACTCACTCGCTCGCTCGCTCGCTCGCTCTGACTCGATCTCTCACTCACTCACTCGCTCACTCACTCACTTACTCACTCACTCACTCACTCACTCACTCACTCACTCACTCACTCACTCACTCACTCACTCACTCACTCACTCACTCACTCACTCACTCACTCACTCACTCACTCACTCACTCACTCACTCACTCATGCTAGCGCTATCCCTATCTCACCCGCAATCTGTGTCCATCCCCTCCCACTCTGACAGTTAACTCTGAACTTTGCCAGTCTCTGTACAAAGTCAAGGCTTTAATGACTTCGTCAGCTATGGTTATACATCAAGCACGTCTCACACCCGGAGGTCTCCTGATACTACATATGGTCATGGTTAACCGGTTAGAATGTCGGCTAAATATGATGCTACTGCCTGTGCTTGTTTAACTCAATGTACGTCTTGGTCTGTTTATACTTATAATAACGCTTCTAAGAACCCTGGATATGGCCAATTCCAAGTATATGTTAGTTAATACATGTACGTATATTTACAGTCTTACACATACGTATGGATGTATGCACCTTCTGCCTATACATTGATCTGGGGTTATACATCATACCTTTATCTGTCTACCCTCTTTAACTATGTACATTGTATCTCCAGTAGTGTCTGTCTAACTCTGCATATGCTGGAACAGGCCTATAGGGTTAGGTGTCTAAAAATGTTCTAACTTATGTTGTCTACTCGAAAATTCAATACGTATGAACTGAGCGTCGACATTATAGCGCGCAAGAGAGGACCAAGATAGAAGTCGTGTCTCTCAGTCTTTCTGGAAGATGAGCGTCTTGTTTATTTCTTGCCCTTATTGAGGGTCTTCATGCTCTTTTCCGTAAGGCGTAGACAGCATATTTTTATTTCCCGTAACTCGCAGGGAAAACCATCTTATCTACGTAATTCGTAACGAGGCGACTAAACTCAGCGTAATTGCCTTCCTTGATTTAGCGTAATACGTAGGGGATTCTTCTGAATTCAGTGTAAGTCGTTGTCGGGACCCCCCATGCAGACCCTCCTTATTCCCCCTGATTCCGGGCTCTTCCCTGGGAGCTTTCCATAGGCCATGTCACAGGTCTCCTTTTCTCCCTGTCCGCCACTGTTGTTCCCTTCTTCAACTCTGTGGCCTCTTCTAGGGTGAAGTAGTAGTGGTTGGTGTCTTCGGGACGCCTTTCTTTTCCCTCTAACTCCCCATGATGTGTCTGTCTGGTCTTTCTAGACTTGTCCACTTTGGCGTACATCTGATCAATTGTGTCTTCTGGTGGCGCCTGGTCGTCTTGCTTCTCTGACTTAGTCAGTTTGCTCTCGCCTATGGTGCTGTAATAGTCCTCGTCGACATCATTAGGCGGTGTGACATAGAGACTGTCGTCACTGTCATTATCAGTTGGTGGTATGTCGTAGAGGTTATCGTTCTTGTCTTGATCGTAAGGCGGCGTGACATAGAGGCTGTCGTCATCGTCATTGTCAATGGGTGGTATGTCGTAGAGGTTGTCGTCATCGTCTTGTTCGGCAGGTGGCGTGATATACAGTTTGTCGTCTTGATCTTCAGGCTCTTGGCGGGCGGGAATGACAGAGTAGATGTCGGTCTCCTCGTCCGGTGAGTCGCTTGGCGGCGGGGTTGTGGCATCTTCGTTTTCTCTGGCCGCTTCCAGCTGAGCAAACGGGATCCACTCCGTCTCATCGCGGGACGAGCCTATAGGCGGCGGGGCTGGCACGTCTCTGCGGGCCTTCCCACCTGGCACGTCCGACCGGGGGATCAGCTCCGCGCCTCCGGGGTCCGTGCCCGGGGTGGCCGGGCGCGAGACGTGTCCGCTGTCCGTGCTGGGGGTACCCGCGGACTCCACGTCCTGCGGACTCTGCACCGGCAGGCCACGCCGTCTCCTGGAATATATAATGTATGTCACTAGTGTTAATTTTTTACCTACCAGGTCACATATACCCACCACTTCAGCTCGGGAAAAAATGCGGAAAAAATACAATGTGTGAGCGCGCACTGTTTGTTTGTGTTTACGTGCGTGCGTGTGTCTGTATGTGTGTGTGCATGTATGTGGCTGTCTGTCTGTGTGTGCCTGTGTGTGTATGTATCTGTGTGTCTGTCTGTACCTGTGTGTGTATGTATGTGTGTCTGTCTGTGCCTGTGTGTGCATGTATCTATGTGTCTGTCTGTGCCTGTGTGTACATGTATCTATGTGTCTGTCTGTATCTGTGTGTGTATGTATGTGTGTCTGTCTAGATCTGTGCCTGTGTGTGTATGAATCTGTGTGTCTGTCTGTATCTGTGTGTGTATGTATGTGTGTCTGTCTGTGCCTGTGTGTGTATGAATCTGTGTGTGTATGTATGTGTGTCTGTCTGTGCCTGTGTGTGTATGAATCTGTGTGTGTATGTATGTGTGTCTGTCTGTGCCTGTGTGTGTATGTATCTGTGTGTCTGTCTGTATCTGTGTGTGTATGTATGTGTGTCTGTCTGTGCCTGTGTGTGTATGTATCTGTGTGTCTGTCTGTATCTGCCAGTGCGTTGTCTGTCTGTCTGTCTGTCTGTGTACCTGTGCGTGTACTAGCGCTATAGATAAACTCACCCTGTCCGACAGGCCAGCACGATAAGAGCGATCCCGAGAACAATGAAGACGAGGCTTCCGCACACAATGGACACAATGATGACTGAAGAGAGATAAAGAAGAATCAGACAAATAGATGAATTTCTTATACGTAACATATAGTCATCATGAAAACACATCCCACATAACCTATTATCATTTTTTACTGATCACATTATTCTATTTTCGTGTCTGTAAAAGAGAGAAGCAGTTATATTTCATTCACAGCGTACTCTACATCATCATGATTGATATGTAAAGTTTCGAGAATACATAGATGGATTGCTAGCTAGCCAGAGAAATGTGCATTATTTTCTTCTGCTTCATGGGTGAATTTGATGTTACCTGTAGTGTTGGACATCCCTGGGTTTGTAATGAAACCAGTGGTGGTGGTACCGGTTCTGTCGGTTGACATGGCGACGGTTGTCATGGCGACGGTGCTCATTGCAGAAGTCGTGCTTTTCACCGTCATTGTGAGATTCGTCGTTGCTAGAATTGAGAAGCATGTCTTGAAGGAAAGGGCAAAATTGACGTCCCCTTTTATCACGTCTATTCTCATTTAGAAATACTACTACTGCTACTGCTACTACCACTGCTACTGGTACTGTTAATGATAGTCCCCTAACGCTTTTTATACGTCTGCTACCCTTCTGGCATCGCAATGATAGTAGATACCAGTGCTACTGTGCCCCTAGCACTTCGGTGAAGTCGCTCTAATATTGCCCATGTGCCAATCTTACTTTTCTTTACTACAACTCACTACTTCTACTGCTACTAGCCTGACAAGACTTGTAAGTCTCCATATTGTCCTGACCAGAACAACAACACACCTCGCCTGGGCATGCTGTTGTGCACGTAAACCAACTGCTACTTGCCTCGGGCGCCCTATTTTTGTGCAGTGATGTGATTATCTTAGAAGATCTTAGAAGGCACAATTGCCGTCATATCAGAGAAGTGACCGTCCTAACGTTCAAACGTTTGTTCATGCACAAGCAGCATCGCTCCAACACGGGAGGATACTAGTAGTTTGGGAATTGGCAAAATCGATCTCAAAAGATACTAAAACACAACAAGAAGAACACTATTTGACCTTGTAGACAAGGGTCATAGACTGCTGACAAAGAGGTTATGTAAGGCCAAGGCACAGAATGTTTGCTACATGAAGTATCTTGTTTGTTGGTTCACCAGAAAACGAGACAATCCGACAAAAAAGGTATCTGAACTACAACGCGCAAAATCTAGTGTCATGACCAAAGTAGGCGGACCTGGTGGTGTTCTGCTGGCCTAGGGCGATAGCCTCAACAGGGCACAGGAGATAATGATCATGAATTTTAAGCACATCTTGTCGTCCACAGGTACAAGAAGGAAGTAGCACAATTTAATCATGTTAGCTGATTCTTTTCACTTGTATGTGTTTATAACCTTACAACTGACAAGTTAAGGACAAACGTATGGACTCAGAAATAAGCCATGCCATTAAAGAAGACATTTGTTAACACATAACTTGTCACAAGTGAACATGCATTGTGTTGACGTTTAGACTGTTGATCTGCACTGGTGGATTGTCTCCATGATGCACAACTGACTTACAATCGTGAAAAACTGTTCCGTTTACAGCTCACTCCCGGAACCTTCTACAATCGTCGTCGGTCCATTTACACGTCCAACAGGAAAGTTTGGGTCCATGGAACAACATGCATAACGTTATATGTGTATAGTTGGCAGCAACAACACCACAACTACAAATACAACTACGCAAATACACATACCTTGGGAGAATGACTCTCCTGCAAACATCATGAGCAACACCAGGAAGCTGACAGCAGTCGGCCCTCCCATGGTCTTAGATCTTGTGCTACAGCACACAGCAGAAGAAGAGAGCGAGACGGTTCGCAGCCGAAACCGCGCGGGGACCAGAACTGCAGTGTTGTTCGAGTCCCCGCGTCCTGACTATAAATAACGTTAGGTGTGCACAGCCCTACCTCCAGGCCTTTGTAATTAACCTTTCTGATCGTCTAGTAACATCTCCGCATGGTACTTCGTAGTATTCAATTGAAAATGAATACATGAGGAATGAAAATACGGTTAAAAAAGGAACTTGAACCATGTTGGAAATGTGACACGAAAGTGCAACCGTTTATTTATTCATTCATTGCAATAGTTCCTCTTCAGAAATGGACATGAGGCAATGACTGCTTACGTAGCCAGGGGCTGTATTGTAGGACATTGAACCCAAAGTGCTATCTACAGCACGACAATACGTCTCGTCCGTAAGTATTGTTCGTGTTCCCGCGTTTAGGCCACACTGACTTCATTTTATGGATGACATCCGCGCATGGATTTTCTCCTATTTTCCAAACATGTGGCCACATGTGATCCAATAGCATCCTTGGTCAGTGAGAATTGCATGCTTGCCAGAGGATCTGCTCTCCAACATAGGGGGCACACAGTCAGGGCATGGGGACAGAGCGCCCGTATTTTAAACAAGAATGACAATAAACACATATTTGAAATGGTGATTGTCTCTTACATGTCTTACTAGATAAGATGAACAAAAGACAAACGACGCCTGGGAAAGAACGGACTGAATGTTTAGTCCAGGTGGTATAGCAGCATTTTTTTCGGCCTCGCTCATTAGATTTGGAGTCTCCAGAGGATGTCATCCATAAAAGCAAGACAGTTTGGCCTTAACTAAAAATAGGTGCAGACATCCCTACCCTACCTTCGGGCTTTTACAATTATCATCTCTGACCAACGCCATCTTCCCCTGGCACCAAAGCAGAAATGGTTCCTTGGGAAACTACGAAAAGGAACTTGAACCATTCTAAACGGAATTAGGAAATGTGGGCGGGTGCGGAACTGTTTATATCATGTTAACTGCTTTAATGGTTCTGCTTCGACTGAGAACATAAAATCAAGGATACCCAAGTAGCCGGGGCTATCACATTCATGGTGAATTGTCGTGATGTTCTCTGAAATAAAACTTAACATCAAATTTAGAATCACATGGAAGGTCATTGAACCCTGCTACATTATATCTACCAGAGTACATTGACCTATCTACTCAAAGCGTAAAACAAAATGTGTTGCACATGAAAAGCGGGACCATTTCAGAAGAAATACCAGTGCGTTCATGGACACAGCTTTATGAAGCCGGTTCATAACAGTTATTTTCAATGACTAAATGAAGACGTCGTTTGAACTTGTTTTGGAGAGAATTAGCTGCCTTCTGATTTGTTTGTTTGTTTGCTTACAGGTAGGCTGGCACTGGTTTGGTAGTTTGACTGAATAAAACTGCCGAGCATGATTCTCTAAAAGCGACTGATGAATGCGTGATTGATTGATCGGAATGGAAGGTGTCGAGGCGTTGTCACTGAAGGTGAACTTCAAGGCGCGTTTTTAGTATATAAAGGAGTGTGCTAATCTAGCTTGCATGTTGCAATATCTCACTAGGTCACTAGGCGTCTCTTTTGAACCATGAAGACAACACTTGAAGAACTCCATTCATCCAACAAACAACAGCTGGACAATGTCAGGATAGGTTAAAAGACTCTGTAATGTTTTAAACATTTAAACATTAAATCTCAGTGCTTTGTGATCCACAAATATAGCAGTGCTCTTTTGTACAAATTTACAAAAATGACGGGTACAGATACGAAGCAATATACAGA